>CM034234.1:20696910-22059916 GCA_019916065.1 Vitellaria paradoxa | reverse complement strand
TCTATGTCCTGTAAGCATGCAAACACCAAAAATATAAGAATATAAGATATTTAATATAAAATTAAATAATAAGGAAGCCTAAATAAATAATTGGCATGTTTTAAATCATACAATAATCACAATTTTGCATGCCAATCACTACATTAATGTCATGTCAACAAATCATAATACTGCCTTTTATATATATTTTACTAAAATAGACTTTTCAACAAACCATGATAAAACTGGAAATCAAAAATGATTTTATTTTCCATTGATCTTTTGTTAATACTTGCATCCATAGATATATATATATATATATATATAGCCCAAGGCAATAAAAAAAGAAGGAACCATTCAAAGAAGATTTTCTATAAATAACAGAAAGTAATAATTTCAAATACAAATTTCCTAAACTAGGATAGGAAAGTTGTGAGCTATCAAATAGATTTTTTGAGATATGTTTAATAAAGAGAGTTTTAGGTTGAAATTGGCGTTTAGGTAATGAGTTGATTGGGATGGCAATAGAAAAAGTGGGAGTGAAGGTGGTGAAAGGTTGTGGGGCGTGTTTAGGTGGCGGCAGCAAGGTTTGTTGGTAATCTTGTCAGGATAGATCAACAAACCAACATGTTAGAGTCTCTTCAATTTGGTGATCCAAAAATTCTATACTTGATTATCTGAGCAGTCGCTAATATAATATTAGTGATTGTTTTTGGTAGTCGCTATATAACTAGTCGCAACAAATATACAACTAGATTATCCATGACGATAAAATTCGAGCGACAACTTTGATAGTCGCTAAAGGTATTCAAAAGCAGTTGCTAAGGTAGCCACTAATAATCTCCATAAATTCTGACTAAATCTCATTTTCTTCTCCTTCTCTCTCTTTTTCTTCTCCCTCTCTCTTTTTCCCTCGCTCGCCCACCCTTTGCTCCTCGCGCTACCCACTTACTTTCCTCTTGTCGCTGTTGGAGTTTGCCATCGCCTCCAGTCGCCGATAAGTTTTCACTTCTACCTTCTTTATTTTCCCTTCCTTCTTCCCCCCTATGTGTGTCTGTGTACACAATAACCCTTTTTTTATTTGTTTTTCTAATTATTTCTTAAAATTGACGGAGAAAACTCTCGATCTTTTCTTCTCGTCCTCCTCAAGTATGTAATATATATATATATATTTATGTTTTGTTTTTTTTTTTTTATTTCTATGATTATAGTGTTGGTGTTGGGAAATTTGACAATGCATATTGGTTTATAAGTTGTTTGTTGTAATTTTTTTTATACTGTTTTCTTTTCTTTTTTTTTTTTTTTGTTTTTTTGTTTGTTAATGTAATATTGGGAAAGTTGATGTTTCTAATTTATAATTTGTTCTAACTTTTTATATCTTTTGTATACTGTTCGATCTTCCTTTTTTTTTTTCCTTACTTTTGTATGAATACATGTAATGTCATGCCCCGAATTTCAAAGCCTGAGCACGTGAATAAATGATAAATAATACACATTTTAACAACTTCTCCTTTCATTCATCAGAGCTATATACACACAATATGGAGCAATAAAAATAAAAATAAATAAAACTAAATTTTAAATTTAAATAAAGGCCATAGTCAAAGCTAACCAGGCAAAAAGCTCCAAAACTAAACCCAAACAATCTCTCAAAATTAAACAATTAACTATTACCTCACGAACAGAGGTTTATTAAAATCCGCTAAAAATAAATCTTTAAAGTCTAAAATAATTACATAAAAATATAAATTTTTAACTCCTATGCTCAGAAAGCCCAGCACCTGACTCATGCTCATTACCTACATCACAAGCTGTAAGGGGATGAGCATTAATACCACATTTGCTCGGAGCCCTAATAATAATATAAATGCAGTAATGCCCTAGCATGCCAGTAAGTAAAACAATTATGCACCGAGAGCAAACTAAAAAAAAAATTAAATTAATTTATCAATTTATCTTCGTTACAATTAATTATGTTTTAGCACCACATCACACACCAAAGAAAAACAATTCGATTTTAAGATACTGCTACTTGGTTGTCCCGTAAAAACAAAACCCAACCAATGTACATCATCCTTCGATAATAATATAAATACAGTAATGCCCTAGCATGCCAGTAAGTGAAACAATTATGCACAGAGAGCAAACTCAAAAAGAAATTAAATTAATTTATCAATTTATCTTCATTACAATTAATTGTGTTTTAGCACCACATCACACACCAAAGAAAAACAATTCAATTTTAAGGTACTGCTGCTTGGTTGTCCCGTAAAAACTGGACCCAACCATTGTACATCATCTTTCGATATCTGTTTAGTTGTCTCGTAAAAACAAGATCCAACCAATATACACCATACTTCGGTATCTGCTTCCTAGATCGAAGTCTTCGGAATATAATATGCCACCCTTAGGCATCTGGTCTTTCGTAGGTTACTAGCCTACTTGAATCGATAACCAACCCCACGCGGGTTTCAGGACTTTCAACCCTTGGGTACGTACACCCGATATTTTCAGTAACCCTCAACACAAATAAATCATAACTTCAAATTTCACTTTAAATCCACATTAATCAATTTTTTCCTTTGCTCCAGAGTCTCTTGAAAAGAAAAATTTTAAATAGATTACGTAGCCACACAGTACACTATCCAACATGTTTACACATCAAACAAATTAATACAATTTACACCCAAACAACTAAAACAAAATATTCTTGTGCAAGCTCTAATTTCATTATATATATATATTTAATTTATAATAAAATGTGGTTGTACACATAAAGTATGTATATACATATATATATGTATATGTATAAATTAATCACATCCAGGTGTAGCATTTTCATTTCGTTTTGTTTTGTTACATATATGTATATCAACTAGCATTTTTTTTGTCTAATGTGCATATGAAGACAAAAAAAAAAAAAAAAAAAAATCAACACAGGTCACTTTCAAACATCAATGGGACGTTCCAGCATGTGCCATTTAAGATGTTAAATACATATATGCAATATAATATCCATTAATAGTACATCAATAATGATTTTCGTCCTTATGCTTTAGATGTATATAGATATATATTAAACTAATTGATTTGCCATCAATCTACAACGGCATCCATTATGTGAAGATATATAAGAGGGGTTTCGCCCCTTACCTCTGTAAATTTGATGGCAGCGGAAGAAAAGTAAACCAACAAAAGAGAATGCAGCACCGCAGTCAACAAGAGCGCTATCGCCCCTACCTAGGGTTTTCTATATATATATTTAATTTTTTTTACCCAAAAAATACAGCATTAAATATATATATATATAGTAGTAGAAATTTAATTCTAACCAAGTTAATTAATTTCCTATTCCCCATAGGTTCAGGAAAATTATATATTCTCCCTAAAATTTTATGATCTCTTCAAATGTAACCAAAAATAAATCTTTTTAAATACACTTCAAAATTAAATAACAAAATTTGAAATTACTAAATTTAAATAGTAAATTAAATTAACCAAGTAAAAATATATAAATTACATCTGGGTCATTACATTTTACCCCCTTACAAAAATTTCGTCCTCGAAATTTAAAAGATAAATAAAAAGAAAATTAAAGAAACAACTCAGGGTACCTACTTCGCAGATCTGCCTCTCGCTCCCAAGTTGACTCCTCAACACCAAGGTACTTCCATAACACCCTAACTAAGAGAATAGTCTTTCCTTGAAGCACTTGCTCTCTAGAATCTAAAATTTCAATTGGTTTCATCTCATAAGTCACATCTGAGTCAACCTTAAGCTCGGCCCAATCTAACACATGCGTAGGGTCTGGGTTATATTTCCTGAGCATGGACACATGAAATACCTCTTGTACTCCTAAAAGCTGCGGTGGCAAGGCAAGATGGTAGGCCGCCTTTTTAACCCTAGCCAAAACCTCAAATGGTCGAATATATCTCGAGAACAACTTCCCTCTGTGCCCAAATCAAAACTAACCCTTTTGTGGTAAAACTTTTAGGAACACATAGTCTCCTACTTCAAGCTCCAAAGGCCTTTGTCTCTTATTAGCATAGCTCTTTTGGCGACTCTGTGCTATCTCGAGTCTCTGTCGCATCACTTTGACCTTCTCAGTCATCTCCTGCATAAACTCAGGTCCAATAATCACAGTTTCCCCAAGCTCAACCCAACAGATAGGAGATTTACATGGCCTACCATATAAAGCTTTAAAAGAAGCCATCTTAATACTCGACTGGTAGCTATTATTATACGTAAATTCAATCAAAAGAAAGTGGTTCTCCCAACTACCATGAAAATCAATCACACATGCCCTGCGCATATCTTCCAAAATCTAAGTTGTGCGTTTTGACTGCCCATCAGTTTGAGGAAGAAAAGCAGTACTAAACAATAAATCTGTCCCCATAGCATTTGGAGACTCTGCCAAAATCGAAAAGCAAAACGCAGATCTTTGTCTGAAACAATGGATACAAGAGCTCCGTGAAGTCTCACAATTTCCTTAGCATATAGTCTAGCTAAGGCATCCATAGAGTCATTCAACCGAATTGGCAAAAAGTGAGCGAACTTCGTTAGCCTATTCACTATCATCAAATAGTGTCATGACCCTTAGAATACCTAGGCAAGCCAAAAACAAAATCCATCGTAACGTTCTCCCACTTCCATTTTGACACTGGCAAAGGCTACAAGAGACCCGTTAGCTTCTGATACTTAGCCTTAACTTGTTGACAAGTAAGGCATCTATTCACAAATACTGCCACATCATTCTTCATGCTTGTCCAAAAAAACTAACGGCGTATGTCATAATACATTTTGGTTCCTCCAGGATGTACTACAAATTTTGAGCGATAGAACTCCCTTAAAACCATAACTCAAATAGTAGTAGGCACAAAAAGTCTCTTCTGATACCTTAAACCATTGTCAGTACCTATCACCCATCCTGGCATCTCATCAAAACTCAGCAACTTAGCTCGAATTGCCTCACATTCAACATCAGTCCCCTGAGCCTCTATCACACGACTCAATAGAATTGGCTAAGTAGCTATGGAATAGCATGATCCTCATCTTCCTGAAGCTCCAATTCAAACTCACCAAGACTCCTCATCATCTCCCACTCTCGCACGGTAAGACCCGCTAAGGTACCATGAGTCTTCCAACTAAGGGCGTCAACAACCATATTTGTCTTACCAGGGTGATACTGGAGCTCAAAATCGCAATCTCCCATGTACTCCAACCATATTCTCTGCCTTAGATTCAAGTCCTTCTGAGTGAAGAGATATTTTAAGCTCTTGTGATCAATTTCTTACCATGCAAATAATGTCTCTAGCTTTTTAGAGCATAGATCTCTGCTGCCAACTCCAAATCATGCACTGGGTAGTTATTCTCGTGAGTCTTCAACTATCTAGATCCACAAGCCACCACTCTGTCACCCTGTATTAGCACACAGTCTAAACCTTCCCTAGATGCGTTACAATAAACTGAGTAATTAAGTCCCCTCTCAGCGATCACAAGTATAGGTGCAGAAATTAACCTCCTTTTTAGCTCCTAAAAAAACTGATCACACTTTTCATCCCAAACAAACTTGACCTCTTTTCGAGTTAGTCTAGTCAACGGCCCAGCTAATCTCGAGAAGTCATGAACAAATCGTCAGCAATACCCTGCCAAACCTAAAAAACTTAATATCAAAAACTATCCTTGGTCTTGGCCAATCCATGACAGCCTCAATCTTAGATGGATCAACTGCTACCCCTTCACCAGAAACAACATGCCTTAGAAATTTCACCTCCTTGAGCCAGAACTTACACTTGCTCAATTTAGCATAGAGCTAGTGATCTCTCAAGGTCTGAAGTACAACTCTCAGATTCTCCTTATATTCCTCCTTTGACCGAGAGTAAACCAGAATGTCATCAATAAACATGACCACAAACTTATCTAAATATCTGATGAACACCCTGTTCATCAAATCCATGAACATGACAGAAGCATTGGTCAGTCCAAATGGCATCACCAAGAACTGGTAGCGACCATACCGAGTCCTAAATGCTATCTTAGAATTGTCCTCCTTTTTCACCCTCAACTGGTGGTAACCAGATTTCAAATCAATCTTTGAAAAAATGACCGATCCCTTCAGCTGATCGAATAAATCATTAATACTGGGTAAAGGATAGTAATTCTTGATCGTGACCCTGTTCAACCTTCAATAATCTATACACATTCTGAGAGTTCCATTCTTTTTGGTTGCAAACAGTGCAGGTGCACCCTAAGGTGAAGTGCTAGGGTGGATAAATCCCTTAGAGCTCAATTCTTCTATTTGGGATTTTAATTCTACCAACTCTGCAGGTGCTAATCTATATAGAGCTATAGAAATAGGTTCTGTGCCAAGAACCAGATCAATTCCAAATTTAACCTCCCGCTCAAGCGGTAATCCAGGCACATCATTTAAAAATGCATCTGAAAATTCACAAACGACCTGTGGTAGCTCAACTTTGTCGCTATTCTTATCTTCCAGACCCATACAAGTAAATAAACTACACAAGTCTACTCCTCCCTACCCATCAAGAAAAGGAAATAGCTGATGACTACAACGATTACTAGAAAATCGAATCTAATCTTCCTCCATAGTAAATAAAGTCACCAGACTCTTAGCACAATCTATCATCGCCCGATAGACTGACAGCCAGTTTATGCCAAGAATCACATCAAAACTTCCCATGTCTAGCACAATCAAGTCAAAAATTGACAAGTTTTCATGATCTAATCCTCATCCCTGATAGTGATCTCACAGCCTTACAAACTCAGTTCAACACAAAAGTGTCCCATATCTATGTTTCAACATATAATGGTGGAACTAACTCATCCATTGATAAATTCAATGCAGACATAAATGATGCAGTAATAAACGAGTGTGATACTCCTGTGTCTACCAAAACTGTAGATTTAGTAGGATAGATGAGAAAAGTATCTTTTGTCGCTATAAGCTCTGCGTGTCCATCATTCTGAACTACAGTGAAAACTCGCCCTTGAGCTGGTACTATTGGTCCCTTGAGCTGGTACTGTTGGTGGCCTACTCCTCTTTTAACCCAACTGGGATCCACCCTGAGCTCCTTAATGCTGCTGAATACTATCTGGAACACCCATTTGATACTGCTGTGCCCCACCTTGAGTACCTCTCTGGAACTAAGTCTACACTGATTGTGATCCTACAGGCCTATTACTCTATACTGACTGAGCTGGCTGTAAAGGTCTTATAGTACTACCACAACCTTACCTCTGCAGACAATGCCTTTGCACATGACCCGGTTGGCCACAAGTGTAACAAATTTTTACCTCAACCCTATTTTCAGATCCACCTGACACACCTTTGTAAGGACAATTAAATTAACGATACCCAGGTTGTTTGCAATTATAACAAATAATGAGACCTTGTGCAAGAACTCCTGTTGCTGTTGACTTACTTGGGGCTATACTCCCCTACTGAAATTACTAAGTCTGTGCCCCATATAAATTTTCTTTCAATCTTTTGGTGGGTCTGTTCTTCTGGTGCTGAGTCTTTCTTTGCTTAGCTTCATTCTGTGCCCTAGTATCTACCAAATTCTTCTCCACTGCCATTGCTCGATTAACCAAAGTCTCATATTCATTAAGCCCCAAAGGCACTATCTGATCCCTGACAGCAGGCCTCAATCCCTTCTCAAACCGTCTACACTTGGTGCATTTAGTGAACACCAACTCCTTAGCATATTTGGCCAATGATGTAAATTTACGCCCATACTCCAGCATAGTCATTGGCTCTTTAGTCAAATTCAGAAACTCATTAAGCTTGGCATCTCTCAGGGACTGTGGGAAGAAATAGTCTTTGAAACGCTCCTTAAAATCATCCCAAGTAAGTGCAGATGCTCCACGAGACTCCTTCACCGTACTCCACAAATGCAGCGCCCTCCAACTGAAAAGCAGCAAGCAAGACCCTAGTCTGATCTTCATTTAATTGCATTACTTCGAATATCTTCTCTGTTGGCCCAAGGTTTATAAAGTTAGTTTTATAATTGATTTTGATGATAACAAATATTGAATTAAATTTTCACAATAAATTTTCAAATAGACATTGTAAGAAATGTTACAATTCATTTGATGGATTCAAGATAATAGAGTTGGAAGAGATTGATATTATTTTTTAGATATTTTCACATAATTTGGATGATGGAATAAAGGAATTTCAAAGTTGGGAGTAATAAAAATCAAAGTAAGATGAAGATTTGAACTAGAGGTTAACTCAGGTAAACAGAGAAATCAGACATATGTCAGTATATAGATCATATCTTAAGATCCAACAGTTCAATTATTATGAAATTTTAATATAGTAAACTAGACTTCTATATCTACAACTTTACCGAAGGGAAATGTTTTTGGATCTGACGTTAAGATATCAAAACGTGAGTTGGAATATTAGTCATTACAGAAAGGTTTTTAATTCTAGATTCTGGAGCTAGTCTTAGTTTTTGAGACATAACTCATACTCTACAACTTTAAAAATTCTGAATTTTGGTGTGTGAAAAGAAGACGCAAAAAGATTCAACTTTTGTAGTTTAAGTTTCTTCTAATTCTAAAAGTATCCTGGTGAAACGGAAGCTTAAACGGGAAACACAGATTCAGAATGTCAGAAAAAGCTATCAGAAGCTGGTCTCGGTTCAGAAGCCATATCTGACTATCTAACCATTGGATGAAGCTCAAAATTTTACATGTGATAGATGACTTATATATCTACAAGGTCTTTAATCTGAGGCAATGTCAGATTTGAACGTTATGAGCGTGAAAAACGGTCACAAATATATCTCAGAAAATCTGAATCTGAAAGACAGCATTGGAAGCAAGGAAATTCAATTTCTTTCAAGGGCAAAAGTGTCTTTTCACTTTGTAACGGCCATTTGGAGATTTTTATCTATAAATAGAGCCTCAAACTCAGATTCAAGGGGATGAACAATGCAAGAAAGAAGTGCTTACAAAGAGATACAAGAAATTGCATAACTTTGCAAACATAGAGTGATTTCTTCCAACACTTGTGCTTCATCTTTCATATTCAACTTGTGAGAGTTTCTTTTTGATTTGATTGAGTTTTAAACTCATCATTGTTGTTGTAAGAAAGGGAAATTTAAAGCCCTTTTAATTTGTGAGAGTTAGGTGAGCTCTTGTTGGTTTTGGTTCAAGTGTTAGGACCAAAACAAGAGACTTTCTTTGAGAGAGACTTGTGTGAGTGATTTGGAGACAAAATCACTTGGGAAAGGTTTCTAGTACCTTGGGAAGCTAGTGTGTAATAAGCTCTTCAAAGAATAGTGGAGAAATCTCAAGGAAGACCTTGGGGGAGTGGACGTAGGCAACATTGAAGCCGAACCACTATAAATCGATTGTGTTTGCTTCTCTTTCCTTCTCTTTATATTTATTGCAAACACTAGCACTCACTCTTCATTCACAAATATTGAATAATTTTTTTTGGTGCATTTCATATTCATCTTGACATATTTGTTTTAGGGTTGAAATTTTTATTTGCAAAATTTTTAAGCAACCCTATTCACCCCCCTCTAGTGTTGCTATTTGGGACAACATTCTCATTCTCATGCAAAAATTTCTCAACTTCTTTAGTATCTGCTACACCAAAGGAGGTGGGAGGTTTCATCCTCCTGAACTTCTCATGTGGAGCTGTAGACTGACTTACTTGTATTCCTCTAGCAAACAATGCAACAATTTGTTGCATTCACACTTGTGAGTCCATCATTCTTGGCTGCGACACACCTGGTACTTCAGATTGTACCTCGACCACGTGAGGCGCCCCTAATGGAACATTTATTCCAACTCTAGCATAAGACTCCTGCTCTTGTGACACTCCTGCAACATCAAGAACCTCCTTCATTAGAGTTTCATGGCCCTGTCCAGCCTAAATTCCTCGGCCCGTACCATGACCACACCCTTGACCCCTGCCTCAAACATTGCCTCTACCTCTACCTCTAACACCTGGAGCTACACATGGCGGCATTCTCTAAAAATCACAAAAATATACTAAGGTTAATGCCTTCTTAACAATCTAAGTCCAACAAAATATCAAATTCACATATCACAATTAAATAAATTGTCATGTAAACACATGACACCTAGAAGTAAAAGACCCACTGTCCCTAGGTATTCTAAACCTAAGCTCTGATACCAAGTTGTCACGCCCCGAATTTCATAGCCCGAGCACGTGAATAAAAGATAAATAATACACAGTTTAACAACTTCTCTTGTCATTCGTTAGAACCATACACACACTCTATGGAACAATAAAAATAAAAATAAATAAAACTAAACTTTAAATTTAAATAAAGGGCATAGTCAAAGCTAACCAAGTAAAAAGCTCCAAAAATAAACCCAAACAATCTCTCAAAATTAAACAATTAACTGTTACCTCACAAATAGAGGTTTATTAAAATCTACTAAAAATAATTCTCTAAAGTCCAAAATAATTACATAAAAAAATAAAGTTTTAACTCGTATGCTCAGAAAGCCCAGCATATGACTCAAGCTCATTACCTGCATCACAAGCTGTAAGGGGATGAGCACTAATACCATGTGTGCTTAAAACCCTAATAATAATATAAATGTAGTAATACCCTAGCATGCCACTAAGCAAAACAATTATGCATAGAGAGCAAACTCAAGAAAGAAATTAAATTAATCTATCAATTTATCTTCGTTACAATTAATTATGTTTTAGCACCACATCACACACCAAAGAAAAATAATTCAATTTTAAGGTACTGCTGCTTGGTTGTCATGTAAAAACAGGACCCAACCAATGTATATCGTTCTTCGATGTCTGCTTGGTTGTCTCGTAGAAATAAGACCCAACCAATATACACCATCCTTCGATGTCTGCTTCCTAGACCAAAATCTTAGGAATATAATATGCCACTCTTAGGCATCTACTTGTTCTTAGGTTACTAGCTTATGGGAATCGATAACCAGCCCCGTGCGGGTTTCAAGACTTTCAATCCCTGGGTACGTATACCTGATATTTTCAGTACTCCTCAACCCAAACAAATCTTATTGTTGCAGTGCCGCAGTCAACAAGAGCGCTACCGCCCCCTACCTAGAGTTTTCTATATAGATATTTAATTCTTTTTTTACCCTGAAGATACAGCATTAAATATATATATATATATATAAGAAAAAATTTAATCCTAACCAAGTTAATTAATTTTCTATTCCCCATAGGTTTAGGAAAATTATATGTTCTCCATAAAATTTTATAATCTCTTCAAATGTAACCAAAAGTAAATCTTTTTTAATACACTTCAAAATTAAATAACAAAATTTGAAATTACTAAATTTAAATAGCAAACTAAATTAATCAAGTAAAAATATATAAATTACATATGGGTCATTACATGTAATATTTTGGTAGTGAGATTGGATAAAGAGACAGCAAAATGAGCTTGAGGTTTGCTTTTCAGTTTCTAGCAATGGCAATGACATAGAAAAATAATTTCAAATAGAAAAAAAAAAGTAAATTTTGACAAAGTATTCATTAAAATAATCATGAAAATAATTTTAAATACAAAAATTAATTTTAATTTGGACAAATTTTTTTTTATTAAACTAAAATTTTAAAATTATAGAGGAGTGAATGTTTAATTTTTTGTAAATTTAATAATATTTTTAAATTCAAAAAGTTAAATTTAAACTAACTCCTAACAAAAAAATATAATTTTTTTTGATAATTTATATATATTATTACCATTCATTAAAGCAACTATCAAAATAATTCTAAATAGATAAAAAGTAATTTTTGACAAAGCATTCATTAAAATAGTTATAAAAATAATTCTTAGTAGAGAAAAGTAATTTTGGACAAAGTATTTTATTCTATTGAACTAAAGTATTTGACATTATAAAGGAGTGAATGTTTAATTCTTGTTAAACTAAAAAATGTAAATTGAAATTAAATCCTAACCAAAAAATATAATTTTTAAATAATTTTTATATATAATTACGATTCATTAAAGCAACTATCAAAATAATTTTAAATAGAAAAAAAGTAATTTTTGACAAATTATTTATTAAAAAAATTATAAAAATAATTTCAAATAGAAAAAAGCAATTTTGGACAAACTTTTTATTTTATTGAACAAAAGTATTTGAAATTATAAAGGAGTGAATGTTTAATTTTTTTTTTAAGTTCAAAAATGTAAAAAGAAATTAACTCCTAACCAAAAAATATAATTTTTTAAATAATTTATATACACATTATTACCATTCACTAAAACAATTATAAAGAAATATTAAATAAAAAGAAGTAAGTTTTGACAAAGTATTTTATTTTATTGAACTAAAAATTTGAAATTATAAATACGTGAATGTTTAATTTTTTTTAAATTCAAAAATATATATAAATTGAAAATTTTAAGATAAAATTAATTCCTGACAAAAAATTATTTTTTGTTAATTTATATATATTTTATTAAAACAACTATAAAAATAATGTTAAATAAAAAATAATTTTTGACAAAATATTCATTAAAAATTTATAAAATTACTTTTAAATGAAAAAAAATGTAGAAGTAACATATTTGGAATTATAAATTTGTTTAATTTTTTCAAAATAAATTAATTAATGTTACATTAGTTAATTTAAATTATGATATTCATAATATTAAATAATAATATTAAAATATTACTTACCAAAAAATATTATAATATTAAAATTACATAAATAATAATTTTAAGTTAATAGAATATGAATATTAGTTAAAATAGTAAATAATGGATTATAATATTGATAATATAATTAAATTATTTTAAAATAAATTAGTTGGATTAATATCATAATGGCTATCTTAAATTAGTGAAATTATTAAAAATATTATTATTATTTAAAATATTAAATAATAATTTGACAAATATTATAATAAAGGCATATGTATTACAAAACTTAAATTAAAATTAAATTACAATGTTACATTAGATTAATCATAATATTAATAGTAACTGATCGCTTCTAAATAGTGTGTCTAAATTAACCCTCAAGTGCAAGGATGTGCGGTATAGTTTTAACTCGATGAGTCTGAGATCGAATTTACAGAGAGCCTAAGTTGTTTAGTTTCTAGGTTATAATTCGATTTCTAAGTTTGAAAATTAGCTAAACTAAATTTGAAAGTTTCTGTAAATTTAGAACTTGGACTAAAAACAATATGCAAACTATTATAAGAATTTCAGCAATTGTGGTTTCGAATTTCAAGAAAATTAAATATTAGCTAAAGGAATTTTTCCTAATTTAAATGTGCATAAAAATAATCTAATCTAAAAAATTACAATGTAAACACTTCAATTAATTCAAACGAAAGAAATTCAATTAACAAGAAATATATTTAAGAAGTTCTTGATCCAACTTTCAATTCCGGGTAACTTACGTCTTCACTATGGGATATGTTGTAATACTTGTGTTAAACCCTAAGTTAGGATTTGTTTGAAAATTATTGAGAAAGTTTTAATCAAAAGTTTTTACCAGTGAATATAGTCAAAAACTTATGTTTTCGAAGGGTTCTCAAACAATCCTATTCGAATTCGGATTCAAATCCAATTTTTCTAGTTTATCCAAAATTATTAAGAAAATTTTAATCGAAAACCTTTACCAGTGATTACAGATAATATAGTCAAAGGTTTTCGTTTTCGAATGTTTCTGAACTAAACCAATTCAAATTTGGATTCAAAATCTGAATTTTCAGTTCTTCAAAATTATTGAGAAAATTTTAATCAAAAACTCTTACTAGTGATTACAGAGAATATAGTCAAAGATTTTCATTTTCGAAAGTTTTTGAAAGATACTAAACTAGGTTTAAACATCGTAGACCCCTATGCATGTGTTTTCGCAAACCATACAAAGGGTCTACGCAAAGTTTAAAAGTTGTAGACCCCTACGCATGAGTTTTCGCAAACTATGCGAAGGGTCTACGCACATCCCATAGATTAGAGTAAACTACCCTTCCTTGATTTGTTAAATCAAGAACTAGGGTTTCTATGTTAGCATGCTTGTAAACGAAACAAAAACTTTCATCGAAGACATATTTAAAGGATTTAATGAATCAAACAATGAAACAAGATTATTAAACAATGAAACCAAAACAAAACAGACACAATCAATCAATTCTCTATGTGAAACATTCAAATAATATTATTAATCCAACGATGAAGTGTAACGTACTCTGAAAGAAACTTCGAAACAAAACTCTGAATAGTAACTGCTGAAACGAATGTGATGAAAGCTCCGAAAGCACGTAAAAACATTAACGAACCCAATCAAAACTCCCTAAAAACTCTAAAATATGCTGGAAGAATGTAAAAAAAGAGCTCCCCTAGTCGGCCCTGAAGCCGCCTTTTTATAAACCTACAAAAACCCTAAAAATCTGAATTGCCAGCGTGACATTCAAACACACTGTGGTCCGGACCGTGCGCTAGGGGGTCCGGACCACAGAAACCTTGTTTCTCCACTTTCGCTCCTCATTTGCAGCTAAGACCTTGGGGTACTCGGGGCCATCCTAGACGAAGTTGGTTCGACATCGTTCCTTTCATCTTCTAAGTCACCAAAATCACTATCTTTCTCAATTAATTCACCGTTTTCCCTGCAATTAACAAAAAAAACCTTATAAGTGACAAAATAGTGACAAATCTCCAAAATAAATTACTTAATTACATTAATAACTATGTAAAA
This sequence comes from Vitellaria paradoxa, assembly GCA_019916065.1. NCBI lineage: Eukaryota > Viridiplantae > Streptophyta > Magnoliopsida > Ericales > Sapotaceae > Vitellaria > Vitellaria paradoxa. The sequence continues at coordinate 22,045,218 of CM034234.1, read as the reverse complement.
GTGGAGTTTGTAATTACACTTTTCAAGTGTAATCAATAATATCAATTTATAATAAAACTCAGTAATAACAATATTAGTATTAGCATTAGTTTATAATAAAATTGATATTAATAACAATAATAAAATACTAATAGTTAAATTAATAACTAATACACAAATCCTAAATTTATTTGTTGTTAATTAATTTAGCTGTTGTTAATTAATTTATTTGTATCATATATTTTTTTTGTTGTAAATTTTTATTTTTAGTTAATTTATCTGAGTGTTAACTTTTTAATTTTTTTCAATTTTGAATTACAGAATTCAAAATTTAAATAACAATAATACACAAACCCGTAATGAAAAATTTAAGAATAATTCAAATATTAACAATAATAATAATAATAATTAAATACTAATAGTTAAATTGATAATAATACACATATCCCTTATCTTACTTGGGCCTAATCCAATATTTTTCTTAGGCCCAATCTAATTTAATATTAACAATATAAGAAAATTATGTAAAATAATAATATTATAATATTATAATTAGGTAACTATTAATAGTTAATTAATAATATTTAATTAGTTAAATTCATAACTAATACACAAACCCCTAATATTACTTAGGCCCAATCCAATATCTTTCTTGGACAGAATCCAATCCATTATTAATAATATAAGAAAATTTGATAAAATAGTAATATTACAATATTATAATTAGGTAACTAATAATAGTTAATTAATAATATTATATTAGTTAAATTAGTAACAAATACACAAATCCCTAATGATAAAATATTATAATAATAGTAATGGTAATATTAATTTCTAATTAAATTAGTAATAATAACAACATAATATTAAAATAATAATATTTAATTGTAATGATCAATAGTAAAATTAATAATATTACAATATAATTTAATGAGCTAATTAATTATATTAAATTATAATGATAAAATATTAGTTAAATCAGTAGTAATACACAAATCCCTAATGATTGGACCAAATCAATATCTTACTTTGGCAAAATCCAATATCTTAGTTGGGCACAAGCCTCTAATCTTACTTAGACCCAATCCAATATCTTTCTTGGACCCAATCTAAAAAAATAATGTTATAATATTATAATTAGATAATTATTAATAGTTAATTAATAATATTTAATTAGTTAAATTCATAACTAATACGCAAACCCTTAACTTACTTGGGCCCAATCCAATCCAATATTAATATTATAAAAAAATTAGGTAAATAATAATACTATAATATTCTAATATAGTAATTAACAAAATCTAATATGACAGAGTAGATTAATGAGGGAATAGAAGAAAGAAGCAAAATAAATAAATAAATAACAAAGAAAAAATTAAATTCAAAGGAGAGCCACTAGAGTTTGTTCAAAGCCATCCAACGGTCCTCTTTTTCCATAGCACAATAGTCCGATGCATAGCACACTAGACTTACCTTCAATCCAATAAGAATTGTAGTTAGCAACGCGCTTAGATAGGTTGTGTCAGAGGATCTCAAAATTACCCTCCATGTTAATACAGAGAATTACCAAATTGTAAGAATAACAATCACCCACTTGAAAATTTTATATATATATATATATAACATAAATAGTATTTTCTATATTTTATTTATTAATCAATAATTTTTTTTCTATTTTTGTTATTATTTTTTGGATAATTTTATTTTTTCCCTTTTTGTTATAAATCAAATTAGAGAAAAAACTATATCTTCTTCTTTATTTTTTATTTTTTATTTTTTACTTTGGAAAATTAATCAAAAAAATAAATATCTTCTTTATAAATATACGTATTTTTTTCATTTTCACTTTTTAGCACCTTTTCACTTTCTTTCATCGTCATTACTTGAAACAAAACCTCAAACTAAAAGGAAAAGATGAATCATTAATCAAAAATCAATATGACTTCGCAACATGAAATTTAAGAAAAGTAACTGTATGGAAGTAGAAAGACACTTGCGATGGTGGTCGCGGAGACCGGCTTGCTGGTAAGGCTAGCCAAAATGGTTAGTTTGGGTAACCTTTAGCTTATCATTTTAGTTAAAGGCTCAATCTTGAAAACAGAGGAGGAGACACAAAAAAATAGAAGGAAAAACTCATTACTGTGGGGTTAAAGTTCTTTTTTCTTTTTCTTTATCAATGGATGGGAAGCTTTCAATTTCTAGGCATTTCTAAGTTACTTTATTCTAAGTTAGGAAACAAAGAGAAACTTAGAACTCCTTTATGTTATTTTAAGTTAGGAAATAAAGAGAAACTTAAAACTCCTTTACTTTATTCATTTGCATGCATTAATAAAATTTAGACCCATTTGTGAATCTTGTATGCCACCCATTTGGTCATCCTTAGGTGACGGATTAGGTCTTCGACCAGGTTCGTTATTCTTTTGATAAACACACGAAGATTGACGTACGCAATTCTTGAATTGTCCAGTTCAGACAGTTTGGGAATGCAACTATCCATCTTATCCTTAACAAGTCATGCAATGTCCAATGTTAGATGGAGTTTTGGTTGATGTATTGTTACTCTCCGAGTACATACACAGAGTATGACTGATGTCATGTCTGTGTCGTGTACTTGGAGAACCACGCGGACATGCTATCAAAATTTTGTCTAATTAGGGGACGAAAGCATCAGGTTATTGAGTATAGGTTGGATCGTACATTCTCGAATGGGATAGGACCAACCACCTTGTAGTGAGAAAGTGAAGTTTAAGACTAGGCACTTTGCATATTGCACAATCCTTTAAGCTAATTGTTCCTCTTCATTTCAGGACTCCGCAAAAATAGTTAGCGAGATAGACAAGAGTTGGACTAATTTTTTAAATAGGATGTTTATGGAATATATGGAGGGGATTAATTAGTTCATTGCATTCACCAACAAGTTTCACAGTGAATACATCAGTTGTCCCTATAGAAAGTACGCGAACCAATATTACTACACACGGGAGCCCGTCAGGGAGCATCTAATCCGTAATGGATTTTTGAAGCAGTATTAGTATTAGACTCTCCATAGGGAAGAGTATATCCCCTCTCACTAGGAGAAAACCATTAAGATGGAAGCCAAGATGACAAATGAGGCTGATCCAATGCAAGTGATGCTAGCTGATATCATGTGTGGATTTGCACCTGAAAACACAGCTTGTGATACTGATATGATGGGTGAGAGTAATCGTCGTTCAGGTGCGGATGACGAAATCTTAAGATATTTTGAAACTCAAAGAAGTGTAGACAGAATTGTATCCTGGATGCAAGGATTAAAGTAAATTGTCATTCATCATCAAGCTGTTACATTTGAAGGGGTTGAATCAGTGATCGAATACGTCTTTCGACATGTTATTACAGTTGTTACACAGAGTTCTACCATCGAGAACAAAGCTTGCTAATTCGTACTATCAAGCTTGCAAGCTAATTGAAAACCTAGGATTTACATACGAGACTCTAGATGCATGTCCAAACAGTTGTGTATTGTTTCAGAATGAGAATGCCTATCTCGATACGTGCACCATGTGTCAGACTTCAAGGTGAAAGGATGTCCGAGGTGGCCAAGATCATCAGAACAATTTGAGTGTTTTAAATTACGGTAAGCTTGTGACTGTAAGGCAAATGCGTTATTTCCAACTTAAGATAAGGCTAAAAAGACTTTTCATATCCACCAAGATTTCTAAACTGATGAGATGGCATACCGAGGACAGTGGAGAGGGAGGGAAGTCATCCCATCTAGTAGACTCCTCATCGTAGAAGGATTTTGATTAAAGATACCTTAAATTTATTACTAATAGTTGCAGTCTGCATTTTGGCTTGGCTGCAGATGGATTTAGCCCATTTAGGGCCATAACTTGGGTAAATCACAGTATGTGGCCTGTATTATTGGTTTCATATAATCTTTCACCCTAACTATGTATGAAGCAACCTTTCCTAATCCTATCGACACTAATTGATGGACTGAGAGGTCTCGGGGATAAGATAGACGTGTATATACAATCTTTGATTGAAGAGTTTAATGAATTATGGACCGAGGGTGTGAAGACAATCGACTCTGCAGGAAATGAAATGTTTAGACTCCTAGCAGCATTACTATAGACAATCAACGACTTTCTCGCGTATGCTAACTTGTCTGGTTGGAGCACGAAAGGAGATTTTGTATGTCCTTGCTGCAACCAGAGCAAAAAGTCAACCTAACTAAAGCACAGTAAAAATTAGGCATATACGGACGCTTCCTACCACCGTTGTATAGGTTCAGGAGGGACAGAATCTCATTTGACGACACTCGAGATTATGGTCCAGCACCATAGACAATGATTGGGGTTGATTTGTTGGCCCAGATCGAGCGGGAGCAAATATGAATAGTGTATGCTTTTTAAGATTTATTAGCCCCCCGCTGGCATCTAATCTCGGTGCAAACAGGAATTGAAGTCATAATTAGAAGAATAAAAGTATTTTCTATGAGTTACCTTAATGGAAAGACACCTATTAAGGGAAAACTTAGATGCCATACACATCGAGAAAATGTTTGCAATAATATATTGTGGACCATTCTTAGCGTTAAGGGGAAGTTGAAGGACAGTACCGATGCTCAATGTTATTTGCAGGAGATGGGGCAGTTATAAGAGAGAGAGTCCAACAAGGTATACGTGCCACCTGCACAATACACGAAGAGCAAAGAAGAAAATGATGCATTTCTATCAATCCTAAAGAATGTTAAGGTGCCTGATGGGTATTATTCAAATATTTTCAAAAGAGTGAATAAGAAAAAAATGACGTTATAAGGTTTGAAAAGTCATGAGAATCACGTTCTCATTCAACAGTTCTTGTATATCGTAGTAAGTAATTATCTACCTAAGAATGTGGTGGAGTTGTTGATTGAGGTCAGTAACTTCTTCAAACAACTGTGTTACAGAATTCTCTGTACAAAAGATTTGATGGATCTGCAGGAAAAGATTACTTAGACACTGTGCCATCTGGAGAAAATCTTTCCACCGGTGTTTTTGATGTAATGGTTCACTTAACTATACACTTAACTAATGAAGCTCGACTTGGTCGCCTTGTCCAGTTCAAGTGGATATATCCGATTGAGAAGTACATGAATACATTGAAGAGATATGTGCATAACAAAGTTTGATCGAAGGCATATATAGTCAAGGGTTATTTGATGGATGAGTACACCAATTTTTTTGCTGCATATCTTAACGACGATATCCAAACAAACTTAACCTGGCCAAAGCAGATAAATGAAGGTCTTATTAGGGAGGGCACGTCATTTGATCTCAACTACATCGAGTTGATCCAAGCCCATCGATTTGTGCTCTTCAACACTTAATCAGTTGTGACATTGACTGAGTAAGTCATTCCTCCTTATAGAGAGTAAATTATATAACACTTATAATAATTATCCTGCTTATCAGTAACATAATTTGATCTGTGTTGCAGGAGACACATAAATGAGGTGAAATGGGACATGTCATATGCAACAGATAGTCAAATTTGGACGTCCCAATAGATAGTCAAATTCGGATGTCCCATTATCAATCGTTTCACAACTGGTTTAAGAATTATGTACGTGTTAAATATTTTGATGTAGTTTTATATGTCCTATTGCATTACTTTAAATTTCTATTCAATTAATACATGAATTGCGTCAGTTTACAATGTACGAAGCATTATCGATCCTGCTTTGACTGATGAAATGAACTAGTTAGCTAATGGTCCCTATATGACGGCCAGACATTACACAACTTGCGACATCAATGGATTTTGATTTTGCATCAAGCAAGCAGACAATAGGCGAGCTACACAAAATAGTGGCATCGGTTGTCCATTCGTTAACGGTGGTTACTACTATAGCCAATCGAATGACATTATTGAAGTCGTATATAATCGTGGTTTGAGATTTTTATTGTTCAAGTATAACTGGGCCAATCCAATCTATGGGGTTAAAACTGATAAGTACCAGTTTAAATGGCTAAACTTTAATAATTTGTTATACCGAGATGCGTAAATACAACATGAACCCTACATATTGGTATCGATGGCAGAGCAAGTTATTAGAGTTCGAGCCGATCCCAATTAGAAAATTGCGGTTAAAATATCAAAATGGCGTGTATCAGATCGAATGCGATAAGCCAAATATTGATACACTCGCCCAACAAGCTCTTGGCCAGGATGTAATCGTCCAACGTAAGGAATTGGGTTAGGGAGATTGTCAAAGGAGATTCCGTTGACTTACATGACTAATAAAGGATTGTGTACTTTTTTATCCAAACAAAGTTTATTTTAAATATTTATTTTTTTTGAAATTATAATAAATCTATCTTGTGAACATGTACGCAGACATGTTCAGATGCTGTAAGAAGAGATCTAGTCCTCAGATGATGTCCGAGCATCTCGATTTATCCTGTGCAGGCAATACCTCAATAGACACAGTCCCGCCATCACCCTATACGTTGGCGCATCCTTTGACACACAATAAGGCACCTTCAATGTCTAGTTATATAGCTGCAAGTATAAATTGTTAGTTTAAAATATTTTTTATCCATTAAAATTTTTTCTTTTGACTCATTAAACTTAATATTTTGTATGTAAAAGATTCTCCCACTTCGAGCAGGCCTTTTAGGTCTAGTAGAGGGCCTTCGAAGGCATTATCGCAATAGAACTATAGGTCATAGTGGATGATTGTGCAATGGATGACACATCGTCCCTCATTTTCCAAATCGAACGCATGGTCCAAAATCTGATCATATTCCCGCTGAACACCATCGACTGGGATGTCTTCTCCTCCGACGCATTCAAGGGCTTCTAGGCTGAGGTGCAGATATCATAGTTTGCTTATATTGTACGTGGTATCTATGTTAAAACTTACAATATTAAACAATATTTTGTAATTTGTCATTTTCAAGCTAATGTAGTTAGGGTTCCTCCAAACTTCTGAGACGTTTGCTACGGTAAGTGCCAAAAGATGTAAAAGGACCGTAAGAACAAGGTCAAGTCTAGCAATTGAAAGGGTCATGAGACTGACCCTAACCTTGTTCAGCGGGTCCTGCCAAGCATCTTCCCCTGCTAGTGGGCTGAGCTCGTCAGTTATTGGTTTCGTCAGTTATTAGTTGAGCAACGAGGGAGGGGTAAGTAGATTACGATCTGAATTTTTTTTTCCTTTAAGTTTTTAAGTTATAAAGCATAACTTACAAAAGCTAATCGACAAGAAATGAAATCAAGAGAAGGCTATGAGAAACTCACGGAACTGAGGGCTGCAAGGCCCCTACCACAATGATGGGACTCGACGTTTTATGCAAGTCTACTATAAGGTAAAACGTTAGCCGACCACGTAAAAATTTCATTTATTTTCATATTATACGATAATAAACTATTAACATATAATTTGCTATTCAACAGTTGGGAGAGCAGGACCAGAGGACTGATCGGATGGCCATATGGTTACAAACTTGCAATGAGGATTTACCAAAGGTTTAGGCTATACGAGTAATTAATTTATATATTTTGGCTAATAAGCATATGCAATTTTTCTTTACATAATTTAGTTACTTACTTTCTTACCTGTCTTGTCTTGTTTACCTTAAGCTCAATTTGAGGCATGTCTAGTCGAGCTGTCGGCAGATGAGAAAGAGTCCAAGGTAAGGAAAAATGAGATATTCATCTCTATCGTCGGACATGATAGCCACGGATACATGCTTACATGGGGTGGAGGCATTCTACACCGGTCCATTACACAAGCGGAGTCATCATCCTAGGCTAGACACCATGACCAAGACCTACTTCAAGCCCTCTGTGCGGGGATGGATACGTGAGAAGTATCATTTTAGGCCGAGATGATGGCTAAGATAGAAAGGCACTTATCCCAGAGTTAGAGCCATCCTCCCCTTTCTCAAGTAAGAAACATTAATTTTCATATTTATAGCTAATTAAAATATTATAAATTTATTTATTTTGTTTTATTATCACATTCTCATTCGCTTATTGTTTCATTGTAGGACCCAGACAATAGCAGCTGATCCTCCTGGACTGGACTAAGGTGATTTTGACTAGCATATTTTGCATTTTTGTATTTTATTTTTCGTATTTTGTAAATTAATTGTTTATTTTTTGTCTTTTGTGTACATTTGTATATAACAAATTTTGTAACTAAATTTCGTATTGTTTTTTGTATAAATAAATGAACATTTCTGTTTTATTTTATTTAAAAAATTTTCTATTACATGTGCAATTTAAATTATAATTAAAAAATTAATTTAGAAATAAATATTTAAAAGATAAATAATATAAATAATAAATGATGAATTTAAAAGATTAATAAAAAAGTAACTAAAATAATTAAAAACATAATAAATTTTTTTAAAAAAATTAGAAAGATTATCATGACCGCCATATGTGGTCGCTAATGAAAATAATATTAAATGTATAAAAAAATAAAAATAATAATTAATGAGAAATAAAAAATTAATTACCTTTTACGACTGCTAGTGGGGATCGCTAATATAGACTCAGTAGTTACTAATTTCTCCTCACCACATGGTGGGGACTAGCGCCCAATTCGCAGGAAAGCATTTGTGACTGCATATTCCATATTAGCGACCGCTATAAGTGATCACAAAAGGTCTATACTAAATTCACTGGTAGTCACCATTTCGGTCACTAATACAATAGCAACCACCAAGGCAGTCGCTAATAATATCTAGCGATGACACAATTGCGACCCATGTCTGACAGTCATCAAACTATCGCTAAAACTTATTAGCGATTGCTACCCCCAATTATGCGACCACCACTGAAACCCTAACTTCTAGTAGTAATGAATTTGGCGGTTGCTAAAACCCTAACTTCTAGTGATAATGAATTTCTAAGGAAAAGGGATACATTAGACGGTGAAAGTGAAAGAAAATAAAATAGATAATGGAAAGATAGGAAAGATAGAAATGAAAAAGCAAAGCAAGCATGGTGGAGAGTATACTGAAAAGTTGCTATGTAAAGGAGAAGAGTATAAGTAGGATAACTGTGAGTAATATAAACCCTTGAAAGTACTGGAAGATGAATGGTTGGGATATGGAGGTTCTGAACCCACCCTCAGACCAGCTTCAGTGGATTACACATGGAAGGCTACAATTCTTCGATAGACAATTTCAATCATAGCCTTTCATTTGTATTAGATGGACAACCACAGTTTTTCTCAACTGACAAGAGGATTCGTAAAGATAGTAAATTAATTAATGGTGGGTGGTGGAGTGGATTAGGTGGAAAAGCAAAAACAAGCATGTGAAAAGGAACCTCAAATGCTTCCAGAAGCAAAGTGACTCAGCTAGGTAGATTGTGGATCAGGCAAAAGATTGGGTCCATGGCACATTAGTATGGTGGCTCCTTTGGGAGTCCCACATCATTTTTGCTCGCAAAGGAAGGGATACCTTGTGAGGTTATAAATAAAGTCTACTTTTCATTTGGTAAATACACACTGGTCAATGCTTTGTATAACAAATTTTGATTTTAGTTAAAATCGTTTTTTGTGAGGTGAGAGTTAAAATTTGCTTTGATAATTGCTCTATAGGTGTACTGGGGTATTGAGTGAGAGAAAAAATTGTGTGATTGTAAGAAGTTTTCACAGAATGGATTTTCTTCTGATTGCCCGTGATTTTTATCTGATTTGGGAGTTTTCATGTAAATTCTTGTGTTTTATTTTTTATGTTTTCTTGATATTTACCAAAGGTAGACATTAAGAGAGTGAATTTAGAAGGTCTAAATTCCCAACAAGTACTATCAAAGCTCTATGTAACCTTTAACTCTCACCTCATTAAGGAATGAAGGTCTTGTGAGCTTATAAATAAAAGGCTTATTTTCATTTGGTAAATACACAGCAGTCAATACTTTGTATAGCAAATTTTGATTTTAATTAATTCCTCCTTTGTGAGGAGAGAGAGTTACAGTTTGCTTAAGGAATTACCTTATGAGTGTATTTGGGTACTAAGTAAGGGAAAAAATTGTGTGACTGTAAAACATTTTCAAATAGCGAATTATCTTCTCTAAGTGCTCATGATATTTCTTTGATTTGAGTGTTCTCTATGAAAATTCTTATGATTTTATTATTTTTCTATTTTTCTATATACTTTGTCAAAGATAGATTCTAAAAGGGTGAATTTAAGAGGTTTAAATTCCCAACATGGCACTGGGCCCCAATTCTACTGCTTAACTGGTCAGTTGAAAGGATTAGGCCTGACCTAAAGGAAATTTAAATAAATGGACTACAAGAATAGCCACACCGAAAAGGCCTAATTCAAAAAAAAAACCCAAATATTAGGGCTGTTATCATTAGGGTCCCAGTCATTATTCTAAAAATATAATCTTTTCTATTAGATGGTTACAAAAGTAGTTATTAAGAAATATATATATTTATATATATAGACTATGCTGATGTAATGAGGGTTATATTAATGAACAATTTGGAGAATTATTCCCTTGGGACGATTGAACCACCCTTTAATAAAACATTTAATTCTATTAATTTTTAAAAATTAATTGAATTTAATAAAATATATTTCATATTAATTTAATTTAATTTAATATTAATTTAATTATATTATTTATTAAAAATAATTTAATTAAATAAAAAGAAAATATATTAAATAAAATTTAATTATATTATCTACCTTTTTACTCTTAGTGTAATGGCTGTGTGTAATGGCTAGCTAACGAAGGGCAGAATTACTGCTTAACCGACAAAAAGTGTAGGAATTTGATTGTTATAATTGAAACGTGAGGGATTAAAGTCATACCGAAAATAAACTATAAAGGTAATTTTTGTATTTTATCCTAAATTAATTTATATTTTTAAGTTTAAGTAAATGCCTTAGTCAAATAAAAACAATTAACATTCACCTCACAAACGGAGGTTTATTTCATATATTCCACTTAAACAATTATGAAAAATTCAAATGTAAGAAAAGAAAAATTAATAAAATCTCAGTTTTCACAATCAAAATGTCCAACCCGTAACTCAAAATTATTACTTGCATCACAAACCCAATTATACTCATTTAATAATGTTTTGATTTCTTAATTAATATTTAATTTGATAATAAAAAATTTGGTTGATTTAAAATTTTTGAGACATTAAGGCCCTACTTGGTAAAATTTATGTTTATTATTTTTTGTTTATGTGTACAAATTTTTGAAAACAAGTAATAATAACATGTTTGTATAATTTATCTGTATTTTTTTGCTTCCAAAAAAAAACTGAAAACCTAAATAGAAAAATATAAACAAAAAAAGTATTTTCACTATCTCTTTTCCTATTATAACTATTTTGTCAATTTTAACACTTTGCCTATTTTTGTCACATCACACTAAAATGAATTATTTTATTCAAATATTTTATCAAACTAAAATTATTTTCAATAAATAATATAATTAAAATTAATTAATTTAATTAATTTTAAAAATAACTTATAAAATAATGGAATTAAATAAACTAATTAAATTAAATAAAATAATAATTATTATTTAAATTATTTAATTTAAAATTAAATAATATATGGAGTTAAATAAATTAAAATAAATAATTAACCAATTAATCAACTAAATTAATTTAAAAAATAAATAATATAATTAAATTAAAAGAAATATTATTATTAATTTAATTATTTAATTATATTCAATTTATTTAACAAAATTAATTTGAAATATATTTTCTTAAATTTTTAATAAATAATATAATTAAGTTATATTTAATATGTTTTGTTTTATTAAATTAAATTATTTTTCATAAACAATATAATTAAAATAATTTAATATGGCTAATTTAATTGAATTTAATTAATTATTAGATTATAAAATATATTTTATTAAATCAATTTAATTTTTAAAAAATAATAAATTTAAATATTTTATTAAAATAAAATTAACTATTATAAATAAAATTATATCTCTAATCATAATTTTAGTTTTTGTTTTAGAAAAAAATGATAACAAAAAAATATAAGTAGATAAACCTAAACAGAAAAAGTAGTGTTACTAAACAATCCTTAAAATATGTTTTAATTTGTATAAGGAGTTTATTTTCACCTATAACCCTGTAATTTCGATTTTGTACACCTAAACTTCACAAGTTTCACAAAATTACACCTACATCCCCTGAGATTTCTATTATCTTTACTTAGACCCCATTTGTTAAATTTTTTATTCAAAATATAACTTTTAACCAATTTAATGTTATGAAGTTACCTTTATACTTTTAGTGCAGCCCGGTGCACGAACTTTTCACCTTGTGCGGGATCCGAAAAAGGGTCAGACCACAAGAAGCTATTGTACATAGCCTTACCCTACATTTGTAAGAGACTGTTTCCACGACTCAAACCTGTAACCTCACTTTTATACTTTTAGTATTAATAAAAAAATATTACACTATGATATGGTGTATTCTTTTTTTAATGAAAATTATGTTATAATAAATTTATTAAAAATTTTGGTGAACCTTTTCTATGGTAATATTTTAAATTATTATACTTTGTATTAATATTTTAAATTTATATTATATATAAATCAAAAATTATACATATATATAAATTATCATTACTTTTTTCTATTATTAATCTAATGAATTAAACATGAAAAAGAAAAAATTTTAATATCTCCTTTTCTTCGATTTCCATTTCATTAGCATCAAATAATAATGGAAGAACCTCTCTCTAAATTTTTATTTTTCAAACTTTTTTTAATATTAATAGTAAAGGCATAAATGTAATTTTATAGAAATAAATTAGTCAAAATTTATTTTTGAATAAAAAATCTGACACAATGCAATACAAATTAAAAAAAAAAAATAGACACATATTTATAAAACTCGTGAACTCTAGATATATATGCACAACTAAAACTACAAGTGGTGCGAGTTAAATATTAACCCCCTTGTATAAAATACAGACTCGGGGGTGGACTGGTAGTAGACTGGTTGGAGAAACATCATCACAAGGCTTGGATTGGTGAGGAGAGAGTGCATCCCCGCTGAGAGATACAGTGTGTACAAGTGACCCCACCGAGGTCGCGGTTATGGCTCCACAGGCACCGGAAATGAATGATTCCTTCCTTAGCTCTGTCTGTTTCTCTTCCTCACTCGTCAAGAAAATAAAATTTCCATCTCACATCGTTTTCAGTACTGAAAATGAATTCAAAATGATAAAAGATTCTTTCCGCCGGTCAATTACATCAAGAAAAAAAACCTCTGCTACAATCTAGGGGTACTTGAGTGAAGAGTTGGTCCGGTGGTTGGGTCGTGGTTGGGTCCTTGATGCCCCGTTTCGTTCGTCTTGGATTCGAATCCGAACAACAACATTCTCAGCTTTCATTCGCTTAGAATATCTATATAATATTTATGGTTGAAAACGGTTGGACAATCACCCAATTACCTAACATCTTTGCCCAAGGTGTAATCTGACTCCCTAAATTTGGTTTCATATATGTTTGGAGGAGCTGTATAAATTAATTAACTATTCATCACAACAATTAATTATTGCGTAATATATATATATATATATAATATTAATTGGTTTTTTTTTTTGTTCATTTATATTTATATTATTATTATATAGATCCTAAAATACCCCCGGTATTCGTGAAGTCTAAAAATTAGTTTAATTTTAATGTTGATTAAATTTTTTAATTTAGTAAATTAACTTTCAAACACCTATCAAGTTGAAATTTTAATTTAAACAATTTCTTAAAACTACGTTGAATTAAGTCATTTTTAATCATCACATTATTTTATATTCCTAACTAAATTATACAAATAAAGTGACAACTGACAACCCCACAAATTTTGCGTGCAGCTCTAGCCATCAATTATCATGATCATTCATTAATTTTGGTTTTCCACGTCATTTAGCATTGGGGTTTTCTGTAACATAAACTAGTTTGCCGCCCCATTTCGTAGAATTCAATCAATATTATGTTGGGTTTGGACTTTGATTTGGTATTTCTGATTAATAATGCCGACCTGAAAAACCCTCTTCACCTACTTCCTCCACACTATCTCAACATGGGGCTTTTGATCACAGCTAAACTGGACATATATATATATAGATATATATCACAAGTCTATTAATAATTTAGTAGTTTTAGTTTCTTTCTCTTTCACCATGGGAACCCTAGTGTTTTGACACCCAAAGGATGGATTGACAATTTTCCCCTTCACAAGATATAGCCCAAGAAAGAATGAATTAACATGGGGTAGGGTTGTTAAAAGGAGCAAGAATGGATATCCTAATAAGTAATTAAACCAAGCAAAGCAAAGAGTACTGATTTAGCTTTCAAGTATATGTGAATCTAACATATATATAACTAAGCATGTTTATGATGGTGAAGATTATATAGTTATAGTCCTGTACAAGGTGAAGAAAAGATGGCCATGAAAATTCTCAGCAACAGAAGAGCTTAAAAGGAAATCATATGAGGAAAAAAAGACTCAGTACGTAATTAGGAAGTGTATCCAATAGCTTACCAAGAGTTTGAAGGCGCTTGTCAGAGAGCGAAAAGGGATATTGACGCGGCTCAATCAAATTACATAGCTAATAATTCATCCAACCATATAGTTAGATTGAGGCGCGCCAATACTCCTCTGTATTAATTAAGCGCCCTCCCCATCACTTGAATAATCTTCTGGTCTTAATCCTGCCGCATGGTGTCTATAGCACCACACATACCCACAGAGGGAGGCCGGGAGGGGGGGGAGAGAGAGAGAGAGAGATTTTCTGACGGTTGACAAACTGGCCTTCTTAGATGGGTGTCGTGAAGAGAAACAAATCTGTGGTGACTTGAAGTATCTGTGTGAATGGGTACTTCCCTTCCTCTCCACATCGAGCTTTTGTTGCCTAGCTAAGGGGAAGCAGACCAAATCTATAGACCACAAAGAAAACTGGGTTAAGTGTTTCGGATCGTGTCACACAAAAACATACCAATGAAATATATCCACCGTGAACCGATATTAACGAGACCAGATAATTTTCCAAACCTATCTAATAATCATACCTAAATGCAGACAGCAACTGTGGCCCCACGCATAGTTGGCCATTTGTTTGATGCCATTCAAAAGAAGTCAAGAGGCAGTTTAGTTTCTCTCTCTCTCTCTGTCTCTATTGTCCCTTGATGTCAATCTTTCTGTGATGCCTGCACTTGCTCAAATTAACGAAGTCGTCAAAGGTCATCTCTTTTATTTTTCTTCTCTAGTTGTTGCTGTTTTATGGTATGATTGTTTTTTACGTGTCAAAAAGAAATTATTATTATTATTAAAAAAAAAAAAGGAAAGTGAGACAAACATTAATTAGCAATCCAGCTAGGCAACCTTTTAACCTTTTTTTTTTTTTTTTTTTTTGTCCGTTAATAAGCCTAGCCAGAGCTAATAACAATGATGATGAAGGCTTGCTTATGTTTTGTCCTCTTGGGTTTATGAAAAATTGTATTAGTTGTGTGGAGCGTGGATTACTAGGTGTGGATCTGATTTTTATGTTTTGCTTCCAAAAAAGGAAGATTCTGACAAAAATAATAATAATAATAATAATAATAATAATAATAATAAATTATCACTAAGGATATTCTTAGTGATATAATGTTGTAAAATTTTTATGTGGATTTATGTAATCTACATAATGTAAAAGTTCACCTATCGGCACATTCTTATCTCAGAATGGGGACCCTCCTTCATTATGGATGGATCCCGCAGCCAGTTCAGGAGGGGTTTGATTGATAAAAATTTGATAAAAAGTATAATAAGAATATAAAGATTTAATATAAAAGTGATATGTGATAAAATTTAATTAAAAAATTATAAAAGAATTTGATAAAAATTAATAAATTTTAATTTATTTTGACCAACCAAATACCTCCGAGTCATAATTGTACGAGCATGCACCAGAGAAAATTTCCTCACAGTTAGGTGAGTAGGTGCACCGCAAAGCCAGCTTTACAAAAGTCTCTTCCAAAGCAGTGTACTTAATTCGTATAATTTGTTTCAACTTTCATTCAAAAAATAATTAAATAAAACAACCACTTTTCTTGGCATGTAGAACGAAAACCAAAAGAATGGAAGGACAGTAATTAAAGTTTTATGGGAAAAAATAATTGATCATTGGTGAATTACGGCTTGAAACAATTATATTTTCCACGGAGTATAAAAATAAACGATACATATTTTCCACACCATTTGGTTCCCCTCTCATATTTAGTAACTACAAATACAAAAATCATCAAGGAAAATGGTCGAAAGGAATTTCTGACCAAGGTCTCTTTGAAAATCAAGTTGAATGAAAATTTAGAATATTTTAGAGAGAGGAGGAGTAGATGGTTAGATTGACCATACTTCAGATGGACATATACTTTAAATATTTACAGGTGTAAAAGTAAAGAGTAATGGAATCTTTGATATGAACCTAATATTCTATTAATCCACTTGCCTCCCCCTTCTTCCCAGGACCCAAGTGACTGTTTGGGATGGATTTAATGCGTTTTTGGTGGGTTTCAGATAGTTGGTAAGTTGTAACAGTTTATAGAAGATATCTTTCCCATCTTATTCCTTCTAGTAACGAAATTAAACTATTCTAATTAGTTTCTTATTATATAGTTATAACTAAATTATGATCATACTTTTTCCATAGAGATGCATGTCCATTTGGTTGGGAACATGATTTTGAGCTGAGAGTATATCCCTGATCGTGACCTTAACGTATGGTTGAAATTTGACCATATCTCAAGTCCATATTTAGTGACATCATTTTGCCCTCACCCAAAGTAAGTTGCATATTTCAAATTTGAGCCTTCCCAAACTAAAACATAAAAACCCTTTCATATTTCCACTTTATGCATCTTTACTTAGACGATGTACTTCTTTCTTATTGGAACACATGTTTGCTAGTTATTAGGCAGTGCAACGCCGAGTCATCATATGCATGCCTTCATTTATAACCAAGACACAGAACCCTAAGTGTTATATGCACCTTTTACATCCCCATTTCTTCATCTCTTGCAGTCGTCCCTTTGCTTTTTACCTTTGCCCCCAAGGCATATATATATAGGTTTAAGCAGATGATTGTTAGCTTTTCTATAATCTTTAAGCTTTCAAGACTCCAATCTTCTCCCAAGCAACAAGCAATCCATTCCTCAGTACTCATCACTCCTTCTACTTTGTCATAGCAGAGTTTTGCTAGTAAGTTTAGTGATTCTTCTTCATCTCTTCTTTACTCTTCTATTTTTGGCCATAGGTAAATAGGTAGATGAATTTAGGAACCCAACAAACCTCGCCACCTTTAGAAATAAGTACCACATTCTCTCTAATGTGAAGATTAGGCTTCCTAGGGATGTTTTGAACTCCGATTGGGTAGAGTTCCCGATCATCTCTATTACCCTTAAGATACCTCAAAATCCATTTCACTGCTTCCCAATGTTCTTTCCCAGGATTGGAAAGAAATCTACTTACAACTCCAACTGCATTGGCAATGTCTGGTCGTGTGCACACCATAGCATACATTAGACTCCCTACAGTTGAGAAATAAGGAATCTTATCCATTTCTTCTCTTTCTTTCTGGGTAGAGGGAGAGGAATTCTTGCTTAACTTGAAATGACTGGCTAAAGAAGTGCTAACCGGTTTAGCATTCTTCATGTTGAACTTTTCAATCACCCGTTCCACGTACTTTTCCTGTGATAACCATAATTTCTTTGACTTCCTGTCACGAACAATCTTCATGTCCAATATCTATTGAGCTAGGCCTAAGTCTTTCATATCAAAAATTTGAACAATTCTTTCTTTAGCTTGCTGATCATCCCAGTATTCTGCCCAGCTATCAGCATGTCGTCAACATAGAGAAGTAAAATAATGAAGCTTCCATCTGGGAACTTCTGAATGTAAACACATAGACTTGAATCTGTACGCTTGTATCCATCACTCACCATAAATGAATCGAACTTCTTGTACCATTGTCTCGGGGCTTGTTTCAGCCCGTACAAGCTTTTCTTCAGTTTACAAACCATATGTTCCTTTTCTTTGACTTCAAAACCTTCTGGCTACTCCATGTAAATTTCTTCTTCCAAATCTCTATGGAGGAATGTAGTCTTCACATGCAGCTGTTCTAGCTCAAGATCCATGCCAGCA
The DNA here is from genome assembly GCA_019916065.1 of Vitellaria paradoxa. Classification (NCBI taxonomy): domain Eukaryota; kingdom Viridiplantae; phylum Streptophyta; class Magnoliopsida; order Ericales; family Sapotaceae; genus Vitellaria; species Vitellaria paradoxa. The sequence continues at coordinate 22,027,076 of CM034234.1, read as the reverse complement.
GTTAAACCTAGCACCATTCTGATAGAAGTCATCTTGACAACTGGAGAAAAAATTTCATCAAAGTCGATCCCTTTCATCTAACCAAAACCTTTGACGACTAACTGGGCTTTATACTTGATCAATTTTCTAGTTGTATCCTTCTTTAGCTTGAATATTCATTTGTTCTGTAAGGCTTTCCTTCCAGCTGGGAGTTTCACTAACTCATAGGTTTTATTCTGATGTAGTGAACTCATTTCTTCTTCCATAGCCTTTATCCAGCTTGTCTTATCTTTATGGGACATTACTTCTTGTAGACTTTCTGGCTCCCCTTCATCAGTAAGCATTACATATTCAGAAGATGGGTACCGAGTTGATGGCATATGCTCCCGATTTGACTTTTTTTGTTGTATTTCTGGTAAGAAGATAGCTCCCCCTGCTCAGAACCTTCTGCACTCTATTCATCCTGAACATCATCGGTGTCTGGAACATCTGGTTCTAGAACTTCCTCTGGCAATTCTTTACCATTGTCTAATGGGGAAGGATCAAGTACAAGATCTAGAGCATGAGCTACCTTTTGTTGTGGAGCTTTTTCAACTATCTGATTCTTATGGAAGATAACATCCCTACTCTGGATAACTTTCTTCTTCATTGGATCCCAAAGTCTGTATCCAAATTCCTCATCTCAATAGCCAATGAAAATACAAGGTTGAGACTTGTCATCAAGCTTGGCTCATTGCTCCTTAGGCACATGAGGAAATGCCTTACAACCAAATACCCTTAGGTGAGAATAGGACATCTTCTTCCTAGACCAAATTCTCTCGGGAATGTCAAAGTTCAATGGAGCTAATGGAGATCTATTAATCACATAGCAAGTAGTGTGAACAGCTTCAGCCAAAAATGACTTAGGTAACTTAGCCATTCTTAGCATACACCAAACTCTCTCCACAATAGTCCGATTCATCCTTTCAGCTGCCCCATTGTGTTGTGGCGTTCCAGGGACGGTTGTCTCGTGTCGAATTCCATGCTTTGCACATTATTCTTCAAACTCTCTTAAGGTATATTCGCCACCATTATCAGTTCTTAGACATTTCAGCATTTTTCCTATCTCCCTTTCAACCATGGCATGAAACATCTGAAAGTAATGAAAGGCTTGATCTTTTGACTTCAAAAATAAACCTAAACTTTCCTAGTCCTATCATCAATAAAGGTCGGGAATTACTTATTCCCCCTATTAACTCTACTTCAATCAGACCACACACATCTGAATATACCAAAGTCAATTTTTAAACTTTCTTTTAGCAGTAGAGCTGAAGGCTACCCTATGCTACTTCCCAAACAAGCAATACTCACAAGGGTTTAAAGAAACAGACTTATCAAGGGGAAGAATCTTATCAAGGGGAATAAGATTCTTTTTTGCTAACATATGCAAACCTTTTTCACTCATGTGAGCAAGTCTTCGATGCCACAAGTTCGGTGATGACTTGTCTTCAATAGTATTCAAACTGTCTGAGCATATCTTCACACAAGTTCTATAAAGATTTCCAGCAACTTGTCCTCGAGCAACAACCAAGGATCCCTTTATCAACTTCCACTTCCCATCATCAAACTAGCTAGTAAAGCCTTGGCGATCCAATGCAACTCCAAAATAAGATTAAGACGAAGGTCTGGAACATGTCTCACTTCCTTCAGTACTATGGTGCACCTAGTACTGGTTTGGATTTGTATATCCCCTATTCCTTGAATCTTGGAATAGCTGGTATTTCTCATCTTTACAACACCAAAGTCTCCTTGTTCTGTATGAAGTGAAAAGCTTCTTATTTGGAGTTGCATGATAAGAAGCTGCAGTATCTACAACCCACTCTACACCCGAGTCAATGAGTTGAAGACATTCTTCTTCTTCTAAGGAAAGAAGGACAATATCCTCTGATGATGTTGCTATAGTGTTTTCCTTTTCAGACTTTTCCTCTTCAGACTTTTGTTGGACTCCATATAAGGAGTTGTTAATGGTGTTCCCTTCTTCCAGGGGTGTGGAGGGGGAGATTTGATGGGATCCACACCCATCTTAATGATGGAAACCCAAGGGGTGTATTGGGCAAACAACGAGGCCTTGTAACTTCTTGTTATTAATTCCCTTTATTACTTCCATTAATGTTGGGAGAGGAAGAGTCAGTTGTACTCTTTTATATATATGTATATATGTATAATAGAGATATAGAACACACAACAATACAGAGAGAAGGTGAGAGATATATTTTGTACTGATTCCTCTAGTTCAGATTAATCCAGAGAGAGTAAGTGAGATTTTTGTATTCCTACATTTGATATAGTGGATGTTTACATCTCTTCCGTGGACGTAAGCTATGCCGAACCACATTAATTTCTGGTGTTTTTACTTGCTTTGATTTATTTTTCCTGTCCAATTTTATTTCGATCCTAACACTTCTTAGTACACAAGTGGCAGTTTGAAATGCATTTAATTTACCTGTAGTAGGTCTTAGAGGGTTGGTGAGATGTGAAAATTTGTGAAAGATGTCTTTCCCACTTTGTCCCTTTTAGTAATAAGACTAGACTATTCCAATTACTTTTAACTATATAGTTATAACTCAAATATGATCTTACTTATTTCATAGGGATCCATGTCCATCTAGTTGGAAACATAATTTTGAGCCCAGAATATATCCCCAACCATAACATTAACGTATGCTCAGGATTTGGCCACATGTCAAGTCCATATTTATTGGCATCATATTGTATAGTCAGTTTGCATTTTCATCAGAAGGTCAAACATACAAAAAATCTACCTATTAAGGTGATTAATTGAGATATATAGAGAAAAAAAATTAGTTAAATTCATATGTTTTTATAAATTTACAAAAAAAAAAAAAAATGTTTACGATAGGATATTGAGAGTACTAATTAGGTTGACATTGAAGAAGAAATTTATCATATATATAGATGCCCTTGGTGTGACTAGTGATGCACTATTAAATTTCCTATAACTATATATCTTTATCAAGGTTTTACATTAAGTCTTTCCTTTTTTTTTTTTTTTTTTTTGCTTTAATTATCGATGAATTAACTAGATATATACAAAGTAGTGCTACTGGATATGTTGATTACTTATGGTAAATTAACTAAAGGACAAAATAAATGCTAAATTAAAATTGTGGAAATAAAGTTAAAGTTAGTTATGAAAATTTAGGATAAATAAGGTTAATATAAACTATATAAATTTAATAATAACTAAAATAGAAAAGCAGAAATAGTTACAATTAAAGGTTATGAAAGACTTAAGAATGAGTGGAGGTTAGATTAAGAGTAGTTTATGTGATTGTGATATAGTGATATAGCATTAAGGCTAAAAGAAAAGTTTTATAAGAACAACAGTTAGACTTTTTATAAATGTTATATAGTTCTAAGTGTTAGATAACTAAAAATAACATATTAATAAAATGAACACAACTGAGATAATACAAATGAAAAATATAATATTGAACTGATCATATTCATCAGACAGTAGAAGTAGAATCAATTGAAGACAAATTGAGGGGAAATTAGTTATATAACAAAGATGAATAAATGTATCGATTAGGGACAGTGATAGCTGATAGGTAGTCTTGAGCCTATCTCAACCCCAAAAACTAGTTCAAGGGGTGAGATTTTCCCTCACTCTTATGAACTAACCACCAGCCCCATCCACAACTGATGTAGGAAATCCCTAACAATCTTCCCCTTCACACATCGAGTCTTGGGTCAGAGAAAGCGACAACCAATCTCCTCGTCGTCTGATATTAATGATAAATTTGGATTCTAATACCAGTTGAAATTTCTGAATCACCCAAATCAATCAACGTCCAATCACAAAAATAATGAACACAAGATTAGTAATGAAAAATCCTTTGCCAACTAGTAAAGGTAAAATTCCAGGTCCAATTTCGAAAACCACCTAAACTTCTGCTATATAATTAATTTACAAGTACCTACTCGAAATCTCTACGATTCCTCGCACGACTTCGTTCAAGCACTTGCTTGAATTCTCGACACTCCTAGACCAAGTGGAAACAAACTTTCCGACTCCTCATAAAATGAGCGAACTCAACAAAGAGTAAAGAAAAAAAAAAAAAAAGACTTACAATCTCACAAAGGAAAAATTCTCTTTTTCACATGACTCTATAATATGCCCCTTCAATTATATTTGTACATTAAGCTTAGGTGCATAAATGTAAACTTACAAAGTCCTATTCCAATTAAGATTTAAATACATAAATAAATTTTCCAAAAATAAAACAAAATTTTTTTCCTAAAAATAAAACAAAATTTTTATAATATTCAAAATTTTCATCAGGGTGATCTCTCAAACTCCCAGCGCCTTACTTGTGAAGATATCTCGACCCCTCGGATTGCCTGTGCCCAGCCTACGACGTCTACTGAAATTTGTTCCAACCTTTAAATCAACTAGCTTACACTCTCACGCTCCCTGGGGATTTCTAGTGGGCTTGGGCGAACTTTCACGCTTTTGCGAGCTACAGTGGAATTCTGCGAATTCTGCTTGGCCTTATCCTGATCTATGTAGAATTTATCTTGTTTCCAACTTTGACTTAGATTGCAGATTATCCTTTTGGCAATATGCAAATTCTCTAAACTTTGAATTATCTTTTTTTCTTTTCAAATTAGGAAACAAATATATCTACAATATTAATTTAAGATTTGTTTGGATTTGCCAACATAAAACTTTACACCAGTGATGAGTGGTCTTGAACCTATCTCAACCCCAAAAGCTAACTCAAAAGATGAGGCTTTCCCTCATACTCTTATAAACGGACTACCAGCTCTTTCTAAAACCGATGTCAAAAACCTCGACAATAGCATTTAGATTATGAGTGATGCAAGAAGGTGAGTTAGATCAAAGCTCAATCTCCATTTCGCAACACCCAACTTTTAAAACTTATATATATGTTGTATGCTTCAGAGTGCTGGATAACTTATAAACACCACTTAAAAAAAAAAAAAAGCTGAAAAACAACATAAACTAAAAAATAATATATTAATAAAGGTAAATCATACTTAGCTCCCCTCTTGGAGCTTTACACTTAGCACCACTCAACAATTAAAAATTTTACTTACCTCTCTTATTTTGAAATAGTATTAACATTAAACTCCTTCTATTAAATTAATCGTTAAAATTTAATAGAAAATATTAAAATAATCAAATTTTTAGATTTTTTTTTCCTATTTTAGCCCTCATCTCTCACATTTTTGTTAAACTTTATTACAAAAATCGGTAAAATTAAGCAAAAAAATAAAAACAAAAAAATTAGAGATTTTTGTTAAACAAAAAACTGATAAAAATGTGAAGAGTGGGGGGTAATATAAGAAAAAGCACTTAAAATTTTAATTATTTTGATATTTTCTGTTAAGTTTTAATCGTTGATTTAAGCATTTGTTTTAAAAGTTTTTTAAGATGAAAATAAAAGAAAAAATTAAAGTTTGGTAAAAAAAAAAAAAAAAAACCCATATTAGATGGAAAAGAGCTAACTTTACTTTTTTTTTCCCAATTAATAAGAATAAATTGGTGCTGTTAAATGAAAAAAAAAAACTAAAAATAATAACAAAAAAATGATATCATATGATAATAGGAGAAATGACACTTAACTCATTAGAATGGAGAGGGGATATTGGAGCTCTACAAAATTCAATAAATCTTTATAAATGTTTATAAAATTTAAATTTTGTATTCACTGCACTCATTACGAAATTATAATTTTTATAAATTTATACTAACTTTTACAAGTCTAAACACTCTCAGAAGAAGCAATCCCCATTTAATTGAAAAAAAAAAACTAATACGACATTGAACTGAGTTGAATTAAAAGACTTTTCTCATGACACATTATAAAACGAAAACGAAAAAAACAAAAATAGAAGGACAATAAATTAGATTAAAGGTTTTACGAGCTAAAAATACAAGTGGGAATTACGGGTATATATTGTAAAATTGCAAAACTGCAACATGACAGTTTGGATGTGCCTCACGCGTGTGGACAGATTCATGCTTCGCATGCAGATATACGACATAATAAAATTCATTGAAGCAAAAATCTATGTGATAAACAATCATTATCAATATAACTTTTCTCAAGATCTATTCAATAAGAAAATTGATGGCATTTTGAAATTCTATTGATTTTGTCTTCACACAAACACAAACGTTGCAATAATAAATAAGTAAAAACTCTTAATGCAAATCAGGAGATCTTAAAATTAAAATATAATTTTACGAGTTAAAATTAAGTGTGACTCTTTAAATGTATATGAAATTTCATTCAACAGTCAGTATTATAATATTATAATTCGTTGGTGAATTTTCATAAAAATTTAAAAGATAAGAATATAACTTTAGTTCTTAAAATTGTATTAAAATTGTATTTCAACTTCATGAATTCTCAATCTGCTAACAAACTGTTGCACATTAATTTATTAATTCTCTGCTGTTTTGTCACTTCCTTTTGAAAATAAATAAATAAATAAACAAACAAATAATTGTCATTTACATTTCCGCACATTGGGAACCTTGAGGGGGCAGAGTCAAAATTTCACGAGAGGGTGTAATCAAGAGAGAACCAAATTATTGGGTCTAATTTAGTAAGTTAAAAAATAGAAAACAAACATTTTTTTTAAACCAGATACACAAACATATATATGCATGATTTGCAAAACTTTAATACACATCTATTGTCTAATATTTTTTGCTACTCTCTTTCTATGTCTACTTTCTTACCTCATTCCAACTCACTATATATATATATATATTAACTTTTTCACTCTCTTTCTCTATATACTCTATCTTAAAAATATACATTATGCGAAAGAGTTTAGAAAATATGATGTGAAAAATTGTAAAACAGATAATTTGTAAAATAAAAAATGAATTTGTTTATTGTATACTCTAAGACTATATTTGACATGTGGAAATGGAATAGAATGGAATGGAATAAGAGGTGGGAATAAAATCATTTCTTTGTTTGGTTGCCAACATAAAAATAATAAGAATGGAATAAACATTTTAATTTTCATAATTTAATTATATATTTTAAATATAAATATAATGAAATAAAATAAAATATAATAAAAACTATTAATATTAATTTTTTAAAAACTATAAAAATAAATTTTAATTTTCAGAGCACGAATTTGAGTTAAGAAAAAAGACTCGGGGGTAAAATTGTCATTTTACAATTCAAGTTCAAATTAGGCCAAAAATTTCTTAATTATTAAGAAACATATTAACAATTATTTTTGAGTTTTTTGGAATGCAAAAAATACAAACTTGGCCCAAAAACCAGCTTAGGGGCAAAATAGTCATTTTTTAGTTTGAATTTAGATCGGATTGAATTTTTTTTAATTATTACGAAATATGTCAAGGATATTTTTTTAACTTTTTGGGCAGTTTAAAATGTAAATTTGGACAAAAAATTATCTAAGGATAAAATCATCATTATACAATTTGAGTTTGGATTGCGATGAAATTTTATTAATTATCAAGAAACACGTCAATAAATATTTTTTAACCATTTAGAAAGCCTAAAATGCAAATTTGGGCAAAAAAACGAACTTAGGGATAAAATAGTCATTTTAAAACCCAAGTTTGGATTGGATCAAAATTTGTTTAATTATTAAATAATATGAAAGAATATTTTTATTAGTCTTTTGGAAGTCCAATATATGAATTTGAAAAAAAAAAAATGGATCTAGAAGTAAAACAATTATTTTACAACTTGAGTTCGGATCTAGTTCAAAAATAAGATCAATAAGTAAAATAGTCATTTTACATCCCAAGAGAATAATTAAGAAAATTGTTTTTATTACAAAGTAGTTACTTGTTTTTTATTTTTATTTTTTTCAGTTTTTGGATCAAATTTTGATTGTAATGAAATACCTATTCTAACACTTAAATTGTGAAATGTCATTACCCGCTAAATGTCTAAATGTAGGAATGACTATTCCCATAAAATAACATTTCAACTTAATTTTTGATACCAAACATAAAATTAAACTAAAGTGAGAATGAATTTCATTCCATTCCCACGTATCAAACATAGCCTAATAATTTATCTATTTTTAACTACTTTTTGTATTTAAATTTAGAATTTGATGAAAAATTTTTAAAAACATCCTATTGCAAATTTTTAACATTACTCAAAATCTCACTCAAGGGGTGCTGAGTTAGAATTCCATTCTAACTATAGATTTTTATGGTTATGGATGATCCAATTGCAGGAAAACCAATCCCCTTACGACACTTTTGATATTGAGTTAGCCATACACTTCACATGTTTCTAGCAATTCACATGACATCATCAAATCATGGTATCATCAAATGATATAAGTCTTACAAAAGAATTGCACTAAATTCAAATTAAGGTTGAGGACTTGCCGACACTTATGTCTTATTTGATCCAATATAAAAAATTTTTAAAGGAATAAATTTGTTTAACAAATGTTTAGAGCTTCAAATTTTGTCAAAAAAATTTTAAAATTTAAATTATTAAGTGTTTAGTGTATTTCTCGAAATGTGTAAAAAAAGTTTATAAAAATTAGAAAAAGTTAGTAAAAATTGAAAAAATAGATATTTTTAATGTTGAGAAAGTTAGAAAAAATTAAGAAAAAAATTAAAATAAAAATTAGAGATTTCTAGAGAAATTTAGCATTTCAAACATATACTTAGTCGTGTTTACTTAAAATGAGTAATGTTATTTTACTAAAAAAATTATTAAAATGATATGAATTATTTATAAATTTATTATTTTAGAAATATAAACTTATTAGTTGGGGTCATTTGGATCTCTAAATTTCTACACCAAAAAAAAAAAAACTCTAAAAATCTCAAAAATATATATATAACTTTTAACTTTCACCAAAAAAAACAACAATATGCACTATGATCTAACAAATTCGTTCAAATGGTTATTATCCATTTGAAAAGGTTTGGCAATTTTTTGATAACATGAATTGACCCTAATTATTAGGAGTTTCAAAATTTCTAAAAAAAAAAAATCCTCCAAAATTTCTCAAACTTTCAATTAAATTTCAATCATGTATTATTTTTTCACCAATTTTTAATAATTCTTTTTTACGAACCATTCAAAAAAATTAAATTTCAAAGATTTACATATATGCACATTTTTTAAATTAGAATAATATAAAGATATAGTAACCCATTAAATTTTAACCAAATAACTCTAAATCAACTGTCACGTCGCGCCTTTTCTGGGCAATACCTCCAATAATCGCCAACTGGGTCCCTCCATAAATAAATGCCAAAGTATCTTACCTAATCCTTTTGTCATTTTGGTCAAGTTTAACTTTCCATGCCCAGCGCCTCCGGCATCGACTCTTTCATGGCCGAGTAGTGCTAGATTGTAGAACAAATTCACAAAGATCTACTTACGATCTATTTTTGTTCAAACATTTGTTGACCAACTCCTCTCGCCTAAAGATTTTTTTTGGGTGGTTTTGGCGGTGTCGCCCAGCTGGTCGATGAAAGTCCTCAACGAAAATTTTCACACCCGAAAAGAAGTGTCTTTTTCAGTCTTAGCATACCCCATAATACCTATTTCTTTGTTATCTATTGAGATCCTCTTGGAAATTACTTTTAGAAAAGAAATAACAGTTTTCCTGATGAAAATTGTATTGTAAGTCATAGGCACAAAACAAGTCATCTTTAATGTTTTGGTTGTCTCCGGAGGGTGTTGTAGTTAATGTTCTGATGGTTTTGGAGTAAGTTGGGGTGTGCCGTTCCTCAACTGGGTTGGGGTGATTTGGGTTTTAACCCTTCTGGGTTCGTGTTGTAGGGTAAGATACAAGGTCGGTGTTCGTCAATGGGAGTGCTGTAGTGGTTTTTTTTTTTATAAGAAGTGGTCAGTTTCTGATGCTGAATATCAGAGGGTGATTAATCAGACAGAAGGAAATGAATACAGTAGATTGCAGAAGGATTCAACCTATCTTCCAAGTGGGTTCATTCTTTACAAATATGAATGTATGGGCTGTTTTCCTGGTTGAATATGGCTTCACTACCATTTGAAGAAATACCCTGCAATTTATGAAAGATATATTATTATTGGGCAAGAAATATACTAGGTTGATTCATAAAGTAACTTTGTGATGAACAACAAAATCATTCTTATTGAAAAAAGATTGATGATTTTTGCATTGATAAAAAGGGTAAAGCCACATGATTTTTCTTACGTAGCTTGATATAAATCATTGGTTGTTGGTGCATTGTTTTTGGTAAGATCATAGTCCGTGACTCTCTTAACACAGAGTAGGATGCCTATCATGAGGGATTCTCCATAAAAATAAAATAAAATAAAATCACTCTTGTTTGGTGCAATTGTATAAGCACTGACTGCCAAGGGAGAGAATTGCAAGTTCCACGTACAACCGCTTTTGAGTGTCAAAAAAGTTTGGGTCTGTACCCAAGCCATCCTTCCATCACCCTTATTAACTTGATCGGCCCCATGGAATGACTCTATATCTAATAAACATGCAGAATAATTAATTTTTACTCTCTATCATACTGTGTTCATGATAGCTAATTTATAAAAATCAACTGAGGCTTGAGCAAAATTTCCTACTACTTTGTATGTGATTATAAGGTCTCGTTTGGCATACTATAAACCTCTAAAAAACTTTATAAATCTCTAACAACCCCTCTACCTTCTAATTTTCCTGCCATCACTAATTTCAAAAAATTTCAGTAATTTGCTAAAAAAATAAAAAAATTGAAAGTAGATTAACCGAATGTGTAAATTTTTTATACAATCATATTCTTGTCGTCTCGAAAACTTTCGAACGAGTACTATTGTTACTATTTTTTGTGAATTTTTTTGAATCCGTGAGAACATATTTGAAAAACCGTTCCCACGGTTTACTACTTTTCAAAAAAAAAAAGGACGTCAAAATTTACTCCAAATCACATTTTATCTCAATTTGTCTTGTTTTTTCTTAGTCCAAACGAGGCCTAAAAGGAAGCTGGATCAAAATAGGTGGATCTTAGTCTCTATGTGTTGGTTTGGTGGTCCAAAATTACCAGTGCTGGCAAGAATTGTATAAGTTGTACCGTTGAGCTGTAGTTGAAGAGTAATAATTGCTGGAGTCCCATAAAAATGAAATTTTGTATTGTGATATGCTTAGTCTTCTTCATCACCCTGTGTGCCTTTTTATCGAGGGATGCCTCAAAGATGGAACTCCTCTTTTTCAACTACAAAACAATTGGCAATTGAGCTCGAGTTATTCCTTGCACTCATTTTGTTATTGTTACTATGTTGAACAGAAATTGAAACAATTACTGGATTATGGGGTAGATATAGAGAAGATTTCAAGTTGGAATCTCCATTTGATATCGTTGTTATAGGATTGTAAATGTGAGTTTCCTGTTTATAACTTTAGGCAATTAGAAGCCTTCAACTTAACAGTTCTATACCTTCTTATGGTCACACCCTCAAACCGTTTACGTTCTCTATGTAATTTATTTGCATCACTTTTGTGGAGTTTGCTTATGATTCACTATTATATACGAGTTATCTTGATAGTTTAGATTGACTATATCTAATGTCTCTCGCTGCCACTTTTTCAATAATTTCACCAATTGCAGGACCGTTAGCTGTAACTAACTTTTCTATTTCTTCAAATGGTATGAAGCATGGTTCAAAGTCTCGGTAGTGGCTATTGTATCGGCTTAAGAATTTTTGATGCGGTGACTGGTGTCACGTCACGATATCGAGCGATACACAATATTTTATTTTATTAATTTAAAAAATCAAAAAATATAAAATAATTCTAAATAATAAAATGGATATATTATATAACAAAAAATATAGTAATTCTTTTACTAAACATTAGATAAGTACTTATAACATGCGAATGAGTTAACATTTTTTTTTCTCTTTTATACAAATCACCAAGAAATTGTTTGTCTTGTCAATTTTTCACTGCAACAGTTAGTCGTTTCAGTGTATCACCAAGATATCGGCTTGTCTCAGACGATACTTTGAACCATGGTATGAAGGTACGGGTATCTTGTAAGGTACTTTGTTGAATTAAAATTTCCTAGTTGCTACTATACACTTAAAAGAGCATGCATTTTCTTTACAGTGACATATATTTATGTATCATTTGTTAATGACTTCCTAAGAAGCAGAGACACTTCTAGAGTGTCACATCATTTGGAACATGTGCTGGATAGTGCCATTCGTTAAAAACTTTGCTATGGTGTCAGATATGCTGCTTGGCATCCTTTTTTTTTTTTTAATTGATGAATAAAAATTTTATTAAAAAGCTTTAAGAAGACACCAAAAAAGAGAATAACCAAAAAGCCACTAAGCAATCCCACCCAAATTACACTATCATGCTCTCAACAAGAGCCAAAAAGGTTTCCAAATCCAGATCTATACCCCCATTCTTCCAGCTGAGTAAGCTAGACACATATAAACTTTTGAACCCATACAAAGCTATCTCCCTACCCTCAAAAAATCTTCTATTACGCTATTTTCAAATAAGCCAAAAATGATTTATCTCGACTTTGTCAGTAGAGCCACCAAAATCTCAAAAGACTATACATCCCTTGAAAACGCCCACCATACACTGAATGAAGCTAGGATCATGTCCCACAAACTCTTGGACCACAAAAAATGAATGAAAATGTGATTGATAGACTCTCCTTGCTCTTTACACAAATTACATTTGTTCACTCTCACCTAACCCCTCTACCCCAAATTATTGATAGCCTTAAATTATCGAGAGTTAGCATTCTCCCCTGAGCTACGCACCATGAGAACAACACCTTTGTTTTTCATATCTTTTTTCAAGGGAAGCCCACCTTTTCTATATACCAAGTCCCTGTAGAATAATCTCACCTCAAACTCCCCTGATTTAAACCATACCCAGTTTAGGCCATCCTCCCCCTCCATAACTTCCTGCCATTGAATGAACTGCAAGAACAACCTGTGTCATTCCATTTCCCAAACCTAAAGGTTCCTTCGAAGTACGATACCCCAAATCAAAGTTTGCTCATTCATATTCAGGTACTCTCTTGTTAGTTGTCAGCTCAAAAATATCCGAAAAGACCTTCCATATTCCACCATTCTAATTCCATTTTGTAGATCCAGAATTTGACTCTTTCACCTCAACCAACCTGCTTGTTAGAGAGATATTGTAAATACAGAAATATGCGTAAATTGATTCCCTTCTAGAATAGGGGATGTGATTGAGCATGTGGTTGATTAGTATTTAGTTTCCTAAAATTATACAGTTCTCAAGAACCCAACTACAAAGTCCATGACAATGTGATCCCATTTTCATATAAAAGCAGGTAGTGGTTGGAGTGACCCTGCTGGCTTCTAATGTTCTACCACAATCTATTAACAAGCAAGACATGTGGCCACAAATTGAGCGATATCCTTCTTCATCCCCTTTTACCAATATTGTCGGGCCAAGTCATGATAAATTTTTGTGCTTCTAGGATGAATAGCAAATCTCAAATAATGAATTTCACTTAATATCTCTCATCGAAGATCCTCCTAAACTAGAACAAATAATCTACCATAATATTGCAATCCATCGTCAGGATGAAGTGTTCACCTTTCACAACCTTTTTTAATGTCATACGAGCTAAGATTTCTTTGCATTCTTCATCTTGCTGCTATGCATCAATTATTCCCGTGAGTAGTGTTGGAATTGCCTCTAAAGAACTAATCGTCCCTGTGGCGTCCATATGGTCAAGCTTGACTTCAAATTCATTACTGACACCAACATCTTCCATTCTTGAATTGCTAAGCTAGCAAAAGTTGATTGTGACTTCCTTCTAAGTGCATTTGCTACGACATTCGTCTTCTCAAGGTACTACTACAGAATAAATTCAAATTCTCTAAGTACTCCATTGCCACAAATTCAAATCGCGTTAAGTAAACAAATACTTGAGGCTCCTATGATGAGAGAAAATCTCAAATTTCTCACTATGCAAATAGTGAAACCACAACCACAATACCAAAATAACAGTGGCGAGCTCCAAGTCATAGGTGGATAGTTCCTCTCATATGGCTTTAACTATCTAAATCATAGGCAATCACGTGTCCTGCCTACATCAAAACACATCCCAAACCTTCCCTGCATGCATCACTTTAAATAGAGTACCTCACTCCTCTCTCAGGAACAATAAGGATCAGGGCCTATGTTAATCGATTCTTTAGCTCCAAAAAGGCCTTCTCACAATCATCATTCCGTTGAAACTTAACCCACTTTCTCATCGAGTCATTGGCGCTGCCAGGCAAGAGAAATCCTTGAAAAATCAGCAATAATATCTAGTTAACCCGAGAAAACTTCAGATCTCAAAAATAGACTTCGGCCCTTTCCCATTTTAGAATTGCTTCCACCTTTGATGGGTCCACTGAGATTCCTTTGGTGAAACCATGTGCCAAGGAACTTAACCTTCGACAACTAGATCTTGCATTTACTAGCCTTATCATATAACTATTGATCTCATAGAGTTTGCAAAACGGTATGAAGATGTTGCTCGTGTTCGCGGGTGTCCCAAGAATATATGAGAATATCATCAATAGAGACACCAACAAAAGAATCAAGATACAGGCGAAAGATACAATTTATCATATCAGTAAAAGCTGCAAGCGCATTTGTAAGTCCGAACAAAATAACCACGAACTCATAATGTCCATGTCTAGTGCAAATGGTAGTTTTAGGAATATCATCTTCCCGATTGGTTCACTTGGGCAGATCACCAAAATGAGTTTTGGGTAATTTGTGCAACTGGGTCTAAAATTTGGGTAAATGGAAATGGGTTTAGGTAATTGGGTAATTGGATTGAAATTAAAGGAAATTGAGTTTAAAAAGTTAAATATGTAATATCTAAGTCTTTCACCAAACAATATGCCAATACTGAGTTAAATAAGTAATTGCACAAAAATAAATAAATCAGGCCAAAATAAAATGAAAAGGGTTATAAACAAAATTTAAGATTGGGTAATTTCAAGTAATTTCATTAATCACTAAAACAAAATTCACAGGGTTTACACCACTATGGAACAACCAATTACAGTCATAATCTCTCTAATCAAATCAAATCTCCTAATCAAAACTCCTATACTTGGTAAAGATAAACCTATACTATATTTAAAATATTCTAACACTTCCCTTAAAGATGAGGTGTATATATCATACATTCCCCTCAAGGGTTTTAGCAAAAAAATCAATAAGATGGTTTACAAACTTGACATGACTATAATCTTAATTGTGTTCTAAAGGTTCTTCTATCTAACAAAGTGATAGTCCACCTCAATATGTTTAGTCCTTTTATGGAATATTAGATTGGAGAAATATGAAGTGTAACTTGATTATCATATAACAAGTCCAATGACTGAGGGTTGAACTTCTAATTCTTTCATCATGTTACGTATCTAGATTAATTCATATAAGGTGTGAATCATTGCTCTATACAGTGATTCCACATGTGATCTTGCTATCAATGTTTGTTTCTTACTCTTCCATCATACTAGATTACCTCCAACAAATATATTATAACAAGCAGCAGAGCGTCAGTCTAATGAAGATCCTACCCAATCTGCATCTATGTATCTCTATACTGAAGTATGTCCATTATCCTGATATAACAAGCACCTTTAGGTGCTCCTTTCAAATACCTTAGAATTCAGAAAATTGCATCTTAATGACTAATACGAGCTGATTCCAAAAACTGAATAATCACAATCATAGGGAATGAAATATCTGGTGTCGTCACTGTCAAGTAGCTTAACTTTTCAACCAATTTTTTGTATTGACTAAAACTCTTATCTATAACTAGTTTCGTGTTAGGATCCATTAAAGTCTCTATAGATTTAGAGTCCATCATACTTATTCAAATAACAAATTTAAAACGTACTTCTTCTATGAGAGAGCAATCCCACTGCATGATCCAGATATCTCAATATTCAAGAAATACTTCAATGTTTCCAAGTCTTTAATGCTGAATTTTCTCCAAAGATCGAGGAAGGCATCCTATTAATCAAGTGACGTGTAATATGGGCAGCATTACCACAATAAACTCTTAGAACATGCATTTGAAATAACAAGCAATGCGCTCTCTTAACAAGATGTAAGTTCTTCCTCTCTGTAACCCTATTTTGTTGTGGAGTGCGAGAACAAGATAACTGATAAAACACACCATAAGAAGAAATTAAATCAGTAAAAGAGTGTAGAATATTACCTACCATTATCACTTTAAAGAATTTTAACAAGTCTACCAAAATGTGTTTAAATTTTAGTATAAGAAGATTTAAAATAGAGAAAATTTTTGAATAGTCTTTCATCAAATAAATTCAGGTTGCCCTTGAAAAATTATTCACAAAAGTGACAAAATATTGAAAACCATTGCGTGAATATTATGGTTAAGAGTTGGAACGATTTGACACTTAAACTCAATTGGATTAGGTCGACCCACTTTGGTTGCCTTGATCCGTTAACTTGTTAACCGTTCAACTTCCTACAATATGAAAGACTTTTTATGGGGTGTACATGTGAAGGCAAAGACAATTTTGATTAGTACCTATACAGAGCTTAGCACTCAACAAACTGTCCACACAGACAATTATCCAAAAGGAGTTTGCAATATTATAAGTTTCATAATTGACGTTCTCTGTAAAGCCTTTGTTATAATGATGATCTTCAAACAAATATATATATATATATATATATATATATATTTTTTAATTTAATTTATTGCACTTCTGGATTGATAAACACTAGTTCACTTCCAATAGAATGATGATGGAATTGTTGGGACCCTCCATTGGGCTACACTTGTCATTGCTTTCTATTTACAACTATTTGTTTTGTGCATTAACTATTAGTTTATTAGCTATTAGTTTATGCAAATTATATGAGATACAAAAAAAAAAAAACAAAGAAAAGTAGCTTTCTTGGAGATTTTACCTATCCATTAAAGTATAATCCTTGTCGGAAATAATGGTTTGAAAATGAAGTGACCTGCGAAATTGTTGCATTGAATTTAGGACTGTGGACACCATTAGGCAAATGAGGCGGTTGTCTGCGGCTCCACGAAAAGAGAATGCCCTATTTTTAAAATTTTTATTAATAATAAAAAAATTATATAATATTTAAACTAATCAAAATTATTTTAATGTATTAATTACTATTTTTC
Source organism: Vitellaria paradoxa (assembly GCA_019916065.1). Classification (NCBI taxonomy): domain Eukaryota; kingdom Viridiplantae; phylum Streptophyta; class Magnoliopsida; order Ericales; family Sapotaceae; genus Vitellaria; species Vitellaria paradoxa. Next base: position 22,009,870 of record CM034234.1, on the reverse strand, counting down.
AATTTTATTTTGACTTTGGAACTTCTTACAGCTCTATCTATACACCACTAAAGAGTTTTAACTTTCTACAGCTCTATCTTCATATTATTATCTTATTAATTTTATTTCTATACGTTATACCTATTTTTATCAACCAACAAACCTATTTAATTAACTCATTCAATCATACATTCTATCAATCATCCTGAAAATCCAAATTCAATTCTTAATGTGAAATTTCTCCTTATCTTCGTATATGATATTTAATGTTATCAACTCATGTATATGATATTTAAAGTTACCAACTTATTCATTTTACATATCATCACCTCAATCGTTATCTCTATTTCCTCTTGCTCTATAGATCATCTAAATCCAATATTTTTTCAAGACATAGCTGAGCTTGCTCTATAGATCATTCCAATCCAATATCGGATTAGAGTTGTCTAAAGTAAAAAAAAAAAAAGGAAAAAAAAATAAAAATAGTACATGTGCAATTTTTACTTATCAGTTCTATTGTTCCACAACTTTTTTTTTTTTTTTGGTGTTTTTAATTTTATTTTTACTTATGCCTCCTTAAAAATTTTCTCCCAAACTTGTAGACATGGCCTGATTGAATTATTTACTGTTTTATATGATTTTAATAGTAAATTCGTTATGTTCTTCTACTATAAGGATGAAGAATAAATTAGAGCACAATTTGACCTTTTGGTAACAATTACTTGGACATAATTATAAATTTTAATCACATCATTTAATTAAGTAAATTTTGCTTCCTTTTGATTTTTTTCAAGTTAGAACAACCTTGGGAAAAAAAAAGAAAAAGAAAAAAAAAAAAAAACCTTGATTCACTGCTTTAAAAGGGTTAGATGTCAGCATAGGAATTATGAATTTGAGATGAATTATGGCAATTTCTATCCCCTTTTGCCAACATTAGGATACCATATTCTAGAAAAACTAATGCACTGTATAGAAAACTAGCAATAATCCGTGCTTGTGGCACTCTGAACAAAATTAGTATTAAGTTTCTTATATAATTAAAACTTTGGACAAAAAGTTAAAATCGAAAAAATTATGATAATCCATGAATTTTAATTTTTTTTTCCAAAACTTAAGGTTACTGCTACATGTGTTTTGATTTCTCTCTCCTAATTAATTTTTTATAAATACCATACAAGAAAATACAAATTATGATACTTTAATTTGAAAAGTTCAACTTTCTATAAATCATAACTGAGCGGAATTTAAGTTGACAATTTTGATTTGCATATTATCTCCATTATTAAAATATGGTGAAATTTAAAATGTCCAACCTATTTTATGAGATAAATGATAGTAGAATCTACTAAAATAAGAATTGAGTGAGAAGTTAAAAATATAAAAATGATCTTAGTCTTTTAATGAAAAAAATAATAATTCTTAACCGTTGTGTCTTAATTTGTAAGAGGGATATTTTCAAAAACTGTCTTGCTTTATTATATAGATTAACTATATATACAAAAATAATTCCCTGATTTTTTATTTTTATTTCGTCTTTCAGGTTACAAAAGGTGCCACAACATCCTCTATTCATGATTCCAAACCCAAACAAATCAGGATTAAATTTCGAGTAACTGGAGCTTTCTTCTCATAAAAAAAAAAAAAAAAAAAAAAGGATAGGAAGAAGAAACAGATTTAAATAGAAAATTTGCCAACGTTTTACTTTTTGGCTTTAAGAAAGCAAAAGGCCAAAAATTCACTTAGAATGGAGTGCAGGGTTAGCAGAATACAACAATAGAGTATATTCTGTTTGAAAAGTAGGGAGGACCATGAGCGACCAGGTTCAATGAACCTGCCAAAGACCCCCTTTGGCATGTTCTCCATGCATAGTGCTATAAGAGCACTTTATGAAAATCTAATAAAATGTAGAGGGAGGGGGGCGGGGGAGAGAGAGAGGGAGAGAGAGAGAGAACTGCTAAGCCTGCTATCTTGTTGGATCTCGTTCTATTAGCCCAAAGGCATGTTCTCCATAGGCAGATTTTTTTTTTTCCCTTGTTTAAACTTTTGAAGAAAATGTCATCTTTTTTCCTCGAAATTTTTTAGGAAATATATGTCAGTGGATTTTTTTTTTTTTTTTTTTTGAATCTTTTTGTTGGGGTGGGAGTGGGTGTTGAATGTTTCTTCTTGATCATGTTGAATACTATGTTGGATCAACTTCTTGTTCCATCAACATCTACAGATTCTGTAATCGGATGATTTCCATAGGGCCTATATATGCAGAGCTCCATATTGTTCCTCTAGCACCAACTGACTATATATTCTAGTTAATTTTCTCGGGCTAAGATATATATATATATATATATATATGTACGCATACATATATTAGCTTGCATATTTCAGGAGAAATTTGTTGATTTATATCTTATAATATATGTGATTTTTGCAGGTTAAGTAAGAAAGAGCACAGAGGATTACCATAAATTAGCAAAGAAACTTTAAGGTGATTCTCCCCTTGAAGTTGTGGTTGTTTTCAATGCTTTCAGGTACTGTTGTGCCTTCCTGATTAGTTTCATGTATATGTATGCATACTTGCTTTATATCTCTCAGAAATGTATACATGCTATGTATGTGTACAGATTAATATATTATATATATATATATGTGTGTGTGTGTCTATGCATATGGTCTGGTGTTCGAGTTGGACTGTTAATTGTTCTGTACCACTATTTTCTCAATCATTTATTTCATATTTTACTAACCTAGTTCACGAGCCTTTACTGTAGTTGTTGACTAGTTAAATTCAATGAACAAGCGTAGGAAATTAATTAAGAAAGCAAAATGGTGGCGGCCCATGTAGTAGACAAAAACACAATGCAATATATGTATATGCATATATTACAGTAAGAGGTACATAATTGTTGACTATGTAGCCTCATCAATTTTGACTACCACTTTTGCATGATTTTTATTTATTTATTTATTTATTATTATTATTTTTTTTTTTTTTGGGTACGAAGCTGCATAAACTAATAACTATAGAACTCAAAAGTGTTAAAATAATCAACCATACGTAAGAATTACATAATAGACAAAAAATTACATTCGGCGACGCATATTTTATTTTAGGACTTGTACTTTAAAGCATCTCACTCTACTTCTTCTACTTTTAAATTGTTCTATGTTGCTTTTTTTTGTCAGCTATGATTAAAAAATTTTTGATGAAAAATATCACGTGTCCATTGCAGAAAATGGACACGCGGCTTTTCCTTCAACAAATTTGAGGGTCGGTAAAAAAAAGGGCAAAGGGGTAAAATTAAAAGTACGAGGGACCAAATTGATTTGGAGAATTTTGAGGTAAAATATAGAGGTGCTAAATATATTCATTTATAAATACATAATTCACAAATTATTGATCTGCATAATTTAGAAAATGAAATTGATTCAAGGATTAAAAATGAATTACTGATCGCTCAGCTTTAAATTAATGCATGCATTGTGTTTTATTCTTGATGCCTGTTTGGATGAATAGCGTTGATTTCAATATGAAATGTATTTGTAACCAGCTTCTGTGTATAGCTTGGGCAGGTACTGGAGCCTGAGATTGCGATATTGACTCTGTAAATTTGCCGGGTGCCCCTTCAAATGGGTAGTGAAACTGATGTCGCCTGGGGCAGGTAATCAGTTTCTATCTGCTCTTTTATCACTTGGCATGAAAAATAACAAAACTCGAAAATAAAGAATAAAATAAAAAGGAAATGATGCTAGTGATCACGCTTTTTGATCATACATCCATTATGGTTGTTATGGACTCAAATTAGTTAATTAAGATTATTATATCAAATTAGTTACTTTAATTATTGTAATAAATACTATAAATAGAGAGTATGGTAAGGAAAAGTATTATGAAAAGGAATTACCTATTTTGAGATTAATTTCTTATTTGAGAGAGAGTAGTTACTCTCTAATCAAACTCATTTTTTTTTCTTTCTCACTTTCTTACTTATCAATCAACCCAAAAAAAAAAAAAAAATGAAAGAAGTGGGTTCACTTCAATTTACTAGCTAAAGAAGCAGAATCAGTGAACAGATTAACTAGAATAAGCAGATTGCTATGTTGTGGAGGCTGCAAGTGCTTCAATGCGGCGTTTGCTTCTCTCTTATGACATCTCAGGAACGACCTGGCCGCGTTAGACTCATGGCGGGTCGAATCGCAAACTTGGGAAAAAGGCGCATATCCATACGAGTCCTACTTAAGTCGAGGCCGAAGTCGAGATCCATGAGAAGGAGAGAAACCCATTGTGGAGAATCAAATCCAGAACCTTTTGGAGTTTACATTTAAGTGTATGTCCGCTGTTGCCACGCGGACTGCCCCTCATGGTTTTGTTCTCTCTTTGATTAATGGTCACGAAAGAGTTCCCCTTAAAACTTCAAATTTCCAGTTTTGGATTCATCATCTTGCATGCGAGTAGACTGAGACTAAGCTCTGCTGTCAATTTTTCTTTTTTTTTCTCCTCCGGTAGATTGAGAATGAAAGAGGAGTCGCAATAATATGAATTCTTAGAAATAAAAATATAGATATGAAGCTTTGTAATCTTTTAATTCCTGTTGTGTTATCAATTGGAAGCCAATGATTGTATGGGAATTCATCAATTACAAATATATGAAATAAGTTGGATTTATACATCCGTGTTTGTGAAAGTCTTCTCGTCAAAAGCCAATTCAAGTTGCTTTGTGGGCCCAAAGACTTGGCTGCAACGTCTTTACTTTCTTTCTTTCTTTTTTTTTTTTTTTCTTTTTTTTGAAAATGTGAGAAATTATATATTAACAAAAAGAAAACAGGCAGATGGAGATGGAAATGCTCTAAGAAAATAGATAGAGGTCCAAAACAAAAACAATCAAGCAACAAAAGGAAACAATGGAAGCTCTGCGCTAAACTTTAGGCCTGGGCCCAAATCAATATAATTGGGTTAACCTCTGGCTTAGATAGCCCCCAACCCACCTTCACAATTTTCCCAAACATGTTTGCTGCCGCATCTTGTGCGTACTCAAGAGAGAGAGAGAGAGAGAGAGAGAGAGAGAGAGAGAGAGAGAGAGAGAGAGAGAGAGGGGGGTTTTACCCAACCATTGATAATAATAAATTAATTTACCAAGTTAAAGTCGATTGAAATTACTTTCTAAAGTAAGCTTAAAAAGGTTAGATAAAATAATATATATATTTATAATATTTATTTATCTTATTTTAAATAAAATGATGTCCTTCTAGCTTATTCCACAAGTCAATCTTGAGTGTGTTGGGGATTCAAATGCTTTAACCCACAAGTAAACGCACACAATCAAAGACAAACAAGAATAGAAAATAATTACAAATAACATAAGAATGAAAAGAGATTTACGTGATTCTAATTTAAACTAATTGCTTAATTGTACGTTCACAGGGGTGTTGGGATGTTATTTATTATGTAATATAAACAAAAGGTTATAAGATTATAATGAAGGCAATCCTAAGCGTTCTTTTTATAATTGCAAGGAACCCTAACACATATAAATTAAAAAAAAAAAAAAAAACCCTAAATTACAAAAGTTTGTTTTTGCCTTTGTTCAAGACTTCACATTTAATAATCTCCCACTTAAAGACTAATTCCAAATGCCAACAATGATCAATCATCACCAATAATGACTAATAACCACCAAATCCCATCTCTCACTCAAGCTTGGAGAACCACAGAAGTTGAACAAGTCTTTAGTTCTCTACAATAACCACCTTCGTGAACATGTCTACTAGATTATTTGTTGTGTGAATTTTATCCAAAGTGAACAGCTATCCTCCAACAAATGGCGAATAAAGTGATACTTTATGTCACTATACTTGTTCCTTGAATGAAAAATTGCATTCTTCGCCAAATGTATCGTACTTATACTATCACTAACGATTTGTAACTTTCTTGTTCCTTGCCCAACTCTTTCATGAGACTCCTCAACCTTATTATCTCGTTGCACGCCTCTGTGACTGCAATATAATTCGCTTCTATTATGAAAATAGTCACTATTTTTTGTAGCCGCGAGATCTAACTGACTACTTCACTCCCCAAAATAAACACATACTCAGTAGTACTCTTCTTGATGTTAATATCCTTTGAGAAATCTGAATCCACAAATTCTTGCAAACAAATACCAGAACCCCCAAAATATAAAACTAAATTAGAATTACCTTTTAGATACCACAAAATCCACTTAACTGCCTCCTAATTCACCTTGTCTGGATTTACCATGAACCTATTGGTAACTTCCATTGCATGAGCAATGTCTGGCCTCATACTAACCATAGTATACATTAAGCTGCCTAATGCTGAGGCATATGAAACTTTGGCCATGTAGTTCTTCTCATCATCAATTGTTGCTCTTTTTTCCTTCGTAAGCTTAAAGTAACTTGCCAACCATGTGCTAACAAACTTAACACCTTCCATGTTGAACAATTTAAGTACCTTTTTAACATATTTCTCCAGTGACAACTTTGACTTCTGATTCACCCTATCCCTACTGATTTACATCCCAAGGATTTTCTACGCAGAACTCAAATCCTTCATTGCAAACTCCTTGGACAGCTGCTCCATAAGATTGGCAATTTCATCCATGTTTGAACCTGAAATAAGCAAATCATCTAAAGGTTCAAGCAAATCATTTACATACAATAAAAATTTGAGATACAATTTACTGAGCTTCTTAAAATATCAACAGTGGTCCCTATGACATCTACTAATCTCTATATTTGTCATAAAAGTATTAAACCTTTTATACTACTATCTAGGCACCTGTTTCAACCCACATAGACTCCTACAAAGCTTACACACCTTATCTTCCTTTCCTTTGACAAAATAACTCTTTAGCTAATACATATAAATATCCTTCTCCAAATCCCCATGAAATAATGCAATTTTTACTTATAACTGCTCTCAGTGAAAGTTCTTAATAGCCACAATATTAAGGACACATCTGATAGTAGAAATCTTCAAAACAGGATAAAAGACTTTGGTGTAGTCAATACCTGATTTCTTCTTAAAACCTTTCACTACCAACTTTGCCTTGTACCATTTATTCCCATCAGATTCTTTCTTAAGCTTGTATACCCATTTATTATGAGAAGCTCTCTTCTCCTTGGGTAACTAAACCAAGTCCCAAGTTTGGTTAGATGAGAGAAAATCCATCTCATCATCCATCGCATGCTCCACTCCTCCCTCGTCTCCACCCGCAATGCTTCCTCAAAATATTCTAGTTCACCACTATCAGTTAGCAAAGAATAATATAAAAGAAGGAGAATAATGCATTGGAGATTTAATGATATGATCAGAGCTTCTAAGAGGAGGAGTTGTGGATTTGGCTGTAGAGTAGATTACATATTAATATCCTGAAGTTGTAAGACAATCCTATTAGGAATCCCCTCAAACTTTGTAATGTCTAAATTTTCATTAGTTTCCTCGGGTTAATTCTATCTATTTTTATACAAAACAGACCCATTAAATATTACATCCATACTCCTACGTGTTTTTCAATTTTCAAAATCACACAGCCTATACCATTAGTTATCAATACCACAGCCTAAAAACACACACTTTTGACACTTAGCATTAAGTTTACTCCTATTAGCATTAAGTTTACTCCTATTACTCAAATCAATATGCATATAGGCTATGCAACCAAAGACTCGTAAATGGGATAAACTTACCTCTTTACTTGACCAAGCTTCCTCTAGCAATCCCTTGTTCAAAGGAACTGAAGGTCCTCTATTGACCAAATATGCCGCTGTATTATCCTACTCACGCGCTCAATAACTCCATTCTGCTTTGACTTCTTTGGGACTGTTTTCAACCTCTGAATTTCATTCGCAGCACAGTAAGCCTCAAACTTACCATCACAGTACTCACTACCATTTTTAGATTTTTAACACTTCAGTTTCTTTCTTGTTTCATTTTTGACTAATGCTTTCCATCTTGAAAACACCAAACACATCAAATTTATGCTTGAAAAAATAAACTTATAATTTTCGAGTAGTGTCATCGATGAAAGTAACAAGATAACATGAGCCACCAAGAGAAGATACCTAAGATGAGCCCTACATGTCTGCATGAACTAGCTTCAACTTCTCTGATTTTAGGGTCCTTGCCACCTTTTTAAAGCTAACTTTTTTTACTTCTCGAAGACACAATCGTTACAGAAGTCTAAATTTAGTAATTTACAACTCGACAATTTACCCTTCAATAACATTACTTTCATCCTCTTTTCACTCATGTGACCCAGTCTATGATGACACGTAGTACAATCAATTGTTGATGCTGCCACTGTGATGCTACAGTAAGTACCCAAAGATACATATAGGATTCTTTCTTTTTTACCATGAGCCACAACTAAGGCCCCTTTTACTCATCTTCCAAGCATCTGATGTAAACGATGTGACCACTCCACCCTCTGATAATTAACCCACCGAAATAAGATTCTTTGTTATACTAGGCACATGTCTAGCATCATTCGATTTCAGTACTGTCCCATCTGTTTGATTTCCTAACTATGTTATAAGCCTTATCGTCACCCCAATATATCTTTTCAAATTTCTTATATATAATTTTGTAACATATCCATGCATGGAGTAGCATGAAATAAGGCTTTTGAGTCTACAATCCAAGACTCATTGCAGAATCTAACGAATAAATCAAGGCTTCATTATCCAACTCATCTGTAACATTAATGGTGTTCTTACCCTTGATTATTTTCATTCTGCTGCTTTTTCGGCAATGCTCTACAGTCTCACTTCAAGTGCCCCATCTGACCACAATTCTAACAACCCTTAGGTTACATTTCTACCACAAGAATTACCCCTATCCCTATTTTTGGAATTTCCTCTTCGCTTGCCCTTATTGTCTCCCCTATTCGCAGACCTGTTTCTTTTATTTGTACTTAGTGCTAAACCTGAAATAACATCCTCACCCAATGCTCTGTTATCAATTGTTAAGGATGCGAATGCTCAAACTTACAAGCAAATGCACACAATTGAAGACAAATAAGAATAGAAAATAATCATAATAAGAAGATAATAAGACATAGAGATTTATATGATTCTGACTTTAATTATTGTACATGCACGGGGTGCTAGGATGTTTCACTATGATAAAGTATAAACAAAAGATTATAAGGTTACAATAGAAGCAACCCTAAGTGTTCCTTTCATAGCTACAACGAACCTTAAAACGCAAAAGTATGCTTTTGTCCTTATTTAGATCAGATTTCACACTTAATACAATATTAATTTTTCTTTATTGAGCCAAACTTAAACCTATATAAAAGTTTGAATTCGAACCTAGTATAAATAACTTAAGTTGAGTTTAAATAATTCAAAACTCGACTCTAATCCACCCCCTAATTAACCACAGGACATTCAGACCCAAACTCATATTAAACATATCTCTAAACCTTAAATAATAATAGAATTATTCTTTAACTTATCTTTCTTTGATACTCCTCTATATCATATACAAATTTATCACATAAAGGCTCCATTTGGAGCATTTTTTTCTTCAAATCTCTATAAATTTTTTTTTAAATTCAAAATTTCTACTTTTCACAAATTACGAAAAAAATTTTCTACTCACTGCACAAATTATGAGATTATAACTTTTACAAATTTGAACAAATTTAAATAAGGGGTAATTACACTTTTATCCTCTGTACTTAAGGTGAAAATCACTTACACCCCTTGAATTTCAAAAACTTACATTTACGTCCCTTATACTTTGGATTAAAGTGAAAAAGTTAAAAAAATCCGTTAAATATAACAATTTTGACTCTAAGTTTAAAAATTACAATTATACCTATCATATTTTATATTACCAACACTTATACCCCTTATTATATTTAGTTTTAATGAGTATTTTTGTCTTTTCACTTTAAATATTTTTGTCTTTTCGCTCTAAGTATAAAAATTACATTAAGTTTTAATGAGTATTCTATCTTTATACCCACTATTTAGTTTTGATGAGTATTTTTGTCTTTTGGTGTTTTAATGTCTTTTCACTTTTCTATTTAGTTTGAAATTTTAACGATGTTTACAATTTCAATTTAGTGCAAAGTACAGGGGATATAAAGATAAGTTTTCAAAATTCAGGAGGTGTAAGTGATTTTCACTATAAGTACAAACAGTAAAAAGGCAATTATCCCTTTAAATAAATTTAAACAACTCCAAACACCCCCAATTTACGTATGCTGCAATGATGAATATCTTAAGGGCCATTTGGTGTGTCAAAAACACCAAAAATGCATAACTTTCTTCACACAAAAAAGTTTTAATTTTTTTCAAAAATTTTCAACTTTTTTAAGAATATACCAAACGCCCAAGGATACAAAACTTGGCACTCCAAACAATCCCTTACTATATCTCTCTCTATGGTATGGATGAAATTTTTTTATTTTGTAAAGTGGTGAAAATTTAAAACTTTCTATTATTTATTCATGCGACGTAGAGTTTCATTTTTTAAGATTAGGTTATACTAGTTAAATGATTTTCATCCCATTCCAAACCACAAGTGCCTTGTTGCTACATTAAGTATTGCATATGGTTTGCCATGTCCAATAACTAAAGACATGCTCAAATGTTACCTTAACATGGGGCAAGGCGATCCATGCATGTACGCACGTATGCACACATAATCGATCTCTCGCTGTGATCTACCATGGACTAGTAGCAGATGCCATGGGAGAGAAATTAGAAATTTTTATTTGGTGTCAAATTAAAAGATAAGAATGTGTTTGTATTCATGAAGTTAATATTTGGTACTAATTATTTAAGAATAATTTTTTAATATAATTTATTTAATTTAAATAGAGATTAACTTTTTTATAAATATAAGTAATTTAAAATAATATTGATTATAATAAATTTTAAATCATTAATAAAAAGTAGTTAGTTAAAAAGTTCCATAACATGCAATAACTCTATTATTTTAAGAAGTGGTGCTACTATTACTTTAAAGAGATTAATTCTCCAATTTATGATTTATTTGTTTAATTTAATCTTAAATTCATTGATTTGAAATTCTTAAATGTCCATTTTATTATTAAGTTTGAAATACTATTTTTAAACTTATTTGTTAAAGATTTTAGCGATCACGTGCTCGAGTGCGGCTTTTGTCGAGATCGAAATCCTGTATTTGAGTTTGACACCTTGCTCCATCGGCAAGCTTGAGACAGGATCGATTACAATAAACACTCTTGCTCGTGAGTTAGCAGTCTTTAATTTCTTTATCCGGGGATAGTGTCAACGAAAGGTATGCTGAATGAGCGGTGGTAAAAGTAGTGTCTGAGATGGTTTTCCCTCCACTTCATTATGTTGTTGGTTTTTTTATTCTTTGCTCAATTTTTGAACAATAAAGAGTTAATTCAATTGTTAAAATTTTAGATTCGTTTTTTAATAATTTTTAATTTGAATCTTCTCAAACTCGTTTAAAGTTTACTGAACTCTTAATATCAGGATTCTAAGATAATTGCATGACACAAATAATTTTTTTTGAACTACTAAATATAGTATAAAAAACTTTTCATCAAAATCAAGTTAATCATATATATTTATTTAAAGAAAAAAAAACCATCAAACATACCAATCGAAGAAAGAAACAAAAGAAATCTTCACAAGCAATATAAATGGTTCTATCCTTTAATCAAAACAACAATTAATTTATTTTCTTTTTCTCATGCAATTGGCAAAATAAATAATCATCCTCAAACTCCCACTTAAGGCAATACAGCACTCATCAAAGTTCAATAGACACCATCAAAGGCTCCAAGACAAAAAGGTGAAGATCACCTAATCAAAATTCACTAAAGATTAATACGTAAAAAATACAGCTAGATTTAAAAGCAAGAAAACTAAATTAAACAAAGTGAGAGTTTTGTATACAAGTTTACAAGATAAGACCATAGATAAATCTATGGCAAGAAGATGTTTTTTAACAAGTCAAACCAAATACATTTAAGTATGAAAATTGAGATAAATTAAGAACATAAAAATTGTAAATTTTTGTGAAATATATAATGTAATATATTTCTAAAAATCTTTTAATTTCAAGTAGTACATAACCGTATCAAATAGCGATAGAAAAATAAATCACACACTTCACGCTAAGTCAAATCATATAAAAAAAATTACATTAAGTAATATGAATTAGTGATAATTTATAACTAATAAATGTCATTTTTTTTTTTACGATCAGTATTTTCTTTTAAACAGATCCATCTATGAATTAATTATCACCTCATTCTATTAACGTCTCTAGATTATTTTTTTTTTAATGATATGAGATTGTACCTTTACATTAATTATTTAATATTGTGAGAAGGTCCATAATTACACTGGCTTTTGCAAGGTTGGATAAATTGGACAGCTCATTTTCTCTGAACAAGGGACTTCTCACTTAAGCTGCCCACTGGGCACACTATATAAGCATTTATAGCAGCCCATAATGGGACTTGCTAATTAAACTTTCACCTTCATTGTCAGTCCTCCTCGCCGTCTACTAGCAGTAGTCAATTGCAGCTTCAATATATATTAACCCGGGCTAGGTGAGTTGGTTTTACTTTGGGAGTTAGGGGCTTACTAACTCAAGTTCTGAGGTTTGAATTCTCTCCCTAACAACTCCTGGGACCAACCTTTCAAGCGCAAAGCGCAGTAGGGTTGGTAAAATTGGCCTTTTTGGCTGAATAAACCGTATTCAGTTACTAGGTATGGGTTCAAATTCTCGTCACTGCATGCGCGAGTCCGCGACTTACCATTGCACATACTGAGGGATTATTATTTGTGACACAAACTAAGAGAGATTCACTCCCTACGAGTTTGGCCTGGGGAGTGAATCCCTTGACGTCAAATATTTTTTTTTTCAAATTTAATATATATGTATATATATATACACACACTAATAATAACTTGTAATTACGACACTCTAAACAAAATTGATATTAAATTTCTTATAAAGTTAAAATTTTAGACAAAAAGTTTAAATTAAAAAATTATGATAATCTATGGGTTTTAATTTTTTTTGCAAAACGTTAGGGTTTAATCGCTACCATATGTGTTTTGCGCTCTCTCTCTCTCTCTCTCTCCAATTATTTTTTTATAAACACCATAAAAATAAGCATAAATTATAGTATTTTAATTTGGAACATTCAACTTCTTAAAAATCATAATTGGGTGGAATTTAAATTATTAATTTTGATTTACATATAATCTCCACTCTTAAAATATGGTGAAATTTAAAATACTCAAGTCGTTTTCTGAAATATATGATAGTAGGGTTTACTAAAATAAAAATTGAATCGAAAATTAAAAATATAAAAATGATCTCAACCATTAAATGAAAGAAAAAATAATTATCAACTATTAAATTTTAGTTTGCAAGACACATTAAAAAAATTCGTCATATTTTATTGTGTAGATAACATGGAGTGTTGCATCATAAACGCGTATGCAGAGAGTCTTAAAAGTTAAAAAAAAAAATTAAATTTTAAAAATTTTCAACTCTATTTAATTAAATTTTATTATGTAGCTTTTAAAATTTTTTCAAAACCCCGAACAACTTCAGATCCGGTTCGCATCGATTCAATCATGATGATGATAATGATCCGGTGGGTTGACCAAATTTAAATCCGTATAAATGATTCAAGTCTACCATTGACTTTCACTCGTCATTTAATTCCCGCCATTTCCCCAACGGTTCCAACGCGTAGCAGAGGAGAGCCACGGCACAATTTGCACAACATTAATGGATGCGTAATGGGCGAGGATATTATATAAAAGTGAGCTCTGAGAGTTGGAGAAGAGCGAGTTAACTGAGCTCGGAAATGGGTTTGTCTCAGAAATGGGTTTGTGTGCTTCCTTTTCTCCTGTGTGTTGTCTTTCAGTTGTGTGCAGGCGTTAGCTGAGGGCTGTGGTGGGTTCAAGTCTAGTATAAAAAATTTTTTAAAAAAATTAGTAAGTAAATTTTTAAATAAAAAAAAATTAATCCAACTCATTTATTGAACAACCCATTCCATTTTCTAAATAGTCTAATTCTAATTAACCTTTTATCTCATTCTAAAAATATCTTTACTTTTATAATCTTTCTTTTTTAACTTTTTTATACACACTGTTTTCAACAGTAGGCAGGTCAACGAAGTATATTTTGTTTTGGTCCACAGTGGACTGCCCTTACCAAAGCAACCTGCCAGCCACAAAAAAAAAAAAAAAAAAATGCTAGAAAGCTGTGTTGAACGTGGCCGTCAAAAAGCTTCTTACAGAAGCTTTGTGGTTTGGTTTTTCTTTGGAAACAAACCGAGAGAAGAAACTTAACCCTCCCAAAACACTGAAATACAAAGAACGACTACACCAGTGGAAGAGGCAGAATGCAAAAATTCAGCAACCGGAGATATAGAACTAGGAGAATTGAAGAAGCAAACAAAAGAGGGACCACACATCAATTATTTTGTAAGTCAATTATTTTGTAAGTCAATCACTTTTTCATTGCATCGTTAAAGAGATTTTTGAAAAAAGTATTGTTTTACTTTTTATTCATTTTAATATTCATATAAAAAAAAACTCTTTGATTGGATAAATATGTGGTTCCAACCATGATTTTGATTTTGTTCAATTGATTAGAAAATAAAGGAAATAAGAACTAAGAAGTCCTAGAATATTAGAGGGGACAAGGAACTTGACACTCTCATCAAGGAACCATTGCTGGTGGTGGTGTGATCCCTTACATCCACAAATCCCTCATTAACAAAACTACTAAAGATTGAGCTCCACAATTGGCTGTTGACTGCCGATTACTATGCTTAATTTATGACTTTTGCTTCTTGTTCCTCTAGGACCTTCTTTGGTTTTCTATAGTATCTATTTAGAGCATCCATGCTAGTATACAGTGGTTGCTTTTTTAAGAAATTGTGGTAATTGATTATGCGTTTAGGAAGGAATTATTTGAATAGGTTGAACTTTGGTTTACTCGTAAAAAAAAAAAAAAAGAAAAATGCAGGAAATGTATAAGTCGTGCGTTCATTAGTAGAAAATAAATAAATTGAAATAATTACCAAAAAAAAAAGAAGTCCTAGAATTTTTTTTGTGGAGTCCAAAAAAAATATTAAATAAATAAAATGACGCGCAACTCTCATTAACTTTTCAAACTGGCTTGCTTGGTTCAATTCCCAAACTAAAAGAAGCAATTTCAAAATTTTGTTGCCTTCTATATCCCAGGCATTTTGTTAGCTGCCAAATTTGTTGCCTTAAGAGACTAGCAACGTGGATGGAAAACTAACTTAACTAGTTTTGAATTTTTGTGGTTTCGGGTTATTTTATCAAACTTTTATCTCAGATAGAGTATAAATGTCAAAATTATTGTATTGAATACTAGTGGTGCATTGAGCTATTTGTAGTTGGATTTTGAATCGGAATAGATGTTTTGGTCCTCTTTTATGCAATATATTTTAAATCCCTGACTTTGATTTAAATAAAAGCTCCTAAATCTACTCAAATTAGTCAACCCCTTCTTATTAAGTGATTATGAATTTGTCATTGTGTCCGTGACATGTGACACAACCTTCTACATTCCAACTAAACTTGTCTTCTAGATTTTTAACTTTGGTTTTTTTTGGTTTGTGTTAAGAATTTGACTATTAATGGATTTGTGATTGCAATATATTGGATGTTGTGTTAAGTTTGATATTGTTGTTAGGTTTTACATCATCATGGCTCATCGAGAAAAGAAGAAAACAAAAACTATTTCTTTGTTCTTTAAACCAAGAGCTGAGATATCAAGAAATGAGTCATCTTTTCCGTCTAATATGGATACTTCACTTCCCGATGAGCAATCTCCCCCTTGCACTCATGCACCTTCTTTATCCAATGCTGATACTTCACTTCCCAATAAGCAACCTCCTCCTAATATTCATGAAGTTGAATTTGATGCTTTTTCTCTTGAATGGGATCCGGGTTTACGTACTCCAATAATGGAACTACCAGTTAATCAATGGGATGCAGTTAGATAAGCTTATATCAAAACGATGCCATATCATCCTAAACTTTCAAAGTTTCCACGGTCTAAGTTCGGAACTCAATATCATCGATTTCAATACTCTTGGTTCAACCAATTCCCTTGGTTAGAGTATTCCCCTTCAAATGATGCAGCCTTTTGTTTTCCGTGCTTTCTTTTTTAAAAGAAGATGATAAACTGTCCCACATTGACTCTTGAAGGGTTTAAAAATTGGAAGAGGGTTAACGAAGGAAATAGATGTGCCTTTTATTGCATAAAGGAGGCCCCACATCACCATATAACAATTCTGTGAAATCTGTTGAGGATTTAAAGAACGTAGTTCGGCATATTGACAAAGTAATGAATGCACAAACTGCAGAAGAAATTCAGAAGAATAGGTTACGGCTTACAGTAACAATTGAGAGTATTCGATATCTTACTGCTCAATCCTGTCCTTTCAGAGGTCATGATGAATCTTTTAATTCAAGAAACCGTTGGAATTTTTTGGAAATGATAAAGGTTATGGGAAAGATGAATCATAGTATTCATGAAGTTGTCCTAAACAAGGCTCCAAAAAATGCAATGTATACCTCACCAATGATTCAAAAGGAGCTTTTGCATATTTATGGTAGTAAAGTTAGAAATAAGATCCGTGAGGAACTTGGAAATGCAAAATTTTGTATTCTTATTGATGAAGTGAAGGATGCATCTAATAAAGAACAAATGGCCATTGTTTTGAGATATGTTGGTGTTCATGGTTTTATACAGGAGCACTTTTTTGAAATTGTGCGTATTGTAGACACCACTGCATCAACGCTTAAGCAAGAGATATGTAATATCCTCGCTCGCAATAATATAGACATTTAAAATATGCGAGGTTAAGAGTATGATAGTGCTAGTAATATGTGTGGTGCATGGAATGGATTACAGACTCTATTTCTTAAAGATTGCCCTTATGCATATTATGTGCATTGTTTTGCCCACCGACTACAACTAGCATTGGTGGCGGCTGCTGAGTATGAGCCTTTTACTTGGATGTTTTTTTCAAAGTTGACTACCATTGTCAATCTTCTTAGTGCTCCTCCAAAACATCTTTATGAGTTAGAATTTGCTCAAGCTGCTAAAATTACAAAAATGCTAGCTACTAATGAACGGGTGACAGGTAAAGAAGCTAACCATATTGGTTCTTTGCAATGAGCTGGAAAAACTCGGTGGAGCTCCCATTTTGATTATATTTACAGCTTAATAGACATGTTTGGTTCAAGTATTAAAGTTCTTCAAGAGATGCTTGAATTGCAATGAGGTCATTTCAGTTCATATTTATTTTGCATATGATGCATAAAATTATGGGAATCACCGATTTGCTTTGCCAAGCCTTGTAGCATAAATCTCTAGATATCTTAAATGTTATGGATTTTATCTCAACTACGAAAGAACTCCTTCAGAACTTGAGATAGGATGGTTTTGATATTCTCTTAATGAGCGCGAATGATATGTGCACAAAGTATAATATTGATATACCAAATATAGGTGCTCGTTATGTGGATGCTACAGGTCGCTCTTGTCAGCAAAGGGATAACATCACAGTTGAGCATCATTATCACTTTGATATATTCAATGCTGTTATAGATTTTCAGCTGGTGGAGTTGAATTTTAGATTTTCTGCGGGGACAGCGGAACTACTTATGCTTAGCTCAGCTTTAGAACTTAAGGACAGCTTCAAATCATTTCAAATTGATAAAATTTGCAATCTTGCCAGGAAATTCTATCCCGATGATTTTTCTAAACAAGAAATGTATCATCTACAATATCAGTTAGAACATTATGAGCTTGATGTCACTCGTCATCCAGAGGTTGATTCATTTGATTTTAACTCTTCTTGTGACTACAACAACTACCGAACGAGCATTTTCAGCTATGAAGATTGTTAAAACTGATCTTCGTAACAAAATGGAAGGAGACTACCTTACAGATTTCATGGTTATTTACATTGAAAGAGAATTGACTGAAAGTATTAGTACAGATGTGATAATAGATGAGTTTTACTCTTTGAAAGACCATAGGGCACAACTTAAATAGTATATGTTTCTTTTTGTTGTTTAGTTGTTATCATTTTTATATTTTTGCACTGGTTTGGTTTGAATTAATTATGAAAGTTTAAGATTAATATATATATATTTTAGTTTATTGAGTTTTGACTTGCAGCATAGGATATTATATCATCCTGGCACCCCTGGTTGTGTGCTTTTAGTTTTGGAGATAACAAGGTTGAGAAAGAGAGGTTTATGGATTACGATGACTGTGGTTTTAGGCATTGTAGAGGTGGCCGCTTTGGTGGCCGTCGTCGGTGGGGTGGACCAGGTGGCGGCAATGGCCGTTTTGGGCGTGGTAAGTGTGGTTTTGGGGGAGGAGCTGGAGGGGGAGGAGGTTTTGGAGGTAGTGGATGTGGAGGTCTTAGGGGTGGTTTCGATCATGGAAGGGGATTTGGAGCTAGGGGAAGAATAGGTGGAGGAGGTCCTTGGGGAGGTGTTGTGGGGGCAGTGGATTTGGTGGTGGTGGTGGTGGCAGTGGTGTTGGTGTTGGAGGTGGGTCTGGTCGGGGGTTAGATTTGGTGCTTGGGGAGGGGTAGTGGTGTTGGAAGAGGAGGTATAGGTGCTAGTAGTGGAAGAGGTGGTATAGGTGCTAGTAGTGGAAGAGGTGGAGTTGCAAGTGGTGGTGGCAGCGGTGTTGGAGGAGGGTCTGGTCATGGAGGTGGGTTTGGAGTAAGAGGAGGCGTGGGTAGTGGTGCTAGGGGTATGGGTGGTGGAGGTGGAGGTGGAGGTGGAGGAGGTGGTGGTGGACTTGAGGGTGGTTCGGGTCTTGGTGGAGGATTTAGAGCCGGAGGTGGGGTAGGTAGCGAAGTTGGAGGAGTTGACGGAGGTGCTGGTGGTGGAGGGGGATCAAGACATAGTGGTGGATTTGGTGCTAGTGTGGGCGTGGGAGGGGGAGCTGGTGGAGGTCTTGGAGGTGGAGGTGGAGGTGGAGGAGGAGGTAGTGGCAGTGGTAGTGGTGTTGCAGGTGGTAGGTCAGGGCACGGTAGTGGATTTGGTGCTGGTGGAGGTGTTGGTGTTGGTGGTGCCGGCGGAGGTGGAGGCCTAGGACATGGGATAGGTGGTGGACATAGACTTAGTGGCGGTGGAGGAATTGGAGTCGAAATAGGTATTGGCATTGGAGTTGGAGTTGGAGCTAGAAAGGGCTCCGGCAGTAGCTCAGGCAGTGGAGGAGGCGGACGGTAACGCCATTCCCGGTTCTCCAGCGGCAAATGTGATATATCTACAGCTTTAATTTGAAAGAGTTTTTACATAGTTGTACGAACTGTCCTATTGCATATTGTTAATGTTACTCCCGATAAAAGGGTTCGTTTGTTGCTGAGAAAGAGATAGATATGTTACCCAATATTTTGTCCAAACTAAGCCCTTACTTTTCCTATAGATCATCCTAGTCAGAGTAATTAAGATGTTTATTACATCGTAAGATACCTATTGAAATAATTTACTATTTTATAAGAGAGAAATCATAGTTTACATCCGCATCACCTTTTAATTTTAATAAGAAAAAATTATTTAATCAAATTTTTTATCAAAAAATAGGATAAATAGTAATATAACTAATGGATGAGTTGTCTATTTCAAAATGATAAAATCCAATTCATTCAAATTTAAATTTATGAAAAAAAAAAAAAGAGAGTAGATTGTATTGCATCGCTATTTTAATAATTAGAAATTTGTGATTTTATATGAATGATTGAAATTTCTAGGTTGAATGGTCATATACCACAATAACAAATTATCACATGGCTTATTTAATAAAGATATATAAATTAATTTTCATAAAATTTTAATTTATTTACACATTATACGAATTATGAAGCTATCGTAAATAACAATTTATACTAATTTTTTATACCCAAACACAGACAGTAACAGATTAAAATATCAGACATTTTAATTAATTATTATAATCAATTAAAAAAATCAAACCTTAAAATGAGATTGATCAAAAGGTCAGATGTGCAAACTTTAGTTGTAATATTTCAAGAGAAATAACTCAAACTAATATAAGAGAACATGCACATTTTAATATTTTCAAAAAAGAATAAGTTACATTTTATATCAAATTTTATTTAGATGCACTATAGTTATATCAATTAAATTTATGTTCTTTTAATTTGATGCCATATAATATTTCCTTATTTATAATCTTCATTAATTTACTCACAACCTTTTTACTTATAATAATTAAATTTATGTTCTTTTAATTTGATGGCATGTCATATTTCCTCATTTATGAATCTTTCATTAATTTACTCACAACCTTTTTGTAAGAGGTAAAATATTTAAAAAGAACCCCTATTTTTTTTTTATATTTTGGTAAAAAAATAATTATTTTTTTACATTGTTCATATGATAGGGTAATTTGACATGGTAATTAACGAATATGTTCAAATTTTGATATAATATTTTTCATTAATAAAATACACGCTTGTAACATAACATATAAACTAAATACAAAACGAAAGTACACATTTTTATTGGAAAATATGAAAGAGCACAAGTATTTTACATTTTTATATCAGTTTTCTAAAAATGGATATTTACAGAAAATTTATTGTAACATAAATAATTAATTAAAAATAATAGACTTAATTATTATAATTGAAACTATGTATCCTTAGACCTCGTTTGGTAACGTTTTTGTTTTCTATTTTTGTTACGAATTATTTTATGGTGGTAGTGTTTTGCGAAGAGTAACGGGTATACTAATAAACTTATAAATAATAAAATTCTAAACCCTGATTGTTTAATTATAAAAAAAAATTAGAGATCTCAAACTTAGACTAAGTGATTATATCAATATCGGGACATTACAAACTTCATTTTAAATACCATCATAGACTCTCTCAAATTATAATATGTAGACTTCAAAAATTAAAAACTTTGACGGTTATATTAATAATGTAATATTTAAACTAAATCGAAACCATGAATTAAAAAATTATACATTTAAATTTGGATATCAATTAAGCATTAACATCTCGGATTTTGGTGTATTAATTGGTGGGTTTATTCTTTATATAATTAATTGCATACTTTTTTTTCTCTCAAAAAAAAATAATAAAAAAAGGAACTAAGTCTCAACGGGGACCCATAGCGAGAGTACGACAAAATTTAGAAGGAATTTATAACAAAATATGATTTAAAAATATGATTAGTTTGATTTGTTATAACTTTTAAAAATTTTTAAAAATATTTAACTGTTATTTACTATCTAAATTATTTTAAAAATTTCTAAAATCTATACAACTTTTATTTTATTATATAAATTATGAATTTATAACCCCTCACTTAATATTATTTTTTATAATTTCGACCACACCCGTGGTGTATTTTCATCAAGCTAATATCAGCCCGAAGAGCAGAGAGGAGAGCAGATTAAGGCGGTGGCGGTGCAGGTGGCGATGGAGTACGGCCACTCTCTCCCCTGAGTCCTTATCAATGATCTCTGTTCGAATATACTGAAAGTTGGCATCTGCGTTTGGTGAGAGAAGATGATGCAGCTCTTGTTTATGGTGGTTCTTGGCCAGATGGGTCTGCTTCTGAGCCTTTTCTTCGAAACCCCTTTCGAAAAGCTTGTTATGATGGCACTGGATTGCCTCAAGCAAGGCTGGGGCCCTTTTATATTAAGAATCGTCGAGGGGGTTCTTGGCGCTGTCTTGGTGTCCAGCATTTACAGTGTCGTGAAGATCTATCACCGTTCAGTCGATGCTGGTTGGGTCAATCTGATGGACCAAGTTCCCCTGGTAAATAAGATGATCCTAGCCTCTCTTACGGGTAATTCCTCACTGTTGAGATTAATCTTTCAGAGGCTTTGTTGTGTTGTTTGCAGTGGTGATTGATTGAGATGCCTTTTTTGTTTGGATTCATTAACCTGTTGGATAGTGAGAAAACTTGTGCAATGAGCAGAAATTTGAAGCTTGTGCAATATTTTTGCCTAGTGATTAATGAATCAAAGAAGGATAAATCACCTCTAATAAGCAAATTTGTTGTGGCTGGTTTGGAGGAGTGGATGTGTTTCTTTACCTAGGTCTCGGATTATGAATATTAGGGGGTTTTAGGATTTGATATGCTTTACATTTCTTTTCATTTTCTAATGTATTCTTTGTCCAAACAGAGCATTAGTGGGATCCTGATGGTTGCATTTCCTGTATTAATCTTCTCTGGTGAACTAATTTGAGCTTTGATTTTTGACTAATTTGAGCTGAGAACTAATTCATCCTCATGGTACCTGGGTATATGTCTTTTTGGTAAGATGTTATTTATGAAAAATGGGTTTTTTTTTTTTTGGGGGGGGGGGGGGGAGGGGGGGTGATGTTCGAAGTTTGGAGAGAAGCTTTATGCTCATGCTTTTTTTGCACTTATTATGGGTGACTTGTCTGTACGTATATGGGGCATGGTACCAGGGTTATATCTAATAAGCATGGATATTGTTATGGGATATGGACCCGATACGGGTATAAATATAAGTTTTATTAGCTATATTTGTGAATATAACTTCCACAACAATACTAATTCAATGCATAATTTAATATATAAACTATGGCGACCTATTTGTGATGTAGGATGAATTTGTTGTTTACTATTCTATTTTGGATTAGTTTCTTTCTATTATTATTATTATTTTTAGGACTATTGTAGAAGTTCTATTTAATTACTTATTTTTATTTTTGAACCAAAGGTTATTTGTAGAATGGGGGCAGACGTACTGTATTCGCATCCAACATGTATCGGCCACACCACAATACTTGTAGAACATACCATGTGGCATATCCAATTATTATTTCTTCAAACATATGATGCCGACAACTCTATATCTAAGCAAGTGAAACCCCTAAACTTATAAAATCTTCTATCAAATTGACGCAGGGAATGAGCATTTGGTGGAATATCGTTCTCGAGTACAATAAATAATCGTCCTTGAATCCACAAGAACATGGCCTTGAATTCATAAGAACCAAACAAGAGCACAAAATTCTACAGAAGTTCCAATTTAATTAATAACCTGAATGAATTAAAAGTATTTACAAGGGATCCTATTTATATAGAAAATTAAGCAAATCCAAGACCATTTGGAAAATGGTTTCCTAACTCTTTAAGAGATTTTTTTCTATCCAATCTAGGGAAAGAAATATAATCTAAATTAAATTGTCCATGCTTCATAGTTGCATATTGTTTGCCACTTATTTTGGTGGTGAAGCAAAATTAAGGTTGCTTTAGAATCAAAAGGGTTTAAGATAAGTTGCACTAAAATTGAATACATGGAATATTTTAGTAAAAATTGTAATACGGATGAAGGAATTGTTAATGAAGGCCAATAAACACTAACCAGCGAACAATTTTGATACCCAGGCTTGGTAGTACTGCATACATGGATGGAGAGGAGGTTGGTTTTGGCATTATAGAATTAAACGATGGACAAAATGAGGGAATGCTTCTGGTGTTTCATACGATTGATGCATGCGCCTGGGTTTTTATAAGGAAATTATGTAAGACTATAAAACTAGCCATGCTTTATTGTACATAATGTTGGACAATGAAGACATAACATACTAAAAAAATGAATGTAGCTAACATGGGATGGTGGGTGGATATGTGCCAAAACTAAGAGAAATAGGATTAGGAACGAATGAATTTGTGAGATTGTAGATGCAGCTCTTACCAAAAATAAATTGAGGAAAAATCGATTAAGATGAATTTATCATATGTAAATAAGAGCAATAATTGCCAAGCTAGTAAGAGTGATACCATCTGTTCACATGGGTAAAAAGGCATGAGCTGGTCTTAACTAACCTAAATGGTGAAACCAGATTCATGTAATCAATCCCACGTTGTGGGGAAAAGTTTTTGTTGAGTTTGTTGAACGTGTTATTATACAAATAACATAATATAATCTTCCACATTGAGATCATAGCAATATTGGAATGTTTCCATGACTTTGATAAGCTTGTTTTGTTGATACAATAAGAGTTTTAATTCCTCTATATTACAATGGGTACGAGTGACGTGAAGTCTTTGAGAATTGCTCAAAACTGTAGAAGTGGGAACATTTTATTGCTGATATTGACTAATATTATAGTATCAGTCTTTTGTATTATTTGTTCACATTTATCAAGGGTTTCTATGCCGATTAAGTACTTGCATAAGTAATCTAGAAATTAAAGTTTGCTAATAATGAAGAGTTAGCAATAAAGTTATTTCTGCATGTCTCTTGTAGATTTATAGGAAGATATCATAAGGCTATGACTTTAAATTGACTAGCCATACAAAAAATTGAGATTAACCATCCATCAAGTAGGCATGACATGCAAAGCTTATAGTTTTTGTCGCTTTCTATGATAAACAAAAGAGTAAGAGGGAGAAAGAACATTTGAGGGAGGAATACATGATTCATTGTTTGTTTTCCTCTCTCATTCATTTCATTACTGAATTCTAGAAACAGGGCCTAAAGACTTGGCATTTGTTGGAATATGCTGAAAAGGGTAATACATTTATGCCTTAAACTGTGTGCAGATGGATATAAATTATAGCTTGAAAGTTTATGCAATCTTTTTAGCTTACGGAGAACAAATTTCCACTCAGAAGAAGATAATCTGAAAAACGTCATTTCATATATTTTTAGGGATCTAACAGTGTTAGGAAGATTGTAAGCTTTAAAGTGCATATTTCTCGATTCTGGAAATTCAATTAAGTCACTTACCTCAATGGACATATAAATTAAAACTAATTTATTTCGGCATGTAGAGTGTCTAATATTTTATTTTCATAGTCAATATTGAGAAGGGGCAATTGTTCTTGTTGGTGGAGACATCTCCATCACTTGAGAGGCTTCTCTATACCATTACCATTATGCTAGATTTCATAGATTGGAGTATGAGTCAGTGTGACAGCCTAAAAGTTGTGTTACATGGACTTCGGTATGAGTATCAAATTTGGGAACGTGTCTAAGAGTCGGATCAATTAATTGTTTTATTCAAGGATATAAGAACACGGAAGAATATTCATATATTTAATGTAATTATTTTGTTTTACAAAATAATATGGTTTTTATAAGGTGTCATTAGAGTATTCCATCCATAAAATGTCAGTTTTATGCATAATTATGTGCTGAATTAAATTACTAAATATGTTTGTATGGATATTCAATTATATATATGACACATGTACCATAATATCCTTACTCACGTGTCCTTGTCCAAGTACCAAGTATTTAATAGGGGTACATCATGTATTAAGAAGAGTCTATGGAATATGGCCTAAAAGGATAGTCTAGATGAATATTTATTTAGATGTTTGCATTATTGGATATTTAACGTTTGTTCTAGTTTCTCTAACCATACATTTAGCTTCTTTTCTTTTCCATTTTTATAAATTGAGATGCCAGATTATATTCTTAAGAGAAGGGTTTTGGCTGCCCCATTTTTAGTAATTTAGTAATTTGCACTTTTTGTGTGTTGTGGAAATGGAATTGAGTAGTTGTAGCTGTCAAGAAACAAGAGTTGTTGATGGTAAGAGATCACTGAAGGTCTGTGGGGTGAGAACTAGGCCTGCTAAGAGTTTTTTTTTTTTTGTTTTTTTTTGGGGGGGGGGAGAGAGGAGTCAATTATGGGGTAATGATTGTGTCGGTAGATGAAAGACCTCCTATTTATGAGGAACCCTGGCTAGGCCAACTCAACCACATCCCAATAACACATCCTAGAGTTGGGTAACTAGCTTTGCTTGGCCTAAAAGTACCTAGGAGCCTAAAGTACCTAGGAGATGCCTTCGATCAGGTTGTAGGAAGCCATCGTGTAGAGGTTGTGGTAAGACACATGTGAGAGAGCACATATTCTCTAATGCTATTGTGTACTTGAGGCCTCACTTTCAAACTCACTAGTGTCTCATGTGACTTCTAACAGGGAGTGAGTTTCTTGAAGAGCACCTAGTTCCAACCATCAATCTGTATGTCCCGGACAATTTGGTGCGGATGAAGAGAGGCACAAAACCCCTCGGGTGTCCCTTGTGAGGGAAGGAACCTTTTCGGTCTTGCTTCTAGCCAAATAAAAGAAATAGATGAAGAATATGTGGCCTAGAAGCCAAGGATTGAAGAATGGTGATCCTAATAGAGCTGAGCATTTAAGGGCTTTTTTTTCCCTTAGATGGAGGTATCCATAGGAGTGCCCCTAGGATGGGGTTCCCATGATGTTATGGAGCAATCCTCAGTCGGGGTGAAGCACATGGATGGATACCTCCATGTTAAAGGGAGATTCGTGGTCATACAGTTTAGGAGATGCAGGACTGAGTGCTATGCTTGACAGCCATGGTGCCATTTGTTGGCTTAGGACTACCACAAGTTGATTTCTTTTCAAGCTATTCAAGCTCAATTCGTGGCTTAATGAGCTTGATCAGGGGCTTGTTTAGATTGAGCTCGGGATCGATCCTAATGGTGCTTGGTTTGAAAGCTCGCGCGCAAAACTTGATAAAATAATTTATATATATATGTTAAATAATATTTTTATTCATTTTTTTAATATCAATTTATTAAATTTTAGATCAAAATGATATCGTTTTTATTTATTCGAGCTACTCGTGAGCTGATAGTGATCCAAATTTTTATTTGCTGAGCTGAGCTAGGGCCTAAATAAAAGCTTGAGCTAAAGCCAAGCGTAAGCCAGTATTAATAGCTTAAGTTGAGCTCAAGTAAACTGAAGCTCAGCTTGGTTCGAATCCACCTTTGGCCTACCATGTTATTAACATATCTATTATTTCTCTCTCAGGGAGATGCATGGAATAGTATACTTCCAAATAACTTAAATGACTTACTTTCCCTTTATGTGGAAGTGATTCAGGATAAATTAAGACAAATTAAAGATGCTCGACTGTAATTATCTTCTTATGATAACTCTTATGAGCTCAGGGTTTGTATTACCTTCTCGTGGGTATTGTTGGTCTAGTTGTAATGGTCGGGCATGAGGACATGCTGCAAATAATGGGGCATTTTTCCCTATCTTGAATGTTAAGTCACCAGTTGTTCCAAAAGTTTAAACTATTAGGAATGAGTCCAACATTGTATATCAAGTTATTTCAACACTTCCCTCTCACATTCAACCTCAATTCTAGAGTGGAGTAGAGATAAATAAATCCAAATCAAACAAGGTGCACCAACACAACCAAACAAAATGCACAAATATAAACGGGGAATAATGAGATTCGAATTAGGAACACCTGGAACTAGAGTTTTAATACCATGTTAAGTCACCTAATTATTCCAAAACTTAAACTATTAGGAAATGGGTCTAATAATATATGTCAATCTATTTCAACATGGAACTTATTAAGGACAAATTGCTTGATGTTTTGATTAATGCATTCTTCAATCAAATTCGTGGCCAAATGACCTGGACTATTGGATCCAGCGCTATTAGCGCAAGTTCTGCATTATCAGTGTTCAAACTTGGATGTAAAGACACCTCTATAATTCATTTATCATTCAATCCCTCCTTTAATTCTCTCCAACTTATATCGGATATGTTTTATCATCACATTGTAGGATTCTTGCTATTCTTTTCAACAATGATGGATCGGCTGCACCAGCTTGTAAGGGAGTATAGTTCACTCAAGAAGATCATTATAGCTCAAGAGAAACAGCTAGCAGAAAGGAAATATCACAATGCCAAGTGTCTCAAATCCTTGGAGAGAGAGACTGCTTCATTGAGGACAACGATCAAGCAGCTGGAAATTGAATGTGAGAGAACAGCAAGACAGGCGAAGGCTGCAGAAGCTAAAGAAATGGCCCTAAGGAAGCAAGCCGAGGAATTCAACCTCGAATATGATCACTTGCTTGAGTACAATCAAATTATCCGGAACCAGTTGCAGTCAAATGACCAAAGTTGGTCGGAGGACAATAATAAAACAGGATGGACTAGCTTGAAATCCAACGTCATGCATGATCAATTCCTTCAATTTCCATGCGGAATTCAAACATCCAGTGAGAGGAGAGTAATGGACCGAGAGATCAAAGCACAAAGTTCTAACCAGGGTGATCAGTACCTCTGTTCTGGTGGTCGTGAAATGTCGTTGCCCAGACACAGGAGGCCGATTTATCCGCAATGATTGTTAGATAATCTGAGGATAATGAATTTCTTATGTAAGTTGAGTAGGGTTTGTAGATAAGTCTAGTTATTGTAAAGACTAAAGAAAGATAATTTACAAAATATGCATTCAGCATGTTTGCATAAAACAGGAGTAAGAGTATGGATTTAGATCTTTCCAAGTGATGTGCTTCGAGTTTTATTTGGTTGGTGGTTTGTTTCTCTGGTTGCGTTGCCCATTTTCACAACAAAAATTGATTATCAAAGATGGTGTGAAGATAGATAAAAAATATTTTCTACTTCTGTTGAAAAGATTTATGCTTTTAATTTATGTCATATATTCAAAGAGGGTGTTTGGATGGCCAACTTTCAGGAAAATAAAAAATAAAATGTTGGCAACTTTCTTACTTTTTTGTATTTGGTGAGTATTAACGAAACAATTTGAAAAGGTTTGTTCAAAGGTGACTTCGGTTACCCATTCGAACTAAGGTTGGCCATATGGCAACTCTCCTGATATATTGGAGATTAAAAGTCAGCTGGAGTCACTTGGTCCTTGTGTGAATGGATAAAATAAACCTATATGGTCCAATGATTATGAGGATTTTTCTATTAAAGCGGCATGTGATAATCTGAGGATCAAGCATTAGCCTGTACAGTGGGCTCACCTGGTGTGGTTCAAAAACTCTATTTTCCCGGCATGCATTTATTCTTTGGGTGGCTATTCATGTAAAGTTTCCTACTTAGGGCAAGTTGCTGGCTTATGGGAAGATCAGAAGTGTGAGTTGCCTGTTGTGTCGTGATAAGGTAAAGGATCATGATCATTTGCTGGTTCGATGCTCTGTGGCAGACTTTGGTCTACGAGTGTCGTCATAAAGTACAGGATTCTTGTGTCTTCCTTCTTCAAGAATACTCCTAAGAACTTGGTTTTGATATCCAAATGGAGGCTACCGAACAATGTACTGCGAGGTAATAGCCAAAATAAACCCTGATAGAATTCAATGACCTTTAATGGATTGCTACTTTAGATCTTTGAGCAAATTGTGCTGCTTTGTTAAGGCCTTTATTCTTCCTGTGCAGAGTGTCTTCTTTGCTGCTTTGTTGCTGCTGTTGTCAAATGGTGGAACAGCAGAAGTGATGCAGGCAGTCCTCTACTAAAAAATGACTGCTTATAACTTCGTTTCATTTTTTTACCCGTACTTTCATTCCACATCTTAAGTTAAAAAAAAAATTTAATTAGTTAAGTTCATATAATTTTCATTTATTAATTTAATTCCATTGAATAAAGATCAGTTTATTTTTTATTTTTGCATTTTCTTATAAAAATAGAAGATTTGTTGTAATACTTGTTATTTTATTTCTTTTTAAACTTTAATTGCTACAATAAAATTAGATTATTGCCTGCATTTCTCATATTATTGTGATGGGTAAAATATTATTTTTATTAAAATTTGCACGTGCCTTGCACGTGACCCAGTCACGAGTGCATATATATATATATATATATATGTACACGATCAATTTCGTTTGCCAACTGCCCGACTTAAAAACAAAAAATAAATGAAAAGGATTATTACTTTTATATTCCTATGCTTTTAATCATTAGCACTCCAATGAATTTCAGAAAGTTATTTTTAATCCCCGTCCGCTCAAAATTAAAATAAAATTTTAAGCAATGATAAGTTTTTAAGTGGAAGAAAAGATTACCATTTCAGAGTCAATTGACTAAGGGTGTAAATGTATAGGGAATGTGAAGTACAATAGTGAATGCAAATGTTATTTTATATAATTACACTTTAACCCTTTGATGTTTGACGCAAATTTGCACGATACTTTCTAATCTAAAAAATCAACAAATAATTTTTATTTGATTTATACTATATTTGTTTTGATGATATATTTTGTCCAATTAAATATGAGGCTAAATGGATTATGGAACGTAAATTTAATAAATTATGTTAATTTTATATTTTCATTAAAATTTTAAAAATAAAGTATAATTAGTCATTACCCTATATCATTAAGAATCAAATTCATTATTTTGAATAGCCTTTTTAATATTCACTTTAACTCAAAGAGGTCTAATATTTTCATTATATAAAAATAACTTTCGAAAGTTTGAGGCAATAATACACTGGCATCTGAAAGTAATAACAATAGAAGTTAGTTATTTTTTTAGCATTTAGTTGGCACAACCTAAAAATTTTGACCAAACCTACTCTAACATGGTCTCACCTATTCATTTGAATAGTTCTAATTAGAAAAACAACCAATGAAAATTAATAAAAGTTAATAAAAATGGATAAACATTGGTAAAAGATGGTAAAAGTTTCTAAAATTGATAAAAGATTGTAAAATTTGAAGTTTCAGCATAAACACACAAAAAATGAAACTGACTAAAAATTGATAAAAATTTGATAAAAATTTATAAATGTTTGACTTCTAAATGACCTCTGTTGTGTTTTTGGATTAGGGCTGAATTTGGAAAGAAAAAAATTAGCCTTTTTTTTTTTTAATGTTTGGAAAGAGAAAAAGTTAGTAACTAACTTTTTAGTTTTTTTTAATTGAATTTTTTTAATTTAATTAGTTAATTATTACTTGATAAATTTAGTTTGCTATTTAAAATTAGTAATTTGAAATTTTTGTTACTTTTGAATTGTATTTAAAATAAAAAAAAGATTTAATTTTTGATTATATTTAAAAAGAATCTTAATTTTAGAGAGAAGGGTGTCATTTTCCTAAACTTATGGGAGAGTAGATAAATAATTAAATTAGTTAAGTTAAAATTCTACTATTATATATATATAATATTGTCATTGTTTTATATTAAAAACCCTAGAGAGATAGCGAAAGAGAGAGAAAAAAAATATAGTTTTGACGGCTACAAATCTTAGTAATTATGCTATACGGATTACTGGATTTTTTTTCTTCAATCGCCAAATTTCTTCTTTAATCGCCGAATAAAGGTAAGGGGCGGCATCCTACTTACTAATATGTTAATATGTAAATATATATATATATATATATATACTTTTCGGTTTGTTTGACAATGGTATGTTAAACTTGTTTGATGATAAGTTTTTTGTCTTTATGTGTTTTTGTCTTTATGTGCACAAGTATGTGGTTCAAAATGGAATGCCGGAAGATTGATTTATATATATATAATACACTTTGCTTTTATACAATGGTCACTCTCAGGACACTTTTGGGTCAAACGTATAATTAGGTATATATATATACACACATTATGTTATGTGAATTAATTGTCTCAGGACATTTGATTCAATAGATTTTTTTAATTTTTATAAACCCCTGAGAACGATTCATCTGAACGTGACTTTTGAAATCCAAGTGGTTAATTGAGTATATATATATATATATATATATATATATACATATATACATATGCATTGTGGTTATTACTGTGAGATTACTTGTTTAGTGAGATTAAAGATTGTGTTAACTATGTACATAAATTGATGGTTAGTAGGGTTTAAAACTTCCATTATAAAAGAACTTATTTAATGTGAATTTAAAATGAAATTTGGTGTGTTTGGTTTGGGTTTAGGGGTATTGAAAATATCAGTTATACATACCAAATGGTTGAAAGTCCCGAAACCCGCGCAGGGTGGTTATCGATTCCAGTAGATTAGTAACCTATAACGAGCAGATGCCTAAGGGTGGCATATTATATTTCTTAGATTTCGGTCTAGGAAGTAGATACCGAAGGATGGTGTATATTAGTTGGGTCTTGTTTCTACGAGACAACCAAGCAGGCATCAAAGGATGACACACATTGGTTGGGTCCTGTTTTACAGGACAACCAAGCAGCAGTACCTCGAAATCAAATTGATTTTTTTATGTGTTATGCGGTGCTAAAACACGATTAATGTTAATGAAATGAGATAAATAAATAAAATTTAAATTCTTGTTCGAAATTGCTACTTGTGCATAATTATTTCACATTGTAGCATGTTAGGACATACTGCATTTATATTATTATTATTATTAGTGTTCCAAGCACACATAGTATTAGTGTTAAACCCTTTAGAGCTTGTGATGCAAGTAATGAATTTGAGTCACGTGTTGGACCTTCTGATCATATGAATTAAAGTTTTATTTATATTTTTAATGTAATTATTTTTAGACTCCAGGAAATTATTTTTGAGTAGATTGTGACAAACCTAAGTTTTTGAGGTGAATGTTAATTATTATTATTATTATTTTTTTTGAGATTGGTTGGGTTTAATTTTGGAGCTTAGTTGCCTAGTAGATTTTAACTGTGGCATTTATTTAAATTTAAAGTTAATTTTATTTATTATTATATTCCTTGCTCATAATAGTGTGTGTGTGGCTCTGATGTGGACAGGAAAAGTTATTGAACGGCATAATATGTATTATTTGTTTCGCGTACTCGGATTGTGAAACTCGGGGTGTGACACCTCTATTGTGTTTTTGGATTAGGGCTGAATTTGGGAAAGAAAAAAATTAGCCTTTTTTTTTAATGTTTAGAAAGAGGAAAAAGTTAACTTTTTAGTAACTTACTTTTTAGTTTTTTTTATTGACTTTTTATCCTTTAAGATTTAAAAAAATTTTTAAATGTTAGAAGAGAAATTTGATGATTAAAAAAAAGCTAAAAAATTGGTAAGCTGTCAAATTTTTCCCCCAAACGAACACTAAGGTGTCATTTGGTTTGTATTTCGACTTTTTATTTTATGTTTTATTTTTGATTTCTATTTTATATGTTTTATGTTTTGAAAATTTTAAAATAAGAAAAACAGAAAACGTATTTCATTGGACATTTTTTATTTTTCGTATTTTGAGATTTTTCTTATTTTGAGTTGAAAATGCTTAAATTGACTTTTTGTCATTTGTCATTTTATGTGTAAACACATTTTTTATTTTTTAAAACAGATTTTAAAAACACAAATGACCAACTATATTTAGAAATATTTTTCTCATTTTTAAATTATAAAATAAAAAATGAGCTTAAAACATATATACCAAATCACACCTGATCACCATAGATAAATTCATCCTAAAAAGCATGGTTATCGTGGATAGGCAAGTAAAATTATGATTTTGCCCTTATGTGAATGCCAATATGCTTTGGCTATGTTTGGTTTTCTAACAAATAAAATAAAATAAAACAATGACTATATATTACTAAAATTTTTATTATACATTTACACATTCCTACTTTTATTAATCTCAAAAAATTACAATATTTCGCTAAAAAAAATTAGAAGGAGATTAACCGAATGCGTAAATTTTTTTTTGACAATCATATTGTTCTAGTTAAAACCTTTCAAATGAGTACCATTGTCGCTATTTTATATGCATTTTTTTTAATTCGTAAGAATAGATTTAAAAACTGTTTTCATAATTTTGGCACTATGCATCTCTAAAGCAGAACATTGAGTGTTGATTTTTTAAAATCAGTGGGAACGGTTTTGAGGCAACTGTTCTAACGGTTTGCTACTATTCATCTCTAAAAAATACAATTTAAAAAGAAAATACCAAATATCAAAATTAACCAAAAATTACATTTTATTTCAATTTATCTTTTTTTTTTATTTTTTACTATTCCAAACGCTATCATTTGTACAGGTAAAATGATAAAATAATTAACTTGCTCATTAACTTTTCTTTCTTTTCCATCCTTACCTTATATTTTAATAAAACAATCGCGCGACTTCCAGTTTTTTCTTTTATTTTTATTTTTGTTTTTATTTTTTCGGGTAGACAAAAGAAAGAGAATCTTCCATCCTTCCCCTCTTCTCTCTCCGCTTTACCAAATATACCATTTATGTAAAAATAAATTTTGAAAGTTAAGGTAATATTAGATCATACAATAATTCCTTTCCTCCTACACCCACACGAAAAAAAAAAAAAAAAAACAAACAAACAAAACAAAAAAGAAAAAAAATCTAATTACTCCTATCGTGAAGGCTGGAAGATAGAATAATTCAAAAATTATTATGTGCAAAGTAATGCCATATCACCGTGCCAAAATGGTGCAATATATCAATTTTAAGACTCGTTCGATACAATTTTTAATTTTATTTTTTTAAAAATTAAATATAAAAATTTAATTGGTAAATTTATTTTTACTTTTGAGTTTCAAAAAAATGAAAACTATTTTGAAAGTTTTAAAAATTATGTAAATATAAAAAAAAGTATTTTCTTAAGTTTTTATTTTTATTTTTCTTCTCATCCAATGTCACCAATAATCACAACCATCACCCAATGCCTTTTGCTACTGCTGCCCACCATCGACCATCGACTACCATCGATCACGTCCACCAACCACCCTCCCTCTGCCAATAGTTACCACTCACCCTTGACCATTTTCATCATCCGTTACCTGATGTCGACTGTTATTTACCTCTAACTATCGATGATTGGTCGACCATCACTTTACCACTAGTCGTCGCCTACTCTTGTCTCTACCTTCGACCATGCCACTATCGATGGTTATTCTCCTAAAACTATAACTACCAACCAAAAGTTATTATTCTTAAACGTTATTGTTATCAAAAGTTTTTTCAAGTTTAAGTTTTTGTTTTTGTTTTTGTTTTTGTTTTTTTAATTTTTACTATGAAAATGAAAGATTAAGGGGGTGTTTGGAAGTTAAAAAAAGACTAAACTTTTGAGGTTGATGTGATGTAAAAATGATAGGTGGTAAATTTTGATTGGAGGGATTTGAAAACTTTTGAAATTTTTTGAGTTTTTTTTGCTTCCAAACGGTCTCTAAAAATATAAAATTAAACATAAAAATAAAAAACCTGAACACAAAAAAAAAAAAAAAAAAATTGATAACTTTGTCAAACAAGCCATATGCAGACTAAAGACCTGTCCATATGCATAGCTTAATCAATAGCTAATTATATTTTAAAATTTAAAAAATTCTAAATTCTGTCCCTTAATGTCAGATGACACTTTTAATTTTAATTATTAAAACATGTTCCTATTTTAGGAGCGTTGGAAGTATAATTTTTAGTAAAATTATATTTGGTGAAATAAATAGTAATTTTTAGTAAATTACAGTAATTTTTAGTAAATTACAGTAATTTTTTTGCAACTTTGGGGTGCTTGGTAAAATTTTTGGTAACTTTTGATAATTTTTAGTAACTTTTAGTAGTTTTTGGTAATTTTTAGTAACTTTTGAGTTGAGATATTATTATAGTAGATAAAAAAAATGATAAAAGTTAATGGTTTGTCAAACGTTTAAAAATCAAAAGTTAATAATTTTTTATTAAAAATTTCGTTACCAAATGTCTTCTTTATAAGGAGAGGCTGACGCTAATGTCGGATATTATTAAATTAAAATTTAACAGTTCAGATTTATTTATATATTTTTAATCTAGTAAAAATGTAAATGTATTTGTAGCATTAAATTTTAATTTATGCTTTGTTTGGGAAGTAAAAAAGTGATTTTTTTTTTAGTTAATTACTAGCTAGCAAAAAAAGTCACATTTTTGTAATTGAGAAGAGAAAAAAAAGTTAACTTTTAAATAGTTGACTTTTTAATTTTTATTATTTTGATATTTTTATTTTAAAAGAAAATTAAAATTAAAAAAATAAATTTAATAATTTTACATGTAAACAAATAAGTCAATACGATAAAATTCCCAAGCAGAGCTTAATATCTGATGTCCGAAGTAACATAGATGTGTAACGGGAACGCCGGGGTTCTCCCTTTTTTATTGTGGCACGTCAGCGTAATGATACGAGCCGACAGTACCAAATTACCAATTTTTTTTCGGAGTACCCATGCCTCCAAATAAATACAATTTCTGAATAAAGTTGGACAGTGACGGGGCTGAATGGTCGTTGCGAGTCTCGTCTGAGAGAGAAAAGAGAGACCGAGAGAATTACATCAATGTAATTAAAAAATTAACATTGTACCAAAATCGTTCACGGTGGAAGATATTACAAAAATCGATCTAGTGTCGGCAGTGCTATCGACGACACTATGTCGGCAGTAGCACTGATGACACACTGAAGCAAAAAAAACCGCTGCCAGCAGCAGACAACAGCAGGGGCAGGAAAGCAGGAAAGCCTGCGTTTGAGGAGACTACCGTGTCGTCACTAGAAGTGACGACACCCTGGATTTCATATCTCCGGCCATCTCCCTCAATCTGTAAGTCGCAGCTCGCCCTTCCTCTCCATCTTTCATCCGTTCTGCTGTTCTGCTACTGCTCTCCAACGGTCCAAAATTACCTGCAAAGCATCATTTCAGTGGCAGCCTTTCCTCTCGGCTAGCCAGTATCTCCAACGATCAAAAAAATGTATGTTTTCTAAGCTTCCCTCTCATCCGCGTGTATATATATATATATGTATACATTCACATACACACACATTGCTGATTTATGAACTTCAAAAAATATATTCACGTATAATAGAGGTCAGCATTCTCTCTCTCTTTTGTGTATTTTATTCGGTTAATTTTTTGATATTCATATATTGATTTTGTTAATTTAATTTTTGATTATATGTGAATGGGTTTTAACTTTTTTTGATGAGTTTCGAATTGGATATTGTTTGGTGTTCTAATTGTTGCTGTTCTTTTAATTTTTCTGTTCATTGATATGGTTGAAGAGTTGTTTGGCTTGTTTTTTTTTTTCTGTTCTTTCTGTTCCTTGTATATCTGTTCTTTTTTTGGTGTTGTAAATTTGTTATTTTTTCTGTTCGTTGTAATTTTTTCTGTTCTTTATAGACAAATTAACAATATATTTAAATAATTATTAAAAATGGTTAAATAAAATATATTTTATATAATTGAATCATGATATTTATGAAAAATAATTGAATAAAATTAATTTAATGCTAATTAAATTAATAATTAGATTAAATTATATGAAAATTATTAATTTTACTAATTTAAATTAACTTAATTAAACTAATTGTATTAAGTATTAAAAATAAATTAATAAAATATTTTTCTTATTAATTTAGACAATTAAATTAAATTGATTTAATTATATTAACTTTTAAAACTAATTTTAGTTTAGTAAAATATTTGAATATAGTATTTATTTTTTTAATAATTGTATTTCCGCATGTGATTGAAAAAATATTTTTAACAACTATTTTTTTTTTGTACTTATAGTTTTAGAGTAATATAAAATAATTCTTATATTTTATTTTCTACTTTAATCAGGTAAAAGATATTTATTTCTATTTAGTTTGAAATTAAAGATAATTAAGACGTTGTATCTATTTTTAAATTGAAATAGTAAACTATTTTTTTAAGAAACACATTTTTTAACAATTAAACTTTTTGACAGCAAAATTTGGAAAATTTTAAGAGCATTATAGAATTAATTGTAATAACTTTTTTTTTGTACCTATATTTTAAGAGTAATATAAAAATTATGTTTATAATTTATTTTCTCGATTTTAGTTATTTTGAAATTTAAGATAATGTAGGAAAAAATCTATTTGTATTTTTCAAATACTAAATTTGTTAACAACTAAATTTGGAAAAATCGAGGAGCAACGCAAAAATATTTTTAGCAAGTAAATTATTTTTTATACTTATATTTTAAGAGTAAAATAAAATAGTTGTTATATTTTATTTTCTAATTTAATCAGATAAATGATATTTGTTTTTATTTAGTTTGAAATTTAAGATAATTTAGAAAAATACCTATTTTTAAATCAAAAGAGTAAACTATTTTTTAAGAAGCACATTTGTTAACAATTAAACTTTTTGACAGCTAAATTTGAAAAAATTTAAGAGCAATATAGAATTAATTTTAACAACCTTTTTTTTGTACTTATATTTTAAAAGTAATATGAAAATTATGTTTATAATTTATTTTCTAATTTAATCAAATAAAAAATATTTTGATTTTAGTTATTTTGAAATTCAAGATAATGTAGGAAAATATCAATTTGTAATTTTCAAATACTAAATTTGTTAACAACTAAAGTTGGAAAAATAGAGGAGCAACGTAAAAATATTTTTAGCAACTAAATTATTCTTTATACTTATATTTTAAGAATAAAATAGAATAGTTCTTATATTTTATTTTCTAATTTAATCAAATAAATGATATTTATTTTTATTTAGTTTGAAATTTAAGATAATTTATAAAAATACCTATTTTTAAGTCGAAATAGTAAACTATTTTTTTAAGAAGCAATTTTCTTAACAATTAAACTTTTTGACAGCTAAATTCGAAAAAATGTAAGAGTAATATAGAATTAATTTTAACAACTTTTTTTTTTGTATCTATATTTTAAAAGTAATATGAAAATTATGTTTATAATTTATTTTCTAATTTAATCAAATAAAAAATATTTTGATTTTAGTTATTTTGAAATTTAAGATAATGTAGGAAAATATCCATTTGTAATTTTCAAATACTAAATTTGTTAACAACTAAAGTTGGAAAAATGGAGGAGCAACGTAAAAATATTTTTAGCAACTAAATTATTCTTTATACTTATATTTTAAGAATAAAATAGAATAGTTCTTATATTTTATTTTCTAATTTAATCAAATAAATGATATTTGTTTTTATTTAGTTTGAAATTTAAGATAATTTAGAAAAATACTTATATTTGTTTTTATTTAGTTTGAAATTTAAGATAATTTATAAAAATACCTATTTTTAAATCGAAATAGTAAACTATTTTTTTAAGAAGCAATTTTCTTAACAATTAAACTTTTTGACAGCTAAATTCGAAAAAATTTAAGAGTAATATAGAATTAATTTCAACAACTTTTTTTTTGTACCTAAATTTTAAAAGTAATATGAAAATTATGTTTGTAATTTATTTTCTAATTTAATCAAATAAAAAATATTTTGATTTTAGTTATTTTGAAATTTAAGATAATGTAGGAAATATCCATTTGTAATTTTCAAATACTAATTTTTGTTTTTTTTAAGAACAAAATTTAAGAAATAAATTTTCTTGTAAGAAGCTAGCTAAGGTATTATCTAAGACCCTTAGATAAATTTGATGACAGTTATATGCAACATTCTCAGATTAAACTTAAGTTAAACTTTATTTCGTTAGTTTAAATTTCTTGTAAAATGGTTTGGTCCCTAATAGTGATGTTGTTCAGGGCCAATATTCATTGTTCATTGACTGCTCGTGATGTCGCAAGGTCGAATTTCATTATTCTGTTTTTGGGGAGGAAACATTATCAATGTAGACGACGACGTAGGATACGACAAGCCATTCAAGCGTTGTATTAGGGTTAGCACTCAGTCAACACATGCGATGTTAATGGCTAAATTGTATGAGGTCATTGGTATGGACCCGGCTGAAGTGGAATTGCGAGTGGTGTGTAGATATCCAATTGTTGGGAGTGCAGGCCAAATAGTTCATAGACCTCTATATGTAGTGGATGATGACACAGTGGAGGCAATGTTTGCTATAGTTCAGAATCTACACCGCGATCATTGTGACCTCTTTCTGGAATATGAGCCTTCTAACCCTGCAACAGTTGCTGGACAAAGCAGCTCACCATTAGATGAACCGGCAGATAATTTCGTTCCCAGTTGCAATGAAGTCATGCCCTCCTCCCCCTACAATGATCCAGGCAACCTGCAGGTCCCAACTTCCGAGCCTGTTTGTGATCCAGTCCGTACATTTGTTCAGCAACAAGATATGTATTGGGATTATATGGCCGACCAGGCTGAAGATTGCAATGCAACTGGAGCCCCTATTGACGATGACGATATTGAAGTAGATCATACAGACCTGATAGATATTGACGTCGTACCCAGAAGTGAGGTTCCAGCTATTACTCAACAAGATCAAAGTGTTGTTCCACATATGCATCAACCGATGTCTGAAATGTTCAACGACGTTGAGCTGGATGATAGTTCACCTTCTTGGGCCCCCTCCTTCCGCCGTCGAACTTGGAACCCGGATAATGAAGAGCCAAGCATTGGGCAACTTTTCAAAGATAAGGACCACCTAGTCCAATCAATGAAACTGTACGCTGTTAGATCGAACCAGCCCTATGAAATTGTGCAGTCAAACAGGAATTGTTGGGTCGCCCAATGCCCGAGGCGAACTGACGGGGAGTGCAACTGGCGGGTGCGAGCAAGCAAGTTACGCTCACATGGTCTATTCGAAATTACTAAGTATGAGGGGCCCCATACTTGCATTTTCGCACGACTCAGCGAAGACCATGCACAGATTGACTCAAACTTTATTTGCAGTAATATCCTCCATTTGGTTAAGTCCAACCCCGCTTGTTCCATCGTCTGGTTGCAATCCGAAGTAAAGGACCGGTTCAAGTATAACGTCTCTTACCGAAAAGTATGGCTCGGCAAACAGAAGGCAGTGGCAAAGATATTTGGAGATTGGGAGCAGTCATATTTGTTACTCCCAAAGTTCTTGAGTGCCATTCAAACGTACAATCCAGGGACGATTGTTCGCTATCAGCATCAGCCTTATATGGGCGGGGCCCAAAGGGTTCTTCAGTATGTGTTCTGGAGTTTCAAGCCTTGCATTGACGGATTCGTTCACTGCATCCCCGTTGTGTCAATCGACGGAACCCACCTATATGGAAAGTACACTGGCAAACTACTTATTGCAACGGCTCAAGATGCAAACCTGCAGGTGTTTCCCCTCGCATTTGCATGGGTGGACGATGAAGATTATGATAGTTGGATGTATTTCTTGAGGATGCTTCGAAGGCACGTGTGTGGAGATCGACAATTGTGCATTATCTCCGACAGGCATAACGCCATAAAAGCTGCAGTTGCCTCCCCTCGTTCTGGATGGGCCACCGCACACCATTGCTTCTGCTTGAGGCATATTGAGTCTAACTTCAAGAAGAAATGGCCAGCCAAGCAAATGACTGATCTACTGAAGCAAGCAGGCAGGGCGACTCAAGTCCGTAAGTTCAACGAGGCAATGGAGTTACTAAAGTCCCTTAACTTTGAGGCATGGAAATATTTAGAGGAACTCCCAAAAGAGAAATGGACTTTCTGTTACGGTGGGGCTCACAGATATGGCATCATGACAACTAACCTATCTGAGTGTTTTAATAATGTACTACGCGGTGCTAGGAGCCTACCAATTACTGCCGCTGTTCAGCTAACATTCTACAAACTGGTATCATATTTTCATCAGCGTCGACAAATTGCTATGAATGCAATGAACAATGGCGCGAGAGTGGGTCCCCGGGTCCAGAAACTTCTAGCTGATTTCCAAAGGGATGCACTGGCTCATCAGGTTGTGGAGTTCAATCATGTTACTGGGGAGTGCCAAGTGGTGACTGGTTCCCATCTTGGTAGGGGTAGCAACACCCAGGTTGTGGGACTAAGGAATAGAACGTGCAGCTGTGGGAAGTGGGAGGTCCTCAGACTACCTTGCTCACATGTGATAGCAGCGTGTGAACGAATACACATGGATTGGATGCAATTCGTGCCGAGTGTATACTCAATGAAGTCGTACGTGGACACTTATATGCCGGAATTTCATCCCCTGGAACACGAAGACTACTGGCCCAGCATTCAAACCCCAATGTTTATCCCTAACCCTAATCTTCTCCGTGGGCATGGTCGTCCTCTATCGACCAGGTTGAGGAACGAGATGGATAGGTCAGACCGTGGCTCCACCCTACATTGCGGCATATGTAAACAACAAGGTCATGACCGGCGCAAGTGTCCCGCACGGGCGTCATCCTCGTCAGCCACAGGGTTCTTGACCTAGTAGATTTGAAAACTTGAAATTGTAATTCTCTGTACGTAGTGTAACAGTATTATATATCAGCTGTTTAATGAAATAGTTTTATATCAACAAGTAACTTTTTTGGTTTCGGATGAAATGTATTTGTTTATCCATAATTAGTGACTGTGTTTGCATGCACCTATTGAAATAAACTCATTTAACTGTTGAATGATATCATTAGAAATTACTCACGTTAACTTACAAATTGTGAATGTTTACGTTGATTTCATACAGCAAGATGTCTCGTCGACGGCAGATGTTGGATCCTGGGCCATTAGATGCCCGTGTACTCCACTCCCAGAGTGAGCATCGATCGACTGATATTTGGGAGTCTCCAGTTCGAGTACGTATATAACATTCATTAATTCAAATGCCATTCTTATGTCATCATTTCAAGTATTATTTACTCGGTAACACTTATCATCGTTATCTTGGGGTATATGCAGTTTGAGGAGGTTATTCGCTGTCGTGCGACACAGCATCCCCTTAGACAGATACTGGATCCACCTCAGGATCCTCGTGTCCTGCAGCAGTTACACAGAGCTGGATTCTACGGGATATACCGCTTAGGAGCCATCCACCTCTATTGGCCGCTGATCACATCGTTGGTTGAGCGGTGGAGACAGGAGACACATACCTTCCATCTTCCGGTTGGCGAGGCGACCATCACATTACAGGACATAGAGGTCATCTCAGGGCTACGAGTTGATGGAGAGCCGGTCACGGGGACAGATCGGCAGCTGGGATTGCAGGGGCGCCAGTCATTATGCCAGGAGCTGCTGGGTAGGACCCCTGATCCTACAGACTTTAGGAGGGGTCGCCTGAGGATTTCGTGGCTCACAGAGCATTTTCTTGTGCTGCCAGAGGGTGCCACAGTTGAGGATACGGAGTGTCATGCTCGGGCACTCATACTTATCATCATTGGATGCCAGTTACTACCAGATCACTCTGGTAACCTGGTGAAGTTGCATTACTTGTCACTACTCCGCGACTTGGATGCGTGCGGCATATTGGCTTGGGGAGCTGCTGGGCTGGCGTGGTTATACAGGGAGATGTGCTCAGCTGCCACCACACGCACAGCAAAGATGACAGGACCGATTGCTATCCTTCAGGTACAATACATAACCGAGACGAGTTGTTCGATTTTATGTATCTATTGGTAGAAATATTAAAATTTAAATTTATTTGTTATTTCTTTTTATAGGTGTGGGCATGGGAGAGACTGGCACAGTTTCGGCCAGTTATTACACGACCACATCCCCCCCAGACCCGACACTAGCTGACTTTGGGCTTCCAGCGGATCCATGGGGCTGCAGATGGAAGGGAGTGCTAGCAGTGAGCTTTGCAAGGCCACTGAGGGACTGCAGGGACCAGCTAACGCTATTAAGGGAGGACCAGATGACCTGGTGTCCATACCCCCAGTCTATTCTTGACACACTGCCTGTATACTGTCGAGCTGGGGGGGCAGTGTGGCGCTCGACATGTCCCCTCATATGTTACGAGGTTGTCGAGTACCACCTGCCATGCCGTGTCATGAGACAGTTCTGCCTCCGACAGGTGATCCCACCAGACTTTGACACAGATGCACATCTTCACGAGCTCACGAGACGCGGACGGGGGGAGGTGGATTGGATGGCGTACCATCAGAGGTACGTGGAGGAGTGGGCCAGATGGCACGAGACGATCGTCCAGGGTCATGCTTGTATCGCGCGTCTACCGTACGACGACCCATACATGGACTGGTATCGTCAGATCACCCGGAGTCATATCGCGCCACCCTCGCATGTCCCACCTATTGGATCTCAGTCGGTGGCAGCTGATATGTCGATCTTGGTACGGTATTCTACGTATCCATGTTTAAATATACTAAATTTACTTGTTTGTTTCAAAATTAACTGAATTACATATTCGTTGTGGAATACAGGTTGACACGATTGTACGTATGCACCGATTGGCAGTTACGGCCATCGAGGGTCCGGACCAGTATGGGCATACTCAAGCACTACAGGACATTATTGGCCAGGCAGCACCGGTTATCACGGAGATTGATCATGAGGTGAGACTGCGGGCACCCTTTCCCACCACACAGCCAGGGTCATACTCGCAGGCTGGATCATCGCGATACAGTAGACTACGGCCTGCCAGGAGACGATCACAGCGGCATCCTACTATATGGCCCCGAGCCCCGGGATTATGTATCTCCTTCACCTATGCCTCAGCCGGACTTCCCGAGTAGTTCTGCAGCCCCAGTAGCCACACCACCTGCAGATCCGAGTGTCGACGTTCAGACCCCACCATCAGCTACAGAGCCATGTGCTTCGCATTCCTCGGATATGGATGACCTATGGTCGGGGATTCTGCACATAGAGCCATTCTCTACCTCTCCAGTATTTAGATCACCTGCTGAAGCGTTCGAGACAGGGATGTCCGTGACTGCCCCATAGGCACCAGTTAAGGCTTACACACGTCGACCCAAAGCACAGCAGATAGGCACGTCATCATCTATGCATATTCCCATGGTCATGCCTACAGCAGAATGGGACGAGCCGCACATTGATGACGATGCACCGATGGGGGAGGCACATGTTGACGACGCACCGGGATGGGAGCCACATATGGAGGAGGCACCCATGATGTTAGCAGGCCGACCACGCCGTGTACGAAAGAGGACTCGCTGTGGCACGGAGTGATCGACCACACCTCTTCCATTTTCCTTTTTACTCTTGTTAGATTTCTCATCTCCAGTATGTAAATAAAAACATATTTCCATATGAAATACAAAACCATATTTCCGTAGGTAATTATATAAAATGAATTGCTTCAATATATCTTTCTTAATTTCAATAAGGACTTGATCATAGATTTAAGGAGTTTTAAAATGGTGGATTTGAAATCACCGTAAAAATGTAGCCGGTTGAGATTTTTTTATAATAATAGCCCTATTACTGTAAAAATGTTAAAAATGGCTGAATAAAATATAATTTTTTTGTAGCCTAGAACACTTATTTAAATGAATAAAAATTTATTAAAAATTATAAAATAAAATATATTTCATATAATTTTAT
Organism: Vitellaria paradoxa; assembly: GCA_019916065.1. Lineage (NCBI taxonomy): Eukaryota > Viridiplantae > Streptophyta > Magnoliopsida > Ericales > Sapotaceae > Vitellaria > Vitellaria paradoxa. The sequence continues at coordinate 21,964,941 of CM034234.1, read as the reverse complement.
TATGATATTTATTAAAAATAATTTCATAAAATTTATTTAATGCTAAATAAATTAATTATTAGATTATATACTGAAATATTTATCATTTCTCCCAAAAAAAAGGTGCTGAAATTTTTCAATAAAATCATACCTAACAAAAATAAAAATTTAAATTTAAAATTAAAATTTTAATATTAAGAACCCATTTAATAATGTTGTCATTTTTCTTATGTATGTTTTATGTTTTTATTTTCTATTGTCATTTTTTTTAAAATGAAAAATAAAATTACATTTGAAAACATAATTTTATTTACTATTATTAATTTTTCTTTTAATAAATATTAATTTAACCAGTTTTAAAATTTTCATTAAATTTAGTAAAATATGTTTCATAACAATTAAATTAAATTATTTATTAACTCTTATTTAGTTCAATAAATAAAAAGTATTATAAATTATAATTTAATTATATTTGTTAAAAAATTGAATAAAATATAAATTTTTGGTAGCCTAGAACCCGTACATAAATGATTAAATAACATATAATTCATATAATTTAATTATGATATTTATTAAAAATAATTTAATAAGATTTATTTAATACTAATTAAATTATTTATCGTATTTTCCAAAAAAATGTGTTGAAATAAAAAATAAAATCATGCATAACAAAAATAAAAAATTAAAATTAAAAATTTAATATTAAGAACCCATTTAACGTGTCATTCTCTTATTTATGTTTTTTATTTTTTATTTTCTATTGCCATTTTTCCTAAAATGAAAAAAACTAAACTGGAAAATCATATCAAAAAGTTATATCTATAAAAAAAAAAAAAAATTTCCAAAGAAAGATAGCTATTCTTGGTTTACCAAACTGGAAAGTCCGTGTAACAAATCATGTCCTAAATAAATAATATCATTTATTAAGGTAACATTTTGTTTGTTTTTCTATTTTTTATTTTCTTGTTTTTTATTTTTCGTTTTTACCTCATTTTTTCATTTTGTATTTTTAAAATTAAAAAAATTGCTCAAAACGTATTTGATTAGTTGTACTTTTAAAAAAATAAAAAATGAGTTTATACATAAAATGAAAAATGACAAAATTTTATTTTTAGCATCTTTAATTTATAAAAATATATTAAAATAAATAACAAAATCATTTTTTATTTTACTTATTTTAAGATTTTAAAATATAAAATATATAAATAAACAATTAAAAAACTACCCGCCGACATGCCTGTTGATGCTAAAAAGTTATATTTGATCACAATTAAAACATAAATTATAAAAGACTACCTAATGCTCCTACAGGGTGTGGTCAGTGTTTTGCTAGAGGGTGTCGTCACTAGAAGTGACGACTTCAATCAACTGAAAACTCATGTCGTCAATGGTATTGCCGACATGCCTCGTCCGTGTCGTCGCTTGCCATTACCGACACCCTTTAGCAAGTCATTTTGTCCTGTGGAGGGTGAAAAAGTCGGTGTCGTCAATGGTAATACCGACATCCTAAGTGTGTCGTCAGTCTTACTACCGATATCGAGTCGATTTTTGTCAATTCTTTTGCCAGGATCGATTTCTGTACAATATTTATTTTTTAATTATATTTTTGTAAATATCTCAGAGAGACCCCTCACTCTCACTCTCGACCGACTCATAAAATATATCTTCCCCCCTGTTTTACTATCTAGGGTTCAAGCAAGAGAGAGAAGGAGAGATTGAAGATGATACAGCTCTACTTTTCAGTGATTTTCGGCGAAATGGCGGTGATTCTGATCCTCCTTTTCAAGACTCCTCTCAGGAAGCTCGTCATCATGGTGTTGGACCGCCTGAAGCGGGGGACCGGCCCTCTCGTCGTCAAAACCGTCGCCGGAGTCGTCTTCGTTATGATGTCCATCACCGTTCACAGCATAACCGAGATCCTCAAACGTCCCTTGGAAGTCCTCAACCCGACAGACCAGGTTCTTCTGGGAAGGCACATGCTTGACGCTTCTCTCATGGGTAAAAATTTGATCTACAGCGCTCATTTAATTTTCTACTATCGGATTGATTTGAATGTGTTTTTAGTCATGATACTCAGCCTAGTCGATTGGATTAGGAGTAATTTGTTGATTAGGCTTTAAAAAAAAAAATGATCTTCTCTCAGCTTTCAGATTTTGAAACAATGACGTGGCATATTGATGTATATGCATTTTTTTTTTCCTCCTTTGCCTCGAGTATTTGTATCTGTGCAAGCACTACAGAATCTGTCGATATTATTGTATGGTTATTTAAACCTACAAAATGTTGTTTTTTATTTTTTTGGGCAACGTGTGATTTTTGCATGATGAATTTCGATTATATTTTAATTCGCTTGAGTAGATGCCACAAGCTTAAAGTTTTATTAAATAGATATTTCATCAGATAAAGACTTCTTTAGTTTTAGGTGTGAGTTACCCATGTAGGGGTGGGTGTTATAAAATGCATTATAATATTTATACTTCTATATTAAAACATGAGGGGTTGTTTTCCTTTTTTTTTTTGGTTGTGTGTGTGTGTGTCTGTTTTGTTTGGAGGATGACTTATTGTACTTTTTTATCATTTTTTTTTTCCGGTTAAGTTTATAGTGGATCATTTTTCTGTTGTTATGGGTATTTGATTTTTTTTTTAATTGGTAATATGTGAATATTAAATGCTTTTACATTCAAAATCTTAGGAAGTGTTGGTAGTCTGACATTTGTCCCACTTGTTTTTGTGTATTTTGGTATTTATTTTTTGTTTGGAGAATTAACGCGTCGCACCATTTTTTGTTTCTTTTTTTTTTTTTTATTTTTTTGATAAGTTTATGGTGGATCATTTTGCTGATGTTTGGGATATTTGAAAGCCTTTTTTTTTGTTTTTTTAAGTGTTTGAACATTAAATATTATTTTTACATTAAAATTTGAGGGATTGTTGACGGTTCGATACATCTCACTTTTTTATTTTTCATTTGGAGGATTGACATGCGTCACAGTTTGTTTTGTTAGTCTATATTGAATTATTTTGTTATTAGATAAAGACTTCTTTAGTTTTAGGTTGTGAGTTACCCATGTATGGATGGGCCTTCTAAAATGCATTATTATATCTTTACTTCTATATTAAAACATGAGAGGTTTTTTGCGGTGCAACTTGTGTCCTATTTTTTTGTGTTTGTGTTTTGTTTGGAGGATGAAAACCAAACGTTATGTGAGTTGGTTTCGTTGCTAGTTTACTATTCTTAAGGTTCTTGGTTCGAAACCTGAGATTAGCATAATTCGTAATGCTTTATACCTTTCAAAAAAAAAGTGTTTTGTTTGGAGGATGACATGTGCCAATAACCTTTTATCATTTTTTTGTTAGGTTTATAGTGGATCGTTTTGCTGTTATTATGGGTGTTTGAAAAGTTGTTCCTTTTTTTTTGGGGTAGTGTGTGAAGATTAAATGTTTTTACATTAATTTCTCAGGAATTGTTGGTGCTCCGACATTTTTTCCATTGTTTTTTTTTTCTTTTTTTGGGGAGAATCTACGTGTCACACCCATTTTTTGTTTCTTTTCTTTTTTAAAATTTTTAATAAGTCTATAGTGGATTATCTTGTTGATGTTTGGGATATTTGAAATTTTTTTAGTGTTTGAACATTAAATATTATTTTTACATTAAAATTTGAGGAATTGTTAACGGTTCGACACATGTCTCGCTTTTTTCTTTTTTGTTTGGAGAATTGACATGCATCACACTTTTTTTTGTAAGTCTATAGTGAATCATTTTGTTGCCATTGGGGTATATGAAAGTTTATTTTATTTTATTTACTGTTTAAACATTATATTTTTTTGTATTAATTGTTATGTATGCCCATTTTTCATCTATTATAAGTTTGAATATATTATAGAAACTGGCAGCAATGCATGAGCATCCAACTAGTTATATTTGATGGTCATCGATACTTTTAGATACCTCATTTTTTATTCTATCAATATTATATTCTTCCTTTTAGCAACCTTGGTTTAGAACACTTCAACTAAACAAAAGTATTATATGTAAAAATTGTTTATATTGTTTTTGGATGACCAAGAGGAGTTCCCTAGGTTGTGTATTGAAACTTGAAAGTTAATTTAGGGAAGTCTGAATTGATCCAAGTAGAATTTGATTGTGCTTGCCTCTGTTATGGCGCGTAAAGTTAGTTCTCTTCCTTCATGATATTTGGGGCATTCTTTGATTCCTTCTTATAAAGCAAAAATTGTATGGGATGGAGTTCAAAAATTTCGAAGGAGGCTTTTATGGTGTAAGAAAAGTTATCCATCTAAACGGGGTTTGAGTTACTTTTACAAAGAGTACACCTAGGAAGGATGAACTCACTATCAAGGATGCTGTATACGAGTCAAACTCATGAGGGACTCGAATATGTGGCTAACACTTCCTAGACACTTGTCAAACTTACATTTTTTCGTGCAAAAGTTACTATTTTAAACACAAGTTGGATAGTTCATTTTGGAAACGTATCGACTCACCTTAATTTTTTCTTTTTTAGTTTCCGTATTAACTTTTAAGCCATGGAATATAGTTGATTGTCATGTTTTTTTGAAATGTAATTGTTATGCTACTTGTTTATTGATTTTTAAGTTATTAAATACATGATTTTAATTTTGGTTAGTGATATATTGCCTTATTTCTATTGTATTTGAATAAATTACTAATACATAAGACAATAATATATATATATATAGAACTATAAATTTTTGTTGAGTCTTGCTGTGTCGTGTCTTTTATTTTTTATTATTTTTTTTAAAAACTTGTCGAGTCGGTGTATATGTCTCTTGTCATGTCATGTTGTTGTCTTGAGTTGGTGTCCGTGCTTCTTAAGAGTACGTTATCGAGGTTGCCTACTTATTTCATGTCTTTATTCACTATGTTGTTGTTAGATTGTCATTGGTAAAAAAGTTAGAGAAGTTTGAATTATATATATATATATATATATATGTATTTTTACAGGATAGAGTAGGAGAGGAATTTAAATTTCATCTAGTGGGTTAGTGTTTCAGTTCGTTTAATTGTTAGGGATAGAGGCCTTGGATTTTGATATTTGGAGAATGAAATTGTTTAACAGGGCATTATTAGGTAAGTCATTTGGAGATATGCACATAAGAGAGAGAAGTTTTGGAGAGAAGTTGTGTCATCTAAATTCGGAACTTGGTGGGACAAGTGGTCTTCAGTCTAATAGGGTTGGTCCTCAGTCCTCGTGGAACATAAATGGAAGAGCATTTGAAGTAGTTGTGATGACTTTTTTAAATATTATTCCTTCAAAGTTTGAAGAGGGGATATGATCAGATTTTGGTGTCATCCATGGATGGATGGTAGCAAAATGCTTACTATTTTCCCACTTATATTTGATTTAGTTGTGGATAAGGAAGCCTTGACAGCAGACCTTTTCTTTCTTCTCTCTCTCTCTTTTTTTTAATTATTTATTTATTTATTTATTTTTTGGGGGTGGTGTTGTTTGAAGCATAAATTTATGAAGAAATCCTCATGATTGGGAATTAGAAAGCTTTGATGGCCTTGTTGTCAGATTATATGAAAGGGGGGGGGGATGAATTTTTTTTGGAGGATGTCTAGATCGGGGGTCTTTAATGCAAGTCTTTGTACAATGTGTTTATGGACACAAACGAGGTTGATTTTCCACAGAAAATTATCTGAAGGTTTGGAGCTGCTTTAGTTGTTCCTTTTTTTGGTGGTGTTTGATTTTTGGTGATATTCTTACCATAGACAATCTCATTTTGGGGAAGAAAGGTTATGGTTAATTAGTATTACTGATGTAAGAAGGATGGAGAGTCCACTGATCGCCTTTTTGTTCATTACTCATGGTTTAAGGAATTTGGGCTTTGATTCTTTCATGTTTTGGAATGCATTTGGTGGTATTGATGAAAACTTATCAAACCTTTGAAGCTTGATGGGGGCAGCTGGATGGTTATGAAAAAGGAATGTTCTGAGATTTACGCTCCTTTTGTTTATCTTGGTTGATTTGAAGTGAATGGAGTATAAGAACTTTTCAAGGATCCGAATTTCCTTTGTGTAAGTTAAAAGGAATTCTTTTGTCTAGTTGGATTTCAAGAGTATAGAGCCAAGTTTGCATAGTGTTTGTCCTTTGTTGAGGATATCAATGCGTAGGTGTTACTTTAACTATTCTCTCTTTTATATTTAGGTGGTATCATTTTGATACCTTCTCAATATACTATTTTTACTTTAATAGTCACCATTTTGAGTCTTTCCAGGACCAGTGGGAGCATATCTGCTCATTAACTTCAAGATCTTAGGCATTAATCAAAGTACGTGAAAGTTGGCTTGGACACTTCGAATTATAAATATATATATTGTATCTATCTAAACAAAAAAAAAAAAAAAAAAGGAGTTCTTAAGGCCTTTTCTTTCTGAGTGCTTGGGTAGAGTGAGTGTTAGGCCACCATAAGACCTAATGCACAAGGTCACAGGATCTTGATGATCGTGATTACATGTCTTTGCCTATAAGAAAAATGAAATACTATCATGTGATAGAGTTAAAATAACATGATTTCTGTTGGAATAAATCCCACATCGTTAAAATCAACCCTTCTAAACAGATCCTAATAAGTCTCTCTACTCATTGCTAATTGGTTTTGAGTTGGATGCTTTAACATGATATCAGAGTGAAGTTTGGAATGGGCCCGCTTGTCCCCTTTCACTTCTCAATCTCTTATTGTGCACTTCTCATCCTTGGTGCATCGTCTGTCTGTCTCCACGTGATCAGGGGTCGTATGTAAAAGGGGCATTCTGAAGTGTTATAATGCATCGTTAAAATCAACCCTCTCAAACTTGTATAAGAACATAATGAGTCTCTCCACCTTGGGCAAGTTGATTCTTTCCACTTCAGTTGACATTATCTGGAGGGAAAGGAATGTGATGCATTTTGAGAACAGTTATCCAAGCTAAACCTTTTACCTAAGATCTCCACCAATCTGACTAACCTGTACTTACTGCAGAGGTGAGATTTGATGCCTGATTAATCCACAGTATGGAGCAGCACTCGTTGCTGTAGCATCTATTGCAGGAGTTGGTGTATTAGGTAGCTGGCTTTTTGGTGGCTGATGTCTGATGCTTTACCATGGTTGCTGCAGTAGAGTTGGTGCTATTATATTGGCTGTAGGTGATGCTGTGGTCTGTTGCAAAGTAGGCAAGTTGCTTCCTTTCCTATTTGGTTGCTAATAAGGCCTCCTCCCTGACACTGTAATCTGGGCAGTCTGCAGTGGCTTATGGTGAGTAGTTCCTGGTTTTCCTAGTCTCCTTGTGTCAGTTTTCTGTCAAGGTGATGGAGTGTGGATTGAAATCTTCTTTGAGCTATTGCTGAGATGTGCACCAGCAGAGGAGTTTCTGTGCTGTCTCCTCGCGAGATGTTTTATAGCTAGGATTGTTTTCTCTGGTAGGATGTAGTAGATTTTTGTTATTTTGGGCATAGGGCTGCTTCTTTATTGCACAGCTTGTTTTGCTTGGCATGTTTATTATTTTGTAAAGACTGCCATGTCAGTCCAGTGCTTTTGGTTGTGCTTCGTTGGTTACCATCTATTAGATAATTCCCCATCCAGGTATGCTTGTGGCTTTCTGTATTTTGTACATGATGTTCACTATTGCGTATACAACTTATTTTACATACTTAAAAAAAAAAAGGAAGCTTTAGCATTCTCTAATTAAATGGGATTGACTACATGGATCTTTTCTCCTCCATTTTCTCAGTGTTGGGCCATTTCCTTCGTTAAACCACATTAAATCATGTTTTTCTTTATTATTTATATCCATGTTAGTTTTGGTTTACCTCAGCTAGAGGTGGTCACGAACAGAGCTGCTCGTGAGTTGCTTGAGCTCTTCAAAGTTGTGGGTCGGTTGAGCATAGTTTGTCACCTCGAATGAGCCAAATTCGATCCATTTTTGTGGCTTGTTTAAAGTTTAAGCCATTAGATGTTTAGCTCGGCGAGACTTGCAAGTCATCTAAAAAATCTTCAAAACAACATTGTTTTAGTCATATTATATATTAATAAAACTTGCCCTAGAAAACAGTATGGGTGTCCCAAGCGTGTCCCTGTCTAGTCTCAAAAAAATCAAAAGACATTCAGGACACTCTAGGTAGCTGTGTTGGATGCATATCCACCGCATGTTGATGTCCAGGATGCGTACATATTCCTTTGGAGAGTGTCTGTGCTTTCTATGTTTGAAATTTGAACCAGCAAATCAAACACCAACAGAATCGAATTAGTACTTCTATAGCTACTAAGAAAGAGAAATGTGAAGAATTACCAGGAGTGTCTTTCGTTAAGAGCAATTTGAGCAAAGCTCAAGCGTCCTTGATGGGCTTTGCTCGGACTAGGAGGTGAATGGTGACACAGTGATTGGAAATCTGGTGCTGGAAATGCTTTTGTTGAGCTGACCAGTGGAAGAAACCCACAGCGCATCTTGCGTTGGATGGTTCCTTTAGTTTCTCTGCACTAGAAAATGGAGTCGATGATTTCTTCAACTTCCATATTCCTAATCAACAACCCTTTGGGTGCATCTGTTTAAACGCTTAACTGTGGTTATTTATATATATACACACACATATGCTTGTGCGCATGGTTTAAAGTATCGGCCAAGATAACTGATATCTCGGTGTTTGGGCTTGGTATCAAGGGGGGCTGCATCGAGATTTCAACCTGAATTGAAGGCTATTGCCAAAAGTGTGTAAATTGGGCTGTCCCTGGCTGAGAGAGTTCGAGATATCAGTGATACTTGAGATGTGGAGAAATCATGCCGATATCACAACGATAGAAATGATGCAGCGGCGGGGAGGAGGAGATGAGAAAGACTTAACCAATAACCAAGTGTTCATTAGTCGCCTCCCTTGTAGGTCATCGTAGCGATTGTATCGATCGGCATCGTCATCGTTAGAAGACTCTAGGTCTTTTTATTTTTCTCCCCCCCCCTTCCTGACGGCTGAGGAAAGGCAGCCTCTACAAAGTACGAACCCTATGTTTGTACCAACCCTAAATGTTTGTCTAGATAGTGTAAATATTTTTTTAATACTTAATATGTTCATAAATTAAATTTTTAATAATAACTTTGTGATTTTTTTATTTTTTATTTATTTTTGTTTTTGTAAAAAAATTGCTGTGATTTTTTTTTTCACAAATTGCTATGAGTTTTTGTTTTTAATAATAACTTTCAAATTATTGATGTTAACCATTATTCAATAATTTTATAATTATTTTTGTATGAAATTATAAAATATAAATTTGTAATATCAATTATTAAGTGGATTTATAATTTTTTTTACTAATCAAATTATTAAATTATAATAAATATTGTGACTAATATATTGTGAATCATATTAATTAAAAAAAATACTACTCTTGTTATGAAACAAAATATGACAATATAAGTTTGTAATATTATTATGGAGTAGAATTGTAATCAAATTATTAAATTATAGTGATTATTGGGATCTGTATATTGTGAACCATAATAATCAAATAACTAACCAAACCAAACCAAACCAAACCAAGCTTTTTCCCATTAGGTGGGGTCGACTATATAGATTTGACGATGCCAATCAAATCTGTTTAGGACCATGTCCTCCATTAGATCCAGGTAAGCAAGATTATGTTTAATAGTTTCTTTCCAACTTCTCTTGGGTCTTCCTCTTTCTCTCCTACTCCTGGTAATCTCTATACATTCACACCTTCTAACCAGTGCTTCCGTTGGATGCCTTCTAACATAACTGAATCATCTTAATCGATTTTCTCTCATTTTATCTTCAATCGGTGATATTTCTACTTTGTCCCCAATCTCTTTGTTCCTAATCCTATCACTTCTTGTAATCCTGCACATCCATCTTAGCATTCTCATCTTCTGAACATGATTATACTTTATAGTCTAACACTCTGATCCATATAGCAACGTTGGTCTTACCGCCACCTTATGATGCTTTCTTTTCACCTTGAGGGGGATTTTTCGATCGCATAATAATCAAATAACTGATTGAAAAAAAAATTACTACACTATTATTCAATAATTTTATAATTATTTTTTTTATGAAATAAATTATGAAAATATAAATTTGTAATATTCATTATTAAATAGAATTTTATTTTTTAAATGAAAATATAAGTTTATAATTATTCGACCGAAAAATCCCCCTCAAGGTGAAAGGAAAGTATTATAAGGTAGCGGTTAGACTAGCGCTGCTATATGGATCAGAGTGTTGGGCAGTAAAGCATAATCATGGTCAGAAGATGGCAGTTGCGGAGATGAGGATGCTAAGGTGGATGTGCAGGATTACAAGGAAAGATAGGATTAGGAACGAGGAGATTAGGGGCAAAGTAGGAATAGCACCGATTGAAGATAAAATGAGAGAAAACCGATTAAGATGGTTTGGCCATGTTAGAAGGCGTCCAGTAGAGGCACCTGTTAGAAGGTGTGAAAGTATGGAGATTGTCAGGAGTAGGAGAGGTAGAGGAAGACCCAAGAGAAGCTGGAAAGAAACCATTAAACATGATCTAACTTACCTAGATTTATCGGAGGACATGCCCCTAAACAGATCTAATTGGCGTCGACAAATCCATATAGCCGACCCCACCTAGTGGGAAAAAGGCTTGGTTTGGTTTGGTTTATAAGTTTATAATTATTAAATAGAATTGAATTTTTTAAGTTATAAAATGTCAAAAGTTGTGTATCGCCCGATACCACGCTACAACCGCATCAAAATTTCTTAGGCCAATATAGCGACCGTGACCGCGACTTTGAACCATGCTTGTGCGTTGGAGTTGGTCTCACAGATTCTTGAATAAGTTTATTTATTTTTTTTTTTTGTGCTATGCAATTGTTTGGGTTCTATAACTATTTGGCTGGGAAATGATGAAGCAATGGGGGATGCAATAGTGACGTGGGTGAAATAAGAAAATCACTTAAAATTTTGGCTAGTGTTGACATTTTCTCTTTAAGATTAATGGTATACTTGACGGAAGAACTGAGTTACTATCAATATTTCTAAATAAGGGAGGTGAGTGGAAACTTCAAATGATGGAGGTAGTTATTTGTAATTAGCCAAGTGTTGAGGGGAGGCAAGTGTAATTTACCCTTATATATAGGGTTTCCTGTTTAGAAGGATTTATTAGACATTTTGACATCCTTGCTTGTGAAACCCAGCTTTATACAGGGAAAAGCACTCAAGGCAAGAGAAACTAGAGTTTTCAGGCAAGTGGTAGGTGACTGCATCATGCATGTGTGTTCTCTTACATTATACATCAACTTTCTTCTTATAGTGCCTGTTTGGGGACTCTGAGCTTGGGCCAGTTAAGTTCAAACCCAACTCAAGCTCACTGGTCCATATAAAGAAGGTTACTTTCGCAAGAGAGAGAGAGAGAGAGAGAGAGAGAGAGAGGAACCAAGAACCCAAACTAGGTCAGTTTTTTTGGACCACTATAAACTTGATTGATTGTGGTGTCTGAAGTCGCGTGAGAGAGAGGGGGGAGATATTTTCTTCATTCTGGCAATTTTGCTTGATTTCATTACAATTTTTTTGGACCACTATGAACTTGGACGATTGTGGTGTCTGAAGTCAATCTCTCCTTGGAACAATGGTACAACTTTTTATTGCAGTTACTTTTTGTGTGTGTGTGTGAGAGAGAGAGAGAGAGAGAGAGAGTGAGAGAGAGTGAGAGGAACCAAGAGCCAAATTTTGTTACCATTTTGCTAGACCAAACTAGGCCAATTTTTTTGGACCACTATAAACTTGGACGATTGTGGTGTCTGTAGTCGCATGAGAGAGAGGAGGGAGATATTTTCTTCATTCTGGCAATTTTGCTTAAAATTGGTTAGTTAAAGAACCAAATTGCATTACAATTTTGCTAGACCAAACTAGGCCAATTTTTTTGGACCACTATGAACTTGGATGATTGTGGTGTCTGAAGTCAATCTCTCCTTGGAACAATGGCACAACTTTTTATTGCAGCCCCTTGTAGACGGATCAGTTTTGCTGGAGTACGTTTGTATATCCATCAGCTTGAACATGAGATTGACAGAACTGGAAAGTTAATAGAGATTTGAAACATCCGACCTATGAATGATATATGTATTCTTATGTCATCTTACTTCATTAATCTTTGGAAGCCAGTGTTTGATGTGAATTTGAGTTCATATTGGTGATATTACATGCAGGATTCTTGCTGTTCCTCTTGCTGATGATCGACAGACTACACAACTACATTAGAGAACTTCGTTCTCTTAGAAAGGCAATGGAGGTTGAGAAGAAGCAGAACCGCTCTACTGGTGATGAAAAAATAGGCAGTTCAGAGAAGATCAAAGCAATGGGTGAGGAGATTTCTAGACTGAAAGCAAAGATCAAGCAGCTAGAAACCGAGTGTGAAACAAAAGGGAAAGCGGTGAAAGCTGCAGAAGACAATGTAGTGGCTCTGAAAGGACAATCGGAGGGATTTTTAATGGAGTATGACCACTTGCTGGAGGAGAACCAAAGCCTCCGAAATCAGTTGCAGTCAATTGACTTGTCTCATTCCGATATCAAGAAGGAGAACTGACGAGTAAATGGCATTGGCAAGAAACTTGGGAGGACAGAGTTGTGGTTTGCATTTTTGTTGGGAGACCAGTTTCTCTCTATCCATAGTTTCTCCCAAGGGCAAATTTCACTTCGACCTTCTGAGCTTTATCCGAAATTTCATTTCAGGATTTGAGTTGTTTTTCATTTACTTTTAGTAATTAAGGGTCCGAGCTTTTAATTAATTGCAGTATCCTCTCTCGGTGACCATTTTGCCCATGAGATTTGAACAATTAATCCTGGAAATGCAGGGACAAAATAGTAACCGAGGAGAAAATTGTAACTAATTGAAAACTCAGAATCTTAATTATTAAAAAAAAAAAAAAAAAACTCAGATTCTGGGGTGAGGGTTCAGGTGGAGTTCAAGGATAAGTGAGAATTTGCCTTTCCCTCCGTTAAAATGCTTTGCTTTCTAGCACCCATAGACTTGTATTTTAGTTATAAGGCAATAATGCTGTATCAGAACATGGTTTGCTGAAGTAGAAAAATATAGGCTTTTAGAGTAATGCTCAAGGAGCTTTGTACCGTTATGCCTGTAATGTTTCATATATTACGAGTTTAATGTGTTTAATTGCTAAGTATTGTTATTGTGAGGAGCTACGCGGGAGGGTGAAATCACTAAAATAGTGGTATTTTATTTTCATTATAAAATTAAAATTAAGCTAAACTTTTAAACATAAAATGAGGACACAAGAATTGAATTCAAGCATTAAGTGCATTTTTTCACAGCACAATTTTCTCCAGTGTTAAAACATTATTCCTTGTGGCAGCAGTTTTAAGATGACCACAATATTCTCCATAAATCACTATCTGCTGTCCAATGTCTTCCCCAATTGTCACTCTCATTGATATTTTTCGCCCCAATCGAAGTCGTTTTTCTATTAATGCTCTAACTTTTTACCACAATATTGTTAACGTTAAAAAGATATTTTTAAATTAGTTCTCTCTCTCTGTCTCTCTCTCTCTAAAGGTATTTTTCTCTGTTTAATTAAATTAAATTTTATTTTTTAGAAAATCATAATTGACAATAAATAATCATTGAGGATGGCTTGTGGCTGAGTGGTAAAAATCTTCCCCGCTTCCTCATCAACCCAGGGTGCCTTCCCCCACTTACCAATCAAAAAATAAATAAACAAATAAATAACCATAATTGTTCATTATCCTATAAATAATACAATCGCATTTTTATAAAAAGGGTTATAACTTTTTTCTGCAAAACTCCAAATTACACAAGGTTAGCAGTTTTGGAAAGTAAAGTTAAAGAACTTTGTAACCATATAAATACCAAGTAATTTGCTAATTTGTATAAAAATTTATGGCCAGTTTTAAATTTACCCCAAAAACATATATAAATTGCAGAAATAAAATTCAATGTATTGGTGAGGAACTTAATTGAAAAATTATTTTAAGCCACAAATTGTTGGAAATTGTTTTCCTTCGGATTGGAGGATCCAGAAAGAGTTGGTTATGCACATAATCAATTAAAAATATTGCACTGGTGTGCATTGGAGGATCCCACTTTCATTTGGACATTCATTAATGATGTTGAACAGAAAAGAAAGTTAAGCCTCGTGTATTTTGGCGACTAATGTTGGACCAAAAAAATAGCAGACCACGTATATTGAAATGTTTTGTTTATTGCTTTTTTTTTTGTTTTTTAGTTTTAAATCTCAATAATTAATTAGTTTAAAGAAAATTTTAACTAAGGGAACGTTTGAAGTGATAAAAAAGAGAGAGAGTGACATAATTTGCGAGTTCGTTATTTGTGCAATAAGTTAAAAAAAATAAATAATTTTTAAAAATTTTTAAAAATTTTTAATATTTTTAGTGCACCGAATGCAGGTCGTATTCCAAACCCAGTTTCGGGTCCACATTTCCACAAAGAAAAAGCCAAGTACAAGTAGTACTTAAAAAAAAAATAAAAATAAATGAAAAACGAGAGACCAGAGGGTCTTGGTAAAGAACTCTACATTTGACTTTAAAACACCCCCCAAAAAAAAGTCGTGCTGGTTCGTGGAAAAAGCCACCTAAATAGTTAAGGAAATGATTTTTTCTGCAAGTAGAATTTTCCAGAAAGAAACAGGCATCAAGTGGACGGGGAAAAACTTTACACTTTACAGCCAACCAATCTAATCCGATCAATTCAGTCTTGATTGGGCACGTTGGGTGGGTTGGGGGAGCCTAGAAATATTGACTGTGTCCCAATTCCCAACCCTTTCAGTCCTGCATGGATGTCACCCCTTCACACTAGGGGAGTATTTGGTTCATAAAAATTTGATCAAAAAGTAATATAAAAATATAAAAATTTGATATAAAAGTAATATATGATAAAATTTAATTGAAAAAAAATACAAAAAGTTAATAAAAGTTAGTGAATTTTAATTAATTTGTACCAATTAAAGACTCCTAAAAATAAATAAATAATTAATATGTCAGTTGGATTATAACATGCATCCATGTGACATATATCATGATGATGATTTTTTTTTTTTTTTAACTTTCTCTTCCTAGCTTTACTTAAAATCTTATTCCAAGATCTATATATATATATATATATTATTAATAATTAAATACTTGACCTTTTATTTAGTTGCAATTTGTCATTCCCGTTAAATGGTTTTTAATTTGTTAATTGAGGGGTTATTGGACCCTTCAGGATAAATTTCGGGTAAAGCTCAATAGCAAAATAAAATAACTTTTATTTCATGTACATTCCATGCATTGTAAATGATTTTGTAGTCATTTAATTTTCTATCTTCTAAAAAACGCAATTGGACATGATTAATTTGAATAAAAAGTCATATCCCATACATACATACATACATATATATATATATATATATATAATCATGAATATAGAATCCCTGCTTTATATATATATATATGTATATCTTCGAATATGTCTTAGATTGTTTGGTATACAATGACTAGGATGACTGAAACATTAGATGATGCAAAGATAGATGATGAAAGTGGCCCCTTTTAAATTCTTAATATTATAAGGAAAAAAAAAAGGGTAAAGGATTGGTAGTGAAAGATAGTATTATAAATGACACATAAAAGTCATCAAATTGTTGTGGATAACTGTTTACTTTTCAAAAAGGGTCTCACTTCTTCTTTTACGTGAAAGCCCGCATCTGTTTCCCCGTAAGAGATGCACTCTGGGTGAAGCACGCCCCGTGACCCTAATCCGCAAAGGACCAAAAGGGATAAATCAGCCTAAACAAGTTTTGGCTGACCGGTTCAATCGGGAAGGCTATTAGACAGCTCTCAACAATAGATGATTACCGCCTGTCCCCGAAGGGAGAGTCGAACCCAAGACCTCTTATTAGGCCCAGGTCTTCACGGCAGCTGACCGAACCAACCCAGCTACCCCCGAGGGGGCGGGGTCTCACTTCTAATTGATATCTTAATTGTTTTCGAACAAATTTTAACTAAAAAGAACTGTGAAATTTCTGGACATATTTCTTTTTCTAAGAAAGTGCAACTTCTAATCACGTGCAGGACTACTCACTCATCCTAATTGTTTTTATCTACTGTGAAACCCCCTTCTTTTTTTCAATTCAGAGTGCCTTGAATTAATTTATGCGCAACTCGACTAATTTTTAGAGTTCTGAAATTAATGACCATATAAGTTTTTCAGTTAATTGTGATAAAAAAATTAGTTTGCCAATAAAAAACTTAATAAAACTTGGAATTTAATTTTGATGCTCTTTTATACAAACATACTTAATTTAAAAATGATACGTATCTATAATATTATTATTTATTTATTGTTAAATTACAAAATGACCGATGTTTCATACTGTGATAACTTTGCATGTGTGTAACAAATCATTACGTTAATAGTGTATCAAAATTAAATACTAGCTAAAACTTATCTTATCTCATTATTTAATGATAATTATATTGACGAATCATACTTTATCTTTGATAAATTTATCATTAATTTTAATATTTCTCATTGATTATTATCACCGAAAAATTTTAGTATCACACATATCGTAACAATTTTATGACAAAATGTATTATTAAATATATTTTAAGCTAAATATATATATTTATTTTTAGTGATGAATTACCTGTAGTGGGAGCTTAATACCAACATGTTTGGTAGTTTGCAAGGGGCTTTAAAGACAACTTTACTAAGACGCATAAGAGAAAAAGTAAAGCAACGGATCGAGTTGAGTGTAAAAGTGTAAATTCTCACCTTGTTTTGTTGGTGGGAGAAGGAAAGGTAAGTATTTTCTCTTTTCTTTATAGTTGTCTGCAGAGGAAGAAAGAGAAAATGTTATTATCACACTATTTGGTTTATTAGAAAAATAAACAAATTAATTTTAATCAATTTTTTTAACTTTCTTCATCAAAAATTTTATCAACGTTTTTTAAATTTCTCTACTTTTCTCCAAATTTTTTTATTTTTTATAATTTTTTTATCAATATCCAACTAACTATTAAAGTAATGTGTGTCAAAAACTAATGCAAAATTATTTATTTAATTTTTTTGTTGCCAAATAACCCCTATATTTTTTCAATTATCATTATAATGGTAAGTTTTCCTTTGCACTAAGGTAATTTTTTTCCTTCTAAGTATCTTGGAAGAATTAGTAAAATGGTTGAAATATATATATACATATATACTCTGGAAGGTGAGACGCACACTTTGTATATATCTTTAATTAATTTTTTAAATTTATTTAAAGTAAATTAAATAATTTATATCAAATAATAAATAATGAGTAATTATTAATTAAAAATATTTAAGTAACGATAGTAAATAATTATAGATTATTTAAACAAAATAAATAAAAATTATAAAAATAATTGGTAGTTAAAGACTATTTAAGGAAAGGAAAAAAAATTAAAAGGATAAAACTAGTTAAATAATTTACAAAAAAAAAAAAAGTTAAAAATTACTTATACGCTTCTTCCAAATTGTGAGTGATTAATGATAGTCAAGGAACATTATTAATGAAAGAAAATAAAAATTTTACTAAATAATTAACTTTATTAATTTTATAATTTCACCAACTATTTCTAATATTTTTTTTTGTTGTAATAGTGTAAAAATATATTTATATAATTTAAGAAAGGAACCGTCAAACAGAAACTAGGAGACTTGGGCATTAACAGACCCGACCCCCTCGGCGGCTCATCTTCTATATATAGGATTCATTTGAGTTTTGACTGGTTTTAAATTTGAACGGTATCTTGCGTTTTTGCATTATGGATTTTGAAAAAATTCACTTGCATCCATTGTAGAATTCAACTCACATAATAATTGTGGATTTTAAATTCTATGACTTGCAATAAAATTGACTAATTAAGGAAAAAAAAATATCTAACAGATTTTGGAAACTGTCACTTTTCCTAGGGTGGTATCATGGCCAACATTAGTACCAGGGTTGGTGAGGACAACATTAGTCCAATGCATTTTTATATTATGCAATGAGGTTTAAATATTTTAGTTTGTTTAGCACATGTTTGACAAAACTTGTAGTTTTTAGTGTTTAATTTTCATTTTTATTCTTTTGAAAGTTAAACATCAAAACTTATTTATCGCTCACCACCGACCGCCACAAAACAGAACTCTTTAAGAAAAAAGAATTCATTTACGTACGGTTGTAATAAATTTACTCTCTGTTCGTTGTTGGGGTAAATTCACTTTATTTATTTTTTTCAAAGTCCAATTAATTAATACCAACTAACAATTCTATTTATTTATTTTCTTGCCAATTAAAAGGGTAAACAGTGTCTGACCACGCATATAGCTATCTACCAATTATAAAATACTTGTGTTGAGTTATAATAATTAATCCTAAGATGTGAGTGAGGTATAACAATTAACCCTAGGATGTGGGATAGAAGCACACCACCACAACCCTGTCGGAGCCAGTTGATTCAAGGTATTCCATTCTATATTTGATTTTCGGGTTGAAGCCAGTAAGTTCAACATATTCCATTCAACATCTGATTTTTGAGTTGCAACAAATATATATTTTAAATGAGTAAAAGAACATTCGGACCTAAAGAGTCGTTTTAAGGTGGGGATTTTTGCACTCACTTTTGATCAAAATTAGCGACCATTGCCGTAGTTACAAATTTAACATATTGTAGACAAAGTTTCAAAAGAGAATTCAAAAAAGATTGAAATTGTGACTATCTTTTTTAGCAATTGGTTCCAAGTTTAAGTTTCGGCCGTTGTCCATTGATTCCAACTTAATGGTCGTGTAATAATGTAAAATAGTTGCATCTGCAGATACCCACCCTTGTCTCTCCCTCCTCCTCCTAATTGTGAATGAACAATCAGTACCTCAATGGCATATTCGAATGGGATCAATAAACAAAATTTTCTCTCAACGCGTCCGAGATTTGATGCTATGTGAAAACAACCCACAAACAAATGACAAACAGTTGAAATGAGCTAAATATGGAGTCAAGCGTGCGGTTTTTGTAATCAAACTAATAGAAACAATTCTGCACAACTACGTATCTAATACAAAAATCAGAATCACAATACATGACATTCAAATTAATGCTTTAATTATTTTCAATTTTAAAGCAGCTAGGCCAAGTCGAGTTATATATGTATGTACACATATATAGCATATGGGTAGTGCAAACTGATGGTTCACACTTCACACTAATGTTTTGTGCGGTTGGTTTCCATTTCCTTTTACATACAAAAGTTGAATTTTTCATTGAATGGTACAAAAAGACAATCAGATTCACTTTAATTTAATGCTTATCTTCTGTGCCTCACTATAATATATATATATATATATGCCATGGACCAGTTACACCCTTTGAAACTAGTTGCGCATGAACTTTGGGGGTAATTGCATGACTCAAAAGTTGCTTGAACTGAAAGAGAGTAATCTTATACAATCAAAAGATTTAATAAGAAATTTTAACTAGTCTTTTTTTTTTCTTTAAGTACAATCACTATTAAATAAATAATCCAAATCACTTTTAGTCTCCCTCACTCTGTGGGACGCGTATGCGCTGTTCTTCGGTATTGAGGGCTGAGCTAAAACCTCTAAGTTAAGGTTAGCTCTCACATTAAGAGTTTGGGTTTGTTGGTATATGGGTTTGTAAGACCTTCCCTACTAGATCAAAATTTTGACTTAATTTGTTGAGTTTCTGTCATAAAAAAAGAAATATTGATTTATTACAATTATGCTATCGTAACATCATTTTGGTTGAAGATTCTGGTTAAAAATTTTAAAAGAGTACATTTTCCTTATAAGAAAGAGAAAATAAATGCTTCAAAGTATAAGATTTAAAATCATATATATTAGAAAAATCACCTCGAATATCAAAATTATAAAAACCATCATATGTGTGATTGTTCTAAATTATTTTTAGAATATTTTCTCTTAATATTATTACTTTTTGTATGATGCACATTCACAATTAATATATAACAGGGGAAGTGTCAATTTTTATTTCAAGAATTTCTGACAACGTACAATATTCTTTAAAGTGTGAAAAATTAAAAAAAATAAAAAACGAATGGCATTTAACGTTTTTATTTTTTTCCAATACAATGTCTAATTTAATTTTGTCATGCATGGCTGAATTTTCTACGTGAAAATCAAAATCATCAAACTAAAATTTCTTTCATCATAATTAATCCTTTAGAAGTGACCTAACAGACTTGTCAAAGTCTTTGTATGCAAGGCAGCGCTTTTAAAATTGACAAAAAAAGTGGTAGAATAAGTAACTTTACATATTCAACAGAACTGACTAAAAAAACAATAAAAAGGAAAAAGATTGCCCCCACAAAAGCCACAAATCTCAGCTTCATTTCTCTATTACCAATTAATAAAAAAATACAAGCAAATCCAATATCTAGCAACATGAGATTAGAACGGTGGCATAAGTTAATGTCAGCCCAGTTAAGCAGATGGGTCCCCCATGCACCCTGTGCTCAAACTTAGCTGTAAAATGCTCTACACAACTCAAAGTCCAAAAAAGGTAGCCATGTCAGCTGCCCCTCTTCCCCTCCCTTCAATTTCAAATCTCTCTCTAGAGCCTCCTCATATGCATGCACTATTCTCTCTCTATATCATATATATATATATACACGCTCCCTCCATATATGTATTTGAAACTTATCTGTTCATCGTCACCAGTTGCCACCATGTCAATGCATGCCCAGGAATCAATTCATCAACCCCAAATCGAGCTCGTGGTTGAGACATCAATAGTCTCACTATCATCATCGTCATCATCTGAAATACCCCACCATGGAATTTTGATTGTAACCAAGGCTCTAATACTGCCCGCCTTGTCTAGATTCCATGCCGGTTACTTCAGAATAAGCCTCTCCTTGTGCAGCCAAGCCTTGCCTATGGAAAACCCTCGGAGGAGAACCCAACAACAGGGTTCTCGGCATTTTACCCCCAAATCTTTCATCCTCCTATGGTCCCTCGCTCTCTTCACATTACTCTCTCTCTCTCTCCTCTACGCACTGAGGTGCTTGCTCCTCTTCAACATGGTGAGGGACGAGTTCTTGCACCACGTTGGGGTGAATTACTTTTTTGCCCCTTGGATCTCGTGGCTCCTCCTGCTTCAGTCATCGCCGTTCTTCACTCCGAAGACTGCTTATTACACAGTCCTCTGGTGGGTGTTCGTCGTCCCGATAGTGGCGCTCGACGTCAAGATTTACGGACAGTGGTTCACGAAGGGGAAGAGGTTTCTCTCGACGCTGGCGAATCCCACGAGCCAGTTGTCGGTGATCGGGAACTTGGTCGTGTCGTGGGCGGCGGCGAGAATGGGTTGGGAAAAGAGCGCCGTGTTTATGTTTTCGCTCGGAATGGCTCATTATTTAGTACTCTTCGTCACGCTGTATCAGAGGTTGGCGGGGAGTAATTGTGTTCCGGCATTGCTGAGGCCGGTTTTCTTCTTGGTCTTCGCCGCCCCTAGCATGGCAAGCTTGGCTTGGGACTCCGTTGCCGGAACCTTTGATTACTCTTCGAAGATGCTCTTCTTTCTTTCCCTGTTTCTGTTCATGTCCCTGGTAAGTGTATGCCTAGGAATAGGAGTGTTTGTTAAATTTTGCTTTTTCTTCTTTCTGATTTTTCTTTATAGGAAAGAAAAAGTTGTCATTTTTGACGCTAAAAGGAAAGATGGATGGATAGAGTGAGGGTGAACATGTTTAGTAGAAGTGTTCAAGTTGGTCTCATCCATCACCTCTTTCCCACGAGTTAAAAGTCATTTTCATGGCAGCATCAGCATGCAATGTTACACGTTCAAAGTAAATCTTACAAGAAAGGATGATGCTGCACAATTTAAAAAAATAATAATAATAAAAAAATGCTATGATATAAGGAATCACATTGATGTGAGAGATTATGTGTTTATCACTTAAAAATAATAAATTTGCATATAATGTTATTTTAATTACAACTTACTACTGTATCATTCTGATTTTTTTTTGGTACAGTAGTATTTCTCCGTTAATTATGGATACATTAGTCCAATTAATTCTGCCTTTCGATATAACATTTACCTAAATATTTATTTAGGTGGTTTGATTTCACACTTCGCTGCCGCATATAGTCAACCTAATTCACCATCACGACCATCCATCAATTGACTAACAAAGAATTATTGAAGTATGCCCGTTCGCGGGGTGGTCGCGTGGAGTGTCAGGAGTGGTTGATGGGCTTGGTCCTTCTAAAGGTTCCGAGTTCGAATCTGTCTTCAGTGGGACTAGTTATCGCGTACGCAGTCTCCTAACAAGCTCTCCCTCGGTCGAGCCAGTCAGTCAAGGTCTTACCTAGGCTGATTTACTACCTTGTGAGCCATTGTCGGCTTGGTCTACGAGCGAGCTTCACCTAGTGCGTACCCTTATGATAGTGGCTGCGAGTTTTTTCCTGACCCCAGAAGAATTAGAGAAGTATAAACCATAGTCGATGCTCTTTGAATTGATCTAGTTCAGTTTAATTTTTTCGGGACTGTTATCCTCTTTTCTTAAAAAGAAATGATATGATGACGAATTAAAATTCCTTTTACAAGGGTTAAACATTACTCCAAACATGGGCGGACCCAGTCTTCGGACGGTAGCCCGGGTAACTTGGTTAAAATAAAAAAAAAAATCTTTTAATTTATTATTTTTTAAATTTAACCCATTCTAAATCTTTGTAGTTCATTTTATTTTATCTTTAAATTTTTTGTTCAGATTAAATTTTCGCAACTCAATTCACTTTATATTTAAACCACTTTATATTTAAACTCTCTATTGAGCGTAAGCGAATTTCAAATCTTAAGTTCATCCCTACTCCATTCAAATTTATCTTTAGAGTAGAGTAGTGACATAGACTCCACACATAATTATTTAATTATATTTATATTCTTTTATAAAAAAACATGATAAAGTTTAAGAGTTAATGAAATTTTAATTTTGGTGAAGTTTCATAATTATTTAATATATACTTATATTATTATATAAAAAATCTTGATAAAGTTTAAGAGTTAATGAAATTTTAATTTTGGTGAAGGTTTTCTTAGTTATCTAAAATACTTTTCAACCTCTTGTCAAATTTAAATTTAAATCAAATAACTTCTAACAATTATCTTTAATTCAGTCATTTTTATAAATTTGAAATTTTTAACACCCACATTATTTTATTTTTATTATACCACTATATTATTGTACCACACTATTTTTAACAATCACAAATAAAGTGATAGCCATATTGTGTATATACACCTTTATTCTATATATATTTATATATATCTTTATAGATGGTCTAACATAGTCATTTAGAATGTAGTGTATATATATAATATTGTACACGCTTCTTTCAAGCAATAAACGAATGAAATTGAAGCTTTTTAGTTTCATCCACACCCTAGAGGACAATATATTGATCTCTATCTTGTTATGTCATCAACAATAGGTTTCAAGACCAGCCCTATTCAAGAAATCCATGAAGAAGTTCAACGTAGTTTGGTGTGCGTATTCTTTCCCGTTGACCGTCCTCGCCATTGCTTCAACAGAGTACGCGCAAGAAGTGAAGAGCGCCATAGCTCACCTGCTAATGATAGTTTTATCTGCTCTTTCAGTTCTCGTGTCCATTGTTTTGATGGTGTTCACTGCGCTCAATTCTAATATGCTCTTACCCAGCGATGATCCTGCTCTAGGTTCTAGCAATAGTTCCCCAGCAGTATGATATATATATATATATATTATATGAGATGGTGATAATGTTAGAACATATGTTGTTAATTTCAGAATACAATTAATGCATTACAATGATAAATATGTAGAGAGTACATTGAATATATTCTGACATTAACAATACTTGTTATGATATTATCACAATCCTATATATAAATCATCAACTATATACATATATATATATATATATATATATAAGTTTCTCACCAATTGTTGAAAGTCATAACTTAATTTAGCTTACCGATCTGATTTTAAAGTCAGAATATAAGATGAGATGGACGATCCTATCTGATTTGGAAATTATAAATGTAAAATTGTAAAGTTGTTCTTGTATGTGTTTCATTCAAGATCATTTAAGTCCATTGGTGATCTTGAGGCCTAGTTTGGCAATAAAATATATAGATGTTCTATTTTTATTTTGACATTTTATTGATCTCATGTGTTTTTTTTTTTTTTGTATTGAAATTTAGTTTTATTTATTTTTTACTGAAATTGTAAAGTATGTTGTTCATATTTATTACAAAAATATAAAAACAAAAATGATCAAAAATTGAAAAAATTATGTAAGAGTGAAAAAAAAGTTAATTTTTTTTCTCTTGTAATTTTTTTCCAAAAAAAATATGAATATT
This sequence comes from Vitellaria paradoxa, assembly GCA_019916065.1. Taxonomy (NCBI): domain Eukaryota; kingdom Viridiplantae; phylum Streptophyta; class Magnoliopsida; order Ericales; family Sapotaceae; genus Vitellaria; species Vitellaria paradoxa. The sequence goes on along the minus strand of CM034234.1, from coordinate 21,940,546 downwards.
ATAACTAAAATCAACTAGAAGCAAAAATAATATGACATAATAAAAAACATATATATAATGTAAAAATAGTAGAGAAAAATTGATTCTTTCTTTTGCGTTACTAAACTAAGTCGGCCGTCTATAACCAAAAAAATTTGTTAGACCGCAACAACAACAACAATAATAATAATAATTTGGAGACTTTATTTAAGATTTATGTTTAGAATTGGAATCTGTAAAAGAAAAGAAAAATTTGATGAAAAATAAAAAAATAAATTGAAATGACAATTTATTTAATCTGTTTTGGTTTTATGTTCCATTGACTACAGTGAAGAAATAGGAGTACTTGCAGGTATATAACAAACTTATACTAAACATTATAAATATTTTGTTGCTAAAAAGTAAGCTTATAGTTACAGAAGTCAATTCAATGATAAAAGTGAGATAAAGTAAGGGATTTGAGCTCGTTATTAAAACATGTCGGTTATTACATATCATTTTTTCAGCTGTATTATTTAGTTAATTATAAAAAATAAATATGTATAACTAATTTCATTTCTTTTAACTTTTATTTTCCCCTAACATTTTCAAGTTTCAAAAACACTTTTAACATTTACCAAATATTATCAAACAATTATGCTAAACAAACAAGAAAATTTTTTAAGAAAAAATCTCTAAAATGATATGGCAAATTTATAGACCAATCATTTCAATAACAATAGCCTATTATTATATCATTCTGGTAAAATTTGTTGTTGAATAGATTTTTTTTTTTTTGGTAAACTACTACTATTCGTTATCAAATTATATTGACCATTAGATAGTGTGTCACATGAAGTCACATATTCATCTTATGAGTGTTAGGAAGCCTGGAAATTTTCGATCTTATAGTAAGCTTAAGTGATACTGTGATGGTTCGCAAGGTTGCCACATGTTGGGTTGTCCCTCCTATGAGGGGGGGGGGGGGAGAAATAGCCCAACGTTTGTGGGCTAAATTTGTGTAAGTTTTGGCCCATTTTGAGTCAAATCTTGGACCATTTTTAGGCCCATTAGATAAAGCAGCAACAAAGTGTGGAGAGAATATCACAGAGACGCGAAGGAAAAAAGAAAATGAAATGCAGAATTTTTCTTCCCTGTGCAGCATTCCTTAAACAGCGATTGGGAGACAATTCAACGTTAAATCGACCTCAAATTTGGACAGCAAGTTCAAGATACATGGTTCTTGAATCTGGACAATGGAGTTCTTATTTTATGCACTGTAACTCAGACATTTGAGCTTAGAACAGCAGCCCTGTTTGGTGAAACTGATGTTAGGTAAGTCAGGATGATGATACTTCGAATATACGTATCTTGATGAGATATATGTATAATGAGATTAGTTAATACGATAATGACTTTATTACTAATGATGATGATGATTTATGATATGATAAAAAGTTTAATATTGTATTGGTATTGTTATATTGGTTATACAATGTTGTATTATGCTGTGAGATACATATTCATGATAATGGTATGATAAGATATTATTGTATATTGTTTGTTTCATAGTGAAAACACGTGGATATCCTACTCATTCCCCTGCAGATCTCGTTGTAAATTATGAGGCAAGGTTGTCTATTTGTAGGGATGGCTATTTTAACCCGCATCGACAGGTTTTTGTTTTGCCCTGATCTAATAAGTTTGGTTATTTTCTAATTTTACGGGTAAAAGGGAGGCTAGGGTATTAAAAAAAAGTACTTGTATAATTCGTTATAGGGATAGTATATGTAATATATCCGATGAGTATTAACCGAACTCACCTCGATTATCTCGAATATAGGATACCCTATTGATATTATCTGATTATTTGTTTAAATTATTTGATTACTCACTCAAATTATCGAAAATATGAATTTATGCAAATAATACCATTAACTTGCTACAAAATTATATATTGTGTTCAAAGAGTAAAGATACTTTAATTAATAACAAATAACTCAAAATTCTAATACCAAATAATTTACTTTAGGTGTAGAATTTGGTTCTTGATGTACCAAAGCACATGAACACTTTTTTTTTTTGCTTAATTATTATAGTGTTTAAGACAAAATCAAATATGAGATTTTTTTTAAATTCTATTTTTATAAATGTAACTTAATAAAAACTTTTATTGAAAGATAATTTTTTTAGTCTACTGAGTTGCAAAATTACTTATAAAGTTATTGTATTTAAAGAATATTCAATCCTTATTTTTAATCTTTAGGGAATGGTAGCCAGTTAAAAAGTATCTGCCTAATCCGATTTTTTTTTTAATCCACTGGGTTTAGAGATGGTAGAGGCAATACCTGACCCTGATTCGACCTGTTGTCATCCCTACCTGTTGGATCTACTAACTAAAAGGTTCTGAGTTGAAACTGCCTGTTGGACCTACTAACTAGGAGACTTAGGTTTTCTAATATTTATTTATTTATTTATTATTATTATTATTATTACTATTATTATTATTTTACACTCAAATTCTTTTGGTGCCTTGGGTGTAAGGCCGTAACATTTACCTCATATGTTATTCTTTTGGTCCTTCTTAGAGAGGCAGATTGTATATAAGTTGTTTCAATTTATTCGATTGGGTTGTATTTGGTTGGATTGAGCCCAATGCATTCTATTTGAAACACCTTGCCCAGTTAATAGGTGAGACTTATTTACATCTTGTTTTGGTTATATTTTATTTTTATTTCACTTGATTGTAAGGGTTTGATTGGGACAAAGTGTTTGTAGTTGCAATTTTTGTATGCATGTGCTTAGTTTGTGTTCCTAGGTCACAGAATTTGGGGCATAACAATCCTAACCTTTACCTTATTCTCCATTTCTATATGCCAATTTCCCAAGTTTTCTGCCATTGCCAATGCCCATTCCTACACTCTTGAACTAAATTATAATTTCCATTACTCAGAAAAGGAGAGAAGGAGAGAAAAGCACTGCCCACAATCCATTTCTCCACTGTCAAACCCTAACTACACACCATCATTACTAGCTATCAACACTGGCCCTAACCTTCACTTTGCATATTTTGCTATTGCAAACAAACAATGAGAGAAAAAATGTAAAAAATAAAAAATATTTTTTCTTATTGATAGAGGAGCTTTGGTGGTGCTATGATTGAGGAGCCGTTAAGTTAGGCTTAGGGCTTCATTGCTTACAAGTTGCAAGAAAGAATAAGCTAAGAGCAATAATTAGGGCTTCATCGATAGAAAAGATTGAGATAGTAAGAGTGAATTCCAAAGAGCATATATCGATTTAAGGGAAAGAGAGAAAAAGTAGAGGGAGAGATCGACATTTAAGGCTAGAAATCAAGAAGAAAAAAGAAGATTTTGGAGGAGGGAATAAAATTGAGCTATTGTGACAACCTTTCGCGACCACTAAAAAAAGTTGAGATAAGACCATTTGCAAACATTTCATGATGGTCATCCTTGTCATTTGTCTTAGAAACTTCTCCTCCTTAATACTAAAATTGGGATTTACCATTTGGAAACTTAAATTTTAACAACTTTTTTTTTCATATTTTTTTAACTAAAAGTTATTAGTTACAATTTTTGGTGTATTTGGTGAAGTAAATAATATTTTTTAGTAATTTTTTGTAATTTTTAGGTGTTTGATAAAAGTTTTGACAACTTTTGATATTTTTTAGCAATTTTGGCTATTGTTAGTAATTTTTGATAACTTTTAAGTTGAGTAAATTACTATAACTGAGTAAAAAAAATTGACAAAAATTAGTGTTTTATCAAACACCCAAAAAATAAATTTTTGTAATTTTTCAATGAAATTAGGTTGCCAAACGGTGAGTAAAAACAAACACCCAACCATGAATAATGTAATTTATCATTAATTATTTTACTACTAGCAATTGCCCGTACAGAAATATAAATTGGCATATAAATAATTTAAATTTAAATTTATAAAGCAAACCTACATAAAAAATACAAAAATAATCTATAAAATAAAAAAGATTAAGGTATAAAATTTTATTATTTATCACAAATATTATCATATTTTTTAAAATATTTATTTAACATCTTTTATATAAAAAGTATTCAAAAAAATATGAAAAGAGTGAGAGAAAAAGAAAAATAATCTTGCCGATTTAGCAAATTCAAAATTTTAAAATTATTTATTATATGAATGACACAAAATGAAAAAGTGTATGCATTTAAAATTTAAGCTTTAGGTACATTAAAATTGAAATTTTAATTTTAATGTTTATTTTTAATAAAATTTTAAAAAATTAAAATTTAAATATAGTTTTTAATAAAAATTTTAATTGACTTTGTCTAATAGGTATCTATATTATTTAATATATGTGTATAATTTTATTATTATTGTTGTATATCCCTCCATGACATTGGTAGATAATATAAATAAAATATAATTTATATATTTACAAAATATAATATACACACACATATATATGTTTATTTGAATTTGAAATTTCAAAATTCTTCTCCTAGAAAACTATACAGACATATCATTGTACCAAATTCTAAAGTAAGTCAAAACGCATAATCACACTTCTGCTAGACAATCACATAGGACAACAATTGAACAAAACCAAGCCAACAATACAATCCAACCAACCCCACCCCCGAAGTCTCTCTCTCTCTCTCTTATGTCATGTAGGACAAACATTTCATCAAATGATATATTTTATTATCTAGATATATAATGGGGGCATTTGATTGGCAAAAGTTTGGATAAAAATATAGTAAAAGTACAAAAATTTGATGTAAAAGTGATATATAATAAAATTTAATTAAAAAAAATACAAAAAGTTAGTAAAAGTTGGTGAGTTTTAGTTGGTTTTATCCAACCAAATGTTCCCAATATATGTATGTATAATTTTACAAAATATAATGTATATATTTATTTGAATTTCAAAATTTAAATTCAAATGATGTGTTTTATTATATAGATATATAATAAGTGATGGTATAGTCAAACTTTAATGATAATTGGGACAAATATCAAATCAAAAGATGTGTTTTATATAAGTGATAACGTGACAAAATTTTAGTAATGACTGGGACAAATGTCGAATCAAAAAATATATTTTATTATATCGATAATAAATCTATGAAATATACTACATAAAATAAAAACTATAATGATTAATGAAGATAGAGTAGCCTAAAAGCACGGGAACAACCTTACCTATTTCTCTTCCCCTTTTTTTTTTTTTTTCTTTCTTTCTTTCCTTTTTTTAACCTGACATGAAAAGAGTATTCTCTTTTGGTTAGAGCTTATGATGCAGGACAGGATAGAGAATTGAAATCCATGCAAGACTTTGGTATGGTAGCTCAGCTCATCTCATAAGACACTGTTTCACACGATATTTCTGTTGGAAATTAAATTTCAGAAATCAGTAATTTGTATTTTCAGAACAAGTGGGTTCTCACAATTAATGCACAATAAAACTTATTTAATGTACGCAAATTTCATTGGTAGGGTACAAAATATTCCGAGTGCGGTGAATAATATTTTTTATGGCTTTTGAAGGCCATCGCGTGGGTAAAGGATCGCCACACTTCAAATTCGGCCGTGCATGATTAGTTGAAGCCTTTACCAACCGAGTAATGAAACACACATTAAAAGTTTGGTCATTGCAATTAATTAGTTTCATGGAGTAATTGGTTGACTTCCTAATTTCTAAAGTCAACGTTTTCTACAAAATTTTACTGGGATTTGTTAATACCATATAAAATTATGCGCGTTTAATTTTGACATAAATAATGGACTACTAGTTATAAATTTTTAATTTTTTCTAAAATGATCAAATTTATTATCTTATACTTAAATTTTTTTCTTAAATCATGAAGGGTAGAAATATCAAATTAATAAAAAAAATTAAAAAAAAACTAACTATTAAAAAGTTAGATTTTTACATTCCCAAACACAAAAAGAGCTAACTTTTTAGTAGTTAACTAGTAATCAATTGAAAAAAAAAAAAAAGCTAGTCTTTTGCTTTCCAAACCAAGCCTTAATTAGAGTTATTAAGAGTAAGTCAAGAAATAATAATTATACTAATATTATAATTATGTCTGTTATTATTAATTCTTTTTATAAAAGATGAAATTTAAGTTTTTTATTTTATATTTTATTACTGATTAATTTAGTAAGTATGATAAATTATATATCTAGATATAAGTTATAATAACAAATAAATATGTTTATTTTATAAGATCATATAAAATTTTTAATTACTAATCGTGTGAATTTCGTATTGTATCATGTAATTTAACTTGTTTATATGTATAGTATAATTTTATACATAATTTGACACATTTATTAAATAGATTATACAGATTTTACACGAACTGACATTAAAACCGATATTAGCCCTCCTAAATCCTTGTTCACGTCTAAGGACAACACAAAAAAATGGGTCGGTAACACTCTGCAAGCAGCCATTAATTAAGGACGGGGCACAATTAGGTAGGCGGGCATTTCAAGATTTCGGGCTCGAGGATGATATCAGGTTTGATATTAGTTCCGTGACATCACACATCACAATAGTTAAATTAAGATTTAACGGTTCAAACATATTCAAATATTTTATATATTTTTTAATTAAAAATACTTCAATAAATACAGACCATTAAATTTCAATACAACGGTCTGTACATGTAATGTCATGAGACTGACAGCTCTCCTCCTTTGAAATTTCAAGCTATTTATACATCAGTAAAGGTACCCTCACTACATTTTTATTCCCCACTAATCACCGCCATTGGTTTTCAAATAGGAGATAATATTTTACGATTGTGATGATTTTGGACAAAATACACCAATCACTATTGACAGTCACCAGTAAAAAATAGGTGAGCAGTAACTAGTGTGGGATAAAAGAGTAGTGAGAGTAGAATTTTTGTTTATACATGAATAAATTATTATGGAGATGACTTTGGAAGGAGTACTACATACAAAACACGTTGGATTGTGTTTCAATTTAAATTTGACATGTAATATAATGTATAAATTTAAAATTTTTTAAAATTTATTAATTATTAAATCTTTTTCTTTTTTCCCATGTCATATCCCATTAATAGAACACTAAAAAAAATAATTAAACACTTATGAAATAATGATTAATGATTTGGGGTTCGTTTGACAATAAAAAAGTATTTTTTTGATATATATATTTTTTGTTCTATTTGACTTTTTTCATCAAAACTTAAAATTTTCTATTTCAGAAAATATAACTTTTTCATGTTAATCACATTCGTAAAAAAAAATAAAAAATAAAAAATTCATGTTCATTTGGATAAAAGGTATCCAATTAGATAACAAAGTAACAAAGAAGTTAACTTCTTTTATTTTTTTGGATTTGATCCAAACGAATGTGTATTTTTTATTTTTTTCTATGGATTTGATTAACACATCTAACTTGTAAAAAATTTTAATTTTGATAAAATAGTTATATAAAATGAAAAAACTATAGAAAAATACTTTTTTTTTATAATCAAAAGAAGTCTTAGTCTAATATATTATTTCATACAATTATATATTTTTATCATCTAATTTCTTTAATTAAAATTTATATATTATTATATTTAAATCAATGTACTGCACCCCGTACCGAGACTTTAAAGTCAGCTGCAAATCTAACATCTAGCAATTTCTTGACACGGACATGCACCCGAATTTGTAATATGACCCAGCTGGCGCTCCTTAACTAGCTAGCTAGGAACAAATTCCCCACTAATTATGGGTTGACTCCCCATTCCTCAATATCCAAGGTCGCTTCCTCATAAAGAAGAGCCACTCTGTCATTACATGTGCGGCAACTTCATAGCTGCAACGAAAACATTAGCTCCTTTAGCGGATCACAAAATTGTGACGATGAGTATATTTGGAGTTGTATAAAATTACATAAAATTATATAAAATTATAAAAGTTAGTGTCTCGTATGTTGTGCAGTTAAGTAAAGAATTTAAGTTTTATAGTCTTGTAATTTATGTTTGTATAGATTTGTAAAATTTTGTATTTTTTTATAACTCCAAACACTGCCGATAAATTTTTATTAGCAAACAAATATAGGGTGTGTTTAAAATTGCATAAATTAGTATAAATTTGTCAAAAATTGTGATCTTGTAATTTATACTATGAGTAAAAAATTTTACTTTTGTAAAAGTTTGTAGAGATTTAAAGAGGTCCAAACAGTCTTATAATATCACCATAATTATTTAAGATGTTAGGTGCTTTAATTTTGCAGACATTTAACTTCGCCAAAGCTACTTTTTTTTTTTTTTTTTTTTCCTTTTGATTTAGAACGTCCAACATTACATACATAATAATCTAAAGCTCCATCTCACTTGCCTTTTAGAATACATGATTTTTCCATTTCTATTTTGGGTCTAAATTTTAAGATAAATTTATCGAATATGTTTTTATTGTCAATTTTCAAAGATTTATACATATAAATAAAAAATAATAAACAAAAATATTATTAAACGGGGGCATTGAGTTATTGATTGAATCATTGATAGATAAACATATTCTTGACACCATTACATGTTTATATATAATTATATATTGAGTTTGTAACTTTTGATTTTGATTTGGGATATCTAGATTCGAAGTTTTGCGAGATCACAAATCCAGGATTTCATTTATGGATTCTGCCATTCGAATGGGGTTGAAATGCTATCAATCAAAGGCTAGTGTTTGGATAAGTGTCCAAACGACATTGTACCAAAATTTATAAATTTGTTAAATTATTTTCGAAACTGTTGGGCATAATAATACTAAAGCTGTACTCTTGCCGAACATATTTAGTCCGGTGCCACGTGGCGCGGTGCCGAGCAAATTCACATAAGCCACTCAGTCACTTGCCGAGCACGTTCGTTTGGACACGTGGCATCTCGCCGAACAACTGATTATTGGCACGAGGGTTCCACGTGAGTGATATACGTGAACACACGATTCAGAGTTAGTGTTCCAAAGAGTACCCTGAACCTCGACATCAATAAACAGTGTATTGCCACGCGGCTATAGCCGAGGATCTTGGAAGCTAGTTTGCTCGGCCTATCTGTTGACGGCTAGTAAATGTCGAACCTGGGACCCACAGCCTTTAAAGAGGGCTCGTGACCATAAATGCACCTTAGTTAAGATTGAACTGGGTACTTGTCTCTGGGGATGTAACTAAATCGGTCTATCTCGTCACGATTTGGTGGCTGATGTGACAGGAAGACAGTCTGACCCTGAAATTCCGGTTGTAATGCCGTGTTAAGCCGCCAGAAGCATTAAATGAAAGGCATGGTGTATTAATGAGGGGTCTGAGGCATTAAATAAAGGGGAAGAGTATTTAAAGCAAGGGTAGAAAAGAGGGACACGGCAGTGTCGTAACGTCAAGTCGCAGGTATGCCTTAATCATCACTCAGACCACTATATATAGGATATTCTGCTGAACCACAAGGGTAAGCTGACTAATGCCAACTTAAACTTTGACTCTTTTATTTCCATAAAAACTTCTTTGGAGCGACTTGCTGACTTAATCATCGGAGGGTTTTCCGGCCTGAGACCTCCTCTCCGGCCGTCACCTTTCTTTCTGTCTTTGTTCGGCAGGTCGGCGATTGCATTTCCGGTTGGCGTGGTCAGCAGTTCCGGCGGTAATTTCTGCTGCCGAACATTTGGCGCCCACCGTGGGGCTCGTTGTCTAGCCCATCATCGTGTTCACTAGCTTTTTTCTTGTTTCTTTGCTAAGTCTCCAGTATTTGTCCACATAATGACCTCAGGAGGAAACACTACCCCACCACCATCTCCACGGGCAGGAGACACTTCCACTCCTGCCAAAACTAAAGGGAGTGCGTTGGTTATCCGGACTCCAGGTCTGGAGTCCGCCCGGAAAAGAAAAACGGAGGATCCTCAGGTACTGAAACGGAGAGAAGAGCTGATGGCTAAGGCCAGTGAAAAGCAGGCAGAACTGGAGGAGATTCTGCTGGAATTAAGTAAGGAAAAGGGAAAACCCCCTGCTAGCCATACTGCTGATTCTGGTCAATCCGACTCAGAATCTGATGAAGGTTACGATGCTCTTTACGAGGACCCCACTGATGAGGATGACGGGGACACCCATGAACAGAAGGAGGTGCGCTCTCGCTCGCGACGTGATGTCTCTCCTTTCAGGAAGGACTCGCGCCGTGCCAAACCGGTCGCAAGACGTGACGTGAGATCCGATGTTGACGCGCCCATCAAAGCGCATCACCAAAGGAATCTCTCGAAAAAGATGCTGGAGGCGTATTCAGAGGAGGCGGATAGCTCGGACCAAGAAGAGCTAACCTTAAAGCGTAAGAAAGCGGGAAAGGCAAAGATGGAAGACTGGGGGCAAGCAGAGGAATGGAGTGCTCAGGGCCAAAGCACACGAATGATGGCAAGGAAAGCCTTGGGGCGAATCTCTGCCTCCCCATTCGTCGATGAAATAATTGATGCGGAGCCTCCGGAGAAATTCCAAACTCCGAGGCTTAATCTCTACGATGGGAGAACTGACCCCCTGGCCCACTACCGTCATTACATGCAGGCCATGACGTTATGGAACAGTAACGACCACCTCATGTGCAAAGTATTCCCTTCTAGTTTGGGGGATACAGCGCTTCAGTGGTTCCATAAACTGCCCCCTGGCAGTATTCAGTGTTGGCAGCAACTGGCGGAGGAGTTCGTTACCCGGTTTCTGGCTAACACAAAACAGCCTAAAACCGCTGACGCTCTCCTCACAATGAAAAGAAAGTCCGGGGAATCATTGAGAGATTATTCCCGCCGTTACCTGGAGCTCTACAATGAGGTGGGAGAATGCTCGGAGCAATTGGCGGTCACCTCGTTCAAATTGGGGCTGCGGAAGGAGGATAGGCTGTGGCTCTCCTTGACCAAAAAGCCTGCAGCCAACATGTCCGATCTTATGTGCCGAATCGAGAAATACGCCAAGGTGGAGGACGAGACACAGCCGGCCGAGCAGAAAGAAAGGAGATCCCAGGGCCAGACAAGAGAAAAAAGACGGGGAGACGGCCGCCGATTCATTGACGAGGGGAAGTCAGTCTTCGAAGCGGTTAATACGGTGTTCAAAGAGCCAATCTTCAAGATCCTTCCCCAAATAAAAAATAAGCCATATTTCAGATGGCCCGGAAAGCTGCCGGATTTCCCTGGAAAGGAGAATTCCAAAAACTACTGCGCATATCATCAAGACAAGGGACATCGCACCGGAGCCTGCCGATCGCTACGACATCATTTGGAGGAATTGGTGCGCAGAGGCCACCTTAAAGAGTTCGTCGATGAAGGCAGAACCAGAGAAGCAGCCCCACAGGATAGAGAGCCAAGGAGGCAACGAGAAGAGACTGCCGAGGAGGAGGCAGCCGAAGAGGCACAACCCCCACCAAGGGCCAGGGCGCGCAGAGATGTCCCGAGACCTGCAGTCATCCACGTGATTCATATGGAACGACGACCCCAGAGTGTCATCAATCATGCCCCTAATCCACCAAGCAAAGAAATTTTGGGTGTCGCGGGTCAGCCGAGCAAGCGCCCAAGGACAGCCGCCATGGAGGAAATCACTTTTCATGAAGACGAGCATCCTGGTGTTCAGCTGCCGCACAATGATGCCCTAGTGGTCACTCTGGGCATGTTTAATTCAGAAGTAAGGAGAATCCTGGTAGATGCAGGAAGCTCAACAGAGGTTATGTTCCTGAGCTTATTTAAGAAGCTCGGACTAACTGAAGAAGATCTGGAACCGGCAGAATGCCCACTCATAGGATTCAATTCTGCTCCTGTTTGGCCTCTGGGCAGAGTTGTCATTCCTGTCCGCGTGGGTCCGGTGGAGCAAGAGGTTGAGTTCACTGTTGTGGATTCCCCTTCTTCCTACAATGCTATAGTAGGGAGATCGTGGATTCACGCTCTGAAGGCGATCCCCTCAACCTACCACCAAGTGCTGAAGTTCCCCTATTGCGGGGAAGTGATTTCTATTTTGGGGGATCAGAATACCTCCCAAAAGTGTTTCTCTGCAGCTTTAAAGTCCAAAATGATCCCCGAACAAGTCCAGCTGGCGGAACTACCCGAGGACACACCAAAGATCGATGATGTTGGTGGTGATCCGCAGATGAAAGCAACAGAGGGTTTGGAGAAATATCAAATTGGCCCGGCTGAGGATGATAAATTCTTCCTGATCGGCACCAACCTGAGTGCCGAGGAAAAACTAGAGCTGACGGAGATGCTTTTGAAGAATATCGGAACGTTCGCCTGGACTCCACACGAAATGCCAGGCATTTCCCCCGAAGTCATAACTCATAAGTTAAATGTGAACCGGAGGTAAAGCCTGTGGTACAAAAAGCAAGGCGATCAGCTTTGCAACACGCAGAAGCTGTCATTGAGGAGGTCGGCCGACTGTTAGAGGCGGAGGCCATTCGGGAGGTCTCATACCCGGAGTGGTTAGCTAATACGGTCGTGGTCAAGAAGAAGAATGGGAAGTGGAGAGTTTGCGTAGACTACACAGATCTGAACAAGGCCTGCCCTAAGGATCCATTCCCTCTGCCAAAGATCGACCAACTCGTTGATTCTACTGCTGGATGTTCCAGGATGTCGTTCCTGGATGCCTATAGGGGATATCACCAAATCCCTATGTTCGGCCCCTGATGAGGAAAAAACTTCTTTCATAACCCCGCGAGGCATATACTGTTATAGAGTTATGCCATTCGGGCTGAAGAACGCTGGAGCCACCTATCAACGGCTGGTTACAAAGATATTCAAAAAAGACCTCGGGCAGACGATGGAGGTCTACATTGATGATATGGTGGTGAAAGAGCAAGGAGCCGAACACATCATCTCCAGCATCTCCAACATGTTTTCTCTACCCTTGATCGGTATGGGTTAAAATTAAATGCTGCCAAGTGTGCGTTCGGAGTTGGCTCGGGTAAATTTTTGGGCCACTTGGTGAGCAGAAGGGGAATTGAGGCTGATCCCGACCAAATACGTGCCATCCAATCTGTTTCGCCCCCGCGCACAAAAAAGGAGGTACAGAAGCTCACAGGGATGGTGGCGGCACTCAACCGGTTTATTAGCAGATCATCCGATAAGTGCCGGCCATTCTTTAGGCTGCTCAAAGGGGCCAATAAGATGCAATGGGATGCTGAGGCGGATGCGGCACTGGAAAAACTTAAAGAATACCTAACAACTGTCCCCATATTGTCAACACCGCAGCCGGGGGACATTTTGCAGCTATATCTGGCAGTCTCAGAACATGCAGTCAGTGCCGTCTTGCTGAGAGAGCAACAAGGGAAACAGCATCCTATTTACTATGTGAGCAAAACGATGCAAGGAGCAGAGACCAGATATCTGCCCCTAGAAAAGTTGATCCTGGCACTAATAACGGCATCCAGGAAGCTAGCCCATTATTTCCATGCACACACCATTCAAGTTGTCACCGATCAGCCAATTGGCCATGTTTTAAAGAGGGCTGATGTATCGGGCCGACTAGCAAAGTGGGCAGTTTCCCTTGGTGCATTTGACATAAAGTTCGTCCCAAGAACCGCGATAAAGGCTCAGGTCCTGGCCGATTTTGTAGCGGAATTTTCGACACCAGCCTATGGTCAGACAAAAGAACTATGGCATGTTGAAATAAAGTCTGCCCCGGCCGAACATAATGATGCCGAACAAACTTGGCAAATCGAGGTTGATGGGTCTTCGACTAGAAAAGGAGGCGGCGTAGGCATAGTTCTGACTACACCAGAAGGCGTCTCAATAGAGTATGCAATAAAACTCGAGTTTGAAGTCACTAATAATGAGGCGGAGTATGAAGCTCTCCTGGCTGGACTCGACATTGCTCGGCGCCTGATGGCAGATGATATCGTAGTAAGGACTGACTCTCAGTTGGTTGCTAACCAGATAAAGGGTGAGTATGTGGCTAGAAGCGGAAAGATGGCAGAGTATCTAGAAGCAGCACAGAAGAGAATCGAAGGCTTCAATAAAGCTAGCGTGGAGCTCATTGGCAGGGATCATAACGCTCATGCTGACGCACTTGCAACGCTAGCTGCCTCTTCTCGAATAAGGCTAACTGACCAGGTCTTTATGGAAGTCATAAAAAGGCCGAGCATAACGAAAGACGTAGAGGTAATGTGTGCTGACCCAGCCCCATCTTGGATGGATCCAATCATCGCTTACTTGAAGGACGGAACACTTCCCGAAGACAAAACAGAAGCAAAGAAGCTAAGAATAAAAGCCACCAGGTTTTGGCTCTCTCCCGACCAGAAGTTATACAAAAAGTCATTCACAGGCCCCTATCTCCTTTGTGTTCATCCCGATAAAGTGCAAGACTTTCTTTACGAGCTTCATGAAGGTGTCTGTGGAGCACATACTGGGGGCAGATCACTGGCGCACCGAGCAATTACTCAAGGGTATTGGTGGCCGAGGATGGGATATGACGCTCAGGCCTATGTTCGGAAATGCAAGAAATGTCAGAAGTTCGCTCCCATTCCTCATCAACCGGCCCAGGAACTCAGCCCGCTTACCAGCCCTTGGCCGTTCGCTCAATGGGGACTTGATATTGTGGGGCCTCTGCCTTCCGCTTCGGGAAATAGAAAGTTCTTAGTGGTCGGCACCGACTACTTTACTAAGTGGGTGGAAGCAGAACCCCTAGCTCACATCAAAGATGCCGATACCATCCGATTTATTTGGAAGAACATCATTACCAGGTATGGCATCCCTAGGACACTTATTTCCGACAATGGGACGCAATTTGACAGTGCCCAGTTTAGGGAATATTGTTCTAGGTATGGAATCAAGAATGTTTACTCTACACCTGCTTACCCCCAAAGCAATGGTCAAGCTGAAGCTACAAACAAAGTCATTCTCAATGGGATTAAGAAAAGACTGGAAGCGGCAAAAGGAAGATGGGTGGATGAATTGCCATCAGTACTGTGGACCTACCGAACAACCCCTAGAAGATCAACCGGAGAATCTCCCTTCTCTCTGGCTTACGGTGTCGAAGCCGTCATACCCTTAGAAGTTGGCCTCCCGAGCATCAGAACTCTATCATTTGACAGAGGGGAGAATGATCAAGCTATGGGAATAAGCCTGGATCTAATTGATGAAAGAAGGGAACTGGCAGCACTAAGGTTAGCCAACTACCAGCAAGAGACAAGGAAGAAATTCAATAAAGGGGTCAGACGTAGAGAATTCCGTACTGGCGATTGGGTGCTGAGAAAATTGATGGGAAGCAGGAAAGATCAAACTGAAGGAAAGCTAGGAGCTAATTGGGAAGGACCATTCACCGTCTCTGAAGTGCTCGGCAATGGTGCCTACAAGTTAATTGACTTGGAGGGAAAGCCAGTCAAAAGACCGTGGAATATAGCCCATCTAAAGTTGTACTATCATTAATTTTTTCTTCACATTTGTTGATTAAAGACTTTGCATGTATATTGAAAGGCAATCCTTTTTATAAAGCAAAAGCAAACTCAAAAGCTTGAAGATCACTTTCTGCTCAACAAAAAGACGCCACATCACTTTGGATGGTGGCATGGAAAAAGCCAGGCTCGGCTTCCCGAGCATTGATACGGAAAGAATGCCCCATCTCCATCGATGTTGGCGCCCCATCTCCATCGATGTTGACACATTCCTGGTTTGTTTATTGACCAGGAAATGCTCTTTAGACCGAGATTCAATTCCTCGGTCTTCTGAAAAGAATTATCAAAAGAAACCACGCTCGGCTTGCCCAGCGTTGGTACAATCTTGGTTTGTTTATTGACCAGGAAATGCTCTTTAGACCGAGATTCAATTCCTCGGTCTTCTGAAAAGAATTATCAAAAGAAACCACGCTCGGCTTGCCCAGCGTTGGTACAATCTTGGTTTGTTTATTGACCAGGAAATGCTCTTTAGACCGAGATTCAATTCCTCGGTCTTCTGAAAAGAATTATCAAAAGAAACCACGCTCGGCTTGCCCAGCGTTGGTACAATCTTGGTTTGTTTATTGACCAGGAAATGCTCTTTAGACCGAGATTCAATTCCTCGGTCTTCTGAAAAGAATTATCAAAAGAAACCACGCTCGGCTTGCCCAGCGTTGGTACAATCTTGGTTTATTTACTAACCAGGAAATGCTCCCTAGACTGAGATTCAACTCCTCAGTCCCCTGAAAAGAATTATCAAAAGAAATCCATGCTCGGTTTGCCGACCATTGGTACAAAGAGAACCCACATCATTTCTGATGGTGACCCAATCTTGATTCATTCATCTACTAGAAACGATTTTTTCCTTGGTTTGTTAATTGGAAGCAAAAGAAGCATGTTCTAAAGAGCACAACGCCAGTATCAACATAATGGTACACATTTCGCGATGCTCGGCATGAGACTAAAAAGCGAAGATTTGTCAGAAGATAGTTACCCCCGTTATTATGAGAAAGAGGACAGCCCAACTTATCGAGGTATGTGAGATTTATTAAAGTTATGCCTCTTTAACAAGAACTTGAAGTTATTTTACGACAAGCAAATTACTACATGAGCTTGTTACCTCTGAAGGGTTTACTATTTAAAGTATTTTTGCTAGAAGTGGTTGCTCGGCAAAGTGGTACAAATGCAGACACCATACATACTTCAATATAAAGCATAAAATATACAAATGGAAAGACAGATTGTTAAAAGGAAACAATTCAAAAGCTTTCATTACATGCCTTAGAGTTCGATTACAATACATTTTACATAACTATTAATCAAAGAAGATATCCTAAATCTAAGATGAGACATTAACATTTGTTGTAAGGGTTTGTAGCTATTTCGTGGGAGAAAACGTCTAGGTACTCCTGGGCTGCGCTCCTTATAATTCTGTCAGCAAACCAGTTAAGGCATTCTTCAATCAATTCATCGGCAGTTCTAAAGAGACAAAGACAGAGAAAAATAAAACAAAATTAGGCAGAAGTCAAACTGCTTTCATTCACTTGGAGTTAAAAGTTTTATATTACATCCAAAAAGAAAATAAAAATAAAAATTTATACAAGAAGGCTCACTTCTCTCCTCCCTTAGTGGGATCTCTCTCCACTACTAGATCAATCTGTCCAGGCGCCTGCGAGATGTCCTTCTGGGCACTGTCCACCTCAACCTCTCCCTCCTCAATTGTTTCTTCGGCAGTATGAATTGAGGGAGTTTGAGGTGGACGCTCAAAGCTGAATTGGGGAATTGGGCGTTCTGGATCAGGATAAGGGACTTCCTTGTATATGGGGTTGGTGGGATCAACGTTGTTCTTCTTCATTGCAGCCTCCCAACCCTCAAGAAAGAAGTCGTTGTGAGCATCCCTCATCTGATCCACGCAATCGTTAATCTGGGCTTCCACCTCAGCTTTGGCTTTGTCCTCGGCTTCTTGGAGGGCAGCTTCCTTCTCTGCCAGGGCTCGAGTCTTCAGTGCAAGTTCTGCCCGAAGTTTAACAAGCTCCTGCTTTGATCTTTCTTGCTCGGCCCTGGAAGCCTCCAACTCCTTAATGAGTAACTCCTGCCCAGTCTTTATGGAGGACAACTCAATCTCGGCCGTGGAAAGTTTGCCCTTGACCACTAAAAGCTCCTCGTCTTTATGATTTAGGATCTTATCCATTGACTGCACACGAGCTATGCTTCCAGCAACTTGGCCAAGGGCAGTGTTGAGTTGATGCTCAATCTCTTTATTTTCGTCCTGAAGCTGACTCTTCTCTTTTGCCAGAGCGTCATTGCTGGATTGGAGATTTTTATTCTCCTTCTCCAAGGACCTCACGCTTGATTTCAACTCCCTTATTTCTGTTTTATCCAGCTCGGCTCTGGTTTCGAATGTTCGGCTCCTGGCAATCAACTCCATTGTATGGAGAGAAGTCTGCAGAAAGAACAGAAAGTTAGGAAAAACTATAATAAGGAAAGGATTCACATAAAGGAATATTATAATACTTACAGAGATGATGTTCTTCATCAGAGTTTTGTGGATCTCCTCCGTCCTATTCTTCCTCGTATTAAGAACGTCCCGAGGAGGGAGGATACCCTTGAGATACTCCTCGGCGTGGTTGAAGGCAGTGTCTTGGATAGTGAAGGGACGGCCTTGAGGATGTTCGAGACTGGGAATGAGGATTTCTGGAATGAACGGAGGGGAGTCTCGAACCGGATTGGCCGGATATTCGATGGCTAGAGGCACGGGCCCAACGGGTTGAGCAGGTAACGGCTCGGAGGTTCTCGGTGGTGCGTCTTTCGTGGGTGGCACGACCTTGGGAGGTGCTGGCCCCCTCGCGGCGTCCTCCTGCGATAGCTTCGCCTGCTCGGCCGTTGGAGCCGCGTCCGTAGATTGTGTCCTGGCCCTCTTCGGCTCAGGAGGGCCAGATGGCCTCTTTTGAGCTGCCTCCTGCTCCTTCCCCTTCTCCATTTTGACCTTCGTTATTTGCTCGGCAGTAGAAGGAGCAGGGGCACTCCCCTCACCAGTCTTCCTCTTCCCAACGGCCTTTTGCTCGTCCGCCTTCTTCTTCTGGGCCTCTCCGGCCCTTTGCCCTTTTGCCTTAGCCATGGCGAGCTTCTTGTAATCGATCTTTGGGGCCATCACTTCTTCTTCTTCCCCTTCTGAATCTGAAAAGTAGTCGAAGGCAGGGGGTATCTCAACTTCTTCTTCTTCCTCTTCCTCCTCGTCCAAAAGAACAAAATGCCGCTTCCTCGGCTGTTCGGAAGGCTCAGGAACTGCAGCTCGAGGGGATTGAACTTGCTCGGCAACAAGTGGGATGGCGAATGGAGGGGGGCGAGTCCACCCTGGATGCCTTAAGGCGTAATAGTTCTCTTTCTCTTCAGCAGAAGCTCGAAACCACCACTGAAGACGCCTAATAGCCTCCGAAGTTGCGAAACCTGGAGGAGGGGCAATGAATGTCTGATGAGAAGGGGTAAAGTTGAACAAAATCGGAACTGCTCTGGCAAAGGGATAGAGATCTGGACCCCCGAGGAATTTGAACACCTCCTTCAAGTGGTCCTTGTCAGCACGAATGCCAGTAGCCCAGAACTTCTTTAACTGAACACCTGCACAGATATTAAATCAAACAGTTAGTATGCTTAGAAGTGAGGATAAAGAAGAATAAGAACTGGTAGGATTTGAAATCAACCAACCTGGGCCCAAAGAAACCCGAGGGACGATTGGAAAACGATCTTCGTCTGGATCGTGTGTCCAGTGACCTGTGACGACGCACAGGTCACTTTCCGACTTAATCGTATCAGGCAGCATGTGGACCAAGGCCTTTTCTGGTCGGGATTTCAGGTACCACCTGTTCTCATCCTTCCTCACCTTCTGGACTGAGTAACAGTAAAGAAGATCGTACTCGGATATGTGGAATCCGTATCGCCTGTTTATTTCTATCACCCCATTAACGATTCTATAAAAGTTATGGGTGAGGTTCCTAGGGCCAAGGTCCAGAATGCTCATCATAGAGCGAAGAAAGGGGTGTAGGGGGAACCTAAGACCACCTTCGGTGATTGCCACTATGGGGAATTCCCCTGTTTCACGCTCGCCTTGTTCGGCGAGCCTGATACCTACGTTCTGAGGAATCTGGTATTTCTCCTTGAAAATCCTAACCTTTTCCTCAGAACTTAGCTCGTTCGCGAGTCTACCCATAACGGAAAATTTGAAGAAAAGAGAGGATTAACTCACCGGAAATGAAGGACGACGGGAAGGGTGAAAGCTTGCGAAGACGAAAGCTCAGAGGAAAAGAAGCAAGGGAAATCTGTAGACTCAAATCGCAGACTGTAGACTCAACTCGCAGAAAAGAGGTAAGAGAAGACTAATCAGGTATATATGTATATGTGTATGTATCTCTGAGGGAAACCGAAGCGTTTCCAACGAAAAGGCAATGGGCGGTAAAAGTGGCATTTATTACCGCCCCGATTTTCAAATTTCTGACCATTCACGTTTTAACACCTCATATCTGGGAAACCGCGTAAGCGGCGCAGCAGCTGAAAAGCTGAAAGGGCACTGCGCGTGTCGTCACGAGGAGAGAGAAAAGTCCAATCAGATTTGATACGCGTCAGGAACATACTAAACGACAAACTGCGTAGGAGGGTTGAAGGATCAGGGAGGTAAGGTTATTCTGCTCTGCTACTCTGCTCGGAAAATATCTTTTCTCGACCAGAGTGGGGGCAAAATGTTGGGCATAATAATACTAAAGCTGTACTCTTGCCGAACATATTTAGTCCGGTGCCACGTGGCGCGGTGCCGAGCAAATTCACATAAGCCACTCAGTCACTTGCCGAGCACGTTCGTTTGGACACGTGGCATCTCGCCGAACAACTGATTATTGGCACGAGGGTTCCACGTGAGTGATATACGTGAACACACGATTCAGAGTTAGTGTTCCAAAGAGTACCCTGAACCTCGACATCAATAAACAGTGTATTGCCACGCGGCTATAGCCGAGGATCTTGGAAGCTAGTTTGCTCGGCCTATCTGTTGACGGCTAGTAAATGTCGAACCTGGGACCCACAGCCTTTAAAGAGGGCTCGTGACCATAAATGCACCTTAGTTAAGATTGAACTGGGTACTTGTCTCTGGGGATGTAACTAAATCGGTCTATCTCGTCACGATTTGGTGGCTGATGTGACAGGAAGACAGTCTGACCCTGAAATTCCGGTTGTAATGCCGTGTTAAGCCGCCAGAAGCATTAAATGAAAGGCATGGTGTATTAATGAGGGGTCTGAGGCATTAAATAAAGGGGAAGAGTATTTAAAGCAAGGGTAGAAAAGAGGGACACGGCAGTGTCGTAACGTCAAGTCGCAGGTATGCCTTAATCATCACTCAGACCACTATATATAGGATATTCTGCTGAACCACAAGGGTAAGCTGACTAATGCCAACTTAAACTTTGACTCTTTTATTTCCATAAAAACTTCTTTGGAGCGACTTGCTGACTTAATCATCGGAGGGTTTTCCGGCCTGAGACCTCCTCTCCGGCCGTCACCTTTCTTTCTGTCTTTGTTCGGCAGGTCGGCGATTGCATTTCCGGTTGGCGTGGTCAGCAGTTCCGGCGGTAATTTCTGCTGCCGAACAGAAACCCTTTTGTTTTAAGACCTTGCCCCTTGTTATTGACTATGATTTGATTTACCATGAGTTAACATGCCCTTTTGAATTACTAAATTTATATTAATCATGTTCAAGTTATAAATATGTTGTGATTGGAAAATTTATATTGTGGAATTTTTTTATTAGAATGATTATTATTATTATGTATGATTAAGTATATCATATACATGTGACTAGAGTTACTCATCTAGTTATTATAATTTGTTGAGATAGTTTTATTGTTATTGATATACCATTGGCCCAATCGTATCATAAACGAGATCTATTTTCTTAAATATGCTAAAATGAGTTTTCTAAAATTAATGAATAATCCTAAATCAATATATATCACTATAGATTGGTCACTGGCAATGTGAAGTTAATTTAAGGCATTAATATTGTAATTTTAACAAATTGCAGAGCGATACTTGCTTACGGATGAATTCTTATCTTTTTTTTTTTTTTTTTTTGGGATATCTCAGGATATCCGGGGCAGCTTACGTGTACCTCGACTAATCTTTGGGACCCTGAGGTTAACGATCGAGTAAACCTCTAGTGGCTTTGAAGCGACTCGAACTAGTGACCATTGGGGAGCAAACCCAAGGTTTGCTTGAGGTACAACATACTTATCTTGAGATACAATAAAAGAACAATTAAGAGGTTGTGTTATTTCTAAATTAACGTTTTCTACAAAATTTTAGGGGATTTGTTAATAGCACATAAAATTACACGAGTTTAATTTTAACATGAATAATGAGCTATCAGCTACAAATTTTTTGATTCTAAAATGATCAAATTTATCCTCTTGTACTTTAAATTTCTTTTAAATCATGAAGGGTACAAACGTCAAATTAATAAAAAAGCTAAAAAGCTAACTATTAAAAAGTTAGATTTTTACCTTCCCAAACACCAAAAAAGCTAAACTTTTTAATAGTTAACTAGTAATCAACTACAAAAAAAAGTTAGTTTTTTTCTTCCCAAACCAAATCTTAATTAGAATTATTGAGGGTACAGTAGGAAATAGTAATTGTACTAATATTGTAATTATGTTTGTTATTATTAAATTTTTTTAAAAGATGAAATTTAAGTTTCTTATTTTATATTTTATTGTTGGTTAATTTAGTAAGTATGATTAATTATATATATAGATATAATTTATAATAACAAATAAATATGTTTATTTTATATGATCGTATAAAATTTTTAATTAGTAGCCATGTGAACTTCGTATTTTATCATGTAATTTAATCCGTTTAATTAATAGATTATATGTATAGTATAATTTTATATATTAGTTGACACGTTTATTAAATTAATTATATGGATATTAAGTGAATTGACATTAAAACCGATATTAACTCTCCCAAGTCCTTGTTCACCTCAAGGACAATACAAAAAAAATGGGTCGGTAACACTCTGCAAGTAACACAATTATGTAGGTGGGCATTTCAAGAATCCTGTCGTTCAGGTGCGGACATCGGATTTGATGTCAGTTTCATGACATCACACATCACAATCGTTAAATTAAGATTTAATAGTTCAAATATATTCAAATATTTTTATATATTTTTTGATTAAAAATACTTCAATAAATGCAAATTGTTGAATTTTAATACAATGGTCCATACATGTGACATTATGGGACTGACAGATCTCCTCCTTTGGCATTTCAATCTATTTATACATTAGTAAAGCTACTCTCACTGCACTTTTATCCCGTATCAATCATTGCTTGCATTTTCACTGTTGATTTTTAAATAGAAGATAATATCTTACGGCTGTGATGATTTTAGATGAAATGCACTAGTCACTATCGGTAGTCACCAGTAAAAAATAGACAAGTAGTAACTAGTGCACGATAAAAGAGCAATAAGGGTAGAATTTTTGTTTATATATGAAAAAAATATTATGGAGAGGACTTTGGAATGAGTACTACGTACGACGTTGAGTCATGTTTCAATTTAAATTTAACATGTAATATAATGTATAAATTTAAAAATTTTTTAAAATTTATTTATTATCAAATCTTTTTCTTATTTCCTATTTCTTATCCCAATAATAAAACACTAAAAAAAATAATTAAACAGTTATGACACAAGTGATTTAGGCTTCGTTTGACTATAAAAAAAGTATTTTTTGATTTTTTTTTTGTTCTATATGACTTTTTCATCAAAAATTAATTTTCTTTTTAGAAATTGTAACTTTTTTTCATGATAATCATATTCGTAAAAAAATAAAAAATAAAAAATTCATATTTATTTGGATAGAACATATCCAATGAGACAAAAAAGGTAACAAAAAAGTTATTTTTTTAATTTTTTTAAATTTTATCCAAACGAATATAATTCTTTTTTTTATTTTTTTAGAACAACAGCCCTATTTGGTGAAACTGATGTCAGATAAGTCAGGATGATATTACTTCGAATATACGTATGTTGATGAGATATATGTATAATGTGGTTAATTAATATGATAATGGCGTTATTACTAATGATGATGATGATTTATGATATGATAAAAAGTTTAATAATGTGTTAGTATTGTTATATTGGTTATACAACGTTGTATTATGCTATGAGATACATATTCATGATAGTGATACGATAAGATATCATTGTATACTGTTAGTTTAATAGTGAGTACACATCGATATCGTACCCACTTCCTCGCAGATCTTGTTGTAAGTTACGAGACAAGGCTGTCTGCTTCTAGGGATGGCTATTTTAACTTGTACCGATGGGTATCCATTCTACCCCGATGCACTAAGTTTGGTCATTTTCTAATTTTACGAGTAAAAGAGAGGTTAGGGTATTAAAAAAAAAAAAAAGAAACTCGTAGGATTGGTTGCAATGATAGTATATGTAGTGTATCCGATGAGTATTAACCAAATTTTCAATTATCTCGATTATAGGGTACGCGAAAGATATTACCTGATTATTCGTTTAAATTATTTGATTACTCACCCAAATTATCGAATACCAGAATTTATGCAAATAATATTATCAACTTAGGTATGAAATTATATATATTGTGTTCAAAGAGTGAAGACACTTTAATTAATAATAAATAACTCAAGATTTTGATACCGAATAATTTACTTTAGGTGTAAGATTTGGTTCTTGATGTACCAAAGCACATGAACACTAATTTTTTTGTTTTTATTTTGCTTAATTATAATAGCGTTTAAGATAAAATCAAATTTGAGAATTTTTTTTTAAATTCTATTTTTATAAAAGTAACTTAATAAAAACTTTTTATTGAAAGATAATTTTTTTAGTCTTTTAAGTTGTAAAATTACTTATAAAGTTATTGTATTTAAAGAATTTTTAATCTTTATTTTTATTTTTTAGGGAATGTTAACTAGTTAAAAATACCTATTGGGTATCTGCCTAATCCTACTAGTTTTTTTTATCCACTGGGTTTAGAGATGGTAGAGGCAATACCTGACCCCGATCCAACCTATTGACATTCCTACCTGCTGGATTTACTGACTGAGAGGTGGTAAGTCGAAATTGCCTGTTGGACCTACTAACTAGGAGACTTAGGTTTTCTAATTTTTATTTTAATTAATTATTTTATTTTATTTTATTTATTTATTTATTTTACTCTCAAATTCTTTTGGTGCATTGGGTGTAAGGCTGTAACATTTACGTCAAATGTTATTCTTTTGGTCTTTCTTAGAGAGGCAATTGTATATAAGTTGTTTACAGTTTATTTGATTGGGTTATATCTGGTCAGATTAAGCCTAATACATTCTATTTGGAGCACATTGCCCAGTTAATGGGTGAGACTTATTCAAATCTTGTTTTGGTTATATTTTATTTTTTCTTTCACTTTATTGTACGAGTCTAATTGGGACAAAGTGCTTGTAGTTGTTATGTTTGTATGCACGTGCTTAGTTTGTGTTCTTAGGTTACAAAATTCGGGGCATAACAACCCTAACTTTTACCTAATTCTCCATTTTCATATGCAAATTTCCTAAGTTTTCTACCATTGCCAATGCCCATTTATACACTCTTAAAAAGTACTGCCCACAATCCATTCCTCCACTGATAAACCCTAACTACACACTATCATTGCTAGCTATCAACATTGGCCCTAACCTTTACCCTGCATAGTTTGCCATTGCCGATAAACAATGAGAGAAAAAATGCAAAAAATAAAAAATATTTTTCCTCGTTGATAAAGGAGCTTCGGTGGTGCTCTGAATGAGGACCTGTTAAGTTAGGCTTAGGGCTTCGTTGCTCACAAGCTGCAAGAGAGAATAAGCTATGAGCAATAATTAGGGCTTCGTTGATGGAAAAGATTAAGATAGATAAGAGTGAATTCGAAAGAGCATATATCAATTTAAGGGAAAGAAAGAAAGAAAAAGCAGAGGGAAAGATCGACATTTATGTTCAGAAATCAAGAAGAAAAAAGAAGAT
Source organism: Vitellaria paradoxa (assembly GCA_019916065.1). Classification (NCBI taxonomy): domain Eukaryota; kingdom Viridiplantae; phylum Streptophyta; class Magnoliopsida; order Ericales; family Sapotaceae; genus Vitellaria; species Vitellaria paradoxa. The sequence goes on along the minus strand of CM034234.1, from coordinate 21,915,113 downwards.
TTTGGAGGAAGGAATAAAATTTTAATTGTAGTGACAAACTTCGGCGAACATTAAAAGAGGTTGAGACAAGACCATTTGCAACATTTCGTGACGGTCACCCTTATCATTTGTCTTAGAAACTTCTTGTAGTGAAATTGGGATTTACTATTTAGAACTTTGCTCGGCAATAAAAAATTACTGCCGAAACTGCTCATCATGTCAACTTAGAATTTGAGCGCAAGCCTACCGAACACAAAAGGAAAACAAGTTATGGCCGGAAAGAAGGTCTCCGACCAGAAAACTCTCCGATGGTAAAGTTAGCAAAGGCTTGAGAGAATTAAAGAGTGGAAAGTAATAAGTGAGGTACTAGATTGATAATAGTGAGCGTACCTAGATTTCGGAGCTAAGTGTTGTATTTATAGTAAGGTAGCATGAATAAATTAATATGTAAAAAATCAGATTGCAATGATGTTATATAATATACAACTTTTACTTTCCCTTAAATGCCTTTTACTTTTCATTTAATGTATCCCATTTTGCATTAAATGCACATGGGCGATAGGGGCGTTTACGTAGACAGGAAGCAACTCTGAGGACTGTGTATATGTCACATCTATTTGCTACTTGTAATGAAACAAACTAACTAGATTAACTTTTAGGGAAAAATTCGGTTCATTTATTATTATTTGGCATTTATGGTTAGGATTACATTATTGAGCAGTGGGGCTTAACTACAGTAATCTCTCGACCACTAGGCCAATGCCTAGCATACTCATAGTGTGCTTGGGGAGACGCTATGTGTCTCACTGTATTGTGCTTGGGAAGGGGCCACTAGTCCCTAGTTTATTTTGCACCAACATTATGTCCCCACTTTGGTCGGGATAATTTATTTCCCGAGCAAAGTACAAAACTCCTAAAACGATATTTATTAGATTTATGTAAAGTCTCTTCATATACCTCATAATTACCTCACTTTTTTAACATGTTTTGCAGTAATTGGTCACTTTTTTACCTTATTTATAACATGCAATGTGTTCCTCCACTTTTTCAGTGCGTTGCGCCACCTACATGAAACCTTAGGATTGTGATGTGCTTATCATATAAATACCAATTTGAAAATGGGGGTGGCAATAAATATCATTTTTGCCGCCTGTTTGACTCTTTGGCTTCAAAATTTCAAATACGCATACATATATATATATATATATATATATATATATATATGTATTGTCTACCTCACTTATCTTTTTTCTGAAACTTGCACTCTTCGAGCTTATTTAAGCCATCTTTGCAACCTCTTTCTCCTCCATCAATGGTTCTTTTCTCTGACTTAATGTTTTCCTCTATTGATGAGTGTCAAATTTCTTGACCCTTTTCTTCTCGTTATTTTTTCTTTTTACTCAAAGCCATGAGTAGGCTAACTGATGAACTCAATTTTGAAGAAAAGATTAAAGTTTTCAAATAAATATACAACATTCTCGACAATGTAGGTATCCAGCTCTCCTGCGAAGGGGATTGTGAGATAGGAGAGTTTTCTATAGTGGCTATGACGGAGGGTGGCCTTAGGTTCCGTCTAAACCTCTTTCTTCGTTCTGTCATGAACATACTTGATCTCTCCCCTATGTGTGTCACCTACAACCTTTACAGGATAGTAAACGGGGTAAATGAAATCAGCAAACAATACGGGTTTCACATCTCAGAATGGGATTTGCTTTACTGTTATTTAGTCTAAAAAGTCAAAAAGGACAAAAATAAATGGTATCCGAAGTCTAGACCAGAAAAAGCCTTAGTTCACATGCTTCCCGGTAACATAAAATCGAAAGATGACACCAGCATGGTCACCAGCAGTGTCCATAGGTCCAGGTCAACAAACTTCAAATCCTCATTTATTTGCCTATTCTTTATTTTAAACGTTAGTTAAGTCAAACATTTTGTGTATCTTTGTGCAATCGATCAAGCAAAAAAGTCTTGGGCTAAGGGGACTCGTGCCAATACAGCACATTTGGAGGAGGTTTTGGAATTCTTCGGAGGACTAGAGCTCTACCCACTCGCCAAGGCTGCCTTAGTCCTATTTGACTTTGTACTGACCTACAAGTCGTTAATTTCCCCACTACAAGGATTTGTATTCGGGGATGCCATCAACCGGCTGCAGAAGTGATTCACTTCGTCCCTTAAAGAGAAACAAGCTTTTTATACTCTGAAGCACAGGGATTGGGTGCCATCACCACCGCTCCCCCTCCCAATTGCCATTCCATTGCCATCACATCAATTTGTTCAACCAGCCCAACCTATCGAGCAAGCTCTACGCAGGAGAAGGTTGATTATCGAGGAGAAAGAAGAAGAAGAAACTACTTGTCCTTCCATTGACCTTAAAGGAGAAGACATGGCCCTAAAGAGAAACATCCAACAAGTTACTGAGGAGGCCTTGAGGAAGCTCACGGTAGAAAAGGCCAAGAAGAGGGCTGAGGAGAGAAGAGTAGCAAATAGAAAGAAAACCGAGGATGAGAAGGCTAAGGAAACTACTAGGCCCGAACAGTTTCGAAAGGTTAAAGAGGAAAATATTGAGAAGAACAAGAAGGATTTAGGGGTTTCCATCTCTAAACCTTTGAATGTTTCTAAAAAAATCCTCCTGAGTTAAAGGCGATGACCCACAAGCCAAGAAAAAATAGAAGGTTGATCAGCCTCAAGAAGACTTTTTCTTGGAGGGTCTACTGATAACAAAGGTGCCCCCAACCCAGCCAAAGAGCATTTTGAGCTCCTCCCTACTAGCATCTCCTTGGCAAAACAGGTCCATGCCGGCCAGTAAAGAGAGGACTAACTAAGTCCCCATATAAGTCGTTTACCTGAAGAACCCAATTCGAGACTCTCCACCCTTCATTTCCCAGATCTTGATTCCGAGCCTCCAATTTCCATTCAAACGCCCCGTCACAATCCAGGATACTACTCTTAACTATCCCGAGGAATATCTTAGAGGTATCCTCCCTCCTCGTGATGTTCAAAATACGAGAAAAAACAAAATAGAGGAGTTTGAAGAGCATGATCACTGTGAGTTCCTCTCGCTTTACTTTTTATGTTTTCCTTTTGTTTTTTAGATGTGGAACTTTCTAACAAATCTTCTGTCTCATTGCAGTCAACCTTATACTCCATGGAGCTCATTACTAGGAGTCAAGGCTTTCATAAAAAAAGTTGAACTGGACGAGGTCTATATCAAGAACCTCAGGGAAAGGGTCGATGATCTTGAGACAGAGAATAAGGGTTTTGAAAAAGAGAAGAAAAACTTTAAACAACAACTTATGGCTACCAGTGCTAAAGTCGAGGCCAGTGAAAATAGTGTAGCACATCTGGATGGGCTCTTGGCTAGAAAGGATGAGGAATTGGTGCAAAAAATAGGTGAACTCGCCTCAACAAAATTTGAACTATCTTTTCCAAGGCTGAGCACGAGAGAATGGCATAGGAGCTATCAAAGTCGTATTCAAAACGAGCCGATCTGAAGGATGAAGTTGAGAAGCTGAGGTATGAGTTGAAAGTCAAATCTACTGGTCTACAAGAGATGGAGCTTGCCTTAAAATCTTCTGAAGAAAAAGGTGATGCAGATCTAGAAGCCCAGTTTCAAGACTTCGTCAATTAGATGCAAGATGCTGGGAATGAGTATTTCTTGGATAGGTGGGAGGCTGTAACAAAAAAAAAAAAGAATGTTGAACCTACTTCCCCAATGTACAAAGAAGTGCCATTCCCAAATCCCTACAACACTATCCCTGTGTTCAGCTTCAATTGCCCTGCTCAAACTCCATCAATCCAAACATTTGAAGAGAAAATCAAAGAGGCCGAAGTGGAGGTTGATAGTGCTGCTAGGAATGCTTCTTCCTCTATTCTAGTAGATCCTCCTTCTGTAGACCTTACTTAAGACCCTAATGCAATCAAAAGAGTACCTTCTGAACTTGGGAAAGACGCTACTAAGGACAGATAGAAGTAAGATTTAGGCCCCTCTATTTGTTCTATCTCTTGTTTGCCTTGTAAGTGAACTGTAATGTTAAAATCCTTTTTAAGTTTAATAGAAAATTCTCTTTTTTTTTTTTTTTTGTTTGTGGAAATTGTTGTGCTTTATCTTATGCTCTATTGTGTATTTTGAATTTTCAACAACAATATTCTCTAGGGGCCGACCGAAGAAGTTATTGCCTCCATTGCTGAAGAGATAATTTTTTTTTTGGTAAGTCTGAAGAGATAATTAAGAAGGCAGCTCAAGACCTTATTAACATAATTTGTGATCTTTTTGATTGATGTACTTTTGGTTTTCTTAAGAATGTAATAAAACTTGTGAATTTTATCAAGGCATTTTACTTGTTCCGTGTTGCTTCATGGATCAATTCATTTTTGTTGGAATTCTTTTGGTTCTTAACGCTAGGTGTTTCCTTCATAGATGTGTATTTCTATTTGAGTGTTATGACTCTGGGGATGATTCTTAACTTATCATGCAGTAGTCGAGGACAAAAATAATCTGATCAAATAATGAAAACTTAAACAATTTGTTGCGATTTGCTTTTAATAGAATGATGCTTGGTATGCTAACTACGTCTAAAAAAGTGGTTGGGGCGTTTGTAGCTCTTTCGAACTTATGTTGAAATTGTAAATCATGTTTTACCGACCACAACGAATATGATCAAGACACTGTAGAGACTGTTGTGATAGCTGTTTGATCTTTCTTTAAACCGACATTAGAAATAGATCTAGCGAGGTAGTTCTTTTGAACCATCATTGGGAAAACCCAATGATGCAATCCTTTCGAATTAACATTAGGAGAACCTAGTGAGGCAATCCTTTCGAACCAACACTAGAAGAACCTATTAAGGCAATCCTTTTGAACTAACACTTGGAGAACCTAATGAGGCAATTCTTTCGAACCAACATTAGGGAAACCTAGTAAGACAATCCTTTCGAACTAGCACTAGGAAAACCTAGTGAGGCAATCTTTTTCAGTGTCCACACTTTTGCACTCCAGTGAGATTATCTTTTAACTTTGTGCACACCTCCGAAATTACTTCTTTATGATGCTCATCTGCAATACATTTCACTAATAAATACTGAATGTAACCATTTACATATAAATAACTTAAAATGGGCTGTATTCCATGGTCTTTTAACTGGCTTTCCCTCCAGGTCATATAGCTAATAAGCTCTATTGCCGAGCACCTTTGTAACACGAAATGGATCTTCCTAGTTGGCGCTGAGCTTTCCTTTAGTTGGATCCTTTATAGTTCCCATCGGTTTTCTTAGAACGAAATCTCCAACCTTGAACTCTCTTGGCTTGACCTTCTTATTGTATTTTCTCCTTACTTTTTGCTAATAATTTGCAAGTCTTAGTACAGCCAGCCCCTTTTTCTCATTAATCAAATCCAAACTCACCCCCGTAGCTATATCGTTTTCCCCTTGGTCAAAGGCTTGGGAATGTATAATCAATAAGCCTACTTTCAACGGGATCACTACCTCTATTCCATAAGCGAAAGAGAATGGAGACTCACCAATTGACCTTCTTGGGGTTATCCTGTATGTCCAAAGCACTGATGGAAGTTCATCCACCCATTTTCCTTTAGCGACTTCAAGCTTTTTCTTGATGATATTTAGGATGATCTTGTTCAAAACTTTAGCCTGTCCATTGCTCTAGGGGTAGGTAGGCATCAAATATACGTTTTTTATTCTATATCTGGAATAGTATTTTTTAAATTGAGCACTATCAAATTGTGTTTGATTATCAGAAATAAGTGTCCTAGGGATGCTATATCTTATGATGATGTTCTTCCGTACAAAGCGAATGGTATCTACATCCTTGATATGTGCCAAATGTTATGCTTCCACCCATTTGGTAAAATAATCAACGCTGACTACTAGCCACTTACTGTTTCTAGTAGCAGGTGGCAGTGGCCGCACAATATCAGGATCCCATTGAGCGAATGGACACAGGCTAGTGAGTGGACTAAGTTCGCCATAGGTTGATGAGAATTTGGGGCGAATTTCTGGCATTTCTTATACTTTCGAACGTAAGCTTGAGCATCTCTTCCCATATTTGGCCACTAATAGCCTTAAATAATTGTCTTGCGAGCCAATGACCTACCCCTAGTGTGTGTCCTATAGAGCCCCTCATGTATTTTATAAAGAAAATTTTGCACATTGTTAGAAATGGACACAAAGGATATAGGAGCTTGTGAAGGATTTCTTGTACAGTTTATGGTCGGGAGAGAGCTAAAACCTTATAACCTTGATTCTTAGCTTTCTTACCTATACCTTGTCTTCAATGAGGGTTCTATCATTCATATGGGAGATAATTGGATCCATCGAAAAAGGGCCCAATTGAATACAAATTACCTCTTCACCTTTAGATACACTTGGCTTCTCGAGCACCTCAAGGAAGACTGTATCAATGAGTCTAGTCCTTGGGGATGCGACCATTGTTGCCAGAGCATCAGCATGAGTGTTATAGTCCCTACCTATCAGTTCAATTCCAACCACATTGAAGTACTCCAGTTTCTTCTTTGATAGGTTTAGATATTCGACCATCCTCTTGTTTTTTGTCTCATATTCCCCTTTCAGCTCATTTGCTATTAGCTGGGAATCTATCTTGATCAACACGTTTCTGACAAAAAAGCATCGAGCAATGTCAAGTCCAGCCAAAATGGTCTAATATTCTACCTCTTTATTAGTGGTTTCAAAGCCTAATTTTACTGTATATTCAATAGTTATCCACTTAGGGGTTGTCAAAACAACTCATATCACAGAGCCCCTTTTGGATGAGGACCCATCCACTTCGATCTACCATGAGGGTGTAGCTGCTCATGAAACTGTTTCAGCCTCTAAGTTGATTTCAAGCTGTCACACCTCCTGTATTTGCTCGGGGACTGGAGGAGTAAATTCTGCCACAAAATCTTCTAAGATTTGTACCTTTATTATTATCCTTGGCGCAAATCTTATATCAAAACTCTAAGAGAAATTGCCCACTTGGCCATCATTCCTATGATGTCTGCTCTCTTCAAAAGTTGGCCAATGGGTTGGTCAGTTACTATCTGAATGGTGTGAGCATGAAAATAGTGAGCCAGTTTCCTGGAAGCCATCACCAATGCCAAGGTCAACTTTTCAGGGGAAGATATTTAGTCTTTACCCATTGTAAAGTTTTACACGCATAGTAGATAGGCTTTTTTTCTTCCATTCTCTTCTTTTATCAAGACGGCACTAACTGCCTATTCTGAGACTGCTGAATACAACTGCAAAACATCCCCTAGTTGGGGGATTGACAAAATAAGGGCAGTCGTCAAATATTCTTTTAGCTTCTCCAACGCTTGATTCGCCTTCCCATCTCAAACCATCTTACTTACCCACTTCAATAACTTAAAGAATGGTCGGCACTTATCTGATGCTTGGCTAATGAATCTGTTAAGTGCCACCACAATTCTAATTGGTTTTTGAACATTTTTTTTGTACGTTGTGGGGCAATTGCCTAAATCACCTATATCTGGTCGGGATCAGCCTCAATTCCACGTCTGGTGACCAAATGACCTAAAAACTTCCCAAAACTTACTCCAAGAGCGCATTTGGCAGCATTGAGCTTCAACCCATATTTATTGAGAGTAAAAAAGACATGGTGTAAGTGTTGAATATGGGTCTCTGGCTCTTTGTTCTTAACCACCATATCATCAATAAACATCTCTATAATCTTACCAAGGTTGTCTTTAAAAATCTTCTAACAAGTTATTAATATATGACACCAGCATTCTTTAGACCAAATGGTATAACCCTGTAACAGTAAACTCCTTGGGGCAATGAATGAAGTTTTCTCCTCATTAGGGCTATGCATTAGGATCTGGTGGTACCCTCTATATGTATCTAGAAATGGCATCCTTGAGCTTCCAGCTATCGAGTCGACCAATTGATCAATTTTTGGAAGCGAAAATGAATCTTTGGGGCAGGCTTTGTTTAGGTCTGTGTAATCGACATAGACTCTCTATTTCCCATTCTTCTTTTCGACAACTATTGTGTTGGCCAGCCACTCAGGGTATGAAACTTCCCCAATGGCTTCAGCTTCCAACAACTTGTCTACTTCCTCTATAACTGTCTCGGTGTGCTGTAGAGTAGACCTCTTTACCCTTTAAACTACGGGTTTTGCCTTTGAATTAACATTTAACTTATGGCTCATAACTTCATGGGAAAAAGTTGGCATTTCTTGTGGAGTCTAGGCAAAGGTCCCGATATCATTTAACAACATCTCGGCCAACTCTAGCTTTTCCTCAGCACCTAAATTCAATCTAATCAGGAAAAACCTATTATGCTCGGCAGGGCCAACCTGGAATTTTTCCAACTTTTCAATAGCTTTCTTCTCAAGATCTCCTCTTACGTCATCAATTTTGAGGGCATCTTCAGGTATTTCTGTGAGTTGGAGTTGCTCAGGCAATGGTTTGGACTTCAGGGCAGCAGTGAAGCACCTTCGTGATGTGTCTTGGTCCTCTTTAATCTCTATCACCTCATCACCATAAGGGAACTTAAGAACTTGGTGATAAGTTGAGGGGATTGCCTTTAGTATATAGATCTATAACCTCCAAACAATGACATTATACGAAAACGGTGTGTCCACTATTATAAACTCAACCTCGTATTCCATTAGGCCTACTTGGAAGGGGATTATAACCCTCCCCAAAGGCCATAATGAGGTAGGGTTAAATTCAATCAATGGGCATTTGGCCGGCTCCAGATCTTCTTCGGTTAAGCCAAGTTTCTTAAATAAGTTAAGAAGCATGACTTCTATAGAGTTCCCAACATCCACCAAAATTCTATTCACTTCAGACTCGAACATCTTTAGTGTAATCACCAGGGCACCATTATATGGCTGTCGAACTTCAGTACATTCATCTTCATAAAAACTTGATTCCTTGAGCACTCTCTCTTCATGGGCGTTTACTCGGGAGTCCAGTAATTTTCAAAACTTCGCCAGCTTAGCCCACTTGTTACTTACCAACACAGGGATAAGCGATTATATTCTGGGGACGATTCTCCATGTGGATAACATGGATGACTGGTGACCTCTGTACGTCTCTCCTAGCCCTTGCCCTTGGTGGCAGTTAGGCTTCTTCCACGTAATCTTCTTCATCAACCTTTTCCCTTTTCCTTCTCTGGTCTTCCCGTTGTACTCGGGAAGGACCCTTGGCGACTCTGGTCCTTGTCTCATCAATGAATTCTTTCAAGTGTCCTTTCCTAACTAGATCCTCTAGGTGAAATTGTAAGGACCGGCACGACTCTGTACGATGCCCTCTGTCTCAATGATAAGAACAATAATCTTTATGATTCTCTTGCCCGGATAATTAGGCAGCTTCTTTGGCCATTTAAAGTATGGTTTGTCACGGATTTGGGAAAGGATTTTTAAAATCAACTCCTTAAATACCGTGTTGATAGCCTAAAAAATAGACTTACCTTCTGTCATAGTCAGGCCTTTTTCCCTTGCCCTTCTCATTCTTTGATCCGAAAGACTCTCATTCTTTTTACTCGGCCAGCCTGGTGTCGTCCTCAACCTCTACATACTTTTCTATTCTGTACATAAGGTCGGACATATTGGTTGCTGGCTTTTTCATCAGCGACAGCCATAGCCTGTCTCCTTTTTGTAACCCCAACTTGAATGAGGTCACAACAAGCTACTAGAAGTATCCTTCTACCTTGTTGTATAGCTTTATATATCTCTAGGAGTAATCCTTCAAATTTTCATCATTCTTTCTCCTTTTGGTGAAAGTACATCAGCGGTTTTTGGCTGTTTGGCATTGGCCAAGAATCACGTGACAAACTCCTTAACGAGCTACTTCTAGTTCCTAATACTCCCTAGAGGTAGCTTATAGAACCATTGGAGTGCTATATCTCCTAAACTTAATGGAAACACTCCACAAATGAGATCATTATTCCAACTCCAGAGTATCATCGCTTGCATATAATGACAATAGTGTGTTACCAGATCCAATTTACCATTATAGACATTAAACTGTGGGATTTGAAACTTCTTTAGGGGCTATACCTCATAGATGCTTGTAGTAAACGATGAGGCAGAAATCCATCCAAGAGTCTTCATTATCATCATCTGAGTGATTTGATCAGAAACTTCCCATTCGTTGTATTGCACTTTTTCCACCACCTTAGACTTACCAGACTCCTTCGACTTTGTGGGAACCACGTCTTTGCTTAAGAAGCTTTTGCTTGTGTCGTGGTGCTTCCTTTGGCTAGACTACTTCTTTTTGTGTGTGTCACCCCTATGGTGAGATTTAGACAGCCTTTCTCGTTGTAATTGTAAGACTTCTGCACGTTAGGCCTACACTAAATGTACTTCATCAAGTCCAGGACTAGGACCTTCCATTTGGCCAGAAGCACCTCCATGCCTAACATCGGATTGTTCTTTTTCATTGGCTCCTGCCTTTTCATCATCGCCTTGGTTTCCCAAGCGATACATGGTGTTATAGCTTTCATCCGAATAGGTTTTGAATCATCGAGACTGGTTAGAACATGAGCTGCCGATTTCATTCTCTCTTTTCTCAATTCGAGGAGTATTTATTCCAGCTCAGCTTGCCTCGCGCTTGCCTTAACTAGTAAATCTTGTCTTCACTTAACAGCTTTCGAATCGTCCACCTTTTTTCTTCTGCTGGACTTCAATCCTAGAGTTCATATAACTAACGCGCTCCATTTTTGCTTGGATGATATCATCTCATCCCCCACATGGGCAAAAGGTAGGGGTGTTGTGTTACCGCCTCAAGTCATTGTCAACAAAGTTTGAAAGAACAAACGGTTTGCAAAACAATAGTGTATGGGGAACAAAGAAACTGCCCCACGTGGGTGTCAAATGTTTTGTAATAAAAAATCACTACTAGAATTGCTTACCACATTAACCTAAAATCCGAGCGCAAACCAGTCGAACACAAAAGGAATGGAGAGAAAGTTCCCGACTAGATTGCAATGATGTTATATAATATACGACTGTTACTTTCTCTTAAATGTCTTTTACTTCTCATTTAATGCCCCTATTTTGCATTAAATGTGCATGGGTGATTGGGGCATCTGAATATATAGGATGCAATTCTGAGGACTGTCTACATGTCACATTTGCCTACCACTTATAACGAAGCAGATTAACTAAATTAACTTTTAGATAATAAATTCGGTTCACTTATTACTATTTGGCATTTATGGTTAGGGTCACATTATTGAACAGTAGGGCCCAACTATAGTAATCTCTTGATCACTAGGCCAACGTTGAGCATACTCATAGTGTGCTTGGTGAGATGCCATGTGTCCCATCGTATTGTGCTCAGGAAAGGCCACACGTCCCTAGTTTATTTTGTACCAACAAACTTCAAATTTTAACAATATCTTTTTTTGGTATTTTTTTTACTAAAAGTTACTAAATATAATTTTTGGTCCATTTGATGAAATAAATAATAACTTTTTAGCAATTTTTTGTAACTTTTGGGTATGTGATAAAACTTTTGACAACTTTTCATAAATTTTGGTAAATTTTGACCATTTTTAGTAATTTTTGATAACTTTTAAGTTAAGTAAGTTATTATATCTAAGTAAAAAAGTGATAATAATTAGTGTTTTGTCAAACATCCAAGAAACAACTTTTTGTAATTTTTCAATGAAATTAAACTGCCAAACGGTGAGTAAAAATAAAACCCAACAATGAATAATGCAATTTATGATTAATTATTTTACTACAGTAAATCCATGACATACACTACGTAAAATAAAAACTATAATGATTAATAAAGATATAGAGTAGCCTCAAAGCCCGAGAGCGATCTTACCTATTTCTTTTCCTCTTTTCTATTTTTTTTTTTTTTTTAACTTGACATGAAGAGAGTATTTGCTTTTGGTTAGAGCTTATGATGCAGGACAGGATAGAGAATCAACATCCATGCAAGACTTGGTATGGTAGCTCAGTGCATCTCATATAAATTAGCAATAAGACACTGTTTCACATGGGGGTGTTTGGTCGGATAAAATCAATTAAAATTCACCAACTTTTACTAATTATTTTATACTATTTTCTAATCAAAATTTACTACATATCACTTTTATATCAAATTTTTATACTTTTACCGTATTTTTTAACCGAACTTTTACTAATCAAATATCCCATGATAGAAAATTAAATTTCAGAAATTAGTAATTTGTATTTTCAGAACAAGTGTGTTCTCCCAGTTAATGCACAATAAAACTTATTTAGGCTACGTTTGGCGCACCAAAAAGTGAGAAAAAATGAAATAAAATGTGGTTTGGAGAAACTTTTTATGTTTGGTGTACACCGCTCAAACCGTATTTTTGGAGATGAATAATAAAATTTCGTTCCGACAGATCGGATTTCCGTTTGGACGGATTCAAATTTTTAGATAGTCATGATTTCTTTACACTACAATCCGTCCAAATAGATTGTAGAAACCGTTTGGACGAAAGTTGCTTACGCGATTCCGTCGAAATCGTTTCTACAATCCGTTGGAACGGTTTTAAAAACGTCACAAAAACTAGTCAAAGTGGGTGTTATTTGGTAATTTGAGAGTCCATAGTGAGAATGACAAAAAAAATTTTGCTATTTGATTAATCGAATTTTAATTATCTACTTTTTTTTGAAAAAATATTGAGCCTTTTTTGAATTTTAAGAAGACGGAAATGTATAAAATTTTATAAAAATTTTCATCAATTTTTTGTGTACCAAATACAGCCTTAATGTACGCAAATTTCATTGGTAGGGTATAAAATATTCCGAGTGCGGTGAATAAAGTTTTTTATGGCTTTTGAAGGCCGTCGCGCCGGTAAAAGTTCGCCACACTTCGAATTTGGCCGTGCATGATTAGTTGGAAGTCTTTACCTACCAAGTAATGAAACAGACGTTAGAAATTTGGTCATTGCAATTAATTAGTTTCATGGAGTAATTGGTTGACTTCCTAATTTCTAAAGTCAACGTTTTCTACAAAATTTTACTGGAATTTGTTATTACCATATAAAATTATGCGAGTTTAATTTTGACATAAATAATAGGCTACCAGTTACAAATTTTTGATTTTTTTTTTAAAATGACTAAATTTTGTCTTATACTTTAATTTTTTTTTAAAACATGAGAGGTAAAAATTTCAAATTAACAAAAAAAATTAAAAAAACTAACTATTAAAAAATTAAATTTTTACTCTCTCAAACACAAAAAGAACTAACTTTTTTGTAATTAACTAGTAATTGATTACAAAAGAAAAAAAAAAAAAAGCTAGTCTTTTGCTTCCCGAAGAAAGCCTTAATTAGAGTTTATTGAGAGTACGTCAAGAAATAACAATTATACTAATATTATAATTATGTCTGTTATTATTAATTCTTTTTATAAAAGATGAAATTTAAGTATTTTATTTTATGTTTTATTTCTAGTTAATTTAGTAAGTTTGATAAATTATATATCTAGATATAAGTTATAATAACAAATAAATATGTTTATTTTATAAGATCATATAAAATTTTTAATTACGAGTGTGAATTTCGTATGGCATCATGTAATTTAACATGTTTATATGCATAGTATAATTTTATACATAATTTGACACATTTATTAAATAGATTATACGGATTTTACACGAACTGACATTAAAACCGATATTAATCTTCTTAAATCCTTCTTCACATCTAAGGAGAATAGGAAAAAATGGGTCGGTAACACTCTACAAGTAGCCATTAATTAAGAACGGGACACAATTATGTAGGTGGGCATTTCAAGATTTCGGGCTTGGGAGTGATATCAAGTTTGATATCAGTTCGATGACATCACACATCACAATAGTTAAATTAAGATTTAACGGTTCAAATATATTCAAATATTTTTATATATTTTTTTAATTAAAAATACTTCAATAAATACAGATTGTTGAATTTTAATACAACAGGCTATATATGTGATGTCATGAGACTGACAGCTCTCCTATTTTGGCATTTCAAGCTATTTATACATCAGTAAAGCTACCCTCACTATATTTTTATTCTGCATTAATCACCGCTCATATTTTTATCGTTAATTTTTAAATAGGAGACAATATCTCCCGTCTGTGATAATTTTAGACGAAATATACTAGTCACTATGGGTAGTCACCAGTAAAAAATAGGTGTGCGGTAACTAATGCAGGACAAAAGAGTAGTGAGAGTAGAATTTTTGTTTATACAAAAAATAAATTATTATGGAGAAGACTGTGGAAGGAGTACTACATACAAAATCACATCGGGTTGTGTTTCAATTTAAATTTGACATGTAATATAACGTATAAATTTAAAATTTTTTAAAATTTATTAATTATCAAATCTTTTTCTTCTTTCCCATTTCATATCCCAATAAGAAAACACTAAAAAAAATAATTAAACATGTACAACATAATGATAAGTGATTTAGGGTTCATTTGACAAAAAAAAAAAAAAAAGAGTATTTTTTTGATATATATTTTTTGTTCTATGTGACTTTTTTCATCAAAAATTATTTTTTTCTAAAACTGTAACTTTTTTTTCATGTTAATCACATTCGTTAAAAAAAATAAAAAAATAAAAAATCAATGTACCTTTGGATAAAAGGTATCCAATTAGATAAAAAAGTAACAAAGAAGTTAACTTCTTTATTTTTTTGGATTTGATCCAAACGAATGTGTATTTTTTTTTTCTACGGATGTGATTAACGCATCCAACTTATAAAAAAATTTTAATTTTGATAAAATTGTTATATAAAAAGAAAAAAATAAAAAAATACTTTTTTTTTTTTATAATCAAAAGCAGTCTTAGTCTAATATATTATTTCATATAATTATATAATTTCATCCTCTAATTTATTTAATTAAAATTTATATATTATTGTATTTAAATCAATGTACTGCACCACGTAACGAGACTTTAAAGTCCCGTGCAAATCTAACATCTAACAATTTCTTGACATGGACATGCATCCGAATTTGTAATACGACCCAGCTGGCGTTCCTTAATTAGCTAGCGAGGGGCAAATTCCCCACTAATAATTATGGGTTGACTCCCCATTCCTCAATATCCAAGGTCGCTTCCTCATAAAGAAGAGCCACTCTGTTATTACACGTGCGACAACTTCATAGCTGCAACAAAAACATCAACTCCTCTAGCGGATCACAAAATTGTGATGATAAATTTTTGTTAGCAATCAAATATAGAGCGCGTTTAAAATTGTATAAATTAGTATAAATTTGTAAAAAATTATGGTTTTATAATTTATATTATAAGTAAAAAAATTTTTATTTTGTAAAAATTTGTAAAAATTTGAAGAGATCCAAACAATCTTATAATATCACCATAATTATTTAAGGTGTTAGGTGCTTTAATTTTGCAGGCATTTAACTTCACCAAAGCTGCATTTTTTCCCCCCTTTTGATTTAGAATGTCCAACATTACGTACATAATAATCTAAAGCTCCATCCCACTTGCCTTTTAGAATACATGATTTTTGTTTTTTTATTTTGGACCTAAATTTTAAGATAAATTTACGGAATACGTTTTTATTGTTAGTTTTCAAAAATTTATACATATAAATAAAAAATAATAAATAAAAATATCATAAACGGGGGCCTTTGAGTTATTGATTGAATCATTGATAGATAAATATATTCTTGACGTCATTACATATTTCTATATGATTATACATTGAGTTTGTAGCTTTTGATGTTGATTTTGGATATTTGGATTCGAAGTTTTGCGAGAACACAAATCTAGGATTCCAGGATTTCATTTATGGCTTCTGCCATTCGAATGGGGTTGAAATGCTATCAATCAAAGGCTAGTGTTTGGATAAGTGTCCAAACGACCTTATACCAAATTTTATAAATTTGTTAAATTATTTTCCAAACCCTTTTGTTTTAAGACCTTGCCCCTTGGTAGTGACTATGATTTGAATATTTACCATGAATCAACATGCCCTTTTTGAATTACTAGATGTCTAGATTTATATTAATTAAAGTTATAAACATGTTGTGATTGGAAAATTTATATTGGGAAATTTTTTCATTGGAATGATTATTATTATTATTATGCATGATTAAGCATATCATATACATGTGTTTAGAGTTACTCACTTAATCACTATAATTTGTTGAGATTGCCTTATTGTTATTGATGTAAACATAGGCCCAATCATATCATAGAGGAGATCATTTTCTTAAATATGCTAAAATGAGTTTTTTAAAATTAATAAATAATCCTAAGTCAATATATATGACTATAGATTGGTCATTGATAATGTGAAATTAATTTAAGGCATTAATATTGCAATTTTATCAAATTGCAGACCGATACTTGCTTACGGATGAATACTTATCTTGAGATACAATATAAGAACAATTAAGAGATTATGTTATTTACTTTTCTTTTTGGGATAAGATGCACCCCTAGGGTGTTGGCTTGCCTTTATAGATTAAAACATCATGGTTGGTTGCTTCATATTTGTAGCTAATTTTTACCTAGTTATTATAAATTAAAAAATGATGCGTTAATAATCTTACGTGCTTGGCTGAATGTTTTTTGTCTCAAGATAAAGTTTGAGTAGATGAAAAATACAGTTGTATATCTATGTCATTTACATCCCCACTTGCCTTTATATAATTTCTTGATGTGAATGCGTATTATATTTATAGTGTATTGTTAAGTATGCATACCTATTTGTTTTACCAATTGAACTGTCAAGCTCACCCCTCCTATATTATAAGTGATCTTTCAAGATTTGGAAGAAAGCAATTGGAGCTGAATTAGCAGTTACTGATTTGACTAAGAGATTTTTATATCTCCACTTCTATTTGTACTCCTATTTGTGCAATTCAAAGTGTGAGTTTCAAAATCAGACCTATATTACTATTTCTTGTGAGGTTGTATTTGTGACTGATCACCAGAGGTTGTATGTATCTATTATTATATATGGATTGTTCTAGTCCGATAGGTCTTATTTGATATTATCTTACATAAAAAATGAGGAATGTTATTTATAAATCTTTGTACTGTATTATTTGTTCAACTATATAGGTGACCTAGAATAACGATGTGTTGGTACTTGTTCATTAATGTGATTTAACGTTAGAATAAGTTTTAGTTTATGTTCAAATTATTTTCTATTTTCCCACGCCGTCCGCATGAATAATTAATTGAGGGATGTGACAATCTTACTATACTTCTTATATTTTAAATTGTCTAACTTTATCTTTGTATTTTAAAATCGTTCTCACTTTATTCTCTCTCTTCAATTATCATAAAAAAAATGTGATGCAAAATACCCATATCCATGTACAAAATGCACATGCAACATTTTTCATCAAAAAAAATTAACATCAAAAAAATTAACAAAAGGAGATCTGACATAAAGGGTATAATGAGACGATTTAAAAATACAGGGACTGTTGTTAAATGAATGGCAAAGTAAAATGTGCTAAATTCTGCACTTAAGGAGAATTTCTAGCTTATAAAACGGTAGTTAAGTCCGCAGAGAAACCTGAAACACGTGAAGACCAAAATTAGAGAGATTGAGAGAAACCTGAAACACGTGAAGACCAAAATTAGAGAGATTGAACAGTACGGAGAGGACTTGTTCACAACAGCTAAAAGGATTTTTTTTGGTAAGTCAGCTAAAAGAATTGAATGAGCAATAACTCTCTCTGTCTCAAAATTGAGACTGCCCCTCAATACAACAACCCTATGCTCTGTATATGTGCAGTCCACAGAACATTACTGCTGCTATTATTATTATTATTATTACTGCCACTAATATTTCTAGCTGTGGAATCTACTAATTCCCCACCCCAAACACTGCTTTCCAGCTCCAAGCATTCATCAATTACTGAAGCTGTCGCCGACCCACAACAAACTTTATTCACGTCGTCGTAAATTTCTTCAATGAACTCTTCTCCCTCATCTTTATTCCTTCTAATTGTGATCCAATTCTCATCCCATGTCCAGTTGGGTTGCCCGGAGGACGGCAACCGTCCGATCCTTGTCGTCGCAGAATCCGAGCAAGAAGTGTGAATTTCCGACTCTTCTTCTAACGAGCTCCACAAGTCCAGATCGAGTATGCTTGTTGGAGAAGAGGAATTGAATTCCCCTCTTTGTTTTCGAGGGGAATTGCATTCTGCTAGAAATGGATGCGCGAGAAGTTTTTTAGCCGTCCATCGCTCTCCCGGATCTCTCCTCAAGCATTTGCTCAAGAAATCCTTTGCTTGTTTGGAGAGATAATCCGGGAATTCTGGTACTTTCCCGGAGAATGCAATTCTGTGGAGAATTGATACTGGGTCAGTCAAATTAGGCCACGGTGAGCCGCCTCCGGTGGCCATTTCAATGACTAAGCACCCCAGTGCCCATACATCAGCAGGGAACCCCTGCTCCTCCCCACGCGCCACCTCTGGTGCCATGAACATAGGCGTGCCGCCAATTGCCACCGCCGTGGCACCGTCACCACCACCGGCCGCCCATGGATGGACCCACTTGGCGCAGCCAAAGTCAGCAATTTTGGCACCATTTTCCCCAATTAAAATGTTCCGGCCCTTAATGTCACAATGTGCTATGCCCCTTGAATGCAAGTACTCCAAACCACGAACAATTTGGTGGGTATAATACCCGATTGACGCCTCGGCAAGCCGATCGCCGCCGTGCCGGAGAATTGCATCGGTAAGCGTGCCGCCGGAGACATACTCCATCAACAAATTGTAGACGAGACTATTGTTCTCTCTAGTAATGTCGTACCCAATGTAGCTTACCACGTGGAGAGAGCTCAAAGTGGATAGAATTTTCTGCTCTCTTTGTAAGGACTCGGACCGAGAGAGCTCGGCGGATTTGACAGCAAAAATGTCGCCGGACCGGTGAGAAGTGGCGGTGGAGACTGTGGCGGAGGAGCCACGGCCCACTGTGTGGCCTCTAGTCCAGTACATTTTGGGGAAATACTTGGGAAGAGCGAGAAAAAGCTTGGTTTGGGGAGTTCTGTTTTGGTTGGTTGATTTGTGTCCTTATATAATGAGCTCTAAAGCCGTCCTACTTAAATGGCAAATTTTATTGGTTGGGTGGTGGGTATGGGTAGCGCCTCTCTCTCTCTCTCTCTCTCTCTCTCTCTCCCCCTGTCTTTCTCTCTCTATCTATATCTATAATTCTCAATCTCTCTCTGACGTGTCAAAAGCTGTGTGAATTGACAGCTTGGCTGCTAGGAGGGGATGACTTGGCGTAATGGGAGGGGAGCACGTAGAGGAGTTGGGATGAATGGGGATGGAGTTAGGAAGTGAGCAGTAACAATTGGATAGATTTGGTTGGTCAATTGGTGGGTACGTGGAAGAAAAGAGTTGGAGATGGTTAGATTGGATAGATAATCCATAAATTCCAAACAGGGGATGCTCCGTTCTGTTCTGTTCAAACTGAGAGCGTGGATTGACTTTGGGAATTAAATTTGGTGGCATGGTGGGGGGTGGGGGGTGGGGTGGGTTGGGTTGAACCACCAAAATGGTTGATCTTTTAGAGTATTCCACCTTTTGGAAGGCAGTTGAGTTTAAATTAATGCGTATCCTATAAAGGTTGCATATATGCATCTTGTGCCACTGTGTATTGTTAAAGTTAAAGAAAAGAACAAAGCTTTAGGAAGAAAAAATTAGGTATTTTGTGCCAAAGTCAAAAAGGCTCGTAGGAAGATTAATTTGGGCGCTTTCGCATAGATGATTTGGTAGTCCCCTGTTAATCCATCCAAATACAATGCATATGTGAAGAGTAATGCCATGCTAGTATAACAATAGCAAAAAATAAAAAATAAAAATTTAAAATGTTACTTAAATTAAAGTGGAAAACTTCTGACATAAATTAAAAGAAATTTATTTTAATTATAACTACATCATTATTACATCATTTTAATTTCACTTTTTGGTATATTTTATTAGTCCAATAATATTTTTCATATAAGAAATATATATATATATATATATATATATTTTTGTCATGGGTATATACCAAGCCAACATGGAAATAAGGCTAATTCCAAGATATGCATTTTGTAGGACATGAACACCCTGCTGTTGCCCCTAACAATGCCATATGTGTGAGTAATGCTGCACATAGTGCAAGAATTCTATTTTTGTACTTGATTTACTAACTTTAGATACAAGACCGTAAAACCCTAACCAGGAATATACTTTGTTGTCATGTTTGTTACACTTCCAAAGTGTGTGTCTAAGAAAAAAAAAAAAAAAAAAGGAAAACTTGGGATTAAATTTTTCATTTGTAGGTCTTATAAATTTCAAGTTTGATAACTAAAAAAAATAAAAATAAAGTAAATTATCAAAACGTGGGATTAAAAATATTGTGAGAGGGTTGGCACATCCTTCATATTGGATTCGATTTCCGCCAAAAAGTAAAGGTATAAAATTATTTTTGTTTCATCTCTTTTTCAAATTACATCTTTTATCTGATCTTACATCCTAATAACAAAACACCAGCAAAATAATCTTACGTAAAAAAAGGAAAATAATCTCATATTATATTCTATCCCATATATTATTTCATATTATTATTTATCTTCCATTATTTAGTTTTCTCAACCAAACATAACTTAGATGCCCAATAAAGTGTTTTGGAGTATGCTCAAAACATTAGGGGTCATTTGGTTTATTTTTTTATTTTTTATTTTCTGTTTTTATTTTTTATTTTCTGTTTTGAGTTCATATTTCATTTTGTACTTTTGAAAATGAGGAAAACAGCTTAAAATTCATTTGGTTACTTGTGTTTTCAAAATTTGTTCTCGAAAATTGAAAATGAGTTTACACATGAAATGAAAATGATAAAAAGTAGTTTTGAGAGTTTTTAACAAAAAATAAAGAAAATTTTAAAACAAGGAAAATAAAATATTTTTTGTTTCCTCATTTTGAGATTTTTAACACATGAAATGAAAATAGAAAATAGAAAACAGAAAAACAGACCAAATGCCACCTTAATTGTTTATTTATTTTTTTTCCTTTTCCACATTTTCTTACATGTTGCGTTCTGGAAAAGCTTTGATTACATAACTTCCCACGTTGAGAAAAGGTTTCATTTTTGACAAGCGCGGGATTGACATCATTTTTTTAAAAGTGTAGTATCTTGAGTAGTGGTGGTTAATGACTTCCAAATCAAGATTTGCTAAACATAATTAATTAAGAAAAAATGCTATGCTGTTGAAAGAAACAACAACCCTTGTAGAGTAGTCAATTAAAATGATCCAATAATGGCAATCGTGAATTTACAGAGCATCTGAATGGGTTATATATTATTCTTAAAATAATTGGTACACAAATTTATTTCATAATTCTAGTTATATTTTTTTCAGAGAATTTTTTTAATACCTAAGGTGGCAATTGGTTTGCATTTTTTTTTATTATTGTTTCTATATTTTGTTTTGAGATTCATGTTATAAGAATGCGAAGAAACGTTTAGTTTGATTTTTTTGTTTTTTATGTTTTAGGATTCTTTGTATTTTGAGTTAAAAGGCCTAATTTGACCATTTTGCATTTCTTGCGTTAGCCTGTTTCTTGTTTTCTAAAATAAGTTTTGAGCATACAAGTGACTAAATGTATTTTAAACTGTTTTTGTTGACTCTAAAATAAACCCTCCTTGCTCTAAAAAAAAAAAAAAAAAATCATTAGTAGCCTCCTATCAGTATAACCCACATTGCCATTAGCAACCTCAAATGGCAGACGACCATTTGATTAGGAAAATTGTTATGCTTACAAATTAAACTAATGGTTTGTTAGATGGAATTCTTCAAACTAACGCTTTTTAATAAGGGCTACAAGCAGTGGAGTATTAAGGAACTATTATTCGGAGAATAAGATTAGTTGCTTAAATATTGACTTGTATGTGGTAGTTGCCACTTATTCTAACTTTCCAATGGCTCATCTCTAAGTAAACCTTTCTTCCAATATTTATAAATGAATGAAAAACGTACTTATTCCTAAAACACCCACACGACAAAATTATAGTAGTGTAGAAAATTCTTGCCATTACAATAGTAGTAATTATTAGGGTAAGTTATGCTTTATAGCTCAAACTTTTGGTATTAGGGTAAATTATGCTTTATAGCTCCGAACTTTTAGTCAAATTCATTTCAAAGTCTACAATAATTTTAATAATTAATTAAGGATTTAAATTTGTTTGCAGTGTTATTAATTCCTTCGTAAAATTCTATTAACTAATAATTTTTCGAATAAATAGATCACGTGAGTATCCATCGATCAGCCATTTGACTATTTAACGAGAGATTTTCTAAAGAATGGATAATATTATAATTAATTAAAATCTTAGATCTTTAATTATTATACTCAAATTGTTAAGTCTTAAAGTAAAATTTAATAAAGTTAGGAATATAGATTACAATTTAATCTATTTATTGTATAGTGAAATTGTTTTTATATTTTTAAACTCGTTAATTTTTATCACTGCTCCAAAAACTCGCAATCAATGTACACCAATACTACTATCATAACTTTCGATTTGGATTGGAAAAAAAAAAAAAAAAAGAAATGACTGAGTTGGTTTGAGTAAGAAGCAGTACAACAGTTGAAGAGGCCTGGTGTGGGAGAAGTTGTAACTAATACCAAATTAATTAAATTGAATTGATTTCACAAATTGAGAGATGGAATAATTTAAGCAAAGAGGGAGGTATAGGTAAAGTAGAAGGCAATTAAGGGGAGTGGGGTAAAGGGGGCTCGCTCTCCCCTCCCCCCCCCAAAAAAAAGTACTTTTGGCACACTAACCATACAACTCATCTCATCACCCTTCTTTAGTCAAATAATTAGATGGATCAGTTGGTTGGGCCAACGTAAAGCATCTGAACTCTCTAAGTGATGTCACATTCATAAGTTTAATGAAATGACGTAGACGATATGACATACAATATAATTTATTGCGTAACTTGTAAGATTGTTAATCGCGAGGTGTCCACCTTCACACATATCTTCACATACGTACTATTTAATTTGTACATCAATTAATGTGTTTGGATTGGTGGTACAAATTTTAGTATTACTCTCTATTTACCAATCTTCTGGTGAAAAAAGTTTTTTTAACTGCGGTCCAAAGTGGTAGTCGAAAATTAAGGAGCAATGGTCAAAGAGTATTAGTTACAGCTTGACTATTGCTCGTTGGCAATAAAATTTGCTCCATAGTAAAATGATCGTTGGTTACTGGCCATTACTATAGCTATGTATTGGTTACAACAAATATGCTACTAGATACGATATGTATAGAGTGGCAAATAAAGAGAGCCTAGATCCATTAGGTACTACAGATATGACTTAATTTTAGTTATGGCCTAAACTGTGGTAAATATTATTATATTAGTGGCGGACTTAGGTAATAACCAATATAAAAAATTAATTATTTTATATATAGCATTAGACCATAGTAAAAAAATTAATTATTTTTAATTTTAATTTGATTTATACTAGTAATTTTTTTTACATGTACAATTAACATAAATTTACAATCAATAACCAATTTTAATTCCTACATAGTATCTGTTAATACGAGATATAAATTATAATAATTTAATAAAAATGCATTTGAATATATTAAAATAATATTTTCATGTAGTACAACATTAAAAATATATAATAAAATACCAACAAAAATTAATAATACAATACCAAAAACATTTTTGAATATTATATTAAAAAAAACAAACATAACATCCTCAATACAGTACCAACAAAAAATCACTTGGAATCCCTAAAATAAAAATAAAATAATGATTAGTTTAATAGACTACCTAAACACAATAAAAAAATAAATATAACATAAAAAAATATTTAAAAAATTTATGTATAAATTATAATATAAAATTAGACAAGTGAATATTTAGAACAACGAGACATTGGTAGACACGCAGTTTGCTCCTACACGTTACTAGTACCTAATTGAAGTTAGTGTCAAGTTTCATTTACATCCGACGGCATTTGTTTCATTTAAGTGACTAGCAAAAAAAATTAGAAAAACATAAGTTTAATTACTGCTGCTAAATATTTGACTCTGTATTTAGTTACAACTTTTGTTGGACAATAGTCAATGACATTCTTTAATTTCGGTAATGGACCATAATAAGAAATCTTAATAACCAAAGAGCCTTTCTCTAATAGTGGTTAAGATTTTAGCAACAATTATAAAATTACTAGAAGTGTAAACACACAGTATGTGTGGTTATCACTTTATTTCTGTAATTTAGTTAAAGGTATAAAATAAAATAAGGTAGTGGCTAAGAATTTGAAATTTGTAAGATAACTTAATTAGGGATAATTTTTAGAAATTATTTGATTTAAAATTTAAATTTGATGGGAGGTTGCAAAGTATTTTAAAAAAATAAAAACCTTTCATTAAAATTGAAGTTTCATTCATTTTTAAGTTTCACCAATACCCCTAATTTTTTATCTGTATAAAATAGTATAAATAATGTTGTTAGATAATTTTAGGACTTGTTTGGTTACTAAAATTTTAGTAAGTTTTTGTAATTTACAAAAATTTCTTATTTGGTAACTTTTAAATTTTAATAGTTTTTAGTAATTTTTTGCACAAAATAATATTAAACCAAACAATTAAAAGTTGTTAAAAGTTATTAAAAATTATTTATTTTTACCAAATGTATAAAAATTTCAAATTACTGTCTTTTTACCCATTTTCAAATTTAAGTAACAATTATAGAACTATAATATTGTATACTATTTAAGTGAAATTTAAAAAAATTAGGGACCATTTGGTTTGTTTTTTATTTTTTATTTTTATTTTTTATTTTCTGTTTTGAGCTCATTTTTCATTTATGTCTTTGAAAATAAAAAAAGTAGTTCAAAATTTATTTGGTTACTTATGTTTTCAAAACTTATTTTCAAAAACTGAAAATGAATTTATGCATGAAATGAAAAATGGTAGAAAGTTGTTCTGGGAATTTTTAACAAAAAACAAAGAAAATTTCAAAACAAGAAAAATAGAACATTTTCTATTTTCTCATTTTAAAATTTTTAACACATAAAACAAAAATAGAAAATAAAAAATAGAAAAGTAAAACAAATACCACCTTAATTATTGTCATTGTGGGTAGAATGGGTGAGTAACTCTAGCTTTCTAAATTCTAATCAATCCCGTCATTATATATATATATATATATATATATATAAAATAAGGAAAGAAAGTTGGTGACAAATTTGTCCTACGTGTGTGTGTGTGTTGGGGAAGGGGGAGGCTTGATTTGATGGGTTGCTTGATGTGTGCGTGCGTGCGCGTGTGACGTTTGTGTTTGATTTGATTTGATATAAAGTTGTTAAGAGATATACGTGCTAAAATTTCAGTTTAAAATCTTAAAAATTTTTAAAGTTTTATGAAATTTTTTTGTACAAATATCAGTCCAAATTTTTAAAAATTTGGTCAAAATTTATTGGAACAGATTTTTACAAATTTTTTAGAAAGTTAAACTTTATTGGAGTTAAAAAGGTAAAGACTTCTAATTTTGTTTTTTAAGTTTTTTGAGTTTTTTGAGCTTCGAACTCTTTTTACCCGTCAAATTATATTTATGTGTCTTTTTAGATTTTTTTTAACTTAAAAATTTAATTTTATTGTGTTTAATACTTAAGTTTTAAATACATACATTTTTACACTCTTTGGATTTGTTAAAAATGTTGAATTTATAATATTTTTAACCGTTAGATTTGCCCAATAGACCGAATTATTTTTATTTTTCTTTTTACTTTAGTTGCCTTTTTTATCATTATCTTAGTATCTTTTAATTAGCAATTTTTATTTTTACAAGTTATTTTTATAGTTTTTCAACTAGGTTACTTTATAAATTTAAATTTGAACTATTTGCACATTAAATTATATTTTTATACCTTTAGATACAGATAATTTTTAGTATATTATATAAAGGAAAATAGTAAGTACAGTGTTTGGAATGAAAAAAATTAGTATAAATCAATAAAAGTTATAACCTCTTAATTTATGTAGTGTGTAAAAACTTTAAATTTTATAAAAATTTATAAAACTTTGTTGTGATTTATAGTGCACCAAATGTTACTTTAATTGTTGTGTGTAGCAACTCTTATATATATAAATATATATATATATACTCTTTTTGTTCGGAGGGACTAAAATCAAATGAGAGGTTTTGCCGCGATAATGAAAAGTTGCAGTGGGCAGTCCCTCTCATTTGTCTCTATTTGCATTGTTGCTTTGGCCTTTGGATATGGAAATTGAGAGTGAAAGATGGGAAAGCGTTGAAGGTAGCCCATCGATCGGCAGTTAATTTGATTGGGTACAACTACAATCACAGCACGGTTGAGCTTTTCTTTCAAGTTAATTTCTTTCTTCGTGCCCCTTTCAATCCTTCGATAGGTAGATGATGATGGTGGCATGGCACATCAATCGAAGAAGACAGTGTGTGTTTCTAGAACTTGGAACGTACGAATCATTTCGACCTACGGTTTTAAACCATCAAGCGTTAGCATATTCAGACTTATTTATTAATTTTTTGATGAACTGGTTAAGCTTAGAATTATGACGTCCTTACAAATTTTTATTTAATTTCCTCAAATAATTAATTTAGTTTTCTTAGATAGATAATTTATTTAATTTTTTTAGATAGTGGAATTTTATTTTATTTTAGTCTTACTTTATATAAAGGTTAGGAATTGTAAAAAAATGCGGAGTTTTCATTACTGATTGAATACAAAATTTTTGGAGATTTTATTTTCTCTCTAACTTTCACCTGAAAAGATTAGGATTTACACTCTTCCGATTCTGTCAGGTGATATTAGAGCAAGATTTTCCTTAATGTAATGGTGCAACACAATACTGGAGGTTACGCAAATGCTAACGAGGTATAGCAGATGCGCAACGAGGTGGTAGCGATGTCGCTCGTCTCGAAAACCTAATAGAGAGGCTAAGAGATGATGGGAAGCGTGTCGGAGATGTTCCTCGCAGTCGGTCCCAAAACCTTGCAGCTAGTGCTATTATTAATTCTCGTCGTCAACCAATCAACAGGAGAGACGCAGAGTTTGAAACTTTCGAGTTTGCTAATGCAAGCATAAGAACAGAGCAACAATAGAACTACGGTCATCAGTCTGACTTTCATCTAAAGGCTAATATTCTTTACTTTGATGGATTCATAGATATTGAGGGATTCCTAAATTAGGTTGCTGAAGTTGAAACGTACTTTGATTTCACATCCATCCCTGAAGATAAAAAGGTGAAATATGTTACGGTTCAACTTCGTAGAGGTGTTTTGGCTTAGTGGAATCGTTTGTAAGAGAATCGTAGGCGTGAAGGAAAAGATAAAATTAAATCGTGGAGTAAGATGAAAAAGATGCTAAGAAATTGATTTTTATCACTCGATTATAAGTAGTATTTTTTCTAGCAGTACCAACACTCTTCACACAATGACCAGGCTGCTGGTAAATATACCATTGAATTCTATAGGCTGATAGAACGGATTGATTTCACAAGGTCCGAAATAGCTTTAAGGCAAAAAATCGAAGAGGCTGAGATAGAAGAGATGATTGTGGAGCCTTCAACAAATTGTGATAAGTTTAAAGAAGATATTGAGACAAAAGATGATTTTATTTTTGTAGACTCTATTTTTAAGACAGTTAAAATATAGATAACTTATTTTGGAAGAAAGTAAAATTATAACTGTTATTCAAAAGGAAGAGGATAAAAATTCAAAAATATTAAAATTTATTGATCTTTTTAGTAATAAGCACTACAACTTGGATTTATTGTTCGATGGTGAAGAAGTTAGTGGTACCATCAATTTTCAAATAGTAAGAGACAGAGATGAAAGAATATTGGAATTTATTAATTTTACTGGAATGGATAAATATTATGTTGAGGAAGTATGGGTTGATATGACTGGATTTTTCAACCATAAAGAATTACTTAAAAAATTGTTCGCTGAAAACAAAATTAAGTCATTATCACGTGTGAAGATAAAAATTATTCTTAGGTTGGATTTATACATAATTTTGTCAGTAACGAAAATTGTACTAAATGTGCTTGCTCGTGATGGTCCTCCATTTTTTATTTTTTTATTATTATTTTTTAAATCTTACCTTAAATAACTTAAGGTCGAGTTATTTTTTAAGTGGAGGAGAATGACGTAGACGTGATATATTATTTATTTTCTTTAGATAGTTTTATTTAGTTTCCTTAGATAATTTATCTAGTTTCCTTAGATAGTGGATTTTATTTTATTTTATTTTATTTTATTTTATTTTAGCCGTAACCTATATAAAGGTTGGGAATTGTAAGAGATGGGGAATTTTCATTTAATTGAATACAAATTTTTTTGATATTTTATTTACTTTGTAACTTTCGTCTGAAAGATTAAGATTTACATGCTTCTAATTGTATCACAGTAGCGCGGGGTTTTGTCTTCAAACTTGTTACTTTAGCCTCGTTTGAAAGTTACAATTTTTGATAAACTATAAAAAATACCCTTACAATTTACTCTCGATTTCATTTTAATCCCACACATTTTAATTGCAATAGTCAAATTGCTACACTTTTGGTGAAGTATTAATTTGGTCCTTTCATTAGTTGGTTGTTAGATACAACTATTAGACTAGTGATAAAAAAGGTAATTTCTTTTATAGTTTATTTTTAGTATCATTTTAATCCCTCACGTTTCAATTATAACAATCGAATCCCTACACTTTTAGTGTATATTTGAAATATATTTTATTAAATTATTTTTAATAAATAATATAATCTGAAATATATTTTATTAAATTATATAACATATTCTAATTTGAAATATATCTTATTAAATTTAATCAATAATATATTTAAATTATATTTGATATATTTTTGTTTTTATTGAATTAAATTAATTTTCATAAATAATATGATTAAATTAAAATATAATTAAAAAATATTTAATTTAGTTTAATTAATATGAAATATATTTTATTAAATTGGATTAATTTTCTAAGAAATTAATAAAATAAAAAATTTTATTAAGGGGTGATTCGATAGTTTCATTAATAATTGTTATAATTAATGGAATAGAATTTAAAAAGTTACATATATAAATGCATATTTTTGAATTGAATATATATACAAATTTGTATATAGAAAGAAAACTACAGAGATAGAAAATTCAGAAAATAATGATTCTAAGGCCGTTTGATAAAATTATTTTTTTTTATTTTGATTAACTTTTTATTTTCTAATTTTATTTTCTGTTATCATTTTGTTAAAATAAAAATTGAAATTGCATTTACAAATGCAATTTTATTTACATAAATTATTTTTAATAAAATATTTAACTTATTTTTTAAATATTATTCAAATTTAATAAAAATATATTTCATATTAATTAAACTATATTAAGTGTTATTTTAATTATATTATTAATTTAATCATATTATTTATGGAAAATAATTTGATTCAATAAAAGAAAATATATTAAATATAATTTAAATATATTATTTATTAAAAATAATTTCATAAGATATAATTCAAATTAAAATATGTTATATAATTTAGTGAGATATATTTCAAATACACACCGAAAGTATAAGGATTTAATTATTACAATTGAAACGTGAGGGACTAAAGTGACACTAAGAGTAAATTATAAAGGAAATTACCTTTTTATACTCAGTCTAACAATTGTAAAAAAACGGTTAACTAAGAGAAGGATTGAATTGATATTAGATTGAAAGTATAGGGATTTGACTATTGTAATTGAAACGTATCACGTGTAAGACTAAAGTGACACCGAAGGTAAACTGTAGGAGTAATTTTTGTACTTTACCCTATAATTTTTGGTAATTTTTTGGGTAATTTTTAATAATTTTTGACAGGTAAAATTTTCGGTGTATTTGGTAACATCAATAAAATTTTTAATAACTTTTAATAACATTTAAGTGTTTAGTAAAAATTTTGATAACTTTTGGTAATTTTTTGTTTATTTGATAAAAATTTTTGTTAACTTTTGAAGTAAGCTAAAATAAAATGACTATTATACCCTTCACCACGTAACTAACAATCGATATGTTGACAATTTGCCACGTAGGTAAAACACCCAAAGTTAGTTTTTTTCTTTTTTTTTTTTGTATTATCAATATTACTCCTCCAAATAGTACCTTTGTTAAGTTTATTGAAGAACTCGAACTCATGCCAAACATGCTCATAAGCATGTAATTGGGATTGTAAACTAGTTTGTTAATAAACAAACTTAACAAACAAAATAATTTTTTTTTTTTTTTGAAACCGTTTAATAATATTTTTATTTTTATTTTTATTTTTATTTTTAGTTGTCATGTTTCCCCACGAAATAAAATCAGTAAACACGATTAGTAATGTGGTTTTGTTATAGTAATTGACTTTATCCTAATAAAATGTTTATTTTTTTATAAAACTAATGTAATTTAATAAAATATATTTACTTGTATTAATAAAAATTGATAATTCTGTGCACAAAACTCTTATATTGTGGGTTTTGAGGAGGGTCAAATGTAGGCAACCTTCCATTTGCAAGCAAAAAGACTAATTTCAGGGGTTGAACCATTAACTCCCAAGTCACAATGGAACAAATTTAAATATATTTAATTTAATTAATTAATTTAAGAAAATATATTTAGTTTTATATAATATTTATTTTTAATAATAATGAATTTTCATAAAATATACTAAACGAATTATTATTTTTTAAAAATTAGTTTCATTCAATAAAATATTTCAATAAAATAAATTATTTTAATATATAATTATTATTTATTGAAAATAATTTAATTATTTAAATAGATCACTTAAATAATAAATTATTTTTAATAGTAATTAATTTTAGTTTTAATAAAGTAAATTGTTTTAAAATGTAATTATTATTTATTAAAAATAATTTTAATAAAATAAATTATTTTAATAATATATTATTTATTAAAAATAATTTTAATTTAATAAAATATTTGAAAAAAATAAATCATTGTAATGAGATGCAATAAAATTGACATATTATTTTGTTTATGACCTAAAATTGACAAAATATTTATGAAAGAAAAAAATGTGTGTGAAATCATAATTTTTCTATTTACATTTTGGGGCTAAATTTTCATCTTTTTAGCAAAAAAAAAAAAAATTAAATAAAATAAAAACTAGTGTACTAAACACTTTTTTGTTGCTAGTTTTTTAAAAAAAATATAAACATAAATGAAAAAAATAAATAAAAATGTTACTAAATGAAGCCTTACTAATTTAATAAATATATTTTTTAACTTAATAAACAAGTTGTAAATTAACAAACAACAACTTATAATTATTTTTAAGTTATGATGAAGAAAATTTAAATCATTAAAACCTTATAAACAATATGAGATACTCTAATTATACGTATTTTCACCAACACGTAATTGAATATATAATTAGGAGTTATGAAATAATATTTTTACGAATAATTATGAATTATAAAATAATATTTTCACAGACAATAAAATAATATAAAAAAATGTACTCAAACTTGTTCCATTTAGCTTAATAACAAAATATAAATAAAGCCTTTTGTTAACAGTTTATCGAAGTTTGATTTTGCTTGTAACCCTAATTTAATTTGGTTGATAGAACAGAAAGGATATGGCTATGGCTGTGCACGCATGAACGTGGGTTAGCTCTTGTCCAAAAAGGTGACTGATTGGCCGTGGGGAGAAGTCTGTTTCAAAATCATCAGGGCCGCAAATAAGATTGTCCAGGTACATTCAAACAAGATTGTTCACGATCGTCTAAATGAGCTTATTCTTCAAAAATGATAAACGAGTTTGTTCATCAGTCTTATTAAGTCACGTTTATATATTCTTGTTAAAACTCTAGTTGTTTTTTTATTGAGTTTGAAAAATGTGTTCAAATTTATACATTTATTTTGGTGCAGTTTGGAGTTCCAAATAAGTTTAAAAAACTCCAAAAAATACTTCAAAAGTTTTAACTTTTTTAAACTCTAAAAAAAGTATAACTTTTTAAAAAAAAATTTGTCAAAATCCGTTGGAACAAGCTATGATAGTGCATTTCAACAGATTTTGGTAAATTTTTTAAAAAGTTGGATTGGCATTTGTACTAAAAAATTTCATAAAACTTCAAAAGTTTTCAAGATTCTGCATTAAAATTTTGTCACATGTCACTTTATATAAATTTTAATAATTTTATATCAAATTAAGCACTAACATCTAACCGTCATTTTAAAATAATTTTTTACACTCTAAATTTAAAAAAATTTCACTTTTGTTAATTTTTGCCCTTTTTTTTACACTGCGAACGGCCTCTTTTATCAAACCAGCGTAAATGAATTTTTAACGAATTCGTTCGCGAGCAACTTGTCAAAGGCTTAGTTCGTTTGAAGTCTTAAACATGATCAATTAACAGGCGATGGGGATGAGAACCAGGCCACGCAAGTTGCCCAGCATAATGCACAACACGACCTTAACAGGCGATGGTGATAAGAACCAGGCCACGCAAGTTGCCCAGCAAAATACACAACACGACCCACCTAGAGGCGCCGCAACCCGACAACGTGTGCAACCACCCTAATGGGCCAACTAGCAACAAGTGTAGACCAGATTAATGGGCCAACCAGCATCAACCCCAGCCCAAATTTAGTAGTCCGGATCGCATAAGAAGTCCAAAGGCAGTTGGAAGTTTTGGAATCAATGAATTGGAAACGGTAGTGTTTTTAACTCAAAATCACGCATTGATCGTTAATTTCAGAACCTCATACATCAGTCATGCTCCACAAGCTCGACTGAATACTCTAAGAGTATAAAAATAAATAAATAAGGGATTGTTAAAA
Source organism: Vitellaria paradoxa (assembly GCA_019916065.1). NCBI lineage: Eukaryota > Viridiplantae > Streptophyta > Magnoliopsida > Ericales > Sapotaceae > Vitellaria > Vitellaria paradoxa. The sequence continues at coordinate 21,882,289 of CM034234.1, read as the reverse complement.
GAAATTTAGACATTTATTTGTTTCTTTTGGGCATGATATTACCATGTATTATAAAATTATTTTTGGAAGGGCTTATATATATATATATATATTGGCACAAAAGAAGATTATATATATTTACTTTATATATATAATAATTACAAAACAAGTACAAAACCATAACATCTATTCAGTTACCACATTATTAGTTCATGTAATACATCATTCTTTCTTTCACCAAACGATACCAAAAAAAAAAAAAAAATTGCTATGCTTACACCTAGTTTTTACACCCATGTTTACACTCTGCCAATTTGCACCGGTCACTACTCATAGTAACTCGTGCATTGGTTCAAAATTATCACAGCCGCAAGATGTTGTCTTGATATTACGACTGTGATGATTTTGAGTGAAATGTATTAGTCACTGCGAGTAGTGACTAGTGTAAATTGGCAGGATGTGAGTGAGGGTGTAAAAGATTAAGTGTAAGCGCAACATCACTGTACAAAAAAGGTCCATCTCTCGGAATATTTACAGACATTATTAACAGTTGACTACTAGGTCCATCACTGCGATCAACTACACGGACAAGAAAGGTAATTTGTCACACAAAATTTCGTTCGAACCATGACTCCAGCTTGCATCGAAACGATCTTACCAATGCCCCAAGGCAAACACATACAATTCAAGCTGCCTCAGCAAATCCAATTCTCATATTTCCATAGTCAAACACTGTGTGATATTGACCCATGAAAACATCTCCCAGAATCCTGGGTCAAATGATCAACGGCCCACAATCACTTCAAATTCCAAAACACGGTTCACTAGCAATAGACTAATAACATGGAACATTTTAATCTCGGCACTAAGAAAATGTCAGCAACCCGTTACTCTCTCTGTAGCCATTTGAGTAAATTAATATACCAATGTAAAATGCTCAGGCTACATTTGTTCCAATGTAAAATGTTTTCATGAAAAATATTTTACTCGTGTTTCGTTGTCTCCTAAAACATGAATAATATAGTTTTTGGGAAAGCGTTACACATAATGATGCAAATGGAGCCTTAAGCAAAACAGAGTAAACTAGAAAGGGTAAAAAAATAGAAAATTTACCAGAGAGGTCCACGAGGTAGGGCGACATCCAGAGCTGTAAATCCACTAATACATTGTGCTGCATCTCCTTCACCAACTTGGAGGATATACTGAGAGTTGCGAATTCACCGGTGCGTACAGAAGAAAAGGAAAAGGAATTAATAGGTCAATAAGTGTCACTCAATAGCAAGGAAAATCAGGATAATATGGTGATAATTGATTATGAGATTGTCCTGACTACCATATAATCCTACAAACTCATTTTAAGTCATTGACAAAAACAAACCTTTGGCTTAATTTAGCTGGTCAATTACACAGTTTTTGCTCTCCTCTGTCATCGCCTTGCATTCAAAACCAGTGTTACTTTGCCAAACAATTTCCAATGTTTGTGGAAGATCAAACTGGAAGTTTTATTTTTGTTAATCGCTATTAATTCATGTTTTGAATGCTTTTGAAGATAAATAGATACAACCATCAACTTGCATGGTAATTTGGTACACGCTAATTAACCGTGTCATTTGTTCAGTATCTAATTGAGATATATGTTACGCTAAAGTTTTCTACCTGAACATCTGCATTCTTTTTTGCTTCCTAGAAATGAGCTACAATGAGAAAGTTATCACGCCATGATCTTCGCCATTCAATATGGCTAGCCATGATCGTCGCCTTGCAATATGGCTAGATTTACTCTCCATTATTTCCTTTCTTATCTACCAGAGATTGTGCAGTCTAATTGTATCTCTTCTGCATATATTCAGGATATTTCCATATTGTAAAATCATGTATAAATCCTATTGTTCTCAATGAAAGATTACACAGCCTTTTTACATTCAATATTTGCGTAAAACCTTTATGGTATCAGAGCCCTTTGGGTATTCTTTCTCTTCTCAATCTCGGCCATGACGGAAACAAATGAAGTCACGGTTATGTCTGAAAATACAACCACCTCTGATTCGCCTCCAGTCACCGCCTCACCTCCTCAGGTTATCTCTATCAACACTGCTACGTTAATTCCACATAAGCTGTCTAAAGGTGGAAATTATTCGATGTGGTGCTCTCAGATGACCAATCTCTTCCTTGGTTATGATCTCATGAGATTCATAGATGGATCTCATCCCTGCCCTCCAGTTGATGATCCAAAACACAAAATCTGGACTCGACAAGACCGTCTCATTCTCCTCGCTATACAAACAGCAATCACGGGACCGACTGCTCCTCTTGTTTCTCGCTGCAAAACTTCTCAAGAAGCCTGGTACAAACTCAAAGCCACATATGCCAACAAATCCAATACTCGGATGGTTGGCCTTCTCGATTCACTCACCAAGGCCAGTCAAGATGGAAAGAACATCTCTGAATTTATGCAATCTATCAAAACTATTGTAGATGATCTTGCAATGATTGGCCATGAAATGAGTGACGGCGAGATTGTTGTACACACCCTCAATGGTCTTACGGATGATTACAAAGAAATTAAAGCGGCTCTACGTGCACGAGAATCTCCAGTGAGTTTCGAAGAGCTATTGGAAAAATTACTTGACTATGAGACGAGCCTCAAGCATAATGATCCAACGAAGGCATCTACCATTGTCACTCCTCAGTACACTCAAAAGAACAAAAGAGGAAAAGGTCGATATCATAACAACTTGCAGGGACAGCAGGGTAGTACCGGCGGTTATGGTGGAAATCAAGGACCCAGATATCAAAATCAAGGCTCCGGATATCAATACTATCAACAAAATCAAGGGAACCGTGGCAATTCCTCTAATCCCAACACCTATAGTCAGAGCTACTCGTCAAACCGAACATGGCAGCCCAACACTCATGGTGGACAACCTCGGCCTGTCTGTCAATTATGCGACAAAGTTGGACATGTTGCCAAGCTTTGCCGATCTCGTCCTTCACCAAACAATCTTCCTTGGCCTCAAGCCAATTTCGCAACACATGATACTTCAGGAAATCAGTCAGATTGGGTTGTTGACTCTGGAGCCTCTCATCACATCACCTCTGACCTTCAAAATTTATCAATACACTCAGATTATGGTGGTAATGATGATGTTATAGTTGGCAATGGTAAAAGCATTCCTATAACTCATATTGGATCTACTACTCTTAGCTCTAATGACTACATCTTTCAACTTAATAATGTTTTGTGTGCTCCAAAAATTAAGAAAAATTTACTTTCTGTCTCTCAATTTTGCTCACAAAATAACACCTCCATTGAATTTTTTCTAAATTTCTTTCTTGTGAAGGATCTAACTACGGGGGCATCCTTGGTGCGAGGCCGGAATAAAGGACACGTGTATGAGTGGCCGAATTCAAAGTATCAACCTGGTGGTTCACAGAACCTGGCTCTCACGGCCCACTCCTCCAAGTCATCTCCAGCAACTGTCTCTTCCTGGCACTGTCGCCTAGGTCACCCGTCATCTAAAATTCTTCACAAAATTATTGCTGCTCATCAACTACCTTTATCTAAGATCAACACCATTTTCTCCCATTGCAATTCTTGTCTATGTAATAAAAGCCATAAACTCCCCTTTGGCATTTCATCTTTAAATTGTTCTAAACTTTTGGAGATTATTTTTATGGATGTTTGGGGTCAAGCCCCTATTATCTCTTTCAATAATTTCCGTTATTATGTCATTTTTGTGGATTATTTTACCAAGTACACATGGCTTTATCCTCTCAAACACAAATCTGATGTAGTGACAGTTTTTGCACAATTTAAGACTTTGGTTGAACGATACTTTAACACCACTATTCAAACTCTATATACAGATGGAAGTGGTGAAGCTACCAGCCTTGGTCACCTGTTAGCCCATGCTGGTATTCAACATCTTAAATCCCCTCCTCATACCCCTGAACATGTGGGTACGGCCGAGCGTAAACATCGACATATTGTCGAAACCGCGCTTACCCTTCTTCACCATGCATCATTGCCCCTCAAATACTGGTCTTTGGCTTTTCAGACCGCAGTCTATCTCATCAACCGAATGCCTTCCCCTATTACTCACAACCAATCTCCATTCTTTCATTTATTTCGGGTGTCCCCTAATTATTCCTCCTTGAAGACATTTGGGTGTCTTTGCTATCCCTGGCTTCGACCCTACACATCTCATAAATTAGAACCCAGGTCTCGACCCTATGTGTTTGTTGGCTACTCTGTCGATCACCACGCCTATCTTTGCCTTGATCCAACCTCTAACAAACTTTTCACCTCTCGTCATGTCCGTTTTGTGGAAAATATATTTCCATTCCATTCAACCAATCCTTCCACTCAGTCCACACTCTCTCCAACTATAGCAGATTGGTTCTCACCTTCTCCTCTGACTCCTGTCATTCACTCTCCCTCTGCAAGTTCACCTCTCCCACTTGAAAAGGCAATAGAAATATTACCCGCAGCTTCCACACCTTCCTCGGTTCAACTCACCTCTCCTTCCCATGCTTCCCTCCTAAGTGACGCCTCTCCCCGTCACACTCGCCCTTCCACTGGGTCACATACTCAGAATTCGACCTCCTCAACCGCCACTTGTTCTGCGTCTCCATCCGAGGCTATCTCCTCTCCTTTGCAGGTAAATCACTCACCCTCTATATCTAATTATCCTTCTCCATTACCTGCTCCCCATCCTTACAACACTAGGTTACGAAATAATATCATTAAACCCAAATAGATTCTTGACCTTAACACTACAACCGCTTCCTCCCTTCTTGAACCCTCCACATACAAGCAAGCCCAAAAACATTCCGCTTGGGGCCATGCTATGAGTGATGAATTCAATGCCCTAGTAGCCAATCAAACCTGGACCTTAGTTCCTCGTACCCCTACACAAAATGTCATTGGTTGCAAGTGGGTCTATAGAATTAAGAAAAATCCAGATGGGTCTCTTGCTCGATACAAGGCACGCTTAGTCACTAAGGGCTTTCATCAGCGACCTGGGATTGACTTTTCTGAGACATATAGTCCCGTGGTTAAGCCTGCTACTATCCGTTTGTTACTTGCATTAGCTGTAACTAACAGTTGGCCTCTTCGCCAACTTGATGTCAACAATGCTTTTCTACAGGGATCTCTGTCTGATGAGGTATTCATGGATCAACCTTCGGGTTTTGAAGATGTCACTTACCCCACTCATGTTTGCAAATTGCGAAAAGCTATTATGGTCTTCGCCAAGCTCCACGAGCATGGTATTATGAGCTTCGAACTTTTCTTCTCTTTGAAGGCTTCACCAATTCTCACTCCGACGCCTCTCTTTTTATGCTCCATAGTGATGCCTCAGTAATCTATCTTCTCGTCTATGTTGATGATATTATCATCACCGGGTCCTCTTCTTCAGCTGTGACTGCCTTTATATCAGTTCTTGCTAGCCGCTTCTCTCTTAAAGATCTCGGTACTCTCTCTTACTTTCTTGGGGTTGAAGCTCACTTCACTACTACTGGTTTATTTCTCTCTCAGCAAAAATATATTCGTGATTTATTACAACGGGTAAACATATCAGAAGCTAAACCTGTTTCCACTCCATTGGCGGTAACTGCGAGCCTTAAACTCTTGGATGGCACTCCTCTCGCCGATGCCACCCTTTACCGTCAAGTTCTTGGCTCATTACAGTATCTCTCTCTCACTCGTCCGGATGTGTCATTTGCTGTCAACAAGCTATCCCAGTTTATGCACATGCCCTCTACCCTTCATTGGTCTGCTGTGAAGCGCCTCCTCCAGTATCTTGCCGGTACACTTGACTTTGGTCTACTGCTGCGCAAGGGATCTTCTTTAAATCTTCATGCCTTCGCTGATGCAGATTGGGCGGGTGATCCCAATGACCGTACCTCTACTACTGCTTATGTTGTGTTTCTTGGTTCTATTCCCATCTCATGGAGTTCCAAGAAGCAGAAAACAGTTGCTCGCTCATCCACTGAGGCCGAGTACCGTGCAATTGCCTCTACTGCTGCTGAAGTCAATTGGTTGACAAACTTACTCAATGAGTTACGGGTTCCACTACCTTCTCCTCCGGTCATCTACTGTGACAATGTTGGTGCTACTTATGTTTGTTCCAACCCAGTTTTTCATTCACGTGTGAAACTTATTGCCATTGATTTTCATTTTGTTCGTGATCAAGTTGCAACAGGTCGGCTCCGCATTTCTCGTGTTCACACATCGAATCAACTTGCTGACTCTCTTACCAAACCCCTACCACGTCTTCACTTCCATACTCATCGGTCCAAGATTGGTGTCCTTAACGGCCAGACAATCTTGCGGGGGCATGCTAAACCAATGGAGAATATCACGCCATGATCTTCGCCATTCAATATGGCTAGCCATGATCGTCGCCTTGCAATATGGCTAGATTTACTCTCCATTATTTCCTTTCTTATCTACCAGAGATTGTGCAGTCTAATTGTATCTCTTCTGCATATATTTAGGATATTTCCATATTGTAAAATCATGTATAAATCCTATTGTTCTCAATGAAAGATTACACAGCCTTTTTACATTCAATATTTGCGTAAAACCTTTAAAAGTATGGCCTAGTTTGATATAAGAGAATGGAATGAATTTGCCGTTTCTATATTTTCATTTCATTACCTTGTTTGGCGTGCTTATTTGAAATACACTTCATTCTTGTATACAACGCAACTTTATTTGAGGACATGGAATGAATCCAAGCGTGAGAATGATCATTTATTTCCATTTAATTTCATTCCTTTGTACCAAACTAAACATGAGATGACGTTCTGGATTTGGCATATTGTATTACTAAAAGTTATTAGAATGAGTAATTAAAAGAGGTTTAGTTTATAGCTCACCAATGTTAACATTACGTAATAGAGGAAGCCTGAAGTAATGCGACAAACTCCAACTAATGAGGAAATAAATATTTAATTATTAGTCTAATGGTACATATCTTCAGGTCAAATCATAGCCTGATTCATATTTTACCTGCTCTGGAGTGAGATCAAAGGATTTACCACCAATAGTGAAGGAAACATTGGGCATAGAAGACAGACTGCTACAATCAACTGTTGATTCTCCCATTGGACTAGGCAGTCGATCACAGAGCTGCAATTTCATACAAGGATAAGCTCCTCGGAGCAGGGAAAAATTTACCAGACACGAACATTAAGGCCACTTCACCTCATTGATGTAGTTCAAAATTGTTTCCTCTGTCTGATTTTTCCCGAGCCGGTTTTGTATCCATGTGACCACCATTTGGCAAGCAGTACAAATGGCATCGCTATGAAAATCAGATGACTGGCCGTCCTCCTTTTCCACCACACTCTCAATGCCCACACTGAAGAGACATGTCCAAATTTAAGGCTTTATTTGGACCTTAGAGAAGAGAAATGGAAAGAAGGGAAAGGAAAAAAGGAGAGAAGGTGGGGGAGAAAATAGAGGGAAAATGCATTGAGTTTCTTCCATGATTTTTTTTCCTCCTCTCTCCAAATCCAATAACCAAACAAGGATAGTAGAATTATTATTTTCTCTTCTTTTTCAGTTCTCTTCACTTCATATCAAACATGGTGTAAGGTTCATATGGGTATCTATTATTAATGACAGCACTTTTATCAAAAGTAGCTGCTAGTGATTTATAAGAATATTAAGTGTACATACAATTGTGGCAGAATTACTGCCATCACACCGAGAATACTAAAGTTTAACCATACCTAACATCCTGACTGCCATCGAAGTAGCACACACCAATTTGAGAGCAGACTTTTTGGGGGGCAGCCTGCGAGAGACCATTAGAAAAGAAATCAGCTAAAAGATGACAGATTTTATGAAAGAAAAGAGCGAAACAACTTAATGCAAACAGATAACTAACAATTTTCACCGCATCCAGTGTGTAAAACTGATTGATAATCTTCAAGTAAAACAGCAAAAATAAATTTGGACATATAACGATCTATACCTCTGCTAACAGCATGTCAAATATGCTTTTCCCATACCGTGCAACCAATGCCTTGCATTCTTGGCTTAAAATCCCAGAAGCTCCCATGGCATGATTAATTTGAGCAACTATAGTCTGAAAAAATAAAAAAGTGATATTAATGAATGATATCAACAACAGGTTAGCGTCAAAGGGAGGATGCAATACAAAAGACAGTCAATGCTTTTTGCAGACCAGTGTTTGATGCAAGATAATATGGATTAAAGCAAATAGGTGAAAGAAATTATGTTAATGAAGTAGAAAAGGAAGTCAAGAAGAGAATAAGAAAAAGAAGAGGGGGAAAGAAGAACAAGCCACACATGCTTCAATTCAAATTACTTATATATATATATATATTTTTTTTTTCATCAAAAGTTTTAATAATACTTAGAATCGAATCGAAGCCTCTATGTAGGCATTCAAATCAACTATCTAATGAAATCAAATCCTAAAGATGAGAAAAAATCTAATCTGAATAATATGGAAATAGAATCCTATTAGATTAAAATCTTAAATCTTTAATTTGTATCAATGTTACTTGGAATGTAGATTGTTTTGATACGTGGATATCGAAAAGAAGAACTCGATACACTTGCATTCTAAAATGTGGTATGATAGAGGTAGGCTTCTCATAAAGTTGTCTTCATCGTATGTGGGCTCTTCAGAGTGTTTTATTGTTAAGTATAGACATGATTTTCTTATATATCGTTAAAATGTTTTGATACATAAAGTTTACTTATTTTGAAAATACTTAATTAGAAAACTAAATGTACTTTATGTTTGATATAAATATTTTCAATTCTTATTTTATAGAAACTTAAGCTAACTGGTTATTGTTACAAAATTTACGCAACATTTAAGATCAACAAATTTAGCGCACTTGAATGTATTGTGTCCATTCCAGGATGTATGTACCAAAATGTGAATTGTAGTGATAGTAGTGAATTTTGATAACTCTATTGCAAGCCATAGTTTTGTATTATAACCCTCATCCTCATAATGATCAAAAGGAGACCGATTTATCCAAAAATTATGACATCTCTTAAAGGGGAAGCAAATCAAACTGTATAGACATAAGTAATAAATTTATAATGCAGCAAACGGTAGTATTTTCACTATTAGAAAACAGCCTTTTGGCTATGGCCCACAGCAGTAACCAAAAATTAAGTCGTGGCCAAAGGGCATTGGTTAGAGCTCGTCAACAGTGATTTTTGTTGAATAGCAAAAGGTTCTTTGGCTATGCCCCACGGCTATAGCCATAAATTGGTTATGGAAAATATGTCATTAGTTGTATGGCTACAACCTAGATTGTAGATATTGCACTTGTCTTTATTAGTCTTAGGCGAGACGCCCTTGTCTTTATTAGTCTTAGACGAAACACTGCAATGCCGACGTCACCTCTATGTCGTAGGGGAAGGAAGGCATGTTGTAGGTTTTAATATCTTTTGTTATATACTTAGAAGAACTCATCCCTAAAACATAGTTACTAGGGAGAAAGAATCAAGGTATATTAACCACCACACTACTGATGTGGGATAGATAAACCACACTGCATAAACATATGCTTATGGATGATAACAGAGGAACAAGATGAATTGAAAAATCCACTCATTAAAAATTAGGATGACTTGAGAATTAACATGAGTTAATAAAATGATGCTTAGAATTATTTTGCATCAATATCTGATTTAAGAGGGAGAAGAATTTATGCACGTATGAGCACTTGCTATGTACTGTAGAACCCATCAGGAAAAAAAAAAAAGATATGTACCGTAGGGCCTGCCAACAAAGAGCTTCCCGAATCCGCAATTGCTGAACAACCACCCGTGCAGAAGCCTAAAAGGCAGTATAATTTTATTTGAATATTAGAACTAGTGTGAGGGGCTCTAATCCTTAAAAAGAGGGTGGAAAAAAAAAGAAAAGAAAAGTAACTCAATATCTATGCAATAGGGGATCCAAACAGAGGTTCTACATAATTACCAGTTGTTTCCCCACCAACTAGGATATCACCCATATCAAACTGCAAATGGCAGAAGCTACAAAATAAAAAATCTTGATACTAACAATGACAAGAAAATGTCCAATTTCCATGAACCAACCTGCCAGTAGCCCTTTTGAGTCACAGGAACATAAGTGTGCTCACCCTTGTAATGATCAGAATCAACCCCACCAAAAACAATTTCACCCCCTTCTCTCTCTTTAGCGTTGCGATTAAACCAGAATGAAAAAATAGGCTCATTAATAAGCCCTTGATTGACCATGTTGTACCTATTCAAATTGCAGACAACTCAATCATAACATAACCAAGTGTTCTCACCTAATTTGATTAGACAAAATACTATTCAACCATAATTTTTTTTTTTTAAAATGCTACACTTACGCTCATTTTTTACACCCATGTTTACACCTACTAATTTGCATTGGTCATTACTGTAGTGACCAGTGCATTTGTTTAAAATCATCACAGCTGCATGACAACTTCTTGTGGCTGTAATAATTTTGAATGAAATGCATTGGTCATTACGGACAGTGACCAGTGTAAATTGACGGGGTATAAAAAATGTGTAAAAAATTGGGTGTAAGCATAGCATCACTATTTATTTCTCCTAAGAATTTTTATGGAAACACATTTTAGTGGGTTCTTTCATTTAAAGGAATTGTTGGGCCACAAGACAACCAAATCATTCTGGTGCATGTTTTCGGTAAACAATTCTAGTATGCAATCAAGCAACCATAAATGCATTGACAATAAAAATTCATCAACTTACCATACAGGGACAGCATTCCCAACAGAGATCTCTTGAAAACCAAGTCCAAGTATACCATCGGACTTGAAAGCCAAAAATGTGATGCTGCGCTCCCTCGTCGCCTCAATAAAATCCTATAAACACGAGAAGCATTGGAGCAGGAAAAAAAATCAAAACACAATGATGAATTCAAGATATTATGAGATGCTTACTTCCTACCTGGTTCTTGACAATGACATCACCAATTCTGATATGGTCCTGGCTAAAGAATCCCGAGATAGATCCAGTTCCATAATGAATTTCAGCAGATTTTCCTGCATCAAGAATGACGATATAGACAATGTCAAAATAATTCTCCACACGAGGAAAATTAATAGAATTTCATAAACTAACTAATCAAAATTTCCTAAGTTTGGTTGATTCCTATATGTTTGTTGTGACAATAGAAGTTACAACCATATTTTACAAAGGTTCCAAAAAATCATTCCTTTTAAAGAGAAAGAAAAATAAATAAATAAATAAAAAGAGGAATGGCTAGTGCATAAGGCTCCCGGTTATGCGAGGTCTGGGGCGGGGACAATGAACACAGTCTTACCCCAGTAATTTGAGAAACTGTTTCAAAGTGTTGAATTGAAGCTGCGACTTTTGGATTGAAAGGCTATGCGAGATCTGGGGTGGGGACAATGAACGCAGTCTTACCCCAGTAATTGGAGAAACTGTTTCAGAGTACTGAATTGAAGCCACGAGTTTTGGGTTGCAAAGGAGCAATCTTAGAATTGAGCCAAAGATCACCCTCAAGTCATTCCTTCTAAAGAAAAATAAATAGTTTACTGTATTTTAGGTGGGTCAATATCATGGGCCGACGTTAGCTGTGCCAGTAAACATCACAATTCTCGTGAACATTCAGATTACTACAACATCAACACATAGGAAAACATAAGGCAGTTTAAGGGGCCAAAAAGTGGGACTTCACCATTCTTATTGTAGGTAGTTGAAGAGCTTGACTTATACTTGGAATGCAAATAGCAAGCAACCTTCATCAATACACAATATTATCAGCACGGGGAAAATTTTGCAAAAGAAGAAACTCTAGTAATGAACTTTAAAGCACTAGTAGAAGAAAACTCACAGAGAAATAGCACTTTGCAGAGGGCACCCATAAATTAGAACTCCCAGTGTCAAAGATGACAGCGAATTTTTGAGATGGAGTGCCAATACCAATCTCTCCAAAGTACTGGACATTCATGTAGTTCTTTAGAGCAATAATATCGGCATCGGAGTCCTCAGCATTACCATGAAACTGATATTTTCCTAAAGAATCACGGGAGGATCCTTCTTCCCTGGTGCGAACTTGGTCAAGATTCCTCTTCTTCAGACCAACTCTAATCAGTGCATCGTTGGATGCAGAGAGGCTTGTGTGGGACAAAAGAAAGAGCAGCAGAAGAGCAATCAAACTGGCCCCAAATTTGGTACTCATGTCAATAACTGTAAAATCCAGTAAATGAAGATTCCTTTAGCTTTTCACCATTTAAAGTCCCATAATTTTGTTCATTTTCCGAGGAACCAAACTAGAAATGACAAGAACATATGCATAAAATACAACTGGCTTTGGTTTCAGCTAGAGAATCTCCCTGGGACATATGACACAATTATGAACACGCAGTAGTAAATATAATTGTCATCATGAGGTCGTTTGGAAAATTTATGAGAGAACATTGCATCAAGTAATCAGTAACAAAGACATGAATGAAAATGAAAGATGGGACTGTTTTTAAAACCGAAAATTATGTATTCAACAAAATTAGCTAGAAAATTTCAAGATAAATTTGTGTATCCAATATTCAATCATAAGTCTCAGTTGTTAATAATGCCAGAAGATAAAACCTATTTTAAGTTAGTTTTCTACTTATGTCCATCACTTGTTTACAACATCATTAAATATGTTCAATTTGAAGCATTTAATAAAATTATTATAGTCAGGGTGGACCCAAGATTTGGGGTTCGACTAGACTGATATAAAATTTTGTCATAAAAAAATTTAGCTTTTGATCATATAAAAAAGAATAACAAAATAGAAGAAACAAAAAAAGTGGGGTCGACTATAAAATTTAAGGTGGGGATAAATTTTTAAAAAAATTAAACTAAAAAAAATATTTTTGGCTAGGCTATATAGGTTATAGCCCAATATAGATTACAGCCCAAAATAACCCAAACTTGGTCCGCCTTGATTGTATTATAAATATATAAATGTTAAAACATTTAACTCAAAATTAAATGAAAGGAATAAATTTACCCACTAGAATCTTATAATGGTTTGTAAGGATTGATTTCGTTGACCTGTACAAATCTCAACATACCCCTCACATGTTGCATATTGAGATGTAGAAAGTAAGCAAAATTCGGCCCGAGGGGGGGAGGGACGTCCTCCAAATATAAATCTTAACTCTAACAACAGGTTATGACAATAGGTTAAAGTATTCAATTCAAAACTAATTGACAAGAAGTGAAAAAATTTACAAGAATCTTATGTCGATTTTGAAGTCTTAATTTTTGATCATGTGAGATATATTTAAAAAAAAAAATTCCAAACAATCGAATGAACCTACACTCTGTTTGGTAAGAGAGGAGGAAGGAAAAGATAGAGCAAAATCCTAAACCAAAATCCTTCTTTCCTTTTTCTTTCAGTTTTCTGAGCAACCAAATGGGGGAAAAAGACCACTATATATCTCGAAAATGTAGTACATGGTAACTAATCATATAATATAATGAACCCATATATGGATATATACAGGTGCATACATACATACATATATATATTATATAAAGAGTTGCAGAGAGAGAAACACTGTGCTTACCTGAGAATCAATCTGGAGACAAGAACTGTAGTGAGGGAGAAAGCAGACAAGCAAGATTGATATGGAAGTTGGAAGAGGGGAAGCAAGGAATACAGTGAAGTTTTTATTTTGTAAGGTGAGGACCAGGTTAATTGCAGAGTACCCTCGAAGAATTGAAGATTGAATTTAGCTGACCAATGACGATTGACTGGCTTCCTGTACATAGCTTAGTTGTGGCCCTGTCATTGGAAATAATCTTAAACATTTCAACCGTTTCGAGTTACCGTAGCTGTCATTCCCAGCTCAACTGCCGGTCTAAGCCTCAGATAAACCACCGGTCTGAGCTTCAGGGAAACTATTGGTCTAACTAGCGTACTCTTCCCAGGGAGACGCTGCTGATTCCTGTGGGACCACCGAGACACCCACGAGTATCAATAATTGAAATTAAGCTGCGGCCGCTAGAAGTTTCAAAAGAAGCTCAAAAAATTCTAGAAATAGAAACTTCAAAAGTTTTAATTTTTTAAACTCCAAAAAATTTTTAAGACTCATTTGGTCTATTTTTTTATTTTTATTTTTTATTTTCTATTTTGAATTTATTTTCTGTTTTACTATTAAAAAAATTTAAAATGCATTTGGTCAATTGTATTTTCAAAATTTGTTTTAGAAATCAGAAAATGAACTTACACATAAAATGAAAAATGATAAAAAGTCATTTTAAGCGTTTTTAATCCAAAATAAAGAAAATTTGAAAGTAATGAAAATAGAGTATTTTTTGTTTCTTTATTTTGAAAATTTTAAAACAGAAAATAAAAACAGAAAATAGAAAACAAAAAAAATAAACCAAATGCTATCTTAATCTTTGTTTTTTTAAATTATCAAAATCCGTTAGAACAAACCATTACAGTGCATTCCAACAGATTTGACAAATTTTTTAAAAAAAATTTATTGATATTTGCAATAAAAAGTTTTACAAAACTCTAAAAATTTTCAAAATTCTCTATTAAAATTTTATCGCATGTTACTTTATATATTTTTAATAACTTCATATCAAATAAAACACAAACAATCAACATTTCAAAGCAACATTTTACACATCAAATGTCAAAAAATTTTATTTTTGTTAACTTTTATTTTTTTTTTCACGCTCTAAACGGCTTCTAAATTGTTGTGTTCTCCCCGCCTCAGTATTTTCTTTTTTGAAAATTCTTCTCATAAAATAATGTGATATCAGCCTTGGGGACTATTATCCCTTCCAAAGTCAACTATGTAACATTTAAATTGTGAATCGTTTGATAAAAATTGTATGCTTCATAATAAAAGTAAGTTTAAAAATTTTTAAATTCTCAAATTAAGTTTTCAAAGTTATTTTTGCTACAAATCATTCAATTTGAATTAAATAGTTTATAATTCAATTCTGATATCACATAGTACTTGACCTCACATTTTATAATATTTAGGGCTAGAGATAGTTCGGACTGTTTGTAACGAAACAGAAAGTTGACATATTTTGGCCTATTACTTTATTTTATATTTTTTCACAAAATTTATTTTTTTAATATTTTTATTTGATAAATTTTTAACATGCTATTCAATTTTTTTAAAAGAATTGGTAAAAAAAAAATGCTTGAAAAACAATTTATTTGACTTATTGCGGCTTTTCTTATTTTTAAGCATTTTTCATATTTTTTAAATTTTGAATAACATATCAAAAAAAAAAAAAAACAAAACCAATTTTTGATGAAAAATTTTAAAAGATATAAGAAAAGCCAATATAAGTTGATTTCTTTGTTTATTACCAAACAGAACCTCAATCCAAATGGGGCAATAAGGCGCGGCTAGTGTCCCGTGCCTTATTTTTTTAACTTTTTAAAATATAAAAAATTACTTAAATATATAATCAATCGTTTAGTCTTGCTAGTGGCAACGTTGACCGTAAATAAAATGTTATCAATTTAGATTTTAAAAACTTCTTTATCTACGTAGTAAATGTTGTATATAACTATTGTCCATAATAAATCAAAAAACAATTAACTCAAAAAATATTATTGCATTATAAGAGAGGAATATTTTCTTACTTAAAAGTCCACTTTTTTTTTAACAAAAAAATTATCAAAAAATTGAAAAAAGTTGACAAAATTTTATAAAAAATGAAGTTTCAAACCAAATACACGAAAAACAAAAATGATCTTATCTATTCAATTGAATTATTCTGGTCAGAAAAATTATCAAAATTTTGAGAAAATTAACAAAATTTTACAAAATTTGAAGTTTCAAAGCAAATACATGAAAAATGAAAATGACCAAAAATTAATATAAATTTATAAAAATTTATAACAATTGATATTTATTTGATTACCAAACGCCGCCTAAAAAAAAAATAACCTAATAGCCAGCAACCTGAATTTTCCTTCAGTCGAACAGGGGTTCAATTTTCAAAAGCAGCCTATGCCCAATGGCCAGCAACTTAAACCTTCCTTTACGTGATAGCAGATTGATTTTCATGACCCGCATGAAACCGTTCTCAAATTTTGTGATGCTGGCATGGATGTCACATAGACGCAGCAGTGACCCCCCCCCCCTTCTCTCTCGCTGTTGTACTTGATGGCGTAGTAACAAAATTCCCCAAGTTTTTTTAATTTTTCCTGGTATATTCTCGAGATTTTGATAAAAATTTTAAGACTAGATTAAATCACAAAAAAATAAAATATCATGATAACTTACTGTTAACAACGAATTTTGCAATAAATTCATAAATCTCACGAAACTGTCAAATCTTTCATCAATCTTATACATACTATTACAAACTTAAATTATCTAATAGTATGAATATACTAATAATTAAGCATAAATTAAAAAAAAAATAGTTTGACTACGATGCTGAAATCAAAATAGTGCCTTAAAACTTTTAATATTGTTCATCAACGGTAATATTTTTTTCACTGTAGTTAAAAATATATATATGAGATATATAATTATATCTTAGAAATATTTTTTACTTATTAATAATTTGTATATATATATATATATGATATATATGATATAATATAATATGTATATGTATCTTTTGATATTTTGATTGGGTATGCTCAAATTATTGAATAAGTGAACCATGCAAACAAAACATTAACACTACATAATTAATTTGTGACTCTATATTTATTTTCAATTTGTTTGATAAATTAATTTGAGCCTCTACAACCTAAATTTATTAAATAAAATATATTATATCATTATAAAATTTTATAACTACACATATTATATAATAATATAAATAATTTTACCTATGTACATAATTATAAAAATAATTTTCACAATACTTTTTACATTTACATAAAATAGTCATTTATATTTGTACATGTTTAATAACAAACACATATGTAAAAAAATTATACGTCATTTTTTGGCTCATTATTTTTGCATATAATTTAATAAATAATTTTTTATCTATATAATTATAGTTCAAGATATGCTAAAAAAAAATTACTTGATAACAGATGTTATGACCATAACAAAATTAATGATATATATTTTGTCAGATTATTTTCAAATTATTTTCTGATTTTTTTAACAAATTTATATGTCATATCAGAATTTTTTTATATTTTTTTCAAACTATCCCAATTAATTCTCAAAGTACGAATTTTTCATCTCACCAATAATTTTCAAACGCCTAA
Source organism: Vitellaria paradoxa (assembly GCA_019916065.1). Classification (NCBI taxonomy): domain Eukaryota; kingdom Viridiplantae; phylum Streptophyta; class Magnoliopsida; order Ericales; family Sapotaceae; genus Vitellaria; species Vitellaria paradoxa. Next base: position 21,865,049 of record CM034234.1, on the reverse strand, counting down.
TTTGTCACTATGCTTGATCGTGTGGCACCCTTCTAGCGCCCGTGGCAAGATGATCCCTTTGGCGAGGAAATAATTTCTCACCTATGCCCCAGCGGTCAGCTACGTACGCAAATTTCCCCTACTTGTCGATTTTTAGGACTAACATGCAAGCAACATTCTCAAAGTAAATTATGATACTATCATAGACGCCATGTGGCAAAAACTTTATTTTGCAAGCACACTTGATGGCGTGGCACCCTTTTTAGTGAGATGTTAGTTCCTTGCTTATATACGGTGTGTTTAGAGTTATATAAAAATATATAAAATAAAATAAAATTATAAAAGTAAATGTCTCATAATTCGTATAGTGAGTGAAAATTTTAAATTTTATTGTCTCGTAATTCATATTTGTAGAAATTTATAAAATTTTATTTTATTTTGTGTAGTTCCAAACGGAGTCATTATAGTAAAATATTTAACAATTTTTTATTTTTTCAATGGCAACATTGATTGCGTGGTACTTTTTTTTTTTTTTTTAGCGACAAACTATACCTTTGCCTACAACAAGATTTTAGCCAGACTTCAACTTGGTTGTAAAAAATTATAAATGACCAAATACACAAGAAAATTCAAACATTTATCCCTCACTAAAAGTTCAATTTCTTGCAGTGATAGTTGTTTAAGTGGCATAGGCATTAATTGACTTAGCTTGTTAAATCTCAAATCAATCTCTGTGCAAGACTCGCCCGATTAAATAGTCATCATAATTGTCATTAACATTTCTCTTTATATCAAAGACAGTTAAAAAAAAATAAAAAAAAAAGTTAAATGAAATAAAAAAATTCATATTTATTTTAATTTTTAGTTGAGTTGGTAAAACTAAAAAAACGAATGACACTCGTAAAATGTTATATACTTTTTCTTTCCCAAGCATAAGAAAAATACGAAGTAATAATTTTATTTTTCTTCTGCAAATTTATGCTCAAGTAAAATGTTATGGTAATTCAGGATAATTTAAGTTTAGGGTGTCTTCCATATATTTTATGTCGCACGGGTTTTAAGTACGTTTTCCTTATTTCTTTTTTATAAAAAAAAAGTCCAAAGCATGCATGGTTCCTTGCCATGGAAATTAAACAATGTAGCACTTTCCGGAGGGAAAACACAGACGTCTAATAATGGTAACCCATTAGTGATTGCTGGTTAGTCTCGGAATTGCAATTGCTATATTGAACCTATCTTATAAATATATTTAATTATGCCTTAAATGCTGGTTATATTGTTTGGAACATATAATTGTATTTCATCTCGTTCTTGTTCTTGATGTAATTTTTAGGTTTAAACAAATCTTTTGCATAATATGAAATTTCTAGGAGGCCTCCGAGGGGTTTCCAGACTCGTTCTCAATTTCAATTTCTGAAGTATTTATTTCCTATTTATCAATGATTACTATGTGCCTACAAACAGTGACAGACCCATGTTATCGTCACTATCATAACTTCTACTTGTATCTATATCATAAGAGTGGTGATTTATATTTGTGTGTAAATATTTAAATATTTTAAAATTTAACGAGTATATTTAATAATTAATTTATTTTATAATGAGATCAAATTGTATTAAATCGTGTCAATTTTGAATTCATGTATTTATATTATAGCATATTTGAATTTTCTCTCAATAACTCGTTATGCAAGTTGTGTCCTATTTGATTTATGTCAAATATTATCATCTCTATTTATATATATTACACTCTACATTCAAATTTTTTTTATTTGATTTTATTTTAAGTAAGTTTAAATTAATATTACTTTGTTCTAACATTACTTAAATTGATAATCAAATGAAGGAATAAAAATCTTCATCTAATTTTTATAAAAAAAAAAAAAAAATTGTAATGTTTTAAGAATATGAAAGAATGAATAGGATTATTGTAACTTGTTTTGTTAATATAAAGATTATTTTGTCTAAAAAACATTTAATATCAATATATATTATTTTATATTTTATTGTATTTTATGTATTTATTCGGAATTTAAATTTTACTTGTACTTTAAATTTACGCTGACTCAAATTTCTGAATTTACCACTACCTACAAATAGGACATTTTCAGACTTATAGAGAGGATTTTAACCTCGTAGAATTTTCAGCCTTAGATTTTTTTTGGTCTTTCTGTTGGACTTTGTAGTTATCTTTTGTGACTAAAAACCCTAATTTAAACTAGCTAGGTAAAAACCATGATGCACTTATGAAAGTTCTAATTACTCAATAAGATTTTATACTTTCAATTATATACCTTGTTTATTGGTTGGATGAATGTAATTTATTCTTTGCATAATTTTTTGTTAGTCATAGAAAGAGATAACATATGATACATAGTGAATACTTTAGAGCTTTAATTTGATTTATTGTAGATAGAGAAATATAGTTGTGCCGTAAGTGGTGCATATTTCATGATAGATTATAGTGTTTAGTAGTGACGTTAGTCATAAATGTCACCAATAATAAAGCATAACAATAATTAGATGACAAAAATTATCTATTTTAAATAATTGACCAAAGATGACTAATAATATAATTTTGGTGACGAAATATTTAATAACTAAAAGAATTATTTTGTTGCAGCACAATTGGTCCCCAAATAATAAATATTTCCACCAGCGATCCCGTACCTCAATTCTCTCACCCTCCTCATTCAATTAGACCAATATGTGCTACGGGGTCCACATACTCCAACTTTCCTCCCATTGTTCTCACTTATTTTAGCAGATAGTGGGGATAGTTAGAAGACTACTTTGCAGGCATGTGTAATGTAAGACAATTATGCACCGAGACTTGGTCAAGCAATAGGTCTTTCCAAGGGGGAAGATAGAGACCACATTGACTTAACCAAACATGCCTTTTTCTAGTTCTTTAATTTGTAACTTATAAGATAATTCAGAAGAAATGACACGTAAATTGCTTTGACGAAGAGTTTCATAAAAAAATTATTACGTGGTGATCGTTGAAAATGGATCACACTATAATTTATATGTTTCAATATTTATTATATATATATATATGTATATAATAAAGACCGTCATTCCATAACAACGCGGCATGAAATAATTTATCTGAACTAAAGGAATAGACAAACAATACTGGTCACTTCAAATAATGCTACCCTTTGTATATTAGCCTTTGTTATCTACGTGGAACCAACAAAGCCAAGGCAAGGTCACCTCCAGTATTGAATTGGCATGCACCACTAGGATCCTTTTGGATAAATTCTCTTGACCCTATGAAATTACCTTATTTGTTTATTTATTAATTAATTTCGATCATGCACGCCGATCAAGACTGGACTTTAGAATTTTAATCTTCTTAAAGGCTAGAGAACTCGTGGAATCATGGATGCAATCAAATCCTTCCCACCTAATTTGTAATTAAAATTAAAGCACTGTTATAGACTATGGATGCAACTCATTCCTTCCCACCTAATTAGTAATCAAAAGCAGTGTTATGGAAGTAAAATTCTTAATCAGAGAATAGATGATCAGAAAGTTGTATCTTTTTTATGAATCAGTTATTTTAAATAGAATATCCATTTAAGATACCCATTTATTATAAAAGTTCTATTAACACATAATTCTAGCATATTTTTCTCAGAAAAAATCTGGTGAAAAAAAAAAGATTAGTTCCCAATAATTAATTATCACATAGCATGTGGGAATAGCAATGAATCGGGTATTACCTTTAATATTCTTGAACTCATCGGATAGAGAACAAATATCTGAATCAGGTGGGTACCTGATGAATATTGTTAACCAACTATTATCTCCCAATTCATCTGGTAATTAGATATTAATTGGATAATCAGGTACTCATAACTTTTAAATATGAGGTAGATAATTGGATAATAATTTGGATATTCGATAATTTAAACAAATAATTTAGATAGCATTTGATTTACTTTTTTATTTTCTGTTTTCTATTTTGATTTTCTGTTTTAAAAATCTCAAAATAAAAAAACAGAAAATACTCTATTTTCATTGTTTTGAAATTTTTCTTATTTTAGATTAACAATACTCAAAATGGATTTTTGTCATTTTTCATTTTATTTGTAAACTCATTTTTTGCTTTTTAAAACAAATTTTAAAAACAAAATGACCAAATGCATTTTGAGTTTTTTCTTTGTTTTCAAAAGTATAAAATAGAAAATGAGTTTATAACAGAAAATAGAAAACAAAAACAAAAAACAAAAAATAAAAAAACTAACCAAATAAGCTCTAAGTAATTTGAATAGGTAATTGGGTAATATCTATCAGGTACCCAATAAATATATAGTTAGCATGGATAATTTGGGCGGTAATAGACAATACCCATAGGATTACCCTATAATTTGGGTGGGTTCAAATAATACATGTGAGATATACTACATACACCATTTCTAAACTCAAATCCACCGGGTATTTAATTTTATATCTTAACCCACCTCATTAGTAATAAAATCTAAAAATACTAGCATTTATCGGATCGGAAAGGGACAAATAGGTGTAAAATTGCCATTTCTACGCAACATGCCTTCCAAAGAATGTCTTTCCACTAGCCATATTTCTCGACCCTAATTTTTAGCTTTGGCAGCCAAATGCAAAAACTTCATCAATTTTTGTTCTAAATAAAGAATCGTGTTCAAGTTATGCTCCCCCTTAATTACCCATCTTGAAAAATTGATCCTTAAAATTGTGTGTGCGAAAAATGAAGGTTAATTCCAAAAATATGTGTTCCCAAACTGTGAACAAAAGTTAGTAATCAAAATTATATCACAACCAACTTTTGAAATGGACATAGGGTCTCGTGTGAATCTCTCCTTATCTTTCTAGTAGAAACTAGCTACCCTTTCCAGAGTGGTCCAAGAAGCAAATGACAAAAATCAAATGAGACAAGCAACCTTCTCTATCTATCTCATTTTCTTTCTCTTTATCTTTGCGTGTCAAACAGAAGCCTTCCATTTCCAACCACTCCTTGACAGATTTATTGACCTCATTCTCGACTACCTGTGTGAATCTGGATTGACGATCGTAAGAGTTTCTGCAGGTAACTCCAAAAGAGAACTCTTTAGTTGATCAAAAAAATATAATAAAAATATAAAAAATATTAATATAAAAATATATGTGATGAAATTTGATTGAAAGAAAGTATAACGTGTTAGTAGAAGGTGGCAAATTTTGATTAATTTTGTTCAAGCAAACACTTCCTTAATATATATTCCAATCCATCCTTCCTTTTGCTTTGCTTTCATCTTTAGCTCTGTTCACTTTCTGGAATTGGCTCCATGCAGAGATAGATACAAAGAACACGCATTGACAGAGTGCACGCAGAATCATGGAAACAATTAAATACACCCGGCCCTCAATCAAAATTCCATATAGGTACAAAAACAATTTAATATGCTATACTAGCTATTTCTTGACGTTTGACTAACAAAATAGACCACATTATTCAAACAAGAAAGAATGCGAAAAAACTAGGGTTTATAACCTCCCCTAGTCATTAAGAGAGAGAGAGAGAGATAGAGAAGAAATGAACACGTATATGAACTAATTTTCTATCATAAAAAAAGATAGGAAAAAAGGGGGGGAAAGAAAATTTGAGTGAAGACAAGGTTCACCCTCTATTACTGACTTAATTTATTATTGTCATTGCTATTGTTGTTGCTTGTGATAGTCCCAGCGGGGTTAACATTATTGTTTGGATGGGCACCACCAATTAGAGAAGTAATTGCTGCTGCTAGAGCTGCAGTGAAGTTTGGATCCCCAGTAAGGGCGTTCACGGTCTCAGCCAACGGGTTCTGCAGCTGCTGCCCTTGGTGGTGGACTGGCGTCAGTGGCGGCGGAGCTTGGTGGCCTACTTGGGCGGCGGCAGCAGATTCCATCCCTTGAGATATTTGAAGGCCTGAGAACTTTGATTGATTATACAACAGTGCTTGGCCAAACACCTGAGGCAGTAGGGCAGCTGAAGCGATGTTGTTGTGAGTTGGGTTTGGGAAGGGGAGCTGGAATTGGTTTGGTGATCTTTGGAATTGCGATAATGGGTTGGTATTCTGGGTGAGGTCTAGGGTGACAGTGGGGAATGGTGCTGAGGCTGAGATTGTGGCCATATTTGAGGAGCATGGGAGGAGAGTCCTTGCTAGGAAATTAGGGTTCATTAGCCCGTCTGCGCTCGGCATCGAACCGGAGAGAAGCATTCTTGCTGCTGAGGACGTTGTTGATGCCATTGCCACGGCTGCCGGCGGCAGTGGGTGGTTGTGATTGCCTTCATATGTTGTTATTAGTACGGTTCGGTCTTCTGCACATCTTTGCACCTGTTAAAATTTACCATAAATAGTTCATGTCAAGTTGGAGTTACAAAAATTAATACAAATTTATAAAAGTTATAATTTTGTAATTTGTATAGTAAATAAAAATTTTAAATTTTATTGACATTTGTAAAATTTTATAAAATTCTAAACCAACCCAGATAGCTTCGAAACTAAAAGAGAACTCCAAAAAATCTAAAAAAAAAAAACTTAATTTTTTTCAATTAAATTTTATAATGTGAGACTTTTACAGTAATTTTTAATTTTTTTTTTTTTGGCTTTTGTAAAATATCAAACGCTAATCATTCATTCATCCATGGTTAGATCTTCTTCCCCATCATTGGGTTGCCCTTTCAAAATGTACACACGCGCGCACACACACTAGGGTAAATACACACATTGCATGTTTATTTTCTTCCTCACTTTCTTTTTCCTTAAATCTTTTTAATCTTCAGTACTTTATAGTCCTCTTCTGGATTCGTCTTCTATTAATTTTTTTTCCTCTTTCTATGCCTGTTTATTCTTATTCACTATGTATTGTGCAGAGAGTAAATTTTACACCGTTAAAAGGTTACAAATTAGAAGGCATTTAGTAACAAATAATTAAAGTAGCTTTAAATGGGGGAGAGGGATACGAATAAATTCCTTCTCTTTATATATTGGTTGATCTAATTGAGATTTTCCTGATTTAAACAGTGAGATGATTACTTAATTAATGACTTTGAAAGGATAGAAAACAATTAATTAATATATAAAGAGTATTTACTTTATGAATTACTTTCATCCCCAAAATTGTTTTACTGAAAAAGTAACATCTAGAATTTTGAATTCATTGACTGTTTCTGAAGTTTGGCACTAACCATTATTAGGGAACCCCCAAGAGTGCACAGGGTCACAACTACTTCATTTAATAATCAATTAAGACATCAGTAATGGAGAAATAAGTAAATTTTCTTGACAACAAAACAAGTAAACTAGAAGCAGCTATTCGTGAATATTCTGTCAAAATAAACAGTTCAAAAAATACAATTAAATATGAGAGAGAGACAGAGAGAGAGAGATACCTGCTTCCGGACCGGGCAGCCAGCAGCCATGGTGCAACGATAATAAGCTCGTGGGCATGGGTTCCCTTTCGCCATTTTTTGTCCGTACTTCCTCCATTGGCACCCATCAGTGATCTGTGCAGTATTCAACAATAACAAATTAAATTCCAATTAATCTAACCCAGAAAAGTAAAATAAAAATTCAAATAAATAAATATGAGATGAACTAATCAATATATATAATCAAGTTTTTCTTCAATCTAATTATATATATACACACTTTGATGAATATCCGAACATAACAACTGAATACCCTAAACAGTTTTAACCAGACTCGAAATAGTGATTATTTAAAAAAAAAATCCAAAATTTGAAGCTTGTGAATCTAAGTATGTAAACGTACCATAGGTGCCTCCGATCGTGCTCTAACTGAAACTCTTGCTTTTCTCATGGTGGCTTCGGCGGTAGCTTGATCAACATCTTTCGAAGGATTCGACCTAGCAACCTTATTAGGACTATCCTCCTCTCTTCCAGGATCACACAGCTCCTTCGACACAACTTCTCCGTTATTCACCACCGATCTCGAGTGCTCCCCGGCTTGTCCCTCCGACGAAGACGAAGAGTTCCCATCTGCATCCACCGGAGCAGCCGCCAGTCCGAGGTCAATGAACTGCCTAGGCACCATTAGTCCTCTTCCCCCGTTAAAATCACGTAATCTCTTGTTGTTCTGATCAACTTCTTCTCTTTCATCGGATTTATCTTTGTTTTGTTGCTTTTGCGCAAGTGCCATCAGATGCATCTGGAGGACGTTGTAATTGGTGGTGACTTGATTCAGGGAGTCTCTCAGATGTTGATTCTCAGCGTTCATTCTCTCCACCTCCGCTTGAAGAACAGCCAGCTGGTCACATGGCCAAAAGATTTATATAATTAGAATAATATTGTACTTTGTTCTGATCGATTATTCTAGTAAAACAGTGCCACTTCGAAGAAGAAGAACAAAACTAAATCACAATTATAACAACCCAAAATAGAATTACTTGTTAATTCTCTCTTACCTCAGCCTTGGATCTTTTATCTTCGGAGTTGGGAGATATTCCATCATCCACCATTGACTGATCACTGCTGGTGTTAGCAGTCAGGAGGTGCAGTCCAGTCTATATATACATATACAAATTTCAATACAATTCAGTGAATCAAACTGGCTAAGGGATGTATTTAGTGATAATTCATTAAAGAATTTGTTGGTGCACAAGTGCTATTGACATATTTGATATATAGCATTTTTTTTAATTGAAAAAAAAAATTTGACAGAGAATCATTTTCAGCTCATTTATGATGACGTGAAAAAAAAAATGGGAATTAAGAGAATTAAAGTGGGTAGTTTTACATTCAGCTTGAAATCCAATTCAGCCGGTTCATCCAATTCAGCCACGGTGGCGGCTGCTGCCGTCTTGGAATCATCTTGTTTCTTGTCGGAAAAGAAGTCCATGACCTTCCTTTTTTCGCCGGACGGCATGGGAAGATCCTGATCTTGGGCGGTGCTGTAGTTGAGGTTGACCGGGAATTGGATGTTGTTGGAGGGTTGGGAGCTGTTAGCTGCAGATGTCTCCATGAGTTCAACCTTCAACCTGCGGTGGTGGTGGTTGTTGGTGTCTTCGGGAAAAGAATTGATGATCAGAGTTGGATGGCGTAGCAAGAATCCGATCCGATCTGAATCAATGGAGAGTCCACTTCCTTTGGCCATAAATCCAAGGGAAAGGATGGAGAGAGAGAGAGAGAGAGAGAGAGAGAGAGAGAGAGGTGATCTGCTGAAACGGTGCAACGGACTCGGCAAGAAAGGAGGGCGAAGACTATGAGAAAGAAGACCAAATACAAAGCAGTGTGTGCGCGTGTGTGGGGGGTTTATAAGAAGAGGTGGTTTTAGATTTGGGTTTGAGAAGATGAAGGGATTTGAAAGGGGGAGAAAAGGTGGGGTTGTGGCTACCTTTTTTTCTTCTTTATCTAGTCCCTTCATGGTCCAGTTTGAACTAGAAGTTCTCCTCCTGCCTTGTCAGCTCAAACTACTACTATTTTCTTACCCCCAAAAAAGTCAATAACAACAAATACTTTTTCAATATTTTTTTTTATGACAAATCAAGGAAAACTTACTATTATTTTTAGCAAGTGTGTATATATATATTTACATATATATATATATATATATATTACATCACATGAATTTTAACCATCTAATTTCACACCTCCTCACCTCATTCTCAAAGCGTTGGGATTTGGTGAGAAAAATAAAGAAAGCAAAAAATTTAAAAATATATAAAAAAGAGAAAATATAAAATCTTAAAATTTTATTTGATTATATTAAAAAATAATAAAATTAAAGATATTCGTTAGTAAATTAATTTTTAGTTTTACTATTCTAAACTTTTCAAATTCAAATTTTTTTCTTCTATTTTAATGATAAGAGAGAGATTTTTATTTTCTACTTTTTTTTTTTTTTTTTACAAATTTTTAATCCAAACACAATTCATAAAAATTCCTTGAGAGTAACAAGGGATTGAAGGAATTAAAGTTATCATTTTTTTAAGAACAAATTATTTCTAGGTCATTATAACAAAATAATCAATTCAACTCAATTTAATATTTTCTTAACTGGTCAATCATTAATGTAAAATTTAAAAGTGAGTGGTGAAATATTTATTTATTTAATTCTTATTGTTAATTAACAAATCCAACAAAATTTGACCAAAGCTAAATTCAAATATTATATATAAAAATATGTTTGTCATTTTCTTTTAGGAGAACCTCCATCTTCAGAATTAAGACATATCTCTTAAAAGTTTAAAAATAATAAATAAATAAATAATAAGGTGAATAATATGTTTAAAAAAATTGTGGATTTATCATTAAAATAAGGAAATCCATTTAATTACCAGATTGTTATAATTAGGTTACTTTTATTGAATTCTTTTATATATATATTTTATCGTTTGTATATATAAATTTGGAAAATCTTGAGGTGAGGGGAGGGGAGGGAGAGTGTTGTCAAAGGGACAGCCAAAAGTGGGACCACCGTGGAGGGTGGGGCCCAAGTTGGGGATATTGATGAATTGATTGCATCTAGCTTTTGTCAAAGATGAGATTGACACGTTCCAAAAATTCACCGCCCAACTTGCCCCGGCACTCGCTAATTTCTCTCTCGTGATACATTTTATTTATTTATTTATTTACTTGTTTTATATTCTGAAATTATAAGATTTATCTTTTTTTTTTTCTTTGTATTTCTGAATTAATAAATTATAAAAAATTTAAAGAAGTCATTCCGCGTCACTGATTTCCCAGGGCCACCCGACCCAACAGGTCAGGGATTTGTGGGACCCAAACCCGTGTGACCCGGCCAGTTCGGTGACCTGTTGACTTGACTACTTCCCCCTCACACTTCGTTCGCAACTCCCTCAGACCGCATTCGTTCTAGAGAACCAAAATTCTCTTTCCTTTCCACCTTTCTTTCTTTATTTAATTTTCGTGCGTGTATATGTATAATCTCGGAAGGAAGTGCCCAAGCACCCAACCAATCTACGGACACTAGTAGTAAGGCTTCATTTTGACGTTAAATTTTTAATAATATTTTGATAAATTTTTTTTTGTATGTCATAGAACAAATAGAAATTTTTAATAATTTTTTTTACAATTTTGAGATGTTCGATAAAAATTTTGATAACTTTTGAGTTGAATTAAAGTGAGATAATCATTATACCCCTTACTAACTCAGCAAAAATTAGTATTTTGATAATTTATCAACTCAGTAAAATTAACAACTTTTAAATTTTACTAAATACTTAAAACACTAAAAGTTAGTAGTTTTTTTTTTTTTTCTCTTTTCGCTCCTCCGAACCAGGCCTCGTTATCCTACTAGCTACTTACATTAGACTCCATTTGGTTTGTGTAAATCTCTGAATATCTCTAAAAATTATTTATTTTTTATCTCATTGTATGAATTACGAATCCATAACTTATCTTACTTTATCTCATTTTTTATCACTCCAAACACAGTCTAAGTAATACTAAAAAAAAATTAAAATCAAGCTAGCCAGGCTTAAAGCAATACCTTCTATTATTTAGTCACCAGTAAATTTAGTAGCTCATTCAACTAGCACTAGAGAATACTAATAGTAGTCATGGGTTATAAGAAATATGGACTCAAACTTAAATAAAATAAAATGTATAATTTTGTATAATTAACAAAAAAAAAATAGGGTAAACTATATTTTGAACCCGTAAGGTTTTTTTTATTTTTTTTTTTTAACCCAATCTCACTTTAAAACCTGTCATTTTAATTGTAATAATTAAGGGTTTAAGAATTTAATTTCTTACAATGTGTTGCCTCAATCACCATCCGTTTACAATTTTATTGTCAAATGCACGTGGGGGCCGTTAATTAAAGGATAAAATAGTGAATACACACATTGGTGTAATTGTAACGGAAGGTGACAGGGAAATGACATTGTAATAAATTGATTTTTAGACCCTTAATTATTAATACAGTTAAAATTTGTTAGATTTTAGTAATAAATTCAAGGATTCAATCTAATTTACCCAAAGTTTTAAATATATCCCTTCCATTAAAAAAATATGGATAATACTGAACTCTACATCTTCCATGGGTAGTAAATTATAAGTCAATTTTATGACAAATTCAACTAAATAACTAAAATTGGAAGTGAGAGACGATATTAGAAACGTTTTTAGAATTATGTTTCTTAATTGTGATCAATGAATTTGGAGAAGTTTTCTAAGTTGAATAAAGCTCAAGAGTTTCCAAAATAAAAGAAGATTCACTTGGGAGAATATTAGTTAAATTAAGAAGATCTTGTAAACACTAAAGGAAACTATCTATAAGTATAATGGAAGTCCAGAAAACGTCCAAAAAGGTCTGCAAGCAAGTTGATAGGAAGTTGATGGTTCAACTATTAAAAACTTAAAGAGGAAATAAAAATAATGTGCCTCGCAGACAGGATGTAAGAAAGGTGAAACTTCGACTCCTCTAATAGTAGACTATGTAGGCAGGGAAGGCGATGGTTCGGCTTTATATATTTCAGCTAGATTTTATTGCCTATTTTGTCATTCTAGGGCAATCTATTGTAATTTTATATATGTACCTAGTCTTAATGATCAATATACACACGGAGAACATATTATAGTGTTCTTTCTCTAGACATTATTTTTTCTTTACTTTCTGTGTGAGATAAAAAGCCAACTTGTACGGTTAGTCAAATGATTTGAGTAAAATTATCGAAAGAATTTATGCGAATGATTTGTAAGGAATTCAAGTAATATTTTGGAACCCATTGATAGTGGGATTTGTAATAGAGATTTTTCTCGCATTGTGAGGGTCTTTCTTCGTTATTCTTTGGTGCCATTCTATTTATCTTGTGTATGATTGTTTGGTTCAGAATTTTCATAAAAAATATAAGGCAATGATACACATAATATTTAAAAAAGAAGGTCATTATATTTTATTACTGATCTAGCTATTAACACCAATATATTTAAAGTATAAAGAATGTCACGTTGTTTTAGCATTCTTAAGGGTGCTTAAAATTATAAAAATTAGTATAAATTTATAAAAGTTGTATTCTCGTAATTTGTATAATAAGAAAAAAAATTTAAATTCTATAAAAATTTTGTAAAAACATATAGATCTCCAAATGAGTATTTAATGTTCAAAATTTCTTAGCCCGTTAGCTCTCTTTTTCTCTTCTTCTCTCCTAGGAATTAATAGGCTGTAATTAAGAATTAAACCATGGGCGGACCTAGGTACAAGCTTACCCGGGTTAGCTTGGCCCAAAAACTTTTTTTTTTTAATCCAAAATATATATATTTTCTTAAATTTAGCTCATGCAAAATTTTTGTACATCAACTTATTTTGTTTTTAGATCTTTTATTCAATTTAAATTTTTTAATTCAACTAATTTTATTTTTAAATCTTTTATTTAATTCAGACAAACTCTAAATTCTAAATCCACGCTCTTGTAAGAAACTAAAAAGAAGGCACGCCTAACTCAATTCTCAGTGGGAGAATTGGACTGTAGCTAGCTTGGAGGTCTCGTGGCTTATTTTTGAAGTCAAAAAGAGCAGAAAGGAACTTGTTCTCTCCCCGATAATGTTTCATTGGGGTTTCTTTAGACGGCACGTCCAACTCAATTCCTAGTGGAAGAATTGGACTCTAGCTAGCTTGGAGGTGTCGTGGCTTATTTTTGAAGTCAAAAAGAGCAGAAGGGAACGTGTTCCCTCGCCCATAATGTTTCATTAGGGTTTCTTTCATTCACAAGAGATTCACACTAAGCCAAAAAAGAAAAAAAAAATGATGAAATAAATTTTACACTAACGAAAATCCAGTTTCCACTGTTGTTATTATAATTAAGCTCATCAATAAATGTAAAAAAAATAAATGGGTTAAATATCAACCATGCTACATCATAATATTTCACTTTTTAATACATAATTTCCTTGAGATTAACAATTTTTTATTTTTATTTTTTTTAATTTGGACAAGGAGTTGAAAACAAATGTAATTGTCATCAGCATGTTGACAAAGTGTGTAGGGCTAAGCAAGTTCCAAACAAGTGGGATCCAAATACAAAAGGGGAAGTAGTCTCCGAAGACTAATGAAGAGATGTGGTATAAAAAGCTATCAAATAGGAATTTGAGAGAAGAAACAAAAAAAATGACGCGGTTTACTCTAAAGCGGTGTTTGCAGTGAGGGTTTAATCAGCGAAAAGAAGGAGGAAAAAGAAAAAGATAATAAGGAAGATAGAAATATAAAATTTTACATATATATGCATATGTAAATCAATTTAAAAAATATAATAAAACAAAAACATTAATTAATATATTAGTTTTTAATTTAATTAATCTTAATGTCTTAAATTCTATACCTTCTTTCTGTTATTTTATATCAAGATCTAAACAAGATAATTATCTTAAGTACTTATTGATTTCCTCTTTTCTTGATAAATTATCGAGGTAAACACAGTGTAAAAGTGCAAATACCTGATAGTTCAATGATAGAATAGCAATTTCAACTTTTAAGTGAACTTTATATTTTTTTTAGTACTTATTATAAATTAATAAGTGATTGGGCTGTTTTAGAAAGTTAATTAATTTCAATAATTATGTTATTCTCTCATAAAATTTTCTTTAACTTTTATTCGTTTCAATATTTCTAGTCAATTGCTATCCATATCTCTTTATATATAGTTTAGATTTAAACTATCTTCGTTTTATTTTTCATTTTCATCAATATAATTTTCATGCTAATACGTACTTGTATGTTTAACAATTACAAAAGTAAAAAAAAAAAAAAATTTGACCTCAAGAGTAAATTTCTTTTGGTTTGTACCACACATACCGGTCCCTCAACATGTGTAACGATAAATCGCGGACTTGTGTAGCGACGGGGAGTCGGATCCACACCCAAGAACTGTAGACGGTTTATCCAACCAAAGAGATCCGTCCTACCAATCTTTACTACACTTTGCGCCCAGGAGACTAGCCCCAAGTTTTTGCTAGAGATGAGACTTGAACTTGAGGCCTTTGGGTGGTAAGCCACTAAGTCCCAACTCAAAACCATTCCATCTAACCCCTTGGGGTTACAATTACAAAAGTACTTTAACCTATATTTAGGTAATATAAAGTAATGTAACATTTAGAAAATATTTATGAAAATGACCTATACTTTTTCTGAGTTCCTAAATTCAGTACTACTAAATAATTAGTCACAAAATCGAAAAACATATACATTTGAGAATTTTTTAATAATGGCTGAAAAAAAAAGAAACTAATATCGGTACTTTTCAAAATAAATTAAAATATGTTACATTAATATATAGTTTAACACTATTATATATCTGATTAATTAATACATGAACTATAGTTAGCACTTATTTTGTGTGTGTGCGCGTGTATATATATATAAGCTAAAATTAGTAGTTTCTTTTTTTTTTTTTTGGGTAAAATATGAGATTTATGAAAAATAAAAGATAAATCTACTTTCATTAGGGAATGTTGCAAATATTCTCACTTGCTTACTTCCATTTGCAAATACACTTTGAATTTTATTTTTTTTTTCAAATGGATGTATTAATTATATGCATTATTCTTAGGGATCATTTAATGTGCCAAAAAACATCAAAAGTCTCCAAAAATACTCCAACTTTTCTCACGTCAAAAAATTTCTACTTTCTTTAACTTTTTTCAATTTTTCTAATTTCTTTAATTTCCTGTAAAAATCTCTAACTCTTTAAGCAACACATCAAACACTTAACAGTACAAAATTTGACACTCCAAACACAGTCTCAATTCTCGTCTCATTGAATCTCCGTTAATTTCCTTTGAATGTATAGGAATTAAAAATACAGATCGGTGACAGACAAGCATTGAAATTATTGTTTGCTTCTGTTGACCAAGGTTTGGGGATTCAGGGTAAATGAGAGCACAATTTCCATTACCTTGCGGTGAAAGGATACATACATACATCTACACTTTCGTTGTAATTTGTTGAAAGTTTTCGTCTATATATAAGTCTAGGAATTACTTATTTATTAATAGGCCGCAATCTAAGACTTCCAGTAGTAAGGAGTAAATAAAGGGTTTTTATTTAGCAATGATTATTACATATTACTTGGAGAATTGCATTTATATATTTCTTTAACTGGGATTACACGGCATATATATATGTTATATAATAAAATTTCTGGGGCATATATATATATATATATATATTTATAGTTGCATAAATAGCGGTAGTTGAAATTCTGACTCATATATTATTACATAATTCTAAGAACAATGATACCCAAAGGAGTAACTGGACATGACCGTAGGCATAATGTAGCATATATAACCAATAATATAAACATATACACAAACAGGAGCTTTAAAGGAAATGTTAGTAATAAACCTAATATATATATATATATTATTAATAATCCGTGCCTAGGCTAATTTGAACAATAATTAGTACTAAGATTTTTATATAGTTAAAATTTTGTACAAAAAATTCAAATCAAAAAAATTATGATAATTCGTGAATTTTAATTTTTTTTTCAGAATTTTAGCTCCTAACAGTTACTACATGTGTTTTCGTTTCTTTCTCTGATTAATTTTTGATAAGCACCGTAAAAAAATATACAAATTATAGTGTTTTAATTTGGGAAGTTCAACTTACTAGAAATCATAATTGTGCAGAATTTAAGTTAACAGTTTTGATTTGCGTCTGAAATATGGTAAGATTTAAAATGCCCAAACTACATTTGTGAGATAGATGGTAGTTGGGTTCACTAAAATAAAAATTAAGTATGAAGTTAAAAATATAAAAATGATCTCAATCGTTAAATAAAAGAGAAAATAAGTTTTAATGGTTGAATCTTTATTTGTGAAAGGGATATTTTAAAAAAATCGTCTTGTCTTATTACATAAGTACGTAGTTAATCCAAATTATTAATTCATTTCTTTTAAGTACGATTGCAGCAACACTTCGCGGTATTTTTTAAATAAAATCAAGCCCTTACATTATTCTTTAATGCGCAAGCGTATTGGGTCACCGATTTAGCTCTAGGAAAATGTATGCCTCACTTCTGGAAATCTTAATCCTTGTAGGAACTCTCAATCACTTATACAAGGCTTAAGAGTTGAGAACTACGCTTATTCAACTCTGTGAATGAGAGCTGCCATGCGCACCACTAAAAAATAAGAACCAAATATCTAATCCCTATAACAATAACATAGCAAGAGCTTAATTTTGATCATAAAAGTATTGTCAATCAAACTGAATTTGGTTATGCAAAAAATATTGGTGCGCGGATTTAAATGAGAGAAAGAAGTAAGGAATTCTTTTTTCGACTCTGACTCTCTCACTTTAATTGTTGGGGTCATGTGTTGACATGTGTTAGTCGATCACCGCATAGTACGGTCATATTAAACTTAAATGTTATTAGAGATTTTTAAAATAAAATTTATACTTCTCCATTTGAAGTTAGTGTAATTAACCACTACCTCAAGTGATTGCTTGTGCATGTATATATTAAATTTTTTATCAAGCAAATTTTGGTTGCCAAAAGCAAAATTTTTGGTCTCTAAAAATTAAATTATGTGCAAAAATTTTTGAGAAAAAAAATAAAATTTTTATTACATTTACAGATAAATTGGTAAACAAAAGTAATACATATTTTACTATTTTTATATAAATATTTTATTATTTCTCATCTAAATCTTTGGTGATCAAATTGACTGGATCGATAATGATCAGGAAAAGGTAATCATTAATAATTAAGTTTATATTTGATCAAGAAAAAAAACAAAAAGTAAATCTTTGATGACCAGATTTTCTTTATTTAAAAAAAAAATGAACCTTTGGCAAAGAATTTGGAAAAAGTATATTCTTGACTATTAAATTTATATTAACCTGTCAGAGAAATGTAAACATTAAAATTAAACCACGAGACTTATATTAAATCCAAAAAAGTGATCTCCAAAAATGCGTTACCTTCCAATGGATGTACATTAACTTTTAAACCGGAAAAGTAGATTGGTGGGGAGGGGGAAAAAAACCCACAACATGTGATTTACATAAATTAAATAGTAAGAATGCAATGCATATAGGTAATAGGTCATAACTATGCATGACCCTGCATTGATTCCCTAAAGGAGGAGATTAAGGGCCTTATAGTCAATGAATAAACATGCTTATACATATATATATATATATATATATATATATATCTATGTGTGTTTACATATATAGCTGTGATTGCAGGAAAAGAAGCCAACTTGGACTGGCATATATTCTTCCATTTTGCAACCCCACCATTTTGTTTGAAAAAACAACTGCTTTCCGGCAATCGTTGGCATTGCATGACAGCACAGACAATCCAAAGCTGACTCCAAAAATCTGAATTGCTGCTGTTAATTAGTTTGAAAAAGAATTCTTCATTCTACATTGTAAGAATAGTCACACACGCTTCAGATAGCGTAAATGGTTTGGCTGAGTTTAGACTCCGGCGACTAGACTTGCTTGAGAGAAGAACCAATACGTATTGCTTTTGCTACCCATTTATCAATGTTAATTTTTTTTTTTCTAATTTAGACCATTTAAAATATAATTAATTTGTTTAAAGCACATTCATAGCCTTCCATATGAAAATGACATTATAATAATTAATAACTATAAGTTGAAGAGGAGTGGGATAGTGATGACACTTGAACAATCTGAAAGTGTTGAAATTTTTTTAGATGAAACCTAACCACTGAGTCAGATAAAATGCACTTTAAAAAAATGAAATGAACCCCCCAAAGAATTCATGCAAGGAGTGCACCAGCACTGCAGACCCTTGAACTAAGGATCGATGGGTAATTTAATATGTAAATTTAAAGTTAGAGGGGACAGCCTGAGGAGAATTAGAGACACCGTTCACACACGTTTGATTTCCATGCTGATGATATAAATTAGGCACCGAACGTGCATGCTTCCGACCTCAATTTATTGCATTGTTTTTCAACACTTTTTTTCCTAATTCAACTTCCTCAGAGTATTTGTTTATCGAAGTGACATCATATCTGTTGAAACATCCAACTCTGGATCAAATTAGTGCAGAGGGGTTTTTGAAATCTTATTCTAATTTGAAAGAATTAATTGTAGTGGTGTGAAATTAATAAATCTTAACTCATCTTGTTACATGCGTCCTCTACTCATACGTTGAGAGATAGATAGATAAATGATACAATAAATATCAAAAGTGTATAACTGGAAGAAGCAAAAAAAATCAAAACTAGTTCTTCTTCACATATAGCTTTAAAATATATGATTCCAAACTAATTAATAATGGATCAAGAAATTCTAATAAAATTTTATACTAATTTAAAAAACTTGATTTTATCTATAAAGTGAATCCCAGTTATACATATATATATATATATATATATATAGTTCCAAACTGGTTTCTTTGAACATTCAAGTCACTTTGGTAAGTGACTAGACAACATATAATCAATCACAACTTCCTCAAAAGTTCTGTTTAATGTTTACATCTTGCCCATTGTTTAAGTCAATGAGTATAACAAATGAGCAAACCCCATCATTCATTGTCAACCCAACTGCAGGCTTGCCTGCCCCTTGTTTTTCTCTTCAATCGGGGTTCCGCTTGGGTTAAGGTGGTCTGTGTCTTTAGTCATCACCAACGATGTGATGGGGAAGTTCGTTTCCACCGATCAATGGTTCAAGTCCCTCTTTCATTGAACATTACCATTAACTAGAAGGATTGGGTTTTCTTATATTTTAATCTTTTTTAAAATACTAGGGATTAAGTTCTTTCATGCATACAAAATATATGTATCTATATAACTGCCTACATCCACAATTAATATGTAGTCCGCGTAAATGATTACATACACTTGTAAATATGCGTATTTGTATATTTTTTAAAAATATCCTTCACTCCAATTTCTCATATTCTAAAAACAAATATTCATTGTAAAAGGAGATCAATCAAGCATAGAAAGTTAAAAGTATAAATGTATTAAATATTTTTCTTGGGTTGTATCTAAATCAAAAATTTGTCAGGAAAAAATAAAAGAAATAGGAATTCAAGATTGCTTATCATATTTAGATTTGTAATGAAAAATAAAAGAAAAAAGACAAAAATTTAAAAAATTACAACCGATTAAATTAAAAATGAATTAATTAATGAAAATTTGTATTTTATCGCATTATTTTATCTATTCAAATAAGAACATTTATATAGAATTTTATATTTACTTTTTACTTTTTATTTTTTTTTCCTTTTCTTTTTCTTTTCTTTCATTAAATTCTCTTTCCAAACGCACCTTGGTGTATACATCCAGATCTTAATTTTGGAGTTGAAAAGTTTTATCTTTTCTCAAAATGCAAGTGTGTTTAACGTGTCCGCTTCATTTTCTACCCACCTTTAATTGCCTTACTTTTGACTACAAATTGCATATAGTTCCATTGCCTGTATGGTATGACACTAAAAACCTTCAATTTTCTTTGTGTTAAAAAAATAAATAAATAGTATTAAAAATAAATAAATAAATAAACTTTGATTCCACGTAGAACAGTAAGACATATTGAATCCCGGTATGCCTAAGTTAAAGGACTTATAAATCTGAATCCAAAAAAGTCAGGGTCAATGGCATTGTCTGCGAGTCCACTTTAATTATGATAATCAAACGTTGGTGATCAAATATTGCTGCGCCAACTAATTATTCACTATATATATTCACAGGGGATACCATTTTTAGTATGTGTTTGGCGCATCAAATTTTGGTGAAAATTTCTAAACATCTTTATTATATTTTTACACATTATTACCTTCTCAAATTTTGAAAAAAGTTTAATACCTTCTAAAAAAAATCAATAACTGGAATTCGTTAATGAAATAGTAAAAATATTTTTACCATTCTCACCACGGACTCCCAAACTACCGAATGACACCTACTGTGACTATTTTTCTGGAGTTGCAGAAACCATTCCGACGGATTGCAAAAACTGTTTCGACGGATTCGTACAGCCAACTTCTGTCCAAACAGATTATAAAAACCATTTTGAGTCTGATTTGATCTGCAAAGAGGCCATAACTGATACAAAATTTTGAATCTGTCCAAACGAAAATTCAATCTATCGGAATGGGAATCTACTGTTTATCTCCAAAAAAATACAGTTTCAGATGTGGATACCAAACATAAAAAATTTTTTCAAATCACATTTTATCTCACTTTTTATTACTCTAAACACAACACTCTCGTATGCATATAAAGCAATTCAATTTTCAACGAACAATGGAATTAAATATCCACAGGTTAAAACTTCAGTTGCCAAGTCGTCATCCATGTGCAAATCACTGACTTCTAAGAAGATTTGGATCTGAGCTCAACTACCCTTGATGAAGGGAGAGTAGGACAGATTTAGAAAGCAATATATATAAATATATATATATATAAATACGTGCGTGTGCAGATAAAATGTATACTATTAGTTCGAGATTTGAATCTTAATATTAATTAAATACGAAGCGTGAAGGTTTCTTACACCTTAGAACCGTAGGTCCAACTAAACAGCTGGAAGCTAGCTAACCTAGTTGTGAAATTGTGATGCAACTATAGTAATTTAATTAAGACCTTAAATAATTAATAACATCGAGTATGGGCCAATTTTGTGTGGATTAAGGGTCTGTTTGGAATACTGAAAAAAATCAAAAAATTCTATAATTATACAACAAACTCTTTTCACTTGAACTACTACGTGAATCTATTAAATCTCCATAAATTTATTTATATATATATATATATATAATTTCTAACAAATTTCTACAAATTTCAATAATATTACTGTAAATTCCAAAATTTTTTCTATAAATCTCAATAAAGTTTCTATCATTTTCAAAATATTTTGATAAAAAAGTCAAAAAGTTTATACTGAAATCCGTTTGAGTAGATGACAATTTACTCGAACGAAACTATTCATCTTAGAATTTTGTGATTTGTTGTTTACACTCCAAATGCTAAAAAGATACTCAAATAATAATTTTTTACTAATTTTTGAAACTCCAAACACCCTCTAAAAAATTTATACAAGGCACTCCGATAAAGTGAGAGTATGTTGGTAGCACTATATACATTTTTACCATAGTAATAATAAATTTGCAAGGTAAATTATAGAAATTATTCTTGTAATTTATCATGAAACTTACTTTAATCTCTATAATTTTAATTATAATAGTTAACCAGTTGTCTGAAATTATGATCAACTTTCACTTTATTCCTTCTGTTAACAATTATTGAGAAAATTAAGGGAAAAAACGTCACGTATCCATCACTATGTTATCAACACTTGGCATTTTTTATTAATAAATTTAATAAAATGATCAAAAGTGAAACTAGACAATAATTACATGAAGTTGATTATTGCGGTTGAAAGTGTAAGAATTAAAATGAGAAGGGCAATTTCTGTAATACACGTCAGTTTGTAGGTTGCAACTTGGACGCCGCTTCCTTCCTTTCTAAGGGAATTTGAGACGTTTTTGTATTGCTCTATATGGGACTTCAAAAGTGGACTGAGTAAAAATATACACATATATACATATATATGAAAATGATATTTTACAAGAAAATTCTTCCACAATCTTTATTCAAAATGATAGGATAATATTACTCTTATAATTATATATCACTTTAAAGGTTATTTTTTTTTTTCAAATGATAAGCTCACAACTCATTTATATATTTTTTTTCTTAACAATATATAATTAGTTAATATTGATCCTTAAATCAATTCTCTCTGTGGATAAAACTAAACATTAATAAAATCCCCTTTTCTCTCTTTTTTCTTCCCTGTTTGGTATGTTCAGGTAGCTGCCAAATTTATGCATTCGTGTTTGTATGCGTTGACTGTGCTTAATTTGGTCATTGTAAGTTAAGTTGGCATTTCATTGCCTACAACCTCCTCCTAAACCCAAAAGGATTTGTGGAGAGTTGTGTTTATAACAAGGATTTGTGAAGAAAAAAATGTATGGAACAAAATAAATTAAAAAAAAATATTAGGTTCATTTTATTTTGTTGGTAAAGTTAAGAAAATGAGAATCAAATAAATATATTTTTATCAAAAATTTATATTTTATTTAATTAATAATAAAAAATGAGTATATATAAATAATTTTGTTTCCTTTCTTCTTTACACCAAGTATTAGGGTTGCTAATGACTTAAGTCAAGTCGAATAGTATATTGTTCAACAAGGTTTAAGAATTGGCTCAATTTCGAAAATATGTTTGAACTTATCTTATTAAACTTTCAAATGGAACAAAGATTAAATAACTTGATTATTTTACAAAAATTTAAACTAACTAAACCAAGCTCGAATCAAGTTCGAGTTACATATTGCGCTCAAACATATTTTGATTTCAGTACAAATAAAATGATCTCAAATGACATTTTAACGAGTTAAACACAATCTAAATTGGAGCCATGTAGTTGGTTGCTACATCGATTGTGTAGAATGTTCGTAAGTAATAAGCCAATAAGACTAGAGTTGATTCACATGAAAAAAGAAAAACCAAATGTGTTTTGAAAAACTTAAAAAAAAAAAAGAATTAATTTGGAAAAGAATTTGATTAGAAAAATAATTGAATAAATTTAGGGTTTAAAAATCAATAAAAATAACAATTAAGTTTCCGACGTCCAGTTCAAATATTAAAAACGCTAAGAATTTAATTAAGATGAGTTAATTATGTTAGAATATGGTTCTCTGTCCATAATGAATTAGGGTTTGTTTGGAGTAAGAAAAAATGAGATAAATTGAGATAAATTGTGGTTTGGAGAGAGTTCGTAATGCGTGCAGTGAGAGAAAAAAGTTGATATGATATAAAGTTAACAGAGATTTATAGAGATTTTCAGAGATTTTCATCAAATTGTTGCATGCCAAACGCAGCCTAAAAAGAAAACATTAAACATTCACTATATCAAATATATTATCTCTGTCAACAACTAACAAAAAATTATACAAAAATAAAAATTATGAAAATATTGAAAAAAAATATTGAAATTGTTGGGCATAATAATACTAAAGCTGTACCCTTGCCGAACAGGTTTAGTCTGGTGCCACGTGGCGTGGTGCCGAGCAAATTCACATAAGCCACTTAGCCACTTGCCGAGCACGTTCCTTTTGGACACGTGGCATCCCGCCGAACAACTGATTGTTGGCACGAGGGTTCCACGTGAGTGATATACGTGAGTACACGATTTAGAGTTAGTGCTCCAAAGAGTACCCTGAGTCTCGACATCAATAAACAATGTATAACCACGTGGCTATAGCCGAGGAATCTAGTTTGCTCGGCATATATGTCGATGGCCAGTAAATGTCAAACCTAGGGCCCACAGCCTTTAAAGAAAGCTCATGACCATAAATGCACCTTAGTTAGGATTGAACTAGGTACTTGTCTCTGGAGATGTAACTAAATCGGTCTATCTCGTTACGATTCGGTGGCTGATGCGACAAGAAGACAGTATGACCCTGAAATTCAGGTTGTAATGCCGTGTTAAACCACCAGAAGCATTAAATGAAAGGCACGGTGTATTTATGAGGGGTCTGAGGCATTAAATGAAGGGGAAGGGCATTTAAAGCAAGAGTGTAAAAGAGGAACACGGCAGTGTGCGTAATGTCGAGTCATAGGTATGCTGTAATCATTACTCAGACCACTATATATGGATATACAACTGAATCACGGAGGTAAGCTGACTATTGCCAACTCAAACTTTGACTCCTTTATTTCCATAAAACTTCTTTTGAGCGACTTGCTGACTTAATCATCGGAGGGTTTTCCGGCCTGAGACCTCCTCTCCGGCCGTCACCTTTCTTTCTGTCTTTGTTCGGCAGGTCGGCGATAGCATTTCCGGTTGGCGTGGTCAGCAGTTCCGGCGGTAATTTCTGCTGCCGAACAGAAATATTCGTCCAAACAATCAAGAAAAAATTAAACTAAAGTACAACATCGAGTAATTAAGTCTTAAATAAATCCACCAAAACTTAAAAAGAAAAGGAAGATAAAATTAGGATTAGGATTAGAGATCCTTTAAATATGATCTCCCTAGATCTCTCTCTCGGAATGAATACTTGAAAATAAGAAAACTACTAAGGAAAGTGGCTGGGGCATTCGACCATGAATTCTTTGATAATTTAGTTAGATAAAAATCTTAGGTAGCATTTGGCTTATTTTTCTATTTTCTGTTTTCTATTTTTGTTTTATGTGTTAAAACTCTCAAAATGAGAAAATAAAAAATACTCTATTTTCCTTATTTTGAGATTTTGTTTCATGTTTTGTTAAAAATTCTCAAAATAATTTTTTACCATTTTTCATTCTATGTGTAAAGTCATTTTTGATTTTCGAAAATAAATTTTGAAAACATAAATAAACAAACAAGTTTTAACATGTTTTCTTTATTTTCAAGAGCACAAAATAAAAAATGAATTCAAAACAGAAAATAGAAAATAAAAACAAAAAATAAAAAATAAAAAAACAAACTAAATGAGCCCTTAGTATTTAGAGAGAGAGAGACGATAGTCAAAAGTGACTATATCTTAATTGTATACACGTCTTAAGTATATATTTATAGGTGTGAAAAGTATAATGTAGTGTGAACTTAATTTGACTATAATACTCATGAATAGCTTCCCTCTCCTTCCGTTACAAATCTTCAATATCTCCTAACGACTTACATCCACCTGATTTGGCCCAAAATCATGTAATTAACCGGTTTAATCCTAAATCATATCAACAAAAATGACACAAGATCAAATGCATTTATTCATTCAAATGGATGATATAGGCTTTAAAATCTCATTAAATACATACATATATAAATATATATATATGAATTATACGCAATAAATCACCAACTCAAGGACGAATAATTGGTTTAACAGTATCACCAAACACACCCGAGTGATGGCCTTTTACTTTTGTAGTGTAATCAAGTTTACCAGACTACTGAAACATGTGAACCCCCCCCGGGGGGGGGGGGCCTCTCTCTCTCTCTAACTTGCCGTGGGCAACCTTCTGATGGAGTTAAAAATGTTTGAAAAAAAGTTCAAAAAGAAGAGGAGCATTCGGTTACGTTATTAATTTTAAGGGAGGCTGGACCTAAATATAAAGTTCGTATGTAAATAGTCGAAACTCCATAGCCGTCTCAGTTGGATCATCGATCTCTTTTTAACTCGTTTTCTATATATATATATATATATATATTTCAAATTCCTCGCCAGTTCTTTGTCTATGGGTTTTGCGGCTTTTTCCCTTCACATTAGCCAGGGTTACGTTTACTTTTATGAGAGAGAGAGAGAGAGAGAGAGAGAGAGAGGGAGGGGGGAGAGGGAGGTTCACAATCTTACATAGAATGAAAAATTAAATATATTGAATGAATCTATTATAATTTATAAAAAAAATATATAGACAAACAAAAATATTTTTATGAGTTACCTACTCTATATTATATGATTTGTTTAAAATAATTATTTTAATTTTTATAACTAAGAGGGTAATTGCTCCTTTATTATTATTATTATTATTTTTGACAAAATTTAAGTACAATATATGAATAATCTTATGGTATGATAAAAATTTTCAATTCTTCATATGCATTTTTTTAAAAAATATTTTCTATTATAAAAAATTAAATTGAATTTTTAGAAGAAAGGGTATTTAATTATGATTTGTTTGATAAATCTAATTTTTGTTCAAAATTAACTTTTTTGGTATATTGATTTTTCTATTTTGGAAGTCTTTTCGATAAATTTTTTTTTTTAAAGTTCATATAACATTTTACTAAATCACTTGAGAATGATTGATGAAAATAAGTTAGAATAACCAAAAAAAAAAAAAAACATTGTTAAAAAAAAGATATGAAACAAATTAATTTTTATTTGATTATGCTAGAAAATAAAATAACAAAATATTTTTTATATGCTTTAAAAAATAAAATAAAATTTATTTTATTTTTTAAAATATTTTTTTTCATTTTCTTACACCAAGTAGGCCTAATGGTACTTACCAAAAAAAAAAAAAGTAGGCTTAATGGTGTTTTTTCAAATTTGTAAAAGTTTTTTTGAACCATAATTATGTTATTTTAAATTATATATAAAAATAATTAGTTAGAAAGGAGTAATTCTATAATTTTACTTAATGAAAAAAGTAATATGGAGTGTAAAAAAACTATTTCTAGAGTGTAAATAACTCACCCTTAAATATATTGAATGAATCTAATATAATTTAATAATTAATTATTAAATATAACAGATTCATAAAACATATTTAATATTAACAAATAATTGTAATTATAATTACAGTTAACCATTACAATGAGTTATTAATTATTAATTAAATCTGAGAGTTAACTTAACTGGTAAAATTTTTAATTTGCTCGCCAAATGTCACTAATTCGAATCTTTCTGGGGCCAATGAAGGATTTGCCCAATTATTAATTTCAAAGATTCAAAAATTAGTTGAGATATGCTGAAATTGTTCTAAATACTCTGAGTTAAAATATATATATATATATATTAATTAGTAAATCATAAGTCATTCATTTAATATAATATGATATGATATTCAATACAATTAAATTTTAATTATAGTATAATATGAGCAATCGGTAAAAAATGCATGAGGTGATACTAAGAGGAACAAAAGGAGAGATTATTCAGTTCTTATACAGGAATGCTGTTTGTCTGTTGAGATGGTGTCACATAGGTGTATTTTAGTAGGGTGCATTGTAAATATGCCTTTCTCACACAATTTTAAAAGACATAGAGCGAACTGTTTGGAGTTATAAAAATTAATATAAATTTGTAAAAATTTATAATCTTGTAATCAAACAAAAAGAAATTAATTTTATAAAAATTTATAAAATTTTGTAAATCCCCAAACAAGTTTACATTTACTTCAAGAGTAAAGAATAGGAATGGAATTAGGGAGGCTATTGAGTGACCCCCCCCCCCTTTTTTGGGTAACGTTCTTTAAATTTGAGTATATGAAAACTGTTGTAAATGCTCTCACGACAGTCATATATACCCCGGCAGTCTAACCCTTGTGGGAACAAATCTATTACTTTCGGAATTAACTCCTAGGGAATGTTCGGTACAATTATTATTTATTAAATATTATTTTGATAACATTATTTAATAATTAGTTAATTTTAATTTGATTTATTAAATTAAATAATTTTAATTTGATTAAATAAATTTTTATTTTATAATATTTATTATAATTATTTATAGGAGAACTGTATTTAAGATTTTATAAGGGTGTAAGAAAATATTTTACAGGTTAATAAAAAAATGATGTAATTTTTTTTCATTATTTTCGTTATCTAACCCTAAGCAGTAACAATTTATCCTTATATAGGAGATACTTCTTATCCAGTGTAATTATTACCCCTTTTTTTCAAACTAATTTCATAAAAGATAAAAATTACTCTAATAAAATTTATCCTTCGTTACCACCCAAAACAAGAGTAAGGAAACGTTTGAACTCGAATGAGTTTTGCTTAGACTTTTGTAATAGAGATGTTAGATTTATTAATATAAAATCTTTATAATTTTTGAAAGATATAAAATTATTCCTGCCTTTCAGAAAAAAAAAAAAAGGGAGGAAAAAAAAAAAGATGATGACTAGTGCACAGAGTCATGGACAAGAAAATGAATGTTTTGGGAGTAAAATTTACAAATACTGTTACGTAACTTCAGTTGGTCCAATTTGTTGGTGATAAAGATGGTGTAGCCATCCTGTTTCTGAAAAGTACCCTTCGTGGAATTGTTGAGATAAAAACAAAGTAGAGAGCGGAAATTGAAGACTGAAAGAGGTCAACATTAATTTGTTCAGTACCTCTTAAGGATTTAATTAGATGATTAAGGCACCTCTGCTACCACTAGCGATGCGGATTGCGACGGAAATTTGAGGTCCAAAAACTTCACCTTGCAAGCAACAAAGACAATCAATGAAAATGACCTCAATTCACCGTTCACACACACACACACACACACACACACACTCTCTCTCTCTCTCTCTCTCTCTGTTTTCGCTGAAAGTAAGAGAGAGATTAACATGACAAAACAAAAACATCACACACACAGTTCAGACTAAATATAGATGGTGTTTGGATAACAAAAAAGTATAAGAAAAGTATAAAAAGTTGATGTAAAAATAATATGTGACAAAATTTGATTGGAAGAAATTAAAAAAAAAAACTGATAAATTTGACAAATTTTGGTGAGTTTTGATAAAACCAAACACTCTCCATAGATAGTTTGATTAATAAATATTAAAATAACTAACAAATTAACCACATTTCGATCTAAGCTCGAGTAGATGTGGTGAGAACTCAAAATCAACAAATCTAATGGCAGATCAAAACAATTCAATCTTCAAATTTACTACTCTGAATCTAAATCATTAAAATTTTCTAGTTTAAAAAACACAACAATTCTCTTGTATGACTAATTACATTGGTACAAGTATTTGGTACCGCAAATGAACTGTGTCATTTGTGAATAGATTTGGCCTCGGCTTGAATTATGAATTTTTAATAAATTGAGTCTAAACTAAACACAAATTTTAAACTTATTTAATAAAAAATAAGCTAAACCTAAACAGATTATAGCTCGACATAGGTTGGTTGATTTGTATATGATGATGAGTAATAGAGTGCAAATTGTATAGGAGTAAATATAGCAGTACTTCAACTACAACCTACATATGATGAGCGGTTGATTTTTCTGCATATTGGTGGTTGAAAGCTACATATAAATAATCCTATTGCATGGTGGAAGGCTTATGTTGAGAGGATTAAAGGATTAACTCAACCGAAAGGGGGATAAATTAGGAGGAACAAACAACACACGTTGAAATTTTAGATGGATTTGTGTTTCCATCAATTGAAAAAAGCAAAACATAAGCCTGATCCATTCTATAATGAACTCATGTAAAATTAATTAAGCCTGATGGTTGATTAGTTTGAATCCATGCTTAGTTCAAAGGGTAGTGAATTCTCATTCCATTTAGATTTTATTTGCTTCCCGTATTGGAAATGCTGTTTATGATATAACTAGCTGTGTTTTGACTGTACTTATCAGCATGTATAAGCCATATATCAATCAAATGGGAGAATTCCCTCCCAAGGAATTTTCTACTTCTTTATATTTTCTACGATAATAACATACAATTAGTTACTGGTAATTGCCCCCCATTCCACTGTGTTACATCAAGTACATGTTTGCCTATGGTGGTACATCAAGTACATGTTTGCCTCCTCAAATTCATCAGCAAGGGAATCCCGTAGTCTCAGCTGCATCGTTGCATTTTCTAGTTCAATGTTCACCTTTTTATCGTTGATGCCTGCTCGAGATTGTTGGATTAAATTTAAATAGACCAAATGCATTTACATTTTTTTGAATTAATAATATATGAATATGTTTTAGCTGTTAGATCTTAATCCGACGACTCTGAGCTTCATTGTCCCCGAACAGACATTTCTATCCCCTTTTTCAGCCAGGAGCATTTCTTGCCTAAAACATCGATGAAAGACCATGTATTCCCTCACCCATTCAATAAAAATAATAATAATAAAAAAATAAATTCCGTGTTGCATACGTGTTGCAAAAAAGACGTAAATCATGTTAAATCAAAATTGTCATTTCAAATGTCATCATTTAACTTTGGGCCAAAAAATATCATTTTCAGAGAACATGTTAAACCTAAAGTCGTCGTTCCAAATGTCTTTAGCCAAAAAAATGGTTGGTATTAAAAATGTCATTTGAAATGATAATTCTTATTATTATTATTATTATTATTTTTAAGGGGAGGGGGGGATGGAGGCCGAAGTTGTCGGCATGACTTAACAACGTAGTTTGTAACCACTTCTTCTGGCAGTGTATGAATTTAAAAATAGATTTTTTGACAAAATGGTCCACCGAGTAACTATTGATGGATGCATGCTTGGGGCAAAATGCTTCTCCTAACGCCCATAGACAAGGAAGTTAAGGGCAAAAGATGATCTTTTCAATGAAAATTCAACCGACTTCATCATCAATAGAAGAAAATCGAGAGAGAGATAGAAAGGAGGGGGGGAATATAGTTCATTGAATTGACAAGCATGGAAACAAATGGATTAGGAATCAAAATCAGTAGGAACAATTCAATGAAACAAGGCCAAGCTTCAAATTCTAACCCCACTTAGAAACACCCGTTTCATTCAATCAAACGATAGACTCTCACAATAAGTTGCTCCCTGGGGACCCTTAAACACGGACAGTGCAGTTTCATTACAAGTTCTCTAAAAGTTATTCCCATGTCTCTCACTTACCGGAGTTTTAAATTTTCAAATAACTCAGACAAACGCCTTGTCCTTATCCCAGTCCTAATGTGAATGCAGTCAGTCAGTTGATCAACATCATCAACCATCTTCATTAATTCAGTCAGTCAATTGATCGACACCATCAACCATCTTCATTAATTCTTGAAACTTCAAGTATTTAGTTCACACAGGAATTCTTCGGTCATGCAAATCTATCAAATCTAGGCATTCAGTCCAAGGACGGACCCAGAATCTGTGATTAGCGAGGACAAAAACAATTATTAGGTGAGCAGAGACAAATAGAAGGTCGAAAAACAATAAAGGTAAAAGCATAATTTTGAGGTGAAATAGAAGCAAAAATAATAAGGTATAGGCATAAATTTTCAGGTAAACGGGGACAATCGTCACCATTGGACCTCATGTAATCCTGTCCTCGGTTCGGTGTCCATTCATGAAGTGATTTATTTTAACCATCTCAAGGTAAGGTTATTATGAAGAAAAGCAATCATGCTAGTACCAACAAATACAACTAAATTCATGGTACTTATATAACCGAGAGTAACTTTTCAAGTTCCATTCACACACCTCCCAACGAGCACGAACAACATAATGGAGGCCTCCCAATATCTCTAGAATACTAGATATCATATTATTATTTTTAGCATGCATTGCATGAAGGCTAAGCAATAGTTATTACTTGAGAAAAAGACTCGGCTCATCCATGAATGCAAGCGAGACCAGGCCAGCTCCAGCACTATAGCTTCATCTTCATCAGCCATTCACGAACCCTGTTAAGAGCTAAAACATTAACCTCAATAGTACTCATTCCAAACTGTTCCAGCATTAAAGCAGGCGACCCACCAACACCATCCGCCAGTGGCTGTAGACAATCAATCCTTTCTTTCATCAGTACAAGGGACGCCACTTTAATCAACATAACAAACATTAAGTCAGGAAGCAAAGACATTATCAATTGTAAGATTATGGAAGAGAGAGACGATGGGAGAACATAGAGAATTTTTGTCAAAAAATGATTTGACTTTTAATCTTCTAGAGACAAATTGGGGCAATGGGATCAAAAAAAATTTTTCGTGAGGAAAAATATTGAAAAATATATAAAATTAATTATTTTTTTTCAAAAAATTGAGTGGAGACAATTGCCTCTACTCTATCATAGCTATCTTTGCCCCTAACTGTTGCTGCCAAACCCCTATTGCAACACCACTAGCCGTCATTGAGGCCAACCAACACCACGACCAGCATCATCTGCTGCCAACGAGCCCCATTGGCAAAGCTTCCACATTTCAGCTATCGTTACAAGCACTATCATTCACCTCTGGGGCTTGAGGTCGTAAGATCTACATGCAAGAGGTTTTGTCGGCACATGAAGGCACGTCTAACTTCCGATCATCACCAACCAGTCCCTCTGGCAATTGTCTTACTCCAGCTAGCCTAGCCAACTTGTCTTTGATGTCTCTAACCACTCCAGCGACTTCCAGTACTTCCCAGCAGTGAATTCAAGTTATAAAAAGTAAAATTACAGAAAAAAAAAAAGGTGGAATCTAAGTATCCAGGATAAGAACATCCAATTCCTGACTAGGATTATCCTATCCCTAAAACAAGGACAGCCTGTTCCGGCAAGGGACCTATTCTAGAATTACAGTCCAATCATATCCTATTCCAGAATTTACTAATCTAGCTGGTAGATTTTTTAGCTTGTTTGAGCTCAACGTATTGCAAATTTGAGCATAAGTTCTGTGCACTCGAGAAGTACACCCTCTTTACTTTGGAATTGCAATCTAATAATTTGATTAGTGCGGTAAGCAATTAAATGCACATAACCAGTCCGTTCTTGAACCGTAATTGTCAAAAATTTGGCCCTAGTCTCCCTTTTTATCCTACTTCCATCCCCACTTCACAAATTTTGCAGCTGCTTTACAAATTTCGCATCCCTCCTTCACTTGCATCCTGATGTAGGATGCTGAGTTCAAATTCTATATATGCGAATTTTCTAGTTTTCCTACTTTATCTTGGATTAGTTTCTTTTCTTATTTTATTTAGGATTATAATAGGAGTTTTATTTAATTTATCTTTTATTTTAAGCCAAATTCTATTTGTAATCCCTATAAGATTTATATTATATTTCTCATGAATTAGATAAGAAAACTATTAGAAAACATATCTTTATTAGGATTAGATTTAGGATTAATTTTTCTCTAGTAATTTTTCTCTAGAAATAGGACCTCTTGTCAGCACTTTTCATTCATTTAATTAATTCAATTTATTAATCAAAGTGAGATTTTCTTAAAACTTGGTGTTTTTATTTAATAATTGTGAATTTAAGACCGTATTCTTGTGAATTCAAGAGAAACTCATCGTACTCTAGAATGATATTTTGCCAAACACCCCTAAGTTGCATCAAGTGGTATTAGAAAAAGTTTATGTTACCTAATTGTCTATCTTCTCATTGATAATATACAATAGGTTTTCCCTTGTGCTCCTTTATCAATGGAGTATAATAACAACTACCATATGAAGGTGGAACTTCCATCCTTAAATGGAGAGTTGGAGATTGAAGAAAAAGAAGGATTTGGATGAAGTTGAGCACTACTACTAATATATGGATATTGAAAAAGACATTAAGGTAAAATTGATAGCAAATAAATTAAGAAGTGAAGTTTCAATTTGGTGAGAACAACCTCAAGCTTCAAGGATACACCAAGGCAAAAGGAGGATAAGTTTGAATCAAATGCAATTGCTTTTCGAATTCAAATGTTTCTCCAAAAATTGTCCACATAGAGCAATTTCACAAGAATTGAAGACGAACAGATCAGAAAATTCATTAGTGGATTACACCCAAAAATCCATGATTTGGTGCCATGGGAGCCTTTTTTAACACAACGAAAAAGGCTATTCAACCGGCAAAGTTAGTTGAGTTTCAATTGAAATGTAGGAGTCCTACTAATACAAGGATTTATAATCCTACACCAATTAGGACATATAATATCAATCTGAATCCTTCTCCTTCTCCCAGTATAAATCAAGTTTTAAATAATTTGTTTTAAATAATTCTTCTACTCAGGCCGTGCAAGAAAAATTGGTAAAAAAAAAAAATCCAATTGCACGTGAAGAGGATACTTATCCAACTGGGACGGTTCATAGAGATTAAGGAATACTTCTAAGCAAAGAGGGTTCAAGAGAACAAGAAGACTAGGATATAAGAGATAATTATGGAGTTTTCAACAAATTGTGGCAAGTTCAAGAACAAAAAAAGGACTGAGGTAAAAAAGACTTCTATCTCTATGGATACTATTTTTTAAGGCAATTATAATTTAGGTTAACTATTTTTGGAAGAAAAAAAAATTATAATTGGTATTCAAGAGGTGGAGATTAAAATTCCAGAAGATTGAAACCTAACCATCGCCTTCTCCACTTCTCACGTAAGATCGACAACTTCATCACTATCGAATGTTTGCTTGTGGATACTATTTTTTAAGGCAATTATAAGTTAGGTTAACTATTTTTGGAAGAAAAAAGAAATATAATTGGTATTCAAGAGGTGGAGATTAAAAATTCCACAAGATTGAAACCTAACCATCGCCTTCTCCACTTCTCACGTAAGATCGACAACTTCATCACTATCGAAGGTTTGCTGGTCTCTTCCCCACTTCTGCTTCTCGACTCTTTAAATTTTTATTCTAAAATTGCTAATTTGTATATAAAGTTTATTCGTCCAACGTTTTATTGGGGTTTAGAAAATGGGAAATCGAAGGTTTTCTAGGTCTTGGAGCTCAAACAAATGTGATGATCACCAACTGCCGCAAGTAGCTGCAACAACCGACAGCACTACAAGAAGACCACCTCGAGTGTTTGCTTTAGTTAGTTATATTGTTACTGCCGCAAGTGGCTGCAACAACCGACAGCACTACAAGAAGACCACCTTGAGTGCTTGCTTTAGTTAGTTAGTTATATTGTTAGCATAATGTAATGCCAGTTGGCAGCAGTCACATGCGGTAGTTAGCTACCAAAATTGTGTATATATATATATATATATTGTTTGTAAGAACATTAAACAGAAACACCTTCTCTTCAATTAATTCTCGCTCCATTCTTTCTTTCTGTCACCATTTCCTCTCTCTGCAATTTTTCTCGAACACCAATCATAATTTCAGAATTTGTCATGGTATCAGAGCAAGATCTTCTGATGTTTTGTTAATTGCATGTCAGCTGAATTGTCTAGAGCACTGGGACTGTATGAGATCTGATCTGATTCATTTGATTTTAGGAGAGATCTGGATACTTTTCTCTCCATTTTCTTAGCAATTCAGTGGATTTTTCCTTTCATTCGGAAATGACTACTGTTGAAACTTCTGTTGAAAATTCATCTTCATCTGCTGTGAATCCATCTTTGAATCCAACTAGTCCATATTTCATGAATGCAAATGACAACCCTGGGATTCCTATTTGCTCAGAAATTCTGACTGGATATAACTATGTTTCTTGGAGTAGAGCAATGTTAGTGTTAAGAACAAGATAGCATTTGTAGATGGATCAATTTCACCACAAAAGATAACACTAGTATGCTGTATTTTTGCTGGTATCGCTGCAATAATCTTGTTCTTTCATGGCTATGGACTTCTATAAATAAAGAGATTAAGACCAGCTTGATGTATGCTAACTCAGCCTAACAAGTTCGGAATGAATTGAAACACAAATATATGAGGAGTGATGGACCTAGAGTATTTCAATTGGAAAAAGCTTTAAGCTCTAGTTCACAAGGAAATCAGTCCATTACAGCATATTTTACAAAATTTAAATCACTTTGGGATGAATACACAAGTTTTCGCTCATTTCCTGCTTGTTCCTGTGGAGCAATGAAGAACTGTACATGTGAAATTCTGAAGACTTTACAAGGCAGACAGCAAAATGATTATGTGATCAAATTTTTAGTTGGACTAAATGATTCATATTCTTCTATTAGAAGTCATCAGCTACTTCTGTCAGTTCCTTAACCTGCTATGAATAGAGTTTTTGCTCTGTTACTTCAAGAGGAAAGCCAAAGACAAATACACAATGATTCTGTGGGGAACATAGACTCTAGGGCACTGGCAAGTAAGGCTAATTTCAAGAGTTATATAAAAGGAAAGGAAAGACCAAAATGCTCTCACTGTGGTTACTCAGGGCATACAGTAGAAAGTTGCTATAAACTAATTGGATATTCACCTGGATATAAAGCAAACAAAGGGAAGAAGAATGCAGTTACTCAGCCATCAGCCAATGCAGTGAATTCAACTATTGATGTGCCAAACAAGGTGATTAACAATAATGGCCGTCAGAATTTTACTCATGAGCAGTATTAGAAATTGTTGGCTCTCATCCAATGTCAAGAGTCAAACAATAATCTTGGTGTTACTGATAAAGTCTTACCAACTGCTGCAACTGCACTCTTCGGTATTGTTGCTTCTCCTTCTTTTTATTTGTCTCACACAACAAATGCCTTATCAGTTTCTTCTTCTAATGCATCCTTTGTTGCATTTCCTAAAACTAGAACCATCAAAACCTCCTGGATTATAGACACTAGAGCTACATATCATATGGTTTGTAATGTGTCATTTTTAGAAAATCCAGTTCCTCAAATCAATGCTTCTGTTAAACTACCTAATGGACATTTAGCAGCAGTCACACACATTGGGAACATTTCCTCAAGCACCTCTTTGGTGCTGACTAATGTTTTGTGTGTTCCTTCTTTTGGCTTCAATCTTATATCTGTAACTAAGCTCACTTCCTCTAACTCCTGTTGTCTTCTCTTTTTACCTACCTGTTGTTTTATACAGGACCTTGCTTCGTGGAAGATGATTGGGAAGGGTGAGGTTAAAGATGGAATCTATCATATGACTGGCAGTACTACTTCAAGTTCTTTTTGTAATAATTCCAGTCTTTCTAATAGTTCTGTAACAGAACATCATAAAAACATTGATCTGTGGCATTTTAGACTTGGACATTTGTCTCCTAGTAGAATGCATCTTATTCAGAGACATAATTCCTATGTTACTTCTGATTTTAATCATGTTTGTGATGTTTACCCTTTAGCAAAACAACACAAATTGCCTTTTTCTGTCAGTTCTTCCAAATCCAATAAAGCCTTTGAACTTGTTCATTGTGATATTTGGGGTCCTTTTGCTATAATGTCTGTTGAAGGATAAACACTTTCTCACCATTGTTAATGATTCTACTAAAAGTACTTGGGTATATCTGATGAAATTCAAATCTGAAGTGTCTACTATTTTGGTCTCTTTTTCTAATTTGATCAAGACAAAGTTTCAAACTTCTATCAAAGACTAGCGGTCTGATAATGGGACTGAATTCTATCTTCCATCTTTTTACTCAAGTGAAGGGATTATTCATTATACTTCTTGTGTTGAAACTCCTCAACAAAATGGAGTTGTTGAGAGGAAAGATCAACATCTCCTCAATGTGGCTAGAGCTCTTAGATTTCAATCTAATATTCCCATAGAATATTGAAGCGATTGCATTCTCACTGCCACTTACATTATAAACAGAATTCCTTCACCTTTTCTAGGGAACAAGTCTTCAATCTTACATTATGTCCTGGCTCATCAACTCAATGACAAACGAAATAGGATAAAATTTCCTACTGTGTGGGAGCACTATGGAAATCGAAGATCAGCCAAAGAAACATATTCTAGCTTTGAAAACTCATCTGAATTGTTTGCCGTTGAAAGTATTCTTCACGATCTATGCCACTCAATACTTCAACAAGCTCACACGAAATTGGCAGCAATTAGACATGTTTGAAGAATATGATTGGAACTGCCCAGAAGATGGAATCAAATACCGAAAAATCATTGGGAAAAAAAAGAAAAGACTATAGGTTTCTGTTGGGCTTCAACAAGGATCTTGATGAAGTTTGAGGAAGAATCACAAGGCTAAAACCATTACCTATCATTCGAGAGGCGTTTTCAAAAGTCTGCGTGAAAGAGAGTCGAAAGAAAGTGATGATGGGACCTTCAACTACTACTCAAGGTTCAAGGCCCCCAGCATAAAACTGGGGACAACAAACAAAGAAAAGGATAGCCTTGATGCGATCATTGCCGAAAGCCAGGTCACACCAAAGAGTCTTGCTGAAAGATCCATGCCGAACCTGTTGACTAGAAGCCCTCACGTCCATCCAACAATAGAGACAAGGACCAAACATAGCCAGAATAGAGTCTATTCATCAAAGAACAAATGAAACTTTTGCAAAAATTGTTCAACCAGCAACAATTCTCCTATACCTCCGTAATTGAAACTCGATCCTTGGCCCACATGTAATTTTTTAAATGCTCTCAGTGCAACACAAGAGAAACTAAGCCCATGAATTGTGGATTCAGGAGCCTCCAATCACATGGTTGGAGATGCAAAGATTGTTAATACTTTTACTCCCTATCATGGAAATTTTTCTGTCAGAATAGCAGATGGGTCTCCCTATAACAGGAACAAGTTCTGTGATTATGTCATCCTAAACTCCGTCCTACTTGTCCCAAATTTAGATTGCAATTTACAATCTATTAACAAACTCACTCAAGAGCTTAACTGTGTTACTAAATTCTTCTCAAACTCATGTGAATTTAAGGACTTGAATTCGGGGAAGACAATTGGCAATGTTAAGATGTGCTCGAGGCTCTATATCCTCAAGGGTGGTGATCTTCCGAAACAACAATCTCACAAAGCAGATTTGAACAAGACAAACCATCAAATCCACAAATTTTTTTTTTTTTTTTTGCTTCTATTTTCAATAATGATAGTGCAATGTTGTCACGGCACTATTGGCTCGATCATCCAAATTTCTTGTAACTTCAAAAGCTTGTTCCTTCATTATTCAACAGTAGAAGTCCAAAAGATTTTCAATGTGAAATTTGTCACACGGCTCTTTCGATTCAACTTTATAAAAAAATCCCATCCATTCTCAATGATCAATAGTGACATCTGGGGACCTTCACATATCAAAAAAATCACCGAGACTCACCGGTTTATTTTATTTGTAGATGATCACACTAGGATCACTTGGGTCTTTCTCATGAAAAATCGAAGGTTGGACAAATCTTCAAGAATTTCAACACCATGATCCAAACCCAATTCCATACTAAAATACAAATCTTTAGGATTGATAATTCAAAGTAATATTTCCAACGCACTCTCA
Source organism: Vitellaria paradoxa (assembly GCA_019916065.1). NCBI lineage: Eukaryota > Viridiplantae > Streptophyta > Magnoliopsida > Ericales > Sapotaceae > Vitellaria > Vitellaria paradoxa. Next base: position 21,825,587 of record CM034234.1, on the reverse strand, counting down.
GAGACTAACTACAAAGTCAAGGAATTATACATCAGAGTTCATGTGTTGATACACCTCAACAAAATGGAGTAGCAGAAAAGAAAAATAAACACATTCTAGAGCTTTACTAGATCTCTTATATTTTCCACTCATGTCCCAAAACACTTCTAAGAGGGAGCCATTCTCACAGCCACCTATCTCATAAATCGAATGGCTTCCCGTGTCTCAAACTTCCAAATACCTTGTCAATTTCTTCTTCACTCCTATCCCAATACCCGAATTATCTCAACAATACCACTCAACGTATTCAGGTGCTCCATCAATAACACCAAAGCAAACTCAAACCCAAAGCACGCTAGTGTACATTCCTGGATTACTTTCCAAACCAAAAAGAGTACAAATGCTATTATCTAGATACAAAAAAGATTCTACACATCCATTGATGTCACTTTCTTTGAACATCAACCTTACTACCCCAAATTTGATATTCAGGGGAAGAATCTCATACAGGAATACCAACTTTGGGATATTGATACTACAGCAACCAACACGAACCCAAGTCCACAAGTCATCATCCCTTCTGCCCCTTTTTCTATCCCTCCATCTCAACCACTCCTACTCCAACCCATAGTCACCAAACTGAAACTGAATTTGAAAAATCTTCCTCATTCTTCAAATCCTCTTCAACATCTAAAACCTACAGTTGTTGGTGAGCTCATTGTATATCTCAAATTTAGAGAATAAAATAGGGATAAAGGATAAAATCCTATCTCTAAACTTAAGGATAACCACAAAATTTAAAGCTACAAAAGATATCCCCAAATCAATGGTTAACAACCTGAGATAAATTAGCAGTATTCCCCCTACAAATTAGATTAAATAAGAAAATTAAATCCAGATTCTTCAACACTTCCCCTCAAGCTGGGGCATCCACATCGAATAAACTCAGCTTGCCTTTCAATCTTTCAAAATCTCGGTAGTGAAGACCTATATCAACGAGCTAATTTCCCAAAGAAACATATTCCAAAAGAATTATGCCACTACCAATCTTTTCCTTAATAAAATGACGATCGATCTCAAAATGTTTCGTCCTGTCATGTTGCATTGGATTTTAAGCAATGCTAATAGTAGCCTTATTGTCACTAAACAACCTCATGTACATTCGAACTTGATTTTTAATTCATCTAGTAACAATTTCGAGCACAAAAGCTCACAAATCCCTTGAGCAGCAGCTCTGAATTCTGCTTCTACACTGCTACGAGCAACTACGGATTGTTTCTTACTTATCCAAGTAACAAAATGGCCCCAAACAAATGTGTTGTAGCCAATGATAGATGATCTTCTATCAATTACATATCCTACCCAATCTACATCTATAAAGCCCTCTATACCTCCAACTTCATTTTTCTTGAAGAGAAGACCTTTCTCTGAAGTCCCTTTAAGATACTTCAAAATTCTATAGACTCTCTCTAAATGTTCTTCCTTAGGAGAATGCATGAACTGATTAACCACACTTACTGCAAATGTTATATCTAGGCAAGTAGATCAATATTTCCACCAATCTCTGATAATTTCTTGTAGCTACCGGTGCACTTTCTTCACCATTTCCTAGCTTGAAATTTGCATCCATAGGTGTATCTATAGGTCTACAACCTAACATCCTAGTTTCTTTCAAAAGATACAGTGTATACTTCCTTTGTGAGATAGAGATTCAATTTTTGCTTCCTGCTACTTCCATACCCAATAAATACTTCAACTTGCCAAGATCTTTTATTTCAAATTCTTTAGCCCAGGCCCTTCTTCAATTTTTCCATCTCCTCTTGATCATTCCCTATAAGTATAATATCATCGACATAAACTACCAATATAGTGATGTTGCCACTAATGGAGTGCCTGTAGAAGAGTGTGATCAGCCCTGTGCCTATTGATAGTGTTGTTTCTTTATTGATTTGGTGAACCGATCAAACCAGACACAAGGTGATTACTTCAACCCGCAGGGACCTTCTAGGTTTACACACTTGTCTCGGGGCTCCGCATTATTTTCAAAACCCAACAACAACTCCATAAATACTTCCTCTTCTAAATTTCCATTCAGGAAAGGGTTCTTCACATCTAATTGTTGAAGAGACCAATCCAAATTCGCTACCAGGTATAGTAAAACCCAAACAGTATTCATTTTTGCCATAGGGGTGAATGTTTCTTGATAGTCAATTCCAAAGGTTTGAGTATAACCTTTTGAAACTAATCGAGCTTTTTATCTCTCAATCTGCCCATCAGATCGAAATTGCACTATGAACACCCGAGTACACCCAACAGGCTGTTTTCCCACTCGAAGTGAGGCTAAATTCCATGTATTATTTTTCTTCAAGGCTTCCATCTCTTCTCTTACAGCATTTCTCCACTTTGGCACCTGCATAGCTTCATGTAAACTCCTTGGTACTTCCATATTTGAAACATTAGCCACAAAAGTATATTGTTGAGTTGATAAACGATCATAAGAAATATAATTAGTTCAGGAAAGCGTTCTTCACATCTAATTGTTAAAGAGACCAATTCAAATTCGCCATCAGGGATAGTAAAACCCAGACAATATTCATTTTTGCCACAGGGGTGAATGTTTCTTGATAGTCAATTCCAAAGATTTGAGTATAACCTTTGAAACTAACCAAGCTTTTTATCTCTCAATCTGCCCATCAGATTGAAATTGCACTATGAACACCCACGTACACCCAACAGGCTGTTTTCCCACTCGAAGTGAGGCTAAATTCCATGTATTATTTTTCTTCAAGGCTTCCATCTCTTCTCTTACAGCATTTCTCCACTTTGGCACCTGCATAACTTCATGTAAACTCCTTGGTACTTCCATATTTGAAACATTAGCCACAAAAGTATATTGTTGAGTTGATAAACGATCATAAGAAATATAATTAGTTCAGGAAAGCATTCTTCACATCTAATTGTTAAAGAGACCAATCCAAATTCGCCATCAGGGATAATAAAATCCAGACAATATTCATTTTTGCCACAGGGGTGAATGCTTCTTGATAGTCAATTCCAAAGGTTTGAGTATAACCTTTTGAAACTAATCAAGCTTTTTATCTCTCAATCTGCCCATCAGATCGAAATTGCACTATGAACACCCACGTACACCCAACAGGTTGTTTTCCCACTAGAAGTGAGGCTAAATTCCATGTATTATTTTTCTTCAAGGCTTCCATCTCTTCTCTTACAGCATTTCTCCACTTTGGCACTTGCATAACTTCATGTAAACTCCTTGGTACTTCCATATTTGAAACATTAGCCACAAAAGTATATTGTTGAGTTGATAAATGATCATAAGAAATATAATTAGTTATAACATAATGAGTACAAGATCGTTTCCCTTTCCTTAAAGCAATAGGTACCTCCAAAGTCAACTACTTCATCGATTGATGATATTGGTGATCGGTCTGATAATTTGGAAAGCTTGGTAGGACTCATAGAACCTTTTGACGTAGTGAAAGAATTAAAAGAAAAAATTATACACGATAATATCTTAGATACTAAAATCCACCAGAGAAAGAAGTTTGGAAAACTATCTTATTTCAAATCTCAGTGATGATGATCAAACTAGTACACAGCAATCCCCTTTTATAGAAGAAAGAGGAAAAGAACAAAAGACAAATCATAAAGACACAACTTTCAGATTCAAGGAACTATGAATCTGGACCAAGACATTTATTGTAATTTATTGATGCATCTAGACATTTCTTCTTTCTTTTAGAATATTGCTTTTTAATTCTGTCTTGTATCGGTCCCCTCCACTTCAAGAGAACTTGTCTCTGAGTTCAAGTCTGGATAAAGAGGGACAACTTGACTATGATACTCATACAGGTCTGCCACATTGAAGGTCTTTGATATCCCCATACTCTCTGGAAGGTCCACAACATAGGCATTGTCATTAATTTTCTTCAAGATCTTATAAGGCCATACTTTTGTGGTTTGATCTTGTTATAAGTTCCAACTAGAAACCTTTCTTTGTGAAGAAACACCATCACCATGTCTCTTTCCTGGAAGACCTTCAGTCATCGATGCTTATCAGCCGCTTCTTTATACTTTGCATTTGTCTCTTCCAACCTTTCTTTGACTTCATCTTGTATGGACTGAACTTGCTTAGCCATACGTTCTGCAACAACACTCTTTCCATGGACATTTGATAGTCGTTCCGGTCCAATGCGTGCCTTGGTGCCTTCATGTAAACCACCGAAAATGGTGATTTTCCAATAGCACTATAAACTGCATTATTATAAGCAAATTCTACTTGTGCTAGGGCATGATCCCACTGCTTTAACCATCACCATGTCTCCTTCCTGGAAGACCTTCAGTCATCGATGCTTATCAGCCGCTTCTTCATACTTTGCATTTGTCTCTTCCAACCTTTCTTTGACTTCATCTTGTATGGACTGAACTTGCTTGGCCATACGTTCCGCAACAACACTCTTTCCATGGACATTTGGTAGTCGTGCCGGTCTAATGCGTGCCTTGGTGCCTTCATGTAAACCACCGAAAATGGTGACTTTCCAGTAGCACTATAAACTGCATTATTATAAGCAAATTCTACTTGTGCTAGAATTTTCCACTGCTTTGACTTATCTCCACAAATGCTTCGTATCAAATTGTCAAAGTGTCCTATTTGTCACTTCAGTTTGACCGTCAGTTTGGGGATGTGCTGTATTGCTAAACTTCAATGAGATGTCAAACATCTTCCACAATGTAATCCAAAAATGGGTAAGCAAATTCTACTTGTGCTAGAATTTTCCACTGCTTTGACTTATCTCCACAAATGCTTCGTATCAAATTGTCAAAGTGTCCTATTTGTCACTTCAGTTTGACCGTCAGTTTGGGGATGTGCTGTATTGCTAAACTTCAATGAGATGTCAAACATCTTCCACAATGTAATCCAAAAATGGGTAAGGAACTTGGAATCCCAATTTAAGGTGATAGATTGAGGGACTCCGTGAAGTCTAACAACTTCTCGAAAGAACAATCGTGCTATGTGAGAAGCATCTGAAGTCTTCCGACAAAGAAGAAAATGTGCCATTTTTTAAAACCTATCAACCACAACAAAACTTAATCTGCCCCTCATTGTGTATGAGGAAGACCTAGAACACAATCTATAGATAGATATTCCCAAATCGCATTAGGGACAGACAAAAGCATATAAAGCCCAGTATTTTGAGATTGGCCTTTGGCAATTTGGCATATGTAGCATCTCCTTACAAATTTCCCCACATCTCTCTTCAATTGTGGCTAATAATAGTGCTCTTGAAGACTAGCAAGTCTTGTCTATTCCCATATGTCCACTAAGGCCTCCACCATATAAATCCCTAATAAGTTTCCCCCGTAAGGATGTTCGAGGAATATACAGGCGATTCCCAGTAAACAAATAATCTTCATACACACGAAAATCGCTTATAGGTTGCTTTGACATGCACCCAAATCTCTTTGAAGTCTTCATCTTCAACAAGTAACCCCTTCAAACAATCAAACCCAACTACCTCTTGACTCATGGTAACAAGTAAAGTAGCCCTGTGAATTAAGGTATCTGCTACCCTGTTAAGAGCTCCAAACTTGAGCCGAATGACAAAGGGAAACTTCTGTAAAAAAGTAGTCCAGTGAACATACATTTTGTTCAAGTGCTTTTGACTATTCAAGAACTTTAAAGCTTGATGATCAGGGTACAATATAAATTCCCTTTGCACTAGATAATGCTCCCAATGCTTCAAAGTCCTTAACACTGCATAAAATTATTGATCATATGTGGACTATTTCTGCCTTGCTACATCAAGCTTTTCACTAAAAAATGCTACCAAACGTCCTTCTTGAGACAAAATAGCCCCAATTCCTATGCCACTAGCATCACATTTCACCTTAAAAAGTTTGTCAAGCTTAATAAAGCAAGCACTGGTGCATTACATAATTTCTCCTTGATCAAAGCAAAGCTCTGTTCTACTTCTTTACTCTAATTAAATTTGCCTTTCTTCAAACATTCAGTAATTGCAGCAACAATGAAACTGAAATTTCTAATGAATCTTTTGTAAAACGTTGCTAGACCATGGAAGCGTCGAATTTTAGAGACCATTTTGGGTGTAAACCAGTCTTGAATTGCTCTAACTTTTTCCCCATCAACATGAATACCATCAGCAGTCACGATATAACCCAAGAACAACAATTGGCTTGTCATGAAACTACACTTTTTCAAATTGACAAATAGTTCGTTTTCTTTTAACACAAACAAAAAACTCTTCAAGTGTTCCAAATGTTCAGTTCCATTTTTGCTGTAGATCAAAATATCATCAAAGTAAACCACAACAAATTTTCCTATGAAAAGCTTATGTTCATAAGTCGCATGAAGGTGCTTGGTGCATTGGACAATCCAAACGACATAACCAGCCACTTGTACAGTCCTTCTTTGGTCTTGATATTGGTCTTCCACTCATCTCTAGGTCTGATTCAAATTTGATGATAACCGCTACACAAATCAATCTTGGAGAATAGCTTCGAACCTTCCAAAGACGAGGGATTGGTAAAGGCTCCAGATAAACCATATCCTTTACTTGCTTCTTTGTTTATCCCCTTCTTTTTGAGCCTTTACCTCCTCTATCTCCACACAAGTTGAGCCTACCACATATAAGCAAGCAATCAAGGATCCTTATTGGTGCACAGCCATGGAAGTGAACAAGACATGGGTTGTGACAAACTTGCCTCCAGATAAGGATGCCATTGATTGTAGGTATGTATACAAAATCAAGTACAATTCAGATGGCACTATAGAAAGGTACAAAGTAAGGTTAATAGTTAAAGGATATACTCAACAAAAAGGTATAGACTATCACGAGACTTTTTCTTCAGTTGCAAAATGGTGACTGTAAGATGCTTACTCTCAGTGGCAACAGCTAAGGGTTGGATCTTGCATCAATTCGATGTCAACAATGATTTCTTTCATGGGGATTTACAAAAAGAAATTTATATGAAGAAACCACCTGGTTACAATAAGGGAGGTCCTCATCAAGTATGCAAGTCGTTGAAAAGTCTCTATGGACTCAAACAGGCTTCAAGGCAATGGTATGCCAAAATTTCAACTTGTCTTATTGAATTTGGTTTTCAACAGTCCAAGGCTGACTATAGCTTGTGTATTAAGCACCATGGAAATTTATTCAGAGCTTTGTTGGTTTACGTGGATAATATTATAGTTGCTAGCAACTATAGAGACTCCATTACAAAACTAAGAGCGTTTAGATCACAAGTTCAAGATTAAAGATTTGGGAACTCTTAGGTATCTTCTTGGCATTGAGGTTGCCAGATCTTCCAAAAGGGATTCATCTTTGTCAACGAAAACATGCTTTAGATATTCTGGCAGATGTAGGTGCTCTTGGCTCCAGGCCTCTCAAAGTTCCATTGGACCAAAACCTTAAACTTAGCAAACACAATGGATCCTTTTTTTTATAGAAGGCTTATTGGTAGACTCTTGTACCTGACCATCACTAGACCTGACCTCAATTATGCTATACAACATTAAGTCAGTTCGTGGATAAACCCACTGACATACATTTTACTGCTGCTCATAAGGTTTTGAGATATATCAAGACAGCTCCTAGACAAGGCATTCTACTTCCTAGTTCTTCTAATCTTCAACTAAAAGCTTTCTGTGATTTTGATTGGGCTTCTTATCCAGATTCTTGTAGATCAGTGACCGGTTATTGCATTCTCTTAGGCTCCTCCCTGGTCTCTTGGAAATCCAAGAAACAACCTGCTGTTTCCAGATCTTCAGCAGAGGCCGAATATCGAGCAGTGGCCACAACTTGTTCTGAGCTAACTTCGATTCGTTATACTCTTGATGATCTTCAAGTCTCTCATTCTCAAGCTGCTCTTCTTTTTTGTGACAACCAAGCGGCGCTTCACATTGCTACTAATCCTATTTTTCACGAACGCACAAAACACATAAAACTAGATTGCCACTTGGTTCAAGATCTTGTGCAACGAGGGTTTATTCAAATAGCCCATGTTTCAACCCAATCTCAACTTGCTGATATTTTTACTAAGGCATTGTCTTCTCACATTCTTTCTTCTCATTTATCCAAGATGGGAATAATTAATATCTGTTCTCCATCTTGCGAGGGGGATACTACAGCAAGAAAATTCTGATGATACAACCATTGAGGCTAATTGTGAAGCCAAGTCTGATACCCGCTGGACAGAGCATGATGGTGAAACCAAGTCAAGTGCCAAGTCAGGTGCCAAGCTGGAAGAAAGATCACTCTGGAATATGCTAGAATATAACTTTATTTTTTGTTGAGCTGAGCTGGTCTCCTTGAGATGTGCACATTGCAGGTGCTTGGGGAATTAGTTAGAATATTTCTTGTTAGGATCTATTATAGGTAGCTGCATATTTGGAATATTTTTTGTTAGGATCTATTATAGGTAGCTGCATATTTTTTGTATATATATACAGAATTTTTGTATTTTGTTCTTCAATCAATGAAAATGACATAGTTTATTTCCTCCTCCTCCTCCTCCTCCTTCTAAACCTGTATTATTTTCAATTCAACTACAATTCCTTACAACTTATGAACAAATGATATAGTTTATGGCAGCTCAGTGGGCCCAAATGCAAGGAGTGGGTGGACCGGCCATAACTCCTACGCCAACCCAGGCTGTAGCACGTAAGCCGGGACACCCATTATAAGTATAATTAGTCAGTTTAAAAAACATGATCCTAAGTTCAATAGAGAAGGAGAACCAATGGAGGCTGAAAGGTGGTTAAAAAAAATTTCTAAAATGATGGAGACTTTACAAGTTGAAAGTAATGAGGTCAAAATTAAGATGGCAACACGCCAATTTCAGGGAAGCGCAGTTCATTGGTGGAGGTTCTATCAAGACACAATCAACATTCGTACCTTGACTTAGGAGGAATTCAAGGAAGCATTTTTGGGTGGGTTCTTTCCCGCGGTGATGAGGGAAATGAAGGCTCAAGAATTTATTTCCTTGAAGCAAGAGAATATGTCGTCAGTTCAAGACTATGAAAGGAAGTTTGCTGAGCTAGCAAGGTTTGCACCGTGAATTGTACTCAGTAAGGCGACAAGGGCAAGGAATGAGAACCAATGGAGGCTGAAAGGTTTCTAGAAAAAATTTCTAAAATGATGGAGACTTCGGGAGTTGAAAGTAATGAGGTCAAAATTAAGATGGCAGTACGCTAATTTCAAGGAAGCGCAGTTCATTGGTAGAGGTCCTATCGAGACACAATCAACATTCGTACATTGACTTGGAAGGAATTCAAGGAAGCATTTTTGGATGGGTTCTTTCCCGCGGTGATGAGGGAAATGAAGGCTCAAGAATTTATTTCCTTGGAACAAAAGAATATGTCAGTTCAAGACTATGAAAGGAAGTTTGCTGAGCTAGCCAGATTTGCGCCGCAAATCGTACTCGGTGAGGTGACGAGGGCAAGGAAGTTTAAGTGGGGATTGAGATCCTACATCCGAAGACAGATTATTGGGTTGAAACCAAATGTGGTGGCAGCAGCTCTTGTAGCTGAGAGAAATGCCATTGAATTTAAGTCTAGGGCGCGTAGAGGCTAAAGACAAATTTACGGACAGGGTTCAGTGCAAGAGTATAGTTCTAGTCCAAGGCAGATAAATTCCAAACCGTCCCAAACCCACCCAAGTATTTATCTGTAATCCTAAACCCGTCTCAATCCTTTTACGATCTTCTAAATGGATTTGGACAAATTAGTATATATGCAACCCATTATCATCCCTATTTGTAGTCCTTTTTCCCTCAAATGTTCAACAATTTATAGATATGAGACTTTTATGGTACTTCTAAACAGATTTAGGCAGTTAGTATGTACCTGTTCTACTAGCATTCCTATTTGTAGCCCTTTTTTTCCTAAAATGATCAATAATTTATAGATGTATGACTTTTACAGTCAACATTATTAAAATATAGATTCTACAAAATATCTATAAAGGGCACATTAAATCCATTCGTAAAAAGTTAGATTTCACTTCCTACATAAAAATAACACTTGGAAAATGTAGATATACTTATAAATACTATGTCTAAGCATTTTAACTACTCCACATATCTAAGATGAAAACATAGCCTATTACACCATGGTTGTAATTTCATTTACTTTTTTTGTAATTTATTTGGATTTAAAAAAAAAAAAAAAACTTTTTGGGTTGTGTAATGCATGAACTAAATATCAAACTGTATTGAAATTACATCAGTGGTCTCAATCAAATAACAGATAGTTGCTTCCAATCGTTAGAACACACTGGACAATGGCTAGAGAAACCTGTATTTTTTATTAGTTTGAACACCCTGAACACCCACACCCACACCCACACTCATAAAAGTCTGGATTTTTTAATGGTTTCTTTTTTTTTCACTTTATTTTTTATTAATTAGACAGCAAGAAAAGATTTTCTTACATCAATCATACATATACATACTATGTTAAATTAATGATAACGTTTAAATTTAAAATTTCATTTAAATAATTTTGATATTGCTCATTATATCACATCACATCAGATATTATTTTTTATAAATAAATAATTTATCAAATAGATAACAAGGGGATACCCACCTAGCAAAAGATCATATTGATTATATGATACAGAAGCTATATTTTAAAATGTACTTTGCAAGAGAAAATATTGTATCAATTCCTATTATTAATATGAATGAATTTTTTATTATTGTACCAAAAGAACGAAGGGAAAAAAATGAAATGAATTACTTTCTTCATCATTTTTTATTCAACTAAAAGTAATAAGCACGTTATTTCAATAAATTAGAAATAATAGGTCCCAATTAATATTGACATTGTTCAAAATTTCAAGAAAATATACTAATAAAAATCCTTAACAAAATTGATGATTAATTTTATTGAATATTTAATGAAAATGATATATTAAGCATTGTCCAGAAATAGAAAAAAAAATAACAATATAAATGGCTATAATTGTTGTTGATCATAAAAAAGTAATCCTAATTCCTAAACTTACATAACAGTTAAAAAAAAATCAGACATAAAAATTTATAATATAACCAGAGAAAGGACAAATTTAAGAACAAAATATATCTAAAATCGGTCACCCAAAAAAAATTACATCTAAGTCTTTTTTACGTAGAATCTCGATTTTACCCCAAAAAATTGTTATTTTAACGATTTTACAGTTCAAATCTTGATTTTAACAATTTCACCCCCTAATGCGATTTTTATATGATTTAACTAGTTTTCCCTCTCTAGAATCATAAAATGATACGAATTTATAATTTAAATCGCTATTTTAGCAACATTGTTTACGGCATTTCTAAATGGATTAGAGCAGCCCGGTACACCCCCATCCCATTGCCATCCCTATTTACACCCTTCTTTTTTTGTTTTTTTTTTTTTTTTTTTACCAAAATGTTAGCAATGTACAGATATTTGGCTTTTAGGGTACTTCTAAACAGATTTGAGCAGTATGTACTCCTCCTATTATCGCCCCTATTTACCCCCTATTTTTTGCTAAAGTGTTTAGCAATTTACAGATATATGACTTTTAGGGTACTTCTAAATGGACTTGGGCGAGTCCCATTGCCATCTTTATTTGCAGCCCTCCTTTCCTTAAAATTTTTAACAATTTATATATACAGGACTTTTAGGGTACTTCTAAACGGGATTTGGGCGGGTCAGCATGTACCCGTCCTAATGCCAACCCCATTTGCAGCCCTCTTTTCCCAAAATACTTAGCAAGTTACAGGTATTAGGGTGAAGGCACACACAATATGTGCGTGTTTTCTTTCCCATTTCCTATAATATTTTTCTAATCATCTTCTCCTCCGTTACTCTTTTCTCTCTCTTACTGATTATTCTTCTTTTCTTACATTTTTTCCCTTCCTACCCCTATCTATTCTCCCTTATTATCCCCTAAAATGTTCAGCAATGTATATATATGACTCTCGGCTCAGCCTGTCAAAACCTGAACTTTATCTCACACTTTTTCTCTCCCATTCTCTACAATCAAAATTCTTTAGCCAGAACAAATTGATCGCCACTCAAAACACTATTAGAGAAAATAATTTACAACCTATCAATTCAAAATTATCACAACGCATACACACAGATTCATGTATACAAAGCAAAACCCCAAATTAGAAAAATGAGAACCCGACAAAAAAACTGATGATAGAACAGCTTTGGGCGAGCAAAGAACTCACAGCGTCGTCTCTCTGAATCTGAACCTTCTTGAACTCAGAGTCTACCATAATCGAACGGACCTGAAGACGAGAAGCGATAGGAGAGAGCGTTCCAGCGAGGCCGAACAAGACTCTGGGCTCGAGGAGGGATTTTGTGAAGGTTCGGGAGCAACTAGCCACTAATGCTACTCCACGCGTTAGCATATATCAGCACCAAATGTAACCGTTGTTTTTGAGCCGTTGACGAGGCGATGACACGACGTCGTTGGACACTTCCCTAGAAAGCACTTTTGATAAACATTTTGATAATTGACACTTTTTTTAAAATATGAAAGCTGACATAGTAATTAGTTTCGTAACATTGGAACCGTTTAACAACGTTGTCATTTTTTTGTTATTATTTTTTTATTGTCATTTTTTATTTTTTATTTTCTATTGCTGTTTATTTTTTTTAAATAAAAATTGAAATTACGTTTAAAAATATAAGTTTATTTATAATTATTAATTTTTTATTTTAAAAAATATTTAATTTTATTAGTTTTAAAAAATTAATAAAACTTAATAAAATATATTTTATATTTAATTAATATAATTAATTAAACTAATACAGTAAATTATTTATTAAAATCATTTAATTCAATAAATATAAAATATATTAAATTATATTATTTATTAAAAATAATTTAATAAAATATATTTCATATTAAATTAATAATTAAATTAGATTATTTATTTTTAAATTAATTAAATTCATTTAATTATTTATTAAAATAATTTAATAAAATATATTTTATATAAATTAAATTAATTAAATCATAAATAATTTAATTTAATTATGATATTTATTTAAAATAATTTAATAATTATTATTAAATTAAATTAAAAATTAATGTAATTTAATTATTTATTATTAATTATTTTATATAAATTAATTTAATTATTAAATTAAATAAATTAAATATGATATTTATTTTAGATAATTTAGCAATAATTAATTATTAAATTAAATTAAATTAAATTAAATTAGTTTTATTATTTATTAAAAATAATTTATATTAATTTATATAATTAATTTAATTTATTGAATTTAATTATATTATTTATTAAAATAACTTATTTTAATAAAATATTTGAATAAAATAATTTATTTTTATGTAATATAATAAAACTAGACAAAGTTTTAAAATTGACAAAATATTGGTAACAAAAAAGAAAATCAGAGTGAAAATAATTTTTTTCTGTTTATGTTTTCATTTTTTTTAAAAACAAAAAAACGTAAATAGGTTTATTAAACATGTTTCTGTTACAAGTTTACAAAATTTTAAAAACATAAATAGAAAAACAGAAAACGGAAACGTTACCAAACAGGGCCTGACTATTCGGAGACTGAAAGACTGTGGAGGTAATTAATAATAATTAAGAGGTAATAAAATTACGATGCTTATGTTAACATTAAAAAAATAAATATTAGTTGATTATAATTATGGGTTTGTTTGGAATTTCAAAAAAAACTCAAAAAATTTCAAAAAATTTCAAAAGTTTTTAAATCCCTCTAATAAAATTTTGCCACCTATCATTTTACATCACATCAACCCCACTTTTTGATTTTTTTTAAGACTCCAAACACCCCCTATATTATGAGATTTTTTGAAATTATAAAAATTAAGATAAAATGTGGTTTGGATTACTTTTTAACGTTTGGAGCGTTATTAACAAATCACAAAAAATAGAGATGAATAATGTCATTCAAACGGATTTTGGTGTGTTCAAACAAATTTTGACAGATACTTTTTTACTTTTTATATCATAATTTTTTGAAATTTGTAAAAATTTTATTTGGAAGGGGATCTCGGACATGTGGCATGCATCCATGCCTATCTGAAGAGAGGACAAGTTGGTGGTTAAGAAATTAGCTGTCTTTTGTGTGGTATTAATGGATGGTCATAAAAGGTATGCTTATACCCACTACCAATTACGGCTTTGGCCGCAACTATACCAACTATACAACGTGATTTTGACCATAGCTGCATTATTGCTCATGATGTCCAGGTGAGGGTTACACGTGCCAAAGAACTTATAAATATATAAGGGATGAGAAAGGGAGGTAATTACCATTTTGTTACCATACAAAAAACTCTACTAAAATCGTTTTTAAACTTTCCCTTCCCCCATTAGTATTCTAACTTGACCGTCGGAGGGGTGTTCTATCGAACACCATCCAGCTGGCAGTTTTGTTTCAAGGTTCAAGTCACGAGCCGAGAAGCCCAAGGCACCAGTACTATTGGACATTCATCCGACCACACCAAAAGTACCCTTACACTTGGTCGGACACATCAGCAGATGATCTTGTTGATTTTTTTGACACTCTAATCAACGCCGTTTGTTAGAAACGAGATCACACTCCTACGAAGTATACAACCAACCATTAGTTAAGATGAGCAGAAGCAGCAGAGAGGACTTATTAGGAAGAGATCCCCCAGGGTAAAGTTGGAGGTATCCAGAAGGTCCGTTGATTGCAAACAATCCCCTGCGCATGACCAATCCATCAAGCACGAATGCTCTCGAGGGCATGAATAACTTGCTAATCAGCAAAACAACTGGGCTATTGACTACAAGCTCCCGATGCAGAATGGGCTTACTATGGACCGATACCAAACAAAGATATGACAGAGAGAGTACGAGCTAAAGATCCTTTGCGATCAAATGGGCCTATATATTGAGTATTCACAGGCTGGAGATGAAGACTACCATTCTTATCACGGCTCTCACAGGAACAGATATCATTAGCCATCTGACACCTTTCCAAGAAGAGAAGTCCCACACTATGGAGGAGGAAAAGGTGGTCTCCATTAACAAGTCACTCCCTCTCGCCCCAACAGAGAATAGAGAGGCAATCCAGCTCAGACTCGCACAAAAATGAAACTTGTTCTAAACGACGGCACCCCTCAGCAAATAAACAACATGGAGAAGATAGCAACGATCTAAAAGAATGGGTCCTCAAACAATTGGCCGATTATGCTGATCAGAGGACAAACCACTCTACCCACCATTTAGCCAGAAGGGCTGTCAATTGTATTACTACTTCACCATTCGTTGGCAGTATCGAACAAAGAGCCCCCTTTGTTTATCTCTTCGAGTTTCATTCTCTACGATGGCAAAGCTGACCCAGTGGGGTATGTACATTTTTACAGGTAAGTAATATCCCTCTAGAGCTCCAATGATGGACTCACACGTAAAGTTTTTCATACTAGCTTAGGGGAAGTGGCCATATAATGGCTCGATAGGCTGGAACTGAGGTCGATCAGCATCTGGACCCAACTGGTAGAAGCCTTCATAGCTTACTTCATCACCAACAGCAAGCAACCCTGCTTTGTAGATACACTAATGACTATGAGAAAGAAAAATAACAAGAGCCTGAGGAACTATGCTCGACGTTACTTCAAAGCCTATAATAAAATCGAAGGATGTTCTAAGCAGATCGACGTGGTTTTCTTTAAGCTCGATTTATCACACGATGAGAGACTCTGGCAGTTGTTGACTAAGCGACCAGCCGATGATCTGGATGACCTGATGAACTGCATCAAGAAATATTCTAAAATTAATGATAAGACTAAGAGCGCCAAAAAAGAGCCTCTGAAGAAAAGGAAAGAGAAAGTAAAAAAAGCACAAGCATGTGTTGGTGATAAGAGGCAAAGTAGGAAAGACGTATTCAGAGCCATCCATACAGTCTTTAAAGTCCCAATTTTCAAGTTGCTACTAAAGATCAAAGATGAGCCATACTTTGTGTGGCCTCACAACATAGGTGAAGATCCATCCGAAATGGATTAGTCCCTGCATTACGTCTACCATCGAGATAAGGGTCATCACACTGGGCAGCCAAGCATTTAAACACCATTTGGAGGGGCTGGTATGCGCAGGCCACCTGCGCGAGTTTATTGACGATTAGAAAAATGACGAGAGACAAGCCACACGGCTTGCCAGAGACGATAGGCCGCACAAACGCAACTATTGACCACCTAGAGGGTTAACAACATGGTACACCTTGGCTATGAGTCCCAAGAAAAGGAAATCAGATCTCGGGCGAATTACATAAAAGCGGCCCACCTCATAAAAGAAGCAGCATGAAGTTAGAACAAAATGTCACCTTTACAGATAGCGATCTGGAATGTGTTCAACAGCCATATAACGACGCTCTAGTAGTCACTCTAGACATAACGCGACTACAAAGTATGTCACATCCACATTGATCAAGGTAGCTTAATAGAAGTAATGTACTATGGGCTCTTTAAGGAGCTCGAATTGTCAGAATCCAACCTTAGCCAGCCCATTGCTCTCTGATCAGGTTAAGCTCGGCACCAATTTGGCCACCCAGTAGAGTTACGATCCCTACACGAGCTAAGCCAGTGGTACTGCAAAAAGAATTCTTAGTGATAGATGTCCATTTTTTATATAACTCCATCATGGGCCACCTATGGCTGCATAAGATAAAGGCTATCCCCTCTACCTACCACCAAATAATCAAGTTCTTGACACCTCAAAGAGTGCTCTCAAATAGAGAAGACCAGATTATCTCCAAAAGGTGTCACTTGATTGCTATCGAATCTAAGAATATCCCTAACGAGATCAAGTCGGTAATTGGAACAGAGGATACGCTGACCTTAGAAGATTTAGAAGAAAACCCAATGAAAGGCAATCGAAGAATTAGAGTTCATCCCTACCCAGGAATCCAATCTAGAGAGATTCTTCTTGATCAGGAAGAACCTTCTCAACCATAAAAAATAGAAACTGGTGGACTTCCTGAAGCGAAATTTGGAAGTATTCGTATGGATCCCATACGAGATGCCAGGAATCAACCCTAAGGTCATGTATCATAGGCTCAGTGTGCTACCAACCATGAAACTAGTCATCCAAAAAGGGAGGTGGTCATCTCCTGTGCATACAGAAGCTGTAATCAAGGAGATTAGAAGACTACTCGAAGCCAACGCAATCCAAGACGTTAACTATCTAGAATGGCTCTCTAATATAATGGTAGTGAATAAAAAGAATGGCAAATGGCAAGTATGCATCAACTTTATTAACCTCAACAAAGTCTATCCAAAAGATTTTTTCCCTTTACCAAAAATAAATCAACTTGTCGATGCTATCGCAAGGCATAAGATGATGGGCTTACTAGTTGCTTACCGGGGTTATCACCAGTTCCCATATTCCGACCAGATCAGGAAAAAATGGCGTTTATTACGCCCAGAGATGTTTATTGCTATAAAGTAATGTTGTTCAGACTAAAGAATGCCAGAGCCACCTATCAAAGTATGGTCATAAAGATGTTTGGCAATCAAATCGGCAAAATGATGGAGGTGTACATCAACTATATGGTTATCAAAAGTAGAGCAAGAGCTAACCATTGATCCGACCTAAACGAAGTGTCTAAAATCTTGAGGAAGTTTTGTCTATGACTCAACGTTACCAGGTGTGCCTTCGAGGTATGTTTGAGAAAATTCTTTGGGCATCTGGTGACCAAGAAAGGTACAAAGGCTAATCCAGACCAAATCGCTCTCATACAAAGGTTGTGTCACTCAACCACGGGAAGGGAAGTCCAAAGACTGATGGGTAGGGCAGCAACGTTAAATTGCTTTATTAGTCGGTCCTCTGACCAATGTAAACCTTTCTTTAGATATTGAAGAGAAAGCGTATCTAACACCGGGACGAGAAATACGACCGAACATTTGAAGAGTTAAAAAGTTATTTGGCGTCATCTCCACTTCTATGCACTCTTCACCCCAGAGAAAGGCTACAATTATATTTGACAGTGTCCGAGCATTCAGTCAATGTAGTTCTCATAAGGGATGAAGACAAAACATGATGACTAGTTTATTATATCAGTAAAATGATGATCGGAGCAGAATAGAGATACCTCCCTATCGGAAAGTTGGTATTAGCACTAATTATCGCATCGAGAAATTTGTCACACTATTTCCTGGGTCATCTAATTGTGGTATCTACCAAGCACCCACTCAAGTCTGTACTCAGAAAGGCTAACTTATCCAAAAAGATAGCGAAGTGGGCGGTCGAGCTTGGGTCATATGACATGAGGTTCATACCTCAAACTATCATCAAGGGGTAAGCACTTGTAAACTTTGTGGTCGAATTCGTCTCCCCATTCGATACCGAGGAATGCAATATGTCCGAGGCCATTGGCAAAAGAACTTGGAAAATCCAAGTGGATGGCACGGTAACAAAGGAATGCTCAAGGGCTGAAATTATGCTAACCTCATTAGAGGGATTAGTCTATGAGCATGTTATAGAACTAAGATTCTGAGTAACAAACAACGAAGCCAAGTATGAAGCCATATTGATTGAGCTCAAGCTGGGTCATAGGTAATTTACACAAAAATCTCATATGTTTGCATGATTTTTAAATAATTTGCATACCATGTATACATAGTGCTTGTGTTGACTATGTGTTGCATGCTCGATATTTGTTAGAATACTTATATGCCTAGATCTATTATGCCATACATAATTGATGCTATGTTTCTGACATTAATCTGCAAGTGTACAAGTCATTGATAGCAATTTAAATTTATATACTCGTTGTTTTTTCATAAGAGAGAGGGTTTAAAACATTAAACTTATTCTCTACAGTGGTAGGTGATTCTAAACTAATCTAAATTATTTTTGGATTGAGGGATTACCCGGACATAGGTTTGTTTAAGGACAGGGAAGTGAAGGAAAATACAATAAAATAAAAATAACAAACTAATTAATGAAGAATATGTTTGCATTAGGCCATTGGAACAAGTATCCTAGCTAGCATAAAGTCAAGTGAGAGTAAGAAAAGGCATGTATGATTGGACATTAGCAAAATTGATTACAATTGGGTAAGACATTAAGTTGTCCACTCATTAGGCATTCATGATCATAATATCACTGAATTAATTTCTAAAAATCAAAATTTAAGCTCTAAAAAGGGTGGGCCATTGAACCACAAAATGCTTACAAGCTTTCAATCATAATATTGCCCAATTGAATATGATAGGACCAAGACACAACCATATAAAATGGGAAATGACTAGAATTTAAGAAAAATAATTTATAATTGGTCAACACATCGAATCACGAGTTTTATTATGACCTAAACTCGTAACATTGCCGGATTTGACTTCTAAAACTACTTGGAAGAATTAATTTTAAATGGCGAGCCATATGGTCTTGAATTCACCACATAATTTATAATTATAATATTTCACAATCAATTTCTAGGGTTTTTAGAAAAAAAAAAGCCCCAAATTTCATGTTAGAATTTTATATTACTTTCATATAAATTGAGCAGAATGTTGAGAAGCTAAGGGACTCTATGTTTCCACGGTTCTCATATTAATTCAAGAACCATAGAAACCTAAAATTTAGAGAAACCCAACACACCCATGTGCCCCACATCATCACCCACCATAACCGAATACAAGAAATAAACATTTAGGCATCAATCATTCAACATTCAAAGGAAAAACTAAGGTTTGTGTGTAAATCAACCAAGAAAAAAAATAATAGAAGTTGGAAGAATTAGGGTTTGTATTACCTCACAGATCATAATAACCAACAATTCAAGCTTATGGGTCCTTTGCTCTTAAAACCTAAGTTAGATACATTTAATTACAACAAAATAGCAAAAGAAAGGAAATAATGCAACATGAAAAAGAGAGAGAGAGAGAGATTTGATAGAAAATCTAGAAAAATTTAAGGATTTTTGACCTTGGAGGCTTAGGTTGGGTATTTATAGATATAAGGGTGAAATTACAATAATAACCCTAAAAAATAGGCCCAAGTAGACTGGGGTGGTCACGGGGAATGCACAGCTATGCCCACGGGGTGCTAGTGTATACTGTTAAGTAGTGAGGCATTAGAAGACATGCGATCGTGGAGCGAATTGAAGGCTAAGCACTAAGGGTAGAAACAAATCGAACCGAACCGAATTTTAACTTGTTCGAATTCGGCTTGAACTCAGTTTGAGCTTTTATATAGGATCGAACTAACTCGATAAAGAAAAATTTAGAATCGAACTCAGCACGCAAATAACTCAGTTAAACCAAAACAATGTCATTTTAGTTTAAAATATAACAAATAAAATATAATAAAAATATTATTAATAAAATATAAAAATATTATTAATAATTTTATATATATATTATTTTATTGAGTAGGCTCGCGAACTTTTAAGTCGAGATTTTCTAGACTTGATTTTGAACTCAAATTTAAATGAATCACAAATCAAATTTAATTTGAACTCGTTTTAGTCACAAGTTGAGTTCGATCTTTTTTGGAGCTGAGTTCGAATAATTCATGAATAATTCAAATTTGTTTCCAACCTTTCCAAAAGCGCGCCATTTTGGCAAAGCTCTGACACGGGACACGGCCAAAATGGCCCTTAGATAGTGGAACACGGCTGGAGATCTTGTGACCCGCACGTGCTTCGGTGGCAGCCTCCGCTGCGTGTCTCATGCACTGTGGCAGCGTCAGCTTCCATTTTAACGCCAGCTGCGTAGTGTCCGGGCCTATGTCTACGCGCCTGGGGGTATTGCTCCACGCGTTGGAGTGTCTTGTGTTGTCCTCTATTGTTAGGCAGGCTGTTTCTTGGCTGTTTTAGCCAATTCTCGTGGGCCTTGTGGTTAGGAAATAATAGGACTCCAAAAATGTCTTTGACTTGGCTTGGGCAGCTTTGGCTTAGGCATGCCTCAAATGGCCC
This sequence comes from Vitellaria paradoxa, assembly GCA_019916065.1. NCBI lineage: Eukaryota > Viridiplantae > Streptophyta > Magnoliopsida > Ericales > Sapotaceae > Vitellaria > Vitellaria paradoxa. The sequence continues at coordinate 21,804,640 of CM034234.1, read as the reverse complement.
TTTTTGGGCCGCGCCCTACTTGTTCGATAAAATGCCCCATTAAAATTAACTAAAGCATTTGTTAACTTGTATCTCGAGTAGCTACTAAGAATGAATGAAAATATAATATTTATCTATTTTTATTTAAGTCCAAAGAAGTTTAAAAGGATTAATAAATTTTATCAGCAGCTGAGTCTCCCAAAAAAAAAGTATTATTTACATTAATTGATAATTATTACTTTTTAAGATAAAATTGTAAAATTACTCATATTTCTTCTTTGAAGCAAAATTATTGAAGTAGACTTTTACTTCTATCATGCTTCCTCTTCATAGGTGTGATAAGAAGAAAAGATTTTACATTCTCTTTTTATCCAAAATCATAATTTATTCAATAGAAAATAATTTTATAATTTTATATTTTGCACATTTATCAAAATTTATTTTTGCACAAAATCACCAAAACAAATTTTTACTTCTACCTTACTTAATCTGTGCAATAAGACAACCAAAAGATTTTATATTCTTCTTACGTTCAAAATCATGATTTCTTCAATAGAAGATAACACAAGTAAGTAATTTTAAATTTTGTAAATTTATCTGAATTTATTTTTTGATATATTTTTTATTTGTACCTATTCATCAACCTAAAATTTTTGAATAATTTAATATTTAGTCTCTGGAAGTAGGAGTTTGATTTGTTTTAGTAATTTTGTTTTAAAGAACAAGGAATAATGTTATAATTTCACCTTAAAAATAACTTATTGATTAATATAAATAAACATTTTTTTAAATTCTGCAATTTATAAAATTTCTTCTATTTTCTTTTAAATTTTAGAGCTAAAATAAAAACTATTAAGCGTCATATTTTTATTGACTCGTTAAGAGTGCTTTAAAGACACCCATTAACACAACCCATTAATTAATTATAGAACTGCGTGTATGTTTCTGATACTGTCAAATCAATTTTGAGTTTTTAAAAGGCAAATCTTCCGTAACTTTGGGTGTAATTATTTACGGGATATAAATACAGGGTTAAAAATATAAATTATATTTGTTTGATTAATTTAATTTTATGTTTAATTTGTAATATTATATAGGGGGCTTTTGGAGTGTAAAAAAATAAAAAAATTAAAAATTCGTGTTAATATGATGTAAAAGTGATATATGATGAAATTTAATTAGAGAAATTTAAAAATTTTTAAAGTTTTTGAATTTTTTAAAAAACTTTAAGATCCCAAACAACCCCATAGTTAGACTGAATTTTATATTTCTTAAAATGGAGCATATGCCATTCAATGGAGAGTGAGATGACATACTCCCACTAATGAATTTACTTCCTATTATTTAAAAATTTAAATTTATTTTCTGTCACATTTCATATCCAGTTATATATTTTATTTCATTTATATTTCACCAACTAAATATAAAAAAAATTTATAAAAAAATTAATTCCATATTAATATCTAATTTTGTATATTATCCTATATATTCTTTATACTCCATCATTCAACCTCTCTTATTAAACATAATTTGAGTAACAATCACTCTGTTTGGACACTCCTCAATTTTTTTGTTTTCTTCAGGTATAATTAAATTTATTTTCTTTAATTTTATTTTTTTTAAATTATAAAAAACAAAAATAACAAGTTAACAAAAAGATAAAAATTATTTACTAAAATTTTTTTTTTAAATATAAAATAATTAATATTTTAATAATTAATTAGTAATCAATTAAAAAATATTTTTTTCCATTCTCAAACTAATCCAATACGACAAAAGATAACGAAAGTTCGAGAGAGAGGTAGAGACCGGACAACTGCGAGTGAGAGAGACTATTTTTTTTTATTTTATTTTACAGATGTTGGAACCAGTATATCAGGGTTTGTTGTCGGAATGAAACTATATAAAAATTTGCTGTTAATGAGGAAACACGGTATCATACTGTGGTTATGGTTGCTTACAAAAAATGAAGAAACGCTATCTGAAATAGCGGTTCTGGAAAACCGCGATTTAAAATCACAGGTATTGCGAACAATCACCTTCTAAAAACGTAGTTTTATGGTCGTGTGGTCAGTCACTCTCTCAGTTGGATAATTTATATATAGAATGTTTGAGATTATATTTTATGTTTTCGTCCCATCAAACTCCTTTGAATGTAAAAACACATTTCTTGTTTCCATTTATAGGTGTGTATTCTTTCAAAATTTTTCAGTGAATTTGTGTATAATATATCTATATATATATATATATTTTTAAAACTAATTAAATAATATTTAAAAAAAAAATTTCATAACTATATATATATATATATATTTTAAATTACATGACGTCTAGAAAGTGAATACAGTAAAAAATAGATATTATTTACAAAATTTAATAGACATTTAATATGAAATGTTATGTAATTCTCCTAAATCTTCTTGTTAAAATGATCATTAAATAGTTAAAAGGCGAATTCTGTTTTTCTGTTTTGTGTAACAAGAATTTAATAATTAGTTTTTGAAAAGGAATAAAAAAATATTACACTAAAGGCTCTTGTTTGGTAATGTTACCGTTTATCTATTTATATTTTTTTGTTATCATTTTTTTGAAATAAAAATTGAAATTGTGTTTGGGAAAGTAATTTATTTGCAGTAATTAATTTATATTTTAATAAAATATTTAATTTTTAAAATTTTTTAAATAATTAATTGAATTTAATAAAATATATTTTATATTAATGTAATTAATTATCAAAATTTTTTAATTAAATTATTTATTAAATATAATTTAATTAAAAAAATATTAAATATAGTTTCTTAAAAATAATTTAATAATTAATTTAATTTAATTGTATTATTTATTAAAAATAATTCATTTTAATATAATGCAAAAAATACATATTAAATTTAATTAATTTTTTAAAAATTTTAAAAAATAAATATTTTATTAAAATATAAATTAATTACTGCAAATAAATTACTTTCCCAAACATAGTTTTAATTTTCATTTCAAAAAATATAATAACAAAAAAATATAAATAGATAAACGGTAATATTACCAAACAAGAGCCTTTAGTGTAATACTTTTTTTTCCTCTTCAAAAACTAATTATTAAATTCTCGTTACACAAAACAGAAAAATAGAATTCACCATTAACTATTTAATTATCATTTTAACAAGAAGATTTCGGAGAATTATATGACATTTCATATTAAATGTCTATTAAATTTTGTAAATAATATCTATTTTCTTACTGTATATTCACTTTCTAGACACAATGTAATTTAAAATATATATAAATATATAGTTATAAAAAAATTTAAAAATATATTATTTAATTAGTTTTTTAAAAAAATATCTATTATACACATATTCACTAAAAAATTTTGAAAAAATACACACTCATAAATGGAAACAAGAAATGTGTTTCTTACATTCACAGGAGTCTGATGGAATCTGATAGAACGAAAACATAAAATATAATCTCAAATATTCTATATATAAATTACCCAATTGACAGAGTAACTGATCACATGACCATAAAATTACATTTTTAGAAGGTAATTGTTCGCAATACTTGCGATTTCAAATTGTGATTTTTTCAGAACCACTATTTTCGATAACGTTTTTTTTATTTTTTGTAAGTAATCATAACTGCTACGGTATGATACTACATTTTTTTTATTAATAGTAAATTTTTAAATAATTTCATTCCGGCGATAAAATTTGATGTACTGATTCCAACATCCGTATAAAAAAAAAATCAGTGAGAGACGGGTAAGGACGGCCAATCACTTCATTGGAGTGTACGATTAATATATGTGTCAATCCAAGGTCCACGCACGTCACTACTGATGTATCATCTTTTGTTCCGTAGCACTACTGTGGATAGAAACTCCATCCACCGCCATTCATCTTCGGAAGGTGGCGCCACCTCATAACCTTACCTTGCCCAGTTGGAGTACTCTCGTGACGACGCGGTTCATTTGCGTCCAAAATAGCTTTTACATCCAGTATTTGTTTTAGTCAATTGGGACCATGCTATTATTGCATGCGTAGTCTGATCAAGCCACTTCGGTTGACGGTAATTTCTTATAATATCTTCGACTGCTGCATGCGCCGTTAAAATTGACCGTATGAATTATTAATTCATAATTTAATTTAATTTATTTTTTATTATTTTAAATATATCCACAGTAACATTAGTGTGTCATGGTTGTTCACGTGATTTGTACGAATATTGATTCACGGATGAATTAATTCGGGATTTAGCCACGGGCCTAATGTATATAAAACTAGGTAAAGATTTCATTCAGGCGGATCTAGATGTTTGAGTTCACTACCTTAGCTGATATAAGAGTTTGAATTGACAGAATATAATCACGAGAGTTTGAAGTAGAGTGGCCTTGCTTGAGTTATAAAAATTTAAATTAAATTAAAAAATTTTAAATTTAGCTAAATTTAAAAATAAAAAATTACACTAAAAAAAAATTTAGACAGGCCACTACCTTGGTGAGCTCTAAGATACGTTCACCCTTGATTTTATTTATTTTAATCAAGAAGAGAAATAATGTATTAAAATTGGGATTTATCAATTAACACCAAATAAGAAGAGGATAGCAAGTGGTACTGAGATTAAAAGTGAAAAAGAAACAATGTCTTTTATTTTCAAAAATGAGTAAGTGCGGTTAAAAAAATAAATAAATGACGAAATTAGGTTAAATGTGCTAATTGAGAAACAATTTCAACGACCTAAATCGTTTAAGATCATTGTTATTGTCCATAATAATAATAATATGAAATATTGATCAGTAATGTAAAACAGTTCTAAGTCACAGATGAAGCAGTCGAAGCATTCGAACGCCAACACAAGGAGGAATCCAAGAAGTCATTTGGAGCTTCAATGAAGTTTAAAAAATTCTAAAAAATTGAAACAAAAAATTTTAAAAGCTTCAATTTTTTTAAACTCTAAAAAATTCTATTTTTTTAAAAAATTTATCAAAATCCATTAGAACAAATCATTATAGTGTGTTTCAATAGATGTTGGCAAATTTTTTAAAAAGTTAGATTGTCATTTGTATAAAAAGATTTTACAAAACTCTAAAAGTTTTCAAAACTCTCCACTAAATTTTATCAGTATCACTTTATATAATTTTAACAATTTTATATTAAATCAAACACAAACATCCAATCTTAAATAATTTGTTACATTTCAAATTCCAAAATATTTCACTTTTGTTAACTTTTGGAGTTTTTTTACACTCCAAATGACCTCTAAATATCTTCAAAATAATTTTAAAAACTACAAGGACAATTTGTATAATTTTTAATAAACCTCAAAAATAATTAATGTAATTTATTCTTATATTTAATTACAATGCTAATTAACAAGCATAAGAGAAGTCCAGTTTTCAGTCGAAATATTCGACTGACCATAAAATGGGTTAACCCTAGGGCAATTAATTTAGTGACGACAGATGGTTATATAAATATTAATCAAATTCCTACCAAACCACTATTACTTTTATCACCATATCATAAAGAATGTCACATATTATTGTTAGTTTTTAGAGATTGGCAAATCATGGACAATCTAATGAGCACTCATTGAGTCTATATACTTAGATAGTGGTTGAGTGGTCTTGGCACATATATATCTTTTGAGATATTGAAGCGGTAGGAAAAATGTAGAAGAGCAGAATTATTGAACAACTTGTCACTGGAAAGTCATTGGATTCACTAAAAATATCGCTGGAAAAAATAGAATACATGACATGACTAAATGTTCCTCGCTAGCATTGCTGTCTTTCTCGCTGGGCAAAACAATATTGATGTTAAGACAGTTAGAGACTCGCCGGCAATCTCGCCCTAGCGAGACGTTAATCCTGTTATGAAAACCCGTTGATTCGAACAAGATTTTGAACCTGTTATATACATAGAGAATGAAAGTTATGTTAGCTATGCTACTTTAAGAAGTTCTCAATTTTTCACATAGCCAAAATCATCATACACTTAGGTTTTTGATCCTCGGGGTTGAGAATTTGTCTTTCACTAGTGAGGGTTTATTATTGTGATACAAACAAAGTCTCAGCGCAAGAGATTGAGGGGTTTTCGATTGTGTAATTTTGTGATTGTAGTTTTATAACCCATTTTATATAGTGAAAGAAGTTTATGATTTTCAGATTTGGGTGCCGCGTTTTAATCCGCGTGTTCTTTCAGTTTCCACTCTTATTTATTGAGTTTGTTTGATACTATGTTTCGCATATTTTTCAATTACCAAAATATTTTATTGAAAAAAAGTTATCAAAATGTTCTTTCTCTATGACAATGTTATTTCAATAATATATATAATGTTAGAATATTCCATATTAGATATGAGATATTCTTTATATATATTATCTATATTAAAATATTTTATATCTTACTTTTTAGTAAGTAGGTAGTTTTATTTTGGTATGTGGATTATTACCATATATATCTCTTATTGTAAGCCTATATAAAGGCCTCTTCTTTTTCTTTATAAAATATATGACAAGATTTAGTATTTATATTCTCTCTCCAATTTCAATTCTATTTCCTTGTCTTTTATTTTTTTTTATTTTAACATGGTCTTAGAGGGCTTATGGTTTTTGATCTTGGTGTAGATTAGGCGTTCAGCACGCAGTCATTTCTTTTGTCGTCAGTGCCGGCCTTGTATTCCTGGCATCACTGTTGCTTTCATGGTTATTTTACCCAATTTCATATTACTTTTATTTATACCTTGTCTATTTTTCTAAAAGAAAAAAAAAATTAAATTTCAAGTCTCTCTATTTTGAAGATACTTCTTGTTGTTTTAGTTTCTTTATTAAAGACCCTGGTCACTTTGTTGGAGATACTTCTTGTGCTTTTGGCTTTGCATATTTTAGCCATTTAACACATTTTCCCCTTGCAAGCTAGGTTCTTGACCTCCAAATGTGTAAATAAATTTGAGTTCGTGATCTTTTAGCATGTAACCAAAGTTATATTCGTGACCTCCAAGCTTGTACATAAAGTTTGATTCGTGACCTCTCAAGGCATGTAATCTGTGCGAAGTGATAGGGGTATGTTGACTGACTGTTTTTCAATTCTTAGTCTCCAAATTTAAGTTGGTCTCTAATTTTCTACCTCGAGTTTGAGGGGATGTTAGCGTATTATTTTTTAAAATAATAAATTTTTACAAAAGTTATCAGGTTCTTCTCGATAACCTTTTTTTTTTTGCACTACTCTACAATAAAAGAATAATCCTGGGCCATGCGTCGAACGAATGGCCAGAGTCGAAGCACGGAAGTGATGGATGGAGAGCATAGAAATTTGAATATAAATAACCATGGAAGAGAGACTGCTAAAAACACCCACTTGCACATAAACTAAGAGTAGTGCCCCTTGGAACCACCCCTTAGCTCCTTCTCCATGACGACCAACCCTACCTCTTTGCCTCTCTACGAACGAACCACCATTAAAAGCACGATAGCCCGAGGTGTTGAACTCCTCATCCTCTTCCTTCTCTTCTTCCTCCTATTCTATCGACTCCTCTCTCTCAAAGACCATGGATTCACTTGGCTACTAGCCTTTCTGTGCGAGTCGTGGTTTACTTTCACTTGGCTTCTCTGCGTGAGCACTAAATGGAACCCAGTCGAATACAAAACATACCCCCAACGCCTCTTGCAAAGGTATCATCTTAGTATATATAAATATATGTCTCTTAAATATACATATATATCGTTATCATGTTTTTTAAACTGTTGTTTAGTCATGTTAGTTTAATAAAGGTTGTTGGATCCATTAATTTCTTTACTCGTTAAATTTTGGAGCTATAAACAAAAGAAAGAATAAATTTTTACAAGTTTTTATAAAATATAAATTTTTTATTTACTATATAAATTACGAGATTATAATTTTTATAAATTCATACTAATCTTTTTCACCTCAAATATGCTCAATATTGTTTCTGGAGTTTCTAATTCAAAGTTTTGTTTAATTTACATTGTTTTACCAATTCTTTAACAAATTAAGTTTGTGATGATAAGGTATACTAAAATTTACTGAAAGTTATAAAAATTTACTAATTTTTTTCAATTAAATTTGCGTTTAATATCATTTTTATATTATTTTTTTTATTTTTTATATTATTTTACCGTCTAAACATCCAAATAACAAACACTTAAGTAGTATTATATACATATATATATATATTATATATGTTCCCCTGGGTGATGCTTCTTCCTGTTGGTTTGGAGTAAAATAGGAAGCCCAAGCTCCCGCCAGTGGACATGTTTGTAACAACCGCCGACGCTGCCCTAGAACCGCCTATCATCACTGTGAACACCGTGCTATCTCTGTTAGCAGTGGATTACCCATCCGAGAAGTTGGCTTGCTATGTCTCCGACGATGGTTGTTCCCCACTTACCTTCTACTCTCTCGTTGAAGCATCAAAATTTGCTAAGCTTTGGGTTCCTTTTTGTAAGAAATACAACGTTGAAGTGAGAGCTCCATTTCGATACTTCCACGGTGACACCATCTCGTCTAAAGACATTTCCGGGGAGTTCCAAAGAGAGTGGAATGAGATTAAGGTAATTTAAATTGAAACAATTTTAAATTTAATAACATGAAGGTTGACTCAATTGGTTAAATCTTGGGGTTGTCGTTAATTAATATTTTTTTATTTTATCATTAGTATTATTTTAGATTTTAGATTTTAAATTATTTCAATTCATCTTCTATAATTTTTTAAATTATTTTACTTTACCCCTTTCAACAGTTATGGTTAAACGCTTCGTTTTCATTATGTATCACAGGAATTTGGAATTTTTTATAAGTAAAATTCCATTTGGAATGACGAAAAAATTTGAAAAATAAAAAAAAAATACTAAAAATTTCTAAAAGTTATTCAGTTTTTATCCCAATGCACAAATTATGAACCGATAACTTATTTTACTTCATTTTATTTTATCTCTTTTTTGTTACTCCAAACTCACACTAAATTTGACAGGAAAAAGACAGTTGGAGGATTTAATAGTATATAGAATAAAGTGGGAGATTTAAAATACTAAAAATAAAGTGAGATGATTTAAATATATAGATCAAAGTGAGATAGTAAAAAAAATAAAGCATTATTGAATAGAATTTCCTTTACGTGGTATTTAGAGTCATGAAAAAGTTTAAAAAAACAAATCAAAAGTTAATGTAAAATTGATATGTAATAAAATTTGATTAGAAAAAATTCAAAAATTTGAGTCTTTTTAATTTTCCTGAAAACATTTAGAGTTCTAAACGGAATAATTTCTCTAATTTAAATTATTCTCTTTAATTAATAACTCTGTGCAACAGGTATATATATATATATATATATATGTATGTATGTATGATTGTGTTTATGGAGGAATAAAATGTCATGGTAACTGCTCATATATGTATTTTCTTCATCTTTTTTGTGTAGGATGAATACGAACGGCTTAGCCAAAAAATTGAAGATGCAGCCAAAAGGCCCATGCCTTGTGAACTTATGGGGGAGTTTGCGGATTTCTTGAATACAGAACGAAGAAACCACCAGACTATAATTAAGGTATTTCGTTAAAGCTTGCGATGTGTAAATGTTGGAGTCTCTCACGTCAATTGTTGAAGAGAGCTGGCCGTTAGTATGTAAGTGTGAAAAAAAAAATCTCATATTACGAGTTAATTTTTAAGAATGAGAGAGATCTAAGACCACTCAATAGTAAACACTTTATATTTTTGGACGCTGCCGAAGCAGACATTTCTTGCTAGTCATGCATTGAATTAACAGTTAACATGGCATATCTACTATATATAATGAGACAATACATGTACACTTATTTTCGTGCAATGTGTACATCTCTTTTAACTGAAATTGTGTAACAAGATTCTCTTTAATTCAGGTCCCAAGCCTCTTTAATTTGTCTGCATGTTTTACTTATTTATTTAAACAAACTTCATTAATTTATAGTAAATTTTCGGAATACATATATATATATATATATATATATATTTATTTATAACCGTGCAAGAATAGAATTAGCTAGATTTGGAAATTTGTTTTCCCATGCTTCCCATTATCTCCTTTTTTTTTTTTCCCTCCTCTTTGTAAATTATTCAAAAATCGAATTCATATCTAATGAAGTAAAATTGAAACTAGAAAATAAGTTAAAAGGTCGCGCGTCCCACGTGTTTTTATGGCATTTCCATTATGAAGGGGAATGTCGTAAAAAATTCAAATTTTCGAAGCTGAACCTGCGATGAGCTATATATATATATTAGAAGTGTACACATAATATGTGTAATTTTTGTTAAATTTTTTTATAAAGCAAAAATTATAAATAATTTTATAAAAAAATTATTTCTGTAATTTAATTAGGATATAACATTAAAATAATATGGTAATTAAAAATTTATGAAATGAATTAATTGGGAGTTGTTTTAATAATTATTTAATTCAACATTTGAATTTAATAAAAGATTGAAGGGTATTTAAAAAAATTAAAAAGTTTCATAAAAATTAAATTTTCATTAATTTTTTAACTTCACCAATATCTCTACTGTTTATGTTATAATAGTACTGATATATGTATGTATGTATGTGTTAAGATAATTCAAGAACACAAAAAGAAGAAGATGCAAAGAAAAGTATCTATGAATTGAAAGCAGAATTATATATATTCTAATGAATAGAGTACAAGTATATATAAACTAGTATTAGAGTACGACGGTTAGGGTTAGAGTACTACTATATTACAATAGTACGACGGCTAGGGTTAGAGTATTACACAATAAATAGAAAAAGGACTAAACTACCCCCAGCACATACACATATATACACTAACATTCCCCCTCAAACTCAAGATGGTGGAGCAGAGACCAACTTGAGTTTGGTGACGAGAGCATCAAACCGGCCAGGCAGAAGAGACTTGGTGAAGATATCAGCTATTTGGTCAGTTGAAGAAACATGAGCAAGATGAACGGTACCACAGACCACATGTTGTCGAATGAAGTGACAGTCAATTTCAATATCTTTAGTGCGATTATGAAAAACATCATTGTGTGCAATCAATATGGCACTACGATTGTCACAATGAAGTACAGTGGCCCCAGAATGATTGACACCCATGTCCTGAAGGAGCCACCGAAGCCAGAGAAGTTCCTGTGTAGTATCAGCAAGGACAAGATACTCAGCCTCAGTGTTAGAGCGAGCAACCAGAGTCTACTTCTTACTACACCAGGAAATAAGGGAGTCACCTATAAAGAAACAGAAGCCGGTGGTAGAACGTCGATCCGTAGGATCTCCAGCCCAATCAGTATCAGAGTAGGCATGTAACTGAAGAGATGACTGGCTAGAGAAATAGAGACCATGAAAAAGAGTGCCCTTGACATACCGGAGAATGCGAAGTACAGCAGCATAGTGAGTTGAGTGAGGTGCGAACATGAACTGGCTAACAAGAGCGAACATGAACTAGCTAACAAGATGGATAGCATGAGCAATGTCAGGACAAGTAATAGTCAAATAAATAAGGCTGCTGACGAGTTGTCGATACAGTGTAGCGTCAGATAGTGGTTCGCCATCAATAGAATTATGGAGAACATTAGCTTCCAAAGGAGTAGAAGCAGTCTTACTATCCCGAAGTCCAGCACAGGTAAGGAGATTTGAAGCATACTTGGCCTGAGTAAGATAATACCCATTAGATCCAGAAGAAACCTCAAGGCCAAGAAAGTAGCTTAGTGGGCCAAGGTCTTTCATCTCAAAGTGACGATGAAGAAAGTCCTTGAGCTCAGATATATCATGAACATCATCTCCTGTAAGTATCATATCATCCACATAGAGAAGAAGAAGAACAATGCCATAGGCAGACTGGCGAACAAATAAAGCAGAGTCATAGGCACTAGCAGAGAAGCCAATAGTACTGATGGTAAAATAAAACTTAACATACCAGGCACACGGTGCTTGCTCAAGACCATAAAGAGCACGACGAAGCCGGCATACCCGTCGAGCAGAAGATGAGAAACCAGGAGGAGGTTGCATATAGACTTCTTCAGTCAGATCACCATTGAGAAACGCATTCTTAATATCCATCTAATAGAAGGGCCACTTACGAACTGCAGCAATAGCCATAAGACTCCTAACATAGGTAAGTCTGGCTACAGGAGCAAAGGTCTCCTTATAGTTGATACCATATTCCTAAGTGAAGCCCTTAGCAACTAGACGAGCTTTGTATCACTCCACAGTACCATCAGATCGAGTCTTGATCTTATAAACCCAACGGCATCCAATGACAGACTTGCCAGAAGGTAGATCAATAAGGTCCCAAGTGTGAGTCTTATCAAGAGCCTGTAATTCCTTAGCCATAGCTTGCTGCCAAATAGGATTATAACTTGCCTTGCGATAGGAACGAGGCTCATATTGGGTTAAAACAATAGAAAAATAGTGATAATCTTGAAGATAAGAAGGAACTTGTGTTACCCAAGTAGATCGTCTGACAGAAGAATCACTAGATGGAGGGACAGAAGGTGCAGCAGGAGGTGTAGGATCATCAGATGAGGACTCCACGGGATAGACTATAGCAGTAGGCACAACTTCATTTGGTAGATCATCAGGAGCATCAACAGTTTCAGGAACAGGAGATTGAACCCCATCAGGAACATCTACATTCTCAGGAAACAATTCAACAGAAGGATCAGTGAGGTAAGGAGATGCAGGAGAAGAGGACAACTGGAAGGAAGATAAAGAATAAAACATCTTATGTTCCCAAAAGACAACATGACGAGAGACACAAAGGTGACGAGATAAAGGATTCCAACAACGATAGCCTTTATGCTCAATCCCATACCCTAAGAAGCAACACAGACGAGATCTAGGTTCTGATTTAGTACGTTCATGTGGCTGTAATAAGACAAAACAGGCACAACTAAAGACCCGGAGGGAATGGTAATCTGGAGGAGTACCACATAGACGCTTATAAGGAGTGAGGTTATCAAGAAGATGAGATAGGACTCTGTTAATAGTGTAGACAGCTGTGAGAGCAGCTTTACCCCAAAATTTTTCAGGACAACCAGAGGAAATAAGGAGGGCACGAGTGGTATCAAGTAGATGACGGTGTTTGCGTTCTGCCCGCCCATTCTGTTAAGAAGTACCAGGACAAGAGTGGTGGGAAATGGTGCCTTGGGCTCTTAGAAAAGCATGAAAAGAGGTATCACAGTATTCTTGAGCATTATCTGAGCGAAAGACCTTAATATCACAGGAAAATTGAGTTTTAATCATGCGGGCAAAATTATAATAGGTTTGTTGTAATTGGGATCGATTCTTTAAGAGATAAATCCAAGTAAATCTAGAGAAATCATCCAGAAAAATAACAAAATACGAGGAACCTCCCGTTGTAGGAGTGAGAGAGGGTCTCCAAATATCTGAATGAACTAAATCAAAAGGAGCAAAAGAAATAGAAGCACTTTTATTAAAAGATAGAGCTGGTTGTTTAGCAAGTTGACAAGATTGACAATCAAGGTGTTCATTAGGGACATGACCTAATACACCTTTAGACACAATAAAGCATAAACGACCTAGAGACACATGACCTAAACGAGAATGAAAAATCCCAAAAGATGATGGTGTAGATGTTACGGAGGTGGTGACAGTTGGGGCAGTAGTAGGAATTGAAAGGTGAAGATGCACAAGCTGAAACAGTCGACTATGTCTATGGCCTATCCCAAGAGTCTGTCCTGTCTTCGGATCCTGCACAACACAACCAGTAGAGAAAAATAAAACAGTAAGGCCAAGGTCACATAGTTGACCAATAGAAATAAGATTAAGAGAAAGTTTAAGAATATAATAGGTATAGGGGAGTGACAAAATAGAAGTGGAGACATGCCCAACATGATCAACAGTCATAGAAGAGCCATTAGCAGTATAAACAACAGGAAAGGAAGACTCAGATGACTTAGAAGAAAAAATAGATAAATCAGAAGTCATATGGTTACTGCACCCAGAATCAAAGTACCAAAAAGGTATACCTGAAGGAGCAAATAGGGCAGTAGAAGGATTACTAGAGGCTGACATAATCTGCTGAACGAGAGTAGGAAGATCACTGACATCAATCAGAGTAGGAGAAGTGGCAGCAGTAGAAAAAGTTTTATCAGTAGCAGTAGCAGTGGACTGGGGACGAGTATCTTGGCGAGTAGGATTCTTGGGGCAATAAGACAGATAATGGCCAGGACCTTTCTAGCAGCAATGCTTGCAAATTTGAATAGAACAGGTAAATAAGCGATGATCAGTAGCAAAACAGAAGGTACATGCATAATGTCGAGAAACAGTGCCTGAGAATTGACCACTAGAAGTGGAGGAACCTCGAGATCCATCGAAGGTTGAGGAAACCTGATAACCACTAGAAAAGCCACGAGCTCTGGAACTAGGTACTGCAAGAACAGTGTCTACATAAGTAGTCGAAACAAGGCCTAGGCGAGTCTCCTCAAATAAGAGCTCGGAGATAGCATGTTCTAGTGTAGGGAGAGGACTACGATGAAAAAGAAAGGCTCGAATTGGCTCATATACATTAGAGAGACTCATGAGAAACAAAATCAAACGTTGCTGATCTCGATAAGTGGCAAACAGAGCAGAATCAACAAGAGAGACCCACTTAGGTTCAGAAGGAGTCAACTGGTCCCATAAAGAATAAAGCTGAGGTAGGAAAGCACTGATAGACTATCCAGGCTCCTGTCGCTGTCGGCAAAGAGAAGTCAAAAGTTGATACTGATAGGACAAATCAGTAGTGGTGTATCTAGTGGCCAAAAACTTCCAGATGACCTGCGCGGTGTCAAACTTCCCAAATTATAAACTGATAGAGGGAATCGAGGTGTTACGGAACCATGTGATAATCTGATGATTCTTGCTATCCAATTCCTCAAGATGCTCAATGTACGCAGTATCTATCTCATCAACATTTTTAATGGGTGATACAATTTTGCTAGTGACATAGCGCCAAAGTTTTCGCCCCTTGAGAAAACTAGACATCGCTTGAGACCAGATGGCCTGCGCAGTGTTAAACCTCCCAAATTGTAAACTGATAGAGGGAATCGAGGTGTTACGGAACCATGTAATAATCTGATGATTCTTGCTATCCTATTCCTCAAGACGCTAAGTGTACGCAGTATCTCTCTTATCAACATTTTTAATGGGTAATACAATTTCGTCAGTGACATAGCGTCAAAGTTTTTGCCCCTTAAGAAAACTAAACATTGCTTGAGACCATGGAATATAATTGGGGCCCTCCAAAGTGATAATAATAGGTTTGAAAATTTCTGAACGATCTATAATAAGGTAGCAGAAGTAGAAATTAATCCAAATCGTAGAGAAAAATAATAGAAAAGTGTGCAAAAAATAGCAATCACAGCCAAGACAAAGGCGAAATATACCGATCTGAATGCAGAAACAGAATCAGAGTATCCAAAATCCTTTAGAACCACAGTGAACCAGATTAAAACAGGTCAAGAAGAAATTGAACTCGCCAAAATAGGTGAAAAGTACACTTGAACAGTAGAAATCAGATAGATTCAAGAAAAATAGACGACAAAATCAGATTCAGAAGGGTTGAAATAGTCAGGAACTGGTCTGAACCAGAAGAGAACCGGCCAAAAGATGGCTGAACTGGCTGCAAAAAGAAGACTGAACCGAATTGTGCTAATCTGGCACGTGAGGGCATGTACGGCGGCGGATTAGGCACGCGTGAGGGCGCGTGGGCAGCGGATTGGACTGATTTTTGTGTAGTTGAATTCGTAATGAAGAGACGAATCCAACGGTACATTGTGATGGCAAAACAGAGGTACAGGCAGCAGTGCAGAGAATAAAATATTGTTTCCGGCAGTATTCAACACAGAAACTGAGAAGAATTGTTTCTGGTGAATGATGCAGCAGTGCAGAAACAAAAGAGGTGATTATGCGTTTAAACCTTACTCTGATACCATGTTAAGATAATTCAAGAACACAAAAAGAAGAAGATGCAAAGAAAAGTATATATGAATTGAAAGTAGAATTATATATATTCTAATGAATAGAATACAAGTATATATAGACTAGTATTAGAGTACGACGGCTAGGGTTAGAGTACTACTATATTACAATAGTACGACGGCAAAGGTTAGAGTATTACACAATACATAGAAAAGGATTAAACTACCCTCAGCACATACACATATATACACTAATAGTATGTATGTATGTATGTCTGTCTGTCTGTCTGTCTAGAAGGATTGATTAATTAGATTATCATTGTAGGTTATATCGGAGAACAAGCAATCTCAGCCAAATGGAATACCTCATCTGGTGTATATATCCAGAGAGAAGCGTCCAGGGCATCGACATCATTTCAAGGCTGGTGCAATGAATGTGCTGGTAATAATAAGTTAATCTCTTAATTTAATTACCTAAAATGATTCTGAAGTAACTATATATATATATATATTCTCCAAATGCATCACCAAACGCGGTACTAAGTATTCATCTGAGTTGTTTCTTTAATTTATTTTCAAATGAGCAGGCGAGAGTTTCGGGGATAATGACGAATGCTCCTTTCATGCTCAACGTTGACTGTGACATGTATGTGAACAATCCCCAAATCGTTCTTCATGCAATGTGCTTCCTGCTAAGCGAGGGTAATGAAAAGGATAGCGCATATGTTCAATCTCCACAACGCTTTTACGGTGGATTAGAGGATGATCCATTTGGAAACCAATTGTTGGTTTTGTACAGAGTAAGTTTATTTTACTGTTTACCGTGAACAATTATAAAGGTGCACAAAAGTTTCAAAAAATTTAGAACAAAATTGGTTTTATTTAAGTGAATTGTGCTAGTTCTAGGTCTAAAAAATTATTAATCCGATCGTTTCTCTAGGTTCATAAGTTAGCGTATTTTGGATCTAGAGATAGATTTAGGATTTAAAATTTTTCTGAACTCAACAAAGAGTTTAAAAAAAAAAAAATAAATTGAGCTATAAAAATAATTTAGATTAAATAAAGGATTTAATAGTAAAGTGGGGATTATAAAATTTAGAGCGATAAAATTTGAAAAAAAAATTTGAACTAAAAAAAATTTTTTTGGGCCAAAGTACTTGGACTATAATTCAAGACAACCCATAATTACATCCACGCCTGATTGAACTCGATTCGGATCAAAATTAGATTAGTTTAATTTTATAACATGATTAGTTTATTTTTGGGACTATCGATAAAAAATTGGATCAATGTTGAGTCTATTATGAATTAAAACCGAACAACTCTATGCACTATTCCAACAAACATGCATATTTAACATTTTCAATCTTGCATCCTGGCTAATGTAACAATATGTAGTGGCTATAATTAATTAAGAACTAAACCTTTCCCTTTTATTGTCCGAATCAGTATATAGGGCATGGAGTAGTAGGGATTCAAGGACCTTTTTATGGGGGAACAGGATGTTTTCATAGGCGGAAAGTTATCTACGGGTTATCAGCAGACGAAAATGACATTAGTGGTGAGGAATCAACTCTTGTTCGTCATGAAATATTACAATTCCTTCTATATATTTGTGTGTGTGTGTGTGTGTGTGTGTGTGTATACTTGTTCTTTCTTTCAGCTGCGTGTGGGTGTATATATATATATATATTTATATATATATGCGAGTGCAAATTTAATTTCTGACTTATATCCCAAATGTTCTTTTTCTTTTGTCGTATTTTATTGTCAGGGAAATTAAGTGATCGAGCTTTAGCGAAAACTTTTGGAAGTTCAATGGAGTTTTCGAAATCAGCTGCTCAGATATTGTCAAGTTCGAAACAAGTTGGTGTACAATCTGACATTTCACGTTCTATGGAGGCAGCATTCAAAGTTGCTGCTTCCAGCTACGAGTACGGTAGTAGCTGGGGTCATGAGGTGAGAGAGCCATTTCATATTTTTCCTTGCATATATATATATATATATATAATCAGGGCGGAGCTATGTTGGAGAAGGGGGGCAAGTGACTCTCAATTTTTAGATAAAATTATTAAAATGTCATTCATATTATTTTAATTTTATTTAAAAATTAAATTAATTAAAAATTAAGATATTTTAATTTTATTAAAAATTTAAAGTTAACTCAAATTTTTTTAACATATAAGAGTTTAAAAGAATCAAATTTAGTATTTTTTGTGAAATAAAGTCTATCTTTTAATATATTATTGCATATTTTTTTATACTATCAGTAAATTTAACATATAATATAATAAATTCTATAAATAATAAAAATTAATAATAATTATATTTTTTGTAGTAAGGGATATCTCTAATAAACTGACGGGGAATTCTGACTCGTGGATGTTGCAATTGATTTTTCTAGGGTCTTAGACGTTGAACACACGTCAATCTAGACAGTCAATTAATTATAATTAAGGGCACGTTTGAACGCAGAATTTTTAATAAAAAATTACTAATTTTTTATTCTTGAGTATGTGGTAAATAATTAATTTTCATTATTTTTCTTCTCAATCATAGTAACTTTTCAACTCAAAAACCACTAAAAAATTACTAAAAATTGATAAAATTTACTAAAAATTTTATTAAACACGTAAAAGTTACAAGAAAAAATACTAAAAATTATTATTTATTTTATGGAATATACCAAAAATTATAATTAATAATTTTTGACAAAAAAATAAAAAATTATACCTCCAAATGTTCCTTTAAGTAAGTGGCATGCATGAATGAACCCGCAATATGGTTGTGGGGTAAGTGAGCCCACTGAATTTTATTCTTATATACTATATATAATTATTTTTATCACAATCGGTTAATTCGCCTCCATATAATTTTACTGATCTTCTCTTATTATTCACTTATAGTTATTTTTTTTTTCAATGCTAGCTACATATATGTACGTGAGCAATTCACTACTAAAATTATCGAAATTATTAATTTTATTTAAATAATTTTAAATTTTTCTTACAAATTTTATTATACTACTATAATTATTCTTAATAATTTGATCATCAAAATATTCTCCCTCTGAAAAAATTTATGTAATTAAGAAATTTTAGCCTAGGCTGTATATCTCTCAAATTTAATTTACTTAGTGTGTATAAATAATTGCATTTAGGTGGGCCCAAAACACATGGTCGGTGGAGATCACTCCCTTATTACGTGCGTGCGTGGCTGTGTGTGTGAGAAGTCTTTGGAATAACAAAAATGAGATAAAATAAGATAATTTAAAAAAAAATTAAGAATTCATAATTCGTATAATAAGATAAAAAATAATTATTTTTAAAATGTTTTAAAGATTTTTCAGATACTTTTAAAGAATTATAAGAGGCTAAACACAGTTATAATTGAGATAATTTTCACTTTGTTTTATGAAAGAACGATTTTTTTTTTTTTTTTTTGGGGGTGTGTGGTTTGGCAATTAGTTGCATTTACCGGTTGCAGGTTGGTTGGATTTACGGATCAACAACGGAAGACGTCCACACTGGACTTACCATCCACGGGAGAGGGTGGAGATCCGTCTACTGTACCCCAAACCCACCCGCATTTTTTGGGTGTGCACCAACGGGTGGGCCCGCGACCATTACCCAACAGAAGAGATGGGCCACTGGGTTTCTCGAAATCTTCTTATCCAGAAGCAACCCACTTATCCTTACCCTCAGAGGGAAGCTTCAGTTGCGCCAATGCCTTGCCTACACGTGGGCTCTACTTTGGGGCCCACGGTCAATTCCGGAGCTTTGCTATGCTGCTCTCCCGGCCTATTGCATCATCACCAACTCGAACTTCTTGCCCAAGGTGAGGGCAATCCACCACCACCCAGTTTTCTTTCATCAACTCGTATTTTCTTGCTTGGGATGGCTTCCTTGGTTTGGTTTTTACATCAATCAGTTTTGGTAACTTTTTAACCAAATCAATGTTTAAATGAAAAAGGGAAGTTGGTATCGATTTTAATGTCAACTTAGTAAAATCAAGTTAGATAAAAAATTATTAGATTAAAATTTAACAATTTATGTGCATTTCTTAGAAAAATACATGCAAATGTATTTGAATTATTAGATTTTAATTCAATAATACTATCTCGTAATTGTTAAACAAATATCAAAACTGATATTAATCTTTCAAAATCCTTTTAAATGGTCTCCCATATATAGTTAAACCATCCTAACCTAATAAAGTGGGGTTGATCTTATAATTTAGTTAAACAAGTCGAATTCAGAGTCAAGTTAAACTAAATTTGGCTCAACTTGATTCATTTAAACTTTTATCAATTAATTAGGTGTACTAATTACAATTCAAATCCATGAATCCACTCAATTAATTTAGATCAAATAATTTTAAACTTAATTAAAATACATAATTGAGTGAATAAAATAAATTTTATTTGATTAATGTGCTAATTAAATGAGTTTATAATACAACATATTAAATATTCAATTATCTTGTTTCTGTCACCTATGTTCCTTTGTTTCGCTTGCATTGTGCAGCTCAAATATGCTCAACGGAGGGTGAGGAAGGTAATCAAATTAAAGAAGACAAAAATAAAACCAGATCAACTAAATAAAAAAAAAAAAGCAATAAGAAAGAAAAAGCTATAGCTATTCTTGATAATTAATTAAGGTGCTGACCTACTTTAGCATTTATTTGTTATCTTTCGTTGTCAACCTTTCATAGCATATGTACACATCCTAATTTTTCAACTAGTTTAAGTAATGAGAAACAATATTATGTTAAATAAAATGAGAAGAGAGATATATGAGGAAAAATATATTTATTTATATGTGAATGTACAATGAGTAATCAACCTATCTTTATGGTAAGAATGATAACAAAAAAGAAATTGAATAGGATACAAATTCTATATTGTCTATTCTAAATAAACTCTACACCGAATCAATAAGAAATCAGTAAAGCCAAAAAAAAAAAAAAAAAACTCTTGAGTGGTGTCAGTGAGAGCACAATATTCGATTTCTATGCTTCAGTGAGCAACTAGAGTTTGTTTCTTGCTATTTTAGGAAATAAGGGAATAGTCTAAGAAGAAACAGAAGCCCATAGTAGATTGACGATCAACAAGATCTCAAGCCCAGTTAATCAGAATAGGCATGAACCTCCAGAGAAGAATGAGTAGAGTAATAAAGACTATGGAATAAGTTACCACTTATGTAACAAAAGATACAAACTATGGCAGCATAGTGAGTGGAATGAGGGGTAATTATGAACCGATTCACTAAATGAATTACAAAAGTAATATTTGGGCGAGTAACAATAAGATACATAAGACTTCCAACCAATTGAGGATAGAGTGTAGCATCAATAAAAGGTTTTCTTCCAAAGGTGTGAGTCGAACATTAGTTTCTAAACGTGTGGAAATAATTTTGCTATCGATGAATCTAGCTCGTGCAAGAAGATCTGAAACATAATTAGCTTAAGTGAGATAGTAATCATTTGTGACAAACAGATCTGAAGTCCCAAAAAATAATTGAGCAGCCAAGATCCTTTGTTTCAAATTGAGAACTAAGGAATGAATTGAGATTAGAGATACAAGATCCTTTATCAACATATAAGAGAAAAAAGATAACTATGTGATTACATAATGACTCTTCGCTCCTATTGTACGGACGATTTGCTCATGCTTTATGTGAGTCACAAACTCCAAGTGAATGATGCATGATGAACCAAATCCACGATCTGCTAACACCAGTCTTCTATGGAGATG
Organism: Vitellaria paradoxa; assembly: GCA_019916065.1. Taxonomy (NCBI): domain Eukaryota; kingdom Viridiplantae; phylum Streptophyta; class Magnoliopsida; order Ericales; family Sapotaceae; genus Vitellaria; species Vitellaria paradoxa. Next base: position 21,782,965 of record CM034234.1, on the reverse strand, counting down.
TGTTGTGATTGGTTAAGTATAAGAGAAGTAATAATGAAACATTCAAAACGTATGATATTCTTCTCTCTAGATGTTAAATACTCTAAACCTTAGGAGTAGATTGTTATCTAGAGCTATATTGATATCTAGAGCACCATGATAATCTATGATGGATTTAGATTTGAACTCTTAGTTTCCATCTTTCATATAAATTTGAAAATTTTCCCATTTAAGCATCCCTGAATGAAAGGAAAATTTTCTATTGGTGTTTCTAACTTCTCTCATTATTAGGAAACCTTTCTCAGGTATCTTTAGGTATTATTATTTGATGTGTAGAATATAAAATTTCAAAACAAATTGGTCTCCTCGCATTGTTTTAAATATTGCAAATACATAACTTGTTAAAGTAGCTTCCTATAGTCTTTTCACATGAATTTTTGGGGGGGGGGGGGGAGTTGGCTCTCGGTAACTTCTCATGGATTTGTAGTGGGCTTCCAGCACGTTTTTTGTGATGGATCTAGAAAAATGTCAGTTCTAAACTCTAAAGACTAAAATAAATGCTTAAAAATACAGAATTGAATTCATTATTCTGTTACTAATTTGTTAATTACAAATAAATATAATAGTCTCTCCACTAAGTAATTTTGTGACAGAACTAATACTTGTATAAGATATAAAATAATTGCAACTTATCCTAATGAATACTAATTTATCCTAATGAATACTAATTACAACATAAACTCCCCTCGCTTAATATGTGAACCAATAAACTCTTCTTTAATCAATACTCTTTCAAGAATTTACAGGCCGTTAAAAACAACATATCTTGTAAAAAACATTAACTGTAAAATGATAAACTATTTTTTTTTTCTATGAAACTGACAATCATTAAAATCAACACAATAAGAAATGAGAAAGTAAATCATGGAACTTCAATCGGTGAAGGGATGGGAAATATGGAAAGAATATGCCATCACTAAAACATGCAAATTAACTAAGATTAAAAATCTAGAAAGTGAATTTTTCAAACTTATGTATCTTAGTCTATTTTTGTATATGCCATGATTAAAACTATACATGAAGAACATTATTACACTCTATGTCATAAATCAAAAAAATTCATAAAATTAAAAACTTTCACGTCATGATTTGTTCACATAATGCATATAAGTAAAAAATTCTATAGATGTATAGATGTATGTGATAAGTATCATTTATTATGTAAAGAATTCACATTATCAAATTTTAATACGTCTTTCTTATATTCTTCACGGATCATTAAATTGCAATTAAAATAAAATTTAAAATTCTTACATTTTTCAAATAATTTCTTCCAATTTTAGTCAATCTGCCACGAGATTTTTCCCCCCCGTATAACCCTTTGGCTTTAAATCCTAGAGCTCAGGACATCCATTATTACTACAGCCACATTAATCATAGATTAATATTATTTATTGCCCGGACTCAAATCCTTTTCAATGTTTAATTTATCTGTATTTTTCAATGTTCATAGTCAGTTCTCATTTCTCATTCCTCCCTATACAATTATCACTCAATGGTGCTGTACAATTACACTTTCATTGAATAGTTCTTCCCTTCACTTACATGATGTAACAATATTCTTATTCAAAGGCGGAGTTAGTTTTTTTTTTTTTATATTGAGTTATAAACTAGATATTAGATTAGATTATTGCTCAATATTAAACTAGGTTAAAAAAATTATTTTTACACTGAACTATAAGTCAAGTATTTAACTAACTTTTGATTGAATATTAAATTAATAATAAATAATTAGACTAAAATATTATATATATTATTATTAAAAATATTTTGAGTTAAAATTTTATCCAAATTATAATCCATCCGGGCCCTGCAACGCTCCGCAACTCATTCTCACGTAGATAAATAAAATAAAAATAACATAGAGTTATTTCCCTCTCTTTTTTCTCTATCTTATTGTTTTTTCTTTATATATATAACATCTCATATATATCTTCCCATGCAGGAGGGAGAACCAGCCATCTTGATACCCATTGCTCTCTTCGTCATCTACAACCTACACACCCTGTGTGAGAACCTCCGAATTGGCCTATCAGCCCGTGAATGGTGGAACAATCAAAGAATGTGGAGAATAAACGCCATGAATGGATGGCTTTTCGGAACTCTAAGCGTCCTGCTCAAGCTCTTGGGATTATCGGACACAGTATTCGAAGTAACACAAAAAGATCAATCAACAAACGGCGACGAAAATTCCGCCAACGCCAGAAGATTCACGTTCGACGAGTCCCCGGTATTCATCCCCGGCACTACCATCTTGCTGGTGAACTTGACGGGGCTGGCCGCCGGATTGTTAGGGTTCCGACCGGTAGATATTCCGGCCGGGATGGGGTCAGGTGTGGGAGAGTTGGCATGTAGTGTGTGGGTTGTGCTATGCTTCTGGCCATTTCTTAGAGGGCTGTTTGGGAAAGGAAAATATGGGATTCCCTCCTCGACCATACTTAAGTCAGGAGCTTTGGCAGTTTTGTTTGTGCACTTGTGTAGATGGACAATGGGTTGATGAGAGACTTGGGTGTTACTTGAACAAAGAAAATGCTGTTAAAATTTGTGGAGACAAAATGTCCCAACATCATTGCTAGAGTGGACAAATTAATAAGGTAGAATTACATATACTTTGATGTGGAGCAATTGTATTCTTGTGGAAAAATTATAGGCCTCCTGTTTGTGTGTGTATATATATGTATATTTGTTTAGTAAAGTAGCTAGATCGAAATTAAAGTACTTAATTCATAATATTCGTATAAGCTGGTGGGTAAGGTAGAGCTGTCCAAGTTAGAATATATGGCCATTTGGGTTAAAATCAGCCAAACTGCGGCAGAGGATACCATATCCGAAAAACAACACGCGTGTGCACGAACGTACGAATAGTAGGAAGGATTGACCAGAAATATGAATTCAAATTATTTGTCATGTTTAATTTGCGGTCAAAATTAAAAGAAGAAAGTATAATATTTATAAAATTAAAAATAATTAAACTAAAAAGTTTGTTATTTTCTTATATTTTTTAATTTATATAATTAAATAAAAGTTTACATTTAAAATTTTATATTTCATTTTATTTATTTAGTTTCTTTTTTTTTTTTCTCTTTTCTTCTCTCTCACCAAGTACACAATCCAAGCAATGCTGAGGAGTTTCACAATTTCATGCTTGATCCTTTAACTCCGAGTTCATTCTCGAGGCTTTATACGTCAGTTCGCAATAGTGACACATATGTAGTCGTTGTAAGAGGTATGTTTGGAACTTATAAAAGAGAAGTAGACCAGAAGATAAAATAACAATTTTTTCTTCCCATTGTTTGATCATTAGGCTTAAAGAGAACATGAAGAGCTAATTACAAAAGAAAATTTAACACATTTTATTTTTTCTTCATGTTCTCTCTCTTATCTATTTCCCTTCCAGTTTGGAGGGTAAGTAATGTTGCCCTTTCAACTGATTCTTACATATCATTTTTGGAGGACCAACAAGATTTAAACTGAGGTTAATCCGTTTGATAATGTTTTTGTTTTATATTTTTAAAATTTTATAAATTGGCAGCAAAAATATATTTGTTATCTATTTATATTTTTTTATTTATAAAAAAAAATGAAAATTTAAATAGCAAAACGTAAGAAAAAAGTATTTTTACTCTTTTTTTTTTCTCTTACAAATACTTTGTCAATTTTGACATTTTATTTATTTTTGTTGTATCATATTAAAATAAATTATTTTTTAAAATATTTTATTAAAATAAAATTATTTTAATAAATAATATAATTAAATCAAAATTAATTAAATCAGTTATCTAAACTAATATGCAATATGTTTTATCAATTTATTTTCAGTTAATAATTAAATTAAATTGAATTAATTAATTAAATTAATATGAAATATATTTTATTAAATTATATTTAATAAATAATAAAATTCAATTAATTAATTTATATTAAATTTAATAATTAATTTTATATGAAATATATTTTATTAAATTATTTTTAATAAATATCATAATTAAATTATTTAAATTATTATCAAATATATTTTATTCAATTATTTTTAATAATTAATATAATTAACTTATAATTAATATATTTTATATTTACTAAATCAAATGATATAATAATTATATTTTATTAAATTATTCTTTATAAATAATATAATTACATTATAATTTAATATAATTTATATTTATTAAATTAAATGATTTTGAATAAATAATTCAATTGATAAATTTAATTTAATTAATTTAATTAAATTAAAATGGAATATATTCTATTAAATTCAATTAATTTTTTAAAAATTAATAAAATGAGTTATTTTATAAAAATAAAAAATAATAATTGTAAATAAAATTATATTTTCACATATAGTTTTAATTTTTATTTTAGAAAAAAAAATGACAGTATATAACAAAAAATAGAAAAACGACAATGTTACTAAACGGATAAACTATTTATTTATGCTCCACTCATCTTAAAATGCAATTCACAATTACCAAACTTAAAATTCTTTTGTTCAAGAAATCTGATTAATTAAATATTTTTATTTGTTTTAAATGATAATATAAATGTGCAATCTATTATAGATTTGGGCAAAATTAGCTAATTTTTGTAGACGGTTTACTTGTGTACTATTTTTTAAGGTTTGCTTGGTGTGCCAACCAAAATAATAATAATAATAATAATAATAACAACAATAACATGAATCTCCAATAATCTCTATAAATCATTAAAACTCTCTATTACACATTTATATTTTTCTACCTTTACTAATTTCAAAAAATTTCAATATTTTACTAAAAAAATAAAAAATCTGGAAGGAGGTTAACCGAGTGCGTAAATTTTTTTGACAATTATATTCTTCGAGTTGAAAGCTTTTTAAATGAGTATCATCGTTGCTATTTTATACAATCTTTTTTGAATCTGTTAGAATGGATTTGAAAAAACAGTTTTAACGGTTTTGGTGTTATACATTTCCAAATAGACTTTTTGAATCCGTTAGAACGAATTTGAAAAATCATTTTAATGGTTTATCACTGTTAAGAGAGAGTGTAGAACTATTGTGTAGAACATTGAGTATTAATTTTTTGAATCCGTTAGAACAGAATTGAGAAACCGTTCTAACGGTTTGCTATTAATCATTTTCAAAAAATGCGATTTGAAAAAAAAAACACGAAACACTAAAATTAACCTGAAATTACGTTTTATCTCAATTTATCTTTTTTTTTTCTTATTTTTTACCACTTCAAACGCTACCCTAATAAGAAACATGTAATTTGCACTTATAATTAAATATATATATATATATATATATATATATATATAATTTTATTAAGAGATTTTATTAATTAACCTATCTGAAAACTTTTAAAATTTTGGTAAGAAATGTAATTCTTCTAAAATATATATATATATATATATATATTGATTATTACAACTCAACACACCGAATTCATGGGGCTTGGAGAGTAATTCTAAAGCAACCAATACTTTTGTATACAAATATATAAAGGAAATTGCAAAATGCAAGAGGGATACCACCAATCAATATGTCCAAAAGAAAACAAAATATTAGCCTATTGTCATCTAAGCTATCTAAAAGAATAGGATAACTACTCGCAAACTGTTCAACAAAAATTCAACCTATAAGGGATGGTATCCCAATCTAACTAGGGTGACCAGGAGCTGAAAAAGGAAGCCCCACACCTCTCACAGCACCACAACAAGCTGTCTAATGCCCGTCCCAACCAACTGATCCTAAATCATGGACCATCAACTAAAGGAGGCCAAAGTCTAAAATTATTACATGTAGGCATGCAAAGAGAGTCATGCCAATTTTGACTTGATTTGATTTTGATCCGATTGAATTCTGACTTTATATTTATACAGACTCAATTTTGATCTAATCTCAATTTTATAAATTAAATTTAATTTTTATTATTTATTTAATTATATATTTATTTACACTATATTAAAATAAATAATAGATATGAATATTTTTACAATTCTAAAGGGACTTAATTAATTCTTTCATAAATAATTGAAAAATCCTAAGCATGCATAAAACTAATTGATTAATTATTTTATTTTAAGTTTAAATTATAATTAATTTACTTTAAAAATAAAATTATAAGAGTCAATGGTTTAGGATTAAGGTCAAATATGCTTGACTTTGACTCGACTTGATTTTCACAGGAATAGTTACGGTCAGGGACAATCTAGGCTAGATCAACTTGATTTTCAGGTCGGATCAAGTAAACCCATTTTACATGCCCTAATCGTAGGTTTCAACAAAATCGGAGAAATTAATAACACCGGCAGCAAAATAGCTTCGACCCGATCGGACAACTTGGTTAGTTTGGAATATTTAAGAAACCATATCCCAGATTGGATCACCCGACAATAGATCCACGTAAGCTCGCCCTCTCACCCTGGCTTTTCGCTTTTGGAAGATCAATGACTAATAGATAAAGAGGTAACTTGTATATAGTTTTAAAAATTGGTTGGTATCGTTACCTAACTTTGTTAGGTAACATTTTCGAGTGTTTATATTCCTGTTAAACTTCTCGTTGTTTCCTTTTTACACCCTTGTTATTTTGTGTTACATCTTTTTAATATTTCTTTACACCTATTATTTTCTATTATCACTACAACAACTGTAATGATTTTTTTTTTTTTTTTAAATACCATGCTTAAATCATCTTCATCCAAATTACAATAAGCCTCCATGACTTTTGGCTGTCCAATCCTGATAATTGACACTTTTCTTCCAGCTAAGTTACTATTTGGAGGAGTAATTTTGGATATAACTTTACCAACCTTTGTGATTTGGGTATTTAACAAAATATCAAATTTTACTTATTTTTTGCTCAGCAACAGTCATAAGTTGCTTAACTCAAAAGTTATTAAAATTTTTTCAAACAAACAAAAAGTTTTCAAAAGTTGCTAAAAATTTTACTAAATACTCAAAAATTATTAAAAGTTGTTAAAAATTACTATGAAACACACCAAAAATTTCAATTACTAACTTTTGACAAAAAATGCCAAAAATTATTAAAAATTGGACTTCCAAATAGCCCCTGAGGTGAAAAATTCAACCGATTAAACTATCAAACTCAAAAATGGGGTGGCTATGATGTTAACCACATAAAATCGAAATTATAAGTCGTTTGATTAAATTAAATGATCTACAACAGAAGTAAATTTGAAAATTTTAGGCAAAAATTACAAAAACCACCCTCATAATTTATTCTTGATATTCTTTAATCCATCATGTTTTAATTGTGACAATCAAATCCTTATTGTAAAGACTCAATTTTTTAAATTTAAGTAAATTTATAATTTTGGACTTGAGTATATTAAAATAAAAGGTAAATTGATTAATTGAGTGAAACGATAGGTTATTTGGGCCGAGTTTGGCAGTTTTGGGCCTAAAATATAAAAACCTAACAAATTGGGTCGGGAGGTGTCTGCCTGAGCTTATAGACGAAGGAGCAGGCACACGGAGGTAAAGCAAGTGCACCCAAAGTAGATTGAAATCTGATTGATCGTCGATTTGTTCTGCCCCACCGCGCACCACTTGCATGTCATTTCTATCGTAGGCCTATGACTGATATAAAAGGGGAAGAGATGAGGGATAGGATGGCCTCAGCTTATCCCACTACTAAAAATGCTGAATTTGTCGGCCGCCTAAAGCGGTCGAGAAAAATCTTTAAAGCGGTCGAGAAAAGCTTTATCGACCGTCTCACGACCGCTAATAAGCGGTTGTATACGCTAGGGTCGAGAAAAAGAATATTCGACCGCCTCAAAGCGGTCGACAAAAAAACATTTTCTCATCTCCCTCATGCGGGTCAGATGAGATCTTTCTCGACCGCTACTAGGCGGTCGACTAAAGCGTTATTCCTTAAAAAAAAAAAGCAGTTTCATGTTAAACTAAAAGAACAACTATACATTTATATAACAAAACCTATGTATTGATTACACCTCTATATATACTAAAATGAAATTAAAATTATCTAGCAAAAATTGTAAAGTTTCATAAAATACGTAACAAAATACACATAATATTGAAGGGTTTAATTAAAAACACTTTGAAAACAAAACAACGTCCCCGTGCATCCTTTGCAATCGACCTCAAATCCATTTGCGAACCCATCGAACCTGAAAGGCACAGAACAATTATATTAAAAATGGCATATGTTTTATTAATTTAAGATCAAATTCGTAAAATAATTTAAAGTGTGAATATTTAAATATAATCAAACTTAAATGTCGAGTTGATCGACTCGAGGCATTTTTGGGGCCACCGTGACTCAGATTCATGTCCTGTTTGTTTCCACAGTGTCTGTGTCTAAATTCAAGTCCAAGTACATTACACTGCTAAAAATTTCATCACTAGTACCTTGCAAATAAATAATACCAAGCTTTTTTCTTTTCTTTTTTTTTTTCTCTTAAATGCATACATACCCGTGTCACTGTATCCTTGAGGACCACAAATTCTCAACTTTAAGGTCAAACATCGATTGAAGATTTCAAGTTCGGCAAATTCATTTACAACCAGTCGCACCTACTAATGACTATAATTTCAACAGTACAGCATAAAGAAGCTTCTATGTATAAGAATGTCCTTAATTCGAGGTATATAGCAAAGTATCAGCCCTTTAGATGCCTATTTTTTCCTCCAACTAATGCCATATTAATTGCCTGAGAGGTGGAAAAAGAGCTAATTATAAGCTGACAAATGAAACAAAATATTACCTTGTCATCTATTTCATCTATCAGCGGCACCTGCCTATCAATTTCCTATGCATTAAAAGCAAAAGAAATTAGAAACAACAAGGGGCAAGGCTACTCGTGTATATTTTCATATGTAAACACAAACCTCATTCATGTCCTGAGCCATGTTTTTCAATGTATCCAATCCTTCAGCTATGACATCCAACCCTTTTATCCTGCAAGAGCTCAAATGATCTATGCATCATAATTTTCAGTTATGGCAATCTATATAAAAAGATTTTCAGCCAATAGCACCCATTTTTACTTCATTCTTCAACCAAGGACAGACATGTGTTAAGTAGCTCGCGAGACTTACTCGAATCTTGCATTCATAGGAAACTGGAAACATTATTTTGGCATAAAGGTAATTTGTAAAGCATAAACTTCATGAAAATTTTGTCTAAAAAGGTTAAATTTTCCCAAAATAGAACTTAAAAGTAATAAAAATCTAGTCAATGCTTTTGCAATAACAATTTAACAATAAACATGCATTTTAACAACAGGAGATTGTTAAGAATTTGCAAACTCAAACATTGTGGCTTCACAAGCGTGCAGAGAGAGTCGATTCCACTCCTAGTTGAATAGTTAAAACCAAGTTTTTCTTCCAAACATCATTTCCAAATCTGCTCATTTTCAAGAAGAGGCAGCTCACCTTAAGAAGTAATTAAGCAAGACATCACATAGCCATTGTTTGTTCGTGCCATCAAAAGAAAGAGAAAATAACAAGATAATCCATAAATAATACAATTATAAAACCTACCTGTTTCATTTTCCGCATTTAATACTCCTGCCTAACTTTGTTCGACTCCTCAGTATGCTGAATGTAGTCACTATCAAATCTTCTATCTGACATAACCCTCCAAGCAAAGTTAAAACGTGAACATAAAATTAAGATAGTGCAATAAAATTAAGTTCATAAATGGTCTATACCTGCCAAAATAAAATCCTTTGTGTAGCTGCACCTGTTAGATTGCCTTCTGGCCACATTGGAATAAAAATATAAGCTGCAAACCTCTCATGGGCTTAATCAACAATTTTAAGTGCAATTTCCATGGCAATTAAATTGTTTGCACGTGCAACAAGACAATATGCTCACAATCTATCCCAATATGAGAGTTTCAAACATAATGCAAAGTAGATACTTAATCACCTTAAATATACAATTTTTTTTCGGAGAAAAAAAAAAGCTGTATGCACTATTTTTGAAATGCACCATATAAGCCACATAAACATATTTATGACAGCATGGTTGTGATATCAGCAATGAAAATTACCAATTTCTACTAAAAAATTCCATCATCTACTAGAAAATTAAACTTAGCAAAAAAACAAAAAAACAAAAAAAGAAATTAACTTTTTCATTATTATTATTATTATCAAATAGATGGATTTTACCCAAATGAAAGTGAAGGTTTTGATTTTTCTCTCCTACCCTCAACCCCATCACCCTTTTCTTTCTTACAACCCTGCAATCAGATAAATATATATTATGCACAACTAAGACTAGATTACCATAAATTTTCATTCAGACAAGCATTACCATGAAGCATTGTTATTTGAAAATAGAAAATTCAAACAAGCAAAACAACAAAGGCAAAAAGAAAAAGAAGACGTAACTAACCTGAATCTTCAAGATATATCAAACTACAGAAGTTCATAAGTATTATTAAGAATCTTGATTTTGTAAAGCTCGAGTACATTTTTACACCTTTCAAGAATTAATTCATATGATACCTCCAAAATATTTAGCCCTTTATCAATATTTGAAAATTTAAATAATAACAATAATAATAATAAGATTTTTGAAAAAATTAGATTTTAAAAATAAAATATTAATTTGGAAAGTAAAAAATTAGCAGATAAAAAGAAAAAAAAATGATATGAAGAGAAAACAGAGGAGGGTAATGAGGCTTTCATGAATATCTAAAAATTGTTTCTTCCAGTCCAAATGAATAAAGAACTGCATGGAAATTAATATCATACGCAAGATATAATTCATGGAGAGGACTGCATATGTCAATTTGCTGGGAGTTATAAATGGTAAAATGTCCACCACTAGCATGAAGCACTCCGTATGCCAAAGGCAAATTGAGGGACACTAACTGTATTTGACAGTCAAAAGCTAATACAGTAAAGGGAAAAAAAATGAAGCACAAAACAATTGACATCTTTAGTAGTGGAAAATCGAAAACAACTGACCTCCACCAATTTTGACGTGCATCATGAATTTCTTTGTCGTAAATAATGTACTCTATTGACTTCCGTTGCTTGTCAACTTGCTGATTTTTTCTAAGCTCATCTTTTTCCTCATCCAACTCCTTTAATCTCTCATCCAAATACAGAACAACTTGAATTATCTGCTTCCTCTTATTACCTGATTAATTCAAATGAATATTGGTAACAAAGCAAACACAATATATGAGAAGCAAATAATCAGTTTGACTTGCCAGTTTCTTGCATTATTTTCAAACTCTCTCGACGTCTCTCCTCATAAACTCGAGTTCCACCAATTTCTTTCAGTAGATCAAGTCGTTCAGAGTCCTTCATCAACATTAGTGATGCTATCTATGAAATTAAAAAAAAAAAAGTGTCCATATTAACACAAATGCATGTATCAGGTAAAATAAAGCAGGATATTTTAAATGATTAAAAATAAAAAAGAAACAAGAGAATCATACTTTCCCTTGCTGCACAACATAGTAAGGATTGGAGCGAGAGAACCCAGCACTTTCTAGCAAATTCATAACTTCTGTTTTCCTGCAAAATAAATTTTGAGACTTTCATTCTGTAATTATACATAACCTAAGAAAAACTATGAGAAAGAAAAGTATGAGGCAGTGAATTTGTCAAATTCATACAAGGTAACATATTGATACTCACGTGATATGTTTGCCATCTAAAAAGTATTCATCCTTTTTAAGACCAATTGTTCTCCGCAATCGTACTTCCTCCTCATCAACCTAACAAGAACAGAGAAGATTTTTAAAAACAAGAAAACATAGAGAGTCAAACAAAGGTGGGCAGAATCCACAACTATATTTTTTTGGGGGGGGGGCGGGGGAGTGCAATTGAAACTTGCCTAGGAATGAAGGAGTATACAAAAGGTATAAATTGGGAAAAAAAGAAGCTAAAGGACAATTAGAGAAACTAGATATAAGCCATTCAATGAACTATATTATAAATTATGGACAAAAATGGGAGAAAAATATCTATAAGTTGACTAAAACAAGAGAAAAGATAAAAAAAAGGGGAAAAAACTTGTATTTGGTCAAGTATTAAAAAAATGAGAACCAAGGGGTTTTGGTGAAAAAAGATGATATTATGGGGAGATGGACAAGTTATTTTGTCGTTATCACAAGAAAATTTGGGAGACCTTTGTAAAAAATAAGAACCAAGGAGTTTTGGTGAAAAAAGATGATATTATGGGGAGATGGACAAGTTATTTTGTCGTTATCACAAGAAAATTTGGGAGACCTTTGTACCACTATCAAGGACAGGAATGCAAGTTTCATACATAGAATTACATTTGCCAGAGTTAAAAAGGCCATAACAAAATAAAGATTGGAAATGCTTAAGTTCAAATGGTATTGATTTATTTGGGTAGTGGTGAGATTTTAACTGAAGACCTTTGCCTGATCTAATACTAATGTTAAATTGTTAACAACAATCTCACCTAAAAGTTTAAGTTGTTAGGGAGAGGGACAATTTTATTACTTATATTTACTTATTTTCTCCCAACAAATACAATACAAGACAACTCCAATGGGTGCATCAAACCATTCAACTAAACTCTAGAATTACTACATGATATCAAAGCTAACGATAGGCCTGTGAGTTTCTATTAAATTCAGTTCACCGACGAACAGCGGTTTGAGGTGCCCATTGAACCCTTGCTGTACTTTCTGCTTTGGGATATTATTATTTTCCTAGTTTGAGTAGGATGATATATGATTTTTCTTCCATATTATACATATATCTCCTAATATTATAAATGCAGTGCAAGACAACCCTATTGGGTGCGTCAAATCATCGAACTAAACCCGACAATTTTTACAGTTTCTAACTATCTAGGGACATGGACAATTCACAAAACTTCAATAAATGGGAACCTAAGATGCTTGATCAATGCATCCCACTCCTTTACAAGGTAAGCATTCCACTCAAAACAATTTAGGCTTGATACAAGCAAAAGGGATGAATGAAAAACTGAAACTCAAATATGAAAGTGTAAGAGGAAACTAGGAACTTAAATATGATACTCCTGCTCAAAAGCAATGACTCAGCTAGACCACAATAATATTTATCAAAAGAATACAGTTAACAAACCTAAAAATCACGATTTAAAATTAAATTTTAATTCAAAAAATTATATAAGATAAAAAAATAATAAAACATTAAAAATCAACCCTTTCCCAAACCAATTAAGCCTATGTATAACTGAAGTTATACAATTCTTTCATGCTTCGTCTAAATTTTATATCATGCATATAAACATATATAGGATTTGAAACCAAAACAGAGAATTCCAAAACCCAACCGGTGGGTTCGTTGAAAATCCACATTACTACCTAAGATAATAGAAAATCCAACTGAGCACTGTCATGGCTGTATGTCAAGAACCAAATCCCACCGGGGCCAACCCCACCGTTCATCCACGCAACCGAAACTCAAAAAAATCCAGAATTGAGAGGGGGAGGGAACCATACCTATTTTTGGATGAGATGGAGGATGTTTGGGCAAGTTGATTCAACTGTTTGCTCCAGAATGGGGGCCAGTTGCTGCAGTCGGCTGGGTCGCCGCGCGGTGGCTCCGATTCACCGTGAGCTGCCACAGGGAGACAGAGACGAGGGAGGACGAGAGGAAGTTCTGCGTCAAAGAAAGATTAGGGGAGAGAGAGAGAAAGAAAGAGAGAGGGAGCCCGAATTTGGAAGAAATGGTGTGAGGGAGAGACTGTGTGAGAGTGAAAGGGACCGGGTAAAATGACTGAGAGGGAAATGAGGGAGAGAAAGGGTGTTGGCGTGAGAGGGAAGAGTGGGTTTTGGGGGGAAGTGGATTGGATTTCTCGACCGTCTCATGGCGGTCATCTGCCTATTTCTAGCGGTCGTAGAAGAGATTAAAGTCGACCGCTTTGTATCCGGTCGACCGACTGTCCGTCGGCCCTGCCCCCACTCTCTAGTAGTGAAATGAATGTTTTGGGAGTAAAATTTACAAATACTGTTACGTAACTTCAGTTGGTCCAATTTGTTGGTGATAAAGATGGTGTAGCCATCCTGTTTCTGAAAAGTACCCTTCGTGGAATTGTTGAGATAAAAACAAAGTAGAGAGCGGAAATTGAAGACTGAAAGAGGTCAACATTAATTTGTTCAGTACCTCTTAAGGATTTAATTAGATAATTAAGGCGCCTCTACTACCACTAGCGATGCGGATTGCGACGGAAATTTGAGGTCCAAAAACTTCACCTTGCAAGCAACAAAGACAATCAATGAAAATGACCTCAATTCACCGTTCACACACACACACACACACACACTCTCTCTCTCTCTCTCTCTCTCTCTCTCTCTCTCTCTCTCTCTCTCTCTCTCTCTCTCTCTCTCTCTCTCTGTTTTCGCTGAAAGTAAGAGAGAGATTAACATGACAAAACAAAAACATCACATACACAGTTCAGACTAAATATAGATAGTGTTTGAATAACAAAAAAGTATAAGAAAAGTATAAAAAGTTGACGTAAAAATAATATGTGACAAAATTTGATTGGAAGAAATTAAAAAAAAAAAAAACTGATAAATTTGGCAAATTTTGGTGAGTTTTGATAAAACCAAACACTCTCCATAGATAGTTTGATTAATAAATATTAAAATAACTAACAAATTAACCACATTTCGATCTAAGCTCGAGTAGATGTGGTGAGAACTCAAAATCAACAAATCTGATGGCAGATCAAAACAATTCAATCTTCAAATTTACTACTCTGAATCTAAATCATTAAAATTTTCTAGGTTAAAAACACAACAATTCTCTTGTATGACTAATTACATTGGTACAAGTATTTGGTACCGCAAATGAACTGTGTCATTTGTGAATAGATTTGGCCTCGGCTTGAATTATGAATTTTTAATAAATTGAGTCTAAACTAAACACAAATTTTAAACTTATTTAATAAAAAATAAGCTAAACCTAAACAGATTATAGCTCGACATAGGTTGGTTGATTTGTATATGATGATGAGTAATAGAGTGCAAATTGTATAGGAGTAAATATAGCAGTACTTCAACTACAACCTACATATGATGAGCGGTTTATTTTTCTGCATATTGGTGGTTGAAAGCTACATATAAATAATCCTATTGCATGGTGGGAGGCTTATGTTAAGATGATTAAAGGATTAACTCAACCGAAAGGGGGATAAATTAGGAGGAACAAACAACACACGTTGAAATTTTAGATGGATTTGTGTTTCCATCAATTGAAAAAAGCAAAACATAAGCCTGATCCATTCTATAATGAACTCATGTAAAATTAGTTAAAGCCTGATGGTTGATTAGTTTGAATCCATGCTTAGTTCAAAGGGTCATGAATTCTCATTCCATTTAGATTTTATTTGCTTCCCGTATTGGAAATGCTGTTTATGATATAACTAGCTGTGTTTTGACTGTACTTATCAGCATGTATAAGCCATATATCAATCAAACGGGAGAATTCCCTCCCAAGGAATTTTCTACTTCTTTACATTTTCTAGGATAATAACATACAATTAGTTACTGGTAATTGCCCTCCATTCCGCTGTGTTACATCAAGTACATGTTTGCCTGTGGTGGTACATCAAGTACATGTTTGCCTCCTCAAATTCATCAGCAAGGGAATCCCGTAGTCTCAGCTGCATCGTTGCATTTTCTAGTTCAATGTTTGCCTTTTTATCGCTGATGCCTGCTTGAGACTATTGGATTAAATTTAAATAGTCCAAATGCATTCACATATTTTTGAATTAATAATATATGAATATGTTTCAACTGTTAGATCTTAATCCGGCATTCACATATTTTTGAATTAATAATATATGAATATGTTTCAACTGTTAGATCTTAATCCGACCGACTCTGAGCTTCATTGTCCCCGAACTAACATTTCTATCCCCTTTTTTAGCAAGAAGCATTTCTTGCCCAAAACATCGATGAAAGACCATGTATTCCCTCACCCATTCAATAAAAATAATAATAATAAAAAAATAAATTCCGTGTTGCTAGCACACAACAAAAAGACGTAAATCATGTTAAATCAAAGTTGTCATTTCAAATGTCGTCATTTAACTTTGGGCTAAAAAATATCATTTTAAGAGAACATGTTAAGTCCAAAGTCGTCGTTCCAAATGTCTTTAGCCAAAAGAATGGTTGGTATTAAAAATGTCATTTGAAATGATAATTCTTATTTTTTTTTTTTGGGGGGGGGGGGGGGGTGGAGGCCAAAGTTGTCGGCACGATTTAACAACGTAGTTTGTAACCACTTCTTCTGGCAGTGTATGCATTTAAAAATAGATTTTTTGACAAAATGGTCCACCAAGTAACTATTGATGGATGCATGCTTGGGGCAAAATGCTTCTCCTAACGCCCATAGACAAGGAAGTTAAGGGCAAAAGATGATCTTTTCAATGAAAATTCAACCGACTTCATCATCAATAGAAGAAAATCGAGAGAGAGAGATAGAAAGGAGGGGGGGAATATAGTTCATTGAATTGACAAGCATGGAAACAAATGGATTAGGAATCAAAATCAGTAGGAACAATTCAATGAAACAAGGCCAAGCTTCAAATTCTAACCCCACTTAGAAACACCCGTTTCATTCAATCAAACGATAGACTCTCACAATAAGTTGCTCCCTGGGGGCCCTTAAACACGGACAGTGCAGTTTCATTACAAGTTTTCTAAAAGTTATTCCCATGTCTCTCACTTACCGAAGTTTTAAATTTTCAAATAACTCAGACAAACGCCTTGTCCTTATCCCAGTCCTAATGTGAATGCAGTCAGTCAGTTGATCAACATCATCAACCATCTTCATTAATTCAGTCAGTCAATTGATCGACACCATCAACCATCTTCATTAATTCTTGAAACTTCAAGTATATTAGTTCACACAGGAATTCTTCGGTCATGCAAATCTATCAAATCCAGGCATTCAGTCCAAGGACGGACCCAGAATCTGTGATTAGCGAGGACAAAAAAACAATTATTAGGTGAGCAGAGACAAATAGAAGGTAGAAAAACAATATAGGTAAAAGCATAATTTTTAGGTGAAATAGAAGCAAAAATAATAAGGTATAGGCATAAAGTTTCAGGTAAACGGGGACAATCGTCACCATCGGACCTCATGTAATCCTGTCCTCGGTTCGGTGTCCATTCATGAAGTGATTTATTTTAACCATCTCAAGGTAAGGTTATTATGAAGAAAAGCAATCATGCTGGTACCAACAAATACAACTAAATTCATGGTACTTATATAACCGAGAGTAACTTTTCAAGTTCCATTCACACACCTCCCAACGAGCACGAACAACATAATGGAGGCCTCCCAATATCTCTAGAATACTAGATATCATATTATTATTTTTAGCATGCATTGCATGAAGGCTAAGCAATAGTTATTACTTGAGAAAAAGACCCGGCTCATCCATGAATGCAAGCGAGACCAGGCCAGCTCCAGCACTATAGCTTCATCTTCATCAGCCATTCACGAACCCTGTTAAGAGCTAAAACATTAACCTCAATAGTACTCATTCCAAACTGTTCCAGCATTAAAGCAGGCGACCCACCAACACCATCCGCCAGTGGCTGTAGACAATCAATCCTTTCTTTCATCAGTACAAGGGACGCCACTTTAATCAACATAACAAACATTAAGTCAGGAAGCAAAGACATTATCAATTGTAAGATTATGGAAGAGAGAGACGATGGGAGAACGTAGAGAATTTTTGTCAAAAAATGATTTGACTTTTAATCGTCTAGAGACAAATTGGGGTAATGGGATCAAAAAAAATTTTTCGTGAGGAAAAATATTGAAAAATATATATAATTAATTATTTTTTTTCAAAAATTGAGTGGGGACAATTGCCTCTACTCTATCATAGCTATCTTTGCCCCTAACTGTTGCTGCCAAACCTCTATTGCAACACCACTAGCCGTCATTGAGGCCAACCAACACCACGACCAGCATCATCTGCTGCCAAGGAGCCCCATTGGCAAAGCTTCCACATTTCAGCTATCGTTACAAGCACTATCATTCACCTCTGAGGCTTGAGGTCGTAAGATCTACATGCAAGAGGTTTTGTCGGCACATGAAGGCACATCTAACTTCCGATCATCACCAACCAGTCCCTCTGGCAATTGTCTTACTCCAGCTAGCCTAGCCAACTTGTCTTTGATGTCTCTAACCACTCCAGCGACTTCCAGTACTTCCCAGCAGTGAATTCAAGTTATAAAAAATAAAATTACAGAAAAAAAAAGGTGGAATCTAAATATCCAGGATAAGAACATCCAATTCCTGACTAGGATTATCCTATCCCTAAAACAAGGACAGCCTGTTCCGGCAAGGGACCTATTCTAGAATTAAAGTCCAATCATATCCTATTCCAGAATTTACTAATCTAGCTGGTAGATTTTTTAGCTTGTTTGAGCTCAACGTATTGCAAATTTACTTACCAAAAAAAAACGTATTGCAAATTTGAGCATAAGTTCTGTGCACTCGAGAAGTACACCCTCTTTACTTTGGAATTGCAATCTAATATTTTGATTAGTGCGGTAAGCAATTAAATGCGCATAACCAGTCCGTTCTTGAACCGTAATTGTCAAAAATTCGGCCCTAGTCTCCCTTTTTATCCTACTTCCATCCCCACTCCACAAATTTCGCAGCTGCTTTACAAATTTCGCATCCCTCCTTCACTTGCATCCTGATGTAGGATGCTGTGTTCAAATTCTATATATGCGAATTTTCTAGTTTTCCTACTTTATCTTGGATTAGTTTCTTTTCTTATTTTATTTAGGATTATAATAGGAGTTTTATTTAATTTATCTTTTATTTTAAGCCAAAATCTATTTGTAATCCCTATAAGATTTATATTATATTTCTCATGAATTAGATAAGAAAACTATTAGAAAACATATCTTTATTAGGATTAGATTTAGGATTAATTTTTCTCTAGTAATTTTTCTCTAGAAATAGGACCTCTTGTCAGCACTTTTCATTCATTTAATTAATTCAATTTATTAATCAAAGTGAGATTTTCTTAAAACTTGGTGTTTTTATTTAATAATTGTGAATTTAAGACCGTATTCTTGTGAATTCAAGAGAAACTCATCGTACTCTAGAACGATATTTTGCCAAACACCCCTAAGTTGCATCAAGTGGCATTAGAAAAAGTTTATCTTACCTAATTGTCTATCTTCTCATTGATAATATACAATAGGTTTTCCCTTGTGCTCCTTTATCAATGGAGTATAATAACAACTACCATATGAAGGTGGAACTTCCATCCTTAAATGGAGAGTTGGAGATTGAAGAAAAAGAAGGATTTGGATGAAGTTGAGCACTACTACTAATATATGGATATTGAAAAAGACATTAAGGTAAAATTGATAGCAAATAAATTAAGAAGTGAAGTTTCAATTTGGTGAGAACAACCTCAAGCTTCAAGGATACACCAAGGCAAAAGGAGGATAAGTTTGAATCAAATGCAATTGCTTTTCGAATTCAAATGTTTCTCCAAAAATTGTCCACATGGAGCAATTTCACAAGAATTGAAGACGAACAGATCAGAAAATTCATTAGTGGATTACACCCAAAAATCCATGATTTGGTGCCATGGGAGCCTTTTTTAACACAACAAAAAAGGCTATTCAATCGGTAAAGTTAGTTGAGTTTCAATTGAAATGTAGGAGTCCTACTAATACAAGGATTTATAATCCTACACCAATTAGGACATATAACATCAATCTGAATCCTTCTCCTTCTCCCAGTATAAATCAAGTTTTAAATAATTCTTCTACTCAGGCCGTGCAAGAAAAATTGGTAAAAAAAAATAATCCAATTGCACGTGAAGAGGATACTTATCCAACTGGGACGGTTCATAGAGATTAAGGAATACTTCCAAGCAAAGAGGTTCAAGAGAACAAGAAGACTAGGATATAAGAGATAATTGTGGAGTTTTCAACAAATTGTGGCAAGTTCAAGAACAAAAAAAGGACTCTGGTAAAAAAGACTTCTATCTCTATGGATACTATTTTTTAAGGCAATTATAATTTAGGTTAACTATTTTTGGAAGAACAAAAAATTATAATTGTTATTCAAGAGGTGGAGGTTAAAATTCCAGAAGATTGAAACCTAACCATCGCCCTTCTCCACTTCTCACGTAAGATCAACAACTCCATCACTATCGAATGTTTGCTTGTGGATACTATTTTTTAAGGCAATTATAAGTTAGGATAACTATTTTGGAAGAAAAAAAATATATAATTGGTATTCAAGAGGCGGAGATTAAAAATTCCACAAGATTGAAACCTAACCATCGCCTTCTCCACTTCTCACGTAAGATCGACAACTTCATCACTATCGAAGGTTTGCTGGTCTCTTCCCCACTTCTGCTTCTCGACTCTTTAAATTTTTATTCTAAAATTGCTAATTTGTATATAAAGTTTATTCGTCCAACGTTTTATTGGGGTTTAGAAAATGGGAAATCGAAGGTTTTCTAGGTCTTCGAGCTCAAACAAATGTGATGATCACCAACTGCCGCAAGTAGCTGCAACAACCGACAGCACTACAAGAAGACCACCTCGAGTGTTTGCTTTAGTTAGTTAGTTATATTGTTACTGCCGCAAGTGGCTGCAACAACCGACAGCACTACAAGAAGACCACCTTGAGTGCTTGCTTTAGTTAGTTAGTTATATTGTTAGCATAACGTAATGCCAGTTGGCAGCAGTCACGTGAGGTAGTTAGCTACCAAAATTGTGTGTATATATATATATATATATCGTTTGTAAGAACATTAAATAGAAACACCTTCTCTTCAATTAATTCTCTCTCCATTCTTTCTTTCTGTCACCATTTCCTCTCTCTGCAATTTTTCTCGAACACCAATCCTAAGTTCAGAATTTGTCATGGTATCAGAGCAAGATCTTCTGATGTTGTGTTAATTGCATGTCAGCTGAATTGTCTAGAGCACTGGGACTGTATGAGATCTGATCTGATTCATTTGATTTTAGGAGAGATCTGGATACTTTTCTCTCCATTTTCTTAGCAATTCAGTGGATTTTTCCTTTCATTCGGAAATGACTACTGTTGAAACTTCTGTTGAAAATTCATCTTCCTCTGCTGTGAATCCATCTTTGAATCCAACTAGTCCATATTTCATGAATGCAAATGACAACCCTGGGATTCCTATTTGCTCAGAAATTCTGACTGGAGATAACTATGTTTCTTGGAGTAGAGCAATGTTAGTGTTAAGAACAAGATAGCATTTGTAGATGGATCAATTTCACCACAAAAGATAAAACTAGTATGCTGTATTTTTGCTGGTATCGCTGCAATAATCTTGTTCTTTCATGGCTATGGACTTCTATAAATAAAGAGATTAAGACCAGCTTGATCTATGCTAACTCAGCCTATCAAGTTCGGAATGAATTGAAACACAAATATATGAGGAGTGATGGACCTAGAGTATTTCAATTGGAAAAAGCTTTAAGCTCTAGTTCACAAGGAAATCAGTCCATTACAGCATATTTTACAAAATTTAAATCACTTTGGGATGAATACACAAGTTTACGCTCATTTCCTGCTTGTTCCTGTGGAGCAATGAAGAACTGTACATGTGAAATTCTGAAGACTTTACAAGGCAGACAGCAAAATGATTATGTGATCAAATTTTTAGTTGGACTAAATGATTCATATTCTTCCATTAGAAGTCATCAGCTACTTCTGTCAGTTCCTTTACCTGCTATGAATAGAGTTTTTGCTCTGTTACTTCAAGAGGAAAGCCAAAGACAAATACACAATGATTCTGTGGGGAACATAGACTCTAGGGCACTGGCAAGTAAGGCTAATTTCAAGTGTTATATAAAAGGAAAGGAAAGACCAAAATGCTCTCACTGTGGTTACTCAGGGCATACAGTAGAAAGTTGCTATAAACTAACTGGATATCCACCTGGATATATAAAGCAAACAAAGGGAAGAAGAATGCAGTTACTCAGCCATCAGCCAATGCAGTGAATTCAACTATTGATGGCAGTCAGAATTTTACTCATGAGCAGTATTAGAAATTGTTGGCTCTCATCCAATGTCAAGAGTCAACCAATAATCTTGGTGTTACTGATAAAGTCTTACCAACTGCTGCAACTGCACTCTTCGGTATTGTTGCTTCTCCTTCTTTTTATTTGTCTCACACAACAAATGCCTTATCAGTTTCTTCTTCTAATGCATCCTTTGTTGCATTTCCTAAAACTAGAACCATCAAAACCTCCTGGATACACTAGAGCTACATATCATATGGTTTGTAATGTGTCATTTTTAGAAAATCCAGTTCCTCAAATCAATGCTTCTGTTAAACTACCTAATGGACATTTAGCAGCAGTCACACACATTGGGAACATTTCCTCAAGCACCTCTTTGGTGCTGACTAATGTTTTGTGTGTTCCTTCTTTTGGCTTCAATCTTATATCTGTAACTAAGCTCACTTCCTCTAACTCCTGTTGTCTTCTCTTTTTACCTACCTGTTGTTTTATACAGGACCTTGCTTCGTGGAAGATGATTGGGAAGGGTGAGGTTAAAGATGGAATCTATCATATGACTGGCAGTACTACTTCAAGTTCTTTTTGTAATAATTCCAGTCTTTCTAATAGTTCTGTAACAGAACATCATAAAAACATTGATCTGTGGCATTTTAGACTTGGACATTTGTCTCCTAGTAGAATGCATCTTATTCAGAGACATAATTCAGACATAATTCCTATGTTACTTCTGATTTTAATCATGTTTGTGATGTTTACCCCTTAGCAAAACAACACAAATTGCCTTTTTCTGTCAGTTCTTCCAAATCCAATAAAGCCTTTGAACTTGTTCATTGTGATATTTGGGGTCCTTTTGCTATAATGTCTGTTGAAGGATAAACACTTTCTCACCATTGTTAATGATTCTACTAAAAGTACTGGGGTATATCTGATGAAATTCAAATCTGAAGTGTCTACTATTTTGGTCTCTTTTTCTAATTTGATCAAGACAAAGTTTCAAACTTCTATCATAGACTTGCGGTCTGATAATGGGACTGAATTCTATCTTCCATCTTTTTACTCAAGTGAAGGGATTATTCATTATACTTCTTGTGTTGAAACTCCTCAACAAAATGGAGTTGTTGAGAGGAAACATCAACATCTCCTCAATGTGGCTAGAGCTCTTAGATTTCAATCTAATATTCCCATAGAATATTGAAGCGATTGCATTCTCACTGCCACTTACATTATAAACAGAATTCCTTCACCTTTTCTAGGGAACAAGTCTTCAATCTTACATTATGTCCTGGCTCATCAACTCAATGACAAACGAAATAGGATAAAATTTCCTACTGTGTGGGAGCACTATGGAAATCGAAGATCAGCCAAAGAAACATATTCTAGCTTTGAAAACTCATCTGAATTGTTCGCCGTTGAAAGTATTCTTCACGATCTATGCCACTCAATACTTCAACAAGCTCACACGAAATTGGCAGCAATTAGACATGTACTCAGTGCAACACGAGAGAAACTAAGCCCATGAATTGTGGATTCAGGAGCCTCCAATCACATGGTTGGAGATGCAAAGATTGTTAATACTTTTACTCCCTATCATGGAAATTTTTCTGTCAGAATAGCAGATGGGTCTCCCTATAACAGGAACAAGTTCTGTGATTATGTCATCCTAAACTCCGTCCTACTTGTACCAAATTTAGATTGCAATTTACAATCTATTAACAAACTCACTCAAGAGCTTAACTGTGTTACTAAATTCTTCTCAAACTCATGTGAAGTTAAGGAGTTGAATTCGGGGAAGACAATTGGCAATGTTAAGATGTGCTCGAGGCTCTATATCCTCAAGGGTGGTGATCTTCCGAAACAACAATCTCACAAAGCAGATTTGAACAAGACAAACCATCAAATCCACAAAATTTTTTTTTTTTTTTTTTTTTTTGCTTCTATTTTCGATAATGATAGTGCAATGTAGATATGTCACGGCACTATTGGCTCGATCATCCAAATTTCTTGTACCTTCAGAAGCTTGTTCCTTCATTATTCAGCAGTAGAAGTCCAAAAGATTTTCAACGTGAAATTTGTCACACGGCTCTTTCGATTCAACTTTATAAAAAAATCCCATCCATTCTCAATGATCAATAGTGACATCTGGGGACCTTCACATATCAAAAAAATCACCGAGACTCACCGGTTTATTTTATTTGTAGATGATCACACTAGGATCACTTGGGTCTTTCTCATGAAAAATCGAAGGTTGGACAAATCTTCAAGAATTTCAACACTATGATCCAAACCCAATTCCATACCAAAATACAAATCTTTAGGATTGATAATTCAAAGTAATATTTCCAACGCACTCTCAGAGACTAACTACAAAGTCAAGGAATTATACATCAGAGTTCATGTGTTGATACACCTCAACAAAATGGAGTAGCAGAAAAGAAAAATAAACACATTCTAGAGCTTTACTAGATCTCTTATATTTTCCACTCATGTCCCAAAACACTTCTAAGAGGGAGCCATTCTCACAGCCACCTATCTCATAAATCGAATGGCTTCCCGTGTCTCAAACTTCCAAATACCTTGTCAATTTCTTCTTCACTCCTATCCCAATACCCGAATTATCTCAACAATACCACTCAACGTATTCAGGTGCTCCATGTTTGTCCATGTCCACCAATAATAACACCAAAGCAAACTCAAACCCAAAGCACGCTAGTGTACATTCCTGGATTACTTTCCAAACCAAAAAGAGTACAAAAGCTATTATCTAGATACAAAAAAGATTCTACACATCCATTGATGTCACTTTCTTTGAACATCAACCTTACTACCCCAAATTTGATATTCAAGGGAAGAATCTCATACAGGAATACCAACTTTGGGATATTGATACTACAACAACCAACACTAACCCAAGTCCACAAGTCATTATCCCTTCTGCCCTTTTTTCTATCCCTCCATCTCAACCACTCCTACTCCAACCTATAGTCACCAAACTGAAACTAAATTTGAAAAATCTTCCACATTCTTCAAATCCTCTTCAACATCTAAAACCTACAGTTGTTGGTGAGCTCATTGTATATCTCAAATTTAGAGAATAAAATAGGGATAAAGGATAAAATCCTATCTCTAAACTTAAGGATAACCACAAAATTTAAAGCTACAAAAGATATCCCCAAATCAATGGTTAACAACCTAAGATAAATTAGCAGTATTTCCCCTACAAATTAGATTAAATAAGAAAATTAAATCCAGATTCCTCAACACTTCCCCTCAAGCTGGGGCATACACATCGAATAAACCCAGCTTGCCTTTCAATCTTTCAAAATCTCGGTAGTGAAGACCTATATCAACGAGCTAATTTCCCAAAGAAACATATTCCAAAAGAATTATGCCACTACCAATCTTTTCCTCAATAAAATGACGATCGATCCCAAAATGTTTCATCCTGTCATGTTGCATTGGATTTTAAGCAATACTAATAGTAGCCTTATTGTCACTAAACAACCTCATGGACATTCGAACTTGATTTTTAATTCATCTAGTAACAATTTCGACCACAAAAGCTCACAAATCCCTTGAGCAGTAGCTTTGAATTCTACTTCTGCACTGCTACGAGCAACTACGGATTGTTTCTTACTTATCCAAGTAACAAAATTGCCCCAAACAAATGTGTTGTAGCCAATGATAGATCTTCTATCAGTTACATATCCTACCCAATCTACATCTATAAAGCCCTCTATACCTCCAACTTCATTTTTCTTGAAGAGAAGACCTTTCTCAGAAGTCCCTTTAAGATACTTCAAAATTCTCTAGACTCTCTCTAAATGTTCTTCCTTAGGAGAGAATGCATGAACTGATTAACCACACTTACTGCAAATGTTTTATATCTAGGCGAGTATGTGACAAGTAGATCAATATTTCCACCAATCTCTGATAATTTCTTGTAGCTACCGGTGCACTTTCTTTACCATTTCCTAGCTTGAAATTTGCATCCATAGGTGTATCTATAGGTCTACAACCTAACATCCTAGTTTCTTTCAAAAGATACAATGTATACTTCCTTTGTGAGATAGAGATTCAATTTTTGCTTCCTGCTACTTCCATACCCAATAAATACTTCAACTTTCCAAGATCTTTTATTTCAAATTCTTTAGCCCAGGCCCTTCTTCAATTTTTCCATCTCCTCTTGATCATTCCCTATAAGTATAATATCATCGACATAAACTACCAATATAGTGATGTTGCCACTAATGGAGTGCCAGTAGAAGAGTGTGATCAGCCCTGTGCCTATTGATAGTGTTGTTTCTTTATTGATTTGGTGAACCGATCAAACCAGACACAAGGTGATTACTTCAACCCGCAGCGACCTTCTAGGTTTACACACTTGTCTTGGCTCCACATTATTTTCAAAACCCAACAACAACTCCATAAATACTTCCTCTTCTAAATTTCCATTCAGGAAAGGGTTCTTCACATCTAATTGTTGAAGAGACCAATCCAAATTCACTACCAGGGATAGTAAAACCCAAACAGTATTCATTTTTGCCATAGGGGTGAATGTTTCTTGATAGTCAATTCCAAAGGTTTGAGTATAACCTTTTGAAACTAATCAAGCTTTTTATCTCTCAATCTGCCCATCAGATCGAAATTGCACTATGAACACCCACGTACACCCAACAGGCTGTTTTCCCACACGAAGTGAGGCTAAATTCCATGTATTATTTTTCTTGAAGGCTTCATGTAAACTCCTTGGTACTTCCATATTTGAAACATTAGCCACAAAAGTATATTGTTGAGTTGATAAACGATCATAAGAAATATAATTAGTTCAGGAAAGCGTTCTTCACATCTAATTGTTAAAGAGACCAATCCAAATTCGCCATCAGGGATAGTAAAACCCAGACAATATTCATTTTTGCCACAGGGGTGAATGTTTCTTGATAGTCAATTCCAAAGGTTTGAGTATAAACTTTTGAAACTAATCAAGCTTTTTATCTCTCAATCTGCCCATCAGATCGAAATTGCACTATGAACACCCACGTACACCCAACAGGCTGTTTTCCCACTCGAAGTGAGACTAAATTCCATGTATTATTTTTCTTGAAGGCTTCCATCTCTTCTCTTACAGCATTTCTCCACTTTGGCATCTGCATAGCTTCATGTAAACTCCTTGGTACTTCCATATTTGAAACATTAGCCACAAAAGTATATTGTTGAGTTGATAAACGATCATAAGAAATATAATTAGTTCAGGAAAGCATTCTTCACATCTAATTGTTAAAGAGACCAATCCAAATTCGCCATCAGGGTTAATAAAACCCAGACAATATTCATTTTTGCCACAGGGGTGAATGTTTCTTGATAGTCAATTCCAAAGGTTTGAGTATAACCTTTTGAAACTAATCAAGCTTTTTATCTCTCAATCTGCCCATCAGATCGAAATTGCACTATGAACACCCACGTACACCCAACAGGCTGTTTTCCCACTAGAAGTGAGGCTAAATTCCATATATTATTTTTCTTCAAAGCTTCCATCTCTTCTCTTACAGCATTTCTCCACTTTGGCACTTGCATAGCTTCATGGAAGCTCCTTGGTACTTCCATATTTGAAACATTAGCCACAAAAGTATATTGTTGAGTTGATAAACGATCATAAGAAATATAATTAGTTATAACATAATGAGTACAAGATCGTTTCCCTTTCCTTAAAGCAATAGGTACCTCCAAAGTCAACTACTTCATCGACTGATGATATTGGTGATTGGTCTGATAATTTGGAAAGCTTGGTAGGACTCATAGAACCTTTTGACGTAGCGAAAGAATTAAAAGAAAAAATTATACACGATAATATCTTAGATACTAAAATCCACCAGAGAAAGAAGTTTGGAAAACTATCTTATTTCAAATCTCAGTGATGATCAAACTAGTACACAGCAATCCCCTTTTATAGAAGAAAGAGGAAAAGAACAAAAGACATAAATCATAAAGACACAACTTTCAGATTCAAGGAACTATGAACCTAGACCAAGACATTTACCATACTCATAAAGACAACTATTCAGATTCCAAGAACTATGAATCTGGACCAAGACATTTATTGTAATTTATTAATGCATCTAGACATTACTTCTTTCTTTTAGAATATTGCTTTTTAATTCTGTCTTGTATCGGTCCCCTCCACTTCAAGAGAACTTGTCTCTGAATTCAAGTCTGGATAAAGAGGGACAACTTGACTATGATACTCATACAGGTCTGCCACATTGAAGGTCTTTGATATCCCCATATTCTCTAGAAGGTCCACAACATAGGCATTGTTGTTAATTTTCTTCAAGTCTGGATAAAAAGGGACAACTTGACTATGATAATCATACAGGACTACCACATTGAAGGTCTTTGATATCCCATACTCTCTGGAAGGTCCACAACATAGGCATTGTCATTAATTTTCTTCAAGATCTTATAAGGCCATACTTTTGTGGTTTGATCTTGTTATAAGTTCCAACTGGAAACCTTTCTTTGTGAAGAAACACCATCACCATGTCTCCTTCCTGGAAGACCTTCAGTCATCGATACTTATCAGCCGCTTCTTTATACTTTGCATTTGTCTCTTCCAACCTTTCTTTGACTTCATCTTGTATGGACTGAACTTGCTTAGCCATACGTTCCGCAACAACACTCTTTCCATGGACATTTGGTAGTCTTGCCGGTCTAATGCGTGCCTTGGTGCCTTCATGTAAACCACCGAAAATGGTGACTTTCCAGTATAAACTGCATTATTATAAGCAAATTCTACTTGTGCTAGAATTTTCCACTGCTTTGACTTGTCTCCACAAATGCTTCGTATCAAATTGCCAAAGTGTCCTATTTGTCACTTCAGTTTGACCGTCAGTTTGGGGATGTGCTGTATTGCTAAACTTCAATGAGATGTCAAACATCTTCCACAATGTAATCCAAAAATGGGTAAGGAACTTGGAATCCCAATTTAAGGTGA
The DNA here is from genome assembly GCA_019916065.1 of Vitellaria paradoxa. Taxonomy (NCBI): domain Eukaryota; kingdom Viridiplantae; phylum Streptophyta; class Magnoliopsida; order Ericales; family Sapotaceae; genus Vitellaria; species Vitellaria paradoxa. The sequence goes on along the minus strand of CM034234.1, from coordinate 21,753,925 downwards.
TAGATTGAGGGACTCCGTGAAGTCTAACAACTTCTCGAAAGAACAATCGTGCTATGTGAGAAGCATCTGAAGTCTTCCGACAAAGAATAAAATGTGCCATTTTTTAAAACCTATCAACCACAACAAAACTTAATCTGCCCCTCATTGTGTATGAGGAAGACCTAGAACACAATCTATAGATAGATATTCCCAAATCACATTAGGGACAGACAAAAGCATATAAAGCCCAGTATTTTGAGATTAGCCTTTGGCAATTTGGCATATGTAGCATCTCCTTACAAATTTCCCCACATCTCTCTTCAATTGTGGCCAATAATAGTGCTCTTGAAGACTAGCAAGTCTTGTCTCTTCCCATATGTCCACTAAGGCCTCCACCATATAAATCCCTAATAAGTTTCCCCCGTAAGGATGTTCGAGGAATATACAAGCGATTCCCAATAAACAAATAATCTTCATACACACGAAAATCGCTTATAGGTTGCTTTGACATGCACCCAAATCTCTTTGAAGTCTTCATCTTCAACAAGTAACCCCTTCAAACAATCAAACCCAACTACCTCTTGACTCGTGGTAACAAGTAAAGTAGCCCAGCGAATTAAGGTATCTGCTACCCTGTTAAGAGCTCCAAACTTGAGCCGAATGACAAAGGGAAACTTCTATAAAAAAGTAGTCCAGTGAACATACATTTTGTTCAAGTGCTTTTGACTATTCAAGAACTTTAAAGCTTGATGATCAGCGTACAATATAAATTCCCTTTGCACTAGATAATGCTCCCAATGCTTCAAAGTCCTTAATACTGCAAAAAATTTTTGATCATATGTGGACTATTTCTGCCTTGCTACATCAAGCTTTTCACTAAAAAATGCTACCAGACGTCCTTCTTGAGACAAAATAGCCCCAATTCCTATGCCACTAGCATCACATTTCACCTCAAAAAGTTTGTCAAGCTTAGTAAAGCAAGCACTGGTGCATTACATAATTTCTCCTTGATCAAAGCAAAGCTCTGTTCTGCTTCTTTACTCTAATTAAATTTGCCTTTCTTCAAACATTCAGTAATTGCAGCAACAATGAAACTGAAATTTCTAATGAATCTTTTGTAAAACGTTGCTAGGCCATGGAAGCGTCGAATTTTAGAGACTATTTTGGGTGTAAGCCAGTCTTGAATTGCTCTAACTTTTTCCCCATCAACATGAATACCATCAGCAGTCACGATATAACCCAAGAACAACAATTGGCTTGTCATGAAACTACACTTTTTCAAATTGGACAAATAGTTCGTTTTCTTTTAACACAGACAAAAAACTCTTCAAGTGTTCCAACAAATTTTCCAAACAAATTTTCCAATGAAAAGCTTATGTTCATAAGTCGCATGAAGGTGCTTGGTGCATTGGACAATCCAAACGGCATAACCAGCCACTCGTACAGTCCTTCTTTGGTCTTGATATTGGTCTTCCACTCATCTCTAGGTCTGATTCGAATTTGATGATAACCGCTACACAAATCAATCTTGGAGAATAGCTTCGAACCTTCCAACATATCTAACATATTATCAAGACGAGGGATTGGTAAAGGCTCCAGATAAACCATATCCTTTACTTACTTGCTTCTTTGTTTATCCCCTTCTTTTTGAGCCTTTACCTCCTCTATCTCCACACAAGTTGAGCCTACCACATATAAGCAAGCAATCAAGGATCCTTATTGGTGCACAGCCATGGAAGTGAACAAGACATGGGTTGTGACAAACTTGCCTCCAGATAAGGATGCCATTGATTGTAGGTATGTATACAAAATCAAGTACAATTCGGATGGCACCATAGAAAGGTACAAAGTAAGGTTAATAGTTAAAGGATATACTCAACAAAAAGGTATAGACTATCACGAGACTTTTTCTTCAGTTGCAAAAATGGTGACTGTAAGATGCTTACTCTCAGTGGCAACAGCTAAGGGTTGGATCTTGCATCAATTCGATGTCAACAATGATTTCTTTCACGGGGATTTACAAAAGGAAATTTATATGAAGAAACCACCTAGTTACAATAAGGGAGGTCCTCATCAAGTATGCAAGTCGTTGAAAAGTCTCTATGGACTCAAACAGGCTTCAAGGCAATGGTATGCCAAAATTTCAACTTGTCTTATTGAATTTGGTTTTCAACAGTCCAAGGCTGACTATAGCTTGTGTATTAAGCACCATGGAAATTTATTCAGAGCTTTGTTGGTTTACGTGGATAATATTATAGTTGCTAGCAACTGTAGAGACTCCATTACAACACTAAGAGTTTTTAGATCACGAGTTCAAGATTAAAGATTTGGGAACTCTTAGGTATCTTCTTGGCATTGAGGTTGCCAGATCTTCCAAAAGGGATTCATCTTTGTCAACGAAAACATGCTTTAGATATTCTGGCAGATGTAGGTGCTCTTGGCTCCAGGCCTCTCAAAGTTCCATTGGACAAAAACCTTAAACTTAGCAAACACAATGGTCAACCTCTACTGGATCCTTTTTTTTATAGAAGGCTTATTAGTAGACTCTTGTACCTGACCATCACTAGACCTGACCTCAATTATGCTATACAACATTAAGTCAGTTCGTGGATAAACCCACTGACATACATTTTACTGCTGCTCATAAGGTTTTGAGATATATCAAGACAGCTCCTAGACAAGGCATTCTACTTCCTAGTTCTTCTAATCTTCAACTAAAAGCTTTCTGTGATTTTGATTGGGCTTCTTATCCAGATTCTTGTAGATCAGTGACCGGTTATTGCATTCTCTTAGGCTCCTCCCTGGTCTCTTGGAAATCCAAGAAACAACCTGCTGTTTCCAGATCTTCAGCAGAGGCCGAATATTGAGCAATGGCCACAACTTGTTCTGAGCTAAATTCGATTCGTTATACTCTTGATGATCTTCAAGTCTCTCATTCTCAAGCTGCTCTTCTTTTTTGTGACAACCAAGCGGCTCTTCACATTGCTACTAATCCTATTTTTCACAAACACACAAAACACATAAAACTAGATTGCCACTTGGTTCAAGATCTTGTGCAACGAGGGTTTGTTCAAATAGCCCATGTTTCAACCCAATCTCAACTTGCTGATATTTTTACTAAGGCATTGTCTTCTCACATTCTTTCTTCTCATTTATCCAAGATGGGAATAATTAATATCTGTTCTCCATCTTGCGAGGGGGATACTGCAGCAAGAAAATTCTGATGATACAACCATTGAGGCTAATTGTGAAGCCAAGTCTGATACCCGCTGGACAGAGCATGAGGGTGAAACCAAGTCAAGTGCCAAGTCAGGTGCCAAGCTGGAAGAAAGATCACTCTGGAATATGCTAGAATATAACTTTATTTTTTGTTGAGCTGAGCTGGTCTGCTGGTCTCCTTGAGATGTGCACATTGCAGGTGCTTGGGGAATTAGTTAGAATATTTTTTGTTAGGATCTATTACAGGTAGCTGCATATTTGGAATATTTTTTGTTAGGATCTATTATAGGTAGCTGCATATTTTTTGTGTATATATATACAGCATTTTTGTATTTTGTTCTTCAATCAATGAAAATGACATAGTTTATTTCCTCCTCCTCCTCCTTCTAAACCTGTATTATTTTCAATTCAACTACAATTCCTTACAACTTATGAACAAATGATATAGTTTATGGTAGCTCAGTGGGCCCAAATGATATAGTTTATGGTAGCTCAGTGGGCCCAAATGCAAGGAGTGGGTGGACCGACCATAACTCCTGCGCCAACCCAGGCTGTAGCACGTAAGCCGGGACACCCATTATAAGTATAATTAGTCAGTTTAAAAAACATGATCCTAAGTTCAATAGAGAAGGAGAACCAATGGAGGCTAAAAGGTGGTTAAAAAAAATTTCTAAAATGATGGAGACTTTACAAGTCGAAAGTAATGAGGTCAAAATTAAGATGGCAACACGCCAATTTCAGGGAAGCGCAATTCATTGGTGGAGGTTCTATCAAGACACAATCAACATTCGTACCTTGACTTAGGAGGAATTCACGGAAGCATTTTTGGGTGGGTTCTTTCCCGCAGTGATGAGGGAAATGAAGGCTCAAGAATTTATTTTCTTGAAGCAAGAGAATATGTCAGTTCAAGACTATGAAAGGAAGTTTGCTGAGCTAGCAAGGTTTGCACCGTGAATTGTACTCAGTAAGGCGATAAGGGCAAGGAATGAGAACCAATGGAGGCTGAAAGGTGGCTAGAAAAAATTTCTAAAATGATGGAGACTTCGGGAGTTGAAAGTAATGAGGTCAAAATTAAGATGGCAGTACGCTAATTTCAAGGAAGCGCAGTTCATTGGTAGAGGTCCTATCGAGACACAATCAACATTCGTACGTTGACTTGGAAAGAATTCAAGGAAGCATTTTTGGATGGGTTCTTTCCCGCGGTGATGAGGGAAATGAAGGCTCAAGAATTTATTTCCTTGGAACAAGAGAATATGTCAGTTCAAGACTATGAAAGGAAGTTTGCTGAGCTAGCCAGATTTGCGCCGCGAATCGTACTCGGTGAGGTGACGAGGGCAAGGAAGTTTAAGTGGGGATTGAGATCCTACATCCGAAGACAGATTATTGGGTTGAAACCAAATGTGGTGGCAGCAGCTCTTGCAGCTGAGAGAAATGCCATTGAATTTAAGTCTAGGGCGCGTAGAGGCTAAAGACAAATTTACGGACAGGTTCAGTGCAAAAGTATAGTTCTAGTCCGAAAGGCAGATAAAAGGCAAAGAAAAAGTTGGTGGCTCCCAAAGGAGATATAAACAACAACAACAACAACAATAGTTTCCTCATCAGAAGAAAAGTAATTCTGGCTCGGGTCTTGGTTCTAGTTCGCGGAGTGGACAGCAGCAACAGCAATTTTAGTCCCCATAGAGGGGAAGCTATCAAGATCAATTTCCGCAAAGTTTATGTTGTAAGTGTCATCAGCCAGGGCATATACAATCTAATTACCCATTTGATGCATTCAGGAGATTGTTAAGCTAAGTGCTCAACAAATTAGTTTATTTCAGACACAGCAATTTCAGTGAGGCCTACACCACCCACACAGCAAATTCAGTAGTTCCAATAGCTGTATGGTGGTGGTGGCGGCGACAATGGCCAGAGAGGTAAAGAAAGAGCAAATGGCGGCTCCAGAGATCAAAGGACTCATGGGCGCGCTCATGCACTTGAACTGTGGAAGAAGGCCTTAAATATTTCTGTGATACACGGTACATTTCTTTTGTTTAACACTTAAGTGCATATTTTATTTGATACTGGCACATCACATTCATTCATCTTGCATGCATGCGTAAAGACTTTAGGTTTGACACCTAAGAGGCTTAAAGAGCCTATGTATGTGGATTCCCGGATGAGTAGTGGTTCTTTAGTAAATTGAATTTGTAGAAATTGTGTCCTACAATTGGGTGACGTTCAGTTATGGATTGACCTGAAAGTTTTAAAGAAGAAAGAATTCGATATAATTTTGGGGATGGATTTGCTGTCTAGTTATCGGGTGATGGTTGATTATTACCATAAGTTAGTGACGGCTATCTTACCTGACGTCACCATGGTTAGAATTTGGGGTGAGGCAAAAGCGGTGTTGCCTTCTCCATTGCTTAACAGTACGTGCGTTGGGAAGTTTTCTTGTTTGTTAGCCAATTTGAGGTTGAGTGAGAAGGACTCCAAACATTTTCTTCCTAGAGTTGTTGTGAGTATGAGGCTGTGTTTCCTGAGAAGTTATGGGAGTTATCCCCTCAGAGGGAGACTGACTTTTGTTTGGATCTTGTGTCAGGGGTTTCTTCTATTTCTGTAGCACCGTACTGTATGGCACCAGCGGAGTAAAAAGAGTTGAAGATTCAATTGATTTATATGCTCAAGGTTTTATTCAACGTAGTACATCATCTTGGGGAGCATCAGCAGTTTTTGCAAAAAGGAAGAATAAGACTTTGAGGCTTTGTGTTAATTACCAATTGTTGAATTTCGACTACAAGTCTAGGGGCAAGATAAAACGGTATTCAAAGCATCTAATATATCGTCCCTCATTCCCATATAAAAATAATAAAAATACCATAATAATAAAAGTTAACGTCACACCCCAGTGACAATCCAAGGGCTGTTGCCATCACCACCACCACCGTCGGTGCCATACACTGTAGGCACAAGATCCAAACAAAAGTCAATCTCCCTCCGAGGGGGTAACTCCCACAACTTCTCAAGAAACACATTTTTATACTCACAAACAACTTTAGGACAAAAAAATGTTTAAAGTCCTTCTCATTCAACTTCAAACTAGCTAATAAACCAGAAAACTTCCTAACGCACCTATTGTCGAAGTAATGGAAAAGGCATGCTCTTGCCTCACCCCAAATTCTAACCATGATGCCATCAGGTAAAATAACCGCCACTAACTTATGGTAACAATCAACCGTCACCTAATAAGTAGACAGTCAATACATCACCAAAATTACATCGAACTCTTTCATTTTTAAAACTCTTAGATCAATCCACAACTGAACGACACCCAACTGTGGAACACAATTTTTATAAATCTAATTTACCAATGAATTACTGTCTATCAGAGAATCCACATACATAGGCTCTCCAAGCCGCTTAGTTGTCAAACCCAAAGTCTTTATACATGCATGTGAGATGAATGAATGTGATGCACTAGTATCAAATAAAACATGCACCCAAGTGCTAAACCAAAAAAAAAAAAAAATTGCACTGCGCATTGCAAAAACATCTGGGGTCTCCTCCCATTGTGCAAGTGCATATGCACGCTCCTGAGTCCTCTGACCTCCTAAGCCACCATCCTCTCTTCCTTTACCTCTCTAGCCACTATCACTACCACCACGCGACTGTTGGAATTACTGAATTTGCTACATGGGTGGTGCAGGCCTCACTAGAAATTACTGTCTAAAATGAATCAATTTGTTGAGCACCCAGCTCAACACTCCCCTAAGACGCCTCACCACATGGGCAATTAGACTGTAAATGCCTTACCTGATGACACTTATAGCACAATCTTTACTCAAACTGATCTTGATAGCTTCCCCACTGTAGGGACTTAAATTGCTATCACGGATGTCCACTCGACAAACCAGAACCAATCCCTACACTGAACCATGTCCTTGAACCAATCCTTAGCCTCCACAGGCCCTAAACCTAAAATCAATGGCACCTCTCTCTCAACTGCAAGAGCTGTCGCTACCACACTTAAATAGGTTTGATATCTCAACCCAATAATCTGTCTTCGCATGCAGGGGCTCAATCCCCACGCAAACTTCCTTTCATAGCTTTGAACTGACATATTCCCTTACTCCAAGAAAATAAATTCTTGAGCCTTTCTTTCTCTCATCACTGCAAGAAAGAACATATCCAAAAATGCCTCCTTGAATTCCTCCCAAGTCAATATACAAATGTTGATTGTATCTTAATAAGACCCCAACCAATGAACTGCGCTCCCCTAAAATTGGCATGCTACCACCTTAATTTTGACATCATTACCTTCAACTCCCACAATCTCCATCATTTCAGAAATTTGTTCCAACCATCTTTCAGCCTCCATTGGTTCTCCTTCCCCGTCAAACTTAGAAGAATCATGTTTCTTAAACTAACTAACTATACTCAAAATGGGTGTATCTCCCGGCACAAGTGCTGCCACCTAGGCTGGTGTTGGCGCTGGAGCTACAGCCAATACATCCAATTCTTGTATTTGGGCCCACTAAGCCACCACAAACTCATCATCTGTTCGTAAGTCGACTGTGGGAAAGCACCATTAACCAATGGAACTTCATGGAACACTCCTTGTCCTCAACCAGTAACATCACCACCTCCTATGTTGCTCGGACTCGAGTGTGGGTGTCGGACTCGGGTGCGTATCCAGATGTCGGATTCACCTATTATCTATATTTTAGGATACGGGGACTCGGCTTAAAAAGTGTCCAAATTATGGATACGGGTACGGGGATACGGCACATGAAAAAAAATGTCTAAATACTCATGCGAGTAAACTATCATTAACACAAATATATATATATATATATATCAATTAAATAATACACCTTTAATACTCTAGTGACTCTCTTTTTTTATTTAATACACAAATGGAAGAGCAAAAGTCTCTAGAGATTTCTTATTAAGCAATTATGTTAGTATGTTAATTTTACTTGCTTGAGATGTGTGACTTAAATGTAACAGTGTATAGCATGAATGTATAGAAGACAAAAAGTTTGAATCAATTTAATCAATTACATTTATGTAATTAATTTATTAGGACCAGTTATTTGTATCTAATGCGCACATAACACAAAACGTAAATTATTAATTTTAAAATAAATATCAAATCGCTTTACACAACTGCCTTCTGATTTTTTGCCTTACACATAACAGTTGGTTTTAAATTTAAAAGTCATATCATTGCTCCACACAGAAGACAAACCGGTTGACCTTTGGTTTTAAATTAAAACCCTTCGCCTGAAATTCAACTCTTCCTTATTAAATCTGAAAAGTCTTCACCTGAAGCTCGTCTCTCTTCGCTCTTCGCCTGAAAAGTCGTCACCTGAAACTGAAGCTCGTCTCTCTTCGCGACCCATTAAAACGTCTTCACCTGAAAAGTCGTCACGTGAAATTGAAATCTCGTCGTTTCTGTCTTCGCCTAAAAATGAAGTCTCTTCGTCTCATCATCTTGGTCCTCTGTCTTCATCTTCTCCATTTGCTCGACTAAGCTTCAATTTGCTCGACTATGGCGGAAATAACAGACCAGTCATGGCGGAATAAAAGTCCAACCCTTGTTAGCTTCCAGCACCACCGTGTCCAAGATATGGACTCCACATCGGACGCAGATCCCATACCCGCACCAGCGTCGTGTCGTGTCGACGCGGGTACTTCTGCCGAAACTGAGGAGTCCGAGTAACACAGACCACCTCCCTTGTATCTCCCTGATTACCACCTAGGTTTTCACCTATTCCACGTCCCACCAATTTACAAAAGATCATAATCATTAATCTCCAAAATTATCAAAGTAACATGAATAATCAATAACTCACAACAGAAGTGACAAGAACTTACTACCCAAGATCCAAATTTATCAAAATAATTTGAAGGAAGTACCTAATAAAGGCTTACTATATAAAGATATAATAACATATGTCAATTCAGCGATATACACATGCTAATTGGACAGGTTCTCAATCAGATAGACATTCTATTACTGGTTATTGTCTTTGTTGGAGACAACTCAATTTCATAGAAAAGTAAGAAGCAAACAGTTGTGGCAAAGTCAAGTATAGAATTAGATTATAGGAATATGGCTCACACCTCATGTGAGCTTATTTCGATACAGCATTTGATGAAGGAATTGGGTGTCTTTCACTCAACCTGTGACGATCAAGTAGCTATTCATATGCCCATTCTGACATTTAACAATCTCAACTACCATAACCACATGTCTATCCCTTATTCAAAGCATAAGCCCAATACCATTAACTTTCCTATACCTTGGACTGACATTCGAGGATTTGTCACCTCCATCATAAATGCTCATACCTTGGACTGACCATCAGGGTACAATCATAGCCATCCTTAGCAGCCCAATACCATTAACTTTCCTATACCTTGGACTGACATCCGAGGATCTGTCACCTCCATCATAAATGCTCATACCTTGGACTGACCATCAGAGTACAACCATAGCCATCCTTAGCAGCCCAATACCATTAACTTTCCTATACCTTGGATTGACATCCGAGGATCTGTCACCTCCATCATAAATGCTCATACCTTGGACTGACCATCAGAGTACAATCATAGCCATCCTTAGCAGCCAACCCTTTAACACACTCAACCCCTTATCAGTCCCTCCTACGAACATGTAATCATTAGCTATCGTCCATCATTATATAAACTTTTCCACTCTCCACATTTATGGGTTACATCAATACTCTTACCTACTATTCTATTAGAACCTCTCTCTTTGTCTTGCTCCAGGCTACCCCAACTCTCGTCCCAACCACCTCTAACAAAGTCCGCCATCTATGATGACAAACATTATTCCCATATCATCGGAGTATTCTACGTTACTCCAATCCCCCATAGTTATAGTAAAGAATATTTGATTAATTAATTATAATAATTTTCTAATATATAGGATTCCTATGTATACAAATAGGATAAGATAAACCCTAATACAATACCGCAATTTATCTCTCAATTCAATTTTTTGACAAGAAGAAAACAATCAGCATACAAAGCAATAACAAATTATAAATGCTAGTAAGTATTATCATAATCTCAATAGTTGCTTTCTCAAAACAAGTGTCAAATTGGCAAAGCTATATAGCATTTAGATCATCCCTGGCACTTCAGAAATTGTTCCAAAAGAAAAGGTGAAGAATAACACACCTTTTAAGAACCATTTGCTTTGAACCATTTAACTGAAGCATGAATATCCTTTCACAGCACTATGCCAATCTCTAGATGTTCCATTAAATGCTGTGCATCAATGACGTCCAAACCAACTTTTCCCCTATACAAGCTGAAATTGCAAGAGAAAATGATTAAGCACCAAAAAGCGGTCTAAAACGTAACAACTATTTTTTTTAAGCAGAGATCTTACTCAAGGATAAGTGAATTATAGCAAGAATCAAATTGAGAAATTTTCAAAGCATGATTCCCAATGTCAAAGTCAACACCCCATCACTCCTGAAGCACAACAATCTCAAGAGCTTTTTCTTTCCAGCCTCATATGCATCAAATGCTTGGTTCAATTTTTCAAGATATATATGTATAGGGGGCGTTTGAAGTGACAAAAAATGATAAAGTTCGATAAAGATACGGTTCATAATTCATGCAGTGAGATAAAAAATAAATAAATTTTAGAGATTTTTAGTGTTTTTCAGCAAACCAAATGGTGCCAATCAAAATAAAGATTTACTAGCAAAACATTCACTCAAGTTTTTCATCACATTTCACACCAGAATCAAAATGTGCCTAAAATAAATGACAACACCCCAAGGTCAAATTAAAAAAGAAAAAAAGCTAAGAAAAAAAATTTCAAGACATCACAAGTAGAACTAGTCAAGCTTTAGTGCAAACATTCCCTCAAGCTTTACATCACATTTCACACCCAGAATCAAAATGTGCCTAAAATAATTTGACAGCACACCAAGATCAAATTAAAAAAAAAAAAAAAAGAAAGCATGGAAAAAAGTTCCAAGACATTACAAGCAGAACTAGTCAAGCTTCCAGACATCACATATATGTTATGGGTCCAGTTTGACTTATGAGTCCTTCAAAATTTTGGTTTTACCCCCCCCCAAAAAAAAAAACAAAAAATAAATAAATAAATAAATAAACGGAGTTATTGCCTTTATACCCTCTGTACTTACAATGTCAAAAATACTTACACTCCTATACCTTGTTATTCAATACTAATATCTCATATACTCGTGACTAAAGTAAAAAGTTGGACGGAACTACAGAAGTTTAAAGTGCATGAGATAAACGCGCATAAAAAGTCCAAGTGTTCAATAACTAACAAAAAATAAAAGATGAACAAGCCAAAGTGCCCTTTCCAGCAATGGTCTCATCTTCCAAGTCTCAATCACTAGAGACAAGGCCTCTGACAGCCATATCACTATCCGAACAATCAAGTTTCCGTCAGCCGAAGAGGAAGAGAAACAAGTGACCGTTGTTGGAGAAGAAAACAAGACAAGAAGGAAGAAGAGAGAAAGAGAGAGAGAGAGAGAGGAGATACATATGAAGATTGAGACCCTTAGTAAACTCCCAGACAAGATCTCTCCTCTCGTTAGCTACTTCCCCTCCAGCTTCGATCCTCTCGAGAACCAACCCACTGGTGAGTTAGAACTACCACAGCCCAAGGTTAGGGTTTTCAAGCACAAGGTTTACTTATATATGTATATATACACATAAAAGCAATTTCCTCAAATTCTTAAGAAATCTAGACTGGATCTTATAAAATCTTCACCCAAACTACTTAAAGTCTCATTTTTTTCATCTGCTTCTATCTAATTTCGTCTCTTTTTTTTTTTTTTTTCAATCAATGGGTATTATTTCAAAAATAGGGAGTTAAGGGAAATCGTGAGGATTAGGTTTATTGCTTTGCTTGGAATTGGGATCTCGGATTTTGGTGGGGGCTCTTCAATCAATGGAGGTTCTGATTTGCCTAATTCTTCAATATGGTTGATTACACTTGAAAAGTGCAATTACAAACTCCACATTTTGACTTTTATTCATGTATTTAAGTGATTAATTTTAGAGTTTTGTTATTATTTTATCACTTATGGCATTTATTTTCTTAATTGCAAGGAAAATGGTGAAATAATTGAAATTAGCAGCGATAAAAGTAAGCAAGAGGATGAAGAGGATGCTGTGGCCCGGACACCCTCTCGAATGATCTAGACCAGGTCAAAGGCTCAACATGAAGGAGGAAGTAGAACTTGAGAAGAATGGTTCTATGGTCCGGACCACAGTGTGTGGCCACATGAAATTGTTTCAGCTCCTTTTAGGGTTTTATGTTAGCATATATATATAATATGATGTACAGCTAAAACACACATCTACCCTGCTTTAGTTTTCAGATTTCTTGAGAGTTTTAGAGAGGTTTTGAGAGTTTTTCAATGGTTGAAGAATGTTTTTAAAGCTTCGCGGAGCTTTCGTAGGATTCGTTGCAATTTTTATTATCCATCATTACGTTTCAGATTCAATTTCAGAGTACGTTTTATTTCGCTTTTCACTTTAATAATATTCTTTCTTCATTTTATTCTTTAGTTTCATGATTTACATGCGTAAACCCTAGTTTCTTGATTCAACGAATGAGGAAGGGTGGGTGATTACAAACAATGGGATGTGCGTAAACCCTTCGCATGGTTTGCGAAAACTCATGCGTAGGGATCTCTACAACTTTCAAAAATGAGAATCTTTGACTATATTCTCTGTAATCACTACTAGTAAAAGTTTTCGATTAAAACTTGTTTAATATTTTTGAACAAACTAAAAATTGGATTTGAACCCAAATATTTTCACAAAATACTTTTCCAGTTTTATAATTCTAAACGAGAATATAAAACTGAGTATTGGGAAATTAAAAAAAAACCCTAACGAATATATCTTTTCAATCTATTGTTCCTTTTACATGAACTTTAGATTGTAGTGTTAAACACATCCTATTGTGAAGTAATTAACCACCCGGAATTGAAAATTGAATCAAAAATCATTTTAGTATTGTGATTATTAGTTAAATTAATTCTTGAGTTAGTTAATGATTGGTTTGAAATTTTGAATTCGTTTATTTCATGCAATTTATGCTTTCATTGAATTTTCTTAGTGGAAATTTTATTTTTGCTGAAAAACAAACAATTTTTTTTCCGAATTCCATTAATTAGTTGTTAATTTGTTCTTTACTTTTAATTTTAAAGTTTTTGGAAAACCCTAGAATTTAGTATTCAACAAACCTTAAACTTTCTTTGAATCTAAACTTAAAATTTCCGTTGCAACCTAGAAACTAAAGACTTAGGTTCCCTCTAGATTCGACCTCGGACTCACCGAGTTAAAACTACACCGCACACCCTTGCACTTGAGGGTTAGTTTAGACGTATTTTCTAGACGCAAGTCAATGGTTCTGATTTGTGTTATATAAATATATATATTATGGGTTTTGCGTAGATTTTTGTTTCTTATATATCCTCTAGAAAAAAAAAATTCAAATTTGAGAAAGAAACTTTTTTGGGTCTATAATTATATGCTTAGAATTTGAAAAAGATTTCTTGAGTTAGTAATGACAAAAATAGTGGAAGGAAAAAATAGAAGAGCAGAGGATAAAGATGAGGGTAGCGAAGAAGAAGAAGAAGAAGTGGTGGGTTTTTTGTTTTTCTATCACTTAACCTAACGCCATCCAATGTTCCAATTTAGTCGCAAATACAGGATTATTAGTGCATGATAACGAGTTACAGGGGCGTAAGTGATTTTGACCCAAGGTATAGGGCTATAAAGGCAACTATCCCTAAATAAACAAGCAAAATATGAAATTAATAAATTGTTTTTGCAACTAGGGATGTAACAGGTAGGATATCTACAAAATTTGATATTCTCATTTCCAAACTAGTTTAGCCACCCTCCACATGTTCCCATCCTAAACCCATTTATTTTTTAGTCAACCCAAACCCGTCGTGTCCTAAACCCCAAAGTATAGGGCTATAAAGGCAACTATCCCTAAATAAACAAGCAAAATATGAAATTAATAAATTGTTTAGTCGCAAATACAGGATTATTAGTGCATGATAACGAGTTACAGGAGCGTAAGTGATTTTGACCCAAGGTATAGGGCTATAAAGGCAACTATCCCTAAATAAACAAGCAAAATATGAAATTAATAAATTGTTTTTGCAACTAGGGATGTAACAGGTAGGATATCTACAAAATTTGATATTCTCATTTCCAAACTAGTTTAGCCACCCTCCACATGTTCCCATCCTAAACCCATTTATTTTTTAGTCAACCCAAACCCGTCGTGTCCTAAACCCCAAAGTATAGGGCTATAAAGGCAACTATCCCTAAATAAACAAGCAAAATATGAAATTAATAAATTGTTTTTGCAACTATGGATGTAATAGGTCGATATCTACAAAATTTGATATTCTCATTTCCAAACAAGTTTAGCCACCCTCCACGTGTTCCCATCCTAAACCCATTTATTTTTTTAGTCACAACCCCAAACCCGTCGTGTCCTAAACCTACGAAACCTAAAAGCAGCCCAAAACATAACTATTCGTTTTAAGCAAAGATCTTACCTGGGGACGAGTGATTTATAGCCTGAATCAAATTGAGAAATTTTCAAAGCATGATTCGTAATGTCAAAGTCCACACCCCATCACTACGAGAGGACAACAATCTCAATAGCATTTTTTTTCAACCCCATCAAATGCCTAGTTCAATTTTTCCACAAGGAACAATACGCACAAAATATATATATATATATATACATATATAAGATTCAATTGCAACATTTACTCAAGTTTTTTATCACATTTCACACCTAGAATCAAAATGCACCTAAAATAATATGACAACAGACCAAGGTCAAATTAAAAAGGAAAAAAGGCAAGAAAAAAGTTCCATACACCACAAGCAGAACAAGTCAAGCTTTAGTGCAAACATTCCCTCAAGTTTTTCATCACATTTCACACCCAGAATCAAAGTATGCCTAAAATAATTTGACAACACAACAAGGTCAAATTTTAAAAAAAAAAAATCATGGAAAAAAAAGTTCCAGGACATTACAAGCAGAACTAGTCAAGCTTCCAGACATCACATATATGTTTATGGGTCCAATCTGACTTATCGAGTCCTTCAAAATTTTGGTTTTATTCCTCTCCCAAAAAATAAATAAATAACCAAACCAAACCAAACCAAACCAAGCCTTTTCCCACTAGGTGGGGTCGGCTATATGGATTTGTCGACACCAATTTGATCTGTTTAGGGGCATGTCCTCCGATAAATCTAGGTAGGTTAGGTCATGTTTAATGGTTTCTTTCCAGCTTCTCTTGGGTCTTCCTCTACCTCTCCTACTCCTGACAATCTCCATACTTTCACACCTTCTAACAGGTGCCTCTGCTGGATGCCTTCTAACATGGCCAAACCATCTTAATCGATTTTCTCTCATTTTATCTTCAATCGGTGCTATTCCTACTTTGCCCCTAATCTCCTCGTTCCTAATCCTATCTTTCCTTATAATCCCACACATCCACCTTAGCATTCTCATCTCCGCAACTGCCATCTTTTGACCATGATTATGCTTTACTGCCCAACACTCTGATCCATATAGCAGCGCTGGTCTAACCGCTACCTTATAATACTTTCCTTTCACCTTGAGGGGAATTTTTCGGTCGCACAAAACCCCCGAAGCACTCCTCCATTTGGTCCATCCAGCTTGAATCCTGTAACTTACATCAGTATCAATCCCTCCATCTTGTTGCACCATAGATCCAAGATACCTAAATTTATCTTTCTCTACAATCTTTTGTGTGCCTAAACTTACTTCTATACTACTCGTTATCCTACTTTGACTAAACTTACATTCCATATATTCCGTCTTGCATCGGCTTAGCCTAAACCCTTTTGTCTCTAACGTATCCCGCCACAATTCTAGCTTAGCATTCACTCCTTCTCTCGTCTCATCTACTAAAACAATATCATCTGCAAATAGCATACACCACGGCATCTCATCCTGAATATGTCTTGTAATCTCATCCATAACTAAAGCAAACAAGTACGGGCTTAACGCTAAGCCTTCATGTAAACCAATCGTGATAGGGAACTCATTAGTCTCTCCCCCAGTCGTCCGTATAGATGTCATGGCTCTATCATACATGTCCTTTATCGCCTCAATATATACGACACATGCTCCTTTCTTTTCTAATACTCTCCATAGAATCTCCCTAGGAACCCTATCATATGCCTTCTCTAAATCGATGAACACCATATGTAAATCTTTTTGACCTTCTCTATACTGTTCCATTAACCTCCTCAAGAGAAAGATAGCCTCCATTGTTGATCTTCCAGGCATAAAACCAAATTGGTTCTCTGAAACGTTTGTTGTCCTTCTAAGTCTTCTCTCAATAATTCTCTCCCATAATTTCATCGTATGGCTCATCAATTTAATCCCGCGATAGTTCGCACAATTCTGAATATCTCCTTTGTTCTTGTATATGGGTATAAGGATACTTTTCCTCCATGCATCAGGCATCTTCTTGTTCTTTAGCACTACATTAAAAAGTTTTGTCAACCAACTTATGCCATCCTCTCCTAAGCACCTCCAAACCTCAATAGGGATACCATCTGGCCCAACCGCTTTTCCATTCTTCATCATTTTTAATACTTCTGTTACTTCTTCCCTACTGATTCTCCTATAGAACATAAAATATAATTCTTCCCTAAAAGTGGTAAACTGCCCCAAATGTATGTCACTACTACTGCTTTCGTTAAATAACTTGTAGAAGTAGCTCTTCCAACGCTCCTTTATCTCCTCTTCCTTTACTAATACCTTTTCATCCTCATCCTTAATGCATTTAACTTGGTTTAAATCCTTGGTCCGTCTATCTCTAGATTTAGCAAGCTTGAATATCTCTCTTTCGCCCTCCTTAGTGTCAAATCGCCTATATAAATCCTCAAATGTCTTTGCCTTAGCCTCACTAACTGCCTTTTTGGTTCTCTTTTAGCTTCTCTATACCTCTCCAAGTTCGCTTCATTTCGATCGTTTTGCCAAGATTTAAAACACTCTCTTTTAACTCTTATCTTGTCTTGGACGGCCTCGTTCCACCACCATGCCTCTTTCTGTGCCGGAGCACTCCCTTTGGATTCTCCTAAGACGTCTTTCCCTACCCTCCTAATACACTTTGCTACCTTATCCCACATAATATTTGCACTCTCATTTACCGTCCAAATGTTTTCCTCTAGTACTCTTTCCCTGAATGCTGCTTGCTTATCACCTTTTAAGTTCTACCATTTAGTCTTTGAGCATCTATACGACTTCTTTTTTCTAGCCCACTTTTGAAGCTGCACATCTATGACCACCTATGTTGGGCAGTCAAGCTCTCCCCCGGTATAACTTTACAATCTTTACAAGCTACACGATCTCTTTTCCTAGTTAAGAAGAAGTCAATCTGTGTCTTTGAGGAGCCACTCTTATAAGTCACCAAATGTTCCTCTCTCTTCCTAAAAAAGGTGTTCGTCACCATGAGATCATAAGCCACTGCAAACTCCAAAATATCTTTACCTTCTTCATTTCTATCACCGTAACCATATCCCCCGTGTATTCCTATGTATCCATCTATGTCGCGTCCTATATGACCATTCAAATCTCCTCCTATGAAGCTGCACATCTATGACCAACAACCTATGTTGGGCAGTCAAGCTCTCCCCCGGTATAACTTTACAATCTTTACAAGCTACACGATCTCTTTTCCTAGTTAAGAAGAAGTCAATCTGTGTCTTTGAGGAGCCACTCTTATAAGTCACCAAATGTTCCTCTCTCTTCCTAAAAAAGGTGTTCGTCACCATGAGATCATAAGCCACTGCAAACTCCAAAATATCCTTACCTTCTTCATTTCTATCACCGTAACCATATCCCCCGTGTACTCCTATGTATATGTCGCGTCCTATATGACCATTCAAATCTCCTCCTATGAAGCTGCACATCTATGACCAACAACCTATGTTGGGCAGTCAAGCTCTCCCCCGGTATAACTTTACAATCGTTACAAGCTACACGATCTCTTTTCCTAGTTAAGAAGAAGTCAATCTGTGTCTTTGAGGAGCCACTCTTATAAGTCACCAAATGTTCCTCTCTCTTCCTAAAAAAGGTGTTCGTCACCATGAGATCATAAGCCACTGCAAACTCCAAAATATCCTTACCTTCTTCATTTCTATCACCGTAACCATATCCCCCGTGTACTCCTATGTATCCATCTATGTCGCGTCCTATATGACCATTCAAATCTCCTCCTATGAAGACCATCTCTCATTGAGGTATCTCTACTAGCATTCCTTCCAAGTCTTCCCAAAACTTCTCCTTATGTACATCTCCTAAGCCCACCTGGGAGGCATAAGCACTAATTACGTTTACTATCTCTTCTCCTAACACTAACTTAATTGCAATAAATAAATCTATATAATAAAACAAGAAAGTTTTTTAAAATGTCACTCTCACAAACTAAGATCCAACAGTTAAGAGCTATTTTTTTATTCAACGATTGAGATCATTTTTATATTTTTAACTTCCCACTCAATTCTCATTTTAGTAGACCCCAGTGTCATCGATTTCACAAAATGGCCTGGGCATTTTAAATTTTACCATATTTCAAGGGTGGAAATAATATACAAATCAAAACTGTCAACTTAAATTCTCCCCAATTATAATTTCTAGAAAATTGAACCTTTCAAATTAAAACACCATAATTTGTGTTTTCTTTTGTGGTACTTATCAAAAATTAATTGGAGAGAGAAAGAGAGACCAAAACACATGTAGTAGTTGTTAGGTCCTAAAGTTTTGGGAAAAAAATTAAAACTCGTGGATTATTATAATTTTTTCAATTTGAACTTTTTGCCCAACGTTTCAACTATATAAGGAACTTAATACTAATTTTGTTCAAAATGCCGTAACCACGGGTTACTATTAGTAAACAAATAAAATATGAAATTCTCTTTGCAGCTAGGGATGTAAATAGGTAGGATACCTATGAAATTTGATTTTCTCATTCTCAAACTAGTTTAGCCACCCTCTACGTGTTCCCATCCAAAAGCCATTTATTTTTTAGTTGGAAACCCAAACCCATCCTATCCTAAACTTGTGAAACCTATCTCGTCCCACCCTATTAGTTATGGTAAAAGTTTTAAAAACTTGCATTCCAAAAGGTTTGCACTCCTAAACGTTTGCACTTAAGTTCTTGGATAAGGAAGGAACATAGGTTTGCCACAAGACCGAATGTGTTCATGTGTTCTTTCCTTCGTCCTATATTAAATATAAGACTAAATAATAAAAATTAAAAATTAATATATAGATATACTAGTCATTCGATGAGCAAAACTAGAAACAAGAAAATTATAGAAATGTGTTTACTTTTATAACTATTTAGATATAATATATTGTATGATGCCAATTGCTTAAAACGTAAATACAACTTTTTTTTTTTTTTCTTTTGGTGATTCTAGTTATACATATCAAATTTAAAATTACTTTCAGTATGTAAGTTCTAATTAAGAAGAAGAAAAACTATCAAAATAATAAGGTTGAAATTAAACAATCTTTAATATATAATTCACTCCTATTTCTTTTTCATCACATTACATTACATTTACCTATCAAAACAATAATGGTAAATTAAACGGACTGCCCTTAAGATTTGAGGAAAATACATAAACTACCCCTGTGATTTTTTAAATTACAGTAACTATCCCTACTTTTTAGATTCTGTTATAAATTCTCCCAAGGCGTTAGTGTGTCGTTAGGAAGGCTAACTCCATGTCCCTTGTGTCAACAAAAATTAGTTAAAAAACAAAGGTAACAGATGAACTAATTTGGCCCAACTCTATCAATTCATAGCTGCTCATGCCTGATTAATTATTAGAGATTAGATATGTGTCCTTTTGATAATTCCAAACTGTTTTGACTACCAAATTATTATTATGAGATTTTGGAATACATGATCACCATTCGGAGCTCGCATATCACGAGTTTTAAAATGTAGGTTGAGATTTGACCTGATTATGCAATTCAGTGCGTAAATCTTCGATTGAAGCTTATCTGAAAATCCAAGAATCATTGGATCTATCTAGACCATTTTACGGGTGCCTAGATATTGACATGAAATTGGAAAGATTGATCGATGTAGTTATAATGGTGATATCTCTGATTTTATGATCAAATAGTCCAGGATCAATATTTAGGACCTTCTAAGTTCATCTATACATCAGCCATCCTAATAGCACATTAACGTCAGGGGGAAATTGTAATAGAATCTCAAAAATGGGAATTGTAAGCGTAACTTCAAAAACTAGAAAAATAATATGTGTATTTTCAGAGGTAGTCAATGTAATTTACCCAAAAATAATAGTAACATTTTAAACGAAGTAGCAGCTAACAATATTTTGACATTTGTATTTGTTTATAAGTTCAAAAATATTAGGCTGACACCTTGGACCTCAAACACAGAATAACAAATTGTAGTAATATATGTAATAGTTATATAATATAATAATGGATTTCAAGCACCTTGTTAGTATAGACAAGAAAGGGATATTGAGTACCAAGTACCGAATACCTACAGACAAATTCCAAACCGTCCCAAACCCACCCAAGTATTTATCTGTAATCCTAAACCCGTCTCAATCCTTTTACGATCTTCTAAATGGATTTGGACAAATTAGTATATATCCAACCCATTATCATCCCTATTTGTAGTCCTTTTTCCCTCAAATGTTCAACAATTTATAGATATGAGACTTTTATGGTACTTCTAAACAGATTTAGGCAGTATGTACTTGTTCTACTGGCATTCCTATTTGTAGCCCTTTTTTTCCTAAAATGATCAGTAATTTATAGATGTATGACTTTTACAGTCAACATTATTAAAATATAGATTCTACAAAATATCTATAAAGGGCACATTAAATCCATTCGTAAAAAGTTAGATTTCACTTCCTACATAAAAATAACACTTGGAAAATGTAGATATACTTATAAATACTATGTCTAAGCATTTTAACTACTCCACATATCTAAGATGAAAACATAGCCTATTACACCATGGTTGTAATTTCATTTACTTTTTTTGTAATTTATTTGGATTTAAAAAAAAAACTTTTTGGGTTGTGTAATGCATGAACTAAATATCAAACTGTATTGAAATTACATCAGTGGTCTCAATCAAATAACAGATAGTTGCTTCCAATCGTTAGAACACACTGGACAATGGCTAGAGAAACCTGTATTTTTTATTAGTTTGAACACCCTGAACACCCACACCCACACCCACACTCATAAAAGTCTGGATTTTTTAATGGTTTCTTTTTTTTCACTTTATTTTTTATTAATTAGACAGCAAGAAAAGATTTTCTTACATCAATCATACATATGCATACTATGTTAAATTAATGATAATGTTTAAATTTAAAATTTTCATTTAAATAATTTTGATATTGCTCATTATATCACATCACATCAAATATTATTTTTTATAAATAAATAATTTATCAAATAGATAACAAGGGGATACCCACCTAGCAAAAGATCATATTGATTATATGATACAGAAGCTATATTTTAAAATGTACTTTGCAAGAGAAAATATTGTATCAATTCCTATTATTAATATGAATGAATTTTTTATTATTGTACCAAAAGAACGAAGGGAAAAAAAATGAAATGAATTACTTTCTTCATCATTTTTTATTCAACTAAAAGTAATAAGCACGTTATTTCAATAAATTAGAAATAATAGGTCCCAATTAATATTGACATTGTTCAAAATTTCAAGAAAATATACTAATAAAAATCCTTAACAAAATTGATGATTAATTTTATTGAATATTTAATGAAAATGATATATTAAGCATTGTCCAGAAATAGAAAAAAAAAATAACAATATAAATGGCTATAATTGTTGTTGATCATAAAAAAGTAATCCTAATTCCTAAACTTACATAACAGTTAAAAAAAAAAATTCAGACATAAAAATTTATAATATAAAAAAATCAGACATAAAAATTTATAATATAACCAGAGAAAGGACAAATTTAAGAACAAAATATATCTAAAATCGGTCACCCAAAAAAAATTACATCTAAGTCTTTTTTAGGTAGAATCTCGATTTTACCCCAAAAAATTGTTATTTTAACAATTTTACAGTTCAAATCTTGATTTTAACAATTTCACCCCCTAATGCGATTTTTATATGATTTAACTAGTGTTCCCTCTCTAGAATCATAAAATGATACGAATTTATAATTTAAATCGTTATTTTAGCAACATTGTTTACGGCATTTCTAAATGGATTAGAGCAGCCCGGTACACCCCCATCCCATTGCCATCCCTATTTACACCCTTCTTTTTTTTGTTTTTTTTTTTTTAACCAAAATGTTAGCAATTTACAGATATTTGGCTTTTAGAGTACTTCTAAACAGATTTGAGCAGTATGTACTCCTCCTATTATCGTCCCTATTTACCCCCTCTTTTTTGCTAAAGTGTTTAGCAATTTACAGATATATGACTTTTAGGGTACTTCTAAATGGACTTGGGCGAGTCCCATTGCCATCTTTATTTGCAGCCCTCCTTTCCTTAAAATTTTTAACAATTTATATATACAGGACTTTTAGGGTACTTCTAAACGGGATTTGGGCGGGTCAGCATGTACCCGTCCTAATGCCAACCCCATTTGCAGCCCTCTTTTCCCAAAATACTTAGCAAGTTACAGGTATTAGGGTGAAGGCACACACACTATGTGCGTGTTTTCTTTCCCATTTCCTATAATATTTTTCTAATCGTCTTCTCCTCCATTACTCTTTTCTCTCTCTTACTGATTATTCTTCTTTTCTTACATTTTTTCCCTTCCTACCCCTATCTATTCTCCCTTATTATCCCCTAAAATGTTCAGCAATGTATAGATATATGACTCTCGGCTCAGCCTGTCAAAACCTGAACTTTATCTCACACTTTTTCTATCCCATTCTCTACAATCAAAATTCTTTAGCCAGAACAAATTCATCGCCACTCAAAACACTATTAGAGAAAATAATTTACAACCTATCAATTCAAAATTATCACAACGCATACACACAGATTCATGTATACAAAGCAAAACCCCAAATTAGAAAAATGAGAACCCGACAAAAAAACTGATGATAGAACAGCTTTGGGCGAGCAAAGAACTCACAGCGTCGTCTGTCTGAATCTGAACCTTCTTGAACTCAGAGTCTACCATCATCGAACGGACCTGAAGCCGAGAAGCGAAAGGAGAGAGCGTTCCAGCGAGGCCGAACAAGACTCTGGGCTCGAGGAGGGATTTTGCGAAGGTTCGGGAGCAACTAGCCACTAATGCTACTCCACGCGTTAGCATATATCAGCACCAAATGTAACCGTTGTTTTTGAGCCGTTGACGAGGCGATGACACGACGTCGTTGGACACTTCCCTAGAAAGCACTTCTGGGCAGCATTTTGATAATTGACACTTTTTTTAAATATGAAGGCTGACCTAGTAATTAATTTCGTAACATTGAAGGCGGTTTAATAACGTTGTCGTTTTTTTGTTATTATTTTTTTATTATCGTTTTCTACTTTTTGTTTCTTGTTGTTATTTATTTTTTCTAAAATGAAAATTGAAATTGCATTTAAAAATGCAAGTTTGTTTATAATTATTAATTTTTTATTTTAAGAAATATTTAATTTTATTAGTTTTAAAAAATTAATAGGACTTAATAAAATATATTTTATATTTAATCAATATAATTAATTAAATTAATACAGTAACTTATTTATTAAAATCATTTAATTCAATAAATATAAAATATATTAAATTATATTATTTATTAAAAATAATTCAATAAGATATATTTCATATTAAATAAATAATTAAATTAGATTATTTATTTTTAAATTAATTAAATTCATTTAATTATTTATTAGAATAATTTAATAAAATATATTTTATATAAATTAAATTAATTAAATCATAAATAATTTAATTTAATTATAATATTTATTTAAAATAATTTAATAATAATTATTAAATTAAATTAAAAATTAATGTAATTTAATTATTTATTATTAATTATTTTTATATAAATTAATTTAATTATTAAATTAAATAAATTAAATATGATATTTATTTTAGATAATTTAGCAATAATTAATTATTAAATTAAATTAAATTAATTAATTTAGTTTTATTATTTATTAAAAATAATTTATATTAATTTATATAATTAATTTAATTTATTGAGTTTAATTATATTATTTATTAAAATAACTTATTTTAATAAAATATTTGAATAAAATAATTTATTTTTATGTAATGTAACAAAACTAGACAAAGTTTTAAAATTGACAAAATATTAACAACAAAAAAAAAATCAGAGTGAAAATAACTTTTTTCTGTTTTTGTTTTCATTTTTTTTAAAAACAAAAAAACGTAAACAGGTTTATTAAACATGTTTCGGTTGCAAGTTTACAAAATTTTAAAAACATAAACAGAAAAACAGAAAACGGAAACGTTACCAAACCGGGCCTGACTATTTGGAGACTGATAGACTATGGAGGTAATTAATAATAATTAAGAGGTAATAAAATTACGATGCTTATGTTAACATTAAAAAAATAAATATTAGTTGATTATAATTATGGGTTTGTTTGGAATTCCAAAAAAACCCAAAAAATTTCAAAAAAACTTCAAAAGTTTTTAAATCCCTCCAATCAAATTTTGCCACTTATCATTTTACATCACATCAACCCCACCTTTTGGTTTTTTTTTATTTTTTTGAGACTCCAAACACCCCCTATATTATGAGATTTTTTGAAATTATAAAAATTAAGATAAAATGTGGTTTGGATTTCTTTTTAACGTTTGGAGCGTTATTAACAAATCACAAAAAATAGAGATAAATAATGTCATTCGAACAGATTTTGGTGTGTTCAAACAAATTTTGACAGATACTTTTTTACTTTTTATATCATAATTTTTTGAAATTTGTAAAAATTTTATTTGGAGGGAGATCTCGGACATGTGACATGCATCCATCTCGAACACATGATGCCTATCTGAAGAGAGGACAAGTTGGTGGCTAAGAAATCGGCTGTCTTTTGTGTGGTATTAATGGATGGTCATAAAAGGTATGCTCATACCCACTACCAATTACGGCTTTGGCTGCAACTATACCAACTATACAACGTGATTTTGACCATAGCTGCATTATTGCTCATGATGTCCAGGTGAGGGTTACACGTGCCAAAGAACTTATAAATATATAAGGGATGAGAAAGGGAGGTAATTACCATTTTGTTACCATACAAAAAAACTCTACTAAAATCGTTTCTAAACTTTCCCTTCCCCAACTCGTATTTTAACTTGACCGTTGGAGGGGTGTTCTATCGAACACCATCCAGCTGGCAGTTTTGTTTCAAGGTTTAAGTCACGAGCCGAGAAGCCCAAGGCACCAGTACTATTGGACATTCATTCGACCCCACCAAAAGTACCCTTACACTTGGTCGGACACATCAGCAGATGATCTTGTTGATTTTTTTGACACTCTAATCAACGCCGTTTGTTAGAAACGAGATCACACTCCCACGAAGTATACAACCAACCATTAGTTAAGATGAGCAGAAGCAACAGAGAGGACTTATTAGGAAAAGATCCCCCAGGGTAAAGTTGGAGGTATCCAGAAGGTCCGTTGATTGCGAACAATCCCCTGCGCATGACCAATCCATCAAGCACGAATGCTCTAGAGGGCACGAATAACTCGCTAATCAGCAAAACTACTGGGCTATTGACTACAAGCTCCCGATGTAGAATGGGCTCACTATGAACCGATACCAAACGAAGATATGACAGAGAGAGTACGAGCTAAAGATCCTTTGCAATCAAATGGGCCTATATATTGAGTATTCACAGGCTAGAGACGAAGACTACCATTCTTATCACGGCTCTCACAAGAACAGATATCATTAGCCATCTGACACCTTTCCAAGAGGAGGAGTCCTACACTATGGAGGAGGAAAAGGCGGCCTCCATTAACAAGTCACTCCCTCTCGCCCTAACAAAGAATAGAGAGGCAATCCAGCTCAGACTCGCACAAAAATGAAACTTGTTCTAAACGATGGCACCCCTCAGCAAATAAACAACATGGAGAAGATAGCAGCGATCTAAAAGAACGGGTCCTCAAACAATTGGCCGATTATGCTGATCAGAGGACGGACCACTCTACCCACCATTTAGCCAGAAGGGCTGTCAATTGTATTACTACTTCACCATTCACTGGCAATATCGAACAAAGAACCCCCTTTGTTTATCTCTTCGAGTTTCATTCTCTACGATGGCAAAGCTGACCCAGTGGGGTTTGTACATTATTACAGGTAAGTAATATCCCTCTAGAGCTCCAATGATGGACTCATGCGTAAAGTTTTTCATACTAGCTTAGGGGAAATGGCCATATAATGGCCCGATAGGCTGGAACTGAGGTCGATCAGCATCTGGACCCAACTGGTAGAAGCCTTCATGGCTTACTTCATCACCAACAGCAAGCAACCCTACTTTGTAGATACACTAATGACTATGAGAAAGAAAAATAACAAGAGCCTGAGGAGCTATGCTCGACGTTACTTCAAAGCCTATAATAAAATCGAATGATGTTCTGAGCAGATCGCCGTGGTTTCCTTTAAGCTCGATTTATCACACGATGAGAGACTCTGGCAGTTGTTGACTAAGCGACCAGCCGATGATCTGGACGACCTGATGAACTGCATCAAGAAATATTCCAAAATTAACGATAAGACTAAGAGCGCCAAAAAAGAGCCTCTGAAGAAAGGGAAAGAGAAAGTAAAAGCACAAGCATGTGTTGGTGATAAGAGGCAAAGTAGGAAAGACGTATTCAGAGCCATCCATAAAGTCTTTAAAGTCCCAATCTTCAAGTTGCTACTAAAGATCAAAGATGAGCCATACTTAGTGTGGCCTCACAACATGGGTGAAGATCCATCCGAAATGGATTAGTCCCTGCATTACGTCTACCATCGAGATAAGGGTCATCACACTGGGCAGCCAAGCATTTAAACACCACTTGGAGGGGCTGGTATGCGCAAGCCACCTGCGCGAGTTTATTGACGATTAAAAAAATGACGAGAGACAAGCCACACGGCTTGCCAAAGACGATAGGCCGCACAAACGCAGCTATTGACCACCTAGAGGATTAACAACATGGTACACCTTGGCTATGAGTCCCAAGAAAAGGAAATCAGATCTCGGCCGAATTACATAAAAGCGGCCCACCTCATAAAAGAAGCAGCATGAAGTTAGAACAAAAGGTCACCTTTACAGATAGCGATCTGGAATGTGTTCAGCAGTCGTATAACGACGCTCTAGTAGTCACTCTAGACATAACGCGACTGCAAAGTACGTCACATCCACATTGATCAAGGTAGCTTAATAGAAGTAATGTACTATGGGCTCTTTAAGGAGCTCGAATTGTCAGAATCCAACCTTAGCCAGCCCATTGCCCTCTGATCGGGTTAAGCTCGGCACCAATTTGGCCACCCAGTAGAGTTACGATCCCTACATGAGCTAAGCCAGTGGTACTGCAAAAGGAATTCTTAGTGGTGGATGTCCATTTTTTATATAACTCCATCATAGGGCACCTATGGCTGCATAAGATGAAGGCTATCTCCTCTACCTACCACCAAATAATCAAGTTCTCGACACCTCAAAGAGTGCTCTCAAATAGAGAAGACCAGATTATCTCTAAAAGGTGTCACTTGATTGCTATCGAATCCAAGAATATCCCTAACGAGGTCAAGTCGATAACTGGAACAGAGGATACGCTGACCTTAGAAGATTTAGAAGAAAACCCAATGAAAGGCAATCGAAGAATTAGAGTTCATCCCTACCCAGGAATCCAATCTGGAGAGATTCTTCTTGATCAGGAAAAACCTTCTCAACCATAAAAAACAGAAGCTGGTAGACCTCCTGAAGCGAAATTTGGAAGTATTCATATGGATCCCGTACGAGATGCCAGGAATCAACCCTGAGGTCATGTATCATAGGCTCAGTGTGCTACCAACCATGAAACTAGTCATCCAAAAAGGGAGGTGGTCATCTTCTATGCATACAGAAGCTGTAATCAAGGAGATTAGAAGACTACTCGAAGCCAACGCAATCTAAGATGTTAGCTATCCAGAATGGCTCTCTAATATAATGGTAGTGAATAAAAAGAATGGCAAATGGCACGTATGCATCAACTTTATTAACCTTAACAAAGTCTATCCAAAAGATTCTTTCCCTTTACCAAAAATAGATCAACTTGTCGATGCTACCGCAAGGCATAAGATGATGAGCTTATTAGTTGCTTACCGGGGTTATCACCAGTTCCCATGTTCCGACTAGATCAGGAAAAAATGGTGTTTATTACGCCCAGAGAGGTTTATTGCTATAACGTAATGTTGTTCTGACTAAAGAATGCCAGAGCCACCTATCAAAGTATGGTCATAAAGATGTTTGGCAATCAAATCGGCAAAACGATGGAGGTGTACATCAACTATATGGTTATCAAAAGTAGAGCAAGAGCTAACCATTGATCCGACCTAAACGAAGTGTCTAAAATCCTGAGGAAGTTTTGTCTATGACTCAACATTACCAAGTGTGCCTTCGAGGTATGTTTGAGAAAATTCCTTGGGCATCTGGTGACCAAGAAAGGTACAAAGGCTAATCCAGACCAAATCGCTTCCATACAAAGGTTGTGTCACTCAACCACGGGAAGGGAAGTCCAAAGACTGATGGGTAGGGCAGCAACGTTAAATTGCTTCATTAGTCGGTCTTCTCACCAATGTAAACCTTTCTTTAGGTATTGAAAGGAAAGCGTATCTTACACCGGGACGAGAAATACGACTGAGCATTTGAAGAGTTAAAAAGTTATTTGGCGTCATCTCCACTTCTATGCACTCTTCACTCCAGAGAAAGGCTACAAATATATTTGACAGTGTCCGAGCATTCAGTCAATGTAGTTCTCATAAGAGATGAAGACAAAATATGATGACTAGTTTATTATATCAGCAAAATGATGATCGGAGCGGAATAGAGATACCTCCCTATCGGAAAGTTGGTATTAACACTAATTATCGCATCGAGAAATTTGTCACACTACTTCCTAGGTCATTTAATTGTGGTATCTACAAAGCACCCACTCAAGTCTGTACTCAGAAAGGCTAACTTATCCAAAAAGATAGCGAAGTGGGTAGTCGAGCTTGGGTCATATGACATGAGGTTCATACCTCAAACTACCATCAAGGGGTAAGCACTTGTAGACTTTGTGGTCGAATTCGTCTCCCCATTCGATACCGAGGAATGCAATATGTCCGAGGCCATTGGCAAAAGAACTTAGAAAATCCAAGTGGATGGCACGGTAACAAAGGAAGGCTCAAGGGCTGAAATTATGCTAACCTCATTAGAGGGATTAGTCTATGAGCATGTTATAGAACTAAGATTCTGAGTAACAAACAACGAAGCTGAGTATGAAGCCATATTGATTGAGCTCAAGCTGGGTCATAGGTAATTTACACAAAAATCTCATATGTTTGCATGATTTTTAAATAATTTGCATACCATGTATACATAGTGCTTGTGTTGACTATGTGTTGCATGCTTGATATTTGTTAGAATACTTATATGCCTAGATCTATTATGCCATACATAATTGATGCTATGTTTCTGACATTAATCTGCACGTGCACGAGTCGTTGATAGCAATTTAAATTTATATACTCGTTGTTTTTTCATAAGAGAGAGGGTTTAAAACATTAAACTTATTCTCTACAGTGGTAGGTGATACTAAACTAATCTAAATTATTTTTGGATTGAGGGATTACCCGGACATAGGTTTGTTTAAGGACAGGGAAGTGAAGGAAAATACAATAAAATAAAAATAACAAACTAATTAATGAAGAATATGTTTGCATTAGGCCATTGCAACAAGTATCCTAGCTAGCATAAAGTCAAGTGAGAGTAAGAAAAGGCATGTATGATTGGACATTAGCAAAATTGATTACAATTGGGTAAGACATTAAGTTGTCCACTCATTAGGCATTCATGATCATAATATCACTGAATTAATTTCTAAAAATCAAAATTTAAGCTCTGAAAAGGGTGGGCCATTGAACCACAAAATGCTTACAAGCTTTCAATCATAATATTGCCCAATTGAATATGATAGGACCAAGACACAACCATATAAAATGGGAAATGACTAGAATTTAATAAAAATAATTTATAATTGGTCAACACATCGAATCACGAGTTTTATTATGACCTAAACTCGTAACATTGCCGGATTTGATTTGTAAAACTACTTGGAAGAATTAATTTTAAATGGCGAGCCATATGGTCTTGAATTCACCACATAATTTATAATCATAATATTTCACAATCAATTTCTAGGGTTTTTAGAAAAAAAAAGTCCCAAATTTCATGTTAGAATTTTATATTACTTTCATATAAATTGAGCAGAATGTTGAGAAGCTAAGGGACTCTATGTTTCCACGGTTCTCATATTAATTCAAGAACCATAGAAACCTAAAATTTAGAGAAACCCAACACACCCATTTGCCCCACATCATCACCCACCACAACCGAATACAAGAAATAAACATTTAGGCATCAATCATTCAACATTCAAAGGAAAAACTAAGGTTTGTGTGTAAATCAACCAAGAAAAATAAATAATAGAAGTTGGAAGAATTAGGGTTTGTATTACCTCACAGATCATAATAACCAACAATTTAAGCTTATGGGTCCTTTGCTCTTAAAACCTAAGTTAGATACATTTAATTACAACAAAATAGCAAAAGAAAGGAAATAATGCAACATGAAAAAGAGAGAGAGAGAGATTTGATAGAAAATCTAGAAAAATTTAAGGATTTTTGACCTTGGAGGCTTAGGTTGGGTATTTATAGATATAAAGGTGAAATTACAATAATAACCCTAAAAAATAGGCCCAAGTAGACACTGGGGTACTCACGGGGAATGCACAGTTATGCCCACGGGGTGCTAGTGTATACTGTTAAGTAGTGAGGCATTAGGAGACATGCGATCGTGGAGCGAATTGAAGGCTAAGCACTAACAGCCCGATTGGATGCCGCTAAAGCACGGGGGCAAAAATTTTGCCCATGGGTCCCGCATTTTTTTGCTTGGTTTGGCAGCCGATTCTTCCCCGGTTTTATTTTGCGCAGTATTAAATTTAGCCCCCACAGGGGGGATAATTTTTAGTTAGGGTTTGGGCTAGCTAAAAATTATCCCCCTTCAAGTGGATAAATTTTTGACGTTTTTAACCTTCGTTAATGGTATTGTTAACTTGATTAAAATAAATATAATGCTAATAAAAAAATAATAGATATGCCAACAAGTCAAAATAAACATAATTAAAAAAATTGGATAATAACCAACTATTCAAAAGTACATATTTAAAAAAAAAAGTTTTTTAAATAAATTTATAAAAAATTAAATTTTCAATGAAATAAATAATATAACTTCAAATTGTCCAAAAATAATTAAATAGAGTGGGTTTTGTAATTTAATATTTAATTTAATAAGTAACCAAGTTTAGGATACCACAAGGGCAAAAGAGTCATTTAATTGATTTTTTTCATCATTCGCCCTCTCTTATTTATAAAACATCCAAATCAAGTCAAAAGTTATCCCCCTCCATAAATATCACATCAATGTGGGCCAACCCTTTAAAAATAAAACCCCCTCTTATCTTATACCTCCTCTAAAACTTATCCCCCTAAAATTTTAGCACCATCCAATCGTGCCCTAAGGGTAGAAACAAATCGAACCGAACCGAATTTTAACTTGTTCGAATTCGGCTTGAACTCAGTTTGAGCTTTTATATAGGATCGAGCTTAACTCGATAAAGAAAAATTTAGACTCGAACTCAGCACGCGAATAACTCAGTTAAACCAAAACGATGTCATTTTAGTTTAAAATATAATAAATAAAATATAATAAAAATATTATTAATAAAATATAAAAATATTATTAATATTTTTATATATATATTATTTTATTGAGTAGGCTCGCGAACTTTTAAGTCGAGATTTTCTAGACTTGATTTTGAACTCAAATTTAAATGAATCATAAATCAAATTTAATTTGAACTCGTTTTAGTCACAAGTTAAGTTCGATTTTTTTTTGAGCTGAGTTCGAATAATTCGTGAATAATTCAGATTTGTTTCCATCCTTTCCAAAAGCGTGCCATTTTGGCAAAGCTCTGACACGGGCACGGCCAAAATGGCCCTTAGATAGTGGAACACGGCTAGAGATCTTGCGACCCGCACGTGCTTTGGTGGCAGCCTCCGCTGCGTGTCTCATGCACTGTGGCAGCGTCAGCTTCCATTTTAACGCCAGCTGTGTAGTGTCCGGGCCTGTGTCTACACGCCTGGGGGTATTGCTCCACGCGTTGGAGTGTCTTATGTTGTCCTCTATTGCTAGGCAGGCTGTTTCTTGGCTGTTTTAGCCAATTCTCGTGGGCCTTGTGGTTAGGAAATAATAGGACTCCAAAAATGTCTTTGACTTGGCTTGGGCAACCTTGGCTTAGGCATGCCTCAAATGATCCTTTTTGGGCCGCGCCCTACTTGTTCGATAAAATGCCCCCATTAAAATTAACTAAAGCATTTGTTAACTTGTATCTCGAGTAGCTACTAAGAATGAATGAAAATATAATATTTATCTATTTTTATTTAAGTCCAAAGAAATTTAAAAGGATTAATAAATTTTATCAGCAGCTGAGTCTCCAAAAAAAAAAAAGTATTATTTACATTAATTGATAATTATTACTTTTAAGATAAAATTGTAAAATTACTCATATTTCTTCTTTGAAGCAAAATTATTGAAGTAGACTTTTACTTCTATCATGATTCCTCTTCATAGGTGTGATAAGAAGAAAAGATTTTACATTCTCTTTTTATCCAAAATCATAATTTATTCAATAGAAAATAATTTTATAATTTTATATTTTGCACATTTATCAAAATTTATTTTTGCACAAAATCACCAAAACAAATTTTTACTTCTACCTTACTTAATCTGTGCAATAAGACAACCAAAAGATTTTATATTCTTCTTACGTTCAAAATCATGATTTCTTCAATAGAAAATAACACAAGTAAGTAATTTTAAATTTTGTAAATTTATCTGAATTTATTTTTACATATATTTTTTACTTGTACCTATTCATCAACTAAAATTTTTGAATAATTTAATATTTAGTCTCTACGAGTAGGAGTTTGATTTGTTTTGGTAATTTTGTTTTAAAGAACAAGGAATAATGTTATAATTTCACATTAAAAATAACTTATTAATTAATGTAAATAAACATTTTTTTTTGAATTCTACCATTCATAAAATTTCGTCTATTTTTTTTTTGACTTTAGAGCCAAAATAAAAATTATTATGCGTTATATTTTTATTGACACATTAAGAGTGCTTTAAAGACACCCATTAACACAACCCATTAATTAATTATAGAACTGCGTGTATGTTTCTGATACTGTCAAATCAATTTTGAGTTTTTAAAAGGCAAATCTTCCGTAACTTTGGGTGTAATTATTTACGGGATATAAATACAGGATTAAAAATATAAATTATATTTGTTTGATTAATTTAATTTTATGTTTAATTTGTAATATTATATAGGGGGCTTTTGGAGTGTAAAAAAATAAAAAAATTAAAAATTCGTGTTAATATGATGTAAAAGTGATACATGATGAAATTTAATTAGAAGAATTTAAGAACTTTTGAAATTTTTGAAAAATTTTGAAGTCCCAAACACACCCCCATAATTGGACTGAATTTTATGTTTCTTAAAATGGAGCATATGCTATTCAATGGAGAGTGAGATGACATACTCCCACTAATGAATTTGTTTCCTATTATTTAAAATTTTAAATTTATTTTCTGTCACATTTTATATCCAATTATATATTTTATCTCAATTATATTTCACCAACTAAATATAAAAAAAAATCTATAAAAAAAATTAATTCCATAATAATATCTAATTTTGTATATTATCCTATATGATCTTTATACTCCATCATTCAACCTCTCTAATTAAACATAATTTGAGTAACAATCACTTTGTTTTGACACTTCTCAATTTTTTTGTTTTCTTCAGATTTGACTAAATTTATTTTCTATAATTTTAATTTTTTTTAAATTATAAAGAACAAAAATAACAAGTTAACAAAAAGTAAAAAATTATTTACTAAAAAAATTATTTTTTTCAAATATAAAATAATTAATATTTTAATAATTAATTAGCAATCAATTAAAAAAATATTTTTTTCCATTCTCAAACTAATCCAATACGACAAAAGATAACGAAAGTTCGAGAGAGGGGCAGAGACCGGACAACTGCGGGTGAGAGAGATTTTTTTTTTTGGTTTTACATATGTTGGAACCAGTATATCAGGATTTGTTGTCAGAACGAAATTATTTAAAAATTTACTGTTAATAAGGAAACACGGTATCATACCGTGGTTATAGTTGCTTACGAAAAATAAAAAAACACTACCTGAAATAGCGGTTCTGAAAAAATCACGATTTAAAATCACAGGTATTACGAACAACCACCTTCTAAAAACGTAGTTTTATGGTCGTGTGGTCTGTCACTCTCCCAGTTGGGTAATTTATATAAAGAATGTTTGAGATTATATTTTATGTTTTCGTCCCATCAGACTCCTTTGAATGTAAAAACACATTTCTTGTTTCCATTTATAGGTGTGTATTCTTTCAAAATTTTGAAGTGAATCTGTGTATAATATATATATATATATATTTAAAACTAATTAAATAATATTTTTTAAAAATTTTTCATAACTATATATATATATATATTTTAAATTACATTATGTCTAGAAAGTGAATACAGTAAAAAATAGATATTATTTACAAAATTTAATAGACATTTAATATGAAATGTCATGTAATTCTCTGAAATCTTCTTGTTAAAATGATCATTAAATAGTTAAAAGGCGAATTCTGTTTTTTTGTTTTGTGTAATGAGAATTTAATAATTAGTTTTTAAAGAGGAATAAAAAAAATATTACACTAAAGGCTCTTGTTTGGTAATGTTACCGTTTATCTATTTATATTTTTTTGTTATCATTTTTTTTTGAAATTAAAATTAAAATTGTGTTTGGGAAAGTAATTTATTTGCAGTAATTAATTTATATTTTAATAAAATATTTAATTTTTTAAAATTTTTAAAAAATTAATTGAATTTAATAAAATATATTTTAATTAATGTAATTAATTATCAAATTGTTTTAATTAAATTATTTATTAAATATAATTTAATTAAAAAACATATTAAATATAGTTTATTAAAAATAATTTAATAATTAATTTGATTTAATTGTATTATTTATTAAAAATAATTCATTTTAATATAATGCAAAAAAAACATATTAAATTTAATTATTTTTTTAAAAATTTTAAAAAATTAAATATTTTATTAAAATATAAATTAATTACTGCAAATAAATTATTTTCTCAAACACAGTTTTAGTTTTCATTTCAAAAAAAAAAAATAATAACAAAAAAATATAAATAGATAAATAGTAATATTACCAAACAAGAGCCTTTAGTGTAATACTTTTTTTTTTCTTCTTCAAAAACTAATTATTAAATTCTCATTACACAAAACGGACAAACAGAATCCACCTTTAACTATTTAATTATCATTTTAACAAGAAGATTTCGGAGAATTATATGACATTTCATATTAAATGTCTATTAAATTTTGTAAATAATATCTATTTTTTTTACTGTATATTCACTTTCTAGACACAATGTAATTTAAAATATATATAGATATATAGTTATGAAAAAATTTAAAAATATATTATTTAATTAGTTTTTAAAAAAAATATATCTATTATACACACACTTACTGCAAATTTTTGAAAGAATACACACTCATAAATGGAAACAAGAAATGTGTTTCTTACATTCACAGGAGTCTGATGGAACGAAAACATAAAATATAGGGTGCGTTTGGAGTCCCAACCAAATTTAAAAATTTTCAAAAGTGTATTTTAAAATTATTGTGTAATGATTGTTGAATGTTTTATTTAATTTGATATAAAATTGTTAAAAAGTATATAAAGTGACACGTGCCAAAATTTTAGTGGAAGATTTTGAAAAATTTTAGAATTTTGTGTATTTTTTGTACACGTGTCAGATCACTTTTTTTTAAATTTTGACAAAATCCGTTGGAACGGATCAAAATGATGCGTTCTAACGGCATTTTAAATTTTTTGTCAAATATGTCAGCAACAGACCGTGTCAATTTTTAAATTTTTTTAAATTTTTTTGAGGTTTCAAATGAAACCATAATCTCAAACATTCGATATATAAATTACCTATACGAGAGAATGATTGATCACATGACCATAAAATCGCGTTTTAAGAAAACAGTTGTTAGCAATACTTACGATTTCAAATCCCGATTTTTTCAAAACTACTATTTCCGATAACGTTTTTTTATTTTTTTGTAAGTGATCATAA
This sequence comes from Vitellaria paradoxa, assembly GCA_019916065.1. Lineage (NCBI taxonomy): Eukaryota > Viridiplantae > Streptophyta > Magnoliopsida > Ericales > Sapotaceae > Vitellaria > Vitellaria paradoxa. The sequence continues at coordinate 21,717,104 of CM034234.1, read as the reverse complement.
TTGCGGTATGATACTACATTTTTTCATTAATAACAAATTTTTAAATAATTTCGTTCCGACGGCAAAACTTATCGTACTGGTTCCAACATCCGTATAAAAAAAAAATTCGGTGAGAGAAGGGTAAGGACGGCCAATCACTTCATTGGAGTGTACGATTAATATATGTGTCAATCAAAGTTCCACGCACGTCACTACTGATGTTTCACCTTTTGTTCCGTAGCACTACTGTGGATAGAAACTCCATCCACCGCCATTCATCTGTGGAAGGTGGCGCCACCTCATAACCTTACCTTGCCCAGTTGGAGTACTCTCGTGACTACGTGGTTCATTTGCGTCCAAAATAGCTTTTACATCCATTATTTGTTTTAGTCAATTGGGACCATTCTATTATTGCATCCGTAGTCCGATCAAGCCACTTCGGTTGAAGGTAATTTCTTATAATATCTTCGACTGCTGCATGCGCAGTCAAATTGACCGTATGAATTATTAATTTATAATTTAATTTAGTTTATTTTTTATTATTTTAAATATATCCACAGTAACATTAGCGTGTCGGGTTGTTCAAGTGATTTGTACGAACATTGATTCACGGATGAATTCGGGAAAATTGCCAAGGGCCTAATGTATATAAAGAGTGTATTTAGAGTGAAAAAAATGAGATAAATTGAGATAAATTAAAATTTTATAATGCGTGCAGTAAAAGAAAAAAATTAATATGATATAAAGTTAATAAAAATTTATAAAATTTTTTATTATTTATTTGTAAACGAAACGAGGCTAAAATTAAGAAAAAATTTGGATTTCAGGCGGATTTAGATGTTTCACTACCTTAACTGATATAAGAGTTTGAATTGACAGAATATAATCACGAGAGTTTGAAGTAGGGTGGCCTTGCTTGAGTTATAAAAATTTAAATTAAATTAAAAAATTTTAAATTTAGCTAAATTTAAAAATAAAAAATTACACTAAAAAAAAATTTGGACAGGCCACTACTTTGGTGAGCTCTAAGATACGTTCACCCTTGATTTTATTTATTTTAATGAAGAAGAGAAATAATGTATTAAAATTGGGATTTATCGATTAACACCAAATAAGAAGAGGATAGCAAGCGGTACTGAGATTAAAATAAGAAAGAAACAATGTCTTTTATTGTCAAAAATGAGTAAGTGCTGATAAAAAAAAAATAAATTACGAAATTAGGTTAAATGTGCTAATTGTGAAAAATTTCAACAACCTAAATCGTTCAAGATCATTGTTATTGTCCATAATAATAATATGAAATATTGATTAGTACTGTAAAACAGTTCTATGTCACAGATCAAGCAGTCGAAGCATTCGAACGCTAACACGAGGAGGAATCCAAGAAGTCATTTGGAGCTCTAAAAAAGTTTAAAAAATTCTTAAAAGTTTTAAAAGTTTTGATTTTTTTAAACTCTAAAAAATTCTATTTTTTAAAAAATTTATCAAAATTCATTGGAACAAATCATTATAGTGTTTTTCAATAGATGTTGGCAAATTTTTTAAAAAGTTATATTGTCATTTGTATAAAAAAGATTTTACAAAACTCTAAAAGTTTTCAAGACTCTCCACTAAATTTTATCAGTATTACTTTATGTAATTTTAACAATTTTATATTAAATCAAACACAAACATCCAATCTTAAATAATTTGTAACATTTCAAATTCCAAAATATTTCACTTTTGTTAACTTTTGGAGTTTTCTTACACTTCAAATGACCTCTAAATATCTTCAAAATAATTTTAAAAACTACAAGGACAATTTGTATAATTTTTAATAAACCTCAAAAATAAGTAATGTAATTTATTCTTATATTTACAATACTAATTAACAAGCATAAGAGAAGTCCAGTTTTCAGTCGAAATAATCGACTGACCATAAAATGGGTTAACCCTAGGGCAATTAATTTAGTGACGACAGATGGTTATATAAATATTAATCAAATTCCTACCAAACCACTATTACTTTTATCACCATATCATAAAGAATGTCACATATTACTGTTAGTTTTTAGAGATTGACAAATCATGGACAATCTAATGAGTACTCATTGAGTCTATATACTTAGATAGTGGTTGAGTGGCCTTGGCACATAGATATCTTTTGAGATATTGAAGCGGTAGGAAAAATGTAGAAGAGCAGAGTTATGGAACAACTTGTCACTGGAAAGTCATTGGATTCACTGAAAATATCGCTGGAAAAAATAGAATACATGACATGACTAAATGTTCCTCTCTAGCATTGCTGGCTTTCTCGCTGGGCAAAATATTATTGATGTTAAGGCAGTTAGAGACTCGTCGGCAATCTCGCCCTAGCGAGACGTTGATCCTATTATGGAAGCCTGTTGATTCGAACAAGATTTTGAACCTATTATATATTCAACCTTTCTCTTAAGGTTTCAATACATAGAGAGCGAAAGTTATGTTACCTATGCTACTTTAAGAAATTCTCAAACGTAGCCAAAATTATCATACACTTAGATTTTTGACCCTTAGAGTTGAGAAATGGTCTTTCACTAGTGAGGGTTTATTGTTGTGATATAAACAAAGTCTCAACGCAAGAGATCAAGGGGTTTTCGATTGTGTAATTTTGTGGTTGTAGTTTTATAACCCGTTTCATATAGTGAAAGAAGTTTATGATTTTTTAGATTTGGGTGCCACGTTTTAATCCACGTGTTCTTTCAGTTTTCCACTCTTATTTACTGAGTTTGTTTGATATTACATTTCGCATATTTTTCAATTACCAAAATATTTTATTGAAAAAAAGTTATCAAAATGTTCTTTCTCTATGACAATGTTATTTAAATAATATATATAATATTAGAATATTCAATATTAGATATGAGATATTCTTTATATATATTGTCTATATTAAAATATTTTATATCTTACTTTTTAGTAAGTAGGTAGTTTTATTTTGGTATGTGGATTATTACCATACATACCTCTCATTGTAAGCCTATATAAAAGCCTCTTTTTTTTTTTCTTTATAAAATATATGACAAGATTTAGTGTTTATATTATCTCTCCAATTCCAATTCTATTTCCTTGTCTTTTATTTTCTTTATTTTAACATGATATCAGACTTTATGGTTTTTGATCATGGGTAGATTAGGCGTTCAGCAATCACATCTTTTGCCGTCGGTGCTGGCCTTGTCTTCCTAGCATCACTGTTGCCTCCACGGTTACTTTACCCAAGTTCATATTACTTTTTATTTATGCTATGTTTATTTTTCTAAAAGAAAAAAAATTTTAAATTTCAAGTCTCTTTGTTTTGGAGATACTTTTTGTTGTTTCAGTTTCTTTATTAAAGACCTCAGTCACTTTGTTGGAGATACTTCTTGCGCTTTTGGCTTTGCATATATTAGCCATTTAACGCATTTTCCCTCTGCAAGATAGAATACATGACATGACTAAATGTTCCTCGCTAGCATTGCTGGCTTTCTCGCTGGGCAAAACATTATTAATGTTAAGGCAGTTAGAGACTCGCTGGCAATCTCGCCCTAGCGAGACATTAATCTTGTTATGAAAACCTGTTGATTCGAACAAGATTTTGAACCTGTTATATACCTAGAGAATGAAAGTTATGTTAGCTATGCTACTTTAAGAAGTTCTCAAGTTTTCACATAGCCAAAATTATCATACACTTAGATTTTTGACCCTCGGGGTTGAGAATTGGTCTTTCACTAGTGATGGTTTATTATTGTGATACAAACAAAGTCTCAACACAAGAGATTGAGGGGTTTTCGATTGTGTAATTTTGTGATTGTAGTTTTATAATCCGTTTTATATAGTGAAAAAAATTTATGATTTTTCAGCTTTGGGTGCCGCATTTTAATCCGCGTGTTCTTTCAGTTTCCACTCTTATTTATTGAGTTTGTTTGATACTATGTTTCGCATATTTTTCAATTATCAAAATATTTTATTGAAAAAAAGTTATCAAAATGTTCTTTCTCTATGACAATGTTATTTAAATAATATATATAATGTTAGAATATTCCATATTAGATATGAGATATTCTTTTATTTATATTACTTTTATTTATACCTTGTCTACTTTTCTTTACCCAATTTCATATTACTTTTATTTATACCTTATCTATTTTTCTAAAAGAAAAAAAAAATTTAAATTTCAAATCTCTCTGTTTTGAAGATACTTCTTGTTGTTTTAGTTTTTTTATTAAAGACCCTAGTCACTTCGTTGGAGATACTTTTTGTGCTTTTGGCTTTGCATACTTTAGCCATTTAACGCATTTCCCCCCTGCAAGCTAGGTTCTTGACCTGCAAATGTGTAAATAAATTTGAGTTCGTAACCTTTCAGCGTGTAACCAAAGTTATATTCGTGACCTTCAAGCTTATACATAAAGTTTGATTCGTGACCTTTCGACGTGTAACCAAAGTTACATTCGTGACTTCTCAAGGCATGTAACCTGTGCGAAGTGATAGGGGTATGTTGACTGTTTTCTAATTCTTAATCTCCAAACTTAAGTTGGTCTCTAATTTTCTACCTTGAGTTTGAGGGAGATGTTAGCGTATTATCTTTTAAAATAATAAATTTTTACAAAAGTTATCAGGTTCTTCCGATAACCTTTTTTTTTTTTTTTTTTTGGGACTACTCTACAATAAAAGTATAATCCTGGGCCATGCGTCGAACGAATGGCCAGAGTCGAAGCACGGAAGTGATGGATGGAGAGCATAGAAATTTGAATATAAATAACCATGGAAGAGAGACTGCTAAAAACACCCACTTGCACATAAACTAAGAGTAGTGCCCCTTGGAACCACCCCTTAGCTCCCTCTCCATGACGACCAACCCTAACTCTTTGCCTCTCTACGAACGAACCACCATTAAAAACACGATGGCCCGAGGTGTTGAACTCCTCATCCTCTGCCTTCTCTTCTTCCTCCTATTCTATCGACTCCTCTCTCTCAAAGACCATGGATTCACTTGGCTACTAGCCTTTCTGTGCGAGTCGTGGTTTACTTTCACTTGGCTTCTCTGCGTGAGCACTAAATGGAACCAAGTCGAATACAAAACATACCCCCAACGCCTCTTGCAAAGGTATCATCTTAGTATATATAAATATATGTCTCTTATATATACATATATATCGTTATCATGTTTTTTTAACTGTTGTTTAGTCATGTTAATTAGTTTAATGTTTTTTTAACTGTTGTTTAGTCATGTTAATTAGTTTAATAAAGGTTGTTGGATCCATTAATTTCTTTACTCGTTAAATTTTGGAGCTATAAACAAAAGAAAGAATAAATTTTTACAAGTTTTTATAAAATATAAATTTTTTATTTACTATATAAATTACGAGATTATAATTTTTATAAATTCATACTAATCTTTTTCACCTCAAATATGCTCAATATTGTTTCTGGAGTTTCTAATTCAAAGTTTTGTTTAATTTACATTGTTTTACCAATTCTTTAACAAATTAAGTTTGTGATGATAAGGTATACTAAAATTTACTGAAAGTTATAAAAATTTACTAATTTTTTTCAATTAAATTTCCGTTACATATCATTTTTATATTATTATTTTTATTTTTTATATTATTTTACCGTCTAAACATCCAAATAACAAACACTTAAGTAGTATTATATACATATATATATATATATATATATATGTTCCCCTGGGTGATGCTTCTTCCTGTTGGTTTGGAGTAAAATAGGAAGCCCAAGCTCCCGCCAGTGGACATGTTTGTAACAACCGCCGACGCTGCCCTAGAACCGCCTATCATCACTGTGAACACCGTGCTATCTCTGTTAGCAGTGGATTACCCATCCGAGAAGTTGGCTTGCTATGTCTCCGACGATGGTTGTTCCCCACTTACCTTCTACTCTCTCGTTGAAGCATCAAAATTTGCTAAGCTTTGGGTTCCTTTTTGTAAGAAACACAACGTTGAAGTGAGAGCTCCATTTCGATACTTCCACGGTGACACCATCTCGTCTAAAGACATTTCCGGGGAGTTCCAAAGAGAGTGGAATGAGATTAAGGTAATTTAAATTGAAACAATTTTAAATTTAATAACATGAAGGTTGACTCAATTGGTTAAATCTTGGGGTTGTCGTTAATTAATATTTTTTTATTTTATCATTAGTATTATTTTAGATTTTAGATTTTAAATTATTTCAATTCATCTTCTATAATTTTTTAAATTATTTTACTTTACCCCTTTCAACAGTTATGGTTAAACGCTTCGTTTTCATTATGTATCACAGGAATTTGGAATTTTTTATAAGTAAAATTCCATTTGGAATGACGAAAAAATTTGAAAAATAAAAAAAAATACTGAAAATTTTTAAAAGTTATTCAGTTTTTATCCCAATGTACAAATTATGAACCGATAACTTATTTTACTTCATTTTATTTTATCTCTTTTTTGTTACTCCAAACTCACACTAAATTTGACAGGAAAAAGACAGTTGGAGGATTTAATAGTATATAGAATAAAGTGGGAGATTTAAAATACTAAAAATAAAGTAAGATGATTTAAATATATAGATCAAAGTGAGATAGTAAATAAAACAAAGCATTATTGAATAGAATTTCCTTTACGTGGTATTTAGAGTCATGAAAAAGTTTAAAAAACAAATCAAAAGTTAATGTAAAATTGAGATGTAATAAAATTTGATTAGAAATTTAAAAATTTGAGAGTATTTTTAATTTTCTTGAAAACATTTAGAGTTCTAAAGGGAATAATTTCTTAAATTATTCTCTTTAATTAATTAATAACTCTTTGTGCAACAAATATATATATATATATATATGTGTGTGTGTGTGTGTGTGTATGATTGTGTTTATGGAAGAATAAAATGTCATGGTAACTGCTCATATATGTATTTTCTTCATCTTTTTTGTGTAGGATGAATACGAACGGCTTAGCCAAAAAATTGAAGATGCAGCCAAAAGGCCCACGCCTTGTGAACTTATTGGGGAATTTGCAGATTTCTTGAACACAGAACGAAGAAATCACCAGACTATAATTAAGGTATTTCGTTAAAGCTTCTGGTGTGTAAATGTTGGGTAGCTCACATCAATTGTGGAAGAGAGCTGGTCGTTAGTATATAAATATAAAAAAAAATCTCATTTTAGAGTTAATTTTTGAAAATGAGAGAGATCTAAAACCACTCAATAGTAAACACTTTACATTTTTGGCCGCTGCCGAAGCAGACATTTCTCGCTAGTCATGCATTGAATTAACAGTTAACGTGGCATATCTACTATATATAATGAGACAATACATGTACACTTCTTTTCGTGCAATGTGTACATCTCTTTTAACTGAAATTGCGTAACAAAATTCTCTTTAATTCAGGTCCCAAGCCTCTTCAATTTGTCTGCATGTTTTACTTACTTATTTAAACAAACTTCATTAATTTATAGTAAATTTTCGGAATACATATATATATATATATATATATTTATAACCGTGCAAGAATAGAATTATATACTATATAATTTATATAATTTATATAATTATATACTACAGAATTATATTTATATAATTTTTTCCCTCCTCTTTGTAAATTATTCAAAAATCGAATTCATATCTAATGAAGTAAAATTGAAACTAGAAAATAAGTTAAAAGGTCGCGCGTCCCACGTGTTTTTATGGCATTTCCATTATGAAGGGGAATGTCGTAAAAAATTCAAATTTTCGAAGCTGAACCTGCGATGAGCTATATATATATATTAGAAGTGTACACATAATATGTGTAATTTTTGTTAAATTTTTTTATAAAGCAAAAATTATAAAAAAATTATTTCTGTAATTTAATTAGGATATAAAATTAAAATAATATGGTAATTAAAAATTAAAAATTTATGAAATGAATTAATTGGGAGTTGTTTTAATAATTATTTAATTCAACATTTGAATTTAATAAAAGATTGAAGGGTATTTAAAAAAATTAAAAAGTTTCATAAAAATTAAAATTTCATTAATTTTTTAACTTCACCAATATCTCTACTGTTTATGTTATAATAGTACTGATATATGTATGTATGTATGTGTTAAGATAATTCAAGAACACAAAAAGAAGAAGATGCAAAGAAAAGTATCTATGAATTGAAAGTAGAATTATATATATTCTAATGAATAGAGTACAAGTATATATAAACTAGTATTAGAGTACGACGATTAGGGTTAGAGTATTACTATATTATAATAGTACGACGGCTAGGGTTAGAGTATTGCACAATAAATAGAAAATGACTAAACTACCCCCAGCACATACACATATATACACTAACACTCCCCCTCAAACTCAAGATGGTGGAGTAGAGACCAACTTGAGTTTGGTGACGAGAGCATCAAACCGGCCAGGCAGAAGAAACTTAGTGAAGATATCAGCTATTTGATCAGTTGAAGAAACATGAGCAAGATGAACGGTACCACAGACCACATGTTGTCGAATGAAGTGACAGTCAATTTCAATATCTTTAGTGCGATCATGAAAAACATCATTGTGTGCAATCAATATGGCACTACGATTGTCACAATGAAGTACAGTGGCCCCAGAATGATTGACACCCATGTCCTGAAGGAGCCACCGAAGCCAGAGAAGTTCCTATGTAGTATCAGCAAGGGCAAGGTACTCAGCCTCAGTGCTAGAGCGAGCAACCAGAGTCTGCTTCTTACTACGCCAAGAAATAAGGGAGTCACCTATAAAAAAACAGAAGCCGGTGGTAGAACGTCGATCCGTAGGATCTCCAGCCCAATCAACATCAGAGTAGGCATGTAACTGAAGAGAGGACTGGCTGGAGAAATAGAGACCATGAAAAAGAGTGCCCTTGACATACCGGAGAATGTGAAGTACAGCAGCATAGTGAGTTGAACGAGGTGTGAACATGAACTGGCTAACAAGAGCGAACATGAATTGGCTAACAAGATGGACAGCATGAGCAATATCAGGACAAGTAACAGTCAAATAAATAAGGCTGCCGATGAGTTGTCGATACAGTGTAGCGTCAGATAGTGGTTCGCCATCAATAGAATTATGGAGAACATTAGCTTCCAAAGGAGTAGAAGCAGTCTTACTATTCGTAAGTCCAGCACGGGTAAGGAGATCTGAAGCATACTTGGCCTGAGTAAGATAATACCCATTAGATCCAGAAGAAACCTCAAGGCCAAGAAAGTAGCTCAGTGGGCCAAGGTCTTTCAACTCAAAGTGACGATGAAGAAAGTCCTTGAGCTCAGATATATCATGAACATCATCTCCTGTAAGTATCATATCATCCACATAGAGAAGAAGAAGAACAATGCCATAGGCAGACTGGCGAACAAATAAAGCAGAATCATAGGCACTAGCAGAGAAGCCAATAGTACTGATGGTAAAACAAAACTTAGCATACCAGGCACACGGTGCTTGCTCAAGACCATAAAGAGCACGACGAAGCCAGCATACCCGTCGAGCAGAAGATGAGAAACTAGGAAGAAGTTGCATATAGACTTCTTCAGTCAGATCACCATTGAGAAACGCATTCTTAACATCCATCTGATATAAGGGCCACTTACGAACTGCAGCAATAGTCATAAGACTCCTAACATAGGTAAGTCTGGCTACAGGAGCAAAGGTCTCCTTTTGGTCGATACCATATTCCTAAGTGAAGCCCTTAGCAACTAGACGGGCTTTGTATCACTCCACAGTACCATCAGCTCGAGTCTTGATCTTATAAACCCAACGGCATCCAATGACAGACTTGCCAGAAGGTAGATCAACAAGGTCCCAAGTGTGAGTCTTATCAAGAGCCTGTAATTTCTCAGCCATAGCTTGCTGCCAAATAGGATTATAACTTGCCTCGTGATAGGAACGAGGCTCATATTGGGTTAAAACAGTAGAAAAACAGTGATAATCTTTAAGATAAGAAGGAACTTGTTTTACCCAAGTAGATCGTCTGACAGAAGAATCACTAGATGGAGGGACAGAAGGTGCAGCAGGAGGTGCAGGATCATCAGATGGGGACTCCACGGGATAGACTATAACAGTTGGCACAACTTCATTTGGGAGATCATCAGGAGCATCAACAGTTTCAGGAACAGGAGATTGAACCCCATCAGGAACATCTACATTCTCAGGAAACAGTTCAACAGAAGGATCAGTGAGGTAAGGAGATGCAGGAGAATAGGACAACTGGAAGGAAAACGGAGAAGAAAACATCTTATGTTCCTAAAAGACAACATGATGAGAGACACAAAGGTGACGAGATAAAGGATTCCAACAACGATAGCCTTTATGCTCAATCCTATACCCTAAGAAGCAACACAGACGAGATCTAGGTTCTAATTTAGTACGTTCATGTGGCTGTAATAAGACAAAACATGCACAACCAAAGACTCGGAGGGAATGGTAATCTGGAGGAGTACCATATAGACGCTTATAAGGAGTGAGGTTATCAAGAAGATGAGATGGGACTCTGTTAATAGTGTAGACAGCTGTGAGAGTAGCTTTACCCCAAAATTTTTCAGGACAACCAAAGGAAATAAGGAGGGCACGAGTGGTATCAAGTAGATGACGGTGTTTGCATTCTGCCCGCCCATTCTGTTGAGAAGTACCAGGACAAGAGCAGTGGGAAATGGTGCCTTGGGCTCTTAGAAAAGCATGAAAAGAGGTATAACAGTATTCTTGAGCATTATCTGAGCGAAAGACCTTAATATCACGGAAAAATTGAGTTTTAATCATGCGGACAAAATCATAGTAGGTTTGTTGTAATTGGGATCGATTCTTTAAGAGATAAATCCAAGTAAATCTAGAGAAATCATCCAGAAAAATAACAAAATACGAGCAACCTCCCGTTATAGGAGTGGGAGAGGGTCCCCAAATATCTAAATGAACTAAATCAAAAGGAGCAGAAGAAATAGAAGTACTTTTATTAAAAGATAGAGCTGATTGTTTAGCAAGTTGACAAGACTGACAATCAAGGTGTTCATTAGGGACATGACCTAATACACCTTTAGACACAATAAAGCATAAACGACCTAGAGACACATGACCTAAACGAGAATGTCAAATCCTAAAAGATGATGGTGTAGATGTTACGGAGGTGGTGACAGTTGGGGCAGCAGTAGGAGCTGAAAGGTGAAGATGCACAAGCTGAAACAGTCGACTATGTCTACGGCCTATCCCAAGAGTCTGTCTTGTCTTCGGATCCTGCACAACACAACCAGTAGAGAAAAATAAAATAGTAAGGCCAAGGTCACATAGTTGACCAATAGAAATAAGATTAAGAGAAAGTTTAAGAATATAGTAGGTATAGGGGAGTGACAAAGTAGAAGTGGAGACATGCCCAACATGATCAACAGTCATAGAAGAGCCATTAGCAGTATAAATAACAGGAAAGGAAGACTCAGATGACTTAGAAGAAAAAATAGATAAATAAGAAGTCATATGGTTACTGCACCCAGAATCAAAGTACCAAAAGGGTATACCTGAAGGAGCAAATAGGGCAGTAGAAGGATTACTAGAGGCTGACATAATCTACTGAATGAGAGTAGGAAGATCACTGACATCAATCAGAGTAAGAGAAGCGGCAGTAGTAGAAAAAGTCTTATCAGTAGTAGTAGTAGTGGACTGGGGACAAGTATCTCGACGAGTAGGATTCTTGGAGCAATAAGATAGATAATGCCTAGGACCTTTCTGGCGGCAATGCTTACAAATCTGAATAAGACAGGTAAACAAGCGATAATCACTAGCAAAACAGAAGGTACATGCATCATGTCAAGAAACAGTGCCTGAGAATTGACCACTAGAAGTGGAAGAACCTCGAGATCCACCGAAGGTTGAGGAAACCTGATAACCACTAGAAGAGCCACGAGCTCTGGAACTAGGTGCTGCAAGAGCAGTGTCTACATGAGTAGTCGAAACAAGGCCTAGGCGAGTCTCCTCAGATAAGAGCTCGGAGATGGCCTGTTCTAGTGTAGGGAGAGGACTACGATGAAGAAGAGAAGCTCGAATTGGCTCATATACATCAGAGAGACTCATGAGAAACAAAATCAAATGCTGCTGATCTCGATAAGTGGCAAACAGAGCAGAATCAACAGGAGAGACCCATTTAGGTTCAGAAGGAGTCAACTGGTCCCATAAAGAATAAAGCTGAGGTAGGAAGGCACTGATAGACTATCCAGGCTCCTGTCGCTGTCAGCAAAGAGAAGTCAAAAGTTGATACTGATAGGATAAATCAGTAGTGGTGTATCTAGTGGCCAAAAACTTCCAGATGACCTGCGCAGTGTCAAACCTCCCAAACTATAAACTGATAGAGGGAATCGAGGTGTTACAGAACCATGTGATAATCTGATGATTCTTGCTATCCCATTCCTCAAGACGCTCAATGTACGCAGTATCTATTTCATCACCATTTTTAATGGGTGATACAATTTTGCTAGTGACATAGCGCCAAAGTTTTCGCCCCTTGAAAAAACTAGACATTGCTTGAGACCAGATGGCCTGCGCAGTGTTAAACCTCCCAAATTGTAAACTGATAGAGGGAATCGAGGTGTTACGGAACCATGTGATAATTTGATGATTCTTGCTATCCCATTCCTCAAGACACTCAGTGTACGCAGTATCTCTCTTATCAACATTTTTAATGGGTAATACAATTTCGCTAGTGACATAGCGCCAAAGTTTTCACCCCTTAAGAAAACTAAACATCGCTGGAGACCATGGAATATAATTGGGGCCCTCCAAAGTGATAACAATAGGTTTGGAAATTTTTGAACGATCCATAATAAGGTAGCAGAAGTAGAAATTAATCCAAATCGTAGAGAAAAAATAGGAGAAAAGTGTGCAAAAAATAGCAATCACAGCCGAAACAAAGGCGAAATATACCGATCTGAATGCAGAAACAGAATCAGAGTATCCAAAATCCTTTAGAACCACAGTGAACCAGATTAAAACAGGTCAAGAAGAAATTGAACTCGCCAAAAATAGGTGAAAAGTACACTTGAATTGTAGAAACAGCAGAAACCAGATAGATTCAAGAAAAACAGAGGACAAAATCAGATTCAGAAGGTTGAAATAGTTACGAACTGGTCTAAACCAGAAGAGAATCGGCCAAAAGATGGCTGAACTGGCTGCAAAAAGAAGACTGAACCGAATTGTGCTAATCTGGCGCGTGAGGGCATGTGCGGCGGCGGATTGGGCACGCGTGAGGGCGCGTGGGCAGCGGATCGGACTGATTTTTGTGTAGTTGAATTCGTAATGAAGAGACGAATCCAACGGTACATTGTGATGGCAAAATAGAGGTATAGGCAGCAGTGCAGAGAATAAAATATTGTTTCCGGCAGTATTCAACACAGAAACTGAGAAGAATTGTTTTTGGTGAATGATGCAGCAGTGCAGAAACAAAAGAGGTGATTATGCGTTTAAACCTTACTCTGATACCATGTTAAGATAATTCGAGAACACAAAAAGAAGAAGATGCAAAGAAAAGTATATATGAATTGAATGTAGAATTATATATATTCTAATGAATAGAATACAAGTATATATAGACTAGTATTAGAGTACGACGGCTAGGATTAGAGTACTACTATATTACAATAGTACGACGGCTAAGGTTAAAGTATTACACAATACATAGAAAAGGATTAAACTACCCTCAGCACATACACATATATACACTAATAGTATGTATGTATGTATGTCTGTCTGTCTGTCTGTCTAGAAGGATTGATTAATTAGATTATCATTGTAGGTTATATCGGAGAACAAGCAATCTCAGCCAAATGGAATACCTCATCTGGTGTATATATCCAGAGAGAAGCGTCCAGGGCATCCACATCATTTCAAGGCTGGTGCAATGAATGTGCTGGTAATAATAAGTTAATCTCTTAATTTAATTACCTAAAATGATTCTGAAGTAACTATATATATATATATATTCTCCAAATGCATCACCAAACGCGGTACTAAGTATTCATCTGAGTTGTTTCTTTAATTTATTTTCAAATGAGCAGGCGAGAGTTTCGGGGATAATGACGAATGCTCCTTTCATGCTCAACGTTGACTGTGACATGTATGTGAACAATCCCCAAATCGTTCTTCATGCAATGTGCTTCCTGCTAAGCGAGGGTAATGAAAAGGATAGCGCATATGTTCAATCTCCACAACGCTTTTACGGTGGATTAGAGGATGATCCATTTGGAAACCAATTGTTGGTTTTGTACAGAGTAAGTTTATTTTACTGTTTACCGTGAACAATTATAAAGGTGCACAAAAGTTTCAAAAAATTTAGAACAAAATTGGTTTTATTTAATTGGATTGTGCTAGTTCTAGGTCTAAAAAATTATTAATCCGATCATTTCATCTAAGTTCACAAGTTAGCGTATTTTGGATCTAGAGATAGATTTAGGATTTAAAATTTTTCTGAACTCAACATAGAGTTTAAAAAAAAATAAATTGAGCTATAAAAATAATTTAGATTAAATAAAGGATTTAATAGTAAAGTGGGGATTATAAAATTTAGAGCGATAAAATTTGAAAAAAAATTTAAACTAAAAAAATTTTTTTTGGGCCAAAGTACCTGAACTATAATTCAAGACAACCCATAATTACATCCACTCCTGATTGAACCCGATTTGAATCAAAATTGGATTGGTTTGATTTTATAACATGATTAGTTTATTTTTGGGACTATCGATAAAAAATTGGATCAATGTTGAGTCTATTATGAATTAAAACCGAACAACTCTATGCACTATTCCAACAAACATGCATATTTAACATTTCCAATCTTGCATCCTGGCTGATGTAACAATATGTAGTAGCTATAATTAATTAAGAACTAAACCTTTCCCTTTTATTGTCCGAATCAGTATATAGGGCATGGAGTAGTAGGGATTCAAGGACCTTTTTATGGGGGAACAGGATGTTTTCATAGGCGGAAAGTTATCTACGGGTTATCAGCAGACGAAAATGACATTAGTGGTGAGGAATCAACTCTTGTTCGTCATGAAATATTACAATTCCTTCTATATATTTGTGTGTGTGTGTGTGTATATATATACTTGTTCTTTCTTTCAGCTGTGTGTGGGTGTATATATATGCATATATTTATATATATATGCGAGGTGCAAATTTAATTTCTGACTTATATCCCAAATGTTCTTTTTCTTTTGTCGTATTTTATTGTCAGGGAAATCAAGTGATCGAGCTTTAGCGAAAACTTTTGGAAGTTCAATGGAGTTTTCGAAATCAGCTGCTCAGATATTGTCAAGTTCGAAACAAGTTGGTGTACAATCTGACATTTCACGTTCTATGGAGGCAGCATTCAAAGTTGCTGCTTCCAGCTACGAGTACGGTAGTAGCTGGGGTCATGAGGTGAGAGAGCCATTTCATATTTTTCCTTGCATATATATATATATATATAATCAGGGACGGAGCTATGTTAGAGAAGAGGGGCAAGTGACCCTCAATTTTTTAAATAAAATTATTAAAATATCTTTTTTATTATTTTAATTTTATTTAAAAATTAAATTAATTAAAAATTAAAATATTTTGATTTTATTAAAAATTTAAAGTTAATTCAAATTTTTTTAACATATAAGAAGTTTAAAAGAATCAAATTTAGTATTTTTTGTGAAATAAAATCTATCTTTTAATATATTATTACATATTTTTGTTTATACTATCAATAAATTTAGCATATAACATAATAAATTCTATAAATAATAAAATTTAATAATAATTATATTTTTTGTAGTAAAGGATATCTCTAATAAACTGACTGTTAATTCTGACTCGTGGATGTTGCAATTGATTTTTCTGGGGTCTTAGACGTTGAACACACGTCAATCTAGACAGTCAATTAATTATAATTAAGGGAAAGTTTGAACGCAGAATTTTTAATAAAAAATTACTAATTTTTTATTCTTGAGTATGTGATAAATAATTAATTTTCATTATTTTTCTTCTCAATTATAGTAATTTTTCAACTCAAAAACCACTAAAAAACTACTAAAAATTGATAAAATTTACTAAAAATTTTATTAAACACGTAAAAGTTACAAAAAAAATACTAAAAATTATTATTTATTTTATGGAATACACCAAAAATTATAATTAATAATTTTTGACAAAAAATAAAAAATTATACCTCCAAATATTCCTTTTAAGTAAGTGGCATGCATGAATGAACCCGCAATATGGTTGTGGGGTAAGTGAGCCCACTGAATTTTATTCTTATATACTATATATAATTATTTTTATCACAATCGGTTAATTCGCCTCCATATAATTTTACTGATCTTCTCTTATTATTCACTTATAGTTAATTTTTTTTTTCAATGCTAGCTACATATATGTACGTGAGCAATTCACTACTAAAATTATCGAAATTATTAATTTTATTTAAATAATTTTAAATTTTTCTTACAAATTTTATTATACTACTATAATTATTCTTAATAATTTGATCATCAAAATATTCTCCCTCTGAAAAAATTTATGTAATTAAGAAATTTTAGCCTAGGCTGTATATCTCTCAAATTTAATTTACTTAGTGTGTATAAATAATTGCATTTAGGTGGGCCCAAAACACATGGTCAGTGGAGATCACTCCCTTATTACGTGCGTGCGTGGCTGTGTGTGTGAGAAGTCTTTGGAATAACAAAAATGAGATAAAATAAGATAATTTAAAAAAAAATTAAGAATTCATAATTCGTATAATAAGATAAAAAATGAATTATTTTTAAAATATTTTAAAGATTTTTCAGATACTTTTAGAGAATTATAAGAGGCTAAACACACTTATAATTGAGATAATTTTCACTTTGTTTTATGAAAGAACGATTTTTTTTTTTTTTTTTGTTGGGGTGTGTGGTTTGGCAATTAGTTGCATTTACCGGTTGCAGGTTGGTTGGATTTACGGATCAACAACGGAAGACGTCCACACTGGACTTACCATCCACGGGAGAGGGTGGAGATCCGTCTACTGTACCCCAAACCCACCCGCATTTTTTGGGTGTGCACCAACGGGTGGGCCCGCGACCATTACCCAACAGAAGAGATGGGCCACTGGGTTTCTCGAAATCTTCTTATCCAGAAGCAACCCACTTATCCTTACCCTCAGAGGGAAGCTTCAGTTGCGCCAATGCCTTGCCTACACGTGGGTTCTACTTTGGGGCCCACGGTCAATTCCGGAGCTTTGCTATGCTGCTCTCCCGGCCTATTGCATCATCACCAACTCGACCTTCTTGCCCAAGGTGAGGGCAATCCACCACCACCCAGTTTTCTTTCATCAACTCGTATTTTCTTGCTTGGGATGGCTTCCTTGGTTTGGTTTTTACATCAATCAGTTTTGGTAACTTTTTAACCAAATCAATGTTTAAATGAAAAAGGGAAGTTGGTATCGATTTTAATGTCAACTCAGTAAAATCGAGTTAGATAAAAAATTATTAGATTAAAATTTAACAGTTTACATGTATTTTTTAGAAAGATACATGCAAATGTATTTGAATTATTAGATTTTAATTCAATAATATTATCTCGTAATTGTTAAACAAACATCAAAACTGATATTAATCTTTCAAAATCCTTTTAAATGGTCTCCCATATATGGTTAAACCATCCTAACCTAATAAAGTGGGGTTGATCTTGTAATTTAGTTAAACAAGTCGAATTCATAGTCAAGTTAAATTAAATTTGATCTTGTAATTTAGTTAAACAAGTCGAATTCAGAGTCAAGTTAAATTAAATTTGGCTCAACTTGATTCATTTAAACTTTTATCAATTAATTAGATGTACTAATTACAATTCAAATCCATGAATCCACTCAATTAATTTAGATCAAATAATTTTAAACTTAATTAAAATACATAATTGAGTGAATAAAATAAATTTTATTTGATTAATGTGCTAATTAAATGAGTTTATAATACAACATATTAAATATTCAATTATCTTGTTTCTGTCACCTATGTTCCTTTGTTTCGCTTGCATTGTGCAGCTCAAATATGCTCAACGGAGAGTGAGGAAGGTAATCAAATTAAAGAAGACAAAAATAAAACCAGATCAACTAAAAAAAAAAAAAAAAAAGCAATAAGAAAGAAAAAGCTATAGCTATTCTTGATAATTAATTAAGGTGCTGACCTACTTTAGCATTTATTTGTTATCTTTCGTTGTCAACCTTTCATAGCATATGTACACATCCTAATTTTTCAACTAGCTTAAGTAATGAGAAACAATATTATTGTTAAATAAAATGAGAAGAGAGATATATGAGGAAAAATATATTTATTTATATGTGTATGTACAATGAGTAATCAACCTATCTATATGGTAAGAATGATAACAAAAAAGAAATTGAATAGGATACAAATTCTATATTGTCTATTCTAAATAAACTCTACACCGAATCAATAAGAAATCAGCAAAGCCAAAAAAAAAAAAACTCTTGAGTGGTGTTAGTGAGAGCACAATATTCGATTTCTATACTTCAGTGAGCAACTAGAGTTTGTTTCTTGCTATATTAGGAAATAAGGGAATAGTCTAAGAAGAAACATAAGCCAATAGTAGATTGACGGTCAACAAGATCTCCAGCCCAGTTAACATCGGAATAGGCATGAACCTCCAGAGAAGAATGAGTAGAGTAATAAAGACTATGGAATAAGTTACCACTTATGTAACAAAAGATACAAACTATGGCAGCACAATGAGTGGAATGAGGGGTAATTATGAACCGATTCACTAAATGAATTACAAAAGTAATATTTGGGCGAGTAACAATAAAATACATAAGACTTCCAACCAATTGAGGATAGAGTGTAGCATCAATAAAAGGTTTTCTTCCAAAGGTGTGAGTCGAACATTAGTTTCTAAACGTGTGGAAATAATTTTGCTATCGAAGAATCTAGCTCGTGCAAGAAGATCTGAAACATAATTAGCTTAAGTGAGATAGTAATCATTTGTGACAAACAGATCTTAAGTCCCAAAAAATAATTGAGCAGCCAAGATCTTTTGTTTCAAATTGAGAACTAAGGAATGAATTAAGATTAGAGATACAAGGTCCTTTATCAACATATAAGAGAAAAAAGATAACTATGTGATTACATAATGACTCTTCGCTCTATTGTACGGACGATTTGCTCATGCTTTATGTGAGTCACAAACTCCAAGTGAATGATGCATGATGAACCAAATCCAAGATCTGCTAACACCAGTCTTCTATGGAGATGTGTTGTGATTGGTTAAGTATAAGAGAAGTAATAAAGAAACATTCAAAACGTATGATATTCTTCTCTCTAGATGTTAAATACTCTAAACCTTAGGAGTAGATTGTTATCTAGAGCTATATTGTTATCTAGAGCACCATGATAATCTATGATGGATTTAGATTTGAACTCTTAGTTCCCATCTTTCATATAAATTTGGAAATTTTCCCGTTTAAGCATCCCCGAATGGAAGGAAAATTTTCTATTGGTGTTTCTAACTTCTCTCATTATTAGGAAACCTTTCTCAGGTATCTTTAAGTATTATTATTTGATGTGTAGAATATAAAATTTCAAAACAAATTGGTCTCCTCGCGTTGTTTTAAATATTGCAAATACATAACTTGTTAAAGTAGCTTCCTATAGTCTTTCCACATGAATTTTTTTTGGGGGGGGGGGAGTTGGCTCTCGGTAACTTCTCATGGATTTATAGTGGGCTTCCAACACGTTTTTTGTGATGGATCTAGAAAAACGTCAGTTCTAAACTCTAAAGACTAAAATAAATGCTTAAAAATATAGAATTGAATTCATTATTCTGTTACTAATTTGTTAATTACAAATAAATATAATAGTCTCTCCACTTAGCAATTTTGTGACAGAACTAATACTTGTATAAGATATAAAATAATTGCAACTTATCCTAATGAATACTAATTACAACATAAACTCCCCTTGCTTAATATGTGAACCAATAAACTCTTCTTTAATCAATACTCTTTCAAGAATTTACAGGCCGTTAAAAACAACATATCTTATAAAAAACATTAACTGTAAAACGATAAACTATTTTCTTTTTTTTTTTTCTATGAAATTGACAATCATTAAAATCAAAACAATAAAGAATGAGAAAATAAATCATGGAACTTCAATCGGTGAAGGGATGGGAAATATGGAAAGAATATGCCATCACTAAAACATGCAAATTAACTAAGATTAAAAATCTAGAAAGTGAATTTTTCAAACTTATGTATCTTAGTCTATTTTTGTATATGCCATGATTAAAACTATACATTAAGAACATTATTACACTCTATGTCATAAATCAAAAAAATTCATAAAATTAAAAACTTTCACGTCATGATTTGTTCACATAATGCATATAAGTAAAAAATTCTATAGATGTATAGATGTATGTGATAAGTATCATTTATTATGTAAAGAATTCACATTATCAAATTTTAATACATCTTTCTTATATTCTTCACGGATCATTAAATTGCAATTAAAATAAAATTTAAAATTCTTACATTTTTCAAATAATTTCTTCCAATTTTAGTCAATCTGCCACGAGATTTTTTCCCCCCGTATAACCCTTTGGCTTTAAATCCTAGAGCTCAGGACATCCATTATTACTACAGCCACATTAATCATAGATTAATATTATTTATTGCCCGGACTCAAATCCTTTTCAATGTTTAATTTATCTGTATTTTTCAATGTTCATAGTCAGTTCTCATTTCTCATTCCTCCCTATACAATTATCACTCAATGGTGCTGTACAATTACACTTTCATTGAATAGTTCTTCCCTTCACTTACATGATGTAACAATATTCTTATTCAAAGGCGGAGTTAGTTTTTTTTTTTTATATTGAGTTATAAACTAGATATTAGATTAGATTATTGCTCAATATTAAACTAGGTTAAAAAAATTATTTTTACACTGAACTATAAGTCAAGTATTTAACTAACTTTTGATTGAATATTAAATTAATAATAAATAATTAGACTAAAATATTATATATATTATTATTAAAAATATTTTGAGTTAAAATTTTATCCAAATTATAATCCATCCGGGCCCTGCAACGCTCCGCAACTCATTCTCACGTAGATAAATAAAATAAAAATAACATAGAGTTATTTCCCTCTCTTTTTTCTCTATCTTATTGTTTTTTCTTTATATATATAACATCTCATATATATCTTCCCATGCAGGAGGGAGAACCAGCCATCTTGATACCCATTGCTCTCTTCGTCATCTACAACCTACACACCCTGTGTGAGAACCTCCGAATTGGCCTATCAGCCCGTGAATGGTGGAACAATCAAAGAATGTGGAGAATAAACGCCATGAATGGATGGCTTTTCGGAACTCTAAGCGTCCTGCTCAAGCTCTTGGGATTATCGGACACAGTATTCGAAGTAACACAAAAAGATCAATCAACAAACGGCGACGAAAATTCCGCCAACGCCAGAAGATTCACGTTCGACGAGTCCCCGGTAATCATCCCCGGCACTACCATCTTGCTGGTGAACTTGACGGGGCTGGCCGCCGGATTGTTAGGGTTCCGACCGGTAGATATTCCGGCCGGGATGGGGTCAGGTGTGGGAGAGTTGGCATGTAGTGTGTGGGTTGTGCTATGCTTCTGGCCATTTCTTAGAGGGCTGTTTGGGAAAGGAAAATATGGGATTCCCTCCTCGACCATACTTAAGTCAGGAGCTTTGGCAGTTTTGTTTGTGCACTTGTGTAGATGGACAATGGGTTGATGAGAGACTTGGGTGTTACTTGAACAAAGAAAATGCTGTTAAAATTTGTGGAGACAAAATGTCCCAACATCATTGCTAGAGTGGACAAATTAATAAGGTAGAATTACATATATACTTTGATGTGGAGCAATTGTATTCTTGTGGAAAAATTATAGGCCTCCTGTTTGTGTGTGTATATATATGTATATTTGTTTAGTAAAGTAGCTAGATCGAAATTAAAGTACTTAATTCATAATATTCGTATAAGCTGGTGGGGAAGGTAGAGCTGTCCAAGTTAGAATATATGGCCATTTGGGTTAAAATCAGCCAAACTGCGGCAGAGGATACCATATCCGAAAAACAACACGCGTGTGCACGAACGTACGAATAGTAGGAAGGATTGACCAGAAATATGAATTCAAATTATTTGTCATGTTTAATTTGCGGTCAAAATTAAAAGAAGAAAGTATAATATTTATAAAATTAAAAATAATTAAACTAAAAAGTTTGTTATTTTCTTATATTTTTTAATTTATATAATTAAATAAAAGTTTACATTTAAAATTTTATATTTCATTTTATTTATTTAGTTTCTTTTTTTTTTTTTCTCTTTTCTTCTCTCTCACCAAGTACACAATCCAAGCAATGCTGAGGAGTTTCACAATTTCATGCTTGATCCTTTGACTCCGAGTTCATTCTCGAGGCTTTATACGTCAGTTCGCAATAGTGACACATATGTAGTCGTTGTAAGAGGTATGTTTGGAACTTATAAAAGAGAAGTAGACCAGAAGATAAAATAACAATTTTTTCTTCCCATTGTTTGATCATTAGGCTTAAAGAGAACATGAAGAGCTAATTACAAAAGAAAATTTAACACATTTTATTTTTTCTTCATGTTCTCTCTCTTATCTATTTCCCTTCCAGTTTGGAGGGTAAGTAATGTTGCCCTTTCAACTGATTCTTACATATCATTTTTGGAGGACCAACAAGATTTAAACTGAGGTTAATCCGTTTGATAATGTTTTTGTTTTATATTTTTAAAATTTTATAAATTGGCAGCAAAAATATATTTGTTATCTATTTATATTTTTTTATTTATAAAAAAATAAAAATTTAAATAGCAAAACGTAAAAAAAAAGTATTTTTACTCTTTTTTTTTCTCTTACAAATACTTTGTCAATTTTGACATTTTATTTATTTTTGTTGTATCATATTAAAATAAATTATTTTTTAAAATATTTTATTAAAATAAAATTATTTTAATAAATAATATAATTAAATCAAAATTAATTAAATCAGTTATCTAAACTAATATGCAATATGTTTTATCAATTTATTTTCAGTTAATAATTAAATTAAATTGAATTAATTAATTAAATTAATATGAAATATATTTTATTAAATTATATTTAATAAATAATAAAATTCAATTAATTAATTTATATTAAATTTAATAATTAATTTTATATGAAATATATTTTATTAAATTATTTTTAATAAATATCATAATTAAATTATTTAAATTATTATCAAATATATTTTATTCAATTATTTTTAATAATTAATATAATTAACTTATAATTAATATATTTTATATTTACTAAATCAAATGATATAATAATTATATTTTATTAAATTATTCTTTATAAATAATATAATTACATTATAATTTAATATAATTTATATTTATTAAATTAAATGATTTTGAATAAATAATTCAATTGATAAATTTAATTTAATTAATTTAATTAAATTAAAATGGAATATATTCTATTAAATTCAATTAATTTTTTAAAAATTAATAAAATGAGTTATTTTATAAAAATAAAAAATAATAATTGTAAATAAAATTATATTTTCACATATAGTTTTAATTTTTATTTTAGAAAAAAAAATGACAGTATATAACAAAAAATAGAAAAACGACAATGTTACTAAACGGATAAACTATTTATTTATGCTCCACTCATCTTAAAATGCAATTCACAATTACCAAACTTAAAATTCTTTTGTTCAAGAAATCTGATTAATTAAATATTTTTATTTGTTTTAAATGATAATATAAATGTGCAATCTATTATAGATTTGGGCAAAATTAGCTAATTTTTGTAGACGGTTTACTTGTGTACTATTTTTTAAGGTTTGCTTGGTGTGCCAACCAAAATAATAATAATAATAATAATAATAACAACAATAACATGAATCTCCAATAATCTCTATAAATCATTAAAACTCTCTATTACACATTTATATTTTTCTACCTTTACTAATTTCAAAAAATTTCAATATTTTACTAAAAAAATAAAAAATCTGGAAGGAGGTTAACCGAGTGCGTAAATTTTTTTGACAATTATATTCTTCGAGTTGAAAGCTTTTTAAATGAGTATCATCGTTGCTATTTTATACAATCTTTTTTGAATCTGTTAGAACGGATTTGAAAAAACAGTTTTAACGGTTTTGGTGTTATACATTTCCAAATAGACTTTTTGAATCCGTTAGAACGAATTTGAAAAATCATTTTAATGGTTTATCACTGTTAAGAGAGAGAGTAGAACTATTGTGTAGAACATTGAGTATTAATTTTTTGAATCCGTTAGAACAGAATTGAGAAACCGTTCTAACGGTTTGCTATTAATCATTTTCAAAAAATGCGATTTGAAAAAAAAAACACGAAACACTAAAATTAACCTGAAATCACATTTTATCTCAATTTATCTTTTTTTTTTTCTTATTTTTTACCACTTCAAACGCTACCTTAATAAGAAACATGTAATTTGCACTTATAATTAAATATATATATATATATATATATATATATATAATTTTATTAAGAGATTTTATTAATTAACCTATCTGAAAACTTTTAAAATTTTGGTAAGAAATGTAATTCTTCTAAAATATATATATATATATATATATATATATATATATATTGATTATTACAACTCAACACACCGAATTCATGGGGCTTGGAGAGTAATTCTAAAGCAACCAATACTTTTGTATACAAATATATAAAGGAAATTGCAAAATGCAAGAGGGATACCACCAATCAATATGTCCAAAAGAAAACAAAATATTAGCCTATTGTCATCTAAGCTATCTAAAAGAATAGGATAACTACTCGCAAACTGTTCAACAAAAATTCAACCTATAAGGGATGGTATCCCAATCTAACTAGGGTGACCAGGAGCTGAAAAAGGAAGCCCCACACCTCTCACAGCACCACAACAAGCTGTCTAATGCCCGTCCCAACCAACTGATCCTAAATCATGGACCATCAACTAAAGGAGGCCAAAGTCTAAAATTATTACATGTAGGCATGCAAAGAGAGTCATGCCAATTTTGACTTGATTTGATTTTGATCCGATTGAATTCTGACTTTATATTTATACAGACTCAATTTTGATCTAACCTCAATTTTATAAATTAAATTTAATTTTTATTATTTATTTAATTATATATTTATTTACACTATATTAAAATAAATAATAGATATGAATATTTTTACAATTCTAAAGGGACTTAATTAATTCTTTCATAAATAATTGAAAAATCCTAAGCATGCATAAAACTAATTGATTAATTATTTTATTTTAAGTTTAAATTATAATTAATTTACTTTAAAAATAAAATTATAAGAGTCAACGGTTTAGGATTAAGGTCAAATATGCTTGACTTTGACTCGACTTGATTTTCACAGGAATAGTTACGGTCAGGGACAATCTAGGCTAGATCAACTTGATTTTCAGGTCGGATCAAGTAAACCCATTTTACATGCCCTAATCGTAGGTTTCAACAAAATCGGAGAAATTAATAACACCGGCAGCAAAATAGCTTCGACCCGATCGGACAACTTGGTTAGTTTGGAATATTTAAGAAACCATATCCCAGATTGGATCACCCGACAATAGATCCACGTAAGCTCGCCCTCTCACCCTGGCTTTTCGCTTTTGGAAGATCAATGACTAATAGATAAAGAGGTAACTTGTATATAGTTTTAAAAATTGGTTGGTATCGTTACCTAACTTTGTTAGGTAACATTTTCGAGTGTTTATATTCCTGTTAAACTTCTCGTTGTTTCCTTTTTACACCCTTGTTATTTTGTGTTACATCTTTTTAATATTTCTTTACACCTATTATTTTCTATTATCACTACAACAACTGTAATGATTTTTTTTTTTTTTTAAATACCATGCTTAAATCATCTTCATCCAAATTACAATAAGCCTCCATGACTTTTGGCTGTCCAATCCTGATAATTGACACTTTTCTTCCAGCTAAGTTACTATTTGGAGGAGTAATTTTGGATATAACTTTACCAACCTTTGTGATTTGGGTATTTAACAAAATATCAAATTTTACTTCTTTTTTGCTCAGCAACAGTCATAAGTTGCTTAATTCAAAAGTTATTAAAATTTTATCAAACAAACAAAAAGTTTTCAAAAGTTACTAAAAATTTTACTAAATACTCAAAAATTATTAAAAGTTGTTAAAAATTACTATGAAACACACCAAAAATTTCAATTACTAACTTTTGACAAAAAATGCCAAAAATTATTAAAAATTGGACTTCCAAATAGCCCCTGAGGTGAAAAATTCAACCGATTAAACTATCGAACTCAAAAATGGGGTGGCTATGATATTAACCACATAAAATCGAAATTATAAGTCGTTTGATTAAATTAAATGATCTACAACAGAAGTAAATTTGAAAATTTTAGGCAAAAATTACAAAAACCACCCTCATTATTTATTCTTGATATTCTTTAATCCATCATGTTTTAATTGTGACAATCAAATCCTTATTGTAATGACCCAATTTTTTAAATTTAAGTAAATTTATAATTTTGGACTTGAGTATATTAAAATAAAAGGTAAATTGATTAATTGAGTGAAACGATAGGTTATTTGGGCCGAGTTTGGCAGTTTTGGGCCTAAAATATAAAAACCTAACAAATTGGGTCGGGAGGTGTCTGCCTGAGCTTATAGACGAAGGAGCAGGCACACGGAGGTAAAGCAATTGCACCCAGAGTAGATTGAAATCTGATTGATCGTCGATTTGTTCTGCCCCACCGCGCACCACTTGCATGTCATTTCTATCGTAGGCCTATGACTGATATAAAAGGGGAAGAGATGAGGGATAGGATGGCCTCAGCTTATCCTCTCCCTTAGTCTAGAAGGTTCACGATTGATATATATATATATATATATATATATGTGTGTGTGTGTGTGTGTGTGTATATTGTGTGTGGGTTGCTGGGTTCAATTGGAGAAGTAACCAAAAGAACGACGATTGGTAGGTGCCTCTAATATTAGCCAAATTCAAATTAATTTTACAACTATGAAATTAGATATGTTTTGAACACAATGGTATGATTGTTTTGATGTAAGAATCAATAGATTGTGTATACGGAGCTTACGAAATTTTTTAAGTTTTACCAGCAAGTTACAGTCATTTATTCTTCCCCATTTCTTCTTCGTTTCTTCACTCGAGGTAGAGAATCTATGCATTTTACTTACACATATAATGTGTAGAGGATATTAGGATGTTATTGACATGATTATTTGAAGCTTTGCATGCCTGTTATGGAATAAAACGTGGTTATACACTTGTATATGTATGTTTATATCTATAGGAAAAAATGAATGTAAGCTCATAACTTGATTTATATTTGATAAAATCTCAAATTGAATGTTTTACTTGATTCTTATAAGTCTTACAATATGATTTGAAACAAGGAATTTTAGGAATTTGACTTAAACTTGAACTGAGTTGAGATCCTAAGTGAAAAACTATTGACAACAAAGAATAAGACATACAACACTTGCACATTGCCTCAAGCCTGTGCGCATGCCTGCTTGCCTACCCACTTGTGCACACCAACTTGAGCGCCCATGCACACCAAGTTTGTCCAACAACCCAACTTTCTTCTTTTTTTTTTTGGCATAAAATATATTTTTATCCTAAATGTTAATATCAAATGATTTAAAATGATGTTTTTATACAACAAAAGACGTTTTAACCATATAAATGAGTAAGTTATGATTTGAGAAATGTGATTTAAGTATTTAGTGAATAACATTGTTAACTGGAAGTTGTTTATGTTAACAAATGATAATATGAGCATATTATTGATATGATGGGATGCTAAGGGTAATGGTTATGACATTGTGATTTGTGGTTAATAGTTTGTTATGACGATAATCTAAATAAGACATGATAAAATAAGTGAAAAAAGACGAAATGATATTAGTGATTGATATTGATGAGTTGTTATAAAAAGAATGTTTAGATTATAATAATAATAGAAATGAATGAAAAAAGAATGATATTGTGATTATGGAGTTGGTGGATACTAGAAAAATAGGAAGGGTACCAAGACTACTCTTGGGTTAAAATACTTTAAACCTGCCTAAAGGTTGGTATTTATGCTAGTAGATTAAAAGTCTACAATATAACAGTTATCTACCTAATTGTGGCATTTGAGTGTTAACTCAAAAATAACGACGTTGATAATAATTTGATTAATCGTTGCCCGTGGTCTAAGGATCACAAATGACGACGCTTTGGCTAATCTTGACTCTTGAGTGTTGACTCAAAAATGACAACGTTGGTAGTACCCACCTTGAGATCTGTAATATGATGATGTAGAAATGTTAAACAAATGACAACGTTGGCTTAGTTATTGATGTTGATTATGATTATTGATTCTTAGTTATTTACTTTATATATGATTATCTGACATTGATTGTATAGTGGTTATATGTTGTTCAATTATTACTGCATATTATATATATTGGAATAATGTATTGTGGGCACAAGTAGTCAGTGCTCACGTCTTTACACATTTTGATACAGGTGCAGATCTTGACAATTAGGTGCGGCTTACAACGTTAGATCTAGTTTTAATTCAGTACATTTATGTTGTTATTTTAATTTATTAGGACTGTAATATTATTTTATTTAGACATATTCAATTGAGTAATTGTAAGGCCATTCGGCCAAGATTTATTATGTTGGAATTATGTTGGAGTTCTTATGCTTAGTTTGACCAAAGCTTGTTTATTAT
Source organism: Vitellaria paradoxa (assembly GCA_019916065.1). Taxonomy (NCBI): domain Eukaryota; kingdom Viridiplantae; phylum Streptophyta; class Magnoliopsida; order Ericales; family Sapotaceae; genus Vitellaria; species Vitellaria paradoxa. The sequence continues at coordinate 21,688,322 of CM034234.1, read as the reverse complement.
TATTTTATTGTTAATTTATTAGTATAGATATTGAATGTCTGCTCTAGAGTAGTTATGGCTCTAATTAGGGAATATATAAATTTGATACATGTTTTGTGTGACATAATTCATTGACCCCTTAGGTTGGGACATAATATTTACACTTTCAATCAAGTAGTAACTTTGTCCTTTTATTCGCTGCCTGTTACATACAATCATTACACTAAGAGTAAAAAAGTAATTTTAAATTATTACTTGATCGAAAGTATAGGAATGTAGTTGTTATAATTGAAACCTGAAAGAGTAAAGTAACACAAAGGGCAAACTATAGGATTGATTTTTGTACTTTACAACAATAATATTTTTTCAATAGTATTTAAATAATTAGTGTCTTAAATAATAATAATTTGACATGTAATATAGCATATTCATATCAATTTTTAAAAACTATCTACTATTAAAAATGAAATGAAATAGTTATCAAATAAATTGTTTTTAAATTTTATTTTAGTATTATTTTTAATTCAAATTTATAAAAACATAATTGAATAAGCAATAAGTTTGTATTATTTTAAATTTCATTAATTACTTTTAATTGTTTTTCCAAAAAAAAAAAAACGTTGCTACCATGTAAAGAATTATAAGGGGTAGTTATAAAAGAATAGAAATAAAAATTAAAATAAAATTAGGAAACATAATTGAATAAGGAATGAGTTTATATTTATTTTAAATTTCATTAATTATTCTTAATTGTTTCCCAAAAGAAAAATAAAAAATCGTTGCTACTGTATAAAAAATTATAATGGGTAACCATAAAGAATAAAAATTAAAATTAAAATAAAATTAAAAGTAGGATATATTTAATTAACTATAATTTATTATATAGTTTTAAAATAATTATGTAAACACTTTTTGAGTGAACAAGCAATTATATATTTTTTATTTTTTTTATTTTTTTGTAGAGAAAAAAATAGAATAAGAGTAGAGTGAACTTTAAAATACATAAAATGAAATAAAAATGATAAATTTAAAGTATCATTTATAATATTTATAATGATGTGGCAAAAATAAAATAAAAAATAATTTTAAAATATCTTTAAAATAAAGATAACAAAATTGAATATATGTCAAACCAAGAGGGTATAAATAAAATATTCTCTATTAAAATTAAGAATGTATGGCCCCAAAAATAAAAATTGGGTTGTTAACTAAGGGCTCATTTGGTTTGTTTTTCTATTTTTTATTTTTTGTTTTTGTTTTCTATTTTTTGTTTTGAACTCATTTTCTATTTCACGCTTTTGAAAATAAGAAAAAAGCTCAAAACGTATTTGGTCACTTGTGTTTTTAAATTTTGTTTTAGAAAATAGAAAATAGACTTGCACATAAAATGAAAAATGACAAAAAGGCATTTTAAGCGTTTTTAATCCAAAATAAAGAAAATTTGAAAATAATAAAAATAGAGTATTTTTTGTTTCTTTATTTTAAGATTTTTAAAACATAAAATGAAAATAGAAAATAAAAAATAGAAAAATAAACCAAATATCACCTAACTTTTTCAAATGCAAGTAGATGTCTAGAATTTTTAGCAAAATTGATATAATTGTATGTAGGGTTTGCATGTTATTAGTAAAGATTTTTTTAATTTATCTTTTGTTTTTTTGACTTTTAATTGTACTCTATAAATTATATATGGATAGACTTATTTGCAATTCACAAATACACATTCTTGTATTTCACTTTGCTTTCTCAAGTTGATATAATTGAATTTTTCTAGAATGGTATTTATGATATTAAAATTATACAAAGTATCTTACTAGAAGAATAATGATAATTGTGTAATCTTATTTAGTGAAAAAAATTTAAAGTACAAAAATTTATTTGTAGAGTACAAATAGACTCACCCTAATAGAATTTGATTTGCTAATTTCAGGAGAGCCTATAGCGAGGCCCATGAGACGAATGACCAAATTGCATAATTGTGATTATGCTTGACATTGCTCTTGATGATGACAAAGAAATGAAGCATTGTAGTTGGAATAAAAACAAGGTCGCATGATTCAAAAATAGAGTAAGAGCGAGAATTGAAAGTATGAGAGCGTCGTTTCTTGAAAAATATAAGATTGGGAGCCTTTTTAAAAGCATTTATTAAAAATAATTAAATATATATTTACATTAATATAAATTTTAAATATATCTTGTGTAAAATAATATTAAACATAAAACATCTTTTTAATTTTTTCATGTATGAATGCAACATGTACGACTATACTATCATGTTCGTAAATTTAATTATATAATAATTTTATACATGATTATTATAATTTCTAATAAGTCATCTGAAAAGATATACATAATAATTTAATGTATTTTAATTATTAGAATATTATTTTAAATTATACATAAAAAGTAAACTTATTTTTATTTTAAAAAAATTAATTAAAATTTGTCCTAAATTCATAAATTCAAGAATTGTTAAAACTTGACATAAAACCTATTATAAGTTTTACACTTTCTGTTTGTTCGTGGCAAAAATTTACATTTTATAGGTTATGTTTGGAGTTTTAAATTTTATAAAGAAAAATTTAAATTTTTAAAAAGTTTTAATTTTTTATTATAAGATCGTAATTTTTTTTTTATTAATTTTTTTCTATCTTTTCCCAATCCAAATACACCCGCAAGGATTAGGTTCACCCGCAGAGATTGGGTCAAACAGAAATTGCCCTCTCTGAGCTGGTTTTGTTTAGTTAGCGATCTCATTGTCAACTTTAGCAAGAAAACAATATAAAAAATAGGCATTTAAGTCTAAGTCAATTAATTAACCTAAGTTTGCACAGTTATTCACCCTCTTAAAATTAGGGGGCGGTTTGAATGGTAAAAAAATAAAAATAATAAAAAATTGATATAAAATTAATATGTGACGAAATCTAATTAATAAAAATTAAAAAAAAATTACATAATTTTTTCTAACTTTTGATATATATATATATATATCCAAACAACCCCTCATAAAAGAACCGCTTGTATCTTTCTGGTATTGATTCTGTCAAATTATTTTTGAGTTTCAAAAAGACAAGTCTTTATGAACCTTAACAACCGAACTGTATTGGTTTCTGCACGAAAAAATTGAATTTTAATTTTCTTTTATAATTTTTTGTTCAAAATTAGGAATTTAAAAAAATTTTAAAAACTTAAAAGTTACAAGATTTTTAATTAAATTTTGTCATATATCATTTTTTTAATTCTTTGAAACTCCAAACGCTACTTACATGGCTCTTTTTCACTAAAATTTAATTTTTGTAGAAGTTTTAATTTTAGGAGCGTTAATTTTGTTCATAAAAATATTAAAAAAATTTATATTTCGTTGGATAAAAATTATTTATTTTTAAAAAACAAAAAAGTTAATTTTTCTTATTTTTTAGTTTTTACTTAAACGGACATAACTTTTTTTATTTTTTTTTACTAATACGATTATACCCCTCAAAATCATATTTTTCAAAAAAATAAATTTTAATAAAAAATTATATAATATAAAAAAATTAAAAAACTTAATTATTTTTAATACCTAGACACCATGGGACATTTGATTTATCAAAATTTATCAATTTTTAACTAACTTTTTGTCATTTTTTTCAATTAAATTTTATGATATATCATTTTTATATTAATTTTTTTATACTTTTATAGCATTTTTTTTTTTTTTTTTTACCATTCAAACACCCTCAATGTATAACAAAATGTAACGAGAGTTCCACACACACACACACAGAGACACACACAGAGCACAAGCTCGGGTGAAAGACGGGTAAGAACAGCCAACCAATCCACTGGAGGGTATGATTAATATATGTATCAATCAAAGTTCCACACACGTCACTCCTTATGTATCATCTTTGTTTTGTAGTTCTGTGGATGGAAACTCCACCGCCATTCAGCCCCCCGATTGTGATTTGTTTGGAAGGTGGCGTTCCCTTTACCTTGCCCAGCTGGATTACCCTCTTAACTCCCAGCTGCTTCACTTGCGTCCAAGATAGCTACTAGATCCATTATTTGTTAAGAACAAGTCCACTATGCAGGTAGAATTTTTATAATATCTTTCACTGCTGCATGTGCAGTCAAGAGTGACTGTTTGGATTCCTCTTTCTGTCAGGTGAAATTGGGAGTTCTATAGTAACAATGGCGTGTCATGGCTGTTCTCGTGGTCTGAACGAATATTCAGTCACCGATGAATTCCGAATATATATATATATATATATCTCAGGTTCCTAATGCATATAATTACATTAAATAAAAATTTTGAAATCATTTGTCTCAACCAAGAAGAGAAACGGTGAATATTGAGATTGGGACTTGACCATTTATATCAAACGTTAGGCGGAACTTAGTCACTACGTCAATTAAAATAAACTGAATTCAAGACGGTAAAGCAAAAAAAGTTAGAGGAAATGATCGAAAAGGGCTCTCAACCAAAAGCCTTCGATGGTAAAGTTAGAATAAATTTGAGAGAATTGTAATCGAAAGAGATGAGTATATAATTGACAATAGTGAGGTTATCTAAATTTTGGGGATAAGTTCTGTATTTATAATAAGATAGAATAATTAAATAAATGTCTAAATAATTGAAATGTAATGATTTTTTATTTTTGTATATATATATATATATATATATATCAGAGTACATGATGATTTTCTTTACTCTAAATGCCTTTCATTCTGTATTTAATGCTTCTCACTCGGTATTAAATGCATGTGGGAGAAATCAGGTTAGTTATAAAGAATTTGAGGCTATTCCTTACTCATTTGTGCAAAATCTTTTCGTATCCCTGAGTACAGTTTTGTTTTTGATGTGTTTTCCTTTGATTGGTTACCTTTTCAGCTCATTTATAGCGCGTGTGAACCCTTTCAATTTTTAGCGTGTAAGGTACCAAATGCCACACTCAAGCCTTACAAAGGGGCCTGCCATCCGTCACATTAATATCAATTTAGACGATGGCATTAGATGAAAATTTTGCCACATGTTACTCCTCTTTTTAACTTTTTGAAATACACCAATACGTATATATATTATGAACATCTGTCATTGTTACCTTCTTCTGCATTTCTTGAATCTTCGTAAGTCACTCTATAATCCTTTAGTTCCCTCATGTAATTTCGCTCTCGATTTGAAGTTTTCTTTCGGTGATTACTTAGAGTTACTTCATTTCTTCCTTTATCTCTTTCTTTTTTGTTTCATTTGGGATTAAAATGGGTATATTAGCGGAGGAATTAAAAACTAGTGAAGGGATTGCTGCTTTTAAGCAAAATACAAAGTCCCTGAAAATGTAAATATTAGACTCGCTGAAGAAAGGGAGCGAGAACTAGGTATGTTTCCAATAGTTGCCATCATAGAGGATGGTCTTAAGTTCTCTATCTCTCCCTTCCTCTGTCAAGTACTCCATAGGGTCAACCTCTCCTCTCGTTGTATCACTCACAACTTTTATAGAATAGTTGATGGGACAAACGAAATTAATCGTCGATGCGGGTTTTATATTTTTGAGTGGGATTTACTTTATTGTTACAATATCCAAAAAGTTAAGAGAAATGAAAATAAGTGGTACTTGAAGTCCCGTTATAATAAACTCTAATCCACATGCTCCCAGACAACATCAAAGGGTTTGAAGATGATGTTTGCATTGTCATGAGATAATAGATGAACAGTCCTGACAAGGACCTTTTTCCCCTAATTACTGCAGTATCACACGGCCCAAGTTAGGTAGCTCTAGTGTTTTTGTTTTTTGTCTATGTTAATCTTAATAATTGATTTCTCACTAATTATTTGTTGTTTCTTTGTACAGACGATCAAACAAGAAAAGCTTGGGCCAAAGGAGATTTTGTCGACCATACCCACCTAAAAAGTGTTCAAATTTTTGGGTGGACCAGATACCTTCCCTTTTGTAAGGTTGGCACCAATCTTTTTCAATTTTTAGCCCAACTATTGCTTGTTCATTACTCCTCTACAAGGGTTTGCAATTGGATCGATATCTGAAACTCTTCGACAGTGGTTCAGCTAGACCACAGAGAGGAAACTTGAATTCTACCACAACCACCACCCAGCTTGGCATCTTCCTTTAAACATTGTCCTTCTTGTTAAAGAGCAGGCAACAACTGACCAACCAGTTTTGAAAGCACTTCCCATCATGTATCTGTGCATCTGTGAGGCGTTGGAAGCAAAAGAGGAAGAAGAAGCTACCCTAACGTCTATTGACGTCCTTGAGCTCGAGATGGTCTCGAAATGTGATGTCAAAAAGGCATTTGAAAAGATGGCCAAAAAGAAAAAGGCAAAAATTGCCAAAAAGAGGGCCGATGAGGATAAGGCTGTAGAGGTAGTAAAAGCCAAACAGGGGTAGAAAATAAAAGAAAAACAAATGGAAGCAAACAAAAAGATTTCAAAGGTTGTCATAAGGGAACCTTTTGAAGCTTCCGAAAAGACTTCCCGATCAGAGGAGGAGGATCCTAAGGCCAAGAAGAAATAGAAGATCAGTCATTCAACTGACCTGATCATCCTGAAAAATTCTCCTGCCTCAAATGTGCCCTCAGCTTTCTCCCAAGCAGTAGGGGATGCCCCTTGACCACCTCCTCCTCAGCGGTCACGCTTTCCTCCCATTGAGGCAGAAAGGTATAGATCATTGCCTTTACAAACTGTGTACCCGAAGAACCCCATCCATGACGTCCCACTTTTCATTCCATAAATTGAAATTCCATGTTTAGAATTCCCCAATAGTCAGACATTCACCGTTCAGGATTCTGCCCTTATTTATCCCACTGAGTATGCTAAGGGAGTGGTCCCTCCTTATGATCAATAGAAAATACAAAGGAGCGGACTTAAGGACTTGCAGCATACTCTTCTAAAGAGTGTTATAACAACAAGTTTCACCTACTTTCAAGATATTTCATTTTCCTATAGTTTATAATTTCCAACGTTTTAACTTAATTCTCTTCTTATTGTTGTAGTCTTCTTTGTACTTTCTTGAGATCATTTTTCAGAATCAGTCCATGCATAGAAAAATTGAAGATGATAAGGGTTTGATCCGAGGCTTGAAGAACAAAATTACTGAGCTCATGGAGGATTAGAGATAGATGAAGTAGCAAGTTGAAGTTGCTAAGTCTGAAGTTGCCACTACCGAGGAAAAAGCTGAGGCCAGTGAGAGAAAGTTTAATGTTGTTAAGAAACTCCTGGCCTCAAAAGATGAGGAGTTATTGGAGACGGACTGATCACTTGCAGAGAAAAAAACCTAAACTATTTCTAGCAGCAGCTGAACAGGAGAGGATTGCCGAGGAGTTGATGAAATCTAAGTTGGAGCAGCTCAACATAAAAGAAATAAATATCCAACTAAAGGTTAAACTTAATGGCAAGAACGAAACCTTGCATCACTAAAAGCTTACGAAGAAAAAGCTGCCCAGGAAATCAAGGCAAGCTTCAAGGACTTCGTCTAGCCGGTAACAGATGTGCACAATGAATATTTCTTGGATGGCTGGGAAACTGCACTGAAGAAGTTGTCTGTTGCTCCAAGCTCAGATGTTTACAAGGATGTTCTCTGGCCATATCTAGATGAGAAGATTGACCGCCTTCTAAATGTGCCATTGAATAAACCCCCAAGTATAAGGATATGCGGTGTAGTTTTACCCGGTGAATCTAGGATTGTATCCATAAGGAACTTTGAGATTAAACACTAGGATTTTCTAAGTTCTTCTATCTATTGGTTTTGTTTTAAAAATAGAAAAAGAAAATTGATTTTGGATTTTGAAAAGTGTTGATTAACTAACTAATAACTAAATAAAGTATATTGACAAAATTAAACTAAAAATTCAAGAACTTAAATTACTTATATTCTATTTAATAGTAAAATAAGATTCAAAATTAAATTAAACTAAAACAATGAAAGCAATAAACTTACGCATTCAAGATAATTAAAGATCTCAATCTAACCTTTAAATCTAGGTGAATCGATTATTTTATAGTTCAATGTGTTTTCACTACTCAATTTATACTTTACATAAAAGGAAATAGAAACTAGAACATGTTTTCTTGAAACCCTTTCAAAATCTAAGACACGATTTTAGAATCCCGTTAAGGATTGAAAAATAGGAAGATATTCTAAGTTATTAATCCTTAGTTTTAGATTTGACCTACTCGATTCAAACTTTTCTATGAAATTAAAATCAAAACTTTTTTTAGGAATTTGAAAGAATATGAATAAGAATTTTCATTTTCGAAGGTATTTAAAAGAGAATAAATCAAAAATTTGAAAAATATAAATCAACGCATGAATATTTTCACATTACATGCATCGATCTAAGCACATCGAAATATTTATAATGATTCACCCTTTATTATTATGGTTAGATCAAGATAATAACTTAAACGTAGCATGGTTTTCATAATAAAACGGCAAGTAAGAAGATAATATGAAAGCAAAATAAATTTTATTGAATAAAATGAATGTGTACTGTTCTTTGCAATGAATTAAACTTGAATCTGAAAGTAATTAATCCAAAAACTCATGAAAAATTAAACTAAAACTCTCTAAACTAATATATTTTAATAAAAAACTAAATTTGAAAAAATACAGAAAAAAGGCTTTTCATGACGGTTGTGAACAATGTATATATATAGCCTCAATCGAAACCCTAAAACCTAAAATTTCGTGCATGCTAGTTGCAGGTGTCCAGATAGTAGAGAAGGTCAAGCCAAATTTGGTCTTTATTCCTTTTTCTCCAGCTGTTTCTTTGCTATTGTCCAGACCGAACGTTAAAGTGTCTAGATAGCAGGGGCCTTTTCTTCATTATCTTCACAATCGCTAATTTCAATAATTTCAGTTTCTTTTCTGCATTTTGAAAACAAAACACAATAAATAATAAAAAATAACTAAAAAATTTTAAATTAATTAAATAAATGCATGATTTATGCGCTAAATCATGGTTTGTAATTACATTTTTCAAGTGTAATTAAAGATCCCTCTGTTCAGTTTTGATTAGCCCTCTCGAACTCCAACATTTGAAACATTGGGAAAAGAAGACCTAAAAGAAGGTGACGTGGAGGTCTAGAGTGGGTCTAAAACTGTTGATGTTGAAGAAGCCTCCACTTTAGGCCCAAAGGATGCTCCCAAAAAAGTAGCCAAATAGGATCTAATTGAGAAAATTGCTGAGTTGGTAAAGGCTATTGCTGCAGAAATAGCCCAAGATACCCTGAGTAAGAACACTAAAGAATGAAGACTGCCTCTTTATTTTTGTCTTGTTCATTTTCTTTTTTATCAAGTTACAATTGTAATGCCAAAATTTTAAATTTAATAGAAGTACGATTTGAAAATTCTATTCTTTTTTTAGTTGATATTGTTGTGTTTGTAAATAATGATTGCCTCTGTCAATGCGTTACCAATTAGTTTACTTTATCCCCAAGATAAAGTTTAAAACCTTATTGCGTAAATAATAAGTACTCAAACTTCAACACTTAAACAATTGATTTGCTTTCTAAACTAAGCCCGAGAATAGCACATTTGTGACATGATAAATTGTAAACAACACAAATCATAAAATGATAAATGTATAGCATGTATGCAATATTCTCTCATATGAAATAAATATAGCAATTTGGTTAAATATATGAACTTAAACCACTATAAATTGAAGGGAGATAGCCTTTAATATGTTGGTGACCTCATTCTATGTGGTCAAGGACTAATTTTTCCCTTCACCTGTGTTTCTAAGAGTTAAATATAGCTCTAATTCAGTAAGAAATCCTGATATGTAAATACATCAAGTTTACACTTTTGAGTTATCATTTAAAATGAACCAAATGAATCTTCCTTGTAAATAAAACGAGTCAAGTCATTTTTGAGTTATTCACTGGAATGAAGCTAGTGAGTCCAATCTTGTTTGAGCTAACCACTGGGATAAACCTATAGGTTTATCCCCTTTTCAAGTCAACCACTGGGATAATCGAGTGGGATTATTCTTTTATGAGTTAACCACTGGGACGAATCAGTGGGACTATTCTTTTTTGATTATCATAACTAAGAAACCTAGATGGACATTCTTTTAATTTTGTGCATATCTATGAAATTGCTCATTCGAATTGCTGCTTTATTAATAAACAAAAGCACATTAAGTTCTCATACATAGAATAACTTCAAATGGGCAGCATTTCATGGTCATTTCACAGATTTCCCTTCTATGTCAGCCAAACAGTAAGCTCCATTACTGAACACTCCAGTAACTCAAAATGAACCTTTTCAATTAGCGTTGGGCTTGCCTTCTATTGGATCTCTTCTTGCTTCCATTAACTTTCTGAGGACAAAATCGTCGACCTTGAATTCCTGTGGCTTCAAATCTTATTGGACTTCTTTTCTCATTTCTTGTTGATAAGATGCCAACTTTATTGTAGTTAATTTTCTCTGCTCATCAAATAAATCTAAACTGACACCCATGGCTTTGTCATTCTCCCATTAATCAAAAGTTACTGTACGAATAGAGGGCATGTCGACTTCTAATGGAATGATTGCTTCTATCCCATAGGTAAAGGAAAATGGTAACTCACCTGTGGATCTTCTCGGGGTAGTTCTGTATATCAAGGACATTGTTGAAAGCTCCTCAACCCATTTGCTTTTAGCTGCCTTCAGGTTTTCTTGATGCCACTAAAAATAACCTTGTTGGATGTCTCAGGCTGCCTATTGCTTTGAGAGTAGGCAGATGATGAATAGACATTCTTGATCCTATATCTAGAATAATATTTCCTAAATGAAAAGCTATCAAACTGTGTTCCATTATTAGAAATAAGTGTCCTAGGGATGTCATACCTTGTAATGATATTCTTCCACAGAAAATGAATAGTAATTGTATCTTTGATATGAGCTATTAGCTCTACCTCTACCCATTTGCTGAAATAATTTGTGCCGACCACCCGACATTTTCTATTTCTAGTAGTAGTAGGTAGTAGCCCTACTATATCAGGTCCCTATTTTGCAAATGGCCACGGACTAATGAGAAAACTGAGCTCTCGAGCAGGTTGATGAGAGACTAGAGCAAACTTCTGATATTTCTTACACTTTTGAATAGAGGCTTGTGCATTTCTTCTCATCCTCGGCCACCAATAGCCTTGAGTAAGTGCCCCATGAGCCAAGGATCTACCCCCAGTGTGTGCCTCACAGACCCCTTCATGTATTTCATGAAAAAAAATTTTGTACTTTGCCAGGATGAACACAGAGGAGATAAGGACTTGTGAAAGACTTTTTGTATAGCTTATGGTCTGGGGACAACCAGAACCTTGTAACTTTAACTCTTAGCTTCTTTGCTTGTATTATGTCCTCAAGTAGAATTCCATCCTCTAAGGAAGAGATAATTGGATCTATTTAGGACAAACCCAACTTAATACTGGCCACTTCTTTTACCTTGGACACACTTGGTCTTTTCAACACTTTAAGGAAAATTGTGTCAATTAGCCTGGTTCTCAGGGATGCAACCAATGTTACCAAGGTATTAGCATTAGTATTGTAATCCCTTTCTATCAACTCGATTCCAACAACATTGAAACCCTCTAACTTCTTTTTTGATAGATCTAAATACTCTATCATCTTCTCATTTCTTGCTACATATTCACCCTTCAACTGATTTGCCAACATCTGAGAATCTATCTCGATCAATACGTTTTGAGCAAATAAGCACCGAGCAATATCAAATACAGTCTAAAGAGCTTTATACTCAGCTTCATTATTAGTTGCTTCAAAACCCAACTTAATGGCATATTCAATGGTCACCCTCTCAGGAGTTATTAAAATTATATCTACCTCAGTGCTTTTTTTTTTACGAGGACCCATCCACTTCAATTTTCCATGATAGTGCAATCACTTCTGTTTCTGAATTAATCTCCAGTTGCCATACCTCATGCATCTGTTCCGAAACTAAAAGAGTGAACTTTACTACAAAATTTTCTAAGACTTTTGTCTTTATTATTGTCTTTGGAACAAATATGATGTCAAAGACTTCAAGAAATACTGTCCATTTTGCCATCCTTCTTGTAATATCTACTTTCTTAAAAAACTGGCCAATCAGTTAATCAGTGACCACCTGAATAGTATGAGTATAAAAATAATGGGCCAACATTCTGGATGCCATCACCAATGCCAGAGTGAACTTTTCCAGAGGTAGATATCTAGTCTCTACCTCCTGTAAAGTCTTGCTTGCATAATAGGTAGGCCTTTGTCTTTTATCTTCTTCCTTCAAAAGGACAGCACTAACGCTTGATCTGATATCGCCAAATAAAGTTGCAAAACATCCTCTGGCTATGGGGTTGACAAAATATGAGCAGTTGTCAAATTCTCTTTTTGCTTCTCCAGTGCTCAATCAACTTCCTCATCTCAGACCATCTTATTTGCCCCATTCAGTAATTTAAAGAATAGTCGGCACATGCTTGACTGATAAATTTGTTAAGTGCTGCAACTATTCTTGTAATTTTTTGAACATATTTCTTTGTACGCAGTGGGACTACTACTTGAATAGCTTGAATCTAGTTGGGATTTGCTTCAATTCCCTGTTTGGTGACCAAGTGGCCTAAAAACTTTCCTGAACTCACTCCAAAGACACATTTGGCAGTATTGAGCTTTAACTCAACCTCATTAGGTGTAGAGAATACATGTTATAGTTGATAAATATAAGTTTCAATTTCTTTGCTTTTAACCATTATATCATCTATGTATACCTCTATTGTCTTGTCGAGATCATCTTTAAACATCTTCGTAACCAGCTGTTGATAAGTAGCACTAGCATTCTTGAGTCCAAATGGCATAACCTTGTAACAATAAATTGCTCTTGGGGTGATAAATGAAATTTTCTCCTCATCATGCTTATGCATTGAAATTTGATAGTACCCCCTGTATGCATCTAAAAATGACATCCTTACACTTCCTGATGTTGAATCTATAAGCTGATCAATCTTTGGCAGTGGGAAAGGATCCTCAGGGCATGCTTTATTCAGTTCTGCATAATTAACATAGACCCTCCATTTCCTATTATCCTTCTTTACCACTATTCTGTTTGCCAGCCACTCAAAGTATAAAATCTCCCTAATAGCTTTAGCATCAAGTAGTCTGCTGACCTCATCAATTACAGCTTCAGTATGCTGCAGAGTAGATCTCTTTACTTTTTGAATCACTAGTTTTACTCTTGAATTGACATTCAGTTTATGACTCATAACATCGGAAGAAATACCTGGCATTTGTTGAGGAGTCTAGGCAAATGTTTCAACGTTTTTTAGCGGGATCTCTGTCAATTCAGATTTCTCATCAGCTCTCAAATTGGACCCAATTAAGAAATACTTATCATCCTTGGCTAGACTAATATAGACTTTCACCAATCTTTTAGTAGCTTTCTTCTTAGGATTTTCACCAACATTATCAATCTTGGGGGTATTCTCGAGTATCTGTGTGAGTAGAACCTACTTGGGTAAGGGCTTGGACTTTAGAGTAGTAATGAAACACCTCATTGATGTGTCTCAATCCTCTCTTATCTCTATTACTTCATCTCCATATGGGAACTTTAAAACTTGATGGTAGGTAGAGGGGACTGCCTTTAGCATGTGAATCTAAGACATCCCTACTATTGCATTGTAGGAGGATGATGCATCTACTACTGTGAATTCTACTTTGTACTCCACTGGTCTAGCCTAAATAAGGATAATGACCCTCTCCAATGGCTAAATTAGAATATAATTAAAACTAATTAAAAGGACAATCAGCTGGTTTCAAATCTCCTTCTGTCAGTCCTACCTTTTTGAATAGACTAAGGAACATGACTTCAGTTGAACTTCCTGCATCAACTAGGATCATCTTCACATCTGATTCAAACATCTTTAGTGTCACTACCAGTGCATCATTGTGTGGTTGTTGCACCCCTCTGCTTTCATCTATATAGAACGACATTTGCTTAAGGAACCAATAACCTTAAGCATCTCCTTTGCCTTTCCAACATTTTACTCTTCTGTTCCGGGACAGGCAACTATACTTTGGGGGTGATTTTCCATTTGAATAACATGAATGACTGGTCGTCTTTGTACATCTCTCCTCGACCTGGCCCTTGGTGAAGGTTGTGCTTCTTTCACGTAGTCTTTTTCTTCCGTCTCTTTCCTTCTTCTTTGAACTCCCCATGAAGCTCAGGGTTGATCATTTGCTACCTTTGTCTTCATCTCATCAATGTACTTTTTTATGGCTTTCTTTCACTGAATCCTTTAGGAGATATCATAAGGATCAACATGCTCCTGTACAGTACCCCATATCTTGATGGTAATAATAATAATTTTTATGATTCTCTATAACTAAAAAGTCAGGAAATTTCTTCAACCACCTAAAGTATGTCTTTTCCTTGATCTGGGGGAGGATTCTAAAGATCGGCTCTTTCAAAACTATGTTGATAGCTTAAACAATGGACTTCTTATCATCAATGAATTCTCTTTTCCCTTATTTTTGCCTTCATTCCTTTGACCCAGATGACTTTGACTTTTTCTAGTTCGCAAGCTTCGTCTTGTCCTTTACTTTGGCATACTTCTCGATTCTGCATATCAAACGGACATATTTACTACTAGCTTTTTTGTCTAGAAGAACCAGAACTTTTCTCCTTTCTACAACCCAAGCTTAAAGAATGTCATTGCCAGTTGTTCGGTGGAGCTTTCCACCTTATTATACAACTCCATGTACCTTCAGAAGTAATCCCTAAGGCTCTCATTATTTTTCTTCTTCATGGTAAGAAGCACGTTAGTAGTTTTCGTTGTTTAGCATTAGCCAAGAATCTAATGACGAACTCCTCAACTAGTTGTTTCTAGTAACTTATGCTTTCTGGGGGCAACTTATGGGACCACTGAAGTACTGATTAGACATCAATTGTTACATATTTATATATTCAAATTACACTTGCACACATCATAAAAAGATATAAAATCTATGTTTTGTGCAGATTTCATCTCCATATCTCCAAAGTGGAATATGTGTTGATTTCCATCACAAAAACAATTAAGCTACATTGAGGATGTTGAGAGGAAAGCATACTGCACAGCACATCAAAGGATTGAAGCTATTTCAGAAAAAGAAAAAAATTCAGTTGAAATCAATGCAAAGAGATCAGAATCACTATTCTGGAAATTTCTGCAGCAGAGGATCATATTCGAATATAGTTTTACTGTATTCAAATATAAACTTCTTCACAGCAACGAATTCCATGTGACCCTAACTTCTCCATGTGATGTAACCTGCAATCCAGGGAGGGCAAATCAGTAAAAGTAGGAGAAAGAAGGAGCTATCATGAGGACTACATTCTGTTAGAGGAGGAGAGAGAAAAAATAAGCAAAAATAAATACACACGGAGCATTCTTGTAGAGATACACGCAAAAAAAAAAAAGCAGAGGAAGTTTAGAGAGAGAAATTCAGTTTTGTAGAGAGAGGTTTTGAGAGAAATTTTATTGAGAGTTCATAGTTTTATATTTTAATTTCAATTTGGCATTGGAGTTTTTGGAGATTTACATTTTGAATTCATTTCAATTTCTGTAATTAGATTTTCAGTTCTGAATCCATTAAACTTTCATTTTCAGGTTGAAATGTCTTCAATTCAGATTTTCATTTCTGTTTTTCTTCTCTTTAATATGCTCGGCTAAGTCTTCTTGGGCCAAGGCAAGGGTAATGCCCTTCCAATGAATCTCAAGTGGCCGAACTTCATGGATTTACTTTGAGTTCTTATGATTATCAAGTCAATTTGCAGCTGGGTGTCTTAGAACTCATTGATTCAAGACCCGATTAATCCAAATTTGTATATCCTATTGATGAGTTCATAGGTGTTGCTTAACTTAGAACTCTCATGACATTGTTGTATGTGGGTTGCTAGAATTAGAACTCCTATTGTCCTTAAAATACGTTATGCACATTGAGTGTTTAATCCATGGTTTGTTTCAATTGAAATTAATTTTCTCAAAAATCAGCACAAATTGATTTGGTAATTTATAAACTCTTGGCACTTGAAATTCATTCGGATTGGTATTAACTTGTCTTGCTCAACCTTTTTATCACTTAATCTTTTAGTTTAAATTCATTTTGCTTTTGGAAAACTAGTTCAAAACCATCAACCAACCAAATCAGATTTTAATTTTCTGTTTCACATTTTTTGTGAGTTGTGTTTTGCCAAATTAATCTCCATTAGAGTCATTCACTTCATTACTCCCTAGATCCCTGTGGAAATGACCTGGGACTTACCAGTTATTTTGTGCTTCAACCACACCTTGCACTTGGGGGAAAACTTGTCTTGATTTACCTCACTTAACATTTTTTTTAAAATTTGAATTTATAATCTGAATTTTCATCTGAGCTTTTATTTTGGAGTGAGGTAATTAAGTAAGAACAAGCACAATTTTTTGGCGCCATTGCCGGGGATCTTTGAGAAGCAATTGTGTTTTGAGCTTTTGGAGCATTAACTGGCAGTACATCTCATCACCATTTTCAACAACAGAGCTGCTTAACTTGTTGGGTAACTTTGTTCCATCTCTGTTTCTATTTCTTTTATAGTCTTGGTTGTTAGTTTAGTTTTAGAACTGTTTGCATCTGAATCCTGAATTTCTGATTTGAATCTGTTTCATCTGATATTCGAATACTGCTGCATTTCTCTGCTGTAAGCTGTAGTTACAATTCTCTGTGAATCAGTAGATGAAATTGTGAAGTTAGGAGGTTAGATTGGAGTTTTGCTTCAGTCTGAATTTCTGTTTATGCTTTTAAGGTCTGGTAAACTTGTTGGAAACAGATCTGAATTGCATTCTCCATCTTCTCTTGCTGAATTGATTGAATCTGCTGCATCACATTCACAATCTGAATTTTCTGTTGCACATATGGATCCACCACCACCTGTTCTGCCGGAAGGAAGTGTTCAAGGAGAGAATGACCAAATGGATCAAAACATCCTTAGACCTCTCCGAGAATATCTTTATCCAGCTAGACAAACCACTCCATCTTGCATTGTTCTTCCAAATGGACATCAGAATTTTCATTTTAAACCTGGAACAATTCAGCTTTTACCAACTTTTCATGGCATGGACTCACAAAATCCTTACATGCATATGAAAGAATTTGAAGATGTTTGTGGAACTTGCATGGATAGGAATGTTAATGAGGACATGGTTAGGCTTAAATTATTTCCATTTTCATTGAAAGACAAGGCAAAAATGTGGTTGAATTCACTTGAGCCTAGATCAATAGGTACTTGGAGAGACATGCAAACAAAATTTTTGAAGAAGTATTTTCCTGCAAATAGAACTGTAATTCTTCAATAGCAAATAATGAATTTTGTGTGTAAATCCAATGAAACATTTGCTCAAGCATGGGAAAGATTCAAGGAATTGTTGCAAGCATGTCCACATCATGGTTTTGAATCTTGGAGAATTGTTAATTTTTTCCATAATGCATTAACTCCAAATCTGAAAATGTTGGTTGCCACCATGTGTAATGGTGAATTCTATGACAAAACTGCTGAAGAGGCTTTACATTTCTTTGATGCTTTAGCTGAAAACACTAAACAATGGGAGGTAGTCTCCCCGTCTTTTTCTGAATTTTCTGACAGATCAAATGATAGAGGAAAGTTCCATCTCAATGAGGCAGATGATGTTGGAGCTAGGTTGGCTGCATTGTCAAGAACGATTGAATTGATGGAGCAAAAGAAACAAACATTGAAGGAGAGTGAAGTGAAGTGTGTGCTGTGTGAAACCGCAGACCATAAGACTGATGATTGCCCAACACTTCCAGCTTTTAAGGAAGTTCTCTATGGTCAAGCAAATCCCACACAAGCTGCAAGACCCTTCAAGCAAAATCAGGGGATGAACACATATTCACAAGGCCATAGTCCATATTCGAATAACTACAACCCTTGGCTACAGAAATCATCCAAACCTTTCTTGGAAAGCAGAGGCATAGAACTAACAATACCAACCTCAACAACCTGTGCAACCCCAACCATTTCCTTCTCAGCCTTTTCAACCTCAGCAGGACATAAATTTTTATCAGCCACCTCACAAAAGATCTTTGGAAGACACTTTGCAACAATTTATGCAAGGGCAGATTGGAACCAACAATCAGAATTTCAAGTTTCAAGAGCAAACAAACAGGGCCATGGAAGACATCCGAAGTCAATTGTCAAAGCTAACTCAAGCTTTAACCATCAGAGAATTAGGAAAGCTTCCATCTCAGCCAAGACCAAATCCTACAAGCCAAGTTCATTTCAGTGAATTATCTTCATCTGCTGCAAATGAAAATCTGGAGCATGTACAAGCTGTTTCAACATTGAGAAGTGGAAAGCAAATTGTCAAGCCAGATTACAAACCACCTGTTGAAGAAATTGAGGAAGAAAATGAGCAAGAAATAATGAAAAATGAAGAGGAAATGCAGCTGAAATAGAAACTGGACAGCAGAACAAAAAGTGAACAGAAACAGCAATTTAGCACTTCTGAGAAAGAAATCATGTTTCAGCATGAAGAGCAGGAATTGAAGCAAAATGAAAGACTAATTGGGGACAGCAAGTTGGACAGCAGAAAACTTGAGGAAAAGCAGAATCTGAGCCAAGAAGGGCAGAAAATTCTGATGCAGCCGAAGGAATATTCGAATACCAGCAAGCAACATTCGAATAGCAGTAAGCAGCAAATCAGAATCCAGAGAACAGAGCAGGTAAATTCTGAAAATAAAGAGGAAATTTCTGAGAATAAGAACAAAATTTTGAGGAAAATCAGTTTGAAAAGAGTGAAAAAGATTTTGAAAATAAAGAGATTTTGAATAAAACCAAGTTGGACAAATCTGAATTTGTTCCAAAACTTCCATTTCCACAAAGATTGAACAAAGCTAAGAAAGAGAATTTGAATTCTGACATTTATGAATTGTTCAAACAAGTCAGAATCAATATTCCCTTACTTGATGCAATTAAACAAAATCCATCCTATGGAAAATTTTTGAAAGATTTGTGTACTGTTAAGAGGAAAATGAATGTGAAAGAAAGAGCATTTTTGACTGAACAAGTGAGCTCCATTTTGCAATTTAAAACTCCTCCCAAATATAAAGATCCAGGTTGCCCCACCATAGCTTGCTTAATTGGGAATCAAATGGTAGATCAAGCTTTGCTAGATTTAGGTGCAAGTGTCAACCTTCTTACCATTCACTGTTTACAAACAGCTGGGGTTGGGAGAACTTAAACCTACTAGGGTGACACTACAACTTACTGATAGGTCAGTTAAAGTCCCTAGGGGTGTAGTGGAGGATGTCTTGATTCAAGTGGATCATTTTTACTTTCCGGTGGACTTTATAGTGCTAGACACTCAGCCCATTCAAGGAAACCAACCAGCTGTACCTATTATCCTAGGAAGACCATTTTTGGCCACCTCAAATGCCTTGATCAATTGTAGAACCGGAGTTATCAAGTTCTCCTTTGGAAACATGACAACTGAGAAAAACATCTTCAAGGTGACCAAACAGCCGAGTGATTATGAGGAGGTAGAGGAAGTTGATTTGATTCAAACAATCACTCAAGATCACTTTGATAGAGAGTATTTTGATGACTCTTTGGAGAAAGCCTTAGTGAATAATGAGCAAGTAGATTTCCTAGCTGATTGTGACTTGGAGAATTGTGGGGGAGGAGAATTGGAGGAAATGAAAAATTCAATGCTATTGGTGAATCAGTGGAGACCATCTGTTGAGTCTTTAGAGCTACCCATAGTCAAGCCTCTGTCATTTTTGGACCAGCCACCAAAACCTGAGAGAAAACCCCTACCAAGTGACTTGAAGTATGTATTTTTGGGTGAGGGAGAGTCCTATCCAGCTGTCATTTCATCTCAGCTGAGTTTGGACCAAGAAAATAGACTTGTGGAAGTCTTGAGGAAGCATAGAGGAGCTTTGGGCTGGACTATAGCAGATCTGCAGGGAATAAGTCCATTGATTTGCACTTATAGAATATTTTTGGAGGATGAGGCCAAGCCTATTAGGCAAATGCAAAGGAGACTCAACCCCAACATGAAAGAGGTTGTTAGAGGGGAGGTAATCAAGCTTTTGGATGCTGGAATTATCTACCCCATCTCAGATTCTAAGTGGGTGAGTCCAACTCAGGTAGTGCCTAAGAAATCTGGAGTGACTGTGATTAAGAATGAAAAAGAGGAATTAGTTCCAATGCGCATCCAAACAGGATGGCGCATGTGCATAGATTATAGAAAGTTAAATGCAGTCACAAGGAAAGATCACTTCCCTCTTCCATTCCTAGATCAGGTATTGGAAAGAGTGGCAGGGCATGCATTTTACTGTTTCTTGGATGGTTACTCTGGGTATAATCAGATTGAGATTGCATTGGAGGATCAGGAAAAGACCACATTCACTTGCCCATTTGGCACATTTGCATATAGGCGTATGCCTTTTGGTCTTTGCAATGCTCCTGCAACATTTCAGAGATGTATGACGAGTCTGTTTGGTGATTTTGTAGAGAGATTCCTTGAAGTTTTTATGGATGACTTTTCAGTATATGGCAGTGACTTTGATACATGTTTGGGAAATTTAGATAAGGTTTTGATTAGATGTGAGGAGAAAAACTTGGTTTTGAACTGGGAAAAATGCCACTTTATGGTAACTCATGGAATTGTCCTTGGCCACATAGTGTCTTCTAGGGGGATAGAAGTAGACAAAGCCAAAGTGGAAATCATTCAAAAACTTCCTACCCCTAGATGTGTTAAGGATATCAGATCATTTCTAGGCCATGCTGGGTTTTATAGAAGGTTCATTGCATCATTCAGTGCCATTGCTAGACCTTTGTGCAACCTTCTACCCCAGGATGTTCCCTTTGATTGGACACCAGAGTGTCAGGCCTCATTTGATAGACTTAAGAGTTTGCTCACCTCAGCTCCCATTATGCAGCCACCAGACTGGACTTTACCATTTGAAATCATGTGTGATGCTAGTGATTGTGCCATTGGTGCAGTGCTAGGACAGAGGAGGGATAAGAGGCCACATGTGTTGTACTATGCTAGCAAAACCCTTAGTGAAGCACAAAGGAATTACACTACTACTGAGAAGGAGTTGCTAGCAGTAGTATATGCCTTGGACAAGTTCAGATCATACTTGGTAGGTTCCCATGTCATAGTATACACTGACCATGCTGCTTTGAAGTATCTCTTGACCAAACTTGATGCTAAGCCTAGACTTATTAGATGGATTCTTCTGCTTTAAGAATTTGATTTAGAAATCAAGGACAAAAAGGGAGTTGAAAATGTAGTTGCTGATCACCTTTCTAGACTCCCACATCAGGATTTAGCATCTTTTGATTCTCCCATCAATGAGACATTCCCTGATGAGCAGTTGTTCCACATAGACTCTTCTGAGGTACCTTGGTTTGCAGATATAGCCAACTACCTAGCTTCAGGTATTGTGCCTTCTCACTGGACCATGTTGGATAGAAGGAAGTTCTTTAGGAATGTGAGACACTTTTTCTGGGATGACCCTTATTTGTTTAAATATTGCCCAGATCAGGTGATTAGGAGGTGCATACCTGAGAGTGAGTCCACCAGTGTCATTGAGTTCTGTCACACATTAGCTTGTGGAGGACATTTTTCTGCTAGGAAGACTGTGGCTAAAATTTTGCAATGTGGATTGTATTGGCCAACCATGTTCAAAGATGTGTATGCATTTTGTGTTGCTTGTGATAGATGCCAGAGACTTGGTAGCCTCACTAGGAGGAACATGATGCCCCTTCATCCTATTTATGTGCTTGATATCTTTGACTGTTGGGGTATGGACTTCATGGGCCCATTTGTGAGTTCCTTTGGTTATGAGTACATTCTAGTGGCCGTAGATTATGTCTCAAAGTGGGTAGAGGCTATTCCAACAAAGACCAATGACCATAGAGTGGTTATCAAATTTTTGAAAGAAAATGTGTTTTCTAGATTTGGGATGCCTAGAGCAGTGATAAGTGATAGGGGAACACATTTTTGCAATAGACATGTTGGTCTTTTGATGAAGAAGTATGGGGTGTTACACAAGGTTGGAACATCTTACCACCCCCAAACAAGTGGACAAGCTGAATTAGCTAATAGGGAAATCAAAAGAATCATTGAGAAAACAGTGAACCCCACAAGGAAAGATTGGTCTTTGAAATTGGTGGATGCACTGTGGGCTTATAGGACTGCATTCAAGACCATCTTAGGAATGTCCCCTTATAGATTGGTATATGGAAAAGCTTGTCACTTACCAGTGGAGTTGGAACACAAGGCCTTTTGGCCAGTGAGACATTTTAATGAGAGCATCACTGAATCTGGTTTTCAAAGAAAATTGCAACTTAGTGAGCTGGAAGAGATTAGAAACGATGCATATGAGAATGTCAAGATTTCTAAGGATCGAGTAAAGAAGTGGCACGATGCACGCATCAGTAGTAGAGAGTTTTTTGTGGGACAAAAAGTGTTGTTATATGATTCTAGATTGCATCTGTTTCCAGGAAAGCTTAAATCAAGATGGACTAGTCCTTTTGTAGTCAAGAATGTGACTGAGTTTGGGGCTATTGACATTGAAAACCCAAGTTCAAAGAATGTTTTCCGGGTGAATGGACAAAGACTCAAGGAGTATCATGAGAATTTTGTTGCTGAAGTAGAGAGTTGGGATCTCAAAGATCCCCCAAATTCTGTTTGAATGAAGGAAGAATTCTGACTTTGTATCATAGTAGTGTAGGTTCTGTTATGCTTTTGATTTTCTGTTTTCTTTTGTTTTTGTAATTTTCTTTTTTTCATCTAAAAAAAAAAAAAGAAGTTGTTTATGGTTATGGCTAACCTTCAGTTTTCAACTGCAAGTAGTACTCAACTGAGGAAGTGAAGAATCTGCTTGATGAAAAGAATCTATTCAAATCTGATTTGATCAGTTGCAATTGCAACTGCAGCTGTGTTCTTCCAGTAGCTGGACTGAATGCTTTGCCACTGCTGAAATGTGAGCTTGGAACAAGTTGGGGGGGAATTGGTCACAGCAGCTGATGATGAGCTTTCAATTCTTGGTAATAAGTTGAATTTTCATTCACAATCTCCAGGTATGTTACTTCCCCAACCTTTCTTTAATTTGCTGGTTTAATACATTGAGGACAATGCATGATTTTAGTTAGGGGGGACACAATCTGAGTTTGTGGATGTGAATAGTGTTTTTACTGAAATTTGCTGAATTGAGTGATTGGATATGATCAGAATGTTTTGAATATGATTTGGAATTGTTTGAATTGAATTAAGATCATGCTTATGTCAGTTTGAGTTTGCATATGTTGAAAATTTGAAAAAATTGCAAAACTTCTTCTTGAATTAGTTGTCTTTTGAAATAATTTTCGAATCCTAGCTGTTGGCAAAACTTAATTTGAGTATTCTTAAGAAATGGGGGAAGAATTTCTGGTTTTCTGGACACTGGAATTGCAAATTGCTAATAACCTGTATTTGAATATGGGTCTGGGTATTCGAATATGATGTCAGTTTTAAATCCTGTATATACCTGTGAGTGGCCCCATTCAAGTTCCTGTTCTATTCGAATACGAGCCCTGGTGCCCAAAACCCTGAAACCTTCACCATTCCACATCTTCTTCCAATCCTCAACTTTCAGATTATCTGAGCGTGATTTTGAGTTGACATTGAAAGGAAGATTCAGATACAGAGCTGCGATTGAAGAAGCTAGGGTTTACAGCTTTGGAAAATTTCTGATAAAGGGTTGAGAATCAATTGAAGCAAAATGCCATCAACGAGGATGAAGAAGATGGCTTATAAAGGTGAGGCTAAAAGAAGGAGCATGAGGATTTTGAGCCAACATGGTAAGGGTTCTTCACTTGTTGTTCAGGAACCCATAAGGTATGAACTGTCATCTTCTAAATCAGACCCTAGGTCCTCGTCTAGAACAGAATCGTTCTATTCTGTAGGTAATGAGAGTTTGAATGAGAGACATGATGATCATGTCTCTAATGTTGAAAAGGAAAACTCTGTTGGAGTTCCTGAGAATGTGCCTACTAAGGAGCACACTACTGCTCCTGAGCATGAGGTCCACACCTCTGAAAATGCTCCTGAGGATGAACCTGAAGCACAATCTGACCAAGATCTTTTTGATGAGGATTCTTTTGATAGCTCGAGGTTTTCCAATAAAGCCTCAGAGCTAAAATATGATGAGAATTACAGCAAAAGAGCTGTGTTGAGTGAAAGAGGAATTAA
Source organism: Vitellaria paradoxa (assembly GCA_019916065.1). Classification (NCBI taxonomy): domain Eukaryota; kingdom Viridiplantae; phylum Streptophyta; class Magnoliopsida; order Ericales; family Sapotaceae; genus Vitellaria; species Vitellaria paradoxa. The sequence continues at coordinate 21,664,111 of CM034234.1, read as the reverse complement.
ATTGGAGGACTACAATGAACCACCCTATGAATTGTTAGAATTATTTGAGCAAAGGGGCTGGGCGCATTGGGTTACAACCAGTAGGAGGGCTGTGGTACCATATGTGAGAGAGTTTTACTCAAATGCTGAATTAGGTATGGTTCATGGGAGACCTGTGATAAACTCTAAGGTTAGAGGGAAGAAAATCAGTTTGAATCTTGAGAAGATCTCTTTCATAAGTCACTTACCTATTGAAAGAGTACCCGAATCCACACCTGAACAAAAAGCACAATGGGAGGAGCAATTGCATAAGGACAATTTGGCTAGACTCTTCACAGCCAACCCTCAAGCCCAATGGACCACTGCTAGAATGTCCAAGTCAGGAATTACTCTCAAAAGTAATATCCTTCACATGCTAGTCTGTTCTTCAATTCTGCCCCATGCTTACAAGTCAACCATCACTCTAGAGCAAGCCATGATTATGGGAAAGTTGTTGTTAGGCATTCCCATGGATTTACCTTACCACATCTGGTTGGTTATTTCTCATGTGGTGGAGAAATCAGAATCCACTGCTGGGCTGCCTTTTGGAGGTCTAATTACAGAGATAATTCAGCACTTTCTGGGAATAGAGGAAGAGGTAGGAATGGCCACTGTGAAAGCTGCTCCTTTGATAGATAAGACATCTGTGAATAGAAGCCAAGGACAGTTGAAGAAGGCTACTCCACCTGCAGTAGAGAACAACTAGCAGCAGCCAGCAGAAGAGGAGGCAACTGAAGTAGCTCCCATGAGCACAGAGGAGAAATTGAAGTTAATCCAGCAAAATCAAGAAGTACTGATGAGGGAAGTTAGTGAGCTGAGACAGGGGCAGCAAAAGCTTATTCGATTGGTGGAGAGCATATTCGAATTAAGCCGAGAAGGAAGAAATGCTTAATTCAGTATTTCAGTCATGATTCAGACTCTTTCGTCCTTGAAACCAGATTTTTGACAGCAAATCTTTAGAATATTTCAAATATGTTTTGTCAACAATAGGATTTGGATTGATGTTCTTGCTGTTTGTTTCTTTTGATTAGGTTTAAGTTTTTTTTTTTTTTTTTTTTTTTTTTATTTTTACTTTTGCCACCTATGACTTTGAACTTACAACTTGGAATGAATGAAATTTCTGTTTTCTTGGAATTAGTGATGTCATTTGCATAAATTGGATTGAGCTGAGTTGAAGTATGAAATTTTAAGAGTTGTTGTGTTTGCCATGTGTTTTTAAGTTGAAAAGTGTGTGAATGGATTTAGCTTGAGAATTGTTGATCTAACATTTGTCTTGAGGAATGGGTTTATGAATGAATAATGTGTTTTATGGATTTCCAGATATAGTGGAGACTTAAAACCTGAAGTAAGATATTTGAGCCTTAAACTTTGTTCATGAGAGACTTACATTTACTCTAAGGGCTTTCCAAAAGCTCAAGCTTTTTGCACTTCAAATTCCTTCAATAACTCCACTTATACTATTTTGCTTTGGGTGTTTGTGAAGTGATAGAGGAATGGAACTAGATTTCTGATTCTTAACTTTTATGGTTGAATGGAATGAAATCATAGAAGTGATATTAGGCCATTTTTCTTAACATTTGAGCTTGGAATGCCTTTCTTTGATAAACATGACCATTGTAGCCAAGTTTGAGCCTTATTAGAGCATTCATACTTCTTCATTTTTACCACATAATTCCTTTAACCAAAATGAATTCTCTCTAGCCTTCCCTATGTATTTTGGAATGCACTGAAAATAGAAGTGAAGGTTAGTGGACTGAATTGTGGGATTTGGAGGTGAGAAGAAAGAAAAATGTATGGAATGAGGAAAAAGAAAATGTTAAGGGAAATGGATGATAAAAAGAAAATCAAAAAGGGGGGAACTGTTTTAATCTTGAAATACATTCACTTGAGGTCATTTTCAATTTCTGTAAAAAAAAAAATAATAATAATAATGAATTGTAGAAGGGTAGAAGAAAGTTTATTTTAGTGTTCCAAATCAGTTTTTGAATTCCTTATCCTTTCCTTCTATTACCTTATTAAACCTCATGGCCCCATTACAACCCATTGCAAGTCCTAATTGATCTTTGGAAGAATTTCATTCAATTGTGAAATTTAGGAATTAGGAAATCATGGTGAAAATTCTGAAATTACTTTGCTACATCATTCCTTCATGGAGTTATGCCAAGTCCAATTCTTTCTTGAATACATCGTTTTTGACTTGTTTATGCCACCTTCTAGAATTTGATGAACATTTACTCTTAATAAGGGGCATCTTGAGTGAAACCTTGTGTGCTCTATTTTCTTTGGAGTGAATTCCAAGGTGAGATTTGAAGTCAAAATTTGGGAATGAAATGGAATGCAAAGTTCAGAATTAAATGAAGTTCTAAAGATGTATGTTAAGTTGATAGAGCTAAAAGCTGCTATTCATTCACTTCATTTCACACACTTGGCAAGTTTCACATCTCTTATAAAATTTTAAATTTTAAACTTTGCTTATGAAAGTTTTTGCTTATGGTGTTGACTAATTTCATATGAATAACTGAAATGTCATTCAAATTGAAATGGAATTAATGCTTTTGGATTTCTCTCATATTTCTTCTATTAGAAGCATTACTAGGGACTAGTAATGTTGTAGTTGGGGGGTGTGTGATTAGACATCAATTGCTACATATTTATGTATTCAAATTACACTTGCACACATCATAAAAAGATATAAAATCTATGTTTTGTGCAGATTTCATCTCCTATATCTCCAAAGTGGAATGTGTGTTAATTTCCATCACAAAAACAAGAAATTAAGCTACATTGAGGATGTTGAGAAGAAAGCATGCTGCACAGCACATCAAAGGATTGAAGCTATTTCAGAAAAAGAAGAAAATTCAGTTGAAATCAATGCAAAGAAATCAGAATCACTATTCTGGAAATTTCTGCAGCAAAGGATCATATTCGAATATAGTTTTACTGTATTCAAATATAAGCTTCTTCACAGCAACGAATTCCATGTGACCCTAACTTCTCCATGTGATGTAACCTGCAATCCAGGGAGGGCAAATCAGTAAAAGTAGGAGAAAGAAGGAGCTATCATGAGGACTACATTCTGTTAGAGGAGGAAAGAGAAAAAAAAAAGCAAAAATAGATACACACGGAGCATTCCTATAAAGATACACGCAAAAAAAAAGCAGAGGAAGTTTAGAGAGAGAAATTCAGTTTTATAGAGAGAGGTTTTGAGAGAAATTTTATTGAGAGTTCATAGTTTTATATTTTAATTTCAATTTGGCATTGGAGTTTTTGGAGATTTACATTTTGAATTCATTTCAATTTCTGTAATTAGATTTTCAGTTCTGAATCCATTAAACTTTCATTTTCAGGTTGAAATGTCTTCAATTCAGATTTTCATTTCTATTTTTCTTCTCTTTAATATGCTCGGCTAAGTCTTCTTGGGCCAAGGCAAGGGTAATGCCCTTCCAATGAATCTCAAGTGGCCGAACTTCATGGATTTACTTTGAGTTCTTATGATTATCAAGTCAATTTGCAGTTGGGTGTCTTAGAACTCATTGATTCAAGACTCGATTAATCCAAATTTGTATATCCTATTGATGAGTTCATAGGTGTTGCTTAACTTAGAACTCTCATGACATTGTTGTATGTGGGTTGCTAGAATTAGAACTCCTATTGTCCTTAAAATAGGTTATGTACATTGAGTGTTTAATCCATGGTTTGTTTCAATTGAAATTAATTTTCTCAAAAATCAGCACAAATTGATTTGGTAATTTATAAACTCTTGGCACTTGAACTTCATTCAGATTGGTATTAAACTTGTCTTGCTCAACCTTTTTATCACTTAATCTTTTAGTTTAAATTCATTTTACTTTCGGAAAACCAGTTCAAAACCATCAACCAACCAAATCAGATTTTAATTTTCTGTTTCACATTTTTTGTGAGTTGTGTTTTGCCAAATTAATCTCCATTAGAGTCATTCACTTCATTACTCCCTAGATCCCTGTGGAAATGAACTGGGACTTACCAGTTATTTTGTGCTTCAACCACACCTTGCACTTGGGGGAAAACTTGTCTTAATTTACCTCACTTAACATTTTTTTTAAAATTTGAATTTATAATCTGAATTTTCATCTAAGCTTTTATTTTGGAGTGAGGTAATTAAGTAAGAACAAACAAGTACCATATCCCCTATAATGTCATGGCTTGCATGTAATGTCGATAACGTGCCAGAAGGTTTGATTTCTCATCTTACACCATGAAACGAGAGGTCACAAACTTCTTTGGGTGTTTAGTTTCACATATGTCACTGGTAAACGAGGAGGTAAAATCCTTTCTAGTGCTTTCTTTGCCATCATCTAGGTGGACTAATTAGATTCTTCTTAATTGACATACTGTGACTTTTCTACATCCTTGGACTTTTTAAACTTCTTTGTTTCTATCAGCATCACATCATCACTGGATGAGCTTTCTTTTGCATCCTAGTGCTTTCTTTGACTAGAATGCTTTCTCTTGGAAGTGTCCTCCTTTTGCTAGGACTTGGATGCCCTAGCCTTTTGTTGTTGCATGGATTTCTGGCGTTGAATTTTAGTTGAACGTGTACCCACAGGTTTAACAGCAGAAGCCACCACTAGACCAACATCTACTTCTCGCTTGGTATTCTGATTCCTTTTACCACACACACATTTTCCTTTCTCGGTACGTGCCTTTAGTTGATCATGACTTATTCGTTTTCCTTTCTCCTCACTGAGCTTTTGAAGGATCTCCTCCAATTGTGTTTGCTTCATGTCAGCCTTAGCTTGTAAATCTTTTTTCCTCTAAATTGGTTCAGGATCACTGACTCTGCATTGCCTTCTTATTGTCTGTCCTGGAGTCGTGATAGTTAAGTGCACTTCTCTTCTGTTTAAGGAGCTTCATTTCACTTACTACTCATGAAAATCGTGGAGGCGTTGTATCTCTATTTGAATTCATTGTTGATGAAATTCCCAAGAACACAAAATTCTCAAGAACATACGGATGTAACAAACAAAGAAATGAGCTTTAAAGTGGGTGCCAAATGTTCGATAATAAAAAAGTATTGCCGAAATTAGTCACTATGTCAACCGGAATAGCTGAATTCAAGCCTATAGGTAAGAAAAGTTAGAGGAAATGGCTGGTGAGAACCCCCAACCAAAAACCCTCTGATAGTAAAGTCAGAATAAGGCCGAGAGAATTATAATAAAAAAAGATGAATATATAGTTGACAATAGTGAGCGTACCTAAATTTTAGGGTTAAGTACTGCATTTATAATAAGATAGAATAATTAAATAAATGTCTAAATAATTGAAATATAATGATTTTGTATTTTGTACACACACACACATATATATCTCCAAGTACATGATAGTGTCCTTCACTTTAAATGTCTTATTCAGTATTTAATGATTCTCACTTAGCATTAAATGCACATGGGAGAAATAAGTATGATAGACAAAATATAAGAAGCGTCCAAATATCACATTTGTTTGCCACTTGTTAAGAAATAAAATAACTCGGTTAACATTAGATAATAAATTTAATTCATTTATTACCATTTTTATTTATGGTTAGAATCACACCAACATAGTTTTACTTAATGGTGGGCCTAACTGTGGTGGTCAATTGATTACTAAATCAATGTCGAGCATATTTTCATACAATGCTGGTGTACTCGAAAAGATGTCACGTACCGTCAATTATTTTTGTACCTACCTCAAATTAGAAGAGATGACGAGTGATTATACCAATGCCAGAAATGAGAAAGATATTTTGTCTTTTATTATCAAGAATGAGTAAGTGCTTATCTAAAAAATTAAACTAAATGAGGTGAAATCAACTCGCCTCGAGAAATGTACTAATTGAGAAACAATTTTAACGACTTAAGTTGTTCAAGATAACTTTCATAGCCTATCTTTATAATATGAAACATTGATTAGCACCGTAAAACAGTTCAAGTCACAGATCAAACAATAATCGAAACACTCGAACATTAACGCAAGTAGGAATTTGTGATAAAATCTAACAAATAGAGATATTAAGTATAATTTTAAAAATTATAAAAATATTTTGCATAATAAACTTAAAGGAATAATTTTCTATTTATTCTTATAGCGTGAGAGAAATCCAATTTTTAGTCGAAATAATCGACTTTGCTAGAACATGGGTTACATTCCCTAGGGTGATTAATTTAATGACAGCTGGTTATATAAATATTAACCAAATTCCGACCAAACCACTGTTGCTTTTATCACCGTATCACAAAAAATATTGTGACATGTTACTAAAATATTTTACTTGAAAAAAGTTATCAAAATGTTATTTCTGTATGAGAATTTTTATTAAAATATGTACGATAACATGACACTGTTATTTAAGTAATATATATATATATATATATATATATATATGAAGGATTATTTTATTAAAATAATAAAATTACAAATTTACCAGATTATTCCGATAACTTTTTTTTTTGGGCGACTCTATGGTAAAAAGATTATATAATGCGGGGCCTTGCGTTGAACGAATGGCCGCGACACGTGTCCAAGCACAGAAGTGATGGATGGAGAGCATATAGAAATTTGAATATAGATAACCGTTGAAGGCAGGGGCGGAGCCAGAATTTTTGCCCAGGAGGCACCGGGCGACAGGGGGCACCGGACGCCAAGGGAGGCACCGAACACAAAAAAAAATAACAATCGACTTATTTTTCAATTAAGAGTAGGAGAAAAATGATATTATTTTTAGAGAGAAAATAAATTATTCTTGAGTATTAATTAGTGAATATATTTCTCACAGTTAATGGTTCAAGCACCTGAAATTTATTAGAGATATCCCTTACTACAAAAAATATAATTATTACTAAATTTTATTATCTATAGAATTTATTATGTTATATGCTAAATTTGTTGATAGTATAAACAAAAATATGTAATAATGTATTAAAAGATATACTTTATTTCACAAAAAATACCAAGTTTGATTCTTTTAAACTTCTTATATGTTAAAAAAATTTGAGTTAATTTTAAATTTTTAATAAAATCAAAATATCTTAATTTTTAATTAATTTAATTTTTAAATAAAATTAAAATAATAAGAAATGTATTTTAGTAATTTTATCTAAAAAATTGAGGGGTCACTTACCCCTCCTTGCCCCAAGGTAGCTCCGCCCGTGATTGAAGGGATTGCTAAAAACACCTACTTGCACGTAAACTAAGAGTACTGCCCTTGGAACGACCCTCTACTCTAGCTCCCTCTCCAATTTTCCTCCCCCCCCCCCCCCATGGCGACCAACCCTGCCTCTTTGCCTCTCTATGAACGAATCACGATTAAAAACACCATAGCCCGAGCTGTTGAACTCCTCATCCTCTTCCTTCTCTTCTTCCTCGTATTCTATCGACTCCTCTCTTTCAGAGATCATGGATTCACTTGGCTATTAGCCTTTCTGTGCGAGTCGTGGTTTACTTTCACTTGGCTTCTCTGCGTGAGCTGTAAATGGAACCAAGTAGAATACAAAACATACCCCCAACGTCTCTTGCAAAGGTATTTATCATGTCTTTTTAATTGCTTTTTTCATCGCGCTAGTGTTTCCCTGGATGAGCTAAGAATGGTAATTAATTTGAGCTTTGATATCAATATTGGGTGTTTTTAAATCTCTCTCAATTTCAAAAATTAATTCATGAATTGAGATTTTTCTTCACATCTATGTACTGACTATTTCATAATCGTTGCGTGAACACTCCAATAGTTAGTTTCAATGAAGATTGTTCAACCCATTAATTTTTTTACTAATTTAATTTTGAAATAATTAATATATAATTTAATATGGTACTAGATAATAATAAGGGTATAGGTTCTAGTTCAATGTCTTACATATGCAGTGACAAACACTTTAATAGTATTATCTATACATATATATATGTGGGTGATGTTTCTTCTTGTTGGTTTGGAGTAAAATAGGAAGCCCGAGCTCCCACCAGTGGACATGTTTGTAACAACCGCTGACGCTGTCCTAGAACCGCCTATCATCACCGTGAACACCGTGCTATCTCTGTTAGCAGTGGATTACCCATCTGAGAAGTTGGCTTGCTATGTCTCCGACGATGGTTGCTCCCCACTCACCTTCTACTCCCTCGTTGAAGCATCAAACTTCGCCAAGCTTTGGGTTCCTTTTTGTAAGAAATACAACGTTCAAGTGAGAGCTCCATTTCGATACTTATCTGGTGACACCATGTCGTCTAAAGACATTTCCGGGGAGTTCCAACGAGAATGGAATGAGATTAAGGTAATTTAAGTGACACTTTGGGAACTTAGCTAGAAGCTTCAAGCTACTTATTTATTTATTTTTTTAAATGATTAAAATTATTTTTTTAAATTTTAAATTTTGTTTGAACCATTAAGGATAAATTTGTTAAATTAACAAAAAAAAATTAAAAAGTTAGCTAGTAAAAGTTTAGATTATTTCCTTTTCCAAATACAAAAAATTTAATTTTTCAATAGTTAACTAGTAGTTAGTTAAAAAAAAAAAAATCCTAACTTTTTTACTTCCCAAACTCTGAAACAACTTTGAAAATAATTAATTTACAATTTGTACTTAATATTTCTGTATTTTACCACTAGTACCATTTTAGGATTTATACTTGAAATTATTTCAATTCATCCTCTATAATTTTAACTTATTTTATTTTACCCCTTTTGACAATTGTTAGTAGAAAAATTGACAAAAATGTTTCGTGCTCATTACATACCATGGACACTTGAAATTTTTTATTAATAAATTTGACATAAAAAAGTTAAAGTGAGATGATTTAGGGGGTATTTGGAGCTTCAAAAGTTAGTAAAAAATATAGTTTGAATAATTTTTTGGTATTTGGAATATAAACGACAAATTGTAAAATTCTAAGATGAATAATTCCGTTCAAAAAAGATTTGTATCAATTCAAACGGATGTTAGCAGAAACTTTTTGACTTTTCTATAAGAATTTTTTGAAAATTGTAAAAATTTTATTCAGATTTATAAAAAATTTATTAAGATTTATAGAAATTTATTAGTATTTGTAGATATATATAAATTTATAAAGATTTATGTAGATTCACGTAATTTAAAATGAAAAAAGCTTGTTATAAAATTGTAAAGTTTTTTTTTAGAGTTTTTGGGTCTTTTTTGGTGCTCCAAACAGACCTTAAATAACATATAAAATAAAGTGAAAAAATTTAAAGTACCGAAAATAAAGTGAGATGATATAAATATATAGACAAAATGAGATGGTAAATAAAATAAAAGAATACTGAGTGTAATTGACTTAATAATTTCTCTAATCTAAATTATTCTCTTTAATTAATTCTTTCAAGGACTTAATAATAACCATATTTGTTCACCAAAAATATATAAATATACAAATGATTGTGTTTATGAAAGAATAAAATTAACGTTATGGTAACCGCTCATATATGGGTTATAGGGGGCTGCAGTGGGAGAATCCACTGCAGGGGCTGCAGTGGGTCAATCAACGGTTCAGATATAATTACATTAAATCTAATGGTCTTAATTCAATGTAATAAAATTAAATTCAAAATAAAAATAAAAGTTAAATAAAATCTGATTGGAATATCATTAATGAAGAATATGAAAAGACACCTCATATTAAAATGTAATTATATCTGGACCATTGATTGACTCACTGTAGCCCCTACAGTGGATTCTCCCACTGCAGTCCCTTGGAACCCCTCATATATAGAGTTTCTTCCTCTATTTGTGTAGGATGAATATGAACGGCTTTGCCAAAAAATTGAAGACGCAGCCAAAAGGCCCATGCCTTGTGAACTTATAGGGGAGTTTGCAGATTTCTTGAATACAGAACGAAGAAACCACCAGACTATAATTAAGGTATTTCGTTAAACCTCTTAACATGTAAATATTAGGATGTTCCACATCACTTGTGGAAAGGAGTTGATTCTGGTCATTAAGATATAAGTGTGAAAAAAATTTATCTTATGAGTTAATTTTTACGAATAAGAGAGATTTAAGACCATATTTAATAGTAAACACTTTCTATTTTTGGCGGCCGAAGCAGACATTTCTTGTTAGTCATGTATTGAATTAACAATTAACATGGCATATCTACCATATGTAATGAGACAATACATGTGCACTTCTTGCACCTCTTTTAACTGAAATTGCGTAAAAAAATTCTCTTTAATTGAGGTCCCAAGCCTCTTTAATTTGTCTGCATGTTTACTTATTTATTGAAACAATCTTCATTAATTTATAGTGAATTTTCGGAATATATATATTTTTATTTATAGCCGTGCAAAAATAGAATTAGCTAGATTTGGAAATTTGTTTTCCCATGCTTCCCATTTTCCTTTTTTTTTTTTTTTTTTTTCCTCCTCTTTATACATTATTCAAAATTTGAATTCGTATCTAATGAAGTAAAATTGAAACTAGAAAATAAGTTAAAAGGTCGCGTGTCCCACGTGTTTTTGTGGCATTTCCATTATGAAAGGGAATGTCGTAAAAAATTCAAATTTTCGAAGCTGAACCTGCGATGAGCTATATATATATATATATATATATGTCTATTAGAAGTGTACACATATAATACGTGTAATTTTTGTTAAATTTTTTTAATAAATAAAAATTATAAAAATATTATTTCTGTAATTTAATTAGGATATAAAATTAAAATAATATGGTAATTAAAATTTTAAAATTTATAAAATGAATTAGTTGGGAGTTGTTTTAAAAATTCTTTAATTTAACATTTGAATTTAATGAAAGGTTGAAGCGTATTTAAAAAAATTAAAAAGTTTCATAAAGATTAAAATTTTATTAAGTTTTTAACTACACCAATATCCAACTGTTTACTTGATAATAGTATTGATATATATATATATATATATATATATGAGATATGTAATAAACTTAAAATTTATACATATGAATATTAGAACACTAAAATCAAAATAAGATTCATACCTGTATTTATCGCAGCTATCTGAATCCTTTAGTATGAATGAGGAGCACAAGATTTGCAGCGGATGACTAGGGCTTCCACTCCTTCTCTTGTTCACAATGATGACTCTCAATGGGACAGCCAAGGCACTAGGATTTTCAATATTAAGAGTGGAGTAGGGACCTAGCCAATATGTTATATTTATAGAGTCTAATAGGGCCCTCCCATTACATGCTACTATTAGCATCAAGGGCCTACACTAAGTCGTCCAACTATATTTTATTAATTAGGTGTGTGTGAGCTTAACACTAAATTGGATCATAACAAATAAAGCCCAAATAATTGTCTCATTATAACTGTATTATATTCAGTCTTCACCAAATAATTAATGGAAACCCAATAATATTCTAACAAAATATATATATATATATATATATATATATATATATTTATATGTATGTATGTACGTCTAGAAGGTTTGATTATATAATTAGATTATCATTGTAGGTTATATGGGAGAACAAACAATCTCAGCCAAATGGAATACCGCATCTGGTGTATATATCCAGAGAGAAGCGAAAGCATCCACATCATTTCAAGGCTGGTGCAATGAATGTGTTGGTAATAATAAGTTAATCTCTTAATTTAATTACCTAAAATGATTCTGAAGTAACTATATATATATATAAATATATATTCTCCAAATGCATCACCAAACGCGGTACTAATTATTCATCTTAGTTGTTTCTTTAATTTATTTTCAACGAACAGGCGAGAGTTTCGGGGATAATGACGAATGCTCCTTTCATGCTCAACGTTGACTGTGACATGTATGTGAACAATCCCCAAATCGTTCTTCACGCAATGTGCTTCCTGCTAAGCCAGGGTAGTGAAAGGGATAGCGCATATGTTCAATCTCCACAACGCTTTTACGATGGATTAGAGGATGATCCATTTGGAAACCAATTGTTGGTTTATTACAAAGTAGGTTTATTTTATTGTTTACCATGAACAATTATAAAGGTGTACAAAATTTTCAAAAAATTTAAAAACAAAACTGGTTTTATTGAATTGGATTGTGCTAGTTCTAGGTTAAAAAATTATTAATCCAATCATTTCATCTGAGTTCATAAGTTAGTGTATTTTGAACTTAGGAGTAGATTTAAAATTTAGAGTTTGTCGGCACTGAATAAAAAATTTAAAAAAAGAGTAGACTAAGTTATAAAAATAACTGAGACTGAATAAAGGATTTATACATAAAAGTAAGAATTATAAAAATTTAGGGTAGGCAAAATTTGAAAAAAAAAATTAAACTAAAAAAATTTTTCTTGGGCCAGATTACTCTTGAACTATAATCCAGGGCAATTCATGATTGCATCCGCTCTTGTTTCAACTCGATTCAAATTTACCTGATCAAAACTGGATTGGTTTGATTTTATAATATGACTAATTTATTTTTAGGAATAATGATAAAAAATTAAATCAATTTTGAGTCTATTATGAATTAAAACCGAAGAAATCTATACACCTTTCTAATAAACATGCATATTTAACATTTTCAATCTTGCATCCTATCTAATGGAACAATATTTAGTAGCTACAGTTCATTAAGACCTAAACCTTTCCTTTTTATTGTCCGAATCAGTATATGGGGCATGGAATAGTAGGGATTCAAGGACCTTTTTATGGGGGAACAGGATGTTTTCATAGGCGGAAAGTTATCTACGGCTTATCAGCAGACCAAAAAGACATTAATGGTGAGGAATCAACTCTTGCTCGTCATGAAATATTACAATTCCTTCTATATATTTATGTGTGTGTATATATATATTCTTGTTCTTTTTTTCAGCTATCTCTGCGCGCGCGCGCAAATTTAATTTCTGACTTATATCCCAAATTTTCTTTTTCTTTTGTCGTATATTATTGTCAGGGAAATTAAGCGATCAAGCTTTAGCGAAAACTTTTGGAAGTTCAATGGAGTTTTCGAAATCAGCTGCTCAGATACTGTCAAGTTCGAAAGAAGTTGGTGTACAATTTGACATTTCAAGTTCTATGGAGGCAGCATTCAAAGTTGCTGCTTCCAGCTACGAGTATGGCAGTAGCTGGGGTCATGAGGTGAGAGAGCCATTTCATATTTTTCCTTGCACATATATATGTATATATATATATACACACACATATATGTGGGATGGCTGTAAGTTGTCCGTTACCTCTTAAACAATGGACCCAAATTTATAGGAAAGGGGAAAGAACATTGGTTAAACATTATTTGGCAATTTGCCATTAACAGACAAGAGACTTTCCATGTCAGGTCATCTTCATCAATTTGGATTGTGACTTAATACAGTTGCTGATGATGAAATTTCGTGGATCTCGATCCGAGCCCTTCAAAACTTTATCTACCGAAAATAATGAAATCTGTCCACCAACGACACCAGTGTAGTCCTACCAAGGATTCTCTGACGATCAAGTCAATAAGGAATCAAGAATAATTTGCATGGTAGAGTAACGGCAGAGTGAGGATTGTGTACCTGTAATAGTAGGTTCTTCCCTTATTTATAGGAATGCCTTGGAGACTAAGGATAGAAGTAAATTAGGAATTCTCCCTGATTTACCATAATTTCCCTATTCAAGCAAGGGAAGTGTGAGATCTGTATCAATCCTAGAATTCCCTTCCTAATTTGATGATTCCGAACCAATGATTATAGCATGGTTTTTGGAATTGTGATCATGGGAGTCTAATACACGCGTCCATGCTCAGTTCAGCACTTGATAGCCCGAGCTATCGAGCTCAGTTTAAGCTAGTTCGACCTCCCCAATTCAAAAGAGTAGCTCGGAAGGTCAGCTCGTTCTCTTTTGAGGACTTTCTCTGACACCATTGAGGGGTATTTTTATCATTTTGATGAGGCTTGGAAGTCTTTGCTATCAATTGCCTCTGATTCCCTAAGTCTTCTAGCAAACCAAAGGGAATGTGACAGTTGAGACACTTTCTAGTCACACATATTTAATACATGTCAGATGTAATTATTGCGCCTACATGTGGTACAATTGTGCCGCTACACCCTGTTGCCACGTGTTCCTCTTTAATTTGTGCCTTATGTACTGTTTGGCGACTTGGCCGCACTAATGCTTGCCATGTAGCTTTATTCGGGCCATTTATTTTGAAATGATTTCTTTATTTATTGTGCCTTCTTCTTCATCTTCACAATTTCTCGCTTCTATCTTAATCGCCATTTTCCAGTTTCGACTTCCAATGAGCTCGCACCCTTTTTCTTAGTAAGCCTCTTTTCTGCTTCTTCTTGATTTTGCTTCAATCTCTTTTTTATGTTTTGGTTTCTCGCTTGCTACTTATGGTTTTATCGGAGAAAGAGTAGACTACCTAATTCCATAGGGTTTATAGGAGATGCTATGTTTCACTGCTCTGTTTGCACGTTGCTCATATTTGAGTATTATAGCTATAAGATACTAACCCTAGTTGCATCTGAAAACATGACTTCTTGTCGGAGGTTGATGCTCTTGAGGACAGTGACGAGTCCTCTGCCGAATAACCTTCCCCAAAGTGGTGCTGACGCCACTAGCCCATCTTTTACTCACGGCCCTGAGTCTTCTACTAGTGACCCTAGTTCGCGAGACATACACATCTGGTGATAGGAACCTTGACCTTGATTGTATCAGAATTCATTCTGTGATCAACGAGGCAAAGCTCAAGAAGATTCTAAAGTCTTTCCAACCTCTCAAACATCTGTTCTACCAATGGCCAGCCTCCAATGATTTGGCTTACTTTTCCTTAATGCCTATGGTCATGATCGTTTATGAAGCCACCCCATCCAGTGAACTTCGGCTTCCACTGCCGCGCACCATCAGGGAGGTATTGGCTAAGCTAAGTCTAAACCTAGCTCAGCTCATGTCGAACAATTGGAAGATCTCAGTCGACTGCACTACATTTGGAAGGCTGCCACAAATGAACACCTCAAGACAGATGAGTTCCTTCACTGCTACCAAGTGGTCAAGGCTGGTCGAGGTTGGTACTACTTCTCAGCCCGAGCGAAGGAGTTCAACCTAGAAAAAGGCTACCCTAGTAAAAGGCTACCCCTCATTGGTCAAGCATTGAGGGGAACACTTTTTTTCATGTATAGGGATGACTGGGAGTTCTGCCCCAGGGAAACCCAGGAGGACAAGTCAATCCGTTGCTACCTGGCCTAAGGTCAGCCATGTGAAGAGGTTATACCTATTTCTCAAGATGAAGTCCATCTCAGTCATATTCTTTTCTTTCCTTTAGTGTCATCTTAAACTTACATCATTATCTTGTCTAGTTAAAGCTCAAGCTAAGGTGTTTGATGCCCAGCTGGAAAGGATTTTGCTGGATCAAACTTACCCTGACCAACACTTTAGCTTTTGATAACGGCAAAAAGTTTGGCGGAGCTAAGCTTAAAAGCTCTAGAGATTGAACGTGAGAGAAATAAGTTCTTCATTATTTTTGCATTTTGTTTTCTTTTACACTACTAACCTTTTTCAGTGCATATTTGCAAATTCTGACGTTGCATTCGCTAACTTCTATCGATCCACAGAAGACATGAGATTCAATAAGGATAAATTCAAAGGATTGGGTAAGAAGCCCTCTGGGCCAGACCCCAGGCCTACCAAAAGAATAAAGGTAGTCAGTTATGGTCCTCCAAAAGAGGTTCCCCCTAAGGTGGAAGCCAGGGATGATGACCCCATCTCCACTCTTCTGCAGGAGCATCCCTAAGTTGCTTCCCCCTCTAGCTCAGCTATGCCCGAGCATGAATTTTCCTTCTCATTCCCTTCTAGGCGACCAACTAGAGATCGGAGCAACCTCTGGATCATCCAAACCAGGAAATATCGTGGATGACTTCATATTGGTTGTCAAAAGGAAAGAAGAGATCATAACTCCCAATGATCAAGCTGGTTAAAAACATTACGCAAAACTTAGTTAAGGTACAACCCTAAATCCTTTATTTGCTGGGCCTCTGTTAATTATTTTCCTTATTTTGACTTTATTTGGATTTTTAGGCCATACTTTATTCAGCCGAGCTTGAGACTCGGTATGTTGAAATAAATCACAGCTTCCCCTAGGAAACCAAAAATAATGAGCATCTTTTTGCTTGTATTACTCTACTCGAAGAAGACCTAAAAGAGACATGCGTCGAGGCTCGAGCCGCTGCCACTAAGCGAGATCAACCCCTTACTGCTAGGGATGAGGTCATCTAAAGCTCTAGTAATCTTTCTACTACTCTAATTACTAAGACAAACCTTAAGGATTTAGCCAATTAAAGGGCTGAGGAGCTGCAAAAGCAGTTAGTAGCGCTTAAAAGTCAGATGGATGAGCAGAAGGCCAAAGCCATTGAAGACTTCAAGGACAGTGACGAGACTTAGGATTGGCTTATAGAGGCTTTCCAAGATGGCTTTGAAGATGCCAAGAATGAAGTCCTTAAACTTCATCCCAACCCTGACCTATCCAAAGTGGTCTTCATTGGCGGGGCTGCAGCCTCTCCAATTGCTGAAAAGGATAATGGAAGCCAAGGCATGGAGATTGAGGCTTTTACACAATCGGGCCAAGAGGAGGTTGCTCAAGACTAATCTCCACATTTCCATTTCTTTGCCTCTATTTTTTTGAATTTTATGTTGTAAATTTAATTGGCCTCTGATCCTTTTATAATATTTTGAGTTTGTTTTGCATATTGTGATCTTATTTCATTCAGTACACCATATATTTATTTCATAAGCAGTACTTTCATTTCACTTTTCTATGCAATATGTACACATAAATTTAAAATTTTTAAAGGGAACTGACCATGTTACCTAGACTTGATTGAGGCTTGGTTATTCTTTTGGCGAGGCTACCATATTTAAACCCTTAAAGCCATAAAGATATAATAGGTCGTCTTTAATTAACCAATTATATTCTGGAACAAGTAGTTGACTGATCGCTTTGTACCTTTAGTATATACTTTAATTGATTTCTAGTATTTTTTCTATCTCGGTTGGCCATTTTCTGACCAACTGAGCAATTGATCTGCCTTTTAGGCTCTCTTGGCCTAACAGGTAACTTTCTATAGTAGCCGGTCGCTCTTAGACTGATTGATCTATCGACTTGCCTCTTAGGCTCTCTTGGCCAAGTAGACAAATTTCCCCATCAGCTGGCCACTCTCAGACTGACCGAGCTATCGACCTGCTTCTCAGGCTCTCCTGGTCTAGCAGACAGTTTTCTCCATCAGTCAGATACTCTTAGACCGACCAAACTGTCGACTTGCCCCTTAAGCTCTCTTGGCCTAGCAGATAGTTTTCTTCATTAATCAGTCACTCTCAAATTGCCCAAGCTATCGACCGGCCCCTTAGACTCTCTTGGCCTAATAGATAATCTTCTTTGTCAGTTGGCCACTCTTGGACCGACCAAGCTGTCGACCTATCCTTTAGGCTCTCTTGGCCTAGCGGATAGTTTTCTTCGTCGGTAAGTCCAAATGGCTGACCGAGTTGTTAACCTGCCCCTTATACTCTCTTAGCCCAATGGATAATTTCTCCATTGGTCAGCCACTGTCGAACCGACCAAGTTATCCGCCTGTCCCTTAGTCTCTCTTAACCTAGTGAACAGTTTTCTCAATCGATCGGTTACTCTCGGACCAACTGAACTGTCGGCCTACCCCTTAGGCTCTCTTGGCCTAGCGGACAGTTTTCTTTAATCAATATGTCATTCTAGAGCCGTCCGATTTGTCAGTCTAAACCTGTTACATTTGAGGACATAATAACAAATGTTGAGAATCTTTCTAAAAAAGCTTTATTAAATCCCCAACAATAAGGATTCCAATCTAAGAAAAATAGAATTCACAAATTAAATAAAGTTCATAACTTTAAGCATAATAAATTTTCAAGTGTTTCTCGTGCCAGGGATGAGGTAAGGTTTTCCCATTGAGGTCTTCGAACCAGTAGGTCCCTTTCCTTGGATAGGAAACTATCACGTAGGGTCCCTTCCAATTTGGCCTAAGCTTTCTATCTTGAGCATCTCTCATTGACTGGTTGATCTTTTTGAGGACCAAGCCTCCAACCTTTGAGTTCTTGGGCCTAACCCTTCTACTATGGTACTGCTTCATCTTCTGATAGTAATTTACTATTCAAACAATAGTTTACAGCATTTTCTCCTCTAGTAGGTCTAAGTCTATCTTTAATGCTTTCTTATTTACTTCTTGATCAAAGAGCTTAACCTTCGGGCTGGATAAGCCAATCTCTACTGGGATCACTGTTTCTGTGCCTAAGGCCAGAAAGAATGGGGTATGACCAGTAGGAGTCCGCTCGGTCGTTCTATAAGCCCACAGTATACTCGACAATTTGTCTACCCACAGCCCATTCGCTTTATCAAGCCTGGTCTTGATGCTCTTCAATAGGGATCTATTGGCCACTTCCACTTGGCCATTGGCTTGAGGATACTTAGGAGATGAATAATAGTGGTTAATGCTTAGTTGCTCACGATGCTTGTTGAACAACCATCCTTCGAACTGCTTTTCATTGTCAGTTACCACCACTTTTGGAATTTCAAACCTATAAATAATCCCTTGTCACAAGAATTCCCTCATATTTTGCTCTATTATGGTAGAGCCTCAGCCTTAACCCACTTAGTGAAGTGATCGATGGCCACCACAACAAATTTTCTTTGGCCTTCACCCACAGGAAATGACCAACAATGTCCATTCCCCATCAAGTAAAGGGCCAAGGGCTCTGGATTGGTAACAATTCTTGCGCTGGCATCATTGGGACATTAGCGAACCTCTAGCACATGTCATATTTTTTCATTAAATTATAAGTATCATTTTCAATGGTCAACCATTAATAGGTAGCTCGTAAGACTTTTTTGCCAGCATTTTTCATACCGAATGATTACTGCAGACATCTTCATGAACTTCTCTGAGGATGTAGTTTGCCTCTGCTTTATTGCACAATGGAGCAGTAGGATGGTGTAACCTCTTCTATAGAGAATGTCGTCAAGCAACACATACTTTGTAGCTCAGTATTGAGTCATTCTTTCGTTCATTTTGCTTCTTAGGAAGAAACTCCTTTCGCCAGATAATCTTTGATTGGTTTCACCCATATAGCTTTAACCTCAATTTGCTGTACCTCAGCTGTTCAGATGCTCAAAGAATTAAGTACCACTATTAGCTGCTCCTCCGAAAAAGCTATCTTAGTTAACCAATCAGCCTCCACATTGTTTAGCCTAGGGACTTTTGCCAATGCTATCTTAAAAAACTACTTCACCAGGTTCTTGGCCATTTGACAGTATTCTACCATGGTTTCTCTCTTAAGGACTCTTTCCAACGCTATCTTAGAAGACTTTTTCACTAGGTTCTTGACCATTTGACAAAAGTACCTCAGGTATTTAGATGCTCAAAGAACTAAGTACTTCCATCAGCTGCTCCTCTAAAGAAGCTCTTTTAGTCAACCAATCAACCTCCTTGTTGTCTAGCCTGGGGACTCTTTCCAATACTATCTTAGAAAATTGCTTCATCAAGTTCTTGAACAGTTGACAGTATTCCACTATGGTTTCTCTCCTCGTTTCGTATTCTCCCTCAACCTATTTTACCACCAACTGAGAGTCACTTCGCACGACTATCTAGTCTACCCCCATTCCCTGAGCAATCTGAAGGCCAGGTATCAGGGTCTTGTATTCTATTTAATTACTGAAAATTGGGAAATTAAAGTGTAAAGCATACTCGACCTTGTAGCCTTCAGGGAAAACCAGCATAATACATATTCCACTTGCTTTCTGAGTTGAAGTGAGACATCTTCTTTGGAGGGATTTTCAATTATAGCTGGAAACTCAGTAATAAAGTCAATCACTGCTTGTCCCTTAATTGCCAGTCGCAGCTTGTATTAGATATCGAACTGACTGAGCTTGACTGACCACTTAACTAGTCTTCTTGAAGTCTCTAGTTTGTGGAAGATATTTTTCAAGGGTTAGTCAGTCAAAAACATAATGTGTCGCTTGAAAGTATGCCTTTAGCCTCTGGAATATTGTTACTAAAGAAAAAACAAGCAGTTCCATGCTCGATTATCGCTCCTTTACCCCCCTAAGCACTCAGCTGATATAATATACTAGTTTCTGTATTTTGTTCTCTTTCGTCACTAATACTAAGCTGATTGTTGTTGTGGATATCACTAGGTAGAGGTATAGCTCTTCTTCGGGGGTGGTCCAACTGAGTAAATGGACTGCTCCTGGGTAATATTTCAGTTGCTAGAAGGCCTATTCGCACTCGGTAGTCCACTCAAATGCTTTCCTCAAGATTTAGAAAAATAAAAGACAGTTGTCTGAAGACCTCGAGATGAATCGGTTGAAAGCAGCGATGCGACCCGCTAACCTTTGAACTTCCTTAATTGTTCAAGGGGACTGCATTTCTAAGATCACTCAGACCTTCTCCGGGTTCACCTCAATACCTCAGCTAGACACCATGAACCTAAGGAACTTCCCAGAGGTAACTCCAAAAGTACATTTCATTGGATTCAGTTTTATTTGAAACCTCCGAAGGGTGTGAACATTTCTTCCAGGTCTAACACATGATCTGATATTTGGTTGCTCTTCACCAACATATCATCAACATAGACCTCCATGTTGCGTCTGATCCACGATTTGAATATCAGGTTAACCAGCCTCCGGTATGTCACCCCGGTGTTCCCAGTCTTGTTTAGCCATTCGAATCTAATCATAATCTAAAAAGGCATCTATAAAAGAAAGTACCTGGTGTTCGACCATTGAGTTTACTAGTAAATCAATTGCAGGAATGCGAAAACTATCTTTGGGGCAAGCTTTATTCAGATAAGAGAAATCGACACACATCCTCTACTTCCCGTTAGATTTCTTAACCATCACCACATTGAAAAGTAGGATGGGTAATGTACTTGCTTAACGAACTTAGCCTTGAGTAACTTTTCCACTTCTTCGGCCACTGCTTCATGTCGCTCTAAGGCAAAGATCCTCCTTTTTTGTTTAATCGGTTGCGCCCTTGGAGAAATGTTAAGACTATGTGCCATCACTCTCGTGTCGATGCCAGGCATATCCTCATGTGACCAAGCAAACACATCTGAGTTCTGCCTTAAGAATTGCCTGAGCTCTTCTTTTTGTTGGTCTGTTACTGTGGCTCTGATCTTAATGGTTCTCTTGAGCTGGGGAGTTTCCTATCGTGACCTCCTCCAGGTTATCACCCTGTTCTTTTTTTTTCATCTCCTCTTCGTGTCTGATTTTAAGCTCTTCTACAATTAAGGTTTCTCAATTAGTGTCTCTTCTGAGGGATAAGACATAGCATTCTCTCATTGCCCTTTGCTTTCCTTTCACACAACCAATCTCGTGCTCGGTAGGGAACTTAAGTCGGATGTAATAGGTCAACGTAACAGCTCTAAACTGATTTAGGGTTCTTCTACCAAGTATGGCATTGTATGCCGAAGGGCAGTCAACAACTAGGAAATTTACCATCTTAGTTACTTCGTAGGCTCGGTCCCTAAAGTAATCGAGAGGGTTCTGCATGATCTTTTGCAAAGCCGATCAATGGCGAACAAGCTGGGTATAGCTTTTTATTCTCGATGTTTACCTTCTTGAACGCCCTCTAATAAAGGACATCTGTGGAACTCCCGTTATCAACTAGAATTCTCCACGTTTAGAAAATTGGCCACCACAGCTAGTATGACTAGAGGGTCATTGTGCGAGTGGCTCAGCTTTGAAGTTTTGTCCTCAGAAAAAAATAATTGGCGCTGAATCTATTTTCATCATCTTGATTGATTGACCTATGGTCATCACCTCCTATCTCTTTTAAGCTATCTGGCATACTTCTTCCGTGCTAAGGAGGACTAGCCTCCTCTTGTAAACTCTCTTGGTATGACCTTAATTTTCCCCAGGGTCGCTGAGCTTGTTGCCCCCATATCAGGGCTTTTCTTTGGCAGGCTTTTTTGAGGCGGGCTCTTTCTATTATCCCGTCTTTCTCTTCATTGTCCGATAATATTTGTACTTTTCCTTACTTATCAACTCTTCAACCAACCTTTTAAGATCAAAACACTCCTTTGTGTCATGCCCGTGATCCCTGTGGTACAGACAATACCTAGTTCTATTCTTTGATCCTAGTAGGGCCTTCATCTCCTTTGGCCATCTGAATTCTGGATTGTTCCTGATGGCATAAAACACCTACTCTATCTACGAGTTCAGTAGGGTGAAATCCCTAGTCACTCTCGTGGACCAATCAATCCTATCTCTTGCTCAACCTCCCAACTCAGAGATTTTGGGCACCTTCGACCCTTTATCGTCATTAGGATCATTTTGCCGCTTCTTTTCTAACCAGAAGATCGTCGCTTTAGCATCCCTCCAAGCTTTTATCGCGTCCTCTACATTCACGTCCTTTTGAGCTCGAGATATCAGTTCAGCCATATTCACTGGAGGCTTTTTGGCCAAGGAAAAAGTAAACCGACCGGGCTTAAAGCCACTCATGAAAGCCGTGAGTGCCACTTTCTCATCAGCCTTTTTGATCTCCAGTATCTCCCAATTAAATTGATTGACATACTCTCGAAGGGATTCATCCTTCCCCTGCCTAACCATTAGCAAATGGCCAGGAGGTTTACTTTGTCGTTGTCCACCAATGAAGTGTGAAGCAAATTACTTACTAAGTTGTTTGAAGTTCTTAATCAACTCGGGCTTGATTTTGTTAAACTAAATATGAGCTGGACCCTTCAAGGTGAAGGAGAATACTTGGCATTTGATCTTATTAGGAAAAACTGCATGAAGGTGCATTACCGAGTTATACATATCCAAATGATCCACTGGGTCCTTCGAGCCATCGTAAGGTTCCACTGCGGGCATCTTGAACTTTAGGGGTAAGGGGCATTTCATCACGGTAGAGATGAACAGGGTCTCCGTCTTATCGATTATATTTTCCATGGAATTAGGGTTTTGCATCGCTACCATGGCTCTAGTGATTTGTGCCTGCATGGCCTTAAATCTCTACTCAACTATCCTAGTGTTCTCTATTTTCTCTAACTCTATAATTACCTGACGCAGGATAGTCTCACTGCGAGCACCATCGCCCGTTACTGTGCCATTCCTTTGAGGAAGATCATGTCGTCCATCGTTCTTCCCCACGATCCTTCTATCTCCATCGTTATGGATTACTCTGCCATTGCTTGGATCATTGGGTGGATCCTGTTGCGACGGTAGCAGAGGCGGAGGTGGAACAAGAGCTGAGTGATTAACTCGCTCCATGATGGCTTGCAAAGTTGTGGCCATACCTATAAACTACCTTTCCATTGCGGTGATTCTATCGTTTTGTTGGTTCTGGTTCTCCATTGAAGAGGCTGATTGTCCTTGATGAGTTTGTATGCCAGATCTAGTTCGGACCTTGAAAATGGAAACAAACATCGATTGCCACAGACGGTACCAACTGATGATGATGAATCTCGTGGTTCTCGATCTAAGCCCTTTGAAGCTTGATCTGTCGAAAATAATGAAATTTGTCCGCTAACGACACCAGTGTGGTGCCTGCCAAAGATTCTCCGACGATCAAGTCAGTAAAGAATAAAGAAATAATTTGGCAGAGTAATGGTAAGGTGATGGTTGCGTACCTATAATAGTAGGTT
Organism: Vitellaria paradoxa; assembly: GCA_019916065.1. NCBI lineage: Eukaryota > Viridiplantae > Streptophyta > Magnoliopsida > Ericales > Sapotaceae > Vitellaria > Vitellaria paradoxa. The sequence continues at coordinate 21,640,528 of CM034234.1, read as the reverse complement.
CTTCTCTTATTTATAGGAATGCCTTGCAGATCAAGGATAGAAGTAAATCAGAAATTCTCCTTAATTTACTGTGATTTTCCCTTTCAGGCAAGAGAAGTGCGAGACCTGTATCAATTCTAGAATTTCCTTCCTAATTGAATGATTTCGAATCAACGATTACGGCATCGATTTTGGGATTGTGATAATTGGAATCTCATACATGCGCCTATGCTTGGTTCAGTATTTAATAGCCCGGGCTATCGAGTTCGGTTTAAGCTAATCCGACCTCCCAGCTTAGAAGGTCAGCTCGTCCTCCTTTGGGGACTTTCTCTAACACCATTGAGGGATATTTTTGTCATTTTGATGAGGCTTGGAAGTCTCCCCCATCAACCGTTATAAAGATGTCGCTTCTCTTACATTTCAAGAAACACAAAAAGATGAGCAATTATCCTCCTTCAAGCTTAGTAATAACACAATGTATTGTTGACATTAGATGTCACCTAACATAGAATGATTGCCAATACATGTCACCGTCCGTTAAGGTGATCCAACCTGGCTAGTAAGTCATTCACGAAAGATCCATTAAGGGTGTGTTTGATGATAGAATTTAGTGCCAAAAAAAAAAATAGTTATTCACGAAAGATCCGTTAAGGGTTTGTTTGAAGATAGAATTTAGTGCGAAAAAAAAAATAGTAGGAAAAATAGAAAGGAAAAGAACAAGAAAATATAACATTTCAAATGCATAATTTTACTTGAGTAGAATTTAATTTTTTAAATTCTATATATATGTATATATTTTTTATATTTCATCACAATTAAACAGAACATAAATAGTGATTTTAAATTCTTATTACTTTTTTTTTTTTTTTCATTTAACAAATGTTTAATTTAAACAAAGTCTAAAAGGGTCCCTCGACTGTCAATTATGACTCGTCGATAGTTGCAAATGATTTTTACGGGGCTTTACGTCGAACACACATCAATCTGGGCAATGGATTAATCACAACTAAGTAACATACACGAATGGACCCACGACATGTTTTTTTTTGGGGTGGTTCGGGTTGGGGTTTTGTAAGTGAACCCACTGAATTTTATTCTTATTTAATAGATATAATTATTTTTATTCCACTCCATGTAATTTTATTAATTTACTGTTCTATAATTTTACTAATCTTCTCCTATTATTTACTTGCAGTTATCTTCTATTCAATACGTGTGCTAAGCCAATTCACTACTAAAATCATCAAAATTATTAATTTTATTGAAATAGTTTTAAATACTTTTTCCAAATTTTGTTATCTTACTATAATCATTTTTAATAATTTTATCATATAAATCTTCTCACTCTCATCGGAGAAAGTATGCAATTTTTTGCCTCACTAACTAAAAGTTCTAAATCCACAATGGTGACTTGTAATCATTTTATTTTTCCTGAAAAAATTCTCTACAAATCTAATTTACTGATCTGTACAAATAGTTGCGTGTAGGTGCGTTACTTGTGTTCCCTAAAAGTGACTTTTCCTCTTTTTTTTTTTTTTTTGGGGTGTATGGTTGGCAATTACTTACATTTACCGGTTGCAGGTTGGTTGGATTTATGGGTCAACGGCGGAAGACATTCACACTGGACTTACCATCCACGGGAGAGGGTGGAGATCCGTCTTCTGTAGCCCAGACCCACCCTCATTTTTGGGTTGTGCACCCCCGGGCGGGCCGGCATCCATTGCCCAACAGAAGAGATGGGCCACTGGGCTTCTCGAAATCTTCTACACCAGAAACAACCCATTTATCCTTACCCTCCGAGGGAAGCTTCAGTTGCGCCAATGCCTTGCCTACACGTGGATTCTATTTTGGGGCCCACGGTCAATTCCGGAGCTATGCTATGCTGCTCTCCCGGCAACACGAACTTCTTGCCCAAGGTGAGGACAATGCACCGTGACCGTCCAATTTTTATTTCACCAAATCGTATTTAATTTCTTTCTTGGGATGGCTTCCTCAGTTTGGTCATTACATCAATCAGTTTTTTGGAAACATTGCCAAATCGATCTTTAAATCAAGTGCGGAGTTAATTATTATTATTATTATCATTATTTTTTTTTTGTTGCTAGACTATGAATTAAATATTAAATTGGATTATAATTAAATATTAAATTAAGCTAAAAATTTTTCAAATAATCTATGGTTTAATTATGCTCTCATGGATCATTAAATTACAATTGAGATTAAATTAAAAATTTTTATATTTCTCAGCTATTTTTTTTAATCTATACAATTTTGACTTAACTTCCATTAAAATAAAATAAAATAAAATAAGAGAGAGAGAGAGAGAGAGAGAGGGGGGGGGGGGGAGGGGGGAGAGTTTTCGCTTATAGCCACTAGGCTTTATATCCTAGAGCTCAAGACATCCACTATCATTGCAGCCACAATAACCATAGACTAATATTATTTATTTATTTTTTCAAATTACCTTCAAATCCTTTCCATGTCTAATTTATTAATTTTTATTTTTCAATGTTCATAGTCAGTTCCCATTCTCATTCCTCCCCATACAATTATCACTTAATGGTATGACACAATTACAATTTCATTAAATAGTCAGTTATATAATATAGATAAATAAAATAAAAAATCACATAGGGTTACTTCTCTCTCTTTCTCTCTATTCTATTGTTTATATACGTATATATAAGTTATATATCTTCCCGTGCAGGAGGGAGAACCAGCCATGTTGATCCCCATTGCTCTCTTCGTCATCTACAACTTGCACACACTATTTGAGTACCTTCAAATGGGGTTATCAGCCCCTGAATGGTGGAACAATCAAAGAATGTGGAGAATAAACGCCATGACTGGATGGTTTTTCGGATCTCTAAGCGTTCTACTCAAGCTCTTAGGACTATCGGACACAGTATTCGAAGTAACGCAAAAAGATCAATCAACGAACGGCGACGAAAGTTCCGCCAACGCCAGAAGATTCACGTTCGACGAGTCTCCGGTATTTATCCCCGGCACTACTATCTTGCTGGTGAGCTTGACGGCGCTGGCCGCCGGATTTTTAGGTTTCCGACCCGTGGATCCGGCGAGGAAGGGGTCAGGGGTGGGAGAGTTGACATCTAGTATGTGGGTTGTGCTATGCTTCTGGCCATTTTTTAGAGGGCTGTTTGGGAAAGGGAAATATGGGATTCCCTCCTCGACCATATTCAAGTCAGGAGCTTTGGCAGTTTTGTTTGTGCACTTGTGTAGATGGACAATACGTTGAGAGACTTGGGTGTCACTTGAAAAAAAAAGAAATAACGCAGTTAAAATTTGTGGAGACAAAATTTCCCAACATCATTGTTAAAGTGGTCAAATTAATAATGTAGAATTACAATTTACATACTTTGATTTGGAGCCAATTGTACTCTTACACTCTATTCAAAAATATTCTACTATTAAAATTAATTTTATTTTAAAATAAAGAATTGATTTGATTTGATTTAATAAATAAAATTTTATATTTGGAACATATTTTGAATTTAAGAATTAAATTTACTTCATTTAAGTAAAATATCAAATTTAATCACGCGAACAAGAAGTAAAAAAAAATGGTAAATATGATATAACAAAATAAATTTATCCACTTACTTAAATTACTTAAAAAAAATAATAAATTCTCATCAAATCAAATTATTTTAGATTGGATTTCAAATTTTATAGATCAAATCCAAAAATTTTAATTATGAAATAAAATCAAATCTAATTATAAAATTGTGTTTTAGTTCCAAATATAAGAATTGATAAGAATTATCATAAATGAAATTAAATCCCATCAAATCCACCACTACAAATGGAGTGTTAAGAAAAAATTATAGACCCTCCTCTATCTATATGTGCATATGTATATATATACATGTTAACAAAGTAGTTGGATCGTAATTAAGCTACTTAATCAATTAAACTATCTGAAGACATTAAACATTTTGGTAAGAAATGCAATTCTTCTACAGAAAATATATGCGTCGATTATCTCAACTACATTAATTATTGAACATTCTTACACTTTTAAATGTGCCTTTGCAGGAAGACCCCAAGGCGGTGTACACTCTGCACCAATTGATCTTCAATGGCAGAAATGGATACCCGTTTGCATATTACTTGTGAGAGTTCTTCTGTTTCCTCAAGAGTCATGTGACGGATCGACCCAAAACATTGTCTTCTGAGAGTTCTGCTGTTTGTTGGAGAATTTGCTTTCAAGTTCGAGTTTTCGAGTCTCCTCGGAAACATTGGAGGATTTACTCAGTCATTACTTTCAAAATTCTGAGAGATTAATCGAAATTTACAAAAACTAATCCGAACACTGAATCATCAAAAAAAAAAAAAAAATTGTATCTGATAACCCCCAAGATGTTATTTTCTCCTTTTTTGCTTTCCATGGAGATATAAAAACAACAAATCGATCTGCCATTGATGTAACTTGTTTAGAATTAATCCAGTTTGTTTCATGGGATTTATGTAAGTCGATAATGTGGGATGTTTACATTTGGATTAACGGGTCATAGCATACGGATGCTATTCACTATTATCATGCAGGAGTTTGTTTTGTGGAGTTAAGTTTGCTGTTTTTCCAACTCACAGTCAGGGTTCATTATATAGTGCATTAGGTATATCCTCACCTAGCCATATATTAATTTACTTCAGTTCAATCGACATCTGCTACAACTTTTGAGTTATGCTTCCAACTGTAAGATTGCATTGCAAATAATAATTTAATAAATCCAGCCTCAAATCCACAGGGTTAATAGAACAAAATATTTAGGCTTTCGATTTTCACCTCTTGATTAACAAGCATTGCAAATAATTAATAAGTCAATTGAACAATCACAAATATGCAAAGTTTAACTGTACAATTTTTAACAAATCAATAAATAAATTTGAGGATTTAATAATGTAAAAAATTTAAACATTAAACATATTAAGTTAAAAGCTGTTTTAAAGTTCATTTTTTATTAGATTTCTTACTCTTATATATATATATATATATATGAGATGTATTGTATAGCGTATTTTTTTATATTTTTAAATTAATATTCTAGTACCAATTCAAAAAAAAATATTGAAAGACAAATAAATTTTTCCTTTCTTTGTTGTATTTAGTGGCAAAAACTAAGCTTGGGTCATGGTGGGTTGTAATCCGAATAAGAGATTTCGACCTAAAATTATTTTAAGAGTAATTGTATATAACATGTTAATCTAAGTATTTAAAGTCCAGTTTAATATTTAATTCATAATTCTTTTTTCTTTTTGGTAATTAATTCAATTCAATCCATTTTAATATTCAGTTTATTAATTAGTTTAATACCTAATTCATTATAATTAAGAGTAGAAAAAATTTCTAATTTCACTCTTAATCATATTATATTTATGACCAAAAAATTTAGTGATTAGACGTGGAGGTCAAAAATAAAAAGTAAAAAATAAAAATAAGAATAAAAATAAAAATAAAAGAGGACGAAATATTTTAACAATTTTAGTAATGGTATGAATATTTTAACAGTTACATAACGATCCAACTACGAAAGGGAGAAAAATAAAAATAATTTTTTCTTTGAACCATTCTTTCTTTTCAACCATCCAGTTGTCGAATATAGTGCATTGATGTGATATGACGACGTTATTCACTCTTGTACCGAGGCTGATTGCATTGCACATTCCTGCCAAATATTTTTTGGCTTCCATCGTTGCATCCAAACAAGAGTTTTGCCACATCCCGCCTACTAACAGCGTGACAAATAAATTTTAAATGCATTCAACGATACCGTTGAGAGTGGAAATGTTAATGGAGTGAGTATACATTTAATTAAATCGGTTAAAAATTTATAAAAAAAATATTTTAATAAGATTTGAATGGTTTTAAAATCAAAATTTAATATTCAAACAAGTTTTAGATGAATTTGAAATTTATCTAAAGACACATGATATACAATACTTGATATTCGTTTATACTTATAAAATATTTCCTAAGTATAATATAATATCATATAATGTAATATATATTTATATAAAATGTAATATTAATTTGAAAGTGTTATGAGTTTTAAAACATTTTCAACTTGTTTCAAGTAAAGTTGAAAATTGATACAATTATTTGTTCGTTATATATATGCGCGTGTGATGTGTTTCTAAGTTTAGTATTATTTGTAGGTAGTTGTTATAGATAAAAAATATTTTAGTATTTATATAAATTTTACAATGAAATTATTAATTTTTTATTTTTTATTTCAAATCAGGTATTTAATGAATTTATCAAAACGAGTTTTACATAATTTATAAAATTGTACTTAATTGGATTTGAGACTGTACGTTTTTAGGATTTTAACTGAAAAATAAACGGATTTAAAATGATAATGGTAAAAAAAAATAAATAAGTTTGATAATAATAATTATTAATTAGACGAATATCCTATACATTTATGTCTCTAGTCGGGGATGCTTTTTATAGAAAAGTAATAAAATTTAGAAAACAAATGTACAAATTCTGAGATGAGACAGGTTTGGTCTGGCTGCAGGAATGCTTTTTTGGGATCTTATGTCAATCTTTCACGGAAATTTAATTTTCGCTTCAGAGTATATATAATTTTTAAGTGTGTTAATTATATTTATAATAAAAATTGAAAAATTAATTGTTGTTTGGATAAAAGTTAGAAAAATAAAAAATTAAAATTTTCTGTTATTTTTTTATCTAAATGGATAATTTTTACTTAAATAAACATTGAATTTTTAAATTTTTTTTATGAATATAATTAACTTGTCTAAAAAATTCAACTTTTAAAAAGAAAAACTAAATTTTAATAAAGAATTATATAAGATAAAAAAATTATAAAAAAATCAAAACCCAACTTTTTCGGGACGCTATGTGAGGTAGAGAAAACTTAAATTTATCACTTTTGGGTTTATGTTACATACTTCAGACTTTTAGAAAATATATGAATAGCTTAGTATCTCCTTATAAACTCTCGGGTTATGTTTATTTGAGGAATGTGGGAACGATATATCCTATTAGTCCTACATAAAATCTTTCAATTGGAGTTTGAGGAAAAAAAGAAAAAAACTCCGTATTAGCTAACACTAGAAGTGTGGAAATGCTATAAAACACTCCGTATTTTATTTGGTGTTAATATACAATATTTTTACTTTTGTTTTTTTAAATTTTCTCTATAATATAATTAAATGAAATAATTACTTTTTTATCCCTATACTTAAAAGAAAAAATCACTAATACCTTTTGAAATTTAAAAACCTACCTATACCACCGTATTTGAGACTATACGAAACTATGAACAGTGTTAAATTTTAATTTTATTTAACTTTTTAGAAGATTATTTACAAAAGATCGTAGCATGCACTTTCTTTGGTTCCACAGATACAAGTAAACTTGGAGTTCGTAGGAGCCTCCTCTAGGACTGTAAAAGAGTCGACCTAGGTATTAAAATATTCAACCTTATTAATTAAGATTTTTGATGAGTTTGGGCTCGACTTTTATCAAGTTCAAAATATTGTATTTGACTTTTTTAGAGTTGTGACTTATACTCATTACACTCAAATACTAGAAAAGGAGTAGATACTTGAGCGAACATGTGAATTGCAATAAAATAAATGAAGTGAAGGCATCTATCCGTTTAGGTTAACATTAGTTCGCAAGATCATAGAGAAGGTTGGCCCTCGCGTGGTATGATACAACAACATAGTAGTACAATAGCTCATTGGCAAGCTTGTTAGGAGCTATTTGCACTTACTAGCAAAAACTCAAAAGTGTACAAGTACAAATGAAGCTTGTTGGATGGTCACTGGGTATTACGCACAAAGAGGGTGCTCGCTTAGAAAGTCATTGGCTTTGCTGGGAAAAATAGAAATGTTGTATCGCGATAGGACAACTCACTTGGAAGCTCACTCAGAACTTTGTTCTAGCAAGTGACATGACCCAGATTTTATTAGGGAATTTTTTTTAACCTGGTTGTTTATCGAGTTTTTTGTTCCTATATATTTAATACGTAATATAAATCTACATTAAGTTCAGATTAGAGTTTTCAAAAGTTAGGGTTATGATAAAATTAAGAATAAAGTAAAAAGTTCTCTAAGGATTTTTCTAAGATTCTTTCACCTACTTCTTATAATCTTGTTACTCTATTGTTAGAATTTTTATAGTGTACTATACTCACAGATGTACGCATATTGTTGAATCAGATATAACTTGTGTTCCATATTGTGGTTGTTTTTTTGGTTGTTTGCTTTGCCTATATTTACTTGTGTGTTTAGCAAAAAGGTGATTTGGTATTCCGCACAACAAGTTTGGCTCGCTAATTTGTAAACAAGTTCAAGATAAGCTCGGTTACAACAAAGGGACCTACTTGCAAATTTTTATCGGCTTGTTCATGAAATGTTATTGAGCCTATTTATGACCTGTTATCAAACCTTTGCGAATATTGTGTTGGGCCTGCACGTGTACCTATTAATAAACAAGTTTAAACTTGAACTTGAACTTAGCTCATTTATTTACCAACTTTAAATAATACATTCAAGCTTATTCATTTAACTTGTCAAACAAATATAAACATGCTTGTTTGCAAGTATTTTATGAAATGCTTAATTTATTTGCAAGCTTAATGCCCCTTTCTCAACCTGTGAGAGTCTACAGGGTTAAAATATTCTATATTAGATTATGATATATATGACAAGATCTATACCTTACAATTTTTCTCTCCAATTCTATTATTTCTTATTTTTTATTTTTTTATTTTTAGCATGGTATCAGAAATCATGGTTTTCAATTCTAGATAGATTAGGCTATGCAAGTTTGGTATAGTTCAATTTCTCTTTTTATTTCTATTTTTGCCAAACCTTACTAACTCTATTTTCCTAGCGGATCTGTTCAATTTTTACTAGTGCTATCACCATTTTATTCTGCTGTACTATTTTTCATCACTACAATATATACGAAATTTTTTTTCATCTTTTATTTCAACATGGTATTAGAATTTTTGCATTTTTCTTTTTTGCTATAAAAGTACCACAACTATCGCAGAATTCCTTTCATTTGTTTTTTGAACCATATCAAAGTTTTATGCGGTTTCTTCCTTCTCTGGTGTTTTTCTTTTCAGAGCCTTACTCTACCATAGCACCACCGCAACCATCGCAAAAATTTTTTTTCTTCCACAGTCTGAATTAGTTCTTATGGTTTTTTTGACCCTTCTTATTTTAATTCTGACATCTGTTTCTTCGTATTTCATTGTCTCAGTACATTTTTTATTTATGATAATATCTCAGTATTATATTATTTATTCTATTCACAGTACTGTTCTTGACGAAATCAATTATAATACATAACAGATATCAGTTTTTCTTATTGGCCATAAATTCTGGAGAGTAAAGTACTGTTATTTTTTTTTTTTTGACGTTTTTGAGTTTTGTCTTTCTTGTTCCATATTTGCACACTGTATATTCTGTTTGATTATTTTTTAATCTCCAATCTCAAAAATAATCATACTAGTGATAGCGAAATTTCTTCAGGAATTTACCGTCAAACTTCATCAACGCCAACCGTCACATAGTTCTAGATTCTACACTCGTAGCTTATTCTGCTATCCGATTCAACCGTTTTTGAAATGCTCTTTACCATCTTGAGTTTGAGGGATGGCGTTAGAATATTCTATATTAGATTATGATATATTATTTATATAATATAATAGATATCTTATATCTTACTTTTTAGTAATTAATTAGGTTTATTTTGATATGTGAATTATTACTATATATACCTCTCATTATAAATCTATTTAGAAGTCTCTTCTTTACTTTTATAAAATATATATGACAAGACCTAAACATTATAGTTTCTCTCGTCGACTCTATTATTTCTATCTTTCAATTTTTGTTTCAACACAGTGGGACTTGAACCTTGCCAAGTCATGAAAGGAGTTCACACCATGACCAATCAAGATGGCTGGGGCTACTCTTTATTTATACTATTCTATAGGATAGACTTAAGAGTATATAAAAATTATAAAAATGATTGAAGCTTCAATTTTGGTGGGATTCTTTGGTTTCCTATAACACCTTTCAACGTTTTACCGGTTGCAAATTTTGATTCAAATTACTTTAAAAAATTACTTAATATTTAAATCATTTTACACATTTCAAATTTTTAATTATCATATCATTTTTTTATACCCCAGTTAGATTGCACAAATAAAATAATAACAACATACTTCGTATGTACACCTCTTATGCAATATAAAATAACAAACTTTTGGAATTTCATATTGTATTTGAATAAGCATACGTTTTATATATATATATTTTTTAAGGAAATACATGCTTCCAATTTTCAATTGAAATAAATATTCAATTATATGTATTTTTAATTTCATTAAGAGAGTTTATTAATTGAAATCTTTAAAATTTTGGGTAAGAGTTCAATTCTTCTACAAACTATATAAATTGATAATTATAATATTTCTAACACCAAAGCCTCTATAATCTTACATAATTAATTCTATTCTTGAACGCAGTAATATCATATTTATAATTAAATATTAAATTACAATTCTTTTTCTAATATATATAAAATGTGTACTTACATGAGTTATATTTTATCTTATTTTTTTTCTTATTCTCTATTGTATGCATATTTCTCCTATATATATCTTATTCCCCTTATGCTTATCCTGTCCTATTCTCAACCTTATGCATCTTTTTCCTGTCTTAATTGTCTTATGATATTTACATTTAGAGATAGAATTTGAATTGAGTTGAAATCAAAATTTTGTCTTAATACTTGAATTAAAATTAAATTTTATTTTAATTCAAAATACTTGATAGTTATAGAATTTGACTTGAATTAAAATTAGAATTCTATTTTAATTCAACTCACACATAGAGATATATAGAATTTGACTTCAGTTAAAATTAAAATTAAAATTATATTTAATACTTAAATCAAAATTAATTTATTTTAAGTCACATGCTTGACAGTTGTAGAATTTGACTTGAATTAGAATTAGAAATTCTATTTTAATTCAAATACTTAACAGTTAATGAACTTGTGAACTTAAGTTTCACATTACCGTTAGCGTTTTCATATAAGACGAGATCTTAAACTCTTTCTAAAAGAAATAAGGATAGAGATATTAAGAAAAGAGTTTTATATAGTTTTATTAGTTTTACACACGAATTTAATATATATAAAAATTAATTTAATACATAATTTAACTTACAAAAAATTAAAAAAAATGAGAATGGAGATTTTAAGATTTTAGATGTTCAATTGAATTTAGACATATTCTAATTATATATTTGAAGAAAAAATAATTAGATACACCACATTGTATATCTAAATTAGGGGCGAAAATGAGCTGAATCAAGTTTTGACTTATTCAGTTCGGCTCAAGTTATTTGTATTAGACTTGATCTCGATTAAAATTTTCATATACGCTTGAGTTCGTACGACTCGATAAATAAAAATTTAAGTTTAAAATCAATTCACAAATATCTCGATTAAATTAAAATAATGCTATTTTAGTTTAAAATATAATAAATAAATATTATAAAAATTAAAAAATATATTATTGAAAATTATAAAAATATTATAAATTATATATATTATTTTATTAACCCATCTCAGAGCCGAGTGTTTCTAAATTCGAGATCGAATTCGATTCTAAGTAAGTCATGCACAAATTAAATTTAATTTGAACTTATAATTTAATTCGAACTCATTCTAATCATCTATCGAGGTCAAGCCGAATTTTTTTCTATTTGAACCTGAATAGCTCAATAAATTCTCGATTTGTTTAATTTCAACCCTAATCTAAAATTAATTATACACCACATGAAGTATCTAAATACTAATTTTGAAGTGTGTATATTTCATAATGGTAATATTTATCACCATTAAAGCAACCAAAAACCATATTAAATTATTAAATTCAGAATTTTTCGACTTATATATACTCTTAAAATCATATTAATTCAAAATTCTCCAACTTCTATATACTCTTATGCTTTGAAGTTAAGCATTAATATCATAGGTTGGTCCCACAATTTGGCCTGAAGTAGAATTTTAATTGTAATTGTAATTGTAAGAGAAATAGGTGATCTTAAATTTGTCCCACAAATTGGATTGAAATAGAATTGAAATTTTGAGAGAAATAGGGTCAGCTGCCAGAGAAAGAGTTTGAGATTTGTCGACTGAAATAGAATTTTAATAGCAAGATTAGCGGCAAAAGGATTTTGAGACAAATATAATTTATTTTTAAATTTATAAATATTTAAAACTTTAATAATACACAAATATTTAAATTAAAATAAAATTCAAATTTTAACTCAGAGTCAAATTCTATATGTATAATACATAAGGTACATTTGATAAACTAAAAAAATTGTAACTTCTGTTTTTTATTTTGTCAATCTTCACAAAAGTTATATGTTTGGTAAAAAATTTATAAAAGTTATAACAAAATTATAAAAAGTTAGAAAAATTATAAAAATTAAAAACTTTGAAAAAACTAATGGTTTTGTATGTAGTAATTTTTTTTTTTTTTGTGTTTAGTAAATGTTAATTAAAAAAATTAAAGAAGATAGAAAAAAAATTAAAAGTTAGTATTTACATATATATTTTCCTTTACATATCAACCAAACATGCACATAGTACCAATTTAGTATTTTTTTTAATAGATGCAAAATGGGTAAAGATTTTATCTATTACACCAAGCCGTTGCACGCTGTCATTTTCAGGCGGCGAACAGGTGCAAGAAGTACAGATTGCCCTAATCACGTTGCCCGACCAAAGTTACATCACGCAATTTTCTTCAAACCGCAGCTAATTCACGCCACGTGGACACCTTCATTCACCCCGTCGCGTTAACGCGCTCTCCGAATCTCGTCACCATGAGCTATGCAATCATCTAGCCGGGTAGGACCAAATCACATCACATCTCTCGTCATCTTAGAATTCCCCAATCACAAAAAATGACGCGACTATAAATACAGAGTATCTGTGAAAGCGCGGACTCGAAAGAAAATTTTTCTCTCATTTTCTTGCTGCTTTCTACTCGCCCAGAAAATAAGAGAAAGCAACCGGAGAGAGAGATCTTGGTTGGTCGGAGAGGAGCGGAGCGTAGGATTGTGTAGATGGCGAGTCTGCCCGAATCGCTGCGAAATGTGGATCTGAGGGAGCCGAGCTCTTTATTCGCAACCGGGCCCACCTTTATGCCGGCGGACTTGCTCTCCGCCTCCGTCGATCAGTTGATCATTTTGCTTGGTGAGCCTCAGTACATGGAGGACGCTCTCTTCCTTCTCAACAAGGTACATACACACACACACACACACACACACCCACGCACACACCCACACACACACACATATATATATATATGTATGTATGCAAACGTATCTGTGGGTTCGTCCCACTTTATCTACTTTCTGTTTGTTTCTTGGTGAAATGTGATAAAGGGAAAAGAAAATTGGGGAAAGCTAGCGATGCTTTTCTGTTCTTTTTATTCCCTTTTTGCCCATTCCGCGATCCAAACGGAGGACCTCGTTATTTTTTTCCTTCTTGTGCTGATTATATATATGATATATATATATATATATATAGATGGTTGATTATTGCTTTTGCTTGTTAAGTTTTCTTGATTAGAGGGTAAGCAGAGAAAAACATTAAATCGTCATTGACATATTATACACACACACACACACACACACACATATGCATTCTAATTATGAATGGGCTGTTGTTTCGATAATGCTTTGTTGATGAAAATCTTACTGTCTTCTCTCATTGGCACTTGATTCCATTTCATCATTTTTATAGATTGATTTGTTTTTATTTGCTAACCTCTTCTTCGACATTTATTGTCTTTTGTAGGAGATGACAGTAAAAGCACACCACTTACCTACTGTCCAATCTATTAACTTCTGGGATTCATAGGTCACTGAATTCACCAAAGGGACATCTAATAATTTATACTTTGATGGTTAGAAGCCAAGATATATATATATATCTAATAGTTTACAGTTTTATGTTTAGAAGGTAAGATATATATATATATATATATATTATATAGGGTGCTCAATACACGAGAATTCTATCTATCAACGTTTGAGAAGGTCGACAAAAAATGTGCAAAGAGGAGAACAAAAAATTAGTTGGACCTTTGCAAGCCATTGTCATTGTGTAGCAGCTTTTCCTTACCTTAATTCTTTATTTCTTAGGGTGGTTTTGGATTGAGGATTTAGCCAAAAAAAAGGAAAAGGAAAAATTAATTAATTAATTTAAAAAAAAAGAGAAAGAAATATAAAATATTAAATGCATATTTTATTTGAATAGATTAAAAATATAAAAATAAAAAATAAATGACATTTATTAATAAATTATTTTTTAATTTATCAAATCCGTTGTCTCTTCCATTTTTCATAACAAAATCAAACATAAAAGAAGTAATTTAAAATTCATATTATATATATATATATATATACATTTCCTTTAACAAATCCTTCATATAAACACAACTTAAGTCTTCTCCGAGAATTCTTGTCAGGGACAAAGTTAGGATTTTTTATTAGAAGAGGCCAATTTTGTTTCTTAGGTTGAATTTACGCCAAGAAAAAAATTATAATTAATATTATAAATTATATTTAGTGAATAAAAATAAATTATATATGCGCATAAATGAACTTTCAAAATTTTAGATCATGGCAGTATTTGAAGTGCCAACGTTTGGCAAAAAAACAAAATGTAGATAAATTTTGGATTATTGAGTGTTTAGTATATTGCTCAAAAAATTTGAAAAAAATTGGTAAAAGTTGATAAATGTTGAAATTTTTTTATAAAAGTTGGAGATACTTAGTAAAAGTTAGATATTTTTGGTGTAAAAAAATTGATAAAAGTTATAAAATTTTGGAGAAAATTAGGGTTTTTTGGATTTTTTACACTCTAAACACAACCTATATATAACAATTAAAAAAATAATTAAATTTTAAAAAGATTATTCCATAATTTAAATTTTTTTAATTAAAAAATTTATATGTACTAGTGATATTATTTTTCTGACAAAATTAATTATTTTTAAAATTTAGGGGGCCAAACTATAATAAAAATTTTTATAATTAAAAATTCACTTGAATATACAACATTTTTTAAAACTTAGGGGCCGTGGGCACCCTTGTCCTACGACAGCTTCGCCCTAATTTTTGTCTTTAGCTTTTAAAATGAAAGAGTTCTTTGGTTGGAGTTAGGGTTGGGAAATATTTTGATTATTTAAGAAGAGACGAAGGTTGTTGGGATGCAATAAAATATACAAAGGTCTTGGCAAGTGATACAAAAGAAATAACTAATACTATGAATTCACTTTTTCTAGATTTTAAACATGTTATAATCAGCATTGTATATGTAATTTGAAATTTAGTTCTGTGAGTCTGGAGCATACTTAATGTCCTCATTATAATAAGACAAGTGTCAAATAGAGTGTAATTTGTACGTCTACTAGTTAATTCTAGAGTTTTATTTTCTAATTTATGATGAAAAATATAGTTCACAACTCACTGCCACTATGCAGCTGATAGGAATCCATTTTTAGGGAGCTGTATATATAAAGGATAATTAGAGAAGAGATAGAGTTTCACAATTTATAGAAGTTGGATAATTAAAGAATAGGCACTGAAGATGGAGGTAACTCGAACAAAAGAAGTAGTAAATGGTTTCTGAATTAAAGAATTAATCACTAAAATACACAACTTCAAAATTGAAATGTATATTTATATGTATGTACATGTGGTGGAAATTAAATATGAAATGATCTCCTCACAAACAGTACACTATTTTTCTAAGGGATTTATTTATTATTTTTATTATTACTTTATTTGAAAAAATATATTCTTACACTATTAGGTGATAATACTGTTGAGAATGTCTAGCCAAGTGGCTGGCTGTCCATGTAAACCGTGGAAGATGTCTGACAAATAACCACGCCAGCATTTTGTGGCATCGAATTCAGTGGCCTAGAGAGAGGCAAAAAGGTTTGGCCTAAAATTTGAAAACAACTTCCCATCTTTGACAAAAATATGAACATTTTCTGTATGTCGTGTTATAACAGTGCCTATAAGTTAGTTATCGCTCTTGATACTTTAAGATGCCCTTGGGGTGAAGATTTGGTGAGTAAAGAGAAAGTGAGAGGAAGAAAAAAAAAAAAAAAAAGTAAAAACAAAATGACAGGAAAAATAGGAAGTATAAAATTTAAAAAAATATATGTTCTTATTTAAATAGATCAATTAAAATGTATTAACTAATTAATTAATTAATTTTCTAATTTAATTATTTTTACGTTTTCGAATCACACGCATTTTTCTCTTTATTTTTCCTCATAAATCAAATATTAGTTCTGATTCCCTACCCCTCTCTTTTTCCTTTGACCAATCAAAACACAGCCTAGAAAGATAAAATTTTTCAAGAGTTCATCATTGCCTCAGAATAGGCATGAGGGTATGAAAGCATGAATTATCCTCAATGTTACTTTGGTCAACTGGAAAGTTTTGATGGGTGCTCTCTCTAAACCTGTCAACTTCTTAATTGACCAATTCAAGAATGTCTTCTTGGACATTTATTTTCTTCCTGTTATTGCCTAAGAATTGGAGAAAGTATTGGATTGAATATTAGACAAATTTTGAATTCAACTCAACAAACTTTCAGCACAGTGTGTTTCTCTTTTGCCATACAATTTGCGTAGAAAAGATTTCCTTTCCTAGTGCTTGTGTTATTTTAAACTGGATAAGCCAAGGGTATTTCCTCCTTGTAGTTCCTCATCATTTTTTCTCTCTCATAATATAGTGTCTATACATTGTGCTTTTTTGCGATGTAGAAAAGGGAGACGACAGGAAATCTCGGCCTGCTGTTGTGGAACTCTTTCAATACCATATTTGTACTCTTACAGGTGTTCATTACTTGCCCTTGGCTCTCTTATATTCTTCTTTCAATTGCCATGTATATCAATAGTTAGAAGGACTAGTTATAATAATTAAAGAGGGATAGGGTTTGTTATTGAATAACAGTTTTTAATTTTTGAAAGGTTAACATTTTATCAGGAAGTATTTTGCAAGCAACTGTACAAAGAAAATCCAACCTTTTTTTTTTTTTTTTTACTGAACTACTTTTTTAGTGAAAATCTTGATATGAGACTCAAACTTCCGTTTGTGTCTAGTAAACTTCACTAGCCAAGCAGGCATTCTTTCCCAAACAACCTTCTTGCAAGGATAGAAAGACGGTGTATCTAAAGAGTTATGCAATTCAAAAACTCGTACGCAGTTCAGATTGCAAGCTGCAATGCACATGTTTCCACAAAATCGTACCATTCTATTCATGCACAATGAACACAAACAATGGATAAAAATAAATAAATCCAGCTGAAAATGTACTATTATCAAGTTTTGTGGTTAGGGTTACATTTCAACCACTAGAAGCAGGTCTTGCTAGTCTGCTACCTACTAGCTGTTCTATAACAAAACACTAAAAACATATTCATTTTCTATTACATCTTTCAAAGATCCAGTTTGGCCCAATCTATCTGTCCTATTGCCCAAGGTCTATGGGAAGACTCAGCCTTTATTATATGAATTTGCTCCCCTGGGTCTCTACCAATTCTATGCTTATGCTTTTATTTTATTTTATTTTATTTTTCACATAAATATTCTATTCTCAGGCTTGATAGCCCAACATTTTACCCAGCTACAATAAGTTAGTTTTATTACCTAGTATGTCTGCAAGTAAATAGATTTGATAGGTTCTTGTGGACTGAAGATTTACTGGGGTCACTGGTACTGTTTCTCCTCTATGTTCCTTGAAAGTGTCTTCTACAATAAATTAATTTATTAGAGTAAAAGATTTATAGCAGAGAAGGAAAGTTAAGTCTGTCATTTCTAAACTAAAACCACCATTCGTCCACCAAAATGAAAATCTTCCTTTCCATTTAAAATACTCCATTTATTTTATAGTAGGACAGAGGCAGTACTCTTTAGGAATTGTTTGGTTTTGTGGTTCGTGGTTAATGATAAAATTTTTCTGTTTTCAGGAGATAACAGCATGTTATCGGTTGCTTTCACCGCAGAGGCTTACTATTAGAGATTCTTCTCGAGTTTGCAATGTTCTTGCTCTGCTTCAGGTCAATCATTGATGCTATTCTTGTGTTTCTTACTAATTGTAGCCTTATATAACATCACTTCCAATAATTATAGCCTTATATAACATCACAATAATTATAGCCAAATTACAATTTTTTTTTTCTGCATTTGACCTTCCTTTTTGCAAGGGCAGAATTAGGATTTTTTTTTTCATCCCGGGCTAGATGATTTTTTTTTTTTTTTTGTCCATCATGATTAATTATCAATGTGGAGAAACAAATAGGGAAAAAAAAGTAATACAAGCAGAAGAGAAACATAAATCACAGTGACCCATAAAATAAAAAAAAAAAAAACAAATAGAATAAGCGGGAGGAACAACAATTACCCATAAAAAGAAAAAATAAAAAAAAATACAAAAACCGTAGTTATCCATTAAAAAAAACAAACAAATAAGCAAGAACTGGAACAGGGTTACCTTAAAAAAATGGAACCGGCAATACATAACCTTACTTCCTTTTGCAAAAATTTATATGTGGGAGTTTAGAGTGACAAAAAGTTACAAAATTAATAAAATTTGTAGATTTATTATTTGTGCAGTAAAATAAGAATAAGTAACTTTTAAAAATTTTTGATGTTTTTTAATAAATTTTAGAGCTCGAAACAAAACTATAATATATATATACATATTGAAATTAAGGGCTCAAAAGTTGTGACATACATCTATATATAATATATAAATACATAAAGATTAGTAGTCTATTACGGAGAGAATATAAAATAAAAAGTATGTCTAGAATCTTAAACAAACCTACTGTGATTGGAGAATTGTATGTCTATAAGAGAGAAAGAGTACAAAAACACATAGTTGAAAAGGTAAAAAAATTATAAAATTTTACTCAGGTGTATAGTCTTAATCTTTGTCTTAATCTTTGCTTTGAATCTTTTGAGGGGCATTTGAGAGCTATTAATTTATTTTAATTTTTATACATATTTGAGTTACGGGCTGAATATTACATTGGATTATATAAAATTATATTAAAATGTTATATATTATTATTACTAATAAAATTTGAGGCCAAAATTTTACCCGACCTACAGGTCACCTTAGCCATTATATGCCTCCGCCCCTCCCTTTTTCAGACTAAGTTAAATTTAGAACTTGTATATTTTTCCACTACAAATTTTACTTTGAGAGTTGTTCATTTTAATTTGTCAAATTTTGTTTCTTTTGGCAAATATGTTAAAAAGATTTTGATAAAATGGAACAAAGTAAAATGATTTAAACCGTTTAAAAACACAAGGAGGAAAGTTGGATAATTTAAAGTATAAAAGCTAAAATAATATTAGAGATAAATTAGATAAATTAAATATACATTCATATATATATGTACAACCAACTTTAGGGTTTTTTTTTCCCTCCCTTCATTTCACATTTATTAGGTTAAAACAGGAGCACTTGGACATCACTACTGATGATAGAAGTCTGCCTATAAAGCAACAAAGATTATTGATAATAGCAGCTTCAAAACTCAATAAATTACCAAAAAAAAAAAAACTTCAAAACTCAATAATAAGTAAATTAATAAATACGATATGAGAATGGATAGTAATACTTGTGGCGACAAAAAACTTGCATTACAGCTGTTAATCTAGTGGAATTCATAATAAAAGCCCACAAAAATGAATGGCTACGATGCAATGTCCTACATTTCTTATTGGGGAATAAATTCACCTAGCGTGTCCCCTTTCTCAATTCGAACCTGCACACAAAAAATAAAATAAAATAAAAAGAGTAAAAGAGAATGGTAAGAGGGTTTCCGACTAAGGATACTCTGACGTTTAAGTTAGAAGTGTATAAAAACACTTATAAAATTAGAGAGAGAGAGAGAGAGAGCCCACCTCTTACATATAGCTTTGGTATTTATAAATATAAAATGATAAATGGGGCATTATCTTAATTTGACTGTAGTAATAAGGTAAAATATTAAATGTTGATGATAATGTAAGTATTGGGGTTACTAATGAAGTGATTTTTTTATAAGATATAATTTTAATCTTATCTATCAATACACTTGAGTGCACTTAATCAAGTAACTGTTAAATTATATAGTCTTAATCTAACTAAAATATAGCCTCCGGTTAGGACGGTATCTTTTTTGATCGAAAATCACGTGAGAAGTTATTTTATGTCCCAATACTCCTCATACAGACTACAAAGGATGAAGTCTGGTGTTTCATCAAATTCTAGATTAATAGATTTTGAGTAAAGAACTCCATATCAAATGCATGCCTATTTTTAGGTTTTCATGTTATCTATATATTTTATTTTCATATCTCAAACAGATTTTGATATTTTGAACAAAAGTTTTTTTGCGTCTAACCATTCTCAGATTCAACAATGCATTGGATTATATTTTCTCAATCTCTCTAATAGATGAGAAGTTTGACTATAGGTGGATAAGAAATCTACTTTGTTTTCATTTATTTCTTTTATTTCTTTAATTTTCTTATGTTTTGTGACAGTCTGTAGCTGCTCATCCAGAAACAAGGATGTCATTTCTCAGGGGTAATTTCATTTATGTATTTTTTCATGTGTGATCTGGACTACTTGAACGATGTTGTTCAAGCCTGCTTTTAGTTAACATTTGCAAGAAAATCAAGTGTTCTGTGAGTTCAATTAATACCAAACGTCAAAATATTTGTACCTAATATTTTCAGTAACAAAATATTTTCTTCTTTGGGGGTATTGGTGTACATAATTGTACATATGTTCTCCAATAATCAAATAATTATACATACATATGTATATGTTACCTCCCTTTTTCATCGGTTTCCTTTTTGAGTTCATGTATAGTTATTATTATGGCATTCGAGGAATGAAAGTGGTTGGCAATGCATTGGTGTTTATTATCATATCAAGTGTAGATAGGTTGAACAAAAAAAAAAAAAAAATTCTCAACAATCAACTTACTTTTTCTGCATATATATATATATATATCAACTTCTGTAACAGAGCACAAAATTTCATCTATTATTTGATTATGAAAATTTGCCTGAATAAAAAAAGTAATTATGGACATAAACTATATATTGTCCTTGCTGTGCTTTAAACTATACCTATATATGTCTAATTGTTGTCCTCCTTTCAGAGTAAGTATTAATTCTCTCTCTCTCCCCCCCTCTCTCTCTATAATCTTAATATATAGAAGGGTGAACCATTATACAACAGTATATTTATTTTAAGGAACTGGGTGTGCTTTTTTCTATGTTGGTTAATTCAAAATTATTGTGATTGAATGACAATATTTGGATTTGGTCTCTTGCAGCTCAAATACCAATTTATCTTTTTCCTTTCCTAGAGACTAAAGAGACTGAAAGGCCTTTCGAGTTTTTGAGGCTGACAACCTTAGGTGTTATTGGTGCTCTTGTGAAGGTGCCTGCAGCTCCTCCTTAACTATTTTTGCTTAAATAATAATATGTCCAATATTCTTATATATATATATATATATATTGCTTTTAGGTATTGATTTTGAGCTTTTGCTTAATAATTGGATCCACTATTTCTATTAAAGCAAGCATGTATTTAGCTATCAATTTTTTCCTTTCTTATTTGTTTTTTTCACACACAATACACCATTGTCTTAAGTTATTAGGAGTTGTTTAGCTTTAAAGAAGGACCCCCCAAGTTGGTAGTGGAAGTGACTTCTCCTTTACAAAATAATATGACATCATCGGCAAAACATAGGTATGTCAACCTTGTCTTCCTATATCCCAGTGAAGGAGAAATAAGTGTTTTCCACTTCCTTCTCCATAATGTTAGACTGCGCGTTCAAACATATTACAAATAAGCAAGGTGAGAGAGTAGATCACAATTACCCAAAAAAAAAAAAAAAAAGGTAAGAGTAGATCACCCTGTCTGATCCCTCTTGCACCTAGGAAAAAAACCTCCAAACCCCCATTTATACACACTGAAAACATTGGAGATGAGACACAACTCCTAATCTATTACACCATAATAGAGGGAATCCTAGCTATAAGGCTCAAGATATCGCATATAAACTCCCACCTGATAGAGTCATGATAGGCTTTTATTAAATCTACCTTGATGGCACACTTGGGCTCCTTAGATTCAAGTGATATCCTTTTATAAGCTATTAAGCAAAAAAAAAATGTTATCGCTAATTCTCCTCCCATAAATAAAGGCAAATTAAGCCCCATTTATAATTCCTAGAAAAATCTCATTAGTCCTATTCATGATAGTTTTAGTCATGCACTTATAAATCGTATTGCAACAAGAAATAGGTTTATAATCAATAAGTCTGGATGGATTGAGCACTTCTGGAATTAGGACAATGACAGTAACATTAATTTACCTTGATAGAGTCCTTGAAGAAAAGGTCTTAATAACATTCAAAACCTCCTTTCCCACAATCCCCTAGTAGTGAGTGAAAAAAAAGCATTAAATCCGTTAGGCCCCAGAGCTTTGTTATGATGGAGACTAAATAACGCACTCTTGATTCCGTCCTTTGCAAATGGATCAAGGTTGAGGATCAAGAATCACCTTAGGCATGTTGGAGATAAAATGTAGATAGAAAAGGCTAGCACAAAAAAGAATTTTTAAAGAAACCTCAGTAGTTGGTTGTGCTCTGTTTTTTCTTGGCATACAACAATGACTCAAATACAAAGCTATTTATAGGTATTGAACTTACCAGTACATTGAAAAAGCCCTCTAACTTATTTAATGAACCAATTAACTTAGTTCACAAACCACTATTATGAATACAAAAAAACCTCTGTATCTAGAAGACCCAATGAACTACCCAAATGCATGTATGCATTAAAAACAAGTTTACACATTTAACACCCCTTCTTAAACTTGATTTTTCTTAGTGATGGCCATCCATGCATGAACCTTGAAAAATTTTCATACTTCAATGCCTTTGTGAGGATATCAGCAACTTGATCATTGGACTTCACACAAACAAGCTCCACCTTCTTTTTTTTCAATGTATTCTCTTATAAAATGAAATCTTGTGTCAATGTGCTTACTATGATCATGAAACATAGGATTTTTTCCTAATGCAATAGTGGACTTGTTATCAACATAAATTGTTGGAGCTTGACACTGAGGTATATGTAACATCTTTAGCAACTTCCTTAACCATATAACATGAGAAACACAAAAAGAAAGTGCAACATATTCAACTTCACAAGTTAATTACCAAAAAAAAAAAAAAACTTCACAAGTTGAGAGAGTCACGATTGCTTGCTTCTTTGAGCTCCAAGTGAATGTTATGTCACCTATGGAAAATAGAAAACCAGTAGTACTTTTCTGATCATCAACATCGCCTCCCCAATCACTATCACCATGGCCAAACAAGCTTGAAATTGCTAGAAGAAGTATAAGTAAGGCCATAATCAATTGTACTTTTAATGTGTCAAAGAATCCTTTTAGTTGACTTCATATGAGTCAAAGTTGGAGCCTCCATATAGCGACTAACAAGTCCAACACCGAAAAGAATATTGGGCCTTGTGCAAGTTAGATATCTCAGGTTTCCAACAAGACTTTTATACAAAGTTGGATCAACTTTTTCACCTCCATCATACTTAGACAGTTTAGCACCACAATCAGCAGGAATGCTCACTGGATTACTATTTTTCATATTGAACTTTCTTAAGAACTTTTCTTGCATATGCTTCTTGAGAAATAAAAATTCCATCCTCATGTTGCTTTATCTCGCTTTATCTTAGTACGGAGATAATAAAACATGAGACCAATATCAGTTATTTTAAACTCTTGTGCCATCACATTTTTGAATTCTTCAAACATCTAAAAATCATTACCTGTGAAGATTAAATCATCAACATAAAGGCAAGCAATTAAAATACATTATTTTTAACATGGAGAGCATATTTGTGAGGACACTTGATAAATCCATATTTTTTAGAATATTTGTCTATCTTGCTATACCAAGATCTTAGTGCTTTCTTCAAGCCATGTGACGCCTTCTTCAATTTCAAAACCTCATCTTTGTGATTCTTTACAATATACTACAAAGGTTGTTGGATGTACACCTCTTATTGTAAATAGCCATTCAGGAATGCTGACTTGACACCATTTGATAAAATTTCCAATTATTTTGAGCAGCTAGAGAAATTATCAAATGAATAGTTTCCATGCGAGCTACAGGAGCAAATACCTCATCATAGTCAATGCCACGTTATTGATTATAGCCTTTTGCAACGAGTTTGCTCTTGTAACTCCCCATATTTCCTTGAGCATTCTTTTTCACTTTATAGACCCATTTCATGCCAATCACCTTTTGACTATTTGGCAATGTTGCTAGCTCCTATACATCGTTCTTTTGGATTGTTTAAATCTCCTCATCCATAGTAGTTCTTCATTTTTTTTCTTGCATTGATTCTTCAAAATTGAGTGGCTTGATGTCAGCAAGGAAACAAAATAGAGTTGGATTATTATCAACCTCTATGCCTTCATAAATTTTGCTAAGACTTCTTGTGCAAGCAGGCCCTTCAAAAGAACTTCCAAGGGGTGATTGATTACCTTGTAGAGGAGTTGGTGATTGAGCCAGAGTAGCATCACCATTTCTTTCTTCTTGATTTGATTCTTCGTTTAGCATCGGAACTAGAACATAATCTTCATTTGGAGGAACATTCCAACCCTAAGAACCCTTTTCATCAAATTTGACATCTCTACTAATGTCAATTTTTTCATAGATGGGATTATAGAGCTTGTAACCTTTAGAATTTGAATCATAGCCAATAAAGACAAACTTTTCACTTTTATCAACAAGCTTGGACCTAGTCTTATCAGGAACATAAACATAGGAAACACTTCCAAAAACACATAGGTAAGAGACACTAGGCTTCTTACCACTCCAAGATTCTTGGAGAGTCATTCCATGAACACTTCTTGTTGGGCAAAGATTTGATAAATACACGGCGCAAGCGATAGATTCGACCCAAAATTCCTTGGGCATGTTCTTACTCCTCAACATACTTTGAGCAATATTGAGAATAGTTCTGTTTTTTCATTCCACCAATCCATTTTGCTTTGGTGACCTTGGAATAATAAGAAAATGATAGATTCCATAAGCCTCACAAAAATTGTCAAATTCCTTAGAAGTGAATTCTCCCATTCTGTCGGTCCTTAAAGCTTTGATGTCACAACCACTTTCCTTCTCAACAAGAGTTTTAAACTTTTGAAATGCTGCAAATGCTTCACTTTTAGCCTTCAAAAAATAAACCCAAGTCTTACGAGAAAAATTATCAATAAAGAGCAAGAAATAGTTGGACTTACCATGTGAAGAAAGCTTGATTGGTCCGCATACATTGGCATGCACTAATTGAAGTGGCTTGGTTGCTTGTGAAATGGCTTCTTTTGGAAAGTTTTTCCTTACTTGTTTGTCGAAGAAACACCCTTCACAAACATGATTTGGATGATCAATAAAAGGTAGGACGTGCACCTTATTCTCTTTTGCCAAAAACTTCAAGTCACCAAAGTTCAAATGGCCAAACAAATGCCAAAGCCAAGAATTATCCTTCAAACAAGTCTTCGAGCACTTTGGATAATCAATGTCCATATTGAGCATGAACATTCTATTTTTTGACATTAGCACCCTTGATATCAACTTGTAACCATCATCTATTAGAGTAAGAAATCCATTCTTCATATGAACATCATAGCCCAACTCAAGTAATTGACCCAAACTCAAAATATTTATTTTCAATGAAGGCACATAATACACATTGGAGATAAATTTATGACTCCCAATTTTAGTGTGGATAAGAACATCACCTTTTCCCTTGATTGGAACTCTGGTGTCATCTCCAAAAACAATACTACCTTTATGGGACTCATCAATAGTTGCAAATAAGTCTTTGTTGCCGCTTATGTGATTACACGCACTGATGTCAAAATACCACAAGTTTTTGTCTTCTACACATTTCGATGCCATTAGCAAAAACAACTCTCTTTCTTCCTTTTCTTCAACAAGATTAGTTTTTTTTTTCTAAATTGGTTGAAGTATTTCTACATTCAGAAGCATAATGGCCAAATTGATGACAATTATAACAATGAACATTAGATTTGTCATACCTTCTTTCTTCATTTTAAAGCCATAGCTTCCACGTCCTCTTGATGCTTGTGGCTGTTGATTAAATTCTTTATTATTTGAATTCCAGCTTCCAGTTCTTCCATGACCACGGCCACGACCTCTACCATGACTATGGTTTTGGCCTTTTACATACTTTTTTTCATTATCTTTTAATGAGAGTTTTCTTGGAGATCATGAACTGGCGGCTCATCCTTCTTCTTTAATCTTTCTTCATAGACTTGCAAGGAACCAATGAGTTGATCAATAATCATGGTTTCCAAGTCTTTTGATTCTTCAATAACAACACCAACAAATTCAAGTTTTGAATCAAGAAAACGAAGAAAATTTTCAACTACACAAACAAACATCTTCAATATTCTCACCAAAATTGGGTCATTTGATTGACAATTGCCAAAACTCCAGTAAAATAATCAGCAATGGCCCCGGACTCCTTCATATGAAAAGACTCAAATTCACCCCTTAAAGTTTGGAGACGTATCTTTCTCACCTTATCATTTCCTTTGAAAATATTTTGAAGAAGCTCTCATGCCTTTTGTCCTTCATTGTAGAAGCAACCTTCTCAAATATGGCCTCGCTCAAAGCTGCATGGATGATGGAGAGAGCATGCCAGTCTAACTTGCAATTCTTTTGG
This sequence comes from Vitellaria paradoxa, assembly GCA_019916065.1. Classification (NCBI taxonomy): domain Eukaryota; kingdom Viridiplantae; phylum Streptophyta; class Magnoliopsida; order Ericales; family Sapotaceae; genus Vitellaria; species Vitellaria paradoxa. The sequence continues at coordinate 21,613,639 of CM034234.1, read as the reverse complement.
AAGAGATTCCTTTGAGCTTGATTCAAAACTCCTTCATTCTCTGGTTCTTCATAGTCTCTATCTACAACCTCCCATGCTTCTTGTGCACCAAGAATCGCCTTCATACGAATACTGAGTTTGGCTACTTAGAAAGGAAATCCACTCATTTTGCTGGAAAGTAGCTCTAATACCACTTGTTAAAGATAAAATATAGACAGAAAGAGCTAGCACAGAAAAGAATTTTTCAAAGAGACCTCACTAGTTGGTTATGCTCTGTTTTTTCTTGGTATACAACAATGACTCAAATATAAAACTATTTTTAGGTATTGAACATACCCAGTATATTGAACAAGTCCTCTAACTTATTTAATGAACCAATTAACTTAGTTCACGAACCACTATTGTGAATGTAAAATGACTCAGTATCTAGAAGACCCAATGAACTACCCAAATGCATGTATGCATTAAAAACAAGTTTATACATTTAATAAGGCACACACTACTCTAGTAAATGAGAGACTGGATAGCTAGCCTGGCATCTCGTCCCTAGAAGTGGCTGGTAGCACTAACCACCTCTTTATGAACATCTTTTAGGCCAATGATCACAGATCCGTCCACCTTCATAATGCTAGCAAGCTTGTTTCTATTATGTTATTATGTCTCTGCTTAACAGAATTGAAGAATATATATTGCTATTGCTTTCGTTCAGCCATTGCACTCTGCTTTTCTGTTCAGCAAATGAATTTTCATACTCGTTTAAGAACTGAAGTTTTTCAATACATGCATTTTCCCTAACCACCATATTACCATCCGCGTGATTGAGGTCCATTTTAGCCTCGTTCTCATGCAATTCATCCTTGGAATTCTTGGATTGAGACGAGATATCACTACAGATCTTTGCATTCAATGCTTTGAGAGTTTCCTTAAATGCCTTGATCTTAGAATACAATTGATACACAGGAAATTCTTCCACATCCTTGCTCCAAGCTTACTTGACCAGATGTATAAATTCTGCATACTTAGTCTAGAAATTAAAAAAATTGAAAGGTTTCTTGAATACCTTGGCATTCAATTCAGCATCTATAAGGCAGTCATTGAATTCCTCCACAAGTGCACATGACACGCCTCATATTTCTCAAAAACCGGGGTGCGGGTAGACACACATAAATCGAAGTCAACCACAAAATCATGTACCTTGATCAGAGTCACACAGTATTAACTGGAGCAAAACTTAACAAAAGTTCATAACATATAATAAATGAAGTCTCAGTTCACCAGCTGGATCATAGTGCTCTGACAATATTACAATGATAACCGGTTTATCTTAGCCGTACAACCCCATCATAGGCCCTATATATAGCAAAGTATAAAATACTTCATGCAAAAGGTTTATACTGTTAAGTTTCCAAACTTAACAAATAATTAAAAAAAAAAAAAAATAGCTACAGCTTCCGACCTATGGGCCTGGTTTGCTCATTTAGACCTCAAAGATTCCAAGATGCTAACTTAATCAGGGGTTTAGGTGAGTTATGGTCCCATCCAAGCCGTTAGGCCACCCTTCGCCACCTTTGGCTCTACCATAAATATAGAAGGGCTTAGGAGATGTATTTCATATTTTTAGATGATGATTTCGTATTCTCAGACATTTATATCAGTCGCCTCTTCATGAAAATAGCTAAAAATGAATGTGCCTCCCAACTTGACTTGTGTTGAAGAAATTGTGCCTCCCAACTGAAACTTTTTTAATTTTAGATCTTATATTTTGTTTCTCTCTCTCTCTCTCTCTCTCTCTCTCTCTCTCTTGCTTCTCTCTCTCTCCCCCCCTCCCCTCCATTGTACGCCAAGATTAATCACTTACTATTTTTATGTGAATTTTGACTTGTGGGACCAGTGCTAAAATTTGAATATTTTCTTTAAGCAGGCTGATGATCCAGAAGTTGTTCGTTTTCTTCTGGCAACAGAAGTATTTCCTTTATGCCTTCGTAGTATGGATGTGGGGGGTGAACTGACAAAAACAGTGAGTCCCTTCAGTAACTTTATTTATTTTTTCAAATATATATGGCAAAGCATTTTTTTTCCCTTTGTCACAGATCATTTTGTTACGTTCTTCTGCCAAGAAATTTACATAATTGCGTTAGGTTGTTGCCAACATAAAAAGACTTTCAATAGATAAAAAAAAAAAAAACAAAACAAAATTAGAAAACTGTGATTGTTTGTACTTTGTATATTTGAGGTCATTAGTGCTTCTAATTTCGCCTCCTTATGAAGTTTTTACTCAGTGAGTCCCCGAAAACATTAGCTTGAGGCAGTTTACTAGCTAGAGTAGATGCAGAACGAGAAATTGTAGAAGATAATTATGGTTTAAATAAGATCACAAGCTACTACTTATCATATTAGTCATACGAAAATTTAAAAAAAAAAATTAAAATCAACTAGAAAACATAGAAAGATTTCTCAAATAATGTTTTTATTAATTAATTCCAAGTTGTTCCACTAAGAAGCTGTGTCAATCAATTTATACCAAAATTGATGTTAAAAAATAAAAAAAAAAATTAGAAGCGAGGTATTTAGAGAACTGAAAAGCAAAAAAAAGGATAAAATTTTCATTGTTGACATAGTTAGGTGAGATCACTAAAACGCTCAAAATCTTGTCAAATTTGATAAGATAATGAAAAAAAAAAAAAAAAAAAAAACCTTCTAACCAATACTCATCACTTTTATCCTAATTTATACCGGATTTTAGATAAATTCCATCACCTAAGTTGCCAAATCATCAATTTTATTGTTTTGAAAGTTTTTTTAATATATTTAGCAAATTTTGACAAGAAATTTAGGTTTCTTTAAAGTTTGTTTTAGCAATTCTAAATATTCTTCTAGTTTTTAATTTTATACTTAATTGAATTTTACTATTTTGGACAAATTTTTAATTAATTGTCAATTAAAGTTCGATTATAGTTAGAATTTGTTTTAACTCTTCTAGCCTTTAAATAGTGAAGCCATGTACCATTGGAAGAGAGTTTTATTTGATTAATAAAATATAGAGTTAATTCCCTTCTTTTTGATTAAACACTAGTAGTAGTTGCCTACTTGTTTTATATTTTTAGTCCAAAAATTTGATGAACTTGTGACAATTGTTCACTTTGTACTTTTTATCACCATTTGCTACACGAGAAACTTTAATTTTCATACGATCAAAATAGAAAAATACAATAAAATCCCAATAATTAGTAAAATTGACAAAATTAAAATAATTTTAGAATCAAATAAAGAAAAGAATCCTAGTCATTACATAATTCTTCTATTCTAGCAGGAATTGCAAAATTAAAAATCATCAAAAATAGCAAAAACGTGAATTTGAAATTCTAAACCCCCGTTTGATAACATTTTTATTTTCTGTTTTTTTTTTTTTTATGTTTCCAAAATTTTGTAAACTAGCAATAGAAATATATTTGTTAAAACAGTTCATATTTTTTTATTTCCAAAAAATGAAACTTAAATAAAAAAACGTAAATAAAAAGGGATATTTTCACTCTATTTTTTTATGTTATAAAGGTTTTGTTAATTTTAATATGTTATCCATTTTGTTGCATCATGTTAAAATAAATTATTTTATTCAAATATTTTATTAAACTAAAATTATTTTAGTAAATAATATAATTAAATTAATTATCCAAATTAATATGTAATATATTTTATTAATTTATTTTAATAAATATTAAATTAATTATATTAATTTAACTTAATTAATATGAAATATATATTATTAAATTATTTTGAATAAATAATATAATTAATTAATTTAAATAATTTACTAATCAATTTAATTAATTTATTTAATATGAAATATATTTTATTATATTATTTTTGATAAATATAATAATTAAATTATTTAAATTATTATGAAATACATTTTATTCAATTGTTTTTAATAAATAATATAATTAAATTTATAATTAATATATTTTGTATTTACTAAATTAAATGATAAAAATAATTATAATTTAATTAACTATAAATTAACATGAAATATATTTTACTAAATTCAATTAATTTTTAAAAATGCAATAAAATCAGATATTTTATGAAATTAAAAAAATTAACAATTATAAAAAAAATTACATTTCCAAATACAGTTTCAATTTTTATTTCAGAAAAAACGACAACAGAAAATAAAAAATAAAAAATATAAACAGATAAATATAAATAAAAAAATAATACAATTACCAAACAGCTCTTAAACAATTAAATTTAGTACAAGCCAATTTAGGTTACCACTAACAATAGTAATTCCTATTTCTCACGAAATTTTCTTCAAAATGAGCAACTCTCAAGAGTAGTTTTGACACCCCAAAAAAAATATAAAAACACCCCTATTTGTCCTAATCAGATCAAATCGGTCCACCTACAGTAAGAGTTTAAGAGGCTCAACAGCATTTTATACCGATTTTAGAGGTTCTATTTTAGTGAGACGAAAGACTAAAATATCGGAACAACATATGACATATGAGAATATTCTCGTGGCACTAGAGAAACTTAAACAAGAAGTACTGCAACGCCAAGGTACTAGTAATGGGACACTTTGGAAAAACAAATGTAATGGGTTGCTCTTCCAAGTGAAGAAGTAGATGGTTTCTAGCAATTGAATCATATTCTGCGACTTGGCTGCGTGTGTCCTACATACGCGTGTTTAGTGAACTTGGTTGTTGGAGATGCAATTATCTTTTCCATGTACATACATGTATGGGTTTCATGATCAGAAGTAATACCCACATCTATATACAAGAACTCTTTTGAGCAACTTTCATTGCGTACAGGTGGCAACTTTTGTAATCTTGAGAATTCTGATGCAAGATCAGGGGTTACATTATATCTGCTCTTTTATGGACCGGATTATGGCCGTGTCAAGTGTTTTAGGAGGCATGGTGGAGAAATTCCCTGAAAATCCCCCACTGCGGCTGTTAAGGCATATCATTCATTGTTATTTCAGGCTCACAATTGTGCCAGTGTTAGTTCCATATGTTGATCTTTTCTAATCATTTGTGGTGTAAATTTTATTTTGTCGTGATACTTTGTACCTGAAATCTCACTTTAGAATAGTTTTACAATTAAAAAGACTGAGTTTTTAATTAGTTGTAATGTTTCTATTCCATCACTTAAATAAAGTTTAGTTCTATACAAAAAATTAATATCTTGCACATAATTGATGGAAGGGAACAGTGCAACTAAATAAAAAGATCATAACCTTAATTATTAAAAAAAAAAAAAGAAAAAAATTCTGAGATGTAGAATTTTGAGTAAAACTCATGGGAGATAAAATGAAATTTTAACCTTAATTTTTATCTAATATTTCATCTTAAATGCTCCGCTATACCCAAGGATCTGTAGCTAGTAAGTTGGTTCTGATCATCGTTGAGTGTGAACTGCAGGGCCTGTCGTGCATTAAAACATGTTCTTCCTCCAAGACTTTATGATCCTACCTTCACCAGGGTAATCAATGTAAGCTTCTCTTCTTCTTACTGAAAATTTCCCTGCTAGCTAGCCGTGATATTAATCTTCCTTTGGATACATAAGCCAATCATAAGACGCACCGCTCACTAGTTTCCATAAATCTCCGTCGATTAAGGGAGAGGAGGAAAGAATTGGTGATGGTTCGAACGACTGATCTCCAACTCAAAATCGAGCGTCTTTTTATGAATGTTAATGAGATAACACTAGTCTCTAACCTTAATAGTTTATCAAAGACTACAATCAAACAATGCTTTGAGTTTCATCCAAAAAAAAAAAAAAGCTGTAATAGTAAAAATTCTCTACACTCGCGTTTGCGTTGGCTTTGAAGATTCTTAATTATGCTTTTAAATCTTCATTTTGCAGGAAGACCCCAAGATGGCGAACATTTTGTACCAATTGCTCTACAATGTCAGAAACGGGTAATGGGTCTCGAGACATCAGACTCGCGACATCTCTGTTGTTTGTTCAACAATCGTGTAGCCGATCAACCCTAAATATTTTTGTTATTATGCTTTCCATAGAGAAGAATTAAAGTTAGAACTATAAATCGATCTGCCCCTTGTTGTAACTTAGTTGTTCAGAATTAATCCTGTTTGTTTCGTGGGATTTGTGTAAGTTGACAGATAGCGTGCAGATGATCTTCAGTATTATCTCGCCAGAGTTGGGTTTGTTGAGTTAACTCTGGTGTTTTTTTTTTTTTTTGATATTCAGGGTTCATCGCAGTGCACTAGTTATATCCTCATCACCTGGCCGATATTATTTTGGCTGCTCCTATTGTACCTAATAAAATTTTAGGCATTAAAAAAAAGAAAAAAAAAAGAACAGAAAAGAAAACCTGACCTACCAGACGATTACTTGCTTGGTTAACCCTAGTGGTGAATGTTAGAAAAATATAAAGGACAAATATGGAGAAAGTGATATGTATCATTTAACTAAGCATGCCTCTATATAGGCTTACAAAAAACAATCATAGAATACTAATGGTTAAAAACCATAAATGTCACCAAATGCACATAACTTCTAAAACAAAGAAAACTCTCAAATTAACTCACACATAATTCCTTATAACTCAAAAAGCCACTACTGGTCACACAAAAATCAAAAGCCACACATTAATACAAACTAAATGCCACAAATAAAGTTTAATAATAAAAACCTTTTATTTTTTCAACACCCCCCCTTAAACTTGATTTGTTACACCAAGTAAACTCTTCATATTGATGAAATTCTCCAACTTGAGGGGCTTCGTGAAAATGTCCGCCGCTTGGTGTTGTGACTTGATATATTTGAGTTCCACTTCTTTCTTCGTAACGCAATCCCGAATGTAGTGAAATCGGGTATCGATGTGCTTGCTCCTCCCATGAAACACCGGATTTTTGGCTAAGGCAATGGCAGATTTGTTATCAACAAAAATCTCCATTGGACCTTCCATTTGAAACTTCAACTCCTTCACTAAGTTTCTTAGCCAAATTGCATGACATACACATGAAGTTGCCACGACGTACTCCGCCTTGCATGTTGATAATGTGACTATGGGTTGCTTTTTTGACATCCATGTGAACACCGTTTCACCAATAAAAAATACAAACCCCGTAGTGCTCTTCCGATCATCCAAGTCACTACTCCAATCACTATCACAATAACCAACAACATCAAAATTGCTAGAAGAGACATAGGAAATACCATACCCAATTGTCCCTTTGATGTAGTGAAGTATCCTCTTTGCCATTTTGAAATGCGTTGCTGTCGGCTCCTCCATAAATCGACTAATGATTCCAACCGAATAAAGAATATCCAGTCTTGTGCATGTCAAGTATCTCAAACTTCCAACCAAGCTTTTGAAAAGTGTAGAATCTACCTTCTCTCCTCCATCTTGCTTGGTGATTTTGACTCCACATTCCATCGGTGTTCCAACCGGATTAGCATCATCTATGTTGAACCTTTTAAGCACTTCTTTAGTATAGCCCTCTTGGGATATAAAAATCCCATCTTCACCTTGTTTGACCTCAATCCCAAGATAGTAACTCATGAGACCAATGTCCGTCATTTCAAACTCCTTTGCCATCTCCCTTTTGAACTCATCAAACATGCTAGGATCGTTTCCGGTAAATACTAAATCATCAACGTATAAACAAATGATTAGTATGTTTTTACCTTGCATTTTGATGTAGAGGGCATGCTCATAAGGACACTTTATATACTTCTTCTCTTGAAAGTACTTGTCAATCTTCGAATTCCATGCTCTCGGTGCTTGCTTCAAACCGTAAAGAGCCTTCTTCAATCGAAGCACTTTGTCTTCTTTACCCTTGACTTCATAACCCAACGGTTGCTCCACATAGACCTCCTCTTCAAGAATTCCGTTCAAGAATGCCGATTTGACATCCATTTGATGTATCTTCCAATGATTATGGGTTGCCAAAGCAATAATCAAACGAATAGTTTCAAGGCGAACAACGGGGGCAAATACCTCATCATAGTCGATGCCGTGTTGTTGACTATACCCTTTCACAACTAGTCTCGCCTTGTGCCTCTCAACATCGCCATTGGCCTTTCTCTTTGTCTTGTATACCCACTTTACTCCGATTGGTTTGTGCCCTTTTGGAAGCTTGGTCAACTCCCATGTATCGTTTTTCTCTATCGCTCGAATTTCTTCATTCATTGCATCCTTCCATTTTTTGTTTGCAATGGCTTCTTGGAAACTAATGGGCTCACAATCACCAAAAAGACAATAGAGAATTATGTCATTTTGATTTTCATTTACCTCATTAAGTTCCCGTAGACTGCGGGTTCCTCTTGGGCCAATTTCGTTCTCCGAATCGCTGGAAAATACCTCCGTTCCGTTGGACGATGCATTGCATGACGCTGTGCCTTCAGATAACGACCGATCGGTCGACCGAGGTGACGCTGGAATGGGTAAAACTTCACTTATTTCATCCCTGGTTGGCTTGTTTTCATCGTCTTCTTCAAAGTATGGAAGGAAATCATACTCTTCCTCCTGTATATTCCAATCCCAAGAGACTTCCTCATCAAAAACAACATCACGACTAATAATTACCTTCCCATTCAAAGGATTGTAGAGGCGATAACCCTTTGAACTTGCGTCATAGCCGATGAAGATGAGTTTCTCGCTTCAATCGTCGAGCTTGGTCCTTTTTTCCTCCGACACATGAGCATATGAAATACTCCCAAACACCTTGAAGTGACCAATTCCGGGCTTTCTTCCATTCCATGCTTCTTGAGGCGTCTTGTCAAGCACACTTTTGGTTGGTGCTCGGTTTGTCAAATAGACTGCACAAGCTACAGCCTCCGCCCAAAATTCCCTCGGCATCTTCTTCGTCTTCAGCATGCTTCTTGCCATGTTCAAGATTGTCCGATTCTTCCTCTCCGCCACGCCATTTTGTTGCGATGTCCTTGGCACCGTTAACGGACGTCGAATGCCTTTTTCATCACAAAACTGTTTGAACTCATTTGATGTGAATTCACCACCTCGATCGGTTCTCATGGCCTTGATCGTAAGGTTGCTTTCATTCTCCACACGCACCTTAAATCTCTTGAAGATTTCAAATACTTTCGATTTTTCCTTCAAAAAGTACACCCATGTTTTTTTAGAAAAATCATCAATAAAGAGAATGAAGTATTTACTTTTACCATGAGACTCCAGTTTGATCACTCCACACACATCGGCATGGATGAGTTCTAGAGGCTTCTTGGCTCTTGTCATAGACTCCTTCGAAAAACTACTTCGATGATGTTTTCCGAGTAACCACCCTTCACACACTTGGTTCAGCTTGTGAATGTGCGGTAAACCCCGCACCATCTTCTTCTTCGACAAGTCTTCTAGACTCCCAAAATTGAGGTGCCCGAACCGTAGATGCCATAGCCAAGAGGGAACCTCATAACACGTCTTCAAGCATTTCGGAACATCATTACATACATTCAAAGGAAACATTCAGTTTTTGGTCATGGAGACTTTAGCAACAAGTCTCTCATGATTATCTCTCAAATACAAACAATTGTTTTTCATTTGAACTTCAAAACCTTTCTCTAACAATTGTCCTACACTCAATATATTATTTTTTACATTGGGAATGTAATAAACATTTGTGATATATTGATGTTCTCCATTTTTTAACCGAATGAGAATTTTACCTATTCCTTTGATGGCGGCCAAAGAATTGTCTCCAAAGGCAATATTACCTTTCGCCATCTCATTCAACTCCGCAAACATCTCGCGGTACCCACACATGTGATTCGAGGCTCCGGTGTAAAGATACCACATGCTATCTCGACTCTCTTCTTCTCCCTTTGAAACCATGAATAAGATCCCGTTCTCCTCCGCATAATTGGACTGCCCTTGATGGGCGTTGGATGTGTCGGTGGTTGACCGGTTCTGATGCTTCCGGTCGATCGGCTCTGTTTGGGATGAGTAACACTCATTCGCATAATGTTCATATCTATTACAATTATAACATTTTACCTGAGATTTATCTCTCCCGAACCTTCCCACCACGTCTTCCACCACCTCGGCCTCCTCTTCCTCTTGAAGATTCACACGAGTTTTGAGAAACGTCAGTGTTGGCTTCACCTCTTCCACCATGGCCTCGACCACCGCGACCTCTTCCACGTCCATGACCATTCTCCTCCTTGAGTTTGAGTTGGAGAAGTTGTTCAACGGTCTCCGTTTGCTCCATCTTCCTTTTCTTTTTCTCCTCATAGGCTTGCAACGAGCCTATAAATTGTTCAATTGTCATGTTCTCGAGATCCTTCGTCTCCTCGATTGTTGTGGCGATGATCTCGAACTTAGTGTTTAGGCTCCGTAGAACCTTCTCCATGACACGAACATCGGCGATTTCTTCACCGTTCCGTCTCAATTGGTTGACAATGGTTATTACTTTTGTGTGATATTCTGCTATCACCTCCATCTCCTTCATCTGTAACGATTCAAACTCACCACGTAAAGTTTGCAACCGTACCTTTTTCACACGATCAGCTCCTCTATGAGTCGATTGGAGCTTATCCCACGCCACCTTTGACGTCTCGGCATTGGCGATGGTCTCGAACGTGTCTTCATCCACCGATTGGTACAAGATATAGAGGGCCTTCTTGTCCTTCTTTCTTGTCTCCTTTAACGTGTCTCTTTGTGCTTGATCGGCTCCAGCTTTCGCCTCTTGGAAACCGTTCTCCACGATCTCCCACACGTCTTGTGCTCCTAGTAACGCCTTCATCTTGATGCTCCAATTGTCGTAGTTGAGCTTGGTAAGCATCGGTAGTTGAAGCGGACCCATTCCTCTGCCGTTGGCCATTTTTCTCTCGATTTTTTCTGCACACTCTGATACCACTCTGTTAGAAAAACGTAAAGGACAAATATGGAGGAAGTGATATGTATCATTTAACTAAGCATGCCTTTATATAGGCTTACAAAAAACAACCATAGAATACTAATGATTAAAAACCATAAATGTCACCAAATGCACATAACTTCTAAAACAAAGAAAACTCCCAAATTAACTCACACATAATTCCCTATAACTCAAAAAGCCACTACTGGTTACACAAAAATCAAAAGTCACATTAATACAAACTAAATGCCACAAATAAAGTTTAATAATAAAAACCTTTTATTTTCTCAACAGTGAATTCTGCTTTGTACTACACACACAGGTCAGTCAATAAATATGATAGTAATTATAGATTTGTGCAACGACTATCGTTCGTTCTCACGCTTAAAAACTTGTTAGAATTTGACAAAGAGGTTGTCTTCCCAACCTTACAAATGCTTTTTGACTTTGATGTTTCAACCCAACCTTCTAAACTAATGAGAGTTAGGGTGTGTTTGGAAGTCAAAAATTTATTAGTTCTTATAAGAGGTTTTAAAGTATGGGTTTCGAAATGTTCATACAAACTATACTTAAGAGTTTTTAAGTGATAAATTTTGTGGTGTTCTTATGAATTTGTTGAACATCACAAAATCTATGAGCGGATGTTTTGCTCTAACTTTTTAATTGAACACTCTGATTTTGAAGTTCTCATGAGTTTATTAAATTTTGGATAGTAAAACTCTCGTTACAATATTAAAATTCAAACTTGATATTTTTTAATAAAATCCTATTACTCATGTTTCCAATTTCACATTATTGCAACCTAAATATTATCTATTTTGGATAATCTATAATTTGAATTTTATTCTAAATATTATATATTTTAGATGATATATAATATAAATGTGACTTATTTGAATTAGTATTTTTTGATGTCATTTTTAGATTTTTTTTGTATTATTTCAATATATATCGTAATATATTATTTTATAAATGCAATGTTTACTATATAACAAATGAAAAGAAGTATAAGTGTCATTATATACATTAATAAATATATCAGAATCTATTTAAAAATAAATTTACAGTTCATTATCTTTAAAATCATGTTTTTAAATGAGTCAAAACTCCTACGATCTAAACACTTTAGAACTCATACTTTAAAATTATCTCATAATCCATATTTTAAAACTCTCCAATACACCCTCAGAAGTCATTAGCGATCGATCGTGGACTTGCAGAACAATGTTAAAAATAAAGAAACCATTTGAGGCTGCAGATAAAAAGATGCATGCTATAAGAAATGGTAAGTGCTATCTTGGTTGGTTTGATTACCGTTACCCTTTAGGTCGCTAAAGTCCATCAAGGGATCGAGAATATGAAAGAAAAGAGATGATTTGAATTTTTTGAAAGTAGACATAGACAAGGACAAGAGTGATGTTGAGGTAAGATGGGTAACTAATCCCCTAATCAAGGTGAAATTATTAAAAATATTTATGATATTTTAGTTTCACTAAAAAATTAATAGTAACTTAAAATTTTTAAATATGAAAGAGTCTACAAGTATCAAACTTAAGGATTATGGAATGAGATGCATTCTCCTACTCCACCATTAAATATATTTGTGAATAATATCAATAAATATAATATATGACATAATAAATTTTATAAATAATATTTAATAATAAGTATAAATATATTTTTGTAACAAAAAATATCGTAAACTTTCAAATATTGTTAAAAGATCTTAGAGAAATATTATATTATGAAAAATATATTTATTTCAGGTTTAATATCAAAATTGATTATATTAATTTTTTTCTCTCCCTAACAGGTAACATCGCTCTTCTTTCATTATTAATTTCGATATAGTTCATTATCTTCTTTTCAAATACTTTATGCGTCATAAGGGAAATATTAAAACTTCTTTTGAAACTCTAATTTTTTTCAAAAATTTTCAAATGTTTTTAATTTTTTTTTAAATTAAATTTTGTTATTTGTCATTTTTACGTTAATGTCACTCCCAGTTTTTATTTTTTTTTCTTAATTTTTTTTGCAACTCTAAACGTAACCCTAAGCCAACCTATATATAAATAGATGTTAATTATGTATGAAGGGAAGCAGTTGACAATGTTTAAGCTAGGTTATGCCAAGTCATAAAAATTAGTGATAATCATGACGGTGAAATGGAGTTTGACCAATTTTTTATTGTTTGGTGCCGGGCCAAATTTTTGTGAAAAAAGAAAAGAAATTAGGAGTCCTTAACTTATTTGGTAGTTTTTAAAAAAAGTTGAAGGAAACTAAGGCTTCGTTGGACAATAATAGTTGATAGATTTAGTTACCAGCTGCTAGTTTTGTATCCTTTTTAAAAATGACCAAAGTTATTCTCTTACATTTTATATTTCTTTTAAATATTGAATAAAAAAAAATTAAATTAACAAAAATTTAAAAAGCTAACTTTTTTTCCTTTTCTAAGTATAAAATTAATTTTTATTTGCTACTTAGTAGTTAGTAGCTGCTACATGAAAAAAAAAATTAATTTTTTTACTTTTCAAACCAAATCTAAAAAGAAAAGATATTATCTACATTTCCTGACGAGGTATAATTTTTTGGTAGCTAGATTATTTATTTAAAAAAAAAGTATGCACTTAGACCTCTAAACTTTAAACTTTTAGCAGTAAGAGCCATTGTCATTATTTTTTCTATTAATTTACGGTATTTGTCCAATTTAACCATTTGAAAAGTAAAAAATGCCATTAAATTTTGAATTTTGTTTTTCGTTTATTAAATTTTGGGCATGTTATTCACATTTAGGTTAAAAAACACTACTTACCATATTAAAATAATAAACATAATAATACATAAATTTATTTATTTAAATATGAAAAACATGCCTAAATTTACAAAACAAAACAAAATCAAATCACATTTTGGTAGTCTAAAAAAAATCATAGTTTGATAGAATAAAAAAGTTAGTATATTATTAGTTTATTTATTTTTTTAATATGAGTGTGTAGTGTTTTTTTTTTTTTTTTTTTAAGAATAATTTGTTTAAAATTTACCAAACAAAAAAAAAGAAAAATATTAATTTTTAGTGGCATTTTTTATTTCTCATATGGTTAACTTGATGAAACTATACAAACTAATAAAAAAAAGAGTAACCATAAGAGGTTTTTCTGTCAAAAATTTAAATGGGTATTAGGTGCATTAGGTACCAGATATGCTTGCATACAAATTTTAAACATGTCTCAAATCCGTTAAAATATTAAATTTTAAGTTATGTTTGATTTTACTTTTAGCCTCGGAATTTCCTTTTTTGTCTTATATGATTTTTTTAGCAAAATTTAATTTTATTTTAAAAGATATAATTTTAAGCTTGTAATCACATTCGTAAGAAAAAATAAATAAAATAAATTGAAAATTTTTCATCGGCTTAGGTAAAAGTTATTAATTTGAGTAAAAAAATAACAAAAAAATTAATTTTATTTATTTTTTTAATTTTTATTCAAACGGATTATGAATATGATTAACACACCTGAATACTACTTCTTCCACACAAAATTTAAATTTTAATAAAAACGCCATGTAAGATGAGAAAAAGCTAAAAGAAATTAGAAGCTAAATCAAACCAAACGCAACGTTACAAAAATTAGTAGCAAATTTGTTTTAATCATATGACAATATTTTTCAATAATTTTTAATTAGGACGCGCTGCATGAGTACCCTACCCTGGCCAACCACTCAACAATCATATTGCCGTCCCAAGCAGTCAAAAATCGGGAGAAAACAACGACCGACAACACAGTTTCGGACTCTGTTGCCGACATCGATCTTCCGTTTTCCCCACATCCCTTCTCCTTTGCTTCGCTTTTGACGCGTCTACCAACCTCTCTCGCTTGGTCCAGCGCAGACTTCATAGAGTTCAATTCCTTCAACAAAGGTTACCAGTTCTTGAGAGGGCAAAATGGCACCAAATCGGGCTGGATCGTGCAATCCGGCGGTGTTGAAGGCGGCGTTGGTGGCGATGGCACTGTGCTTGGCCGGCTACATACTAGGTCCGCCTCTCTACTGGCACTTCATGGAAGGTTTAATCGCCGTCAGCCGCTCTTCCTCCTCCGTCTCCTGCCCTTCGTGCGTTTGCGATTGCTCTTCTCAGCCCCTGCTTACTATTCCTCAAGGTTTGCTATTCAGACCCTCTTTCAGATCTTTTTTATTTTTTATTTATTCCAATTGGCCTCTCCAATGAGTGATACTTTAAAGATTCGCTCACTTATTCTGAATGCTAAATTATTAATTAATTGCTAGACTGAGGATGGGGGCTTAGTTTAGGTGGCAGATCTCATCTTGCCATGTGTTTAGCTGCTAGGTTGAAGTAAGAATTGCTCAAATCGAGGGAGGCCGCCTAATTCAATTTTGATGGACTTTGTTCCTTTGATAGTGCAATGAAAGTAATTCACTGCTAGCTTCCACTTTCAGAATTTTTCTTATCCGGGCAGTTTGTCCTTCTGATATTCTAGAGATCTAATGTTTGCTCAAGTTGCTAACATTTGTGAACTAGGAGAAGTACACAAAAAGAAACAAAGAAACTAAAAATTGAAATAAACTAAGAAAGAATGTTAAACAACAGGAAGCTAAATTGGGTGTTCCATCCTCAGCTAGGGAAGGTGACTGAAATAAGAACATTGAAAGGACAAAAGAAACAAAAGTGGTGGTAGAAACACTGGAATTTAATTGCTCATGCCCAACCATTAATATGTATATACACACACCTATAAGAGTAAAAAGTGGCTCATATCTTCCCATGATTATGTGGTCTGTCATGGGCTTGAGGGGGAAATTTTCTAATGCTTCCTTGAGGTTAAGGAATTTAATTATAATTGTCATTTTAGATTCCTTGAAAGCTTTTGTTTGGTGTGGGAAATTTTTGAATGCGGTCTTGGTAGCCAATGAATGTGTTGGTTTTTGGTGGAAAAGTCAATTGCTGAGTCTAATATACAAATTAGATTTAGAAAAGGCATATGATTATTCTAGGCAGCACTTTTTGAAAGGACCGGTTTTACGGATAGGTGGTGGAGGTGGACCCACATTTTCATATTAACAGGGATTTTTTTTTTTCGTGATTGTTATTGCGGGTCGCTAAGGGATTGTTAGAGAGCTGTGGTCGTTTTGATGGGTGTGTTGAATCAAAAAGAGGTAGTGCAACAACAATTGGTAGCATTCGGGCAAGGTCCATAAGCAACAGAATAGGAGAGAGAATTTCAATGTCCAATCTATTAATCGCTGATAACGCTAATAGATCTTTTTTTTTTTTTTTTTTTTTTTTTTTGTTTTTGGGTGAGCATGGAAGATAGCGTTAAGGGTGTAAAGATGTGTTCTTCTTTACCATGAAGTGGTCTCTACTCTCTAGTCTTCATATAAGCTTAAGCAAAAGTGATCTTCTTGGGTGATGAGGATATTATGAATTCCTTAGCCCTAAATTTGTGGTGACTGCCTATCGGGTTAGCGCCTTGCCCTCCCATTTGTGATTACCAGCTCATCTTAGGAGGCCAATGCAGTATGGGATTCAGTGGCTGATAGATTTGAGAGGAGTTTGGTTACTTGAAGAGGTAATATTTAGTAGAAAGGTTCTAGTTCGCTTATGTACTGCATTTCTGTTTTAATGATTCAATTTTTGCGGTGTTAAGACGCCGGAAGATTACATGAAAATTGGTTTTAGGTGGCTACTAAGAAGATAGGTATCATTTGTTGAGTGAGATAAAATTGTGGTTATCCGAGGCAAGGGATTTAGTTAGTCAGTAGAGATCTAGAATTATTAGTAAGACTTTGCTAGGACATAGTTACGCAAGAATTCTTTTGAGAAGAACGTGGCAAATATGAGAAATAAAATATTGATTATTAACCTTGAAGCGATCAAAATATTTATAAGAGATCAAAATGAAACACTAGTGGAATAATAATTTTAGTATTTCAAACAGAACATTTAGATCACTTCAAATATAATAAAATATACCAAAATAAGAAAAATTAATTTATTATAAGACTTTCACATGTTTAGGAAAACTTTAATTTACAGGTTTTAACATTTGTATGTAGTCCCATATTTTATTCCACTTTTAAAACATTTTTGACGAATATTCCTTTTCTTGCTAATGGAAATAGTTTACTAAAATGAAATTTGCTAATCAAAATAGCCCATCAAAATGGAATATTTCTAATCAAAACAACCTACTGAAATAAATTTGTGATAGTTGGCAAAAAGTGATGTGGGGAACTAACAAGCAAGAGTACTATCATGGCACATATACATTGGCACGATAATTTTAAAAAATATCATGACATAACACGTCATGAATATGTTAATGAATGAACACATACTTTAAAATAAAATAATTATTTATTCATTTTTTTACTTTAAGAAATTCTAGTTTTAGTTAAATGGTTTGACACACCTGTTGGTAGGGCTATCAATGGTTTGGGTCTGGATCGGATCTAATGGATCCAACCCTAATTTGAGAAGGAAGTGTTCCAAACTCAATCCAGGCTTGACAATCAATACCCAATCCGTTAAATCCAAAACCAATTTGTTGTTAAATGAGTATCCAATCCAAATACTAGACTTAATATGAATAATATTATTATTATTATTTTTAAACTTCCAAATCTTGTGGATGGAAGAAGACACCCGCCCAACGCACAAAGAGAAAAAGATCTAACGATGTATCTTGTCATCAAGCAGATCTGTTGACCATATAGATTTTCCTAAACAATCAAACAAAGTAAATTGAAGATAGGAGAAAAAGAAAAACCATTAGGTAAAGTACCTGAGGTCTCAATTGGACCAAGTGGCTATGGCTCCAAGTCCACCACTGATCAGGTCATCAAGACTTCCTCAGATCTGTGTTCCATTACAGCCATCATCACAGGTAAGCATGTAGATACTAGACCACTCCCCATGCACAATCACCACCACCACTATCGTCGATCTGACATTCCAACTTGTTTTCTTACATGCTAGTTTGATGGCATGGCAATTCCGTAGGTGCGACGTCGAGGATCAAAGTTGAGAGGGCTCGTGTGTTGGCTAAACGCAAGGCGAGGCTGGTCTTGTTGGCTCATGTCAATAGATTTTTATTGGATCTGTCGAGTCAATTAGATTGAATCCAATTATAGTCGGGTCTAATGGATTTGGCTCTATCGGATTTTCAGATCGGGTCTATCGGGTCTGATCCATTCCTATCGGATCAGATCGGTTTGGGTTAGACCCGAACCATTAACAGCCCTACCCATTAGGGCATCATTCATTGTATTTATAATACTAGACCAGAAGTTATGTATACTTTGGAAGGAAAATCATGTATGATCCTATTTTAGACCAGGAAAAGAATAATATTATTAAATAGAAGATACTACCATATCTTTAACATATATTTTCTAAACACTTTGTCAAGCTGGAACATATATATTATATGTTTTAAACTTGTTACGAATATTTTTAACCTATGTATGAAACTGACTATTGGAGGGTAGCGACAACAAAAGAAATTAGTTTTTTGACAGCACCAAAACTTTTGTTGACTTTGCTTGATTTCTCAAAGTCTAGACCAGTTAGCCAGAACGACTTTAGTTGGCTTTTCGGGATCTGGAAGAGTTGAGTAGGACCACCAACAATTAACATGCGATTTCTTTTCTACCAATGTTGACAATTTATTGAAAGGCTTGGAACACGCTAATTGGTTTTGATATAGACATAAAGACCTTGGCAGCAGGGGCTTCTTGATAGAAATTCAAGAAATTGAAGGAAAAATTATGGCATAAGTTTCTTGATATAGACACAAGAACCAAGGTGGTAACGCTTTTGGACTAGGGTTGAACAAGAACAAAGACTAATCATACATAAGCAAAAGAAGGTTCAATGGGTAATAAAAACCGCGGCCTGTTAGTAGACTGAATTCAGTGAACACTCACAGGCCTATTGTTGGCTTTAATGCCATGTAAAATTTTTGGGTTTAGTAAATGGTTTGACACACCCATTAAAGCTGTCTTGCCTTGTATTTATAATACTAGAAGATTTGTACAATATGAAGGATAATCATGTATGATCCTATTCAAACTAGGAAAAGAATGATCTCTCTTAATAGAAGATACTATCATATATCTTACATATATTTCTAACAATGCCGAAAGATATATTTATCTATATTTATATTTTTTTTGGGAAGAAAAAGTTGTTCATTAATAAATTAGAATTATGGGCATTTAAATTCCTAAAATTCAAAAAATAAAATAGAAGGATTTAATAGTTATTTGATGTGTGTGTAAGCAATGGATGTGTGTGCCCTTGAAATGTTTGGATACTGCATGGTTTAAAAATAAAATAGAAAATAAGATGACACATTTAAGCACGTGTCCAAACACACTGGTATTTGTCACGGACACATGACCTTCTTAGAAGTGGTTGTACTTCATGGCTGGGGAAATTTGGTTCTGATTAGACTTGTTTACTAGGTCTATAAAAATGCCTTATGTTATATTAAAAAAAAAAAAAAAAGCCTTATTTAGATGTGGGGTTATTTTCCAAAAACTGGGTGAGATATTGGCTAGACATTTGTTACGGGCTTAGGCTTTTGAATGATGTCTTTTGGATTTTAAGATTGCAATGGATGGAGAGGGTTTGGGTCTCAGCAGTGAAGTTTTACAGTGCTTATGGGTGTCTTTAACGTTGTTGTTGGATCAATTAAGGATTAAATCTAACGGTTTAGATTTTAATAAGAAATAATTATGTATCAAAATATGAAATCTCAAAAATTAAGGTAAGATAGAAAATGGAGAAATGTGGTTGGTTTCTTTAAAACCAATTATGTGTCTCTCTATTCTCTTCCTCCATCTCCGCCACCCTCTTTCTCATGCTTCTCTTCTCCGCCTTCGCTGCCACTATGACTTGCTAAAGAAGAACTCAAATTTTAGAAAATGAAAAATAAACCCAAAAATAAAACTAAATAAATAAGGGGGAAACACAGGTGGTAGTGCTAGGTGACAGGTGCAAGGAAATTCCGGTGACTGCCTTCTCTTCCTCCCTGGAAGGAGAAGACTTGTTAGATGCGTCTTCAATCAATGGCACGAAGTGAAGTCTAATATGCTCGGTGACAATATCTCTTCAATCAATGGCACAAAGTGAAGTCTAGTATGCTCGGTGGCAATGTCTCTTGCTCCTGCGGGCAAATTTTGACCTGAGACTGGGATCAAAGGGCTGATCCTGAGGCTGTTCTTGAGTTCTTCTCTGGCAATGATAGGGACGGTAGAGGAAGTGTCAATAGAGACATCTAATCTAACATTGTTTTTAGAGAGTCTCCCAACATTTTTCCCAATTTTCTATTTTTTTTAATTATTCACAATTCATTTTTTGATAAATAATTATTTTTGATTAAAATATAAGCCATTATATTTAATCCTAATTGATCCAATGTCTGAATTAAAGACATCTGACTCAACAGTGGCAAACTTCACTGTTGAGCTCCCCCAACCCGGATGGAGATGCAGTTGTTGAGGATTATTGGACATTTGACTTCTAAAAATTTTGATTGACATTCTTTACATTTTAGGCTTTTGTTTGATGTACAAACCCAAAGTTGTGTTATTTATTTGTTTGCATATTCACATTAATCAAAATTGAATATTTTTTTATTAGCGTATTTTTCTATTACTTCAAGTTTTATAGGGGTGATGATTTTTATCCTTTGACTTTCTTTCTTGCAGGATTGGTCAATGCTTCGTTTGCAGGTGAGTTTCTCATTATTAATTGATTACACAGAAAGAGATGCAAATTTTTCTTATTTTTATTGTTGAAAGAGAATATATATTACCCCACTTTGGCTGCACGCATTTTTTGTTTGTTTGTACTGGGTCATCAAGTTCAGTCAAAAATGCTTTTATTCAAAGGTCATTTTAGAGAAGTAAAGAGATATGTGATGAGAACAAATTTTTTTTTCTTTTTTACCAATTTAGTGATTGTTTAAGTAAATGATTATTTTAGGATTTAAAAAATTGCATCCCATAATTATGCGGTCCAAAAGTTCCATTTCTGCTTTTCCTGTTTTAGCAACTTTTACATTTTGGCCGAATTGAGTAAGTTTACTATTTGCACTTTTTATCAGTTTTAATAAATAAATAAATTTTATTGCAGGAAAGGCACTAAGGACATGCCAATCAAAAAGTACAACCTTAACAAAACACTAGGCCCCCATACCCTAAAATAAATAAATAAATAAATGAATTCAAGTCAGGCTCACAAATTTAATAATTTGGCGGATGTGCACAAAAACTAAGAACGTGGAAATTTTCGAGGAAGAAAAATAACCAATGATCTCATAGCAATCATACAGTGTGAGTCAATGCATTAAGAATTTAGAAGACAACGATAGCCCATAACAATGGAATTCATTGCAGATCATGCATGTAAAAGTTATGATTTGACTGCATGAACTTCAGGATACTGTGTGTTTTTAATTGAGAATTGTACTTTCTTTTTCCGTCTGTTTGATACCTTCCTGATACTCTATGATGAGAATAATAGAGACTCGTCAACAGGACTGGTGGTAGGAACTGAAAAATTCTGTTTGGTGGCGAGCTTGAGATGGTGTGGTTGCCAAAATACATATACAGATATATATATATGTGTGTGTACTTTCAGAAGTTTAAACAAAAAATGTGGGATGGTGTGGTTTCTGAAAAGATATTTTCAAAAGTTAGAACTCGAAATGGTGTGTAGTAGTTGCCAAAATACTTGGGATGATGGCCAATAATTATGAGTTTCTTTTTGGTCATAACTAGTGATGTAAAACAGCTCAATTTGACCTTATCCTGTCTCGGGTTTTGGACCCCATTTGCCCTTGACCCTCCTTGGCCCTAGAGCCATCGGGTCAGGTCAATTAGGGCCCAAAAAACTGACCTTGACCCATTGATCTTATGTATTTTTTAATATTTTTATAAAATAAATTGATTATAAATTTAACTTAAAATAAAATAATTTTCCAATTGATTTAAAAAAATAAAAATAAATTTTATTAATAAATCTCAATTACATTGGATTTTGTAATTCCAAATTTCAATTTAAAAAATTAGTTAATCTTATTAGAAAAATTCTAGTTCCAAATTTAAATTAATATTATGTGTTGGAAAACAAAAAATTTGAGTTGGAATTTTGGAAAACTGAAAGTGAAAATCATGTAATGTGTTATTTATTTTGGTCCTGGAAAACACAAAATAAAATTAGAAGTGGTATTTATTTGTTTTTGGTCTTGCAACCTCTAAACTATTGTGTTATTTATAATATTTATTTTTTTTTTTTTGTCTTGGAAAACACCAAGTAATGCATTGGAATTGGAATGCATTGACTAAGAAAATGCATGTATTGTGGAGGGGGTGCGGTTGCCCCAAACCCTGACATGGCAGTGGTCCATGGCAATTCGGAGACTAGGATCATGCTTGGTTAAAACCAATTTCAGGACTTAAATAAGCTAGGACTTGACCTCTGCCTTCCCTTCCCCCCTTTTTTTCCTCCCCTGTTTTTAAGAAAGAATCTATGAAAAATGCATTAAAGGGGTACCACTATGGTCCAAAAATAACATCTCCATCCACAAAGTGGACATATCAAGTGATGTCCATATGCTCAATGAAATATATGTATATATAAAAAAAAAAAAAGAAAGAAAAAAAGATAAAGAAAAAGAAACTGAATCTGGTTCTTTACCCTCTCCTAACCAACTAAACAATGACCCTAAAAAAGTGAACTTTAATCTGTACAGAGAATGCTACTCATCGCAAAAACATCTTTTGTTCCTCTCCCCTCTAATGGGACACATTAAACAGAAAGGGATTATTCATCACGTTTTCCTTATGCTAGTATGAATCCTCACATCCCACTACTCCTGAAACACTTGTTTCACATATTGGGGAAAAACCCAATGTATGTCAAAGCGAGATAGTACCAGACTCCAGAGCTCTCTTGCCCATTAACAATGTACAAAGAGTTGGTCTGACTCTTCGCCATTCTTGCATAAACAACACCAGTTCACTAAGATCTCTCTTCCTCTAATGAGATTATCTATCATGATCAATTTCTCTTAATGAGATTATCTATTGTGTTTTCCTATAAGCATGCACCACTCTTCAAACGTTCTTCCCTTTATAGATCCCGTTGTACTCCCTGCCAAAACTAAGTAATAAGAACTCATCTCAAAGACACCCGATTTAGTATTGTTCCATCTCATCTTTTGTTTTTGCCACCTTAGGGTTGGTTTTTTTTTTTTTTTTTGGGGGGGGGGGGGAGTTAATTAGATTTTAGTTTTTTAAGCTTATTTTTGTCTTATATGACTTTTTTTTCATGGAATTTTGATTTATTTATTTATTTAATAGGTTTTAGGCATGTTATTGGCATTCATAAAAAAAAATTAAAAAAATGTTTCCAAATAGAAAAATTTATGTTCGTCTCGGAAAACAAGCTTTTTCCTAAACTGTACATTAATTTTTCAAGAAAAATCTAGTATTTTTATATGTAAATAAATTTTCTTATTTGGAAGCATTTTTTTTTCCCCATAGATGCGAGTAACATGCCTAAAAACTATTAAACAAAAAAAAAATCAAAATTTGGTGAAAAAAAATTCATATAAGATGAAAATAAGCTTAAAAAAAAAAAAACAAAACACAAAAAAACAAAAGTTCATTTTTGGTTCCCAAACCAACTCTTTATAGCATAAAGCTGAGCTAGAGGACTTATGAGGTTCTCCAAGTCCCAGTCTTAATCATTGCTTCTCATCTCAGCGAGGACTGGACTTAGTTACTAGTTTTGGCTGAAGTTTAAATTGGCAAACCACATGCTAAAATTTGGAAACGGAAGTTATTCACGTAGCTATTTTAGTCTTATATTTTGTTTCCTGCCTATTGACTAGAAATGGAACTTGTACACCCCTTTGAGGTCTGCCAAAGGTTTACACAATCTTATAATTTTACCGTGTGATGCTAGTACCAGATATAGATATGAATTATTTTGAATTATATCTCTGCCCAAGTGTCTAACCTGCATGTGAGGTGTAGGAATTCCTAGTAGTATGGATCTGTGTCTGATACAAAAATGCTGGTGTAATTTGGGTATTTGACCTTCGAGCATTTCATCTTGTTTTTGTTGCATTGGCACATTTTTCTCAGATTGTGCAAAGCATGATCCAGAAGTAAGCGAAGACATGGAAAAGAACTTTGCAGAGCTTTTGTCGGAGGAGCTGAAGCTACGGGAAGCTGAAGCTTTGGAAAGTCAGCAGCGTGCTGACATGGCACTGCTCGAGGCGAAGAAGATTACATCCCAATATCAAAAGGAGGCAGACAAGTGCAATTCGGGGATGGAAACTTGTGAGGAGGCAAGGGAAAAGGCTGAAGCAGCTTTGTTGGCACAGAAGAAACAGACTGCAATGTGGGAACTGAGGACTCGTCAAAGAGGATGGAAAGAAGGGGCCGCCGCCAAGTCTCAAACTCAGTCTCAGTGAGACGTTCAAAGTGCGTAAAAATTCCAGTGGCGTCAAGTGAGCTGTCCTTTGCTTGATTTTCGTCTCGCCTCAAACGAAGACAATGTTTATGGGTTTGATCGACCAAGTTGAACCATCTGATCTGGCTTGTGGGTTTGATCAACTTGTTTGAACCATCTGATCCAGGTCTTCCAAGACAGCTAAGCTCTGCAAAAGGAGCACAGAATTCCCCTTTAATTATAAAGAGAAATTTGGAAACTAGGGATTATGCATCTCTTGTTACTATAAAATATGGCCCTAAATCAGTATCGGATTATTCAGCAACTGTTAATGTAATATTGTGCTTTTATGATATGTCTGGACTCACAGTTAATAGTAATGAAAAATATAATGATATTCTTGGACTTGGTTCTTTTTTCATTGACAGTGTGTTCTTTGGAGTTTGCTTGGCTTCCTGGTCCACAAGTTTTTTTTTTTTCCTTTTTTTTTTTTTTGGTTCATTTTATTTATTTATTTACTGTGAGTAGAAAGGTACACTGGACAACCCATTGCTCTAGAATTGATTTCTGTATGAACTGTTTTGTATTTTCTTATCCAAAAAGGCAGCATGGGAGTATTTCAATCCAGATCATCAACAATGAATGACTCCACCTGACAATGTTTTCTACATCATTATGTGCGTATTTACTGAATGACCTCCTTTTTTGGTGCACAAAAATAAAAATTGTGAAGGAAGATGTAAATGATTGATTATCCTTATTTTTTGGAGTGATTTAAGTGAACTTTAGGCATGCTGAAAATCACAAGGACCAGTTTACCCACATTACTCCCACAGTTGAATTCTGTCAGCAGGAAGTAAACTCTTGCCTCTACTACTAGCATACAACATTAGCATCATCCCCCCGGCGGCCGCCCGGCCGGGGATTGTTTTGTTTGTTTATGAGATTGGGCTAACTTTTTCAATATTTTTTTAGTCATCAGGTCGAGTTGGGTCAGTCTAAAAATTGAATTTATGTTTGGATATAATTATTTTATCTTAACCACATTTATACCTTTATTATATTAAATATATATATAAAGTAGAGTTTGAAAATGCTATTATGTCACGTAAGATTTAACTCGTGCGATAATCTAGAAATTTCTCTTCATTTGCCTCTAACCGTGTCGGAATTCAAGAACCAGTTCATCTTCTTCGGCCGCTCCTCTTTGTTTGACTCATTTTAAAGTCTTATTAACACCTTAACCATAAGTTTAAACTTTTTTCAGTTCTTTACGCCTTTATTTATAGACCAATCAATCAACCTAGATCCACCAAATTAGCAATCTTGGTTGATTTATCCCAATTATGTCCAAACTAAAGGCATCCCTACATGTCTAAGATACAACCATGAATATCTTTTAGTATGTGTATATTACATATATGAAATCTAAAATGATTTTGAAAAATTTTGATGAAATTAGATTTATTGATAGGTTTAATCTAAAATTTTTGTCGTGAAGCTATAAATTTCGAAATTTTTTTTGTTTTATAGAACGATTTTGATCAAAATAGACCAAATTGTTCTATACATGTAGTGAAAACAACGTTTTGCTAGTTTGCAAAAATGGCTCCTTGTTGGGTTGAAGAAACAAAATCTTTATGGCAATTTGCACTAGCCATCGACCTCTAATACTTTAAATGAATTTGACACCCATCTCAACAAGTTGATGAAATCTATCCATATAAACTTGCTGGAGAGGAATGATGCCAAATAGTACATTTAGCCTCACTCTAACAACTATTTTTAAAGGTTATTGACAAAAAGACCGAATTATTACTTGAGCAAAATTGTAAAAATTTAACTATTATTATTAAAAAATGAGAGATTAAAGTGATACTTTATAAAAATTTTTGTACTTTACCCTAAATTTATTTATGAATAACTAGTACAAAATAATAAGTGTTGTGTGCATTGCACGGTTTGCACAAAATTTGGACGACTCTACATACATAGATAGGAGTGTTATGAATAGTTGGCTCAATTATTATTGCTCAATAACTCCGATAATGTAAAATTCACCTGAAAACCCACACAAATGAGCTATGATAGTTGATAGAGATTAAGGTTTTGAAATTAAAATATAATTTTAAGAGTTAAAGATATATTTTCAACCTCTTAATTTTTGTTAATGTTTGTTCAACAGCCAAAGTGAAAATATTTTTATCCATCAAATGAAATTTTACAAAAACACAAAGATTAAAAATGCAACTTGTAAAATTTTACTTCAATATCAAAATCCCACACTTAGACGCAAGCCTTTTGGGTACACATAAGTATCCTTGAACCCTAATCACTTGGCCCTTTCAAGGGCGGTGATGTTAGTGGAATCGCATGTGATGGAGTCGTATCTGCGAAACAGATGAGCCAGCAAAAGGCAAGCAGTGAGGGTTACGTAGTCCTTGGCCGCGCACTGCTTGTTCGACTCACTGGGTTGACCCGTCTGCGGCCCGTTCGACCAGTAGAGATAGTCGAGTAACTCTTTTCCCTTGTCTGTGAATCGATCCAAGATGAAGGTCTCCGGGTCGTCGAACACCTTGGGGTCTCTCATTACCAAGGTCTGGTACCCACACAGAAGCTCGCCCTTCTTGATTTCGAACGCCGCGTCGTGCGAACTCAGAAGAAAGTCCTTCCTAGCCCGAGCATATTGAAGTGGTACCTGTTCATAACCCAGTGCTCTATAAAAATCAAAATATGAAGAATATCGTATAAAATTAAATTTAATTAACTTTGAAATTTAAAATTTATTTTAATTATAATTTATACACTTTATTCTCTATGCGTTTAGAGTGATAAAAAGTAAAATAAAATAAAATAAATTATAAGATCATAACCCTTGTAATGAGACAGAAAATAATAATTTTTAAAATTTTTTAATATTTTTAACTATTTTTTTAAAATTTTTTATTATTTTAAACGAAACTTTTATGTAAAATTCTTTAAAAACAATACCACATTGAAAAAAAATACATACAACTGAAATACATAAATAAATGAGAATTTTTTAATTTTTTCAATAAATATAATTAATACATTTAAAAATTTTAACTTTTAAAAAAATCAAATTTTGGTATAAAAGAAGTCATATAGACCCGAAAAAAAAAAAACCAAAAAAAGTTGTAAACTTTTTTTTGAATCCAAACAAAGTCTAAGTGTACGTCTGGAAGAAAAAAAAGAAAAAAAAAAGTTAATAACTCATCTCCTAACTATTAACTTTTTGACTTTTTTTAAATAATTAAATTTATTTTTTACATTTTAAATTTTTTTTAATTTTGAAGAAAAAATATTAAAAAATTAACTATATAAAAAAGTTAATTTTTTCCTTTTCTAAAAAAATTAATTTTTTTAGTAACCATTTAATAGCTAGTTAAAAAAATAAAATTAATTTTTTTCCTAAGCTTTAACTAAATAAGTTAACCTTCTAGTTGATTTTTTTAATAAAAAATAAAACAATATTTTTGTACAAATTAAGGTAATATCTATAACCATATTTTTAAGTAGTTTTTATGTTTTAGAGGCTGTTTGGCCAACAAAAAATAACTAAAAGTCACCAAATCTTAATTATTTTTTTTACTTTCTTTCAATTAAATTTTAACATCTAACACATTTATGTCACATCTTTTCATTTTTATTGTACTTTTTGGTCAAAGTTGGCCAACCAAACAGCCGCTTAACTTTCGTAAAATAAAATTATTTTTATTTAAAATAATTTTAACATATTTTTTTTTTATCCTCACACCAAGAATAGAAGACAAATAAGAATAAAATGGGTTAAGTAAACGTAAAAAGCTAAATTATTTTACGACATTTCTATTTTTTAATCATTTTTTCTTTTTTGATAAAAATTATAATGTGTCTAAAAATTAGTAAAAACATAAAATTTAATTAACATTAAAAAAGAAAGAGAGAAAGAAGAAGACAGTCGAGGGTTGTGAACAATAATACCGGTGGATTGAGGCGGAGAGTTTCGTAGACAAACGACTGAACCAGCTCCATGTCCTTCACCGAGTCGAAACTCAGAGTCGACCCGCTCTTCGCTCTCACTTCTTCTCTGAGCTTTTTCTGAATCCCAGTCTTGTCACTCCCCAGCGTGCTCAGCAGGCTCAGCAAGAAAATGGAAAACCCACCATACGCATTGAACCCTAGAACGAAGAGAAGATTGTGAATCGCCTCTTTCTCACTGAGCCCGAACTCGGTCTCGCCTCGCCGCACAACTTCCCTCCCCTGTTCCTCGATGAACTTGTAGACCTTGTTGTAGCCGCCGCTCACCAGGAAGAACGGGTAGGGGTAGGAGTGAAGGAAGATCTCTTCGAGGGGCTGTAAGAAGCCGATCTTGACGGTGGGGAGGAGCTGAAGAGCGAGCCAGAGGTCGAGCATGGCGTAGCCTTTGCTTTCGATTTCCGGGGACGCGGCGGTGTCTGCGCCGGCGAGGCAGCGGGCGAAGAAGCTGAAGATGAACTTCTGGAGAGGGGCGATGTAGCCGGTGGAGGCGGAGGAGGAGAGGGCGGTGTCGACGGTGTCCCACATCGCGTCGAGTTTGGAGCAGAGGGTGGGGACCCAAATGGTGGAGCTTCTCTTTAGGACGTCCATGGCGAAGCGCTTGATCTGCAGTACTCAATGTGAAAGCGAGCCAATCATTGTGTAATTCTACTAGTAAGTACACATGCATTTTGTAGAAGTGGTGAGAAATGCACTCGAAACTTACGTTTTGCAGAAGTGGGTTCATTGATGCCTAAATGGAAAGAAATGCAGCTCAAAAATGTTATTTTTTTTATTTTTTTTAATAAATAAAAATTAATCCCTGTGAGCCTTTAACTTAGCTTTAAATGTAACGATCGAGTAAACTTTCAGTGTTTTTAATGACCACTCGACAAGATTTTATTAGTTAAGTTACTCTTCTAAATTATAAATAACAATATATTGAGAATTGAACTCTTTAAAATATCACATTTGAGGGTATTCGCACCAAATAAAGAGATACGTAATTCAATACATGCATTAACATACAACCTTAAAAACACGGGAAATTTTGGCCTTGTTTAGAGTTAACACAAAATAATACAAAATTTTACAAATCTCTATAAATATGAATTACGAGATAATAAAATTTAAATTCTCTACTCACTGTACAAAATATGAAATATTAACTTTTATAATTTTATATAACTTCAAACATAACTTTTATGTTTTCTATGAGTTCCAACTAGGTCAACTTGATTTGCGGAATAATATGTATCTTATAGATTGTGGTAATGTGTTTTTAGGGCATTCATATCTGTTTTTTTTTTTTTTTTTTTTTTTTAATAGTACTCTAAATTACAGTAAAAATTAATATTTTTTTTAATTTGACAAAACTTTTTATTTAATAGTATTCTATATCAGATTCTCTTAAATGTTTTTGCAACATTTAAATGTTGATTTCTCCAATCATTCCTTAGCTTTTATTCATTATTCAACCGTGGAGAATAAATATGTTTTAAATGATATTATTTTAAAATATATATATATTTTATTTTTCAACTGTCATATTTTCCACAAATGGTTATCGTCTCCAAAATGAATAAAAACCAAATATAAACTTACAGAATATGTACAACAATATGTGCCTATATGTATGTAGGAAATAAAAACTCTATTCGAAATTGACTTTGAAATAACCCTAAAAATTTTTGAACTACGCCGCTTATTAGGACGAGTTTTTAAGCAACTAATCTCTAAGCAAGTTACAGTCAATTTGCTCAAACATTTGTTATTTTACAGGAGTTTTAAGTGAAATGTATTTGATCCAATCCAAGTCGTCAAAAGAGAAAAACTATCTATGAACATGCAACAAGATCCTAAATTTATTCACATAGAATAATCTCACATAAAATGAAGGAAGATGAATTGGAAACTTGTAGGTGTCCTACGTCTAGAAATCCTAGGTTTAGCATCATTGTGTTATATTTACCCATTAGAATAGGTTATTTAATTGACAGAGTTAGTTGACTTTCAATCGGAACAAAATAGTCCTACCACTAAAAGGAGTTAATAGTCCCAACGCAACTAGCACTTATATCCTCAATCCAAGTCATACTCCGAATCATTCTCCTTCTCCCACTCCAAATCATATTTTAAATCCTTATCCTCCTACTTAGAGGAAAGAAGGAAACGTGGAAAAAGAAGAAGTATATGGACACAATTCAAAGACAAAAGCTCTTCCTCTTAAGATGATTAACTAACAATGTGAATTTATCGAGACGGATGTATATCTATAGTAGAAGAGATTGAAGAGGACCTAGTTGTGAAAAAAACTTATGAGGACTCTAGATCGCAAAAAAGGAGACTTATTCATAAAAAATCTTGCTGAGGGGTGGAAATGAATCAAGTTTTTTTAAGTTATTCGAGATCAACTTAAAAAAACTCGACTCAAGCATGATTCGTGATTAAAATAAGCTTAAATCAAGTTTGTTTAATGGCTCATTTAAAACCGAGCCTAACCTCGAACTCAAGCTTAGAAAAACTCTCACAAGTTGATTCGATAAAATAAAAAAAATATATATTTTTTATAATATTTTTATATTTTATTATATTTTATTTATTATATTTTAGACTAAAACAATATTATTTTAATTTAGTCAAGCTGTTTGCTAACTGATCTCGAGCCTAAATTCTTCTCTATCAAGCTAAATTCGAGCTTCCATCAAGCTCAAATCTAGTATAAATAGCTCAAGTCGAGCTCGAATAAGTTAAAACTTAGCTCAACTTAGCTCGACTTATTTCTACCCCTACTCTTGTTTCATGTACAAAATTTATGAAGGTAATATTTTTTAAGTTATTATTATTAGATATTTTATTAGATTGGTAATTTATGATCAAAATAGAGTTCTAAATCTTGTAAATTAGATGTAGACTAAGACACTAAAGTTTGGGATTAGAATGGATTATTCTGCTTTAAGAACATCACTTCGTGGGGAAGGCGCGAGAAGACCACTCTGAATAACAAGAAAATACAAAATCTGATCAGAGTTTTAGTCCTACAGGAAGGGCGTGGGAAGATAGCTCCCGCGACCATTGCAGTTTTAGTTTCCAAACTACGTTGGAGTGTTGCAATTTTAGTTTTCAAGAATGTATCTAAAGTTTCCAATAGAGAAAAATATCATCTAAGAGTTAGAGGTTTTGATTGGTCATTTATTTCTCTCAATGCTTAGTCACAATAAGTTAATAAATTGTGCGTGCATGATATGAAGGCGTTCAAATTGTGAGTGCCATAAATTCAACATGTTACCGTGGATTCGGTTCATCTTCATAAATTCGAAGAAGGTATCTTTCGTTAGAGTTCGAGTGCATCGAGAATTTGAGTAAAGAGAATCAACAATATATGTTCATGGAATTAGGTTTATTGAGAGATTAAGACTTTGTAACTTATTTGTGATCTAATGTAATATTCAAGGTTCTCCCCAGTTTGGGTTTTACTCGTTAAATTATGTGTCTTCTTATTTATTAGTTTGTGTTTACTATTATCTGTTTGTGTGGATTATTTAAATTGTCTAGCTTGTAGAATTTCAATTATGATCTAAAACTACACTTTGAGATAATAATTATGATTAATCTTGAAGAGTAAGACATTAAAAATTTTGCGATATTGAAATTTATAAATTTTTTTAATTAGAACTATACTTTGGATTTTCTGTTCATTGAGAAGAAGTTAATGATTACATCGACCTTCAAATAGTTGAGATTTAATATCCAAAGAAATTTGAATCTATTTATTTTCTTTTGGTTCTAGCAATTTGTCCAAAGATTTTTGAAGTTTAAGATTTTATAAATTTTTGTACTTCACCGAGTCATATGAATTATAACTTTACTTGAAAATGAGTTTTTTCAAAAAGAGATATGGGTAAACAAACACGTGATTGAGAAAAAAATATCAGGAATATATTTATCTTTAATTTCTCGAATTCAAATTCTGAAATAACTCAAATTATTAAAACTAATTTTTAATTTTACCAATAAATTTTTTTGATTAAGAATTTTCTATTCAAGTTATTTAAGTGACATTTGGTTTGCTTTTCTATTTTCTATTTTTGTCTTATGTGTTAAAAATCTCAAAACGAAAAAACAGAAAATGTTGTTTTGAGGATTTTTCTTGTTTTTGATTAAAAATTCTCAAAATGACTTTTGCTATTTTTTCATTTTATCTTTAAACCTATTTTTTGTTTTTTAAAATAAATTTTAAAAACACAAGTAATCAAATGAGTTTTAAGCTGTTTTCTTTATTTTTAAAATGATAAAATAAAAAATGAACTCAAAACAGAAAATTAAAAATAAAAATAAAAATAAAAAATAAAACCAAATGACACCTTAGTTTTTTATTTCAATTAAAAATTGTATTATGAGTCAATAAGCTTGATTTTCCCCCCAAATTAGGGATTAGTACAGTTAGTTAGATATTATAAAGAGAAATTCAAATCTCATATTTTCATCATTTAAAATTATTAAACTCAACAAGGTGTCATTAAATTTGTATTTCTATTTTTCGTTTTTTATTTTTATTTTTTATTTTTTATATTATGTGTTTTATATTTTAAAAATCTTAAAATAAAAAAAATAAAAAATATATTTAATTTAACATTTTTCTATTTTTTGTGTTTTAGATTTTTTTTGTTTGAGGTTAAAAACACTCAAAATAATTTTTTATTATTTTGTATTTTTTGTACAAACCTATTTTTTATTTTTTTTAAACAAATTTTAAAAATACAAAAAACTAAATATATTTCAAGTTATTTTTTTTATTTTTAAAATTATAAAATAAAAATTCAGTTCAAAGTCTCAAAATAAATATACCAAATGATACCAAAAATTTCAAAAACGTGTTTTTATGAACCGAATAAAGTTAAACGAGATGTGGCCAAATATTCGCCGTTTGCGTCAAAAGGTCTATAATAAAGCAATGAGATAAAAATGGGGTCCATCTCTTTATTATCTGTCATCCAATTTAATTTTCAAGAGGGGATTCAATACCACGCCAGTTTGTTAAAACTTTTGAGTCCTCAGTTCCTTTGTTATACCATTGGTGAGACTATTTGCACCCTCGTAAATAATTTTTTACCCTCTATTTTATTTTTTTAGGTAAAATTAGAACTAATTTATTTTTTTACTAACTATTATTATTTATAATTTAAAATGCCAAAATTGTAAGTGATGGGCCTAAGATTTTAAGTAAAAAAGCCTAATTTAAAAATTTTATGTTGAGTGGAGAGTAAGGGGGTGTTTGGAAGTTAAAAAAACTCAAGTTTTGGTAATTTTTTGGGTTTTTTTTTGGCACTTTTTTGTGTGTTTGGTTGAACCAAGTGAAATTTTTAGTATTTTTTAGTAACTTTTGGGTGTTTGGTAAATTTTTTACTGTAACAAAGTAAAAAAGTGGTAACTTTTGAGTGTTTGGTATATTTTTTTACTGTAGCAAATCAAAAAAGTTGTAATTACTTTTTACTGTAACAAATCAAAAAAGTAAAAAAATTTATGATTTTACCAAACACACCAAAAGCAACTTTTGATTTTTTTACTAATTTTTAAGTTGCCAAACAGGCTCTAAAGTAAAATTTTATAATTTTTAAGGACTAAATATTATATTATATAAAAAAAAATTTTAAAATGTCAGAGGAAATTATAGAATTTTTAAAATTTAAAGGGGTCAAACACTATATTTTATAAAAAAAATCCCCAAATTTATGAGATATTAAAGAATTTTCAAAACTTAAAAGATAGTAGCCCCCTTCCGTCACCCTTGGAACCGCCCTGATAATTGCCCTCCATAAAGAAAAAATTTATATAATTGAACAAACACCCTTAGCCTATAAAAGTATAAAAAATATTTTTAAAAACTAAAATAAATTTTATTTGCAATTATATTTTTAATAATCATATATAAATAAATTTTATTTTGTTTTGTTTCATAATTTAATAAAAAACTAATCTCTTTCATTTTCTTTTTTCTTAAAAACTCTTGCCATTTTAACTTTTGTTTTCGCTCTCAAATCATTTACTAAGGCTTTATATAATTTTTTCAATTCTCATAATCTATTAATATATTCTAAAAATAATTTAATAAAATAAAAGTAAGAAAAATGTTAGTGTGATAGATGTTAAAAAAAATAAATAATGAAACTTTTATAAAATAAATAAATAAATATCAAAATGATAAAAAAATGACAAAACTTTGCAAATAAAATTGAAATAAAATAAGTTATCATTTATTTGCTTAAGCTATAAAATAAATTAAAATTTATTTTTATATGATTATTAAAAATATAAATAAAAATAAAATTTATTTTAATCTTTAAAAATATTTTTTCATACATAAAACCTACAAACATGAAATATGACAACTTGTAAATTTAAATTTTTTATTCTCCTTTACTCCCTTTAACTTTTCTCAATAATCCTGATTTTATTTAAATTTTTTACTAATTTTTTTTTCCACCATTCAAGTATAACCAAAAAAATATCTAATTAAGAAAATCAATGAACAAAAATATCTAATTAAGAAAATCAATGAACAAAAAAAAAATTAACTTTTAAGTATATAGAAAGATTTATCAAATAAACAATTAATATCTTTCTTTCGAAAATTTAATTTGAATTTTTTATGATAATTTTTTTAAAAAATAAAAAATTAATAATTTTTATTATAGTAAAGTATTTTATTTGCATAAGTGAATTTTTTCAAAACTTTTTAGGTCGTAAGTGCTGAACCAACTATCAAAATATCTAAAAGAAAAATTGATAAGTTACCTTTTATGTATATTTAAAAAAATTATTATAAAATAAAAATATTTAAAACATTATAATAATGTCTTAACTTGAATTTTTGTACAAGGACATCTAAGACATTATACCAAGAATTTTGAATTTTTTTTAATTTTTATCAACTTTTAATTTTTTAAATTTATACTAATTTTTTAATTTTATCAACATTTTTATATGTTTTTAAAAAATACATTATTTATTTAACCATCTAAAATTTATTTATTTTTTTAATTAAAATTTAACACTTGTCTAGACACTTTTTAAGTGGGACCAAATTTGATGGGTTACTTTGCTTGGGGAGTGGCAGACAACAAAAACCATTCATTTATTATTTTTTTTTTTCTTGCTCTATTCCATAAGGGGCCAAATCCAGTCAGTAACCTTATCACCTTTCGTCCAATGGCCAGTGGTGATGACTGATAATACTACAAACTCCTATTCCCACTCTCAAAAAAACCCACAAATCTTTTAACACATAAATAATAAACGTTAATTACCTCATTCACTCATTCAACGTAGGGGCCGTTTGCCTCGCAAAAAAAACACGAACTTTTACTAATTTTTTAATTTTTTTTTTATCAAAACATAAATTAATTTTTATTAATTTTTTACAATTTTCTTCAACTTTCATTAATTTTTTTAATTTTTTACAAAATAACTAACTAACTAATGAAGTAATATGTCACTCATACGTATTAAGTTAATTTTTTTTTAATTTTTTTTGTGATTCCAAACAGTAAATTATAAATATATAAGTTTAATTTTAGTACATGATTTTTTTTTACGAGTAGTACATTATAATACGATATATTATTCTTTTATAATTTAAAAATAAAAAACAGCAATGATAAATAGACTAGTGTTATTTTTTAAAAATCGTTTGTGTAAATAATTTCTATACGAACGATGTATTAAAATTAAACCTAACCTTAATTAAATTAAAAGGCAATAAATACATAAATTAATTACGTACCTGTGAATGCTGAGGCTCGGAGGTGTCGAGATACGCACAAACACGGCAACCGCCGGTGTAGCTGAGGCTGGGCATGAAGTCTCCGAGGAGGACGTTTTTCTTCTCGACGACGTCCATGTCGAAGAGGTGGGCGAAGGACTTGCAGTCGAGCAGCGCCACCACGTTCGGGTTACTGGTGAAGAACGGGAACGACGGCGGCAAGTTCGTACGGAACACCGTGCTCTTGTGCTTCTCCATCCGCTTCTTGAAGAATGTCTCCGGGCCTTGGAACCAGAAATAGTCCAGCCGATCCGACATCGGCCCCACCAGCGGCCACCCGTAGCCGCCGGGAATTGTACGGACGGGCAGCGAAGTCGTCGTCGGCGGCGTTAGCGAGTGTGAAGGCACGCCCGGTGTTATGCTCATCATTTTGGCCATCATTATCGCTTCTCCCTCTCTCTCTCTCTCTCTCTCTCTTTCTGTCTCGTAATGGTTGATAGTGTTAGATCTGTAGCTCCAAATGACAAGAAAAACAGATAATAATGGCTAGGGAAAATTATTGTAACCCATACCCAGCGCACAATTCATGTGCGTGATATTGATGTATATATATGTATAAGTTACAAAATGAGTTGTTTAGTTGGTAAAAATTTGACAAGAAAGTATAATAAAAATATTAAAATTTGATATAAAAATAATAAGTAATAAAATTTAATAAAAAATTAATAAAAATTAATTAATTTTGACGAACTGAATATCTCAACTCTCAAAGCTTTGACACTACTAGTGCTTCTTTTCTTTTCTTTTCTTTTTTTTTTTTTTTTTGGTGAAGGTTTTCTCTTTCCTCTCTTTCTCTTTGTCAAGTAATGACAATGAGATATTTTGAGGCGTCGATTGCCCCTAGTGTGGATGCGGGGACCTTTGCCATGCTTCCTCACAAATGACATGTGTATCTCACAATTTTTACCCCCAAAAAAAATTGCAAGTTTACAATATGAAATGAATTGATGCGTGACACTTTATTAATTAGTTAAATATTTGATGAAAATTTATTAAATAAAAAAAATTTAGGAAAGTGTAAAAATTAACAAAGGGTAAAAATTAATTTTATATTTCATAGAAAAAGTTAAAAGAAAATTTGAGAATTTTAGTAAAAATTATTATATTTTTGTTATAGTACACTAAATGGTCCTTATATAATAGATTATTCTAAAATCCTACCCTACCCTAATACCCTGATATTGTTTATAAAATTTTGAAGAATAAGAAAACATTTTAATTAATTTATGAGGGATCGATAAGCCACAAGCTCCATCATTTATCAAGGTTATGTTTAGTTTGGGAGTGAAAGGCTTTTTGGCTATTTATTTTTTAATAAAATGATTAAAATTTGCATCTTACATTAAAAACTATACCTAAATATTTTTTTAGGTTAACTACACTGACACCCCTTAAACTATATTTGTTTCGTAATTTACCTTTTCATCTATTTAAAAAAGGCTCCGTTTGAAAACCGTTCAAAAGATCCATTAATTAATTATTTATTATTATTACTTAATTATCTTAATAAGTTTTTTATGTGATTATTACTCAGATATTCAAATTTGAAACTTATCACCAAATATTAGAATGAGTTGGGTTAGATAAATCATTCGATTTTCTATTATAAATTAAATAAGTCACTCGACCTATAAAAAAATTATATATATATTATTTTTGTTTTTGGTATAAAGAAACAGGGTGAACAAAACATAATAAAAATCAAAAAAATTAAATTAAACCTAATAACAACATTTCATTTAATTTAGTTCTTTTTTAATTTAAATTTAGCCTAAATTGTATTACTCGGTATTTAATTTTGGCTATTTATGTATTATT
Source organism: Vitellaria paradoxa (assembly GCA_019916065.1). Taxonomy (NCBI): domain Eukaryota; kingdom Viridiplantae; phylum Streptophyta; class Magnoliopsida; order Ericales; family Sapotaceae; genus Vitellaria; species Vitellaria paradoxa. The sequence goes on along the minus strand of CM034234.1, from coordinate 21,575,667 downwards.
TTGGACCAATAAAATATTCAAATCAAGATTGGCTTGATTTATTTTATTTTTCTTGGGTTAAGTTTAACCTAATTTGATATTGGGTTGGACAATAGGCCAAAGGTTCAGCCTTTTTCTTTTTTTCTTTTCTTCTTTCTTTTTCTTTTTTTCCTTTTAGCACTTAGCCATTTCAGAACAGAAAACAAAAGAGAAAGAGAGAGAGAGAGAGAGAGAGAGAGAGAGAGAGTAGGTAGAGAAAGTGTGTTCTAAGAAGGAAGGCTAGTGAATCGGGATAGTATTCGACGCCGTGAATGTCATAGTGACATCCATTTCACATGGTTTCACTCGAGAAAAGAGAAATCGACGCCAAAATTTTGAAAGCCACAACTCAAATTTTCTCTTTTCTTCTTTTCTCTTCAGATTTGAGGTAAGTAAGACTTATATTTGTATTCTAGACGTTGCTAGGATGATTTTATGTTATATGCTTGATTTGGTTGAGATTTTGAAGGAATTGTGATATATATATGTATATATGAATGTTTGTGTATATATATGCATATATATGTGTGTGTTGAGATTTTACATTCTTTTGAATTATTCTTGAATCTATTGTTATAAAAACATGCCATTAAGGTGTTTGATTGCTAGTATATGATTGATTGTTGAGTTTGGGGGCTTAGATGAGTGATTTGGGGTTGTTTTGAAGTTGGGTTTCGTGAAAATGAATATAAAAGCTTGGTGTTGGGGGCTGGTGTCCCTAGTGTCGAGACATCAATGGACAGAATGCTATAAAATATTTCGTTTTGATTTTAAACCTCTTATTTTGTGCCCAAAGTCATTCATAGTTGATTTTCAAATATTAAAGAAATCCAAAATCCTCATCAAACCTAATGAGAATGAATGTTTATATTAAAATGATATTCATTTACATGATTGAACATACCATGTGTATAGAACTGGGGTTGCATCATCCAATTTTATGTTGTGATTATTGATTGGCCGAAAGTGCCATGTTGATATTATTGATATGTCAAGGCATGGGTTATATACATAGATGGGATCATTGATTTTGATAAAAATGATAAATTAAGATTTTAAAAATATCGGATGATTCCCAGACGATATATATAATTAGAGTTTAGTCATTTGGAGTTGGGACATTAATAATAAGATATGATTATGAGATATTCTTTAGATTGCAGTCATATCCTACTTAAGCTAAGCAGATGCCTAACTAAGGGTGTAACATGGTTCCCCAGCAAAACGGCCAAGGGGTGTAACACAGTTCCCTTTAGTCTTACACCGATGGGGGTGTAACACAGTTCTCCACTCAGTTTATGTATATATATATACATATATATTGAGTTATAAGTTTGTTGTAAGTGTAAATGGTGCGGTTGGTGACCCCACGTGCTTTATTAAGTGTTAATCGTCCCAAGCTAAGATTGGGGGTAGATAAAGATTGGAGAATGCATTGGCCATTACATTGTGTCACATCTGCATTGTTATATTATATTTTGGTAGATATTGTTACAAGTTATGTTATATGTTTAATTACTGTTCACTTGTGCGCACTTGCACGGTTTTATCTATTGGGCAGTAATGCTCATTCCATCCTTATTTCTGGTGATCCTAGGAGGTCAAGAAGTTGCCACCCAGAGCTCAACTAAGACTAATGGATTGACTTAGCCCATTATTATATTTCATCATTGGACTAATGTATTCTTATTGTGTGACCTGGGATGTGGGTCTCAGACTTATTTATATTTGAAATTGTGTTATTATCACATTATTGTGACCATGTAAGCCTTGGATTGTGTCATCGAGGTGTGACATCAGTTTTTGTTATTCTGATGCAGCTTTTATTATTTTATATGGGATGAGGGATGATGTTAAATGCTCTGATTGTCATTATTAAATTATGACTTGACTTTAGGATAAGTTTTTGTTTATTATAAATAGTTCCCATGTTCCCATGTCGTCCGTCCCGGACAATTAAGTTAGGGGCATGACAAAGTAGTATCAAAGCTTTAGGTTATGTTTGCTTTTGGGTCTTAGATAGTAAGGCCTATTCGTTTCCGTTGAGATCATTTATCTTATTATATTGTTTGTTTTAAAATTGATGGTGGTTATATTTTATAGAATGGCTGGACGTGGAAGAGGTGAAAATCAAAAAAGTCAAGCTGGTCGTCAGAATCCTAATGTTCCAAGTATAGGGCAAGGGGACTTTCACAAGGTTTCGTTGGCCAATGGAGGCTTTCCACAGCCTACTTATAAGCAAATGGTTCAATTTATACAGCCCAATGGGCCTGAATGCAGGGTTTACAAGGTGGACTGGTAGTAGCTCTTGTGATAGGAGCGATGGTAGCACCTGCATCGGGGGACACCCTAATTACGAGAATTATCAGTCAGTTTAAGAAACATGATCCTCCTTGGTTCAATAGGAAAAGAGATCCAGTTGAGGTAGAAAGATGGCTGGAAGAAATTACTAAGATGATGGAGACCTTAGGCGTGGAATGTGACAAGATTAAAATCAGGATTGCAGCACGTCAGTTCCAAGGGGGTGCTGTACATTGGTAGAGGTCTTGCAGAAACATTATTAATATTCATACCTTGACTTGGGAGGCATTTAAGAAAGCATTTCTTTAGAGGTTCTTCCCTTCAGTGATAAAAGAGATGAAAGTTTAGGAATTTCTTTCATTACAGTAAAAGAACTTATCAGTTCAAGATTATGAGAGGAAGTTTGTAGAGTTGGCTAGATTTGCTCCACATATTGTATCAGATAAGGCAGCTAAGGCAAGAAAATTTGAATGAGGATTGAGTCCCTATATCAGGAGATAGATCATTAGTTTGAGGCATCAAACTTGTTCTAGTGTTGTGGTAGCAACTCTCATGGTAAAGAAATATGCTATTGATTTTAAGTCCAAGGCTTGTAGGGGCCAAAGACAGACTCAAGGACAGAATGTAGTGCAGGAGTATGGTTCTAGTTCCAAGTAAAGGAAAGGCAAAGAAAAAGTTAGTAGTTCCAGGGGGAGATACCAGCAACAAAAGTAATTTTTTGATCAAATGAGGTGCAGTTCTGGTTCAGGTTTGCCTTCAAGTTCGTCGAGTGGTCAACGATGACAGCAGATTCAGTCCCCATAGAGGGGAGGATATCAGGATCAGTTTGGACAGAGATTATGCTACAAATGTCACCAGCCAAGGCATGTGCAGTCTAATTACCCATTTGGGGAAATGTCACAAAGAAGCATTAAGCCAAGTGCTCAGCAGGTTAGTTTTTATCAGACTTAGTAATACCTCATAAAGCCTGCACCGCTTACGCAGCAACAGTCTACCCAACAGATTCAACAATTCCAGCAGCCAAGTGGTGGTGGCGGGGGCCAGCGGAGAAAAGGTAAAGATGATGGTAGCTCAGGGAGTTAGAGGATTCAGGAGCGTGCCTACGCACTTGTATAATGGGAGGAGATTCTAGACGTTTCTATAATACACGATACATTTTTTTTTGTTTAGTACTTAGGTGCATGTTTTGTTTAATATCAACGTATCACATTCATTCATCTTGTATACATGTGTAAAAACTTTAGGTTTGACACCATAAAGGTTGGAAGAGTCTATGTTTGTGGATTCTCCGATGGATAGTAGTTCATTGGTGAATTGGATCTGTAGGGATTGTGTTTTATAGGTCGACAATGTTCAATTATGGATTAACTTGAGAGTTCTAACGATGAAAGAGTTTGACTTGATTTTGGGAATGGATTGGCTCTCTACTTATCAGATGACGATAGATTATTACTGTAAGTTGGTAATGGCTATTTTACATGTCAACACCATGGGTAGAATTTGGGGTGAGGCAAGAGTAGTTTTATCTTCTCCATTACTTGACACTAGATGCGTCGGGAAGTTTTATAGTTTGTTGGCTAGGCTGAGATTGAATGAGAAAGACCCTAAACACTTTGTTTCCACAGTTGTTTGCGAGTATGAGAACGTATTTCCTAAGGAGTTGTGAGAATTACCTCGTTAGAGAGAGATTGATTTTTGTTTAGATCTTATGATAGGGATTTCTCCTATTTCTGTGGCATCGTATCATATGGCACCCGCAGAGTTGAAAGAATTAAAGATTTAGTTGAATGATTTGTATGCTCGAGATTTTATTCAACCTAGTACATCGCCGTGGGGAGTATCGACAGTTTTAGCGAAAAAGAAATATAAGACTTTGAGGCTTTGTGTTGATTACTAGTTATTAAATTCAATGACTATTAAGAACAACTATCTATTGCCGAGAATAGATGATTTGTTTAACCAATTACAGAGTTCAGCTTATTTTTCTAAGATTGATCTTCTTTAGGTTATCACCAGCTAAGGATTTAGGAGGAAGATATTCCTAAAATGTTGTTTTGTACCTGTTATGGTCATTTTAAGTTCGTGATTATGCCATTTGGGTTAACGAATACTCCAGTAGTATTTATGGATTTGATGAATAGGATTTTCCAACCCTATCTGAATTGGTTTGTAGTGGTGTTCATTGATAATATTTTGATTTATTCTCATAATAATATGAGCATGAGCAACATTTGAGGACAGTTTTGCAAACACTTCGAGACTATAAATTGTATGCTAAGGATAGAAAACATGAGTTTTGGTTATTCGAGGTGAAGTTTTTAAGATGGTTTCTGGTCAATGAATTGCAATAGATCCTTCTAAGGTTGCGGTTGTGTTAGATTGGGCGCGACTAAGGTCTATTTTTAAAGTTTGTAATTTCTTGGGTTTGGCTAATTATTACCGCCATTTCATTCAAGATTTCTCTCGATTAGCGGGTCCATTAACTCAATTGAAGGGAGTTAGATTCAAATCGGATAATACTTATAAGAATGCTTTTAATGAGTTGAAGCAGAGATTGACTGAGTCTCTAGTATTGATTATACCTAAATGTGGAGTGGCATATTCGATGTATTATGATGCTTCACGTGGAGGTCTGGGATGTGTCATGATGCAAAATGATCAGGAAGTGGCGTATAGGTTAAGACAATTGAAGCCACATGAGAAGAATTACTATACACAAGATTTGGAGTTGGTTACGGTGGTTTTTGCTTTAAAGACTTGGCGACATTATTTGTACAGTGAGAGATTTAATGTTTATCCAGATCACAAGAGTTTAAAGTATTTATTTACTTAGCCTGATTTGAATATAAGATAGAGAAGGTGGATGAAATACTTAAAAGACTATAATTTTGATATTCAGTATCATCAAGGGAAAGCCAACGTAGTGGCTGATGCTTTGAGTAGGAAGTTATAGAGTTTAGCGGCCATGATGGTTCGTTCTCAATAGAGTCTCCAAGAAGATATTGGTGATTTTGAATTTTGGTAGGATGATGATGATGAAGATGGTACGACGTATTCCAGTTTAAATTTTTTGCAAATGCTACCTATGTTGTTGACATAGGTTATAGAGGCTTAACAAAATAATCAATATTGTCAAAACATAAGGTATTATTTGCTTTCGGGACAGGAAGCTTAAGGTTAGAGTTTATTCATGGAAGGATATTTGAAGTTTAAAGATAAGATTTTTGTGCATGATGTGGATAGACTTCTAAAAGAAGTACTATGAGAATTTCGTCACTCGAGATTTGCAATACATCCTAGAAGGAGTAAAATGCATAAAGATTTGGGATGTCAGTATTAGTGGAGTGGCATGAAGCGTGATGTGACGAAATTTGTGTCTTGTTGCCTAACCTATCAACAGGTAAAGGCTGAGCACCAAAGGCCGACTGGTTTGTTATAGCTATTGCGAGTGGCACAGTGGAAGTGGGACCATATGACTATGGATTTTGTGATGAGTTTGTTGAGAACTCATAAGAGGCATAATGCAATTTGGATAATTGTGGATCGATGGACTAAATCAGCTCACTTTATACCTATTTGGAATAAAGATTCTGTGGAGGAGTAGTGTTAGTTCTATATTCGTGAGATTATTCCAGTTGCATGGTTAGTTCTATATTCGTGAGATTATTCGATTGCATGACACGCCTTTGTCAATTGTGTCAAACCTAAACTAAGTGTTCACAGCACAGTTTTAGTAGAGTTCATAGCTGGCACTAGGGACTTAATTATGTTTTAGTATAACATTTCATCCACAAACAGACGGACAATCAGAGTGGACTATTCAAAATTTGGAGGATATGCTCAGGTCTTGTGTATTAACTTTAGGAGGAAATTAGGAGAGTCATTTGCCATTAATTAAATTTGTGTATAATAATAGTTATCTGGTGAATATTGGCACAGCTCCGTATGAGGCTTTGTACGGACGATCTTGCAGATTTTCTTTGTATTGGATTGAAACAGGGGAACTTGTGACGGTTGGTCCTAATTTGGTAAAACAAGTGTTAGAAAACATTCAAGTGATCCGGCAAAGACTTTTGACGGCTTAGGACAGAAGAGTCATACTGACAAGTAGAGATGGTCATTAGAGTTTTAGGTCGATGATTTTGTGTTTTTGAAAGTTTAACCGAGGCAGGGTATTGTTCAGTTTGGGAAACGTGGAGAACTTTCACCGAGGTATATTAGACCCTTTTGAGATTGTTGGAAGAATTGGTGAGGTGATTTACAAGCTAGCGCTTCCTCCATAGTTAACTCGGGTTTACAATATGTTTCATGTATCGATGCTCCAAAAGTATACACCAGATCTTTCTCATGTGATTAATTGGGAGGAATCGGATATTGAGGAAGATGTTACTTTTAAGAATTTGCTAGTTCGAATAGAGGATGGGAGTGAATAGTTTTTGCGTGGCAAGACTGTTCTTTCATTTCGTGTATTGTGGTGACACTGCAGAGTTGAGGAATCCACTTAGGAGTGTGAGTCGGTGATGCGGTTTAAATACCCATCCTTATTTTCTAATTAAGATATGTTATGTAAATTTCGAGGATGAATTTTTCCAAGGGGAGAAGAATGAAATACCCGATATTTCATTTTGGCTATTTGTGTGTTATTTTGGGCCAATAAAATATTTAAACTAAAATGGGGTTAATTTATTTTATTTTGTTTAGGCTAGGTTTAATCCGAATTGATATTGGGTTAGACAACTTGGCTAAGGGCCTAGCCTTTTTCTTCCTTTCTTTTCTTCTTTCTTTCGGCCCTCGATCGTTTCAGAACAGAGAACGAAAGAGAAAGAAAGAGAGTGGGTTCTAGGAAAGAAGGCCAGCGAATCAGGGTAGTATTTAACATCATAAATGACGTGGTGACGTCCATTTCACATGATTTCACTCAAGAAAGGAGAAATCAACGCCGAAAGTTTGAAAGCCATCACTCAAATCTTCTTATTTCTTATTTTCTCTTCGAATTTGAGGTAGGTAGGATTGGTATTTGTGTTCTAGATGTTGCTAGGATAATTTTGACATGTTATATGCTTGATTTAGTTAAGATTTTGGAGGATTTGTGATATATATATATATATATATGAATGTGTGTGTATGTATATGTATATATATGTTGAGATTTTGCATTCATTTGAGTTACTCTTAAATCTATTGTTATAGAAACATCCCATTGAGGTGTTTGATTGCTAGTATATGACTGATTGTTGAGTTTGGGAGCTTGGATGAGTGATTTGGAGTTGTTTTGAAGTTGAGATTTCGTGAAAACGAGCATAGAAGCTAAGTGCAGGCATCAGGATAGCGTTAGGACACCGATAGATAGAATGCCTGAAAATGCTCCATTTTGATTTTAAACCTCTTATTTTGCATCTAAACCCATTTATAGTTGATTTTTAAATATTAAATAAACCCTAGATCATCATCAAGTCTAATGAGAATGCATGTTTATATTAAAATAATATTTATTTACATGATTGAGTATATCATATGCATGAGGCTGGGGTTACATCATTTAGTTTTGTGTTGTGATTATTAATTGGCCAAGAGTGCCATGTTGATATTATTGACGTGCAAAGGCACGGGTTATTTATATGGATTGGATCCTTGATTTTGAGAAAAATGATAAAAAAAAAATTGGATGATCCCCATTTGATATATATGACTAGAGTTTAGTCATTTGGAGTTGGGACGTTAATAATGAGATACAATTATGAGATATTTTCAAACTGTAACCAGAACCTACTTGAGCTAAGTAGATACCTGACTAGGGATGTAACACAGTTTCTTAATAGAAAGGCCAGGGGTATAACACGGTTCCCTGAGTCTTATATTGGTGTGGTGTAACATAGTTCCCTACTCAGTTTATATATATATATATATATATTGAGTTATACATTTGTCATAAGCGTAAATGGTAGGATTAGTGACCCCGCGTGCTTTACTAAGCATCACCAGTCCCATGATAAGGTTGGCAGTAGATGGAGATTAGATAATGCATTGGCTATCACATTGCATCACATGTGTGTTGTCATACTATATTTTGGTGGATATTGTTTTGAGTTATGTTATATGTTTGATTACTATTCACTCGTGTAAACTTGCATGGTCTTATGTACTAGGCGGTAGTGCTCATCCTATCCTTATTTCAGGTGATCCCATGAGACCAGGGAGTAGCCACCTAGAGCTTAGCTGAGACTAATGGATTGACTAAGCCTATTATTATGTTTCATCATTAGATTAATGTATTCTTATTTGTGTGACTCGAGATGTAGGTTCCAGACTTATTTATATTTGAGATTATATTATTATCACGTTATTGTGACCGTGTAAGCCTTGGATTATGTCACCGGGAAATGACGTCAGCTTTTATTATTATGATGTTATTTCTATTATTTTATATGGGAACGAGGGAGGACGTTAGATGCTCTAATTGTTATTATTAAATTATGACTTGATTTTGGGACAAATTTTTGTTTATTGTAAGTAGTTCCCATATTCTCATACCGTCCGTCCCGCACAATTAAATTAGGGGCGTGATATGAATTTTTAAACAAATTTTGAGGATACATTTTCTATAAAATAAAGAAATAAAAATATTTATTATTAAGATCCGAGAATTGATTTAATTAGATTCTTTATCAAAATTAGAGTTGGGTTGGTTTTTTTTTTTTTTGGATGGGATACGAAAAAATTTTAATTTATTTAATTTAATAGAAAATCGAATAATTTATCTAATCAAATCTATGCAAATCTCTGGTCATAAATTTTAGGGGTTTTTGGAGGCCGGTCACTATTTATGGACTTATAAAGATTTAAGTCATACAAAAAAAACTTGTTTGTGAATAAATCACACTTGCAACAAAAAGACAAAAAAGGACATCACGCGTTTTCAATACACTTTGAAATTGTCAATTTTATCCGAACGCTCGTAACTTTCGCGACTTTCCATCTTCGTCAAAAACAGATTCAAAACCGAGTTTTGAAACATAATCAAAACAGATTCTAAATATATATTCGGTACTATTTTTACAAGAGCATACATTTATATGAAACAGTACCACTAGAAACAGTACCAGTACTGTTTTTTACCGGTACTATTTTCATACTGCCATAAAAAAACATCAATCGATACATAACACAAAGCAACCATTAATATTGCTGTTTGCATACTAGAATGCATGTGGTACTCTCATTCATGTGGTACTGTCAGCCATATATTGAATATGTGACTTTTTTTTGTGTTTCATAGTGCTATTTGCACACTAGACACATTCGGTATTATTTTTGTAAGAGCATGCATCTTATACAAAATAGTATCGCACGCATGTGGTACTCTCGGCCATGTGGTACTGTCAGTCATATATTGAATATGTGACTTTTTTTTGTGTTTCATCGTACTGTTTGCATACTAAACACATTCGGTACTATTTTTACAAGAGCATGCATCTTACACAAAACAATACCGCACGCATGTGGTACTCTTATCCATGTGGTACTATCAGCCATATATTGAACATGTGACTTTTTTGTGTTTCATCGTACTGTTTGCATACTAAATACAGTCGGTACTGTTTTTACAAAAGCATGCATCTTATACAAAACAGTACCGCACGCATGTGGTACTCTCATCCATGTGATACTGTTAGCTATATATTAGATATGTGACTTTTGTGTTTCATCGTACTATTTGCATACTAAACACATTCGGTACTGTTTTTGCAAGAACATGCATCTTATACAAAACAGTACCGCACGCATGTGATACTCTCGGCCATGTGGTACTGTCAGCCATATATTGAATATGTGACTTTTTTTTGTGTTTCATCGTACTGTTTGTATACTAAACACATTTGGTACTGTTTTTGTAAAAGCATGCATCTTATATAAAACAGTACCGCACGCATGTGATACTCTCATCCATGTGGTACTGTCAGTCATATATTGAATATATGACTTTTTTTTTTTATGTTTCATTGTGTTGTTTGCATACTAGACACATTCGGTATTGTTTTTACAAGAGCATGCATCTTATACAAAACAGTACCGCACGCATGTGGTACTCTCATCCATATGGTACTATCAGCCATGTATTGAATACGTGACTTTTTTTTGTGTTTCAAGGTGCTGTTTGTATACTAGACACATTCGGTACTATTTTTACAAGAGCATGTATCTTATACAAAACAGTACCGCACGTATGTGGTACTCTCATCCATATGGTACTATCAGCCATATATTGGATACGTGACTTTTTTTGTGTTTCAAGGTGCTGTTTGCATACTAGACACATTCGGTACTGTTTTTACAAGAGCATGCATCTTATACAAAACAGTACCGCACGTATGTGGTACTCTCATCCATGTGGTACTGTCAGCCATATATTGGATATGTGACTTTTTTTTTTGTGTTTCATGGTGCTGTTTGCATACTAGACACATTCGGTACTATTTTTTACAAGAGCATGCATCTTATACAAAATAATACCACACGCATGAGGTACTCTCGGCCATGTGGTACTGTGTTTATATGAGCATGCATTTTATACGAAACAGTACCACATAAACAGTACTGGTACACAGATTTGCATATATTCCTTCTTCGACTGACGTTAATCTTAGTCGGTGCTTGTTCAAATTAATGATATACCATATCTTCACGCGATTTATAAGAAAGGAAGACAAAAATGGAAGAAATGTGATTTTCAGTTAGTGTGATTTCCGGCAACTCTCGTCTAACTTAATTATAGGAATAAAGGATATTCTTGGTATATTAGAAATTATATTTAAAACAAACTCATGGGACCCAGTCAAAAGTGTGACTTAAACATAAAACTTTCTACATTAATGTGACTTAAAAGCAATACGTTTTTTTTTTTTTGTGTGACTAATAGCCTTAAAAGATTACAAAGTATGACTTAAACACAATTTTCTGTAAATTTTAAATTTGAATATATGTGAATAATAATAACATTAAAAACATATTGAGATAATTAAGAAATAATAAATAAATAATAATTAATGAGCTTTTTCAATAGTTACTAAATGGAATCCTTTTTAAATAGATGAGGAGATCAAAGTGTTAAGATTAATAGATGAAATGATACATTGAAAAACATGTATAATTTAAGGAGTGTCAGTATAATTATACAAATTGGATCTTATAGCATTATTTTTTTTCTTTTCGTGTTCGCAAAGTCTTTTCTTTTTTTTTTCTTTTTTAAGCCTAATTAATTAACACCATATGTGAGTTAGTACAAAAAGATCTAGATTTGGACTTGGACAATAAAAGGCACAACATAAGTGACTGCAAAACTGGACTCGTATTAGATGGTAAATTTGATTTTTTATCTGAAAAATTATTAAACCAATTAATTTAGTTTAGTTCAATTATAAGTTTAGCAAGTTCTGTGACTCATCGATCCAACACAATTTTACATGTTTATTTCTAACTAAAGAAAAACATTATACTATATAACCGATTTGAAAACTAGATCAACCCAACTTTTTTAAGATGCATTTAGTCTTATTAGAAGATTGATTCGGTTGTGAGCTTAAAATTTGTTAAATCAATTAATTCAATTTAGTTAATCAAATTGACACATTCGATAGCCTAGCTTGATTCGATCCGATTTTGCATGATACCAAAAGTAGGCATTACACTATGTATCCAACTCAATCATATTATGTTAATTTAATTAAGTTCCATAGGATAACAATAACAAATTATACTTTTAGTGATAGAGAAAATTAATCATAATAAAAAATTTATTATTAAAGATAAATTTTAGTAATACAACATTGTTGTTATACGTTGGTCATAATAAGTTCGATATTAAAAGTATTATTTGATAAAAATTATCTTATTTCATCATTAAATGATAATTAAGTAATAAATCATACTTCGTCACTAAGAGTTTGCAAGAGATGCAAGTCGACCATTTTTTTTTTCATGGGTTTAAGAAAAGTTAAATATTCTACAAACAACGAACATCAATTACAAAACATATAGCTTCTAGTGCTAAATTGTGACATCACTTTTAAAGAAAATATTTTTAGTGATCACTAATATTTTAACACTAATTTTTTAGTGAATACCAAAATTAGGTCAAAAATTAAAATACATTTTGAGAAAATAAAATTTCCATAGAAGATAAGCAAATGAAAGCCTCGGACCCTTTTTCTTTTTGGACAGACAAACCACTTTCCAAAGGAATCTTATTTTCTGAAAGTTTGTGACAAAGGAATATATTATCACTGTCTTTAGTGACACTCATATCTTATAATAACCTTAGTATCACTGAAAACATTTTCTTTATTAATTTATCACCAAAAGCCATATTTTTTTGCAATTGATGTTTGATTAGGTTATAGATTTAATTTTCTCTTTTAAACCCAAAAAGAATGGGGTCGACGTGGGTCTCATGCAAACTCCTAACCATCATTACTATTTACAAAAGAATACTTATATATATATATGTGTATATATGCTATTACTTAGTAATGCAAAAGTATTAAATAAATTGGTTTTGTAAACAGAATTTATTACTAAAACATTACAGTATGATAGTGCAAAACATTCACAAAATAGAGGTGAATATAAATTTTTTACAAGAAAGCCATTTGCAAGCTCGAAGGAGAAAAATCTCATATTTAATGCGGAGATCATTCGCAATTTTCACCACACGATAAAAAATAATTTGGATGCAATAACACAAACTATTTATCAAATCTTTTGAACGTATAGATCCTATAAAGCCTTCCCCATTACGTGATGATGAATTTTAACCAACATACAACGAACCACACAAGCTTTCATTAAGCGCCTTTGAATGCTCCCCCATTATTATAGAGTGATTTCTTTAAAGGCTAAGCAATAATAGAGACTCGACCTTGATGCATGATATTCTTCTTGATATTTTTTCTCTATAGAAACTCTAGAAATAACGGTTTTTTTTATATAAAAATGAAGTCCCAAACTGAATAGGAGTGTAAAAATTAAAATTTTCAATTAAGAAACAGTCATTAACTCTCACGGAGTACCAACAAAGTGCCAACGAACAAAGCAAGAAGTATCTAGCGAAGGTTTTAGTATTTTATTGCAAGCTGATGTAGATTTTGCCCTCGTACTAAAAAAATCCGAGGAAATTGCCTTTACCCCCTTATACTTAGACCCTTAGTCACTTGTACTCCATGAACTTAAGAAATGTACACTAATATCCTTATACTATTCACAAAAGTGACGAATCAGACGGAATCGTTTTAATTAACAGAATGTGTGTTTCACTCTTAGGACAACTGCACTTGTGCTATATAACCCCCAAAAAAATGTAGTGAACAGACAAAAATACCCTTATGTGTTAAAGGGATGCAAGGGTTGGCCTTCGGTCTTCTTCCCTGTCATTTTGCTACTACAAAGATTCATTGCTGAACACCGCCAAGCACCACCAAACATTGCCAAGCATTGCCAAACACTGCGGAGCACTGTTTTCTTTCTCCACTGTTCTTACTAGGTCTACCCATCAAGAGATTTTGAGCGCTTTGGAGTAAAGCCAAATAGGTCCAAGAACGTGATAGGAAAGAGATAGAAAATTTGGGTCTGAGAAAGCGATGGTGAAGAAGGAAAGAGAAGGAAAGAAAGAGAAGAGAAGGGGATGGCGTCTCAGACCCTATTTTTGAAAGAATTGGACTTGGATTTGGAGGTGGGTTCAATCTTCAGATTAGATACATATAAAATCTCATATATATATATACACACACACACACACACACAGACATATGATTTGCCACAAATTTGGGAGAAGCCGAGGAAGCTATTCATCAAGGTTGGAGGATATGACGACCCCACGACAAGCCTATAAAATTGACCCCAACCACCTTGGATCCGACCTCATCGACGATAGCGTAGCTGCAATGGCCGCCGCCTCCATCATCTTTCACGATTGATTAGAGCTTTAATATATATAAAGAGCATTTTTTACTTTTTAGCACTTAACGTCATGGCATCTGGTTTGTCACTTTTATGCATAGTATAAGAGGTATTAGTACACATTTCTTAAGTTCAGGGGGTGCAAGTGACTGAGGGCCTAAGTACAAGAGGGATAAAGGTAATTTCTCCAGAAAATTCTGGATACAAAGTTTAACTCTGAATCAAAACAATTTAATGCCTTAACCTACATGTAAGTATACAAAATCTAGCAAATATTAGTAAACATTCAAGAGATTAGGAAACTTCTTAATACAACTCTATTTCTTTAATTTTATTAGGAAATTAATAATTAAAAATTTATTAGGATTACAATTCAATATTTCCTAAATAATTAAAATTCGAGTTCTATAAAGTCAATGAGTCATGATCTTGTTTTGTTATAAAAAAAAGCTACAAAATGAGCAGAGTCAAGTCGACTATTGACGTATTCAAATTTATTTGATAAAGTATTTGATGCGCTTGAAATCAGGGGTAGATGTAGGATTTTGGGTTTACCTAAATTAATAGAATTTTATAAAATAATTTAGGATTTAAAGGGGAGTGGGCTGATTAAGTTACAAAATTTAAACTACGTTAAAAAAAATTTAGACTGAGTTAAATCTTAAAAAAAAAATACACTAAAAAAAATTTTTTTGGGCGAGCCACCCAAGCTACGGCCAAGGTGAGCCCATGGGTGGTTCCGCCGTTGCTCGAAATCTTATGTTCAAATTGACTTATCAATCCATAAACAAGCTTAAGCTCAACTCGGTTATAGCAAGTAAGCTTGCTTATGAATTTTTATAGAGCTTGTTGTGATCTTGTGTCAAGCTTACTTATGAGTTTTTATTAAGCAAGTTTGTAAATTTTTTGTTGAGTCTGCTTAAGTGTTTATTAATTAGGGGTAGAAACTAACCCAACTTTTTTTTAGCTATTCGAGCTCGACTCAAAGCTTGGTTTGTGACTAAAATTAACTCAAATCAAACTCAATTTGTGACTTGTTTGAATTGAACTCAAGTTCGAATTTAAAAAAATTCAGTTCAAAAGCTTGTGAATCAGTTCGATAAAATAATATTTTTATTATATTATTTTATATTTTTTAATAATATTTTGGGCTCAAAACTTGCGAGCCAATGTAGATTTTGCCTCTCAACTTCATACTAAAAAAATCCTAAACACAAATTTCAACTCTAGACTAAACAATTCAACTTCTTAACCTACGTGAAAATATATAAGATTTTAAGGTGTTAAGAAACTTTTCAGATATTGGGAAACTTTTTAATACAATTCTATTTTCTTATTTGATTAGGAAAGAAAAAATAAAAATCCTATTAGGAATTACAATTCATTAAAATTAGAGTTCTTTGTCACTTAAAGGACGAAGTCGCCGAAGCGAGTCTAAAAGCGCCTATTTGAGTTGATCCCTCTATCTTGTTTAGAAGCGGTCCCAGGGTCAAATCGAAAAGGAAGATATACTCAAGTAATCTCTAACAAAAAAAAAAAAAAAAAAAGATAAATTACACTTATTTTTTATTAATATTTGTGTAATTATACTGACACCCTTCAATATTTAAAAATTACACGTACTTCCCTTATTTTAAAATATTATTAATATTAATTCATTTTTATTAAATCAACCATTAAAATTTAACAAGAAAATGTCAAAATAACTAAAATTTTAGATTGTATTATTTTATTCCTCCCTTTTTTGTATTTACATCAATTTTTTTAACAAAAATTTTCAAAAATAAGTAAGAAAACAAGTAAAAATAAAAATTTTTAGAGTTTTTTTTTTGTAAAGTAAATTAACGAAAATGTAAAAGAAAGAGGAGTCAAATGAGAAAAGAACTAAAAATTTTAATTACTTTGATATTTTATGTTAAATTTTAACAGTTGATTTAACAGATGAGTCAATGTTAATAAAATTTCAAATTATTAGAGTAAGTATAATTTTTTAAATATTAAAGAGTGTAAGTATAATTATCAAATATTAAGAGAATGCTGGTGTAATACACTTGTGTTTTTTTTTTTTTTTAAGGGACTTTATTTATTATTATTATTATTTTTTTTTTTTTGGTAAGGACTTCCTCCTCTTTGATATAAGGACCCCACATTGCCGTGTGTCATTTAATAAAACCTATAGCCTACATACCGCAAAACAAAGTACCTTGTAAAAAAATATTAAAATAAATACGAGAGATACAAAATCACATTAGTCTCCCTTTTTTTTTTGTTTTTGTTTTTGCATGAAATTCACAAGTTTTAAACTCAAAATAATAAAACAAGTGAAAGGTATGGTAGTGAACCACAATTAGCGGAAATAGGAAAACATACCAACTGAAATTAAAATAAAACGTACCGTCCAACGGGAAATTAAAACAAAATGACAAAATAGAAATTATAACAAAGTGGCAAAATGAAGACTAAAACCACGGACAGGGCTAGTCACCGAAGTACCAAAATTAATTTATTTTTGCACATGCTACGATTAAAGTTGCCTTAAGAATAATAAATAAAAAAAATCATCACATGTTGCATTTCACGAACGAGAAATTCAACAATCAAATATTTTTCACGTCACAAGTTTTATATATATATATATATATATATATATATATGTAATAGAAATTATTAGGTTATTTATTGCAATTGATAATTTGTGGTCCAAACATTAATTTCAATCTTTTGGTACGAGGACGCCCGCAGTCTCTATCTTAGGGGTGAGTACTGGGTGAAACTCACTCTGTGACCCTAGCCGGCTAAGAATCACAGAGAGTAAACCAGCCTAAGTAAGTCTTGATTGACCGGCTCAGCCAAGAAGGCTGTTAGACAGCCTCCCACAATAAAGAGACGACCTTGCCCCCGAAGAGGAGTCGAACTCAGGACCACATGGTCCCAAATCCTACGACACGCTACCCAAACCAACTCGACTATCCCCGAAGGGACAACATTGATTTCAATCTTGTAAACTCAGGCATTAGGTTAGGTGTTTAAGAACATAGGTTTGATGGTTTTGGAATTAATATAAAATTTATATGGCACTAAGACTAAGGGTTTGGCAGCAGTTTGGTTAGATGCGTCGCTAGAAAGATAGCTAGATAAGGTGAAAATATTATTAGAATTTCGTAAATACCTATTGGATACGCATTGAAAAATCTATTATTGATGTTGCTGAATTGATGAAAAATCATTCATTCATTTGGTTGGAAATAGAATGGACATTTCAATTTTCATAATTTAAAAAAATATCACTAATATCAATTTTTAAAAGATTAGAAAAATAAACTTTATTTTTTATATTTTTTTATAATTATAAAAAATATGTCAATGAATATTTCTTAATTTTTTGAAGGAAGACTCTTGGCCGAGTGGTAAAAGTCTCAAAAAGCCTCCTCATCCACACGGGTTCAACACCTGGGGATTAGTTTGAAATTTTTGGGTCAAAATTAGAATTAGTTTGAAATTTACTTAATCACTAAAATTTGTCGAAAGTACGTAATCTATGACCGCAAAGTCGTTACTTTTTTTTTTTTTTCCTCCTTCTAGATATAGTCTTGAGTGGGGTTGAATAATTATTCTATAACTTAAACTAATATTGTAACATTATTTTTATAATACCAACCATGAAACTAAATTAAAGTAAAAATAAACTCTGTTCTATTTTCACATACTAAATATAATATTAATTTATTATAAAAATTCAATTGATGGATCTTGGCCCAGAATGTAGCATGGTTCTAATAAAAATAAATAAACTATCTACATTACTTATCATGTTGCTATATTAAACTGAAATCTTGTGCAATGAGTATGTTTTCATTTATTCATTTATTTTCTGGGAAATTATTTTTTTAATATGAGATTAATTAAGAGAAATGTTTTTCTATCATTTTTTTAAGTTAAATCAAAATAATATGATAATTTCATTTTAATAAAAATAATTTTAATAATATTTTTTAATTTAAAATGATTAATGAAAAAAAAAAAAGAGAAAAAGCTATAATCATACTTGAAATTGCTTGGGAAAGGCATGTAAGAATCGGGGTATTTTCATTTTTGTGAATCAAGGATTGTGATGGGGACGACTCGCTTGTGTGGTTGAAACTTGGCAGTTCTGGATTTGGATAACTTAAGTGGGTCCAATGTCTAGAATTTATATTGAAATTGGATACTTCCTGGCTGGTGTTATAAACGTTTTTGTCACTCTCTGGGTATGACTATTTAGATCGAAGTAGACACACACACACATATATATACACATACACATACACACACACACTAATGACATAACCAATGCGATGTATGGATTAGTCATATTATATTTTTTTTAATTTTAAATAAATATTTATATTAATAATCATTTAAAGAAATATTTTTATTAAATTATATGTAAAAAATTAATTAACTTGTTAAATAAATATTTCAATTTGTTAACAAATAACATATATATAATTAATTTATTTTTACTAATTAAAATATCACTTGATAAATAAATTATATTATCACTTAATTATATTTATCGAGAATCAAATTTGGATAAAAATTCAAGATTGACTTGAAATAATTTGTTAAAGAATAATTATATGTAAAATAATAGAAATTTGAAAATGAGTTTATTACATTATTTTTATTTTCATTTTTATTTATAACTATTATTAGTTTTAATTTTATTTGTTCTCAATTATTAAAGTAGAATGAAATAAGATAATGATAATATTTGAATTGAATTGCAATTCTAAATTTTATAAAATAAAATAAAATTTAATTATTATTAAAATAAAAAATAAGAATCGTAAAACTATATATGACTTTAAAAATGTATACTGTCAAATAAAATAATAGTCGATATGTTATTTTATTCATTAAAAATATTAAAAAATTAATTTATGATAAATATTTGGATAAATTATAATTTGAATAAATGATAAAATCAAATAAAAATTTATAATAGAATTTAAATAAACTTGGATTAAAAAGATATATATTTAATGTTATAAAATTTTAACTACAAATTATATTTTTAAATTCATAAAATTATATTTAATAAAACATCTTTTAAAATAATGAATTCTATTTAAAATGTATAACTAAAATTTAAATTAAATTCATAAATTATATTTAATGAAATTATATTTTTAGTAAGATGTTAAAATTGTCACTTAGTATTATAATTTTTATCAAAATTGAATTCTAATATTTAATGTAGATATAATAATTTAAAAATTAACATAATAACCAATGTACAATTTAGTTTAATTGACAAATAAAGGACTATATATAAAAATCTCAATTGGATAAAAATTTCAAATTACATAAAATATACTATGTTTTTATTAAATATAATTAGATTAACTAAAGTCTCCAATTAAATAGCATTCTAATAAATAATTACAAATTAAGATAGAATTTTAATAGCATTCAATATTTAGTATAGAAAAAATTTAAAATTTTAATAATAAAAAAATTTAATAAATTCTAAAGAGTCACATTAAAAATCAAATTAAATAAAACTTGAATAAATTTAAAGAATCATACTTTGTATATTTGAATGAATAAATTGAAAAATAAGTCAAATGAGATATTTTCCTTGTAATATGATACATAAAAAAATTTAAAATTTTACCAATAATAAAAATATAATAAAAATTAAATTAACAATTACATTGAAAATAAAATAAAATCTAAAAACTTAGATCTTATATATTTGAATGAACGAATTAAAAAATAAGCCAAAACATAAATACATAAAAGAAAAATAATTTTAATATAAAAGAATATCATCTAATAAAATAAATATAATATTTTATTAATATAAGGAAATATTTTAGATATGCTATACGAAAAGTTAAGTTAACAAAATTGAAATATGAAATTCTACAATGCTATGATAATTTTTTTTTATCTTATTGTATAATAATATTTTCACATTAAACAGAAAATAAAAATAAAATTTTAAAAATTATACATGTATATTTAAATAAACAAATTAAAAAAATAGCCCTAAAAAGAGACTTCTATTGAAATTTAATATACAAAAATTTTAAATTTTAACAACAATGAAAATATAATAAATTTTAAAAAATTATATAAATAATCACATTAAAGAGTTACAATAAAATTTAAAAAAAAATCATACCTTATATTTTTGAATGAACAAATTGAAAAATATAGTAAAGACTAAACTTTCCTTGAAATTTGATACACAAAAAGATATTAAAATTTTATCAATAATGGAAAATAAAATAAAATTTAAAAACCTAATATTAACAATCATATTAAAAATAGAATAAAATCTAAAAAAATTAGACATGATATATTTTAATGAACAAATCAAAAATAAGTTAAAAAATAAATGCATAAACAAAAAAATAATTTCAATATAAAGTAATATTATCTAATAAAAATAAATATAGCAAACTCATTTGCATTCTTAATGAACCAAAAGAAATTAATAAATAATATTATACTTTACGCACTCCCTCCTTACCATCCACATTAATTATAAATAAAAACTATCATAGTAAAATTTTAACAAAATTTTTTTGACACGTTAATTCTATTTTATATTTTTTAAACTTATTTTGTGTATTAGAATTTCATGTAAATTTGTATTATATCTCATATAAGAATATATCATCTAATTCAATACATATCAAATATTTGACAATGATTAATTGAAATTATCCAATTATGTTACAGGTGATGCATATATTTTATACAATATTAAGATAATAATAAAAATTATATAATTATCATGTGATTCAAAAATAATAATATATTTAATATTTATTTTTGCATAAATAAATATTAAAATCTCTATTTAAGAGGCTAATTTTTTGCATTATTTTGTTTTTTAATAATAATAATGTTGTTATTATTATTATTATTATTAAAATATTTATATAACAAGGTAAATATTTTTTTTGCATTATTTTATTTAATGTCAATAATAATATTTGTCATGTTTCAAATAACAATTTATTAAAATATAAAAGAAAATTAAAAAAGAATATGTTTTAAATAAAAACAAAAATAAAAAATAAGAAATTATATGATAAACAAAAGTGTAGATTAAATAAAAATATCAAGTGATATCCATGAACATTCTTGTTTAAATAACACTAAAAATTATAAATAAGTAGTAATTATGAAAAATATTAATTTCTTTATAAGAATAATTAAGATAACTATAATTAAGTATCACGTGTCATAATATTACCGTAAGTTAGGTCTTACGTGGCGTAAGATAGTTATAATTAGGTGACACGTGTTACAACTGTAGCTGAAATTAGGTCCTACATGGCACAACAGTATTACCAAACTATACTTTATATATATATGACTAGCAGTAACCCGTGTGATGCCTAGACGATACAAATTTTTTCAATTATTAACATTAAAAAAATAAAAATATCTTCAAAAAAATCAAAATAAACACTTATATTTAAAAATGTTAATAGTCATAAATTCACATATCAAAATAGACAGATATAAAAATAGATATATACACAGTAATATATCTATAAATCTATAAAGAAAATTAAACATACCTGTAAAGAGAATTGAAGAAACTTAAACAAAAGAAAAGAATTTAAAAAATTTAAGTGATAGATGGGCGTGTGTAGGGAGACAAAGGAAATTAGAGAAGAAATGCAAAAGTTTTCTAGCGGTGGTAAGAGGATTATAAAGAGAGAGAGAGGAATTTTGAAAAGAACGTGACTCTTGAGTTTTAAATTTTTATTTTTGTTTTATTTCTAACTATTCTTTAATGAATCTTTTATTATAATTCATTTCAAATGGGCAGAATACTATGTGGAGAGAGAAAGACTCTTTTAATAAAACATTTATTATTATTCATTGCAGATGGAGAGATGAGAATTTGTTTTAAAATAAAATCAAAATTCTATAAAAAAAAGAAAAAAGAGAAAGAAAAATGGAGAGCAAATAGTTATGTCATGTAGGATGAAGGCGAAGGAGGTGAGGAGAGAGAAATACATGATTTTAGTATATAGTAATAAAATCAAAATTCTATTAAAAAAAAAAGAAAATAGTGAACAAATAGTTATGCCGCGTAGGATGATGGTGAAAGAGCTGAAGAGAGAGAAATACATAGTTTTAGTATATAGTATAGATATGATATCTTCATTTTTGAGTTTTAAGAGGACGTTTGGAGTGATGAAAAGTGATAAAATTTGATAAAAGTTGTGGGTTCGTAATTTATATAGTGAGATGAAAAGTGAATAACTTTAAAAGATTTTTAGTATTTTTTAATGGTTTTCATAGTTTTTTAAACCTCCAAACGGAGCTTAAATTAGTAAAAGATATTAGTACTCTAAAAAAATTTTCATACGCTCTTTATTGTGAGTGAATATTTTCTTTAAAGATGGGGTGTTAGAAACTTGGATAAAGTACAAAAATCAACCCTACACTTTACCATCGGTCTCACTTTGGTCCCATTAGTTTCAATTGGAATAGTTAAATCCCCATACTTTTGATCAAACAGTAATGTAATCCTTTCATCTGCTACCTATTAATTGCAACCATTAGGACGAAGGTAAAATCGTTAACTCTTTAAAATTTTCTTATTTTTTTCACTGTTTTTCATTTTTCGATGACTTTTTCTGCACCATCCGACTTTTGGTGACATGCATCGGACCCTATGCTCGTTGGCCTTTCTCCTTCAATCCTAAGTGGTTGGGCTTGATTTTCTGGCGACCTAATAGCCACCATGACTACTAAAGAACCCCTAGATTCGTCGTCTAACATTTTAGATGATGTGAATGCAACTTTCAGTTATATTTTGGCCTTTTTTTTTTATCATCTCATGGTGAGTTTGGTACCCTCCAATGTGAATATTAGTTTGGCCACCTCTTTTCTTTCTCCAATTGCAACTCAAGCGAGACCTAACTCTATTCACGTTGTTGGTAAAGAAACTAAAGTTCCTTTTGGATTGGTTCATGCCCATTCGAATTAAGATGAAATTCTTGCTCATTTTACTTATTTCAATTAAATTTATTCAATGATTTATGCTAAGGTTAAAGAGAGACTCTTTGTTTTTGTTCAATCGGCATTGGGAAATAATTTCAAAACTGCTAGCATTATTCTGGCAAATTCCAGAATGGATTTGGCCCCAAAAAAACCCTTCAATTGGCCTCCAAAGCTTCGGCCTTATTCTTCCTATTTTTTTGGTGATTTCGATGACTCAAGTGACCTTTGTTCAGGCAACCGATCCAACTTTTGGTGCCGACACCACTCTACGTTGGTAGCCGACTGGCAACCTCATAGTTTTTTAGCTGCCACCCCATTTTCCTCAAACTCTAATCTTATAAAGAAATAACGGTGTTACCATCGCCCCCAATAGTTGCAATTAACGAGCAACAGATGGAAGAACTAGTTTGACCGGAAGTGTAAGAATTTGACTATCACAACTAAAATTAGTGAGACTAAAGTAAGACCGAGGATAAGGTGTAGAGGTAATTTTTGTATTTTATCTTAGAAATCTTTTTTTTTCTAAGTTTCAATAATATTTCCCTTCTAAATTTATAAAAAACGTTAAAAATTTTTAAAAATTATTAATTTTTACCTTATTATGCAAATAAAGAAACTGTAACATTTATTTATTTTTATTTACTTTACCACTCTACACCATAAACGGTAGGAGGAGATACTTTTATTCATGTTCTTGGGGAAAAGGACAGCTTTAATTCCCTTTTTATAGTGGCATACAAAATCAGAAGTGGAGTCAATGATAGTGGTTGAGGTCACGTTCCTCCGCCTAGCTCCGTCTTCTGGGGTCGGAGAGAAGCCCACAGCCGCTACCCATGAGTGCGCACTAGGTGAAGCCCACCCCGTGGCCCTAACCGGCAAAGAACCACGAGGAGGTAAACCAGCCTAGGCAAACCCTGGCTGACCGGCTCAACCGAGAAGGCTGTTAGATGGCCCTCCACAATTAGAGGAATGACTGCCCCCAAGAGGAGTCGAACCCGAGACCTATTGGTCCCAGACCCTTCAACTCGCCATCCGAACCAACTCGACTACCCCTTTCGGGACACGCCTAGCTCCGTCTTACTTTTTATGAATATGGACATAGAGAAATTATTCATGGATGGAATTTCAAAATAAATTTAGTATGGAGTTATTTTTGGGCCAAATTTGAGTTTACATGTATATGTTCAAATCCGTCTGACTATGTTTACTTTTACTAAATAATTAATATTATTTTAAATATATATATTACATATATAATGCATAAAATATTTATTTTTGACTTTATAGACTTGCTTGAATTTATTTGTTCTAGAATTACACTGAAATCTTATAGAAGTACGAAATATCGTCAGGCCAAGATTGAACGGAGCATATAATTTTATCAAAGGTGGAAGCATGTTGAGGTAAAAGGGAGCAAGGGAACTCCTTAATTTTAAATGTGAAATTATTAAAATATTTTTATTATTTTATATTTATTAAAATAATTAAATTAATTTAAAACTAAGTTATTTTGATCTTATTAAAAAATTAAGGTTGGTATAAAATTTTTCAATATAAAAATAATTTATAAGAATCAAATTTAAATATTTTTTATGAAATAAAGTATATTTTTCACTCTACTATTGAATATTTTTATACGTAACATCAAGAAATATAAGATATAATATAATAAATTTTAGGATAAATTACATTTACCTCCCTTTAATATTTAGGTAATTATATTTAGCACCCACAACATTTAAAAGTTACACTTACTTCTCTTATTTTGAAATGCTATTAATATTGACTTATTAGATTTGAAATGTCGTTAACATTAAATCACTTCCGATAAAATCAACTATTAAAACTTAACAAAAAAAATATTAAAATAACTAACAATTTTAGATTTTTTCCTATTTTATTCCAATTTCTCTTACATTTTCATCAGTTTTCTTTTCAAAAATTTTTTAAAAATAAGTAAAAACAAAAAAAAAATTGAGAAATTTTATAAAAAAATTAACAACATATGAGAGAAGGAGTGGTAAAATAAGAAAAATACCTAAAATTTTTTTCAATTTGACATTTTATATTAAGTTTAAATGACTGATTTTATCAAAAAGTAATCAGTGTTAACAATATTTCAAAATAAAGGAAGGCAAATATAACTTTTAAATGTTGTTGGTGCTAAGTGTAATTACTCAAATGTTAAGAGAAGGTGGATATAATTTACCCTAAGTTTGATAAAAAATAAAACTTAATAATAATTATATTTTTTAATAATGAAGGACATTTCTATTAAATATAAGCTACTGCTAAAATTATCAGTTGATCCATTAAATCGTGAAAAATATATTAACAAGTTTAATATTAAAGAATAATTTTTCACCGATTTAATATTAAAGAATAATTTTATCTCCTTTGAAAATAATATTATTTTCCTCTTACATTTAATTCTAATGTAACTCATTATCTTTTCCTTTAGGTCCACGTATATTTGCTAGAGTTGAATACGGGATAAGGACATGTTACCCGTGTGCCCTAAAAAAGAAGTGTTTGATTTGCAATTGTTTAACTGGACATTAAATCCATTCTAGATTGGATCGGGTAGATCGACGGATTAAAGAACCTAGGGGGTTGTGATATTATTTATATCCCACCCTCATATTTACTTTTCGCTAAAATCTAAAGGTTTAAAATTATTTACTGTCACATCTCACGTCAAAATACATTTTTTATCACATCAATCAAACACAAAAAATATAATTTCATATAAAAAATTAATCTTATATTATATTTAATCTCATATATTATCCCATACTATTAGTTATACTCCATCATCCGACCATTTCAATGAAACATAACCTAAATGTTCAGTGCTTAGTTCCCCAGTGAAAATCTTCTATTCGCCCACGTTACCTCAATTCTTTTGTTAGTAGTAATATTGTTTTTAAAAAAAAAGTTAAACAATTAAAAAAATTTTAAAATTTTTTAAAAAAATATTTATTTTTTTTTACTACGTAAATTATGAGTCTTACCTCATTTGTTACCACTATAAGCAAGCTCAAGTCGCACTTTCGCTGTGTTTTTTTTTTTTGGGGGGGGGGGGGAGGGGTTTGGGGGGGGGGGGGAGGGGTTGCAACCGCCGTTTTGAACGAATGAGAGAATGAGTCTTTTTTTTTTTTTTTCTGGTGGTATTTGAGAATGAGTCTGTTTGTTGAGACTGTTTCGAGAAAAAGAAAGCATTTTTTTGCGGGGCATTAAATTTTGAGAAAACAAAAAACAAATTTTCAAGCAAAGGAAACCAAACACGGCGTTGCATCTTCTTCTTAACGGTCTCTGCGGGGCGACGATCAAACCTTGTGTTGAATAGGAAACTGTAAATTAGAACTAAACTTGAAACAAACAAAGGAACAAACTTCAAATGCTTTTGTTATAATACAATCCATGTGTGGTCGTTATTTCGAAGCAATCAACCCATTCAACTGGCCAAACTGATCCAATTCTTCGTCCTTCATTCGCACTCTATTCTATTCAATTCATCAAAGCCACAATTCGAATGATTTTATTTTATTTTATTTTTTCTAGGGTTTTAGGTTAACATGGTTCGATCGAAGTTGGGTTTGGGATTTGGGTTTTGGGCGATCGTCTCAGTCTTCGTAAGAGTCGAATCCAAGTGCCACAAAGGGTGTCCCTTGGCTCTGGGCTCGTACTATGTCTCGCGAAACTTGACTCTCACCTTCATCGCCAACGTGACGAACAATTCGGAACAAGACATTATGAGCTACAACGCTGAAGCAATTACTAACGAAAACTTCATTGAGGCGGATACAAGAATCAATATTCCCTTCAGCTGCGATTGCATCGCCGGCAACTTCTTGGGTCACGTGTTTCAGTACAAGGTTATTTCCAACGATACCTACGACAAGGTCGCGACTAGGGACTATGCGAACCTGACCACGGCGGCGTGGTTGGAGAGGTTCAATAGCTACCCCGCGAGTCAGATTCCCGACACCAATGCGCAGCTCAATGTGACGGTGAACTGTTCTTGTGGGAACAGTTCGGTTTCCAAGGCTTACGGTTTGTTCATCACCTACCCACTTCGGCCAGGCGAGTCTCTGGAGTCAATTGCCTCTCAACAGAACCTGAGCGCAAGTTTGCTGCAGAGATACAACCCAAGTGCGAATTTTTCTGCTGGGAGTGGCTTGGTGTACATTCCGGGCAAAGGTGAGTTTTTCGTTTGGTTAGAAAGCTTTTTCTTCCCGGTAGAGTTGAAAGATTCAAATGAACATTTGTTCTTGCTTGTGTTTCAATCATGGGAATAATATGATAGATTTGAGAATTCAAATTCTTTAAAGTTGTTAGAATTAGGGGAGGCAATTGCGTTGATGCTCGTGTTCGGGTTAATACAATGATTCGAATGAACATTTGTTCGTTGATCCTTGCGCTTTTTGCAATCATGGGAACAATAGGATAGATTCGGAATTGAAATTCTTTAAAGTTGCTAGAATTAGGGGAGGCAATTGTGTTGACGCTCGTGTTTGGATTAGTACTCGTGATTTATGTTCAAATATGGGTGTTAATTAATCAAACTGAATTGAGTTGTAGGATGTTTGAATTAGGCTTGTTAAATTTAATTAGCTTAAACTATTGGCTCAGGTTTGGTTCTTTTATGATTCAAGTTGAATTCGAGCAACCTTAACTCAAATTGAGTTTGGATAATTTGATATTTTATACCATATTATCAAGAATTAGTTTCTCGAGCTAAACTCTAGTTTGGTTCGGTAGTATACAACTCAATTTAAGAAAGCCTTAATTCCAAATTAGTTGGATTCGGCCATATGAATTTTTGTCATCTATTTATTTCTATCACGAATTATGGTTTTTGTGAGGTTATATGAAATTAGTTCTTTCCTCACCATTGCAGTCCACCTTTTGTCCCTTTACTACTTCTAATTGAACCAGCTCATGTTTTCGTATTGGTGCATCCCTAGGTCTACGTTGGAATGATCAAATCATCTTAAACAACCTTCTATTAATCTCTTTTCTGTCAGTGCCTCATCAACTTTCTGTTGGATATATTTATTTATTATCATATTTTTTATTGTATTATCATGCATCCATCTTAGAATTTTTGTTCTTGCTACACTCATCTCATGAAAGTGTTGCTTCTTAATTGCACTACACTCTATTTCATAAAACATAGTTAGTCTTACAACCATCCTATAATATATATATATATATATATATATATATATATATATATATATATGTCTATTTTAATTTAATAGGTATCCTGTGATCACATAAAAACACCAAAGGCACTTCTTCATTTTAATCATCCTGCATGAATCCTATGGATAATGTTAAGTTATCAATTGTCCTAAAAGTTTAAACTGTTAGGAAATAGGCTCAATAATATATATCAAGTTATTTCAACACTCTTTCTCGTATGCAGTCTTAATTTGCACGTGGAGCAGAGACAACCAAACCAAATCGAATAAAGTGCACTAGTATAAACAAAAAAAGTGCATAATAATAAATGGGAAATAACAAGATTTGAACGACCTAGAATAAGAACTCTGATACTATGTTAAGTCACCAATTGTCCCAAAAACTTAAGCTGTTAGGAAATGAGTGTAACAATATATATCATGTTATTTCAACAATTAACATCTGCTTGGATCCCTCCATTTGCATAAGTAATTGATCCAAGATATCTAAAATGATAACTTTTGGGGATTTCATGGTTCTCAATTTTTACTATGTCCTCATTTATAGTTTTATATTACTGAATTGACAATGTATATACTCTAGTTAGTCTTATTTACTTTAAAATCTCTCGATTCTAAAGTATGTTCTCAAAGTTCTAATTTGTTATCAACCTCAGACCTAGTTTCATCTACCAATAAATATTATGATTATTATTTGTGAACAACATATGCTCAAGGGTATCATCTTGAATATATTTAGTAATCTCATCCATAAATAAAGTAAAAAATAAGGGTTTAAATCGGATCCTTGGTGCAGGCCAATTGTGATTGGAAAATCATTTGTATCACCTTCAACAGTTCTTATCCTAATAATTGCTCTATCGTACATATCTTTGATCAATTTAATATATTTCATGGAGACTCCTTTCTTTTCCAACACGAACTATAAAATTTCACTTGGAACCCTACCACATGCTTTCTTTCAGTCAATTAAAATCATGTGAAGATCCATCGTCTTTTCTTTGTAATTTTCTATCAATATTCTTATCAGAAAAATAGCTTCCTTTGTAGATCAATCTACAAGGCAAAAAACCAAATTGGTTCTTTGATATTTTTATCAGACATCTTAGCGTGATGTTAATCACTCTCTCCCAGACTTTCATAGTGTGATTCATAACGTTAATGTCCCAACAGTTGTTACTCTCTCGGATATTCCCTTTATTCTTATAGATTGGCACTAATACACCTTTATTCCATTTGTTAGGTATCTTATTGGTATGCAATATTGATGTTGGATTGAATATTGAAAGAAGAAGAAAGAAGTAATGAAGAAGAAGATGACAAATATGAAGATTAGGAGAGAGAAGAAGAGAGGGAGGGGAAGAAAAACAAGCCACGCAGGCTTCAGTTTAATATTTTTTTATTCATTAAAAGTCTGCATAATACTTGCAATCCAAGTCTTCATGTAGGCATTCAAATCAACTATCTAAGGAAATCAAATCAAATCCTAAAGATAATATAAAATCAAATAAAATCAAATTCTAAAGATGAAATAAAATCTAATCCTAATAATATGGCAATAAAATCTTATTAAATTAAAATCTTAAATGTTTAATTTGCAGAATTATCTAATACTAATAATATGAAAATAGAATCCAATTGGATTAAGAATCTTAAATATTTAATTTGCATCATTCTCGACTTCGTCGAATTGAAAATTTGTGTACTTTTTCAATCGCTAGGCCACGAACAGAGCGGATGTTTAAGTCGTTCTCAAAGCTCATGGACTTGTGTAAGAGGTGGCATAAACCTAGTGTCTCCACCAAGTCTCCTGAGGAGAAAGAAACGTGATGTCAATAACAGAACTTGCAGATGTTGAGAGAAGACAAAAAATGCATCAACTTGTGGGAGAGGCTTAGTTGTAGGAAAGACAAACTTCATAAAAGCACCGTAGATTTTAAGCATACTCTTTAACTCAAGGCATGGAATAGTACAAGCAAAGACTTCAATGATGCAACTAGAAGTCGCCACAACTTTATGAAGTGGTGTAATAGAATAAGGCGTTCACATCAACCAATTCGCTTATGAATTGGTCATTAATCTCGTCATCAGAAAAATAGAAGTCATCAGGATTAGGTTTATAAATCACCACTTCAAGGTGATCATCATCTAACTTTCTCTTCTGTTTATCAATGATCTTGGGAACATCTATGAAAGCACTTGATGGAGGAGAAGATAAAACTATATTTGACGTTTGGGTTGAATAATGGTCATTCCTACGATGTTACACTAGTTCTCAATCTGGGTTCCTAGGCCTATTACGTTCCTCAATTGCGTCCATCCTAGTAGTTAACTGAGCGTAAGTATTGTGCATTTGAGTGGTAAGTCCTTGAATTGCTTCTGTAAAGCTTGTTAGTTGGGTTTGCATTTGGTTTTCCGCCATTTTGCGTCCGAATAGGTAGTTGGTTGTGTACTGTTGGCTTGAAAACTACAAAAATCGATTGAAAAGTGTCTTGGACAGATTCTAGAGGTCGATGGAGGGCCACTAGAAAGTCGCCGGTCAGTCGCCGGAGTTTGGCTGAAGGTCGCCAAACTCTAGTTTGGGTCGTTGGCGATCGTGGGTCCAACATGCGCTCACACGCGCTATAAGAAGATAACACGAGTGGTCTTTGTATTTGCTTAAACCAACAGCTAGGTTTTTTGGACTATGATGGCAGCCAACGAGGTTCTTGTTGATGTCGGTTGGTGTTGCCGGTGGCTGGAGGCTGTGTAGTGGTTGTTCGACAGTGGTTTGGTTCTTTGATCTAGACTGTACCTCAACCAATCAAATTTGCTACTTTGATCACCGAAACTTGAGTTTCGATCTTGATGGTTCGAGATGAACAGTAGGGTCTAGGGCTCTCGATATTGAATAAAATATTAATTTGAATAAGGTTTAGAGATCGAGGTTTTGTTTTGATACCAAAGTTGATGTAGGATTGAATATTGAAAGAAGAATAAAGAAGTAAAGGAGAAGAAGAAGAAGACAAAGAAGAAGATTAGGAGAGAGAATAAGAGAGGGAGGGAAAGAAGAAAAAGCCACACTTTCAGTTCAATATTTTTTTTATTTATCAAAAGTCCGCATAATACTTACAATCCAAACCTTTGTATAGGCATCCAAATTAATTATCTAAGAAAATAAAATCAAATAAATATCAAATC
Source organism: Vitellaria paradoxa (assembly GCA_019916065.1). NCBI lineage: Eukaryota > Viridiplantae > Streptophyta > Magnoliopsida > Ericales > Sapotaceae > Vitellaria > Vitellaria paradoxa. The sequence continues at coordinate 21,543,982 of CM034234.1, read as the reverse complement.
TGAAAGATAAAATAGAATCTAATCCTAATAATATGGCAATAAAATCCTATTAAATTAAAATCTTAAATATTTAATTTGCATAATTATCTAATACTAATAATATGAAAATAGAATCCTATTAGATTAAAAATCTTAAATATTTAATTTGCATCAAATATTCTATCAAACAATTTAGTCAGCCAAATTATGTCATCATCCCCTAGACACTTCCATACTTCAATCGGAATACCATCTTCGCCTATGGTTTTACCTATCTTCAGCTTTGGTTCGGGTTATATAGGGTTCGTTTGATTTGCTAAAAAATGCTGAAAAACTCTGAAAATCTCTAAAAACCTATAAAAGTTATTCACTTTTTATTTCACTGCACGAATTACGAACTCACAAATTATTTCATTTTATCTCACTTTTTATCACTTCAAATGCACCTATAGTATGACAAGCTTAAAATTGTAGTTTAATTTTGGTTCATTTATGTTTCAAATTGAGTTTAAGCGAGCCTGTGATTGAATCGAATTTCGAGTAGTTTGGTTCATTTTACAATCCCATGTTCAAATCTCTCAAAATTTAATGAACATGTGAAATATTTAATTTATTTCAAAATTTTGTTAAATCGTATCAATTTCAGATTAATATATTTGTGTCATGTTATTTTTTTTTGTTATCTCTCAATAATTTTGGGTTTGTGTCTAATATTATGACCACTTTGAATATATAATTACTTTAAGCATAAGTAATTTTATGGCAATTAATTTTAATATGTAGTTGGTTGGAGTCCCATTTAGCAATTTCAAACAATTCCAAATGTAAACCTTTTCTGTTTGCAATATTATAGTAGTTGTAATTATTGGTGGCTTTCCTAGAAGGAATTTTTGGTATTGTTTGGGAGGGTTGGGGGAAAGGAAAAAGTTATTTTTCATGGTGCTGCTAATATTTGCTGGTAGGTTTCTACTTTCTATCCATTTGGCATGAACTGGGTTGGTCGCAAAACTGAGGAATGGAAGAATAGGCTTCAGCACAAATGTGAAACAAGGTTGTTTTAAGTTTTCAAAATACATATTAACATTGTCTTAGGAAAAGGTAGTCACATTGTAACTTTTAAAATGTTATTCTCATTTTTTTATGATATTTTTGCTGAATTTTGTCAATTTTTCTGCATGACAAACTTGAGTCAAAATGTTATGTAGGACACTGACTGATTCAAAATTTTATTTCGTTCAGATGAACCACAAAAACATGCATCATCATCAATTTGTTATTCATTTTCTATAAAACTTCAAGATTTTTATTTAGAGATCTCCTAATTCTTTGCAGATATAAGTGGAAACTATCCACCCCTGAATTCCAGGTAACTTTTCTCTTTGCAAATTTGATGTGCTTGTAACCTGTAAGCTTGATTAATTTTGCTTGTTCTGGTTTGACCACCTATAAGTTTTAATATCTAACCTATTGATTTTTTCCCCCTTTTGCAGCACAAGTGGTCTGGCCTTCTTCACTGTTGGTTCAATATTGACTTTCTTATATTTCCTACCACAATGCAAACATGAGATGATAATTTGGAGCTTTGCCTCATTTAAGCAGGATTATCAAGTGGAGCCATAGCTGGGATTTCTGTTGGAGTAGCAGCGCCACTATTATTGGCAGTTGGCATATACATTGGGTTTTACAGGAAGAAGAAAATGCTGGACAAACTATTGCTTTTAGATAGACCTGATTATCAATCTCTTCAAGCTGCAAGGGGTAGGTCTATTTCCTCTCTTTTCCACTTTTTGTCTTTTTTTTTTTAGACATGCAATTTTGAAAGGGCTCTTCACATATATCTCCCAACTAGAAATTCTCCTTTTAACTCATTTTACCTTGCGCGGATGACCAAGATCAAATCTGAAAACTGCGAAATGCTGTGCACATTGATCACTGTGTCTTTCTCTGGAAAGCTAGTAATCCCTTGGTTATTTATTTCTTTTTAATACGATATATGTTCAGTTCATCAAAATTAGAGAGTAGGCTGCTTTCTAAATCCATGTATAAAATTTGTGAGAATTTTTGATGTGGTGGAAGGTGGTCGCCTTGGAGAATCTGAAATGGTATCCGGAAATTTCATATGTATTGAGAGTATTAATTGCTGCTGTTTGTACCTTTGATTTCTGTGATATAATGTAACATATTGTATGGGGTATACCTATTTAGCCTGTTAATCTTGATTCTTGAGACACTATTAGGGTAATTGATTGGAAATTGCCGGTGTTTCCTACATTATATTTTCTTTTACATTCTTGCATGGGTTGAAACATATTCAAATTTCTGTACTTCCTCTGCTTTTCATGCTGCAAAAAATGAGACTAAAAAAGAGTATCTACGTCACTTGTATATTTTCCCTTCACTTGCGAGTTAGCTCCTGGAAGTACTTTGGAGAAAGCTGTGGACTCCAGTGGCGTTCCCGTTAGTGCTTCTCCAGCTACAAGCATAACCGTGGACAAATCTGTGGTGTTTTCTTACGAAGAGCTTGAAAATGCAACTAATGGCTTCAGCATAGCTAATAAGATTGGTCAAGGTGGCTTTGGAGCTGTTTACTATGCTGAGCTGCGAGGCGAGGTATGTAGCTATCAATCTGTCATTTTGCAATAAAAATAAAAAGAAAGGGATATCAGAAAAATAATACACTGTATCCTACAGCTGTAAAGTTAATATAAGCTACTTTATTTCTAATTACCAAAAAAAAAAAAAAAAAAACTTTATTTCTGAGCCTCCAACTGGCTTCTTACTCAAGAGAGCAGGTGCTTATACAAAGATCTCCTATTGTCATTCTCCGTTATTCCATGTACAAAAGTGGAAAAAATTGTGAATTTCAAAGGATGGGAATCTTGGGAGAAGAAACACCAATGTTTACAAAAATTATAGAAGCAAGAATTTGCAATCTCAGTAACAAAGGAAGGTTGGTCTGAAATCAGTTTTGGGGGCAATGCTCAACTTGTTATTTAATGCTATGAATGAAAAACTTCTGAATTTCTACTGGTCCACCACCTGCTTTCCCAGAGCTGTGCTAACCTACAACCCTCAATGGCAAAGTTTTAACCCTAAGCTAGCAAACACTGCTGCTGATGACCTTCCAGCATGAGCTTTGAGGATTGGTTTTCTGGGATGTCTTTTGGATCAGATCCCCTTTCCATATGTCGGACAGTGGATGTGGTTTAAACTTCATCTCTAAGTATTTGGTTTTGGTTTTTGTTGTTTCCTTCCTTGCTTTGTCTGGGTTTCTTTCCCTTATTCTTGTTTTATTTTGGTTTGGTTTCTTCTTTGTTACGTTTCTACCTTGCATTATCTTTGTTTTTTTTTCCTCTTGCTCCTGGCTAGCAATATATAGATAAATAATTGTGTGTACATAATACATGTAGAAGCAAAGGTTGGAGGTGCAGATTGTTACTGGTGTGCAACCTGCTTAGAATAGTATAAAGAAGAATTCTGTAGTTTGCTTTGATCTGCACATGCCAAAACAAATTATACTGGTTTATAATTGCTACATGTAAGATTTGTGAATTTAAGGATTTCTGTTTTGTGATGGTCATTTAGCTGCAACTCTAGATGGATGTGATCAACGTATTATATAGCAAGCCTTAAATAGCTGGGTTCATTTCATTGTTAGTTTGGGCCTCAGTCTGGCAGGGGGATGGTTTGTGCAAGTGAGGTAGTAGGTTCATGCTGAACCAATTAAGGTAGATTGGCTTGTTTGGTGGATTAACCAAACTTCTTTATACTTTTGGAGTCTTTCAAATTGAGCACAGTTTGAACTCATAGTCGATTTGCTAATAAACATTCTATGAATACAGGGTATATACTGTCAATCTGACAGGAGAATGGGTTGGGCAAGTAGGTAGTAGGTTCAAGCCCAAATTATTGAGAACAGTTTGAACTCATAGATGATTTGCTAATAAAATTTTCTGAATACGTAATGGGATAAAAAACGAAAATTTCATAGATTTTGGATCTCATTTTGTTCCAAAAGTTGGCATTCCACTATTCAGCATTTTACAACCTTAAAATCTATTGAATGGGACAAAATAGGACAATTGATTGACAGATCAGTTAACTCTTGGCCTTCTCTTGGTTAGTGTAACTGGTGGCTTGAAGAAAGCATAGTCTGCCACATCTCTTATGGTCTGCAGCTATGAATCTTAAATTGCCCTTTTGTCATATCTCTTCCACTTTACAAAACAGAGTATTGGACCATTAAAAAGCAACACTCATAAGATAGTGTGGTGGAAATGAGGATGATAAAATGGGTGTGTTGTAATACAAGAAAAGATAGGATAAAAAATGTATATATTCGAAAGAAAATTTAGATGGCACTGATAGAAGAGAAGTTGAGAGAAGGTCGTTTAAAATGGTTTAATCATCTTCAACATAGACCTAGAGAGGTATCAGCGCAGAAGAGTAAGTTGATTCAAGTAGAAGGGATAAAGAGGACAAAAGGTAGATTGAAGATTATATGGACCGAAATTATGAGGAAATACCTAATTTTACATAACCTTATACAAAACATAACACATGGCAAAAACGAATGGAGAAAGAGAATTCATGTAGCCGATCCCAACTAGTTTGTGATTAATTATGGGATTAAGGGTTTGTTGAGTTGAGTTATATCTCTTCACTTTATGTATGCATCGTATGTGGATTTTATAGATGCTATTTCTACATAGATTGGCAACCTTAATTAGGTGCTGTTAAATAGTTTTGTGTTGATTTCTGATGCTAAATATCTTATATTATCTGTTCTAATTTCTTCTGGGTAAATCTGCAGAAAGCTGCAATCAAGAAGATGGATATGCAAGCTTCAAATGAGTTTTTTGCTGAGCTAAAGGTTTTGTCAAATGTTCATCACCTGAACCTGGTAATACCTCTAGCTTCCTCAATGAACATGTTTTTTGTTTAGTTGGTGTTACTTTTCTTTATGCAAGTATATAGGACAGTTTCATTTGTCTCACTTCACTAATATTATCATGAGAGCCTGAAAAGCTCGCCATGATTGAGGTGTTATTGCGTATTGGCTGAAATCAATGTGACTATAGTTTAATTATAGGGGTAATTGTTTTTTTACTCCTTATATCTACGGTGAAAATCACTTATACTCCTGAACTTTAAAAATTTATCTTTACATCATTTGTTCTTTGAATTAAAGTGAAAACGTTAAAAAATCCGTCAAATATAAACGGTTTTGACTTTAAGTGAGTTTAAAAATTGCATTTATACCCCCTATGCTTTATATTACCTACACTTACACCCTTGATTTCATTTAGGTTTTTACACTTACACCCTTGATTTCATTTAGTTTTTAATGGGTATTTTTGTCTTTTCACTTAAAACTTTAACACTGTTTATAACTTCACTTTAATTCAAAGTATAAGGGATATAAACGTAAGTTTTTAAAATTTGGGGGTGTAAGTGATTTTCATCTTAAGTATAGGGGTAAAAAGGCAATTATCCCTTAACTGTATGACTAGAAATAATTTACGCTCATCTATGGCAATGTGACATGGATAAATGCCATGGTAACTTTGCCAATAACATCTAAAAGGGGAAAAAGGGAGATGACTATTTAGAATTTAATCGCATATGGCGTTTCAATATGTTGATTTTTTACAGTGCAAATTTATTCTGATGGAAATTTTAGGTTTTGTGTGCGGGATTATTAATTGACTTTTTATTTTATTTATTTATTTTTTTTTACTAATTGATCTTTCAAATATAAGTGTCAATTTTTCAAGTAGATATGCTTGTGCATATGTATATATATATATATGTATATATCTGGACATCACGACTGATTTGGCATCTAATGCAGGTTCGCTTGATTGGGTTTTGCACAGAGAACTCTCTCTTTCTAGTTTATGAATTTATTGAAAATGGGAATTTAAGCGAACATTTACGTGGTTCAGGTGAGATAAGATGCACTTGCCAAGACTTTATCTAGCAGCTGTACTTTATGGTAATGCTGATGGTTATATTTATTTCTCCAGCGAGGAATCCCCTGTCTTGGTCTAGCAGGGTGCAAATTGCCCTTGATTCAGCAAGGGGACTGGAATATATTCATGAGCACACTGTTCCTGTCTATATCCACCGTGATATCAAATCAGCAAATATACTGATAGACAAAAACTTCCATGCAAAGGTCATGCCGATGCTCTCTCTCTCTCTCTCTCAATTCCTATTGTCACTGGCAATCGTGTAAAAGTGTCTGCTGAAGCTTAGTTTTTTTTCTTTTTCTTTCCTTTTTCTTTTGTGTGTGTGCGTGCATGTGTATGTGCAGGTTTCAGATTTTGGTTTAACGAAGCTGACTGAGGTTGGAAGTAATTTAATGCCTACGCAGCGTCTTGTGGGTACATTTGGATACATGCCACCTGAGTAAGATAACTTCTTTGTTCACTCATGTACAGAAAAAAGTATCAATTTCGGCATATTGACATCAGAAATTAATCATGGGCGTATGGATGTTTGGTTAAATGTGAGCTGCTAAAAGATCGAAGTTCATTTTGACAATTAGCAAATCTGGTGTTTTTCCTACTCTTACCTCATCCTTAATTTATGGTCAACCATTTTAAGTGAACCTGGAGAGTTTTTTTCCGTCTTCCGTTGGTATGTCTGACCCTAAACACAAATTTGGAAATCATTTTACTGACTTTGCACCAAAACATAGAGAGAAGCTGTTTGGAATGCTGACCCAGAAAATGCTCTCATGAAGGTCTGCTTCAAAATATTTTTCTTAAAATTAGAGATGATTGGTGTATCAAAATTATTTATTTTTATTATTATTGTTATTATTATTATTATTATTATTATTTTGATGAATACATCAAAATTATTCATCATATAATCCATGGATCACCAGATGCAACTGCCCCTTGGCATGAACCACTTTTAAGGGTTTGGGCACAAAGATATACGGCTTACTTTTGAATCAATCTCAATTATGTCTTCTTTATTTATTGAGGGGTCAGCAATACTAATCATTTTCACCATTCTGCTATTTCTAGTGTCACTTTGACGTAGTGGCGGGGTGTTTTGGTGATATATTGCTCGAGTACGATGAGTTGCTGTTGAATGCATAAGGACCAAAACAAGAACACAAAGTTTTAAGAAAATCTCAATTTGATTAATAACTTGAATGAATTGAATGAATAAAAAATATTAAGAAAGGGTCCTATTTGTAGAGAAAACTAATCCCAAAGTTTGATCCTAGGTTTTCTAAGAGTTTTTGTATCTAATTTAAGAAAAGAAATATAATATAAATTCCATAGGAATTATGAATAATCTTTGCCTTGAAATAAAAGAGAAATTAAGAATAATCTTTGCCTTGAAATAAAAGACAAATTAAATAAAACTCCTATACTAATCCTAAATATAATAAGAAAAGAACTATTCCAAAATAAAGTAGAAAAACCAGAAAATTCGAATAGAATTTAGATTTAGCACCTGCATCAATTCTCCTCCTAAAAATAACTCCACTCCGAAAATATAACGCAAGATCTAATAAGCAAAGAATCATCACAGCAAGGGCATTTAATGCAATTTCCTTTGCTGAAGACTAATTGACTGTCTCTTCTGTCTCATTCTCCTTGATCTCTTGAATCTCTTCATTGAGGGATATTCCTTTATCTGGATAGACTATTGTAGTTGGATATATCTTTCTTACATGCTGCTTGATTAGTATTTACTACTCTGAAGTAGATTGAGCCTACAATGAAGTCCTAGATTCTACTGGACACGATGTGAATGTTTTAGGACTTTCATATCTTGTAACATTTGATTGCATATATAAAATTGGAGTTTTCCAAACTAGAGATGCTATACCCTGCTATCAAAACAATGATAATAATCTGATTCTGAGTCTCTACAACTAGTATTCACCTCTTCGTGTTGAGCATTTATACATTGAACTCATCCTTGGGATGAGAGGCAAAGATTCTCCAAACTATGATCACCATTGTTTGGGCCCTTCATTGAACAGGGAGCATTAGGAAAAACCTTGTATATACTTGATGGGAAGAAAAAAAATTACGCAAGGCAAACTTGTGTTGATACTACTTGGCGCAGTGGTGGAGCGTTTGATGAGATATTGTTCTCGAGTGTGACTAATTGCTCTTAGATCCACATGAACGGGACATTGAATCCACAAGAATCAAACAAGGACACAAAGTTCTAAAAAGAATTCAATTTGATTAATAATTTGAATGAATAAAAAGTGTTTATGAAAGGTCTTACTTATAGAGAAAATTAATCCTAGTTAAGATACATATTTTAAGAGTTTTCCTATCCAATCTATGAAAAGAAATATAATATAATTCGCAGAGGGATTACAAGTATCCTTTGGTTTAAAATAAAAAATAAATTAAATAAAACTCCTATACTAATCCTAAATAAAATAAGAAAAGAAACTAATCCAAAAGAAACTAGGAAAACCAAATAATCCAAACAGAATCTGGACTCAGCATCCTACAACTTTTCTGCATTTTTCCCCCCATCTTTGTCCAGGACTCCAGGATCACCATGCCTCTCCTTTCCAGCTTAAGGGTGGACCACGCACAAGGCTCCTGCCTATGCCGGTTATGCGGGTTATGGGCAGGGGCAATGTAGGTAGTCTTACCCCCAGCTTAAAATAAATTCCTTCTTGCCTATGCTGCTGCTGAACTTGGATTCACATGACCACAATTGTCTTTCATTTTTAGATGGACTTGTTTCCATCTTTAATGAGCTTCTTGACGGATGATTGCTTTCTGCAATGACAAAAGCTCTGCATATATCTATCAGCTGGGAAGTTAAATTGAAAGAACTCAAATGTTGTGAAGCATGAGTCCGTGTATTAAACTGGAGGATTTGGTATATACCTAGTGTTGTCCTCCCACCGGCAGAATTGGGAGAGAAACATGCGGTGCAGAAATATCTTCAGTCTTCAACATACTGAGTGTTATGGGCATGGAAGCATCCTAGCACATCTAGAAACATTTGTTACAAGACCAGTCAGCCATTAACTGGTCCCAATTTTGCCTTCTTGTATTGAAAGAGATAGGTTTCATCGATGCGTGTTCTTATGTCAAACTCATGGATCAATTTTGTATCATCTGAATGCAGATATGGTCAATTTGGCGAAGTTTCTCCTAAAGTAGATGTCTATGCTTTTGGGGTTGTCCTCTATGAACTTATTTCAGCCAAGGATGCCATAGTCAAGCCTAGTGGTTCCATGGCTGAATCGAAGGGCCTCGTTGCTTTGGTTAGTTTTAGTCCTTTCTATTTTTTTTTTTTTTCCAATTATTCTTGAGGTTTGACATTCTTAAGCTACTGAGGCTTCTCGCCAGCATCTGGCCATTTGATTTCATCTGCAATGTGCCCCGGCTTGTCCTCAATGAGCTAATTGTCTCTGCCTCTTGACGCTTTACAGTTTGATGAAGCTTTTAGTCAGCCTGATCCGAGGGAAGGTCTTCGCAAGCTGGTTGACCCTAGGCTTGGAGATTCGTGCCCACTCGATTCAGTTCACAAGGTGATAGATATATATATATATATATATATATATATGTACCCATGTTTTCCTTCTTTTAACAAAATTCCCAGTTTTTCATTGTAGTGAATTTAGTTCTTATGAAACTATATATGGTGGCCATTTTGGTTGCAGATGGCTCTGCTTGCTAAAGCTTGCACCCAAGAGAATCCCCAGTTACGGCCCAGCATGAGGTCTATTGTGGTGGCGCTGATGACTCTTTCATCCTCGTCAGACGTTTGGGATGTTGAAGCTTTCTATAAAAGCCAAGCTCTTGTCAATCTAATGTCTGGGAGACAGTAGGCTGAGAGAAAGCGCAACCTTTACACGCGACTAGATTTGCCCTTTTGAAGATTTACGTGATTGCAAATCAATTGTAAATTTGTTAGTTTATTTGTACATACATTTTATACATATATATTATTTGTTTCCTGGGAGCACATGTGAGAAATCAGGAGGGTGAACCTTCATTTGTGATGTTGTATTCTAAAATAAGCCATAGAATAGTTGACGATCTGAACAAACCCTTTTATGGGTCTTCCTATGTTTTCCACCAGCAATGAGCAAAACGCTGTTATATGATTTGTATAGATAGATCTGTATATGTATCATCAGCATTTATGATGTTTGTGCACATGCAGAAGGATATGGTGGTGGTGGTGGTGGGGAAATTAGATTTTATGGGATTCTGTAAATTTAGCCAGTGATGATAGCGGAAGTGTGATTTTTTTTTTACTTTTCAAATGCTGCAGAATTCCTGGGCTATGTTTGGAACATGATTCATGAATTTGTTGCGAACAATATATATATATATTATTTTATTTTATTTTGTTATACTAAATCAAGTAAAAATTAATTTTTTAGACAAATATATATTAATTATCTTTGAATTCCCCCCCCCCCCCAAAAAAAAAATGTCAACAAATTTGATTTTTACCCTTCTTCTCCATTTTTTTCCTTCCACAAATTCACGCAAAGAATCAGAGCATTGGTAATTTACAGAATTGCAATCTCAATGGTGTAATTTTAGGACTGTTGTATTTCCTTTTTCTTTGCTTATGTTTTGTTATGTGTGTTTTGATTTTTTAATTTTATTATTTATGTTAATTTGTGTTCATGCTTTTAATTATCAGATAGAATCATATCAAAACCGTTAAAAGTAGTGAGCAAGTAATTAAATGATAGTTGTTAAATATGGATAAGGTTGAGAGAAGAAAAAAAAAAAACAAAAAAAACAAAAAGGTTAATTTGAAAATTATTTGTATTCCTAAACTTAAAACTTATCTTTTATCTTTGTTGTACTTATAGATTAAGCCATTACTAAGGAGTTAATTTATTCAGAATTCAGTTGACTGCTTCTATGGATAAGGTGGGGCGTCCTTGACTTAGCGTTATAGCACATAGGGCTTTGGTACTACTACAGCACTTCGCTAACTTGAAGCACCTTGGTATGAGAATCTAGTTTCGCTAATGCCTTGCATTGAGGTGTGGCTATAAGAAAGAGAAATTCCTAGTCAAGGCTGACTTTATAGTAGATGAAAAGACTAAAATGTTAAAAAGTCCGTAAAAATAATGATTTTAACTCTTAATAACTTTAAGAAAATACTCTTAAACTCCTTATCGTTTTTATTATCTCATTTACCTTTCTGATTTTGTTTGATTTTTAATGGATATTTGTGTCTTTTCATTTAAAAATTTAGCATCATTTATAATTTCACTTTAATCTTAGGTGGGAAAGGTATAAAAGTAGGTTGTTGAAATTCAGAGCTATAAGTTATTTTCATCTTAAATATAAGAATAAAAAGGTAACTATTCCTAAAAACAATTGATATAATTTTGATAAAAATAGAACACCAACGTCATGAGTGTTAGGAGTTATATAGATTTGTAGAGATTTGTAAAATTTTTATCTCATAATTTTTATAGTGAGAGAAAAAATTTTTATTTTATGGAGGTTTGTAGGATTTTGTTGAATTTTATTTATTTATTTATTTATTTATTTTGAGCACCAAGCACACACACTTAAAAACTAATAAAAGAAGTGAATAAATTTTTTCTTAAAAAAATTTATTTTATTTTGATAAAAGATATTCGGTGATGCAATTTGCTTCTTAGTGAATTATTACTATTACTACTACTATTGTTATTATTATTATTATTATTATTATTATGTTTCCACATATTGATTTGAGTTTGTCTATTGTTTCAATCATCATTATCATCATCGTCATCTTTTGAAATTAAGGGTAAACTATACATAAACTCTTAGACATTTAAGAAATTACACATAAACCTCTTTAACATTTAAAAATTATATTGATATCCCTTATTTTGAAATATTTGTAACATTTTACCCATTCCATTAATTTGGAGCCAACTCCGTTAAAATATTTATTGGAAAGACAAATTTACCCCCAAGTTTAATTAAATTAATAATAAATAATACAAATATAATTTTATACATATATATGCACACACACTAAAATGTCAAGGCCATGTTTGTTTGAGGGGATTGAATGATGGGGATAAATAATACTATGGATAAGATATGGTATTAGAAAAAAGATGGGATTAATTTTTTATATGGGATTATTTTTTTGGTGTTTGGTGGTGAGATATAAAGTGAGATAAAAGATGTGATTTGATATGTGATGTGATGAAAAATAATTTTAAACTTTTAGATCTTGATGGGAAACAAATCTGGAGATGGGATATTAATAATACCACACCCCGTTGGGATAAATCATCTGGCCATTTGAGGGAGAATTCATCCAATCCGTGGCACGGATTAAACAAAAACCAAAACAAACACGCCTCATGGTGAGTCTCACCGACAACCAAGCCAATCCGCCTCTCTCATCCAGCAAACAAACATAGCCCAAAGGTAACCGCCACTGGCCTCCGCCTGCGCCTTCGCCTCCACCAGTTGTCCTCTCCACAGTCCTCCAACCGTAGTCCCTGTAGTCACCTACTCCATTTCTCGGATCTTCAAGATTTTCTCTCCCATGCCCACCGTTCACTTGCTTTTTCATAGTTTTAGTATTTAAATCCAGTTTCAGGTTTTTTTTTTCCCACTCAACTTGAAAAACTCTCTAACTTGCCCAATCAAACACAATGCGGACAGCCCCTCTGTTTTGTAAACCAATGAGATCCAAAGACAAACCCAACAGTTGAAAATTTTCTATATTCCAGCAGTTGAAAATTTCATCCTAAAACAATTGGGTTCGATTCTGGTCCTCTGTCTAATTCATCAATATTGTTCGGCAGCAAAATTTACTGCCGGAACTGCTGACCACGCCAATCGGAAATGCAATCGACGACCTGCCGAACAAAGACAAAAGAAAGGTTACGGCCAGAGTGGAGGTCTCTGGCCGAAAAACCCTCCGATGCTTAAGTCAGCAAATCACTCAAAGAAGAAAGCTTTTCAGAAAAGAAATGAGTAGTAGCTTAAGTTGGCAATAGTCAGCTTACCTTAATTGTTCAGTGGAATATCCTATTTATAGTAATGTGAACAATAAATAAAATATACATGTGATCTGACATCATCCATGCTTCCGGGTTCCTTTTTTCCTTCCTTGCTTTAAATGCCTTTCACCGTCCATTTAATGCCTCATACCTTTCATTTAATACACCATGCCTTTCATTTAATGCTTCTGGTGGTTAAACACGACAATATAACCAGAATTTCAGGGTCAAACTGTCTTCCGGTCACATCCGTCAACTACTCATAACAAAAATGAACTGACTCAGTTACTTCCTCAGAAATAAATACCTAGTTCAGTCATAACTACGGTGCATTTATGGTTATGAGCCATCGTTAAGGCTGTGGGTCCCAGACCCAACATTTACTAGCCGCCAATCGATGGGCCGAACAAATTAGCTATTGAGGTATTCGGCTATAGCCACATAGCAACACATTGTCCATAGATGTTGAGGTTTAGGGTATCCTTTGGAATATTAACCTAAAGACACGTGTCCGTGTATAACACTCACGTGGAACTCTCGTGCCATCAATCAGCTGTTCGGCGGAACGCCACGTGTCACGCTGCAACGTGCTCGATGAATGACTACGTGGCTCACATAAATATGCTCGGCACTGGGCCACGTGGCGCCTTGACTATACTTGTTCGGCACTCCGTACGTCTAAGTATTATTTTGCCCAATATTTTGCCCTCACTCTGGTTGGAAAAAAATATTTTTTGAGCAGAGTAGCAGAGCAGAGAAGCCTTATCTAACCAATCTGTTCAATCTTCCCCACACGACTTGTCGTTTAGTATCCTCCTGACGCGCTTCAAATCTTATTGGACTCTTCTCTCTCCTCGTAGTAACACGCATAGTGCCCTTTCAGCTTTTCATCTGCCGCGCCGCTTACGCAGATCCCCAAATCCGGAGTGTTAAAACGTGAGTGGTCAAAATTTTAAAAATTGGGGCGGCAATAAATGCAATTTTTGCCGCTCGCTGCCTTTTCATTGGTGACGCTTCGATTGTCTCCCACAGATACACACACATATACATATATACTTGGGTCATCTTTTTTGCTTCCTTTCCGCGACTCGAGCCATCAAATCTCCTTTGCTTTTTTCTCTGAGTCTTCATCTTTTCGAGCCTTCATCCCTCCTGTAGATCTTCATTCCTGGTGAGTCAATCCCTTTCATCTTAAATCTTCCATTATGGGTAAACTCGCGAATGAGCTCAATTCTGAGGAAAAAATTAGGGTTTTCAAGAAGAAATACCAAATTCCTCAAAATGTAGACATCAAGCTCGCCCAAGAAGGCAAGCGCGCACCAGGGGAATTCCCCATAGTAGCCATCACTGAAGGTGGCCTTAGGTCCCCCCTACACCATTTTCTTCGCTTTATGATGAGCATCCTAGACCTCGGCCCTAGGAATCTCACCCACAATTTTTACAGGATAGTCAATGGGGTTATAGAGATAAATAAACGATACGGATTCCATATATCCGAGTGGGATCTACTTTCCTGTTACTCTATCCAAAAGGTGAAGAAGGATGAGAACAGGTGGTATTTGAAATCCCGACCAGAAAAAGCCTTGGTCCATATGCTGCCTGATACGATTAAGTTAGAAAGTGACCTGTGCCTCTCGCCATCGAATACCCTGCCAATCCAGTTCGAGAATCTCCTCCATTCGTCCCACAAATCCTCATTCCCAGCCTTGAGTTTCCTCAAGGCCGACCATTCACCATTCAAGACACAGCTTTCCATCACGCCGAGGAGTATCTCAAAGGTGTCCTCCCTCTTCGGGATGTCCAGGCCACGAGGAAAAATAAACTGGAGGACATCCACAAAACTTTGATGAAGAATGCCATATCTATAAATGTAACAAGGTTCCCCTTAATGTTTTCCCTTTATGAATATTCTCTTGCCATTATGCTCTTTCTGACTCTCTGCTCTATCTACAGACTTCTCTCTATACAATGGAGCTGATTGCTCGGAGCCAGGCCTTCGATGTCAGAGCCGAGCAAGATAGATCAGATATAAAGGATCTAAAATCAAGTGTACAGACTTTGGAGAAGGAGAAGAAAAATCTCCAATCCAGCAATGACGCTCTGGCAAAAGAGATGAGCCAGCTTCAAGATGAGAAAAAAGAGCTCGAGCAGCAGCTTAATACTGCCCTTGGCCAAGTAGCAGGAAGCAAAGCTCGCATGGAGTCCATGGACAAAATCTTACTCCGGAAAGACGAAGAGCTACTGGAGGTCAAGGGCCAACTCTCCAAGGCCGAGATTGAACTATCCTCTTCTAAAGTTGAGCGAAAGATGCTTTCTAAAGAGTTGGAGGTTTCTAGAGCCGAGCAGATCAAATCAAGGCAGGAGCTTGATAGCCTCCAAGCAGAGCTCGCGCTCAAAACTCGAGCTCTGGAAGAAAAAAAAATTGCCCTCCGAGGAGCCGAGGAGAAAGCTAAGGCTGACGTTGAGGCTCAAATAAATGACTGCGTGGAACAGATGAGGGATACTCATAATGACTTCTTCCTTGAGGGTTGGGAGGCTGCCATGAAGAAAAACAACATTGATCACACCAACCCCATATATACAGAGGTCCCTTATCCTGATCCGCAATGTCCGGTTCCTCAGTTTAGTTTCGAACGTCCACCTCAAACTCCTTCAATCCAAACTGCCGAAGAAACAATTGATTAATGTGAGGTTGAGGTGGATAGTACTACCTCCTAGGCACCCAAAGAGATTAATCTAGTTGTGGAGAGTGATCCCACTAAGGAGGGAGAGAAGTGAGACCTTTAGTTCCTTTTTGTTTTGCTCTTTATTCCGTTCAATTGTAAAGACGCGATGAACAATGTAAAACTTTTCATTTTGAATGAATGGGAATATTTCAGTCTTTTCTAATCTTGCTTTGCTTTTCATGTCTTTACTTCTTTAGAACTGTTGATGAACTGATTGAAGAATACCTTGACTTGGTTGCTGATGAAGTTATAGGAAGTGCAGCCGAAGAGTATCTTGATGTATTCTCACACGAGATAGCTACAAATCCTTATAATAAATGTTAATGCCTTGTCTTAAGTTTAGGATAGTCTCCTCAGTAGACAGCAATGTAAAGTATATTATAATTGTACTCTGAAATACGTAATAAAAACTTTCGAATTGTTTTCATACTTGCTTTCACCCATTGGGAGTCTACTTTTCTATTCATATGTTTTGTGCTTGTGTTGAAGTATGTACTTTCAATGAATTTTTATCAATAATCAAGCAATCATAAAATTTAACAGAACTGCTTTAAGCACCAAGTCTTTCAAGGATAACAAGTTCAAGTAATAAATTGATTTTCATTAAGTAACTTTAAGCTTTTGATAAAGAGGTATAACTTTAATAAATCTCGCATACCTGAATGAGCTCGGCTGTCCTCCAGCTTTCATATAGCAACGGAGGTGTCTACCTTTTGACAAAATTTCGCTTTTCATTTCCATGCCGAGCATCGATGAAATGAATCTTTATGTTATGAGGGCTTTTGCATATCAACACCGAGCTTCTTTGAAGTAATTCTTTCTGTTGTGAGAGCTTTTGCTTTCATTGTACCAACGCTAGGCAAACTGAGCGTGGCTTCTATCCTTTTCAATAAGCCAAGGAATTGAATCTCAGCTTAAAGAGAATGCTTGGTCAATAAATAAACCAGGATTGGACCAACATCAGAAGTGATGTAGCTTCTTTCTGTACCAATGGTCAGCAAGCCGAGCATGGCTCCTTTTTGATAATCCTTTTCAGAAAATCGAGGAATTGAATCCCAGTTTAAAGAGAGCTCCTGGTCAGTCAATAAACCAGGGTTAAACTAGCACCCGAAGGGTGCGGTTCTCTTTCTGTACCAACGTTCGGCAAGCCGAGCGTGGCTCCTTTTTGATAATTCTTTTCAGAAAACCAAGGAATTGAATCCCAGTTTAAAGAGAGCTCCTGGTCAGTCAATAAACCAAGGTTGAACCAGCACCCGAAGGGCGCGGTTCTTTTTCTGTACCAACGTTCGGCAAGCCGAGCGTGGCTCCTTTTTGATAATCTTTTTCAAAAAACCGAGGAATTGAATCCCAGTTTAAAGAGAGCTCCTGGTCAGTCAATAAACCAGGGTTGAACCAGCACCCGAAGGGCGCGGTTTTCTTTTCTGTACCAACGTTCGGCAAGCCGAGCGTGGCTCCTTTTTGATAATCCTTTTCAGAAAATCGAGGAATTGAATCCCAGTTTAAAAAGAATACCTGGTCGATAAATAAACCAGGGTTGAACCAACATCCAAAAGGATGTGGCATCTTTCTGTACCAATGCTCGGCAAACCGAGCATGGCTCCTTTCTGAACCACTACCCAAAGGGGTGTGGCATCTTTCTATTAAACAGGTAATTGTCTCAAGCTTTTACTTTATTTGCTTACATAAAAGAAGAGCTTTTCAGTGAATATACACAGTCTTTAACAATGAATGTACAACAATATTAATGATAATACAGCTTCAAATGGGCTATATTTCACGGTCTTTTGATTGGCTTTACTTCCATGTCAGTCAACCTGTAAGTTCCATTACCAAGCACTTCTGAGACGAGGAATGGTCCCTCCCAATTGGCTCTAAGCTTTCCTTCGGTCTGATCCTTTCTGCTTCCCATCAATTTTCTTAACATCAAGTCACCAGCACTGAATTCTCTATGTCTGACCCCTTTGTTAAATTTCCTCCATGTCTCTCGCTGGTAGTTGGCTAACCTTAATGTGGCAGGTTCCCTTCTTTCATCAATCAAATCTAGACTCACCGCCATGGCTTTATCATTCTCCCCTTTATCAAAGGCTAGAGTCCTGATGCTCGGCAGGCCAAGGCCAACTTCCAGCGGAATGACAGCTTCAACTCCATAAGCCAGAGAGAAGAGATTCTTCAGTTGATCTTCTAGGGGTTGTTCGGTATGTCCACAGCATTGATGGCAATTCATCCACCCATTTCCCCTTTACCGCCTCCAGTCTTTTCATGATACCCCTGAGAATGACCTTGTTTGTAGCTTCGGCTTGACCATTGCTCTGGGGGTAAGCTGGTGTTGAGTAAATATTTTTGATTCCATATCTAGAACAATACTCCCTGAATGGGGCACTGTCAAACTGTATCCCATTGTCAGAAATAAGTGTCCTAGGAATGCCATACCTGGTAATGATGTTCATCCAAACAAATCGAATGGTATCAGCATCTCTGATGTGGGCCAAAGGTTCTGCTTCCACCCATTTAGTGAAGTAGTCAGTGCCGACCACTAAAAACTTTCTATTTCCTGAAGCAGTGGGCAGGGGTCCCACAATGTCGAGCCCCCATTGAGCGAACGGCCAAGGACTGGTCAGCGGGCTGAGTTCTTGTGCTGGCTGGTGAGGTATGGGAGCAAACTTTTGGCATTTCTTGCACTTTCGAACATAGGCTTGAGCATCATACCCCATCTTCGGCCACTAATACCCTTGTGTAATAGCTCGGTGTGCCAATGATCTGCCCCCAGTATGTGCTCCACAGACCCCTTCATGTAGCTCATAGAGGAAGTCTTGTACTTTGTCAGGATGAACACAAAGAAGATAAGGGCCTGTGAAGGACTTTTTGTACAGCTTATGATTAGGAAAAAGCCAAAACCTGGTTACCTTTATCCGCAGTTTCTTTGCTTCTGTTTTGTCCGCAGGGAGAGTCCCATCCTTTAGGTAAACAATGATCGAATCCATCCAAGACGGAGCCAATACAGTGCACATTATCTCCTCATCTTTTGTTATACTCGGTTTCTTTAGAACTTCCAAGAAAACCTGATCGGTCAGCCTTATTCGAGAAGAGGCAGCCAGCGTCGCAAGTGCGTCAGCATGAGCACTATGATCTCTCCCAATGAGCTCCACGCTAGCTTTATTAAAATCTTCAATCTTTTTCTTTGCCAACTGTAGATACTCTGCCAGCTTCTCGCTTCTAGCCATATACTCACCCTTCAGCTGGTTGGCAACCTACTGAGAGTCAGTTTTTATTACAACGTCGTTTGCCATCAATCATCGACCAATGTTGAGCCCGGCTAGGAGAGTTTCATACTCTGCCTCATTATTAGTAACCTCAAATTCAAGCTTTATTGCATATTCAATAGTGACCCCTTCCGGCGTAGTCAAAACAATGCCTACCCCACCGCTCTTCTTAGACGAAGACCCATCGACCTTAATTTGCCAAGGTTGTTCGTCCTCGTCGTGTTCGGCTGAGGCAGACCTTATTTCCACTTGCCATACTTCTTCCGCCAGGCCAGGAGCTGGGGTGGTAAATTCCGCTACAAAATCGGCCAACACTTAAGCCTTTATTGCGGTTCTTAGAATGAATTTTATGTCAAATGCACCGAGGGGAACTGCCCATTTTGCCATCCTACCAGATACATTAGCCCTTTTTAAAATATGGCCAATTGGCTAATCGGTGACCACTTGAATGGTGTGGGCATGGAAGTAATGGGCTAACTTCCTAGAAGCCATCACCAACGCTAAGGTTAACTTTTCTAGGGGAAGGTATCTAGTCTCTGCCCCTTGCATTGTCTTGCTGACATAGTAAATAGGATGCTGCTTCCCTTTTTCCTCCCTTAGCAAGACGGCACTGACTGCATGTTCTGACACTGCCAGATATAGTTGTAAAATATCCCCCGGCTGCGGTGTTGACAATATCGGGACAGTTGTCAGGTATTCTTTAAGTTTCTCCAGTGTTACGTCTGCCTTAGCATCCCATTGCATCTTATTTGCACCCCTTAACAATCTGAAGAATGGTTGGCATTTGTCAGATGATCTACTGATAAACCGATTGAGCGCCGCCACCATCCCTGTGAGTTTTTGGACTTCCTTTTTAGTGCGCAGAGAAGAAACAGATTGGATGGCTTGTATTTGATCAGGATGAGCTTCAATCCCCCTTCTGCTCACCAAGTGGCCTAAAAATTTACCCGAGCCTACTCCAAAGGCACATTTGGCAGCATTTAATTTCAACTCGTACCAGTCAAGGGTCGAAAAGACATGTTGGAGATGTTGAAGATGAGTGTTCGGCTCCTTACTTTTTACCACCATATCATCAATGTAGACTTCCATCGTCTGTCCGAGGTCTTGTTTGAATATTTTCGTGACTAACCGTTGATACGTGGCTCCAGCGTTTTTCAATCTAAATGGCATAACCCTGTAACAGTATATACCTCGAGGGGTTATGAAAGAAGTCTTTTCCTCATCAGGGCCGAACATTGGGATCTGGTGATATCCCATATAAGCGTCTAGGAACGACATCCTGGAACATCCAGCTGTTGAGTCAACGAGTTGGTCGATCTTTGGTAGGGGAAATGGATCCTTCAGGCAGGCTTTATTCAGGTCTGTGTAATCTACGCAAACTCTTCATTTTCCATTCTTCTTCTTGACTACGACTGTGTTGGCCAACCACTCCAGATATGAAACTTCTCGGATGGCTTTAGCCTCTAACAAACGACCGACCTCCTCTATGACAGCCTCCGCATGCTGGAGAGCTGACCTCCTTGCCTTTTGTACCACAGGTTTTATCCCTAGATTCACGTTCAGCTTATGAGTCATAATTTCGGGGAAAATACCTGGCATTTCATGCGAAGTCCAGGCGAATGTTCCAATATTCTTCAAGAGCATCTCTGTTAATTCCAGTTTCTCCTCGGCGCTCAGATTTGTGCCAATCAAGAAAAATTTATCATCCTCAACAGGGCCAATCTGATACTTCTCCAAGCCTTCAATGGCTTTCTTCTGTGGATCACCGCCGACATCATCGATCTTCGGGGCGTCCTCAGGCAGCTCGGTCAATTGGACTTGCTCAGGAATGGTCTTGGATTTGAGGGCTGTAGTGAAGCACTTTTGAGAAATATTCTGGTCCCCCAAGATAGAATTCACTTTCTCACCATATGGAAACTTCAACACCTGATGGTAAGTTGAGGGGACCGCCTTCAAGGCGTGAATCCACGATCTTCCTACTATAGCGTTGTAGGAAGAAGGAGAATCCACAACAGTGAACTCAACCTCTTGCTCCACCGGGCCCACACAAACAGGAACAGAATTGAATCCTATGAGGGGGCATTCTGCCGGTTCCAAATCCTCTTCAGTCAATCCAAGCTTCTTAAACAAGCTCAGGAACATGACATCTGTTGAGCTTCCTGCATCAACCAAGATTCTCCTCACCTCGGAGTTGAACATGCCCAAAGTTATCACCAGAGCATCATTGTGTGGTGACTAAACACTAGAGTGCTCGTCTTCACGAAAGGTGATTCCTTCCGTTGCAGCTTTTCTCGGACGTTTGCTCAGCTGACCCGCAACACCCAAGATTTCTCGACTTTGAGGATCAGGGGCATGGTTGATGACGCCCTGGGGCCGCTGCTCCATATGGATCACATGGATGACTGCAGGTCTAGGAACATCTTGGCGTGCCCTGGCTCTTGGTGGGGGTTGCACCTCCTCGGTAGTCTCATCCCCAGTGATCTCTTCTCGTTGCCTCCTTGGCTCTCTGTTCTGCGAGGCTGCCTCCCTAGTTCTGCCCTCATCTACGAACTCCTTAAGGTGGCCCTTCCATACCAATTCCTCCAGATGGTGCCGCAATGATCGGCAGGACTCAGTGCAATGCCCCCTGTCTTGATGGTACGCAGAATAATCCTTGGAATTCTCCTTTCTAGGGAAATCTGGCAGCTTCCCAGGCCATCTGAAATATGGCTTATTTTTTATTTGAGGGAGGGTCTTGAAGATTGGCATCTTGAACACCGTATTGATCGCTTCGAAGACAGATTTTTCTTCATCTAGGAATCGGGGGCCTTTTCCCTGGCTTTTATTTCCTCTTTGACCTTGGGATCTTCTTTCTTTCTGTTCGGCTGGCTGTGTCTCGTCCTCCACCTTGGCATATTTCTCAATCTGGCACATGAGGTCTGACATATTGGCCGCGGGCTTTTTGGTCAAGGAAAGCCACAGCCTATCATCCTTCTGCAACCCTAACTTGAATGAAGTTACGGCCAGTTGCTCTGAACATTCCCCGACCTCATTGTAGAGCTCCAAGTACCGGCGGGAATAGTCTCTCAATGATTCTCTGGCTTTTCTCTTCATCGTGAGGAGAACGTCAGCGGTTTTTGGCTGTTTTGTGTTAGCCAAAAACCGGGTGACGAATTCCTCTGCCAGTTGCTGCCAACTCCGGATACTGCTAGGGGGCAACTTATGGAACCATTGGAGTGCCGTATCCCCCAAACTGGAAGGGAATACTCTGCACATGAGATGATCATTGCCGTTCCATAGCGTCATGGCTTGCGTATAATGGCGATAATGGGCCAGGGGGTCAGTCCTTCCATTGTAGAGATTAAGCCTCGGAGTTTGGAACTTATCCGGAGGCTCTGCGTTAGTGATTTCATCAATGAACGGAGAGGCTGAGATCCTCCCAAAGCCTTCCTTGCCATCATACGGGTGCTCTGACCCTGAATACCCCATTCCTCTTCATGTCCCCACTCATCTACCTTCGTTTTTCCCACTCTTTTGCGTCTCAAAATTACCTCTTCTCGCCCAGAGCTATCCGCATCTTCTGAGTGCGCCTCTGGAGTCGTTTTTTATGAACTCTTTTTAAGGTGCACTTTGGTGGGTGGGCCAACGTCAGATCTCGCGCCACGTTTTTCAACAGTTTTAACATGGCGCGAGCCCTTCCTAGAAGGAGTGACATCACGTTGCGAGCGAGAGCGCACCTCCTCTTGTTCATGGGTGTCCATTTCATCTTCCTCAGTGGGGTCCTCATAAAGAGCATCATAACTTTCGTCGGATTCTGAATCAGATTGATCAGAATCGGTTGCATGGCTCGCGGTAGACTTTCCCCTTTCCTTACTTAATTCCAGCAGAATTTCCTCCAATTCCGCTTGCTTTTCGCTGGCCTTAGCCATCAACTCCTCTCTCCGTTTTAGTGCCTCTAGGTCCTCCGTTTTCCTTCTCCTGGCGTGCTCCAGACCCGGAGTCCGGATAACTAACGCACTCCCTTTAGTCTTGGCAGGGGTAGAACCGTCCCCTACCCGTGGAGATGGTGGCAGAGTAGTGTTTCCTCCTGAAGTCATTGTGTGAATAACTGCTAGAAACTTGATGAAGATCTTGAGAAAAATGTTAATGAATGAAAAGACAGGGCTAAATAACGAGCCCCACGGTGGGCGCCAAATGTTCGGCAGCAAAATTTACCGCAGGAACTACTGACCACGCCAACCGGAAATGCAATCGAAGACCTGCTGAACAAAGACAAAAGAAAGATTACAGCTGGAGTGGAGGTCTCTGGCCGAAAAACCCTCCGATACTTAAGTCAGCAAATCACTCAAAGAAGAAAGCTTTTCAGAAAAGAAATGAGTAGTAGCTTAAGTTGGCAATAGTCAGCTTACCTTAATTGTTCAGTAGAATGTCCTATTTATAGTGATGTGAACAATAAATAAAATATACCTGTGATCTGACATCATCCATGCTTCCATGTTCCTTTTTTCTTTCCTTGCTTTAAATGCCTTTCACCGTCCATTTAATGCCTCATACCTTTCATTTAATACACCATGCCTTTCATTTAATGCTTTTGGTGGTTAAACACGGCAATATAACCAGAATTTCAGGGTTAAACTATCTTTCGGTCACATCAGTCAACTACTCATAACAAAAATGAACTGACTCAGTTACTTTCTCAGAAATAAATACCTAGTTCGGTCATAACTACAGTGCATTTATGGTTATGAGCCATCGTTAAGGCTGTGGGTCCCAGACCCAACATTTACTAGCCACCAATCGATGGGCCGAACAAATTAGCTATTGAGGTCTTCGGCTATAGCCATGTAGCAACACATTATCCATAGATGCTGAGGTTCAGGGTATCCTTTGGAATATTAACCCAAAGACCGTGTCTGTGTATAACACTCACGTGGAACTCTTATGCCATCAATCAGCTGTTCGGCGGAACGCCATGTGTCACGCTGCAACGTGCTTGACGAATGACTACGTGGCTCACATAAATATGCTCGGCACTGGGTCACGTGGCGCCTTGACTATACTTGTTCGGCACTCCGTACGTCTAAGTATTATTTTGCCTAACAAATATCCTCCAAAATTTAACTAAAAAATACACAAAAACATATATACATATACATATACACATATATACTCCGGCCATTTTTCGACAATGCCCCCCTTGGAGCAATTTTGTCCCCCAACCCTGTTTTCACAAACCCATGAGCGGTGTTTTGGAGAGAGAGAGAAAGAGAGATTTGAAAATCTGTGTTGAGTTTGTCCCTTTCGAGGAAGCTCAACTCCGTTCAACTCCGAAACTATCAATTCGTTATTGAACCCATTTGTGTCAGGTCGTAGCTTAGCAAGACCAAATTCTTTGAATGCAACCACTTGATCTTGATCCAACCGCTCTTTGTTAACTTCACCCATATTCAACCGGAAAAAAAAAATCAATACATACAGAGATGTCTATGACACACACATGCATACATATATATACATATATCTATTGTATTTATGTACATGTTAAAAAGTGGCTTTTACTTGGATCTGGTTGGGAATTAGGTTGAGGCAATTCTTCGTCTGGGATGGAACACTGGCAGTTTTAGACTGAAAACAACCCATGGTCGGAACTTTACATAGACAGGCACAAAAATAGAACTGCTCTGTCTCTGGGTGTGAAACCCTAGAAGGGCTTGGACTTGGTGATTGAAATGAAAGACCGATTTGCAGGGTCAATGGAGGATTTGCTTTGCTTGGCGATGGTGACCCGGCTGACTGAGAAGAGAGAGATAATTGCAGAGAGAGAAAGAGAATGAATAGACTGTACACGGTTGATCCTATGGCATTGGATAGCTGCTTGAGATCTGGGGAAACATCATTATGAGAAAGTTGATCCTCGTCAGCGGGGGTTAAGGAGAGAGAGAGAGAAGATGAAGGGATAGAGAGAAATTGATCATCGTCGGCGGGCGTTAAAGGGAAAACTTGGTATATTGAAAAAATTTTGGCTGACATCGTTTGTTTTAACAGAAATCGTAACGACATACTAAGACTATGTTTGGTAACATTTTTGTTTTCTATTTTCCTGTTTATGTTTTTAAAATTTTGTAAACTTGTAACATAAATATATTTGATAAACTTGTTTGTATTTTTTTTGGATACCTTTTTTTTTCCAAAAAAAATAAAAACATAAACGAAAAAACATAAACAAAAAAAATGTGTTTTCACTCTAATTTTTTTTTTCAGTTGCCAATATTTTATCAATTTTAAAACTTTATCTATTTTTTGTTACATTACATAAAAAAATAAATTATTTTTAAGAAATAATAAAAATAAATTAATTAATTTAATTTAATAATTAATTATTGCTAAATTATCTGAAATAAATATCATAATTAATTTATTTAATTTAATAATTAAATTAATTTATATAAAATAATTAATAATTAAATTACATTAATTTTTAATTTAATTTAATTTAATAATTATTATTAAATTATTTTAAATAAATATCACAATTAAATTAAATTATTTATGACTTATTTAATTTAATTTAATTTATATAAAATATATTTTATTAAATTATTTTAATAAATAATTAAATAAATTTAATTAATTTAAAAATAAATAATTTAATTTAATAATTAATCTAGTTTAATTATTTATTTAATATGAAATATATTTTATTAAATTATTTTTAATAAATAATATAATTTAATATATTTTATATTTATTGAATTAAATGATTTTAATAAATAATTACTGTAATATTAATTAAATTAAATTAATATAAAATATATTCTATTAAATTCTGTTAATTTTTTAAAACTAATAAAATTAAATATTTTCTAAAATAAAAAATTAATAATTATAAACAAACTTGTATTTTCAAACGTAGTTTTAGTTTTTATTTCAGAAAAAATAAACGATAACAGAAAACAAAAAATAGAAAACGGTAACAAAAAACAATAACAAAAAAATGACAACGTTGTCAAATAAGCCCTAACAAAATAGGTGTGTGTTACAAACATTTCAAAATAAAGGAGTTAATGTAATTTTTAAATATTGAAGGGTCCATGTGTATTTATTCAAATACTTAAGGGGTCTATATATAATTTACCCTAAAATTAAAGGTATTAACAAGGTAGAGGCCGTCCAAGTTCTGATGAGCCGACCAATTCCGTCTTATTTTTACGGGCTTGAATGATAGAGAAATCATTCATGAGACAGGTTCAAAAAAAAATTTAAGATTAAATTATTTTGCGAGCTTGGCTTATGTTCACGTATACATTGTTGTTACATAAAATCTTGTATCACTTTTCTGGCAACACCTTGATAAATAATAGTAAATCTACAAATAAACACTGAAAAAAATTACACAATGAAAGAATACAAAATTTACGTGGTTCGACAATTTGATTACATTCATGGGTACGATAAAAATGGGTTTTTAAATATAAGAAACTCTAACAATGAAGTAAGGAATTACAAACGAGATATAAGAGAACCTGAAAGAAGCCTAGACAACCCTATTACTTGTTTTTAACTTTTCTCTCAATCTTAAAGAACTATAAACAATTTTGTTATTTGTTCTTAACTTTTCTTTCAACCTTAATCTTGAACTCAGTCTGAAGGCTGGTTGTCATGCAAGGTAACTTAGGCAATTGCCTAAGACCTCCTCTAATGAGAAGGCCCAAATTTTAAAATAAATATGTATTTAATTGCTTTAAATTATTCTTTCTTTAATTTAATATTCATCTTAATCTCAAAAATAGTTTTGGAATTTATCAAATAATTTTTCGTAACTCATCTAATAAGGACCCAAATCCCTTTCTTTAACGTCATGTTTGTCTGCTGGACTTGAACATGGGATAATGACATGTTGTCTGTGTGTCCCACAAAAGAAGTGTTTGATTTGCAATTGTTTGATCAGACATTGATTCCGTTCCAAATTGTATATTCGGTAAATCAGTGTATTAAAAAAGGGATGGTAGTATTATCTATACCTTACTTTTGAATTTGCTTCCCACTAAAATTTAAAGATTCAAAATTATTTATTTTCATATCTCAAGTCAAATCATATCTTTTATCCTACTTTTTATCACATAAACCAAACACTAAAAATATAAGGTTGTTTGGACGTCCAAAAATGACCAAAAGTTGAAAAAAGTGAAAAATGTCAGTCACTTTTTAGTATTTAGAAAACCAACCAAAAGTGACCAAAATAATCTGTTAGAATAGTAAAAAAACAAGCCATTCCGATAGTTTTGGTCAAAAAGTATTACGAAAAGATGACAAATGTTGAAAAAAGTAAAAAAAAAATGGGTAACTTTTTTCAACTTTTTGTAATTTTTTGTAAAAATTTGTGAAATTTAAATTCTGAAAATAAATGCATGAAAAATAAAAATGACAAAAGCTAACAAAATAAGTAAATATTTGTAACTTTTTATAACTTTTGATAATTTTTAACCTAATTAAACGGGACCATAATTTCATATAAAAAATTAATTTTATATTATATCTTATCATCTAATCCTTTCGATCAAACATAACCTAAATGTTTGGTGCCTAGATCCCGACAAAAACCCTCTACCCGCCCAGGTTATACTTAATTTTTTGTCATCGGTAATTTTGTTTTTTAAGTCACACTTTCCTAGTCATTTTTTTTTATCTTGGTTGCAGCCGCGGACGCGGAGGGCTGAAGTTGACCCCTTGATTTTAGTGGCTGTGGAGTCCGTTTGATAGTTCAAAAAAAATTAATTTTTGGTAGTTTTTAGGTGTTTTTTTACACTTTTTTATGTGTTTGGTTGAACAAAGTGTACTTTTTAGTATTTTTTTGTAATTTTTGAGTATTTGGTAAACTTTTTACTGTAGTAAACTAAAAAAGTGGAAATTTTTTGGTGTTTGGTATGTTTTTTACTGTAACAAATCAGAAAAATGATAACTTTTTGTTTGACTTTTTACTGTAGTAAATTAAAAAAATGAAAAAATTTATGATTTTACCAAATATACTAAAAGTAACTTTTAATATTTTTTTGCTAATTTTGAAGTTTGACAAACGGGCTCGTAGTCAATTGGAATGGTGTCATTTCGCTTGGAACGGCGTTGTCTTGCTTTACGTCTGATGGCTTTTTTCTTTTCTTTTTTTTTGTTTTGTTATTTCCCCGAGGCCTTTTGAGAGAAAGAGAAAGAGAGAGAGAGAGAGGAGTGCAAATTGAGACGGGAAGGAAGCAACGTGAGTGGCTTTTGTGTTAGAATAGAAAAAATTTATAAATAAAAATAGGGTAAATTACACCTAGACCCCCTAAACATTAGGGTAATTACACCTAGACCCCCTCAACATTTGAAATTAGCAAATAACCCCTTATTTTGAAATGTTGCTCACAAACGACCCCCCTCCGTTAGGAAATCGTAATTTTTCCCGTTAAAATGCTGACGTTAGCAAAAAGAAAAATTAATATACCAATTTTACCCTTTTAAGGCTAAATACTAAAGCAACCTCCCTCGTTTGGATTATTTGGATGCTTGGACGAAGGCTTCTGTAACGTGAGAGGGACGAAGGCTTCTGTAACGTGAGAGGGACGAAGGCTTCTGTAACGTGAGAGGAAGGCTTCTGGAACCCTACGAAGGTCAGCTGGACAACAAAGAAAGCATAAGGCAGACGACCAAAAACGAAGAAGGTCATCCATCTTTCTATCTGGTTTTTCTCGTCGGAGGACCATCGACCCCTACGTTTCATTAGGGTTTCGCCATTTGTGGGGAACGAAGCTTCCAGGTGCAGTAATAATTCTTCCTTCCTTTGAGATTTTTGTTTATTATTTATTTATTTGCATTTAATTTTCTCTTACAATGATAAGAATTAACATGCAAAACAGAGAAAAAAATCGAAGCCCTAATTAAACCCGAAAACCAGAAAACGGTAGTTGTAAAATGGATTTTTATGAGAAATTATGGAAAAGAATAGGAAATTAAATTAACTACTGCTCATCTTCAGTTTGAAAGTTTAAATTTTTTCCCTTTCCATTATATCTTTGCTCGTCATTTGGATTGAAATTGAAATAAAGACGAAAAACTGGGGTTGTTACTAAAGGAAGTGCTGATCACAGAATTTGTGGGTTATGAACAGATAAGAGCTGGTAGTTCACTTACATTTTAACAAATTAATTTTTTTCAAAAGAAATTGAACTATGAACATGTATGTGCATTACATATGTTTGATAAAATGTCTAACATAATAACTTTTTATTTTATACATTATGATGAAAATTGGCTTCTCTGTTAGTAATTGTTAATAGTTCAATTTATTGAGTTTTTATTCTTGTCTAATACATTTATACTGTGATAGTAATATGTCGACAAATAGCACTGGAGATAGTAATTCCGGACTGAGGTATCGTAACAGACACTGTAGATGTGGGAAAAAGGCAGCCGTTGCCATATCGGAGTGGGCGGAGAATCCTGGGAAGCTTTATTTTCGATGTGCTAAAAGAGAATGTAATTTTTTTGCGTGGTGTATAGCTCCACCAGTGATGAATGAGTTCAGAGAAGGCAAGCAAGTAATTGAAGGGATTGAATCCATGCCTCATGATGTAATCCATGAATTTAGAAGGATTGTTCCAAGACTGCAGACTTTGGAAGCTAACCAAGCAGTTTTAAAGTTGATGTTAGTTTCAATTGTGATCATCACGTGGATGATGTTTATTGTACTTATTGTAATTTTAGCAAAAGTGATTTAATATTGAATTGTAGTACCCTTTGATTTTGTGACAAATGAATGGAATTGTAGTACCATTTGATTATTGTACTTATTGTAGTTTTTGTGGTAAATGAATATAATTATTTTTTGTGGTAAATGAATGTAATTTTATGCTTTGTAATATATATGCGTTCTCAGTGTTTTGAACATTATTCATTGTTACTTTAGGATTTAATAGTTCAATTTTATATTTTTGTTATCTTTAATGAAATGTACAAATTGGCCAGAATCTGTTGTGTATTTTCTTTTTCTTCTTCTACCCACATGTGAGCCATATTCTCAGATTAAATTTCCATTGGAACGAATTTGAATTCCAGCTCCGCCCTGCCGATTTCGTTTACAGACAGTTCTTTCATACCATTTTTTATCTTGAAAAGCAGTTTAGTTGATAAACATATGTTGGTGTGGAGAATGTAGCTGAAATGTGAGGAATTGGTGGGGTAGGAGGTCCCTCTAGTTCACTAACATTATTCATTGTTAAACAACTCAAAAAATACACAACCTTAATTCATTTTGAGACTATGAAGTTTAATTGCACAGTTAATTAATAAACAACTCCACAATCCAACAACTTAATTGAATTTAACAAAAAAAAAAAAAACAGAAGCAGAAACACAAAACAGCTTAATGAAATGTTCTCATTGAATATATCAAAAATATGGCTGCTGCTTACAAATATTCAAAATAAACAGTACTCAATTCCATCATTTTTCCTACTACTCAAAAACTTCATTTCCATCATTTTTCCCACTACTCAAAAAACTTCAGTGGGTTCTTATACCCTGTTTCAACTATACCAAATTGTTCCTTGTTCTTTCAATACCAAAACCCAAGTAAAAAACTATACTAATGTATCACTGTACCAAAACAAAAAACCTGTGTACTAGCTATTACATATATACTTCCAAAAGTTACAGTTCCAACTCCATAGTTACAAAACCATAAATTCAACTGATTTAACGATAATAAAGAAATCAGATTCTTGAAGATTGAGATGGCTGTGGTGGGGATGTTGTTTCCAGTGGATGTGTCTAGGTAGTCGTTGCTTCTGCAGATGCTGCTTGTGGCCTGATTGCTGGTGGAACTGTTGCTGCTCCTCTCCTGACAGGCTGCAATTTACTTGGCATGATGTTGCTGTTGCTGCTACTCGCTGCTGCTTTACGCTTCTGTTAAAAGTATAAAATATGGATATCATTAAACAAAATTTACAAAATTTGGTGCAAAAAACTGCAATTAAACATGTAATATCTTACCTTAACCGGAGCTCGTTGGCATCTCCTCTTGTTGTGGCCCAGATGCCCACAAGTCTTGCATTTTATACTGTGCCATTTTCTCTGCTCACTGGTGGCAGCAGCAGGCTCATCCTCCTCCCTCCTCCTGTTTTTCCTTGGCCTGCCTGGGAGTTTTCGCAGTCTTGGAGGTTCAATTGGATCCCCAACCACTTCCCAATCCCACATAGACTCATCAAGCATGGGGTGAATGATACGCTCATATGTCTCCATGTACTTCGTCTTGCTGAAATAAGGATCAACAAGATCCTCAACTGCCATTCTCCTAGAGAGTGCACAAGCTATCCCATGTTTGCATGGGATACCCGATAGTTCCCAGGCCCCACAAGAACAAGTCTTCCTACCCAAAAACACAACATATCTTCTCTGACACTCTACCACCTCGTATTCATCCCCACCTGCAAAGAGCACACTGCAATTCCTACTTTCACGACTGATCTTCTCCAACTTCACATTTGCAGTTTTAGTGACCCTACAATCCCATGCTGCTGCCTCATCAAACCTACTACGAATTCTAGCCATCATCTTACTCCGTAAGCCATCAAGTAATGTAAGAATTGGTTTACTACGTAGGTCACCTATCCAGCTATTAAATGACTCAGTGAAGTTGTTTGTTACGTGGTCTACCTTAACAGCAGGATTAAATTTGTGCAGTGCCCACAACTCTAACGGATTTTTCATCATCCAATCATGGGCTGCAGGACGTACTGTTTTTACCTCGTCCATTGCCTGCTTAAATTCAGCGGCATTAGCTGCCCAAAAAAGAGTCTTCAACTGAATTCCCGAGTGAAGTTGTTTGAAGTTGTTGTACAGGTGTCTGACACATCGCCTTTGACTGGCATTTGGGAAGAACTCTCGAATTGAGAGCTCAATTCCCTTCAAACATAGCAAAATAAAACATCAACTGATTGTAAAACATGTAAAAATAAAGCATAATAATTCATAGTTGTCCCTATTTTTAGTCTCAACAAATCCCCAAGCAAACAAGCATAAAAAGCTACAACAAATAATAACAACCATAAAAGGCTATAACAAACAGCAACACAAGATCTTTAACTATTTATTATAAAAAGGCATACCTTCTGACCATCGGACATGAAAGTCCATGCCTTCTCGTTGCCAATGCAGGTTTGCAGATTGTCAAGGAAGAATCCCCAACTGTCCCTATTTTCAGTCTCAGCAATTCCCCAAGCAACTGGAAAAATCCTTTCATCCCCGTCAAGAGCAATAGCAGCCAATAGCACTCCACCGTATGGCCCTTTCAGATGGCAGCCATCCAAACCAATAAATGGTCTACACCCTTTCAAGACACCAGCCATAAGTGCTTCATAGCTCAAAAAAATCCTTAGGAAGTGTGGATTTGGATTCTCAGGCACTCTCTCATATTGTATTTTTATGACACTGCCAGGGTTGGTCTTCCGTATCTCAACAGCATATTGGGGAAGCTTTTTGTAACTGTCCTTGTAACTGCCCTCAATTTCATCTATGGCTTTCTTCCTCGCTCTATACAATTGCATCCAAGTTGCTTCTACACCATACTCCCTTCGTAATTCTGCCTTCATACCGTCCACTGGCATTTGTGGGTTCTCTCTTAATCGATCTTTTAGTTTCTTTGCAATCCAAACAGATGTGGCCTCTGCATTTTTTGGAGATGAAATACAATTGTGTTCAGGGATTATGGTCTTGATTTGAAATGTAATCCCATCCCTCATTGGTGAAGCATGGACACGCCATGGACATCCATCACTACCACAGTGGGCAGTCACTCTCGTCCTCTCATTCTTATCCCTCACCAATTTGAAACCCTCTTGTATGACATAGTCTTTCAAAACATCTCGAAAGTGGTTGATATTATGGAACATCAAACCTTTCTCTAATTTTATTTTCTGTCCTTTTTTTTGAACAAAAATTTCCCCTACTCTTTTCTTACGGCTACCCAAATCATCACAATCCGACCCAACATTGCAGCTATCGTTAGATTGATATCCATCCATTCCATCCATGTGTTCAACCTCTATGTTGTCTTCACCATTGACATTGGAATCATCACCCTCCCCATCAGTTTCATTCTCAGTTTCAAGAGTAAACAGCTCACTGTCAATGTCATCACCACTCCCAGCACTGTCATCTTCAATTTGAAAACTAGAAGAAGGCTCACTGCCTGTGTGTTCAACCTTCAGATTGTCATCAAGACTAAATGCCTCACCCTCAATGTCTTTACTACCCCTTTCCTGTTCACTACCCAAGTCTACCTCAGCTTGGGAAACATTACCTACATCAGTAGAGTCCGCCTTTGCCTCAGGATAAGTAACAGGCTCTGGATCTGCCATTGACTCAACAGTAGGCCCTGGCAAAGCAAGAATCGGCTGTACTTCAACCACATTAGGCACATCAACAGAGCAGTCTGCACCTTCACTGCCATCTACTTTACCAAGTTCAGCATTAGAACTTTCAACAATATCAAAGAATATGTCAACCTCTCTTTTTGCTGATATCTCAAACATGTCTAACAAGTCAAAATCACTGTCTAAGGTAAACTCAACATTACTTAACTTGTAGTACACTTTCAAAGTACTCCCAAGATGTCCACTGGCTCCACCCAATGCATATTGCCGTATATCGTCTACTAAGTCTAACATAGAATATCTATCAGGATCCAGGTTGCTAATTGTGAACTCTACGTCACCATGGTGCACTGTGATAGTATAATGTGAGTATTTTGGTGCCATTCCTAACCTATTAAAAAAATAGAATTTAGAGAAATACACATTTAAATCCACGATTTAAAAAATAAACTTAACAAAGCAATGTAGTATTCCTACTCTAGAAATCAGAAAAAAAATGTGCCACCCCATCCCAGGGTACTGGAATTGTTACACCTGCAGTTGAGATGAAAGCTCGGTTACAGGTTTCCACCAGAAAACGGCACAAAAAAAAAAACAGATAAAATAACAAACAATAAAAAAACAGATAACAAAACAAATAACAAAAACAACCTAATTAACAGAATGATATATAACCAATGTTAAATAAAATCAAAAAATCAGAATGATATATAACCAACGCAACATTCCTAGTCTAAAAATCAGAAAAAATGTGCCACCCCATTACAATAGGCATTTGACTCCTCAATTTAACCAAACCAAAAAAAAAAAAAAACAGATAAAATAACAGACAATAAAATGACCATTGCCACAACAATCCAGAAGGAAAGAATTAAATGACAGTGTCAAATGACTCAAATCATATTAATGGACAACCAAAAATGTCTACATGAATTTCTTTAGCCATAAGTAAGGAATGTGCTGTGATTTTATAAACATAAAATCATATTTAGTAGATAAATCACACTTGTCAACTTAGAAACAATAAAAAAGTAGCAGGCCAAATGCAAAGTTCGATGGTATTTGCAACAACAATATGAATAAAATCAAAAGACTACTCTTACTTCTTTTACTATTTCTACGTATCAACATTTGTTTTGGTTTATTCACACCGTCACATTACCCCCACTTTATGATTTTTTTTCTCCTTAAAGTTCCAAACACACCAACATAACCCCTTTTAGATTAACACATATTCCTTCTTGGCTCTTTCGTGCTCAAAATAAAATATTTTCAATCCGAGCACCAGCTCAATAATCAAATGCTGTAAACAAAAGCGAAAAGTAATTTAATTTTTTTTTTAAACTTATCAATACACCCAGAATAAACTTGCAATACACACAGACACAGACACAGACACAGACACAGACACACACACATATATATCAATTGTTGTGAGAAAGCTTTGTACGAGGAGTCGAGGACCAATCAAAAAGATACACACTCAACATTAATTCACAACCACAACCATACAAACAAAAAAGCACAGTCAACACAACCACATGCACAAACCGGAGAATAAATAAATAGAAACAGAAAGGGGGGACCACAAAATAAAAACCAATAAAATATTCAATATACACACACGGGGGTACAGAACAAAGAGACAAAGAGAACAAGTAACAGAACAAAGAGAAACAAGAGGGGTACAGAACAAAGAGACAACGGGGGACCACAAAATCAAAAGTAACAAAATAAAGAATATGACAACAAAAGTGAGTCAACGTGGAAGAAAATATATAAACACACACAGACAGAGCGAGAGAAAGATAGAGAGAAAAACCAGTCGGTCGGACGTCCAGACGACGATCTATCAACTTGTTGGGTCTTCGGTTAGGGTTTCATCTAAATTAGTTTCGTCTAGGTTAGGGTTTTCGTTTCAGAGATCGAAAAAGGTGCTCAGCAGGGAGTTAGGGTTTTCGATTCGCAGAGGGAGAGGAGGGGAGATGAGGGGTTTCGTCTCAGAAAAAATGGAGAGACTCGAGAGAGTGATTCAAAAACCAAAAAATTTAAAAAGAAAAAACAAAAACAAATAAAAAAGAAATAAGAAAGAATAGGAACCTTACTGCTACATGGAAGGGGCAAATTTGTCTTTACACTAATAAATTAACGGACGTTGGAGTATATCTAACGGAGGGGGGTCGTTTGTGAGCAACATTTCAAAATAAGGGGTTATTTGCTAATTTCAAATGTTGAGGGGGTCTAGGTGTAATTACCCTAATGTTTAGGGCGTCTAGGTGTAATTTACCAATAAAAATAATTAATTTTTTAATTAGTTAAGTTACAAAATAAAATAAAATAAAAATATTTTAAATATAACTAAATAATTTTAGATAACTTTTAAGTATACAGTGAAATAAATATAAATAAATAAAATAAAAATAATTAATTTTTTAAATAATTAATTTTTAACATATTTGTTAAAAATATAAATATTAATAAATTTTGCTATAATTTTTAACATATTCTCTTGCATCAAATTAAGTTTAAGTATTTTTGTCAAGATTTGTGAAAATTTATTTATAAAGGTAATTATTTCTATTTAAATTATATATAAGAATAAATATTTGTAGTTCCGTTAGTTCGCGTTTGGAGGATAAAGAAATTAAAAAACACAAATTTTAGTGTTTTAGGTATTTGATAAAACACAAAAAGTTATCAATAATTTTATGTGACATGTTGAACACATTAAAGTAAGAAATAAAATATTTTTAAAGTTGCTAAAAATTATTTAATCATATTTAAAATATTTTTATTTTATTTGATTTTCTAATTACTTAATCATATTTAAATTTTTTTTTCATTTTATTTTCTAACTCAATTACATAAAAAATTAATTATTTTTAATATGGTTAAAAAATAAAATAAAATAAATTATTTTGCTTTAAAAAATAAAATAAATAAGAATTTTTAGTAAAATTTGATAATTTTTTGTGTATTCAGTAAAAATTTTGATAACATTTGAATTGTCTTAAAGTAAAATAAACACTATAACTATCGTCATCTTAGCAAAAAATAATTTTATGTGACATGTTGAACACATTAAGGTAAGAAATAAAATAATTTACAAGTTGCTAAAAATTATTTAATCGTATTTAAAATATTTTTATTTTATTTTATTTTCTAATTACTTAATCATGTTTAAAATATTTTTGTTTTATTTTCTTTTCTAACTCAATTACATAAAAAATTAATTATTTTTAATATAGTTAAAATATAAAATAAAATAAATTATTTTGCTTTAAATAATAAAATAAATAAAATTTTTTAATAAATTTTGATAAGTTTTTGTGTATTCAATAAAAATTCTAGTAACTTTTGATTTGTCTTAAAGTAAAATAAATACTATAACTCTCGCCAACTTAGCAAAAAATTAATGTGTTCAACATGTCATATAAAATTATTGATAATTTTTTTGTGTTTTATCAAATACCTAAAACACTAAAGTTTGTGTTTTTTTAATTTTTTTATCCTCCAAACGCGAGTTAACAAAATAACAAATTTCTATTCTTATATATAAGTAGTGTTTGAAGTGATAAAAGTGAGAAAAAAATAAGATAAAGTGAGAAAAGTTGTGAGTTCGTAATACGTGCAGTGAAATAAAAAAATTAATGTGATAAAAGTTTTTAAAAGTTGTTAAAGTTTTTTTTTTTTTTTTTTGTAGATGCCAAACGCACCCATAATTTAAATAGAAATAATTACCTTTATAAATAAAATTTCACAAATCTTGACAAAAATACTTAAACTTAATTTAGTGTAAGAGAATATGTTAAAAATTATAGTAAAATTTATTAATATTTATATTTTTAACAAACATGTTAATAATTAATTATTTTTATTTTATTTATTTATATTTGTTTCATTGCATACTTCAAAGTTGTCCAAAATTATTTAGTTATATTTAAAATATTTTGATTTTATTTTATTTTGTAACTTAATTAATTAAAAATTAATTATTTTTATTAATAAATTTTTTCTATTACGACACAAAAGCCACTCACGCTGCTTTCTTCCCGTCTGAATTTGCACTATTCTCTCTCTTTTTCTCTCAATCTCTCGTAAGGCCTCGGGGAAATAAAAAAAAAAAAGAAAAATAAAAGGCATCAGACGAAAAGCGAGACGACGCCGTTTCAATTGGCTGCAGCCGCTGACGTCGAGGGGTCGACTTCAGCCCCCCCCCCCCCCCGGCGTCCTGCAGCCGCAGTTGACTTTTTGAACGAATGACAGAATGAGACTGCTCCGAGAAAACGAAAGCATTTTTCTGCAGGGCATTAAATTTTGAGAAAACAAAAAAACAAATTTTCAAGCAAAGGAAACCCAAACACGGCGTTGAATCGTCTTCTTGTGTTGAATAGGAGACTGTAAATTTGCACTGAACTTAAAACTAACAAAGGAACAAACTTCAAATGCTTTTGTTATAATACAATCCATGTGTGGTCGTTATTTCGAAGCGATCAACTCATTCAACAGTCCAAGCTGATCTAATACTTCGTCCTTCATTCGAATTCTATTCTATTCAGTTCATCAACCCCAATTCGAATGATTTTATTTATTTTATTTTATTTTTTCTAGGGTTTTAGGCTAACATGTTTCGATCGAAGCTGGGTTTGGGATTAGGGTTTTTGGCGATCGTCTGTGTCTTCGCAACAGTCGAATCCAAGTGCAACAAAGGGTGTCCTTTGGCTTTG
Organism: Vitellaria paradoxa; assembly: GCA_019916065.1. Taxonomy (NCBI): domain Eukaryota; kingdom Viridiplantae; phylum Streptophyta; class Magnoliopsida; order Ericales; family Sapotaceae; genus Vitellaria; species Vitellaria paradoxa. The sequence continues at coordinate 21,505,900 of CM034234.1, read as the reverse complement.
GGCTCGTACAATGTCTGGGCAGACTCGAATCTCACCTTCATCGCGAACGTGACGAACAATTCGATCCAAGACATTCTGAGCTACAACGCTGAAGCAATTCCCAACCAAGACTTCATCCCGACGGATACAAGAATCAATATTCCCTTCAGGTGCGACTGCATCGGCGGCAACTTCTTGGGTCACGTGTTTCAGTACAAGGTTATTTCCGGCGATACCTACGACACGGTCGCGACTAAGTACTATGCGAACCTGACCACGGCAGAGTGGTTACAGAGGTTCAATAGCTACCCCGCAAGTCAGATTCCCGACACCAATGCGCAGCTCAATGTGACGGTGAACTGTTCTTGCGGGAACAGTTCGGTTTCCAAGGCTTACGGTTTGTTCATCACCTACCCACTACGGCCAGGCGAGTCTCTGGAGTCGATTGCCTCTCAACAGAACCTGAACGCAAGTTTGCTGCAGAGATACAACCCAAGTGCGAATTTTTCTGCGGGGAGTGGCTTGGTGTACATTCCAGGCAAAGGTGAGTTTTTCGTTTGGTTAGAAAGCTTTTTCTTCCTGGTAGAGTTGAAGGATTCAAATGAACATTTGTTCTTCCTTGTGTTTCAATCATGGGAATAAAATGATAGATTTGAAAATTCAAGTTCTTTAAAGTTGTTAGAATGAGGGGAGGCAATTGCATTGACGCTCGTGTTTGGGTTAATACAATGATTCGAACGAACAAATGTTCGTTGATTCTTGCTCTTGTTGCAATCATGGGAGCAATAGGATAGATTCGGAATTGAAATTCTTTAAAGTTGTTAGAATTAGGGGAGGCAATTGCGTTGACACTCGTGTTTGGATTAGTACTCGTGAATTATGTTCAAATATGGGTATAAATGAATCAAACTGAATTGAGTTGTACGATGTTTGAATTAGGCTTGTTAAATTTAATTAGCTTAAACTATTGGCTCAGGTTTGGTCCTTTTATGATTCAAGTTGAATTCAAGCAACCTTAAGTAAAATTGAGTTTGGATAATTTGATATTTTATACTATATTATCAAGAAATAGTTTCTCGAGCTAAACTCTAGTTTGGTTCTATAGTATACAACTCTATTCAACTTAAGAAAGCCTTTTTTCCAAATTAATTGGGTTCGGACATATGAATTTTTTGTCATCAATTTATTTCTATGGTGAGTTATGGTTTCTGCGAGGTTATATGAAATTAGTTCTTTCCTCACCATTGTAGTCCACCTTCTTTCCCTTTACTACTTCTAATTGAACCAGCTCATGTTTTCGTATTGGTGCATCCCTAGGTGTATGTTGGAATGATCAAATCATCTTAAACAACCTTCTGTCAATTTCTTTTTTGTCGGTGCCTCATCAACTTTTTGTCGGATATATTTACTTATTATCATATTTTTTATTGTATTATCACACATCCATCTTCGAATTTTGTTCTTGCTACACTCATCTCATGAAAGTGTAGCTTCTTAATTGCACTACACTCTGTTTCATAAAACATAGTTGGTCTTACAACCATCCTATAATATACATATATGTATTTTAATTTAATAGGCATTTTGTGATCACATAAAAACACCAAAGACACTTCTTCATTTTAATCATCTTGCATGAATCTTATGGATAATGTTAAGTTACCAATTGTCCCAAAAGTAAACTGTTAGAAAATGGGCTCAACAATATATATCAAGTTATTTCAACGCTCTTCCTCATGTGCAGTCCTAATTTGCACATGAAGACGAGACACGCAAACCAAATCAAATAAGGTGCACCAATATAAACAAAGTGCACAATAATAAATGAGAAATAACAAGAGTTGAATGACATAGAATTAGGGCTCTGATATCATGTTAAGTTATCAATTGTTCCAAAAACTTAAGCTGTTAGGAAATGAGCGTAACAATATATATCATGCTATTTCAACAAGTAACATTCCTTGGATCCCTCCGTTTGCATAAGTAATTGATCCAAGATATCTAAAATGATAACTTTTTGGCATTTCATGATTCTCAATTTTTACTATGTCCTCATTTATAGTTTTATATTACTGAATTGACAATTTATATACTCTAATTTGTCTTATTTACTCTAAAATCTCTCGATTCTAAAGTATGTTTCCAAAGTTCTAATTTGTTATCAACCTCAGACCTAGTTTCATCTACTGGTAAATATTATGATTATTGTTTGTGAACAACATATACTCAAGGATATTATCGTGAATATATTTAGTAATCTCGTCCATAAATAAAGTAAAAAAATAAGGGCTTAAAGCAGATCTTTGGTGCTGACCACTTGTGATTGGAAAATCATTTGTGTCACCTTCAACAATTCTTATCCTAATAATTGCTCTATCGTATATATCTTTGATCAATTCAATATATTTCATAGAGACTCCTTTCTTTTCCAACACAAACTGTAAAATTTCACTTGGAACCCTACCACATGCTTTCTTTAAGTCAATTAAAATCATGCGAAGATGCATCGTCTTTTCTTTGTAACTTTCTATCAATATTCTTATTAGAAAAATGGCTTCCTTAGTTAATCAACAAGGCCAAATTGGTTCTTTGATATTTTTGTCAGACATCTTACCCTGATGTTAATCACTCTCTCCCAGACTTTCATAGTGTGATTCATAACCTTAATGTCGCAATAGTTGTTACTCTCTTGGATATTCCCTTTATTCTTATAGAACGGCACTAATACACTTTTATTCCATTTGTTAGGTGTCTTATTAGTATGCAATATTGATGTAGGATTGAATATTGAAAGAAGAAGAAAGAAGTAAAGAAGAAGAAGATGACGAAGAAGAAGATTAGGAGAGAGAAGAAGAGAGGGAGGGGAAGAAAAATAAGCCATAAGGCTTCAGTTTAATATTTTTTTATTCATTAAAAGTTTGCATAACACTTACAATCTAAGCCTTTACGTAGGCGGGCAGCATTCAAATCAACTATCGAAGGAAATCAAATCAAAGATAAAATCAAATAAAAATCAAATGCTAAAGATAATATAAAATCTAATTAAAATCAAATTCTAAAGATGATATAAAATCTGATCCTAATAATATGGTAATAAAATCTTAAATATTTAATTTGCATAATTATCTAATACTAATAATATGAAAATAGAATCCAGTTGGATTAAGAATCTTAAATATTTAATTTGCATCATTCTCGACTTCGTTGAGTTAAAAATTTGTGCACTTCTTCAATCGCTGGGCCATGAATGGAGCGGATGTTCAAGTCGTTCTCAAAACTCATGGACTCGTGTAAGAGGTAGCATATACCTAGTGTCTCCACCAAGTGTCCCGGGGAGAAAGAAACGTGACTTCAGTAATAGAACTTGCAGATGTTAAGATAAGACAAAAACGGATCAACTTGTGGGAGAGGCTTAGTTGTAGGGAAGATAAACTCCACAGAAGCATCGTAGATTTTAGGCATACTCTTTAACTCAAGGCGTGGAATAGTACAAGCAAAGACCTGAATGATGCAATTGGAAGTCGCCACAACTTTGTGAAGTGGTGTAATAGGATAAGGTATTCACATCAACCAATTCGTTATGAATTGGTCATTAATCTCGTCATCGGAAAAATAGAAGTATCAGGATTAGGTTTATAAATCACCACTTCGAGATGATCATCATCTAACTTTCTCTTTTGTTTATCAATGATCTTGTTAACATCTATGAAAGCACTTGATGGAGGAGAAGATAAAACTGTATTTGACATTTGGGTTGAATAATGGTCATTCCTACGATATTGCACTAGTTCTTAATCTGGGTTCCTAGGCCTATTGGTTCCTCAATTGCGTCCATCCTAGCAGTTAACTGAGCATAAGTATTGTGCATTTGAGTGGTAAGTCCTTGAATTACTAAAGGTTGTTAGTTGGGTTTGCATTTGGTTTTCCACCATTTTGCAATCGAATAGGTAGTTGGTTGTGTACTGTTGGCTTGAAATCTACAAAAATGGACCGAAAAATGTTTTGGACAAATTCTGGAGGTCGATGAAGGTCCACCGGAAAGTCGCCGAAGTTTCGCCAAAGGTTGCCAAAGCTCTGGTTCGGGTCGCCGGTGATCATGGGTCCAATGTGTGCTCACACTTGCTAGAAGAAGATGAAGCGAGTGGTCTTTGTGTTTGCTTAAACCAACAGCTAGGTTTTTTGGACTATGATGGCAGACAACGAGGTTCTTGTTGATGCCAGTTGGTGTTGCCGGTGGCTTGAGGCTGTGTAGTGGTGGTTCGACAGTGATATGGTTCTTTGATCTAGATTGTACTTTGTTCGATCAGGTTTGCTACTTCGATCACTAAACCTTGGGTTTCGATCTTGATGGTTCAAGATGAACAGTAGGGTTTGGGGTTCTCGACATTGAATAAAATATTGATTTGAATAAGGTTTAGAGATCGAGATTTTGCTATAATATCAAAGTTGATGTAGGATTGAATATTGAAAGAAGAAGAAAGAAGTAAAGAAGAAGTAGAAGCGAGGGGGGGGGGAAGAAGAACAAGCCACACGTGCTTCAGTTTAATATTTTTTTATTTATCAAAAGTCTGCATAACACTTACAATTTAAACCTTTATATAGGCATCCAAATTAACTATCTAAGAAAATCAAATCAAAAATAAAATCAAATAAAAATCAAATCTGAAAGATAAAATAGAATCTAATCCTAATAATATGGCAATAAAATCCTATTAAATTAAAATCTTAAATATTTAATTTGCATAATTATCTAATACCAATAATATGAAAATAGAATCCTAAACCAAACCAAACCAAACTAAGCCTTTTCCCACTAGGTGGGGTCGGCTATATGGATTTGTAGACGCCAATTAGATCTGTTTAGGGCCATGTCCTCCAATAGATTTAGGTAGGTCAGATCATATTTAATAGTTTCTTTCCAACTTCTCTTGGGTCTTCCTCTACCTCTCTTATTCCTGGCAATCTCCATACTTTCACACCTTCTAACAGCCAACAGGTGCCTCTGTGGGACGCCTTCTAACATGGTCGAACTATCTTAATCGGTTTTCTTTCATTTTATATTCAATCGGTGCTATTCTTACTTTGCCCCTAATCTCCTCGTTCCTAATCCTATCTTTCCTTGTAATTCCGCACATTCACCTTAGTATCCTCATCTCCGTAACTGCCATCTTCTGACCATGATTATGCTTTACTGCCCAACACTTTGATCCATATAACAGTACTGGTCTAACCGCCACCTTATAATACTTTCTTTTCACCTTGAGGAGGACTTTTCGGTCGTACAAGATCCCCGAAGCACTCCTCCATTTGGTCCACCTGGCTTGAATCCTGTGACTTACATCAGTATCAATTCCTCCATCTTGTTGCACCATAGATCCAAGGTACCTAAATTTATCTTTCTCTACAATCTTTTGTGTGCCTAAACTTACTTTTATACTACCCGTTATCCTACTTTGACTAAACTTACATTCCATATATTCCGTCTTGCATCGGCTTAGGTTAAACCCTTTTGTCTCTAATATTTCCCGCTACAATTCTAGCTTAGCATTTACTCCTTCTCTCGTCTCATCTACTAAAACAATATCATCTGCAAATAGCATACACCACGGTACCTCATCCTGAATATGTCTTGTAATCTCATCTATAACTAAAGCAAACAAGTACGGACTTAACGCTGAGCCTTGATGTAAACCAATCGTGATAGGGAACTCGTTAGTCTTTTCACCAATCGTTCGTATAGATGTCATGGCTCTATCGTACATGTCTTTTATCGCCTCAATATATGCGACACACGCTTCTTTCTTTTCTAATACTCTCCATAAAATCTTCCTTGGAACCCGGTCATATGCCTTCTCTAAATCAATGAACACCATATATAAATCTTTTTGACCTTCTCTATACTGTTCCGTTAACCTCCTCAAGAGAAAGATAGCCTCCGTGGTTGATCTTCCAGGCATAAAACCAAGTTGATTCTCTGAAACGTTTGTTATTCTTCTTAATCTTCTCTCAATAACTCTCTCTCATAATTTCATCGTATGGCTCATCAATTTAATCCCGCGGTAGTTCGCACAGTTCTAAATATTTCCTTTGTTCTTGTATATGGGTATAAGGATACTTTTCCTCCATGCATCAGGCATCTTCTTGCTCTTTAGCACTACATTAAAAAGTTTTGTCAACCAACTTATGCCATTCTCTCCTAATCACCTCCAAACCTCAATAGGGATACTATCTGGCCCAACCGCTTTCTCATTCTTCATCATTTTAATACTTCTTTTACTTCTTCCCTATTGATTCTCCTATAGAACATAAGATTTAATTCTTCCCTAAAAGTGGTAAACTGCCCCAATTGTATGTCACTAATACTACTTTCGTTAAATAACTTGTAGAAGTAGCTCTTCCAACGCTCCTTTACCTCCTCTTCCTTTACTAATACATTTTCATCCTCATCCTTAATGCATTTAACTTGGTTTAAATCCTTGGTCCATCTATCTCTGAATTTAGCAAGTTTAAATATCTCTCTTTCGCCGTCCTTAGTGTCAAGTCGCCTATATAAATTCTCAAATGTCTTTGCCTTAGCCTCACTAACTGCCTTTTTGGTTTATCTTCTAGCTTCTCTATACCTCTCCAAGTTCGCTTCATTTCGGTCGTTTTGCTAAGATTTAAAACACTCTCTTTTAACTCTTATTTTGGTCAGCCTCGTTCCACCACCATGCCTCTTTCTGTGCTGGAGCACTCCCTTTGGATTCTCCTAAGACTTATTTCCTTACCCTCCTAATACACTTTGTTACCTTATCCCACATAATATTTGCACTCTCATTTACGGTCCAAACGTCTTCCTCTAGTACTTTTTCCCTGAATACTGGTTGCTTATTACCTTTCAAGTTTCACCATTTAGTCTTTGAGCATCTATACGACTTTTTTTTTCTAGTCCATCTTTGAAGCTGCACATCTATGACCAACAACCTATGTTGGGCAGTTAAGCTCTCCCCTGGTATAACTTTACAATCTTTACAAGTTATGCGGTCTCTTTTCCTAGTTGAGAAGAAGTCAATCTGTGTTTTTGAGGAGCCACTCTTATAAGTCACAAAATGTTCCTCTCTCTTCCTAAAAAAGGTGTTCGTCACCATAAGATCATAAGCCACTGCAAACTCCAAAATATCTTTCCCTTCTTCATTTCTATTACCGTGACCATGTCCCCCATGTACTCCTATGTATTTATCTACGTCGCGTCCTATATGACCGTTCAGATCTCCTCCTATGAAGACCATCTCTCCTTGAGGTATTTCTAATAGCATTCATTTCAAGTCTTCCCAAAACTTCTCCTTATGTACATCTCCTAAGCCCACTTGGGGGGAATAAGCACTAATTACGTTTACTATCTTTTCTCCTAACACTAACTTAATTGCAATAATCCTATTTCCACAGTATTTTACATTGACTATATCTTCCTTTAGGTCCTTACTTACTACTATGCCGACTCCATTTCTCGATCTATTAAGTCCCATATACTATAACTTATACCCAGGCCTCTCAATTTCTTTAGCTTTCTGTCCCACTCACTTCGTCTCTTGCAAGCAAGCAATTGCGATTTTTCTCCTTTTCATTGTATCCAGACTTCCATAATATTCTCAGATGAAAATAGAATCCTATTAAATTAAAAATCTTAAATATTTAATTTGCATCAAATATTCTATCAAATAATTTAGTCAACCAAATTATCTCGTCATCCCCTAGACACTTCCATGCTTCAATCGGAATACCATCTTGGCCTATAGTTCTACCTATCTTTAGCTTTCGTTCGGGTTATATGGTATAACAAGCTTAAAATTGTGGTTTAATTTTGGTTCGTTTATGTTTCAAATTGAGTTCAAGCGAGCCTATGATTGAATCGAATTTCGAGTAGTTTGGTTCATTTTACAATCCCATCTTCAAATCTCTCAAAATTTCACGAACATGTTAAATATTTAGTTTATTTCAAAATTGGGTTAAATCGTATTAATTTCGGATTAATATATTTGTGTCATGTTATTTTTTTGTTATCTCTCAATAATTTTGGGTTTGTGTTTAATATTATGACCACTTTGAATATATAATTACTTTAAGCATAAGTAATTTTATGGCAATTAATTTTGATTTGTAGTTGGTTGGAGTCCCATTTAGCAATTTCAAACAATTCCAAATGTAAACCTTTTCTGTATGCAATATTATAGTAGTTGTAATTATTGGTGGCATTCCTAGAAGGAATGTTTGGTGTTGTTTGGGAGGGTTGGGGGAAAGGAAAAAGTTACTTTTCATGGTGGTTCTAATATTTGCCGGTCGGTTTCTATGTTCTATCCATTTGGCATGAACTGGGATGGTCACAAAACTAAGGAATGGAAGAATGGGCTTCAGTAAAAATGTGCAACAAGGTTGTTTTAAGTTTTCAAAATGCATATTAACATTGCCTTGGGAAAAGGTAATCACATTGTAACTTTTAAAATGTTATTATCTCATATTTTTATGATATTTTTGCTGAATTTTGTCAATTTTTCTGCATGACAAACTTGAGTCAAAATGGTATGTAGAACACTGACTGATTCAAAATTTTATTTTATTCAGATGAACCACAAAAACATCCATCATCATCAATTTGTCATTCATTTTCTATAAAACTTCAAGATTTTTATTTATAATCTCCTAATTCTCTGCAGATAAAAGTGGAAACTATCCACCCCTGAATTCCAGGTAACTTTTCTCTCTGCAAATTTGATGTGTTTGTAACCTGTAAGCTTGATTAATTTTGCTTGTTCTGGTATGACCACCTATAAATTTTAATATCTAACCTATTGATTTTTTCCCCCTTTTGCAGCACAAGTGGTCTGGCCTTCTTACCGTTGGTTCAATATTGACTTTCTTATATTTCCTACCACAATGCAAACATGAGATGATAATTTGCAGCTTTGCCTCATTTAAGCAGGATTATCAAGTGGAGCCATAGCTGGGATTTCTATTGGAGTAGCAGGGGCACTATTATTGGCAGTTGGCATATACATTGGGTTTTACAGGAAGAAGAAAATGCAGGACAAACTATTGCTTTTAAATAGACCTGAATATCAATCTCTTCAAGCTGCTAGAGGTAGGTCTATTTCCTCTCTTTTCCACATTTTGTCTATTTTTTTAGACATGCAATTTGAAAGGGCTGTTCATATTTATCTCCCAACTAGAAATTCTCCTTTTAACTCATTTTACCCTGCGCGGATGACCAAGATCTAATCTGAAAACTGGGAAATGCTGTGCACATTGATCACTTTGTCTTTCTCTGGAAAGCTAGTAATACCTTGGTTATTTATTTTTTTTTTTTAATACGATATATGTTCAGTTCATCAAAATTAGAGAGTAGGTTGCTTTCTAAATCCATGTATAAAATTTGTGAGAATTTTTGATGTGGTGGAAGGTGGTTGCCTTGGAGAATCTGAAATGGTATCCGGAAATTTCATATGTATTGTGAGTATTAATTGCTGCTGTTTGTACCTTTGATTTCTGTGATATAATGTAACATATTGTATGGGGTATACCTATTTAGCCTGTTAATCTTGATTCTTGAGACACTATTAGGGTAATTGATTGGAAATTGCAGGTGTTTCCTACATAATATTTCTCTTACATTCTTGCATGGGTTGAAACATATTCAAACTTCTGTACTTTCTCTATTTTTCATGCTGCAAAAAATGAGACTAAAAAAGAGTATCTACGTCACTTGTATATTTTCCCTTTGCTTGCGAGTTAGCTCCTGCAAGTACTTTGGAGAAAGCTGTGGACTCCAGTGGCGTTCCTGTTAGTGATTCTCCAGCTACAGGCTTAACTGTGGACAAATCTGTGGTGTTTTCTTACAAAGAGCTTGAAAATGCAACTAATGGCTTCAGCATTGCTAATAAAATTGGTCAAGGTGGCTTTGGAGCTGTTTACTATGCCGAGCTGCGAGGCGAGGTATGTAGCTATTAATCTCATCATTTCGCAATAAAAATAAAAAGAAAGGGGTATCAGAAAAATAACACACTATTCTACAGGTGTAAAGTTAATATAAGCTACTTTATTTCTGAGCCTCCAACTGGCTTCTCACTCATGATTAAGAAAGCAGGTGCTTATACCAAGATCTCCTATTCTCATTCTCCATTATTCCATGAGTTGAATAATATTAGAGTAAATTAGGAGTATGAGAGAGATAAATTTCCCATCTCCTTCATGTATATTATATTGAAGAGTTACAATCAAAATAGAAAATAAGTTTCTTAATCAAATTAGGAATACATACTCCTAATCAAATTAGGATACACATACTTTAGGAAATATAATTAAATTCTAACTATCATAGAATATTCCTATAATTCTAACACTCCCCCTCAAACTGGAGCATAGAGATTAAACATGCCCAGTTTGGTGGACAACTTTTGAAACAAAGGTCGAGCTAATGGTTTTGTGAGAATATCTCCCAACTGAGAATCAGAGCGTACAAAGGGAGTGGTAATATCACGCTTAAGCAGGAGATCTCGAATGAAGTGACAATCAACTTCAATGTGCTTGGTTCGTTCATGAAATACAGGATTGTTAACAATGAATATTGCAGCCTGATTGTCGCAGAACATAGACATTGGGGCCGGAACTGAAAGACCAAAATCCTGAAGAAGAGAACGAACCCAGAGCATCTCAGATGCAGTATGAGTCATGGCACGATACTCTGCCTCTGCACTAGACCAAGCTACAACGTTCTGTTTTTTACTTCGCCAAGTAACAAGATTGCCACCAACAAATGTACAATATCCAGAAGTAGATCTCCGATATGAACGATTGCCAGCCCAGTCTGCATCACTATATCCAGTCACGTCTATTGCTGTGGAAGGTCGATAGAGCAAACCTTAACCTAGTGAATTCTTCAAATATCTCAAGATTCGACACACAGCATCAAAGTGAGGCTGTCGAGGAGCATGCATAAACTGACTAACTACTCCAACAGCATATGTAATATTAGGCCGTGTTATAGTGAGATAAATTAATTTGCCCACAAGTCGACGATATCTACCAACATCAGAGAATGGTTCACCACTCTCAGAGTCTAAATGAACAGAAGTGTCCATAGGAGTATCAGTAGGATGAGAACCCAAAAGACCAGTCTCAGAGAGTAAATCCAATACATATTTTCTTTGAGATAATGCGATACCTTGTGAAGAACGAGCGATCTCAATTCCTAGAAAATAGCGTAATGCACCAAGATCCTTGGTCTTAAACTACTTCCCCAAATAATCTTTTAGAGCAGAAATACCCTCAGTGTTATCACCTGAGATAATAATATCATCCACATATACAACCAAAATAATAATACCAGAAGATTTCTGATACACAAACACTGAGTGATCAGATGTGGATCGCCTGAAACCATAGCTAAGAAGAGCAGAGCTAAATTGATCAAACTATGCCTGTGGAGATTGCTTGAGTTCATATAGGGCCTTGTGTAAGCGACAAACCAAATGTTCACTTCTCGTTGTGACATACCTAGGAGGTTGATCCATATAGACTTCTTCTTGAAGTTCACCATGCAAAAAAGCATTTTTAACATCCAATTGGAATAAAGGCCACGACTTACTCACTGCAACAGCCAGTAAAATGCAAATTGAATTAAGACGAGTCACTGGTGAAAAGGTTTCTAGATAATCAACACCATAAGTCTGAATATATCCTTTGGCAACCAATCTAGCTTTAAGTCTTTCAACAGATCCATTTGGTAAATATTTCACTGTGTATACCCATTGACATCTTACTGTCTTCTTCCCAGGTGGAAGAGTGGTAAGCTCCCATGTATGATTATGTTGTAATGCTTGCATCTCTTCATCCATTGCTCTCTTCCAGTCAAGTGATAATAATGCTTGCTTATAAGATGTGGGAGGAGAAACAGAAGACAAGACACAAACAAAAGAATGGAGACGAGGTGATATACGCTGATATGAAACAAATTTAGCAATAGGATGTTGAGTACATATACGTTTACCTTTCTTGAGAGCAATGGAAAGATCATCAATTTCAAGAGACTCGGTCTCAATAGGTATCTCAAGAGACTCAAGGTCCACAGGACTTGGAGTAGGCTCAGGATCTACAGGAACAGAAGTAATTGGTCTAGGACGAGTACGGCGCTGATATACCTGTAAGGGTGGAGACATGCTAAAATCGACAGATGGTGACTTATTTGAAGAAATGGGTGACAAGTCAGTAAAAGGAATCTGTATAGTGTGAGATAACTCCCCCTCTCGAGAGGGAAGAGGGGACTCCCCCTCACAAGAAAAGTAAGAGGTAAGACTCAAAGAAGGTAACATCAGCACTAATAAAATATTTACGAGAAGGAGGATGATAACACCGATAACCTTTCTGAGTACGAGAATAACCAAGAAAGACACAACGACGAGCACGAGGAGAAAGTTTGTCTAAACCAGGATCCAAATTGTGGACAAAAGCAACGCAACCAAAGGTACGAAGTGGAAGAGAAAAAGGATTAACAGATGGATACAAAAGAGAAAAAGGAGACTGATTACCAAGACGAGGTGAAGGAACCCGATTAATAAGATAGCATGTAGTCAAGACGGCATCCCCCCAGTATTGTTTTGGAATTTTCATTTAAAAACGAAGGGTACGAGCAACATCCAATAAATGTCGATGTTTGCGTTCAGCAACACCATTCTGTTGGGAGGTATGGACACAAGAAGTTTGATGAAGAATGCCTCTTTCAATACAAAATTGGGTTATGGTAGACTGGGTATATTCAAGAGCATTATCAGAATGGAGAATTTTGATCTTTTTATCAAATTGGGTTAGAATCTCATTATAGAATTTTAAAAGAATGGCAGGCAGTTCAGAACGATTCTTCATTAAAAATAACCAAGTCATACGAGAATAGTCATCAACAAAAATAATAAAATACCAAAATCCATTAATAGAAGCAATTCTTGAAGGACCCCAAATGTCCGTATGGACTACATCAAATGGTTTAGACGCACGACTATTTTTATTACTCGAAAACGAACTACGGTGGTGCTTGCCAAGTTGACAAGTCTCACATTCAAGACTTGAAATAGACCCTAAACTAGGGACAGCAAGTTTAAGACGAGCTAAAGATGGATGACCCAAACGACAATGCCACTGGAGTGGAGACACGAATGCACCAAAGGCTAAATGAGAAGACTGAAAACTGGCAGGATCAAGATAGTAAAGACCAGCCCGTTCACCCCCCGAACCAATCGTCTTCTGTGTTCTGAGATCCTGAAAAACACAAGAAGAAGGAGAAAATGTTATAGAACAATTCAAGGACTTAGTTAATTGACTAACAGATAACAAATTAAATGGAAAATTAGGTACAAAAAGACTAGAGGGTAGAGATAAGGAGGGAGAAGGGTTAAGATATCCTTTACCAGCTACAGGCCAGGAGGATTCGTCAGCTAAGGTAATATTATGAGTAGTGGGAGTTAAATTAGAAAATAGTGAAGAGTTACCAGAGATATGTGCACTGGCACCAGAGTCAATAACCCATTGAGAGGAAGATTGAGAAGTAAAGCAAGCAATACTACCTGACTGTGCTAAAGTAGCAGTAGAAGGGCGAGAGATGTGAAGAGCTTGCACAATCGCCTCCAACTCAGCAGGAGTGAAAGGATTTTGGGAAGCAGTATTAGATGGAGCTGGATCATTCAAACTAGCATTGCTCTGTGCAGATGGATCAGTACCAGTGGGTGCAGTAGTGACATGATTAGCTTGCTCAGGACGACCATACTTCTTCCAACAATATGGTTCAGTGTGATTACTGCCTCCACAGTGATTACATTTCTTGTGGCCCTGTCCAGAACTACGGCCACCTCCACGGGAACCACCTCGAGAACCACGAGATCCACCACGAGACCCTCGACTACCAGAACCACTAACAAGAGTAGCAGAATCAGATTCACTAGAGGAGACTGGTTGAGAATGATGGCCCAAAGAGGAAATGCAGGAATAAGCATTAGCCATAGAAGGAATAGTCTCTCTTGCCAAAAGATGATCTCGGTAACTGCGAAGATTATCATTGAGGCTAGCAAGAAGCAGAACTGTCATAAGTTCATCCCATTGTCGAATCATCTCAGCCTTCGTTTCTGGAAAGGGACGAAATTGTAAAAGGCGATCTCCTAAAGCTTTGAGATTACTGTAATATGCAGACAATGGTTGAGTTCCTTGGCGAAAAGTAAAAAGTTTCTCATATGCCTCAAATACCTCTGAAACATTACTCTTTTGGGAAAACGAATCTGCCAATGAATCTCATATGGTTTTAGAAGAATTACACAAAGCAACTGTGCGAAACACCGAAGGCTCTAGACTATGCCAGATCCAACTCATAACAACAGCATCTGAAGCCCTCCATTGTGCATATGAAGAAGACTTGGAATCAGGAAGGGGATCTATAATATGATTTTCCAATTGGCGTCCAATCAAGAAAATCCGAACAGCATGTGACCATGTCAAATAATTCGTACCATTCAACTTTTCACATGAGATGGATTTAGGAAGACTGTCAACTGGGATGACTGGTTCAATAGAAAAAGATCTAGAACTAGAATTTTTAGACTCGTTTGAAGCCATCTCTAATAAAGGTAAACCAAACAGCTTTTTGGGCTAAACCAAATAACCTTAACCTTGGCAGTGAACCGAGACTACAAAAGGAATTAAAAACAATATCAGGCTATCCCCATTTAATGATCTGCACTGCTCCAGAAGGACAACCAAACACCAATCAAGCTGGTCCAAGCAACGACCAGATGAAGACACGATCTTGACGACCTAGCAACGGCGATGGAGAAGAAACGTCGACGACTGAAGAGGAGGAGAAGCAAACCAGAAAAAACCAGAGTACTCAACGGCGGCGACTAAAGGGGAATTGGCCGACGACCGAGGAGCAGGTGAAAGAAACTAGACCAAACCCCCCAACGAAGCAAGGATCTGAATACGGTTAGATCATTTGGGCGACGATCGAAAGTAGCGAACGTCGAATAAGGGCACGACCGACGAGCAGGAGAAGGAAACCAAGACCAAACAACCACAACGTGCAGTGATGACGAACGGCGACGATGAACGGCGCGAAATCAACGAGACATTGACAGCGAGATCAACAAGCTCCGAGATAGCGGCAGCGAGATCGACGAGCTCCGGTGAGGTTGAACACCGATGAATCTCATCGAAGGGCTTCGACAATCTTGGTGACAGCCGCCACCATCGTGCAAGGTAGGTTTTTTTTTTTTTTTTTTTTTTTTTTTTTTTTTTATATAGGAAAAAAAACAGGAAAAAAAGGAAAGAAAAAAAATAAAAATTTGAAGAGTAGGCTCTGATACCAAGTTGAATAATATCAGAGTAAATTAGGAGTATGAGAGAGAGAAATTTCCCATCTCCTTCATGTATATTTATATTGAAGAGTTACAATCAAAATAGGAAATAAGTTTCCTAATAAAATTAGGAATACATACTCCGAATCAAATTAGGATACACATACGTTAGGAAATATAATTAAATTCTAACTATCATAAAATATTCCTATAATTCTAACACCATGTATAAAAGTGCAAAAAATTGTGAATTCCAAAGAATGGGAATCTTGGGAGAAGAAACACCAATGTTTACAAAAATTATAGAAGCAAGAATTTGCAATCTCAGTAACGAATGAAGGTTGGTCTGAAGTCAGTTTTGAGGGCGATGCTCAACTTGTTATTTAATGCTATGAATGAAAAACTTCTGAATTTCTACTGGTCCACCACCTCCTTTCCCAGAGCTGTGCTAACCTACAACCCTCAATGGCAAAGTTTTAACCCTAAGCTAGCAAACACTGCTGCTGATGACCTTCCAGCATGAGCTTTGAGGATTGGTTTTCTGGGATGTCTTTTGGATCAGATCCCCTTTCCATATGTCAGACAGTGGATGTGGTTTAAACTTCATCTCTAAGGTCCTGTTTGGTAACGTTTCCGTTTTCTGTTTTTCTGTTTATAATTTCAAAATTTTGTAAACTCGCAACAAAAATATGTTTGATAAACTTGTTTACGTTTTTTTGTTTCCAAAAAAAATGAAAACATAAACAGAAAAAAAGTGTTTTCACTCTGATTTTCTTTTCTGTTGTCAATATTTTATCAATTTTAAAACTTTGTCTATTTTTGTTACATTACATAAAAATAAATTATTTTATTCAAATATTTTATTAAAATAAGTTATTTTAATAAATAATATAATTAAATTCAATAAATTAAATTAAGTATATAAATTAATATAAATTATTTTTAATAAATAATAAAAATAAATTAATTGATTAATTTAATTTAATAATTAATTATTGCTAAATTATCTAAAATAAATATCATAATTAATTTATTTAATTTAAGAATTAAATTAAATTATATAAAATAATTAATAATAAATAATTAAATTACATTAATTTTTAATTTAATTTAATTTCATTATTATTATTAAATTATTTTAAATAAATATCATAATTAAATTAAATTATTTATGATTTAATTAATTTAATTTATATAAAATATATTTTATTAAATTATTTTAATAAATAATTAAATGAATTTAATTAATTTAAAAATAAATAATTTAATTTAATAATTAATCTAATTTAATTATTTATTTATATGAAATATATTTTATTAAATTATTTTTAATAAATAATATAATTTAATTAATTTTTGTATTTATTGTATTAATTTAATTAAATTAAATTAATATAAAATATATTTTATTAAGTTCTATTAATTTTTTAAAACTAATAAAAATAAATATTTTCTAAAATAAAAAATTAATAATTATAAACAAACTTACATTTTCAAATGCAGTTTCACTTTTCATTTAAAAAAAAATAAACGGCAACAGAAAATAAAAAATAGAAAATGGCATCAGAAAAATAACAATAAAAAAACGACAGCGTTGTCAAATGGTCCCTAAGTATTTGGTTTTGGTTTTTGTTGTTTCCTTCCTTGCTTTGTCTGGTTTTCTTTCCCTTACTCTTGTTTTATTTTTGTTTGGTTTCTTCTTTGTTACGTTTCTACCTTGCATTATCTTTGTTTTTTTTTTCACTTTCCTCTTGTTCCTGGCTACCAATATATAGATAAATAATTGTGTGTACATAATACATGTAGAAGCAAAGGTTGGAGGTGCAGATTGTCACTGATGTGCGACATGCATAGCATAGTATAAAGAAGAATTCTGTAGTTTTCTTTGATCTGCACATGCCAAAATAAATTATACTGGTTTATAATTGCTACATGTAAGATTTGTGAATTTAAGGATTTCTGTTTTGTGATCATCATTTAGCTGCAACTCTAGATGGATGTGATCAACGTATTATATAGCAAGCCTTAAATAGCTGGGTTTATTTCATTGTTGTTTGGGCCTCAATCTAGCAGGAGGATGGTTTGTGCAAATAAGGTAGTAGGTTCATGTTGAACCAAGTAAGGTAGATTGGCTTGTTTGGTGGATTAACTAAACTTCTTTATACTTTTGGAGTCTTTCAAATTGAGCACAGTTTGAACTCATAGTCGATTTGCTAATAAACATTCTATGAATATAGGGTATATACCGTCAATCTGACAGGAGAATGGGTTGGGCAAGTAGGTAGTAGGTTCAAGCCCAAACTCCTTTATAATTTGATGTCTTTCAAATTATTGAGATCAGTTTGAACTCATAGATGATTTGCTAATAAAATATTTTGAATACATAATGGGATAAAAAACGCAAATTTCATAAATTTTGGATCTCATTTTGTTCCAAAAGTTGGCATTCCACTATTCAGCATTTTACAACCTTAAAATCTATTGAATGGGACAAAATATGACAATTGATCGACAAATCACTTAACTCTTGGTGATGTAGGGTTGAGAAGAAAAAAGAAAGGGTCAAAGAAGAAGAAGAAGGAGAAGAAGAAGAGAAGAATGAGGAGAGAGAATAGCAGCCGTAGGAGAAAAAAGTAATCAGAATTCTTCAATCATTCAATCAATGTTCAACTAACCCTAATTAGGGTTTAAATAGAAAATATTATGGGCCTAACACAAAGGCCTAAAATAAAATAAACCTAATACTAAAATAGCCTAAAACAAATAGGTCCAAAATAATAAATAAAACAAAACCTAATTAACTAAAATAAATATTAATAATCAGTCCATAATACTAATGGTTGGGTCTCCTTGGCTTGACGTCCATACACATGTCCATATCGTCTACTGGTGTCCACACCAACTCTCCCGGGGTGGAAGGAACTCAGCTCTGACAAGGAGGTGGCATGGCGACTCTCATAAAACTCCATGAGGTCTAGATCAAGCTGCTGCAATGTGTCGGTGGGAATCTAAGTGCAATCAGAATCAGGACGACCAACCCAACGAACTAGGAACCTTCGAACCACGCCATCCTTGGTGAGATCAACCTGCTCATCTAAAATAGCATCAATTTAATCATTGTGTGCAGGGACTTATGGTAGTGACGAAGTAGTAGGTAGTAAGTCTGGGTAATAGTCAACAGATAGGGCATCAAATGGTTCATCAAGGGGTTGAATATGTCCTTTGTAGGCAATAAGGTCCTCAACATTAAAGATGGGGCTAAAATCAAAGTGTGATGGAATATCAATGACATATGCGTTTGATCCAACCCCTTTTAAAATTTTAAAAGGACCACCACTACGAGCTTGCAATTTCAAAACGGATCCAGGAGGAAAATGTTTCAGCCTTATTCTAATCATCACATAATCACCAACATTAAAAGCAACATGTCTTTTGTGTAAATCAGCTTTAAGCTTATATGTCGGCATTAATTGACTCTAATTGCTTATTGGTATCAACATGTAAGTCTCGAATATGTTGCGCAAACGCATCAACCGACTCAGACACTCTAGCAAATGGAGACATGGGAACTAAGTCTAAAGGCTTCCTGGGCTTATAACCATGCACAACTTCAAAAGGGCTCATTCCTATCGACCTATTCACGGAATTATTGTAGGCAAACTGAGCCGTAGGAAGGATTAAGTCCCAATTCCTATGATGATCTTTAACTAAGCACCTCAAAAGATTCCCTAAGCTACGGTTAACAATTTCTATTTGGCCATCAGTTTGAGGGTGATGTGTTGCGAAAAATTTGAGTTTTGTACCAACTAGATGTCAAAGCGTTTTCCAAAAATAGCTAGTGAAACGAACATCCCTATCAGTCACTATGGTTTTAGGTAGACCACACAATTTGACTATCTCAGAGAAGTAT
The DNA here is from genome assembly GCA_019916065.1 of Vitellaria paradoxa. Taxonomy (NCBI): domain Eukaryota; kingdom Viridiplantae; phylum Streptophyta; class Magnoliopsida; order Ericales; family Sapotaceae; genus Vitellaria; species Vitellaria paradoxa. The sequence continues at coordinate 21,486,649 of CM034234.1, read as the reverse complement.
AAGTTGGCAACTCTAGAAGCATCGGATGTTTTTCTACAGGGAATGAAGTGAGCCATTTTAGAAAAACGATCTACCACCACAAAAATAGAATCATGTTTCTTAGGTGTGCGTGGAAGACCTAAAACAAAGTCCATACTAACATCTTGCCATGGACAACTAGGAACAGGAAGGGGGGTATAAAGACTAGTATTCTGCTTACTATGCTTAGCTAACTGACAAGTACGACATTGACTCACTATTCTACCAACATCCTTCTTCAAACTCGGCCAATAAAATTAACGTTCAACTTCCGCTATGGTCTTGTCACGTCCAAAATGTCCTGAAAGTCCTCTAGCTTGAACTTCCCACACTAGGAAATCCCGTACTGAAGTCCTCGGGATGCAAAGTTTATTAGCCTTGAACAAGAAACCGTTATGAAGAAGGAACTCGTCAGAAACTTCAGACCTTCCATTCCGTAGCTCTTGAAAATTTTCTCCAAAGTCAGGACATGACTCATACTCATTCTTAAGTCTATCGAATCCTATAACCTTAACGCTCATGACAGAAAGTAAGGACACACGACGACTAAGGGCATCAGCTATCTTGTTCTCAACTCCTGACTTATGTTTTATGACAAACGAATAGGCTTGCAAGTACTCAATCTAACGACCATGCCTATGATTAACTTTCTTTTGGGAACTCAAATAATGCAAGGCTTCATGGTCAGAATAAAGGACAAACTCTTTCGGGAGTAAATAATGGCGCCAGTAGCGTAAGGCTTGTGCCACCGCATAAAATTCCTTCTCATAGGTGGAATATTTTTGTTCAGCCTCACAAAATTTCTTGCTAAAGTAAGTGATAGGGTGACGCTCCTGACTGAGTACTCCTCCTATACCTACTCCTGATGCATCACATTCTGCTTCAAAGACCTTCAAAAAATTAGGAAGACACAATACAAAGGACTCAGTCATTCTTTTCTTGATATTTTCAAAGGCCCTTGCAGCATTCTTTGTCCACTTAAACTCTTCTTGTTTCATACATTCAGTTATAAGGGCCATAATGGTGCTGAATCCTTTGATAAATCGGCGATAAAAAGTAACTAACCCATGGAAACTACGCACATCATGAATAGTTTTAAGTTTAGGCCAATCTAGAATTGCTTTAACTTTCGAGGGGTTAGCCGAAATTCCTTCAGAGGACACCACAAATCCTAGGAAGACAACCTTATCAGTAAAGAATGAACACTTCCTAAGAGTGGAACAAACTTGAACAAAGTGGTCCATATGTTGAGCCCTACTTTTACTATAAATAAGGGTATCGTCAAAATAAACCACCAAGAACTTTCCTATCAATGGCCTCAGTGCTTGAGTCATTACTCTCATGAAGGTACTAAGGGCATTTGAAAGCCCAAAAGGCATGACTAACCACTCATAAAGGCCATCTTTAGTTTTAAAAGCAGTTTTCCATTCATCCCCTGGCCGAATTCTAATCTGATGGTACCCACTTTTCAAATCAATTTTAGAAAATACCGTGGCACCCGCCATCATGTCTAACATATCATCTAGCCGAGGGATAGGAAAACGATACTTTGCAGTTATCTTGTTTATTGCCCTACTATCTACACACATTCTCCAAGAACCATCTTTCTTTGGGGTTAAGAGGGCTGGAACAGCATAGGGACTCATGCTCTCTCTAATAAATCCCTTTTTGTGAAGTTCATCAACTTGCTTTTGTAATTCAGCATGCTCAGTAGGATTTATTTTATAGTGTGGCAAGTTAGGAAGTGTAGCTCCTGGGATTAAATCAATTGTGTGTTGAATATCACGCAATGGGGGTAAACTATCTGGGAGATCCTTAGGGAAAATATCTTGAAACTCTGCAAGTATCTTATTCGTCTCTCCTGATATTTCTTGCGGAGAGTCTATAGGAACTTCCTTAACTACTAAGGCAAACACGATTAATTCGTGTTCACCCATATCACGAATGAGTTCTTTAGGACTAATAAAGTTCAGCCCCTTTCTACTCATCACCTCTTTCCCTTTGCTTGGGTTAGCCTGTTTCGGAGGAATAGGCTTAAGATGAATCTTTTTGCCATTAAACATAAAGGAGCATGAATTGGAACGACCATAGAGAGTGACATCTAAATCAAACAACCATAGCCTTCCCAGAATGATATGTCCTACATCCATAGAAATCATAACCAAACCAAACCAAACCAAACCTTTTACCACTAGGTGGGGTCGGCTATACGGATTTGTCGACGCCAATTAGATCTGTTTAGGGGCATGTCTTCCGATAATCTAAGTAGGTCAGGTCATGTTTAATGATTTCTTTCCAACTTCTCTTGGGTCTTCCTCTACCTCTCCTACTCCTGGCAATCTTCGTACTTTCACACCTTCTAACAGGTGCCTCTGCTGGACGCCTTCTAACATGGCCAAACTATCTTAATCGGTTTTCTTTTATTTTATCTTCAATCGGTGCTATTCCTCTTTTACCCCTAATCTCCTCGTTCCTAATCCTATCTTTCCTTATAATCCCGCACATCCACCTTAGCATCCTCATCTCCGCAACTGCCATCTTCTGACCATGATTATGCTTTATTGCCCAATACTCTGATCCATATAGCAGCGTTGGTCTAACCGCTACCTTATAATACTTTCCTTTCACCTTGAGGGGGACTTTTCGGTCGCACAAAACCCCCGAAGCACTCCTCCATTTGGCCCACCTAGTTTGAATCCTGTGACTTACATCAGTATCAATCCCTCCATATCCATAGAAATCATATCACACCAAATTTTCTCTTTATAATCAAGGAACTGAATAGGTACCTGACAACGTTCTTTTACCATTATGGATGAGGCATCTACCCAAGAAACATTATATGGGTGAGGGTGGGGAACAGTTTGAAGTCCTAGACGGGCAACTATACTTGAAGATACTGCATTGATGCAACTACCACTATCCACTATGACCTTACAACCCTTATCATTGATCTTAGTGTAGGTGTGAAAAATGGCATGACAACGCTAATTTTCCGTCTCTCGGGTTTGTATAAGGATACACCGAACTACACCCATTCGAGGATTGCTAGAGGTAAGTTGTCTCTCTCCTACACTAGGAAAAATAGTCCTAAGCCATCCCACTAAATTTTCCTCACACTCTTCATCCACATCTTCAAATTCCTCTATGTTGGGTTCGTACACTTGTTCCTCTATTAACTCATCACTATCGATTCTCTCACGCTCCCCAATAACTAGGGCTCGGGAGGGGCAGCTAGCAGATACGTGGCCCAAACCATGGCACTTAAAACATTAGACTCGAGAGTTATTTCTAGGACTCTCAGGTAAATTACTCCTATTCTTATTATCTTTCACAGCCTGGGTACTAGGGGGTGGTCCCAAAACAGACGTAGTGTTTGACGATGAAGGACGGTTATTAGCGGGGTGGCTGTCATTGCCCTTTGCAAACGGGGGCTTAGCTACTAGTTCGTAATTCTGGATTAGAGTGTAGGCCTTGTCTAAAGTGGTGACTCCCCTAAGGACAACCTCTCTTCGCAGCTCATAGCTAAGACCACGTCTAAATCGACTCAAAGTAACAGCCTCATCCTCCTGAACATTACATCTCATTATGAGTTCATCAAATTGGGTTATGTATTCTTTCACTGGCCTATTACCTTGTCGGATATCATTCCACTGATCTAGCAAATTTCCATGATAGGACAAAGGCAAATACTTGCGCTTAAGTTTCACTTTCATCTCCTCCCAATCTACAACCGGGGGCTCATGACGCCTAGTAAGCAAATTCTCAACACTTTTCCAATACAATTGGGCACTCCCTATCAGTTTTATCTTAGCAAACCGACACTCTCTCTTCAGAAAACTGGTACCACTCAAAGAAGCGGTCCATAACTTTCAACCATTTTGTGAACACCCAAGGATATAGGCGACCGTCAAAAGTCGGGACTTCTACTTTGACTTGTTTCATTAATTTATCATCATTATGTTCAGGTGACCTGTCATTCCTACGCTGTGGCACTAAGTCTCTATCAAGATTCCTAGGTCTAGTGTATTCCTCAATTTTGTCCATCCTAGTGTTTAGTCTTTGAATGGCTTCAGTGAGAGCTGCTAATTGGGTTTGCAATTGGTCATCTGCCATAGTGCTAGAGGATGCCAATGTGCGATCACTACGTAATTGCATACAAAGATTCTATGACTAAACTTATTGATATCAATAACGACTCGTGCAACTTACTACTAATATAAACCTAAACTGTTTATATGTAAAGACACATAAAACTCTAGATGTTGATTAGATTATAAGATAACTCGAACAAGGTGCAAGCAATAGTTCTGTCTCTCTATTTTTGTTTTTTTTTTTTTTTTGGTTGTTTTTTTTTTAACAGGGAATCAAAACGCAAAGAAAGAAGTAAATAAACACTTGGTATATCACTCGCTTAAGGTATATAGGTGAAGGTATTTTCTTTGGTTTTAAGAAATAAAGGGGAAAATAGGGAAGGGTAATAAAAAAAAAAAAGATAGTATTGAACAAATGTGGGTAGTGGGATCAATGTAGGGAAAATAAAATGGATGTTGAAATGGGTGTAGGCACAATGCACACAATAATTCAATTAATTGCTAAATTAGAGAGTAGTTAATAATATCAAAAATATAACGGAACGAAGTTACCATTTGAATTGGGAATCGGAAGTGCACTACTGCTCTAGAATCCACCAAAAATGAATCGAGATGTGGTCTGGAGTATTTTGGTTCTCGCCGGAGTTCGTCGGAAAGTCGCTGGAGGTCACCGGGGTCACCTGGGAGTTCACCAGAGGCAGGTGGTGTTGCTGGACTTTGCGCGGACTTCGTCGGAAAAGTCGCCGGAGGTTGTTAGGGTCACCGGCGAGGTCGCCGGAGGTCGGTGATGCCACTGGTAGGGTTTGCCTGAATTAAATATTAGTAGAGACGCACGAAAACGTACTCGAAGAGTTTGAGGATGTGTAGGGCGTGGTGGCGGCTGCGGCAGCCGCTGTAGTGGCTGCTGTTTTTTTTTTTTTTTTTTTGAGACCAGAACAGCGATGAGAGTTGAGAAAGTTTGTAGGATCTTTTGCTTTGATACCAAAGTTGATGTAGGGTTAAGTAGAAAAAAGAAAGGGTCAAAGAAGAAGAAGAAGAAGGAGAAGAAGAAGAGAAGAATGAGAGGAGAGGAGCAACCGTAGGAGAGAAAAGTAATCAGAATTCTTCAATCATTCAATCAATGTTCAACTAACCCTAATTAGGGTTTAAATAGAAAATATCATAGTCCTAACACAAAAGCCTAAAATAAAATAAACCTAATACTAAAATAGCTCAAAACAAATGGGTCCAAAATAATAAATAAAACAAAACTTAATTAACTAAAATAAATATTAACAATCAGTCCATAATAATATTGGTTGGGCCTCCTTGGCCCGACGTCCATACACACGTGCATATTGTCTACTGGTGTCCACACCACTTGGCCTTCTCTTTGTTGTTAGTGTAACTGGTGGTTTGAAGAAAGCATAGTCCGCCACATCTCTTATGGTCTGCGGCTATGAATCTTAAATTGCCTTTTTGTCATATCTCTTCCAGTTTACAGAACAAAGTCTTGGACCATTAAAAAGCAACACTCATAAGACAGTATGGTGGAAGTATGGTGGAAATGAGGATGCTAAAATGGAAGTGTTATAATACAAGAAAAGATAGGATAAAAAATGAATATATCCGAAAGAAAATTTAGATGGCACTAATAGAAGAGAAGTTGAGATAAGGTCGTTTAAAATGGTTTAATCATCTTCAACATAGACCTAGAGAGAGGTACCAGCACGGAAGAGTAGGTTGATTGAATTGGATAAAAGGACGAGAGGTAGATTAAAGATTATATGGGCTGAAATTATAAGGAAATACCTAATTTTACATAACCTCGTAGAAAACATAACACATGACAAAAATGAATGGAGAAAGAGGATTCATGTAGCCGACCCCAACTAGTTTGTGATTAATTATGGGATTAAGGGTTTGTTGAGTTGAGTTATATCTCTTTCACTTTACGTATGTATCATATGTGGATTTTATAAATGCTATTTCTACATAGATTGGAAACCTTAATTAGGTGTCGTTAAATAGTTTTGTGTTGATTTCTGATGCTAAATATCTTATATTATCTGTTCTAATTTCTGCTGGGTAAATCTGCAGAAAGCTGCGATCAAGAAGATGGATATGCAAGCTTCAAAGGAGTTTTTTGCTGAGCTAAAGGTTTTGTCAAATGTTCATCACCTGAACCTGGTAATACCTCTATCTTCCTCAATGAACATGTTTTTTGTGTAGTTGGTGTTACTTTTCTTTATGCAAGTACATGGTACAATTTCATTTGTCTCACTTCACTAATATTATCATGAAAGCCCGAAAAGCTCGCCATGATTGAGGTGTTGTTGCGTATTGGCTGAAACCATTGTGACTACAGTTTAATTATAGGGATAATTGCCTTTTTATTCCTTATACCTAAGGTGAAAATCACTTATACTCTTGAACTTTAAAAATTCACCTTTACATCCTTTGTACTTTTGATTAAAGTGAAAACATTAAAAATCCGTCAAATATAACGGTTTTGACAATAAGTAAGTTTAAAAATTGCATTTATACCCCCTATACTTTATATTACCTACACTTATATCCTTGATTCCATTTAGTTTTTAATGGATATTTTTGTCTTTTCACTTAAAACTTTAACGTTGTTTATAACTTTACTTTAATTCAAAGTACAAGGGATATAAGCGTAGGTTTTTAAAACTTAGAGGTGTAAGTGATTTTCACCTCAAGTATAGGGGGTAAAAAGGTAATTATCCCTCAACTATACGACTAGAAATAATTTACACTTAGCTATGGCAATGTGATATGGATCAAAGTATTGGGCAATAAAACATAATCATGGTCAGAAGATGGCAGTTGCGGAGATGAAGATGCTAAGGTGGACGTACGGGATTACAAGGAAAGATAGGATTAGGAATAAGGAGATTAGGAGAAAAGTAGGAATAGCACCGATTGAAGATAAAATGAGAGAAAACCGATTAAGATGGTTTGACCATATTAGAAGGCGTCCAGCAGAGGCACCTGTTAGAAGGTGTGAAAGTATAGAGATTGTCAGGAGCAGGAGAGGTAGAGGAAGACCAAGAGAAGTTGGAAAGAAACTATTAAACATGACCTGACTTACCTAGATCTATCGGAGGACATTGCCCTAAACAGATCTAATTGGCGTCAACAAATCCATAGAGCTGACCCCATCTAGTGGGAAAAGGCTTGGTTTTGTTTGATTTGGTTTGGTTTATGGCATTGTGACATGGATAAATGCCATGGTAACTTTGCCAATAACACCTAAAAGGGGAAAAAGGGAGATGGCTATTTAGAATTTAATCTCATATGGCATTTCAATATGTTGATTTTTTACGGTGCAAATTTATTCTGATGGAAATTTTAGGTTTTGTTTGCGGGGTTATTAATTGACTTTTTATTTTATTTTATTTTTTAACTAATTGATCTTTCAAAGTTAGGGTCAATTTTTTAAGTAGATATACTTGTGCATATATATATATCTGGACATCATGACTGACATTGGCATCTAATGCAGGTTCGCTTGATTGGGTTTTGCACAGAGAACTCTCTCTTTCTAGTTTATGAATTTATTGAAAATGGGAATTTAAGCGAACATTTACGTGGTTCAGGTGATATAAGATGCACTTGCCCCGAATTTATCTAGCAGCTGTACTTTAAAGTAATGCTGATGGTTATATTTATTTCTCCAGCGAGGGATCCCCTGTCTTGGTCTAGCAGGGTGCAAATTGCCCTTGATTCAGCAAGAGGACTGGAATATATTCATGAGCACACTGTTCCTGTCTATATCCACCGTGATATCAAATCAGCAAATATATTGATAGACAAAAACTTCCATGCGAAGGTCGTGCCGATGCTCTCTCTCTCTCTCTCTCTTAATTCCTGTTGTCACTGGCAATTGTGTAAAAATGTCTGCTGAAGCTTAGTTTTTTTTCTTTTTCTTTTTTCTTTTGTGTGTGTGTGCATGTGCGTGCGCGCGTGCGCGTGTATGTCTGCATGCAGGTTGCAGATTTTGGTTTAACAAAGCTGACTGAGGTTGGGAGTAATTCAATGCCTACACGTCTTGTGGGTACATTTGGGTACATGCCACCAGAGTAAGATAACTTCTTTGTGCACTCGTGTACAGAAAAAGTATCAATTTCGGCATATTGACATCAGAAATTAATCATGGGCGCATGGATGTTTGGTTAAATGTGAGCTGCTAAAAGATCCAAGTTCATTTTGACAATTAGCAAATCTGGTGTTTTTCCTATTCTTACCCCATCCTTAATTTATTGTCAACCATTTTAAGTGAACCTGGAGAGTTTTTTTGCGTCTTCCGTTGGTATGTCTGACCCTAAACACAAATTTGGAAATCATTTTACTGACTTTGCCCCAAAACATACAGAGAAGCTGTTTGGAATGCTAACCCAGAAAATGCTCTCACGAAGGTCTGCTTCAAAATATTTTTCTTAAAATTAGAGATGATTAGTGCATCAAAATTATTTATTATTATTACTATTACTACTACTACTTCTACTACTACTACTACTATTATTATTATTATTTTGATGAATACATCAAAATTATTCATCATATTATCCATGGATCACCAGATGCAACTGCCCCTTGGCATGGACCACTTTTAAGGGTTTGGGTACAAGGATATATGGCTTACTTTTGAATCAATCTCAATTATGTCTTCTTTATTTATTGAGGGGTCAGCAATACAGATCATTTTCACCATTCTGCTATTTCTAGTGTCTCACTTTGATGTAGTGGCGGGGTGTTTGGTGATATATTGTTCTTGGGTACGATGACTTGTTGTTGAATGCGCAAGAACCAAAGCAAGAATACAAAGTTTTAAGAAAATCTCAATTTGATTAATAACTTGAATGAATTGAATGAATAAAAAATATTAAGAAAGGGTCCTATTTATAGAGAAAACTAATCCCAAAATTTGATCCTAGGTTTTCTAACAGTTTTTTTTTATCTAATTTAAGAAAAGAAATATAATATAAATTCCGTAGGAATCATGAATAATCTTTGCCTTGAAATAAAAGACAAATTAAGTAAAACTCCTATACTAATCCTAAATATAATAAGAAAAGAAACTATTCCAAAATAAAGTAGAAAAACCAGAAAATTCAAATAGAATTTAGATTTAGCATCCTTCATCAGTTCTCCTCCTAAAAATAACTCCTCTCTGAGTTGTATAACGTAAGATCTAATAAGCAAAGAATCATCACAGCAAGGACATTTAATGCAATTTCCTTTGCTGAAGACTGGTTAACTGTCTCTTCTATCTCATTCTCCTTGATCTCTTGAATCTCTTCATTGAGGGATATTCCTTTATCTGGATAGACTATTGTAGTTGGATATATCTTTCTTACGTGCTGCTTGGTTAGTATTTACTACTCCTGAAGTAGATTGAGCCTACAATGAAGTCCTAGATTCTACTGGACACGATGTGAATGTTGTTGGACTTCCATATCTTGTGACATTCGATTGCGTATATAAAATTGGAGTTTTCCAAACTAGAGATGCCATACCCCTGCTATCAGAAAAATGATAATAATCTGATTCTGAGTCTCTGCAACTACAGTATTCACCTTTTTGTGTTGAGCATTTATACATTGAACTCATCTTTGGGATGAGAGGCAAAGATTCTCCAAACTATGATCACCATTGTTTGGGCCCTTCAACAGGGAGCATTAGGAAAAACCTTGTATATACTCGATGGGGAAGAAAAAATCATGCAAGGCAAACTTGTGTTGATACTATTTGGCGCAGTGGTGGAGCGTTTGGTAAGATATTGTTCTCGAGTATGACTAATTGCTCTTAAATCCACAGGAACAGGACATTGCATCCACAAGAACCAAACAAGAACGCATAGTTCTAAAAAGAATTCAATTTGATTAATAATTTGAATCAATAAAAAGTGTTTATGAAAGGTCTTATTTTTAGAGAAAATTAATCCTAATTAAGATAGATATTTTAAGAGTTTTCCTATCCAATCTATGAAAAGAAATATAACATAATTCCCATAGGGATTACAAGTATCCTTTGGTTTAAAATAAAATATAAATTAAATAAAACTCCTATACTAATCCTAAATAAAATAAGAAAAGAAACTAATCCAAAATAAACTAGGAAGACCAAATAATCCAACCAGTATCTGGACTCAGCATCCTGCAACTTCTCTGCAGTTTTCCCCCCATCTTTGTCAAGTCTACAGGATCACCGTGCCTCTCCTTTCCAGCTTAAGGGTGGACCAATGCACAAGGCTCCGGCCTATGCCGGTTATGTGGCTTATGGGGAGGGGCAATGTAGGTAGTCTTACCCCCAGCTTAAAATAAATTCCTTCTTGCCTATGCTGCTGCTGAACTTGGATTCACATGACCACAATCATCTTTCATTTTTAGATGACTTGTTTCCATCTTTAATGAGCTTCTTGACTGATGATTGCTTTCTGCAATGACAAAAGCTCTTGGTATATCTATCAGCCGGGAAGTTAAATTGAAAGAACTCAAATGTTGTGAAGCATGTGACCATGCATTGAACTGGAGATTTGGTATATACCTAGTGTTGTCCTCCCACCAGCAGAATTGGGTGCGCAACATGCGGTGCAGAAATATCTTCAGTCTTTGACATGCTGAGTGTTATGGGCATGGAAGCATCCTAGCACATCTAGAAACATTTGTTACAAGTCAAGTCAGCCATTAGCTGGTCCCAATTTTGCCTTCTTGTATTGAAAGAGAGGTTTCATCTACGCGTATTCTTATGTTAAATTCATGGATCAATTTTGTATCATCTGAATGCAGATATGCTCAATATGGTGAAGTTTCTCCTAAAGTAGATGTCTATGCTTTTGGGGTTGTCCTCTACGAACTTATTTCGGCCAAGGATGCCATAGTCAAGCCTAGTGGTTCTATGGCTGAATCGAAGGGCCTTGTTGCTTTGGTTAGTTCTATTCCTTTCTAATTTTTTTTTCCCAGTTATTCTTGAAGTAAAGGTTTGACATTCTTAAGCTACTGAGGGTTCTCACCAGCATCTGGCCATTTGATTTCATCTGCAATGTGCCCCAGTTTGTCCTCAATGAGCTAATGGTCTCTGCCTCTTGACGCTTTATAGTTTGATGAAGCTTTTAGTCAGGCTGATCCGAGGGAAGATCTTCGCAAGCTGGTTGACCCTAGGCTTGGAGATTCGTACCCACTCGATTCAGTTCATAAGGTGATATATATATATATATATACATATGTTTCACTTCTTTTAACAAAATTTCCAGTTTTCTATTGTAGGGAATTAAGTCCTTACGAAACTATATATGGTGGCCATTTTGGTTGCAGATGGCTCTGCTTGCTAAAGCTTGCACCCAAGAGAATCCCCAGTTACGGCCCAGCATGAGGTCTATTGTGGTGGCGCTGATGACTCTTTCATCCTCGTCTGACGTTTGGGATGCTGAATCTTTCTACAAAAACCAAGCTCTTGCCAATCTAATTTCTGGGAGATAGTAGGCTGAGAGAAAGAGCAACCTCAATGAGTGTTTGCACGCGAAATGATGCCCAGATTTGCCCTTTAAAAGATTTATGAGATTGCAAATCATTTGTAAATTTGTTGAATTTATTTGTAGATACATATATACATATATATATATATATATATTATTTGTTTCTTAGGAGTACATGTGAGGAATCAGAAGGGTGAACCTTCATTTGTGATGTTGTATTCTAAAATAAGCCATGGAATAGTTGACGATCTGAATAAACCCTTTTTATGGGTCTTCCATGTTTTCCACCGGCAATGAGCAAAAAGCTGTTATACGATTGGTGTGGATAGATCTGTATATGTATCATCAGCATTAATGATGTTTGTATATATGCTGAGAGATGATGATGGTGGTGGTGGAGAAATTGGATTTTTACATTTTATGGGGTACTGTAAATTTGGCCGGTGATGATTAGAACAAGTGTGATTTTACTTTCCAAGCGCTGCATAATACTTGGGCTATGTTTGAAAGATTAATTTGTCGCAAGCAAAAAATAAATAAATAAATAAAATTATTGTTCTATTTTATTTTGTTATACTAAATTAAGTAAAAATTATTCTTTTTGACAAATATATATTAATTATCTTTGGATTTTTTTAGTTCAACTCAAAAAATGTCAACAAATTTGATTTCTTTACTTTGTTCTGATTTTTTTCCATTTCTCTCATTTTTCTTTTTTCCTCCATAAATTCATGTAACAATCTGAGCATTATTAATTACCAAAATTGCAAACTCAATAATGTAATTTTAGGATGGTTGTAATTTCTTTTTCTTTGGTTCTGTTGAGTTACGTGTTTTTCAATTTTTTTTTATTTATTTAATGTTAACCTGTGTGCATGCTTTTAATTATCAGAAAGAACCATATTGAAACTGTTAGAAATAGTAAGCAAGCAATTAAATGATATTGTTGCATATAAAGAAAACTAAAAAAAGAAAAAAGAAGGTTAATTTTTTTTATTAACCAAAAAAAATGTTAATTGTCTTTATACGCTTATACAGTTAAAGTATAAATTACTTGTACCTCTAAATTTACAAAATCTATCTCTTAATAACTTCAAAAAATGTACTTACATTCCTTATAGTTCATATTATCTCACTTACATCTCCTGATTTAATTTGATCTTTAGTGGATATTTTTGTCTTTTTGCTTAAAAATTTAACAACATTTATAGTTTTATTTTAGTCTCAAGTACAAGAAATATAAATGTAAATTTTTAAAATTTAAGAGTGTAAGTGATATTTAACTTAAATACAGAAGCAAAAAGGTAATTATCCCGAAAAGCAATTGACATAATTTTGATAAAAGTACTTCCCCAACCTTCATGTCATATACTTAAGAACTAATAAAAAACTGAATAATTTTTTTGTAAGAAATTTAGTTTTATTTTATTAGCTATAGAAAATATTTGGTGATGCAATTTGCTTCCTGGTGAATTATTATTAGGAATAATTATTTTTTTTTATTTCTATATTTAAGGTAAAAATTACTTAACACTTGGAATTTTAAAAATTTACCTTTATATCCTTATACTTTGAACTAAAGTGAAAGCGTTGAAGACTACGTCAAAGATAATAGTTTTGACTTTTTAAGTAATTAAAAATTACATTTATACCATCCATAGTTCATATTACCTAAATTTAGACTCCCTAATTCTATTTGATTTTCTATAGGTATTTATATCTTTTCACTTAAAAAATTTATGTTGTTTACGTTTCATTTTAGTTAGAAGTCCAGGGGTTCCAAAGTAAATTTCTATAGTTCAAGCAGTGACAGAGTTAAGATTTTTGATAAGTGGAGCTGAATTTTTGAATTATGTGTAAGGTCAAATTTTCGATAAGTGGGGTTGAAAATTTGATAGGTTGGAGCAAAAATAAATTTTAAAGTGGAGTCAAATGCAAAAAATTAGGGTGAAAATTATACCTATCCTTAACAAAATTTGAGAGCTAGTGGGGTCACCTGCCTAACTTATCCCTACATAGCTTCGCCCGTGAGTTTAATGGATGTAAATGATTTTCACCTTAAATAGAGAGGTAAAAGGACAATTATCCTTTTTTATGTTATTATTATAGTTAATTATTTTTTTATCTCTTGTACTTAAAGTAAATCATTATACTCCCTGAACTTTAAAAACTTATATTTGCAGCTCTTGTACTGTAAATTAAAGTGAAAACGTTAAAAAAAATCGATCAAAGATAATAGTTTTGGCTCTTATTAATTGTAAAAATTGTATTTATACTCTCTATAGTTTATATTACTTACACTTATACTCCCTTCTTTTATTTGATTTTTAATGAGTATTTTTGTATTTTCACTTAAAACTTTAATACCGTTCACAACTTCACGTTAATTTAAAATATAAGTGGCGCAAAAGTAGGTTATTAAAATTATAAGAATGTAGGTGATTTTTAACTTAAATATAAAAATAAAAAAACAATTATCCATTATTATTATTTATAATGTTTCGGTGCACTGATTTGAGTTTATTTATTATTATAATTATAATTATTATCATTATTATCATCATCTTCTTCTTCTTCTTTTAAAGGTATCCAAATGGTAGAGGCGGTCCAAGTTCTGTCGATTCGACCAGTTTCGTGTTGTATTTATGGGCTTGGACGATAGAGCAATCACCTGTGAGACGAGTTTGGACATAAATTTAAGCTTAAATTATTTTATGGGCTGGGCTTAGGTTTATGTATGTATTAGACAATTGTGCATATGCAATGCGCGTGAATATTTTTTTGGGGTTTTTGGAGGTCGCTCACTATTTATAGACTTATAACGATTTTAGTTATATCAAAAAAACTTGTTTGTGAATAAGTCACACTTGCAACAAAAAGACAAAAAAGGACATCGTGCGTTTTTCAATACATTTTGAAACTACCAGTTTTATCCAAAACGCTCGTAACATCCGCTACTTTTAGTCTTATTCACAAACTAAGCTAAACCGATTTTTAGAACATAATCAAAACTGCTCACTAAATATATTGGGTACTATTTTTGTAAGAGCATACATTATATACGTAACAGTACCACATAAATGTGGTACTATCAGTCATGTGGTACTGTCAGTCATATCTTGGATATGTGACTTTTTTTTTGTTTAATGGTGTTGTTTGCATACTAGATATATTTGATACTATTTTTACAAGAGCATACATTATATACGAAATAGTATCACATATATGTGGTATTGTCAGTCATGTGGTACTGTCATCCATATATTAGATATCTGACTTTTTTGTGTTTAATGGTGCTGTTTGCATACTAGATATATTTGGTACTATTTTCATAAGAGCATATATTATATATGAAATAGTACCACATATATATGGTATTGTCAGTCATGTGGTACTGTCAGTTATATATTAGATATGTAAATTTTTTGTGTTTAATGATGCTGTTTGCATACTAAATATATTTGGTACTATTTTTACAAGAGCATATATTATATACGAAATAGTACCACATATATGTGGTACTATCAGCTATATATTAAATATGTGACTTTTTTGTGTTTAATGGTATTGTTTGCATACTAGATATATTTGGTACTGTTTTTACAAGAGCATACATTATATACGAAACAGTATCACATATATGCGGTAGTGTTAGCCATGTGGTACTGTTAACCATATATTAGATATGTGACTTCTTTTGTGTTTAGTGGTATTGTTTGCATAC
The DNA here is from genome assembly GCA_019916065.1 of Vitellaria paradoxa. NCBI lineage: Eukaryota > Viridiplantae > Streptophyta > Magnoliopsida > Ericales > Sapotaceae > Vitellaria > Vitellaria paradoxa. Next base: position 21,471,333 of record CM034234.1, on the reverse strand, counting down.
TAGATATGTTTGGTATTGTTTTTATAAGAGCATATATTATATACGAAATAGTATCTTCGCGCGATTTATATTCTATTTTTATAAGAAAGGAAAACAAAAATAGAAGAAACGTGATTCTCGGTTATCCATATCTTCAGGTGATTTCCGGCAACACTAGTCTAATTTAATTATAGAAATAAAGGGTATTCTTGATATATTAGAAATTATATTTAAAACAAACTCGTGGGACCCACTTAAAAGTGTGATCTAATCACAAAACTTTCTACACAAATATGACTTAAAAGTAATATTTTTTTTGGAGTGACTAATAAGCTTAAAAGACTGCAAAGTATGACTTAAACACTATTTTCTATATATATTTTTATCTTAATAATCAATAAAATTGTAAAAAAAGAAGTATCTCAAATAATAAATAATAAGTAGTTAAGATTATTTAAGTAAATAAAACATAATTAAAGAGTATTAAAAGAAAATAAAAAAGTTACAAAATTAATAGGTAGTTAAAAGATATTTAAGGTAGATAAAAACATAAATATATGAAATTAGGTAATTATGTGACAATTATGAAAAATTTACTTTTTGATGCCATTGAAGTATAGGTAGTTACAGGAAGTTAAAGAATATTATAAGAAAAAAAAAGGGTTTCACCAAAAAAAAAAAATGGTTCATAAACAAAAAATAATACTAATAAAAAGGTTTCACTAAACTCTAGTGTTTGCCCTATAATAGTACTAGACACCAGTAGACATGCGATGCGTGTGAAAATTTTTTCTAATATTTTGATGGATATATATATATATATATATTTTTTTTTTAATAGGTATATATGTGTAAGATAATTATTAAATAGAAAATATACCTTAATTGCCTTTTAAATTTGACTATGGTAACTGAATTTTTAAATTTGAATTTAAGTTTGAAAATTTTGAATTTGAAAAGGTTGTAAAATAATTATTATATATTTCCTTACTTTTTAAAATTAACAAATGTATATGTATTTAATTTTAGGGGTATTTTTGTCAATTTATAAAATAGGAGTTTTACCAAAATTACCGTTTCATAAAAATTAGAGTTTCACCAAATCTCGATGCTTGCTTTTTAATAATATAGGTAAAATAAATGTCCAAGTATTGCCTACTTTTAATAAACAATTAATATAATTTATATTCGAGTAATGCTACATTAACATAATAATATGCTACAAAATATAGTGTCATGTAAGCTTATTATTTTAAATAAAAATACCCATTGAGATGCATTTTGGGCATTGTTTGGTTTGTTAAAAACTAACAAAAATTTTTAAAAATCTCTGAAAATCCTCTAAAACATTTTCGTCACCTCGTATTTCGTAAAATTTCTATAAATTTCTATATATAATTACAAATTTTAATAAATTTTTACAGACCCTAATACTTTTTTTTACTAATCCTAATAACTTTTTCACAAACTCCAATAATTTTTTAACAAATTTTAACAAATCTGATATAAATTTGTGGGAACAGACCGAAAAAACTGTCGTCACGATTTCTTTCTCCAACTTTTTCACGCATAAGTCAAAAAATTCAACAACTTTCAAAAAATTCTAGCATAAATCTATGAGAACAGATCTAAAAAAGGTTCTTATGGTTTCTCTCTCTAACTTTTTACCGCAAAAGTCTAAAAATTACACTATTTATCTCCAAAAAATATGATTTTGTTTAGAAATACCAAACGCCAAAAGTTATCCCAAATTATATTTTTTCTTTTTTTTTTTACTACTCCAAAACTACCTTAATTATAAAATTTCTATTGTCACATCATTTTGGCACATTTTCTAACATATTCTTTTATATTTTATATTATTTTAATAGGATGATTGTTTTTTGTCTCTTGCACTTAAGGTAAAAATCACTTACACTTTCTAAACTTTAAAAATCTATCTTTATACATATTTTATTTTAAACTAAAGTGAGAACATTAAAAAATTTGTCAAAAATAACGATTTTGCCTATTAGTAATTTTAAAAATTACATTTACACCCCTTTAATTCAAATTACTTACACTTACACCTTATTCTGTTTGATTTTTTTAATAAGTATATTTGTCTTTTCAGTTAAAAATTTAACGTTGTTTGTGACTTCACTTTAGCATAAAGTATCAAAGGTGTGAAGATAAAATTTTAAAGTTTAGGGGCGTAAGCAGTCGCGAATTTAGGATTTTGTTATGCTGAGATCAAGCTGACAAGTAAAAGCAGTGTACTTGACATAAAAATAAGTAACGTGTAAATTATTTGAGATATTAGGACAATTTGATTTGAGAAATATATTTTATGAGGGCAAAAGTACAAAAATACCCCAATAATTATACTATATTCTATAGAAATTTTGCTTCTAGTGGAGTCAATTGACCCCCTTGCTCCCATGTGCATCCGCCCTAGGTGTAAGTAATTTTTACTTTTAATACATGAGATAAAAAGACAATTATTCATATTTTAATTGTATAATTAATACATAATATTTATTTTATTTATTATATATCATATATAATGCATAGTATATATTTTGATTGGGTTTATAAACGAACTTGAATTTTTATGTTGCTCTAGGATCGAACTTGGGATTTTATAAAACCCCAAATGTTAGATATAAACTTGAACAATTCATTAATCTTAAAACTCATACGTGAGCCCTGCCTAAAGTTAGAATTTTTTTATCAGTTTTACGAGATGGGCTTATACGCTCGTAGGGTTTATACACATTTCTAAAGTGAAGTGCTTTGGAATTTAGGACAACTTCATCGGCTTACCTATATTGGAATGATTATTTTTAGCCTTCCACAGAATTTTTTTGTCTTTTTTCTCTAAGTTGATATTAACTAAAATGAATCATATATTTGAGGATGGCTGTAACTCCCTTAACTATTAGCTTTTTTTTTTTTTTTTTCATTTAAGTAGAGTCACTGAAAAGGAAACTTTTTAAGAATAAAAATAATAAAGAAGAGTTAAGAATAAATATTTTAATGAAGTAAAGAAGTTGAATAGAAAACATGAAAAAGGGGAATTAGTGTTTTTTATTATATTTTAAAAAATTTATCTAAAAAAACTGGTAAATAAAAGTGATGGCGCGAATCACGATTTAGTAAATAAATTCATACTCAAAACATATTTACCATCCATTATTTTGTACTCCATGAACCACTTGTATTTGCTAATAATGTATGAATGAGTGGTAGCTCATTAAAATAATAATAATAATAATAACATTTAACCACCTTGCTTTGAAAGGAAAGGGGAGAGGAATTTCTTAAAAAAAAAAAAAAAGAAAGTGAATTTTGAAGTGAAAATTTAATTTTAATGAATATAAAATTTCAAATATAAAAATTTTTATTCTAAGTACAACTGAGACTATAAACGAGTATTTGATTGTTTAAGATATGTTTGAAAATCTTATCAAGTTATAAAATTGTTTAAAAATTTTAACTTTTACTATTGTATGAACTTTTATAAGAATTCAAAAATTAAAATGCAACTTCTTCAAGTCCTAAAGTTGAATTTGAACTTTACAATCCCCTCGTCTGTTAAATAGAACATTTAATGAATAGTAAATAATGCAAAATTAAATTTAATTAATTAAGTGCTTGTTACTAATTTTTTTATTTATATGAAAAGTGCTAGTAGTTGTGACAAGTTGAGATATATTAATGGAAGATGTAATACCTGATATTTATTTTTGACTATTTATATATTGTATAGGGCCACTAAAATATTTATTTTGAGATTGGATTGATCTATTTTATTTTTTCTGGACCAGGTGTGGCCTAAATCAATAATTGGTTGAATAATTGGGTCAAGGGCCCAACCTTTTTCTTTCTTTCTTTATTTCCTTTCCTTCATGTTCCTTTTCTTTTCTCTTCCATTTCTTTTCTTTCACTCGGTTGCCAAAGAGAACATAGAGGAAAGAGAGAAGAAAAGAGAGAGGAGAGAGACAAAGAGTTGAGCTCAAGGAAGAAAATCATTGGATCGGGTTAGTATTCGACGCCATGATCATCGTGATAGTGACCATTTTCGGTGAGTTTGCCCGAGGTAGGAGAAATCAGCTTTTGAAGGTTGGGAGCTCAATCGATTTTCTCTATTTTTCTTCTTTTCTCTTCAGATTCAAGGTAGGCGGGACTTATATACTTGTTCTAGACATTGTTAGGATGATTTTGATGTATATATATACTTGATTTGGTTGAATATTATGTGATTTGTGCATATATATGTGTGTGTATATGAATGTGGGTGTATATATGCATATAAATGTGAATATCTTCCATATATTTGAATTATTCTTTGATTTAGCGTTGAAGAAACATGTGATTTAAGTGTTTAAATATTTGTACATGAGTTATTGTTTGAGATTGAGGCTTGAATGGATGATTTGGGGAATGATTTAGAGTTGGGTTTCGTCAGAAGTGAACCCAAGAACTGAACATTAAACTTTGGTGTCCGGATCAGCCAATTGGGGTGTCCAGACTGGGGTGTTTAGACCGACTGTCTAGGGTGTTAGACTGAAGTGAGATGTCCAGACACCAGTATGGAAACAAATTTTAAAATGTCAACTTTTACGTTTAAAGATAAGTTTTGTGCCCAAGTTAAGTTATTATGGATTTCTAAATATGGAATGAACCCTAAATCATCATCAAGCCTGATGAAAATATATTTTTATATTGAGATGATATTTATTTGCATGATTGAGTATATCATGTGTATGGGACTGCGGTGGCATCACTCGGTTCATGTTGTGACTATTGATTGGCCAAGAATACCATATTTATATTGTAATATGCTGACACATAGGTTTTATGTATAAACAGTATCTATGATTTGAGAAAAATGATAAAATGAGATTTTGAAAGTGCCATAATGATTCCAACTCAATATATTTGACTATAGCTTAGTAATTTGGAGTTGGAATGTTAATCATGAGATATAATTATGAGATTTTTCCCGGACTGCAGCTGAACCCTACTTAAGCTAAACAAATATCTGACCAGGGGTGTAACACGATTCTCTAGTAAAAGGGACAAAGGATATAACATAGTTCCCCTAAGTCTTACACTAATAGAGGTGTAACACGGTTCCTCACTTGGTTTATATATATGTTGAGATAAATGTTTGCCGTGAGCGTAAATGGTGCGATTGGTGACCCTTCGCACTGTGCTAGGTGTCACTCGTCCCAGGATAAGGTTGGGGATAGATGGAGATTAGATAATGCATTAACTATTACATTGCATCACATGTACATTATTATAGTATACTTTGGTTGTTATTGTTGTGAGTTATTTTTTTTATGCTCGATTATGTTCACTCGTGCACACTTGCACAGTTCTACCTACTGGGCAAGTTTGTTCATCTCATTCTTATTTCAGGTGATCTGACGAGACTAGAGAGTAGCTACTCGGAGTTGAGTTGAGACCAATAAATCAACCTATTATGATATTTTATTTACATTTGGATTATTGTACCTTTATTTGTGCGACTCGGAGTGTAGACCCTAAATTTATTTCTATTATGAACTTGTTTATTTATGATGTTTATTCGTCTGTATATACCTTTAAAAGTGTCACCAAGGTGTGACATTGGATTCATTGTCATTGATGTTATAATTATTTTTTAATATGGGAATGAGAGACATGTTTGGTTGCTCTGATGATTGTTATAATATTATGGCTTGATCTTGGACATGTTTTTCATTTAATTTAATTAATTCCTATATTTCTATACTATTCGTCCTAAACAATTAAATTAGAAGCGTGACAGAAAAAGGCAAAAAGTTTTATCAAAATTGAGATTTCATTAATTTTTAAACTTCAACAAATACTCCAAGTATTCCCTTTATACAATACTAGAACGGCGCACACATTGTGTGTATCTTTAATCAATTTTTATTTTATTATATTTAAAAATTTTTTAAATTATCTCAAATATGAGTAATTATTAGTTAAAGGTATTTAAACAGGTAGTAAGTGATTAAGAGGCATTTAAATAAAACAAAAGAACATGTGGGTGGTTAGAGGGAATTTAAGAAAAAAATATAGCAGAGTAAAATTATTTAAATAACTTACAAAAATTAAAAAATTACTTATACACCACTTTTAAATTATAAGTGATTATTAGTGATTAAGAGTTATTAATAAAAAAATAATTAATAAAAGTTTTTCTGTAGTTAGTTTCATGAATTTTAGGACTTCACCACTAATCTTAATGTTCATTTTATAATGGTATAGAAGATATGATATGACATTTATTTTTTATTGTATTGCGTTAGATTCATTATTATTATTATTATTGTTGTTGTTGTTGTTGTTGTTGTTGCATTTTATATTTTACTACACTTATCTTGGAAGTGTTTTATTTCTTAATAACTTTAACATTTTTAACTCAAAAAATGTTGATTGATTTAAAAATTACTTCACCGCAAAGACTTGTAAAGATACCCAATTATCATGTCATAAATATATAATCAATCCAAATTGTGTATCACTTATTTTTGCAGCATCTTCCAGACGAAAAAGATATTATTTGATATTTACTTATTTAAGATAATACTTGATTGGCTTTATTATTTTTTTGATAATGTTTTTGATAATATAAAAAAATATTTAACTTAATTTAATTTTTTACAATTAAATTGAGATGGTTAATTATATGAAAAAATAACACAAAAATAATAAATTAAACATGGGTGCATCTCGTTAGCCCCATGTTTTTTAGAATAAGAAACTTCGATTAATTTCGGGTACATTTGGCGCACCAAAAATTTTTGAAAATTTTTAAAAATTTCTATACATTTTTACACATTCTTACATTCTTAAAGTTAAAAAAAAGTTCAATATCTTTTAAAAAAAAGTCGATTAAGTAGAATTCAGTTAATCAAATAGCAAAAAGTTTTTCGCCATTCTCACCATGGGCTTTCAAGTTACCAAATGATACTCACTTTGACTACTTTTTGTGAGGTTATAAAAACTGTTTTAATGAATTGTAGAAACTGTTTCGAAAGAATCACGCAGCCAAGTTTCGTCTAAACGATTTCTATAATTCGTTTGGACGGATTGTAGTGTAAAAAAGTTATGACTGTCTAAAATTTTGAATCCGTCCTAATGAAAATCTAATCCGTCAAAACGAAATCTTACAATTCATTTCTAAAAAACACAATTTGATCTATGCGCATGAAATACTAAAAATTTTTTCAAATCACATTTTATTTCATTTTATCTCACTTTTTATCACTACAAATCTATCCATCATTCTATTTTCTTAACGAGGACTAACTTTGGTATAATCATATAAATTCTTTTATAAAAGAACGCGTTAGTGTAAAAATTGTCTCTATTTCCAATGTCAAAACCGCCAATGCAAGCGGTTGCTATCCTCGCAGACAAATCCAATCATTATAGAATCCCATAGATTCTTACCAGATATTGGGGCGGCGGGGGATCAATTTTTGTGAGTTTTTGCCATGTTAATTGGATACTAAAAAATTAATAAAAAAATATTAAAAATTATATTTTGTAATTTTTAGTGCGTTTGATAAAATTTTAATTTTTTATTTTTTTATTATACGACAGTAAAAAAATAAAACAAAAAGTTATTGTCACTTTTTTACTTTGCTACAGTAAAAAATTTACCAAACACATAAAAAGTTACCATTTTTTTATTTTACTACAATAAAAAGTTTATCAAATATTTAAAAAATACACAAAAAATACCAAAAATTTTACTTTTTTCTAATTTTTAATCCTCCAAAAGGGCTCTATAAGTGATAAAATGTTCAAAAAAGTAGTGAATATAAATTACTTTTTGGTATTTAAAAGATTAATTAAAAATGATCAAAATAATCCGTTGGAATAATACGAAATAAGCCATTCCAATGGTTTTGCTCAAAAACTAGTAGGAAAAGTTGACAAATGTTAAAAAAATAAGAAAAAGTAGATAATTTTTTTGCAGAGTTTTGTAACTTTTTGTAAAAATTTGTAAAATTTAAATTTTGAAAATAAACGCACAAATAACAAAAATGACAAAAGTTGGTAAAAGTAAGTAAATACTTGTAACTTTTATAACTTTCGGTGATTTTTAACCCAACCAAATGGGACCTTAGCCTAAAACTTAAAATTTTATATATTTTTACTAATTTTTATCAATTTTCATTTGTCTTTGTGAACTCTTATAAAAAATTTTTAATTTTCGACAACTTTTTATTAATAATCATTCAAATAAGTAAAAGTGAGGCCACGTTCAAAATAGGTCTGATCAAAATTTTAAGTTGTGCTAATTAAATTTCAAAAAATTAAAAATATAATTTATTTACTTATTTTTTTTTACTTCCGAATAAGAAGGTTAAATAATTTTGATTTGGGTATCGAAAAAGTTATTTTTGATTTTTTGTAATTTATTTTTATTTTATACAATTTTTCAATAAAATTTGATTTTTTTAGAAGAGATAATTTTTATACGTGTTAATTGCATTCATAAAAAAAATTTAAATTCATGTTTGTTTGAGTAAAATTATTTATTTTAAAATAAAATAATGAAAAAGTTAATTTTTTTAGTTGTTTTTTAATTTTTATCCAAACGGGCATAAATTTTTTATTTTTTTTACTAATGCGATTAATACGCCTAAAAATTACATTTTTTAAAAAAAATTAAAATTTAGTTAAAAGATTCGTATACAATGAAAAAAAAAGTTACCACAAATAAATTACTTTTTTCTATCCAAACGCAGCCTAAGCCTCATCCTAAATTTTCATCAGTTAAAAAAGGAAAAAAAATCACTAAATTAATGCAAAATTGAATAGGGGGATTAACTATCAAAATTCAACCTCAAATAAACACGCATTTACATTATTTTCACATATTTTAATTATCATCCTTCTTCTTCGATGTTAGGATGGTGGGCTTATTTTGCGCTCCGAATTATTACACTCTAATTTATTTTTTTATTAAATAAAATTATATAATTATTTTTATTTTTATATAAAAATATTTATGATATTAAAATTATATAATATATATTATTAGAAAAACAAAAATAATTATATGATTTTATTTAATAAAAAATAAAATTATTTTCACATATTTTAATTATCATCCTTCTTTGATGCTAGGATGGTGGCCTTATTTTAGGCTTTGAATTATTGTACTCTAATTTATTTTTTTATTAAATAAAATTACATAATTATTTTTATTTTTGTATAAAAATATTTATGATATTAAAATTATATAATATATATTATTAGAAAAATAAAAATAATTATGTAATTTTATTTAATAAAAAATAAAATAGAATATAAGAATTTATTTATAATGTATAAATACATCCGCACTTATTATTATTATTAAATACAATTTATACATTTATATATAAATAAATATAATCTACTGGCTACTGCTTATAAATATACTGACAAGAAACTTTTCTCAGATTACAAAGTTCCGGGGGGGCTTTGGCCGCGATGGAGGTAAACGAAGAAGAAATGTTCGTTTCAGTAGAAGAGCTTCTTCGTCTGCACGAAGAAGAGAAAGAGAAGGAGAGTTTGAACAGGTTGTTTTCCGACATAGAGGAGGTCGAGGAGATCATAGGATATGAATTCAGAGATCAAAGGTTGTTACGGCAAGCCTTCACGCACGGTTCTTGCCTGGCTAAATGGTCAACGCCGTCGTACGAGCGGCTCGAGTACTTCGGCGACTCCGTGCTGAATTTCTTGATCGCCAGAGACGACTTCCTCTCCTACCCCGATCTGCCGCCTGGAAAGCTCACGCGCCTCCGGGCGGCCAACGTTGATACCGAGAAGCTCGCTCGCGCCGCCGTCAAGCACAATTTGCATAAGTATATCCGCCACCGAACTCCTCTGTTCGATTCGCAAGTAAGTTGGAAAAATAGATTCTGTTTGACTTTTTAGTATGGTTTCAAATTTCACTCGAGGGTTATTGCAGTATTGAAACATAAAAAGAAGAAAAGAAATAAGGAAATCGGTAATCTTTTAGGTGGAATTTATTTAGCTGTTTGGATTGATAATGGGTTCTGCAAAATTGGTCGTCTGCAATGTCGAATGTAAAATTTATTATGGGTTCTTGTCTCTTGATAATTTCAAAATTTATTTTCTGAGGTACTTTTTCGATATCAAGTGACATAAAATCATATGAGGATATATATTACACTAAAAAAATGATTTGGTTATCTATTTGGTAAAATGTATTTAGTAGGTTTGATTTGGATTGACGATGAACTCTTAATAATGCAAAAGCAACAAATTTTTGGGATAACATTTTGAATTTATAGATGTATAAAATATGTGAGAGGGAGAGAGAGAGAGAGAGAGAGAGAGAGAGAGATGTCTTGCTTTGTCTGGTAGATGAGTTGGGGTCGGTTCGTGAACTCAGATTGATGGAAAGATTTTATTATTTCAAATAGAAACATCTGCTAAGATGCTAACTAATTGCAAAACTGCCATTGCCACATCTATTTATCTACTTTTTTTTTTTAGTAAATTCTTCTAGCAGAACAACGTTTTCCTGGAACATAACTAGGATAAATTACTGAAAGATGCAAAATATGTAAAAATATGGTAGGAATTTGTTTTACCTAAATATGTAAAATTTTGCATGTGATGAGACCTAGTCAAGTTGATCATTCTGTCCAAACAAATGTGTTAATTAGAGGACAGCAATATCAGAGCTCTAACCTATTGACAAGTATGTTTAGAACTTTACCTAAGCTTGAGGTTGTAATTTATAAGTATATATTTTCTGGTGCATATTTGACTTGTGTATGATAAACATGGACAGATTGAAGAATTTATGGATGCAATTGTGGAGTATCCCTTGCATTCCAATGGGTTGATCGATCCACCAAAATTCCTTGCTGACATAGTTGAATCCACAATTGGGGCTGTTTTTATTGACAGCAATTCCTCAACTGATGCTACGTGGAAGGTTCTTCTTCTTCCTACTTGTTTTCTTTCATTGTTTGGGTTAAACATATTGATTTACCATAACATTTGAAAGGTGTTGTTATTGCCGGTTCCTAAATATACAAGGCGCTAATTAGTTTTAATTGCTTTAGACTTTTAGGCTTTGTTTGACAGGTGGATTGGAGTTGGTTTGTGAACTCATGATGGATGGTCTTGATTAGAGGAAAAATCTTTGTAGATTTGAAATGAAAGGGATTTGGTACTAATTATTGATAAATAATAACTCCAATATAGACTTGATATGGATTTCTCCTTTAGAATGAAAGTGTGGACATAATTATTTGAAATAATGCTGTAAAAGTAGTCATTTGAAATTTCTAATTTCAGTTATTCAAATTGACAAGAATCACCCCAAATTACTTTTGAGTTTACCTTTACACTTCGTTTGGAAACATTATTGTCTTAGAATTGATTTGATTTTAAAGTAAAGAATTGATTTGATAAATGAACTTTTGTGTTTGGAACATATGTTTAAATTTAAGAATTGCACTGAACTGATTTAAGAAAAATACTAAATTTGACCCTGTTACTGGAAAAGAGAAAATATAGTAAATATGATATATGAGTGTAAGTTTGTCCATTTAGATGACTTAAGAAAAGAATAAATTCTCATCAAAATCTATTGTTCTTGGTTGAAATTGAAATGATATAGAAATCCCAAAATTTAAGTAAAAAAATGAAATAAAATCCAACTCATAAAATCTTATTTTGATTCCAAATATAAGAATTGGTAGGAATTCTCAGCAAATAAAATTAAATCCAATTAAATCCACCATTCCAAACTGTTAGTAGTTACATTCCTTGTATTTTTGTAAAGTTTAGTCTCGAATCTATATATTTAAAATCCACATCTATCCAAACATATAATTGCTGTTGTACCTACCATTCATGATCTTCATAGTTGTTATGATCGGACAGGAATTTGTTCTGACTGTTGTTTAAATAAATGATCTTAATTGGATTTTGAGTTGTATACTAATGATGTTTGAATCTCCATTGCCATTCGTAATTCTTGAGACATTAGGTGATGGCTTTTCTGTTCCTCTTTCAGGTAATCAAAAAATTGTTGGAGCCATTTATAACTCCAACAACACTAGGAACACATCCCATGACAAGGTTGTACGAAATTTGCCAAAAGCATGGGGTAGAAGTAAGATTTGTAGATGCATGGAAGGAAACTGGGGCAATTGAAGTTTTTGTGGATAATGAGCTAATTGAAAGAGGAATTTACAGCCCCAAGAAGTTAATTGCGCTGAACAGGGCTGCAAATAATGCGTATAATGAACTTGTAAGAAAGTTGGGTGAAGGGTGCAATGACGACGACAACTAACATAAAATTGGAATAAAGTTTCTACATAGGAACATAATTTCTCATATTGTCTTCATTTTCATTTTTCATTTGTTTTTATCCCTTTATTCCATTTATAGAAATATTTCTAAAGCTCCCATCTTCCTCTTTATTTGTCCCTGTCATGAAAAGAAATAAGTTCTTCAGCTTTTTTGGCCTGATATGTGCTTGCTATTCACATAAAGCAAATGATAAATGGGGGCTGCCTACCTGCATGAAGACGTGTTGATGTTACAAGAGCTTGTTGGCTTGTGGCTAATGTTCATATGAGGTCAGCTTGTGTGAAGTTGATTGAGATGACTTGTGGTGAGGTATTAGGTTGTGGAGGACAATCGACGCCAGAAAAAAAGGGCATTCTTTCTATACCCTGCTTTCAGGGTGCCCCATAAACATACCTTGTTTTTTGGTCCTCCATTGGCTCTGGGTGCGATTGATGGAGCGAGAGGTGCGCTTCTGGGTTTTCAAGTCCGCAAGCTCTAGGGTTTTTGTTAGTATAATATGTTTATACTCTGTAAACCAAAGGGACTTCGTAATAAATGTAGAATACCATCACTTGTGGATGCAAGCATGTTGTCGAATCACATAAGTTGTGTCTTCTTTGATTTTTTGTTTACTCTTGATTGATTCCTGCATGTTTTTTGATTGATTAGAGTGTCCTTTCTTGGTTTTATGCTTCACCGCCAACAAGTGGTGTGAGAGCTTCAGGATTCAAATTTTCTTCTGGTTCCTCTTTGATCTATTTTGCCATGGCCATGAAATACGAAGTAGAGAAGTTTGAGAAATGATTTCAGTATGTGGCGAGTCAAGACGCGGTATTTGATTGTTTTTCTATTTTATTTGTAGACTTCATCTTGTAATCTTAGTCTGGAGAGAAACCTAATTACTAACACCATAAATATTCTTACTAGTTCTCACTCACACAGTAGATTGTTATAACTTATACATCTTCAGGTTGATCCCTCAATATAACTTTCAGAGGATTGGTCCATGTTGCAGCTGATGAGTGTTGAAGCATGAAAAGGCCATTACCATCAGTTGATGATTGCAACCTTGCAAGTTAAGAAAGTACAGATTGGAAAGCTGAGGAAACAGATTGGAAAGCTGAGGAACGATTGGCTCTTTGAAAGATATTGAAGGTATTTGGAAAGAACAAGGGGAGGTTGACATAAAAACCTATGCTAGTTCGGTAACATTGAGGTTGGGACTCGTTGAATTAAAATTTAATGGTTCAGATAAATTTATATTTTTTTAATCTAAGAAAAACATTAACACAATCTAACAGTCTCTGACTTCAAATTTCTAAGCGGACTCAGGTTACTAAGTCGGCCCAAAATCCATTTGAAAACCGTCTAGCACCTCCTAAGGTTGAAACTTCGTTTGATGTGGATGGATCCACGTTAGGTATAACTTGGTAGGGATGGGTTTTAAGAGATGATAAGGGTACTAGTATGTGTTTATTTTCATGTAATGTTAGTGCTTTGGACTCTAATATTGTGAGCTTTGAAAGTCTCCTGTTCTTTACTTGATTGATCCTCCATTAATGGATTCCAAGAAAGAAATAAATCTCATTGGTGATAAGAGGAATATTCTTGTTTTCATAACCATTACCTGTGTGTTTGTTTTTGTAGAATATAGAGTTGGATACAATGGGTATGTTTGGAGTTGTATAAAAGTGTATAAAATAAAATAAAATTATAAAAGTAAATGTCTCGTAATTCGTACAGTGAGTGAAAAATTTAAATTTTGTTATCTCGTAATTCGTATTTGTACAGATTTGTAAAATTTTATTTTGTTTTGTTTAGAACCAAACGGAGTCAATATAGTATTTCACTCTTAATTTTTATTATGTGATTGGTTACATAATTATTTTTATTAGGATAATATCTTACATTCAATGTAATAATATTTGCATGACATCTTATAATATATATATATATATATATATATACTGCAAGTACACATGAAATATAAATTAACTTGTTAAGAAATGAGTTCAACAATGAATATTAAGGGCCTATTTGGCAACGCTGTCGTTTTTCTATTGTTTTTCTGTTACTATTTTCTGTTTTTTGTTTTCTGTTGCCGTTTATTTTTTCTAAAATAAAAACAAAAACTGTATTTGATAATATAATTCTACTTGTACAAATTTGTAAACAAAAAACAGAAAAATAGCTTAGAAAATGGAGAAGCTAACCCAGATCAAGCAAACATCACATGCAAAGACCCATATAATCATCATAGAGGAGCTGAAGAAGAAGAAAAAGAGCAGAGGAGGAGGCCCATTAGATTCAATCGAACAGATCACGTTTGGGTAGGGAGAGAGAGAGAGAGCGAGAGAGAGAAGGCACAGACGAAGATGAAGAAACAAGAGGAAGATTCTGGGGGGGGGAGAGAGAAGGAAGAGGAGGCGGGAGAGAAGTTTACTTGGAAGAGGAGGCCAGACGGTCGAAACTCGGAAGTGGTTGGAGCTTTTTGCAATCTGTTTATACGAACCAAAAATGAAAACATGAAAACACTTGGGAGGATGTTTCCATTTTTGTCCAAATTTGACAACAAATTTCAGTTTTTTTGACAACAAAAAAACAGAAACATTTTTTATCAAATGCGTTTTCGTTTTCAGTTTTCAAAAATATGAAAATAAAAGCAGAAAAACAAAAAATAAAAACGTTACTAAATGGGGCCTAAGTATTTTAACACTTTCCTGTTCACTTAAAATCCTGATTTGCACATGGAGTAAAGATATGGCAAATCAAATCGATCAACAAAGGTGCATTAACAGAAACAAGGTGAGCAGCGAAAGTTGTTGAGAAACAGTTCAGTTTTGATAAATATTACACAAGTAAATTTCAAAACATTACTAGTGTCTGTAATGACTACTTATTAAATTACTTTGAAGAGTTCAATTTTGCTACACTAATAGCATAAAATTTATTAATACAAATAGGTTTCAAAACATGATAATTAATAATTATTAGTTTTACCTTTTGTTGAATTAGAAAATTAAATGTGTCTTATTATTGGTGCTACCTGTATGAAAAATCTTTGTACCGATAGTGTATTAAAATTTAGAAAATGTTAAATAACACTATTTTTGACTTCTTATATTACAAAATTCATTATTTATTATAAAAAAAAGGATAAAGTGTGAAAAGTTAAATTTAAAATACATTTAGCAATGCCTATTTTAAATTACAAAGGGAGATATCACTTAATAATATGTGTTACTTGTGTAAAAAATATTTGCATGAGTACTGTATTCAAAGTAGTTTAAACTAATTTAGCATGAATACGCAAGAAACAACTTGCACTCTGTTCGCAATTCCCATCAATTGTGGGTGGAATGAAAGAGATTTGTACTAAATAAATGTTAATTCTCTTAAGTGTAAAAATAATTCTAGGTGCTAAACTGAAAAATCAATAGAGAATATTTGACAATTGAAAAAATCAAGAGAAATCAGTAGAAAAAATTGCAGGAATTTTACATTTCAACTCAATTGGAATTCAATGTTTCATGAAGAGTGTAAGGGAAATGTATTAGAGTATGATAGTGTAAATTCTTTGCATGATAGATGATAATTATTACACATACCACTTGTATTTTCAACTTTTATATCTTATGTGAACAATTCAAGATACAAAAATTCTTAATTTTATGAATTCTATGTTTCCTGATATGTAAGGTGATAACTTTTTCAATATCATATTCTTAAAGTATAACTTTGATCATATCATATTCAAAAATAGAATAAGGTACTTGAATTGAAAATTTCGTTTTTTACATTTTGTTTTCAGTTAATTTTTGCATGTTTTTAGTTGTTACATATTCTTTCCCATTGTCCTTTCCTTCATCGACTAATGTTTCATGCTTTACTTTCTATTCCTTATTTTGGTTTTAATGTTTGTCAAATTTATGGTAAAAAATGGAAGAAGATTTTGTTATTTTAAAACTTGAAGCTTTTCATAAAGCATTTTGTTTTAGTGATGAGTAAATTCTTAAAGCAATATTAATCAAAGGAAGTTCACAAGTTCATATATCGAGAGGCGAGTACGAATTTGAAATTAAAATTTGGGAAAAGTTGTAATTTTTATATTTTATTGTACGAGTATTGGTTATATTACAAAATTGTCAAAATGAGATATTGTTAAGTTTATAATTGTAATTGGTAAATTATTAAACATAATAATGAATTCAATTTTATATTCTCATAAATTGGTTAAGGTGTTACAGAATATTAGATTGAATAGGAACCTTATTTTGTCTAGGATTTGAGACCTATACACTAGAAGATATTTAAGGAAGATTTCTTAATGTCCATGGAAGTTGGAGATCCCATAAGGAAAGAGTTCTATCATTCAAGGAACTTGAAAACGATGAGTCCACTCTTATACCATCTAAGATTGAATTACACCATGAGTACTATTCTAAATCCATCTCAGCATATTATTGCCCTATATAAAACACCTACTTGTGAGGTTAAGAGCATCTTGCTAATTAGAGAAAAGAAAATTATATGTATTAGTGCTTCAAAGTGACTTCTTTGGCATACTTAGACATAAAAACTAAGGGAGTACCAAAAAATTAAACAATCTGAAAACCAAATCAATCTGATTACTTTGGTTTGGGTTTATACTATTTTTAGCTCAGTTTTAGGTTAAAAATTAATAAACCGATATTTTCAATTCGGTTATCAGATTACACTATTGGAAAAAAAGGTTTTAGTGACCGCCACTAAAATAGGAAAAGTAGGCGTTGCAGAGTAGGGTTCGCAATTGTGTCATTGCTAATAATTATTAGCGACCGCCATAGCAGTCGCTATTGTATTTGCGACTATAGTGGCTACTGCTAGTGAATTTAATTGGAGAGATTTAGCGACTACTTTAGTCCAAGCAATCGCTAATTCTTCCCGCGAACTTGGTGCCAAGTCCCTGCCATGTGGCAGGTAGAAATTAGCGATCGCCTAGACTATTTAGCGACCACTTAAAGTAGTCAATAAAGCTCTCCAATCGAATTTAATTTTTAATTATTTAATTTGTTGGTTAATTATTTTATTTAGATTTAATTTTTTTATTATCGACCGCTTATAGCAGTCGCAATAATATTTTTAATTTTTGCAAAAATTTTTATTAATTTTTTAATTATTTTAATTACTTTTGTTATTAATTTTTTAAATTCATTTATTATTTAAATTGTTTATTTGTAAATATTTATTTCTAAATTAATTTAATTTGGTTATAATTTAAATTGCACATGTAATAGAAAAATTTTTAAATAAAATAAAACAAAATTGTTCATTTATATATATAAAAGCAGTATGAAATTTAATTACAAAATTTGCTATATATAAATGTACAAAAAAGGAAAAAGAAACAAATAATTAATTTACAAAATACGAAAAATAAAATACCAAAAACAAAATAATTGTTGGTCAGAATCACGATAGTCTAGTCCAAGAGGCAGCTGCCATCACATGGGTGAATGAGAATAAGTGAATGAGAATGTAACAACAAAATGCAAATAAATAAATTTATAAAATTTTAATTAGATATAAATATGAAAATTAATGTTACTAACTTGAGGAGGGGAAGGATGGCTCTGACTCTGAGATAAGCGCCTCTCCATCTCGGCCCGAAGCCTCTCGTGCGTCCATCTCCATATGGAGGGTATGGAGTAGGTCTTGGTCGCAGCGTCTGGCCTAAGAGGATGTCTCTGCTTGCGCGATGGACTGGCGTGGAATGCTAGTGCCCTACGTGAGCATGTATCCATGGCCGTCACGTCTGATGATGGAGAATAATATCTCATCTCTCCTCGCCTCAAACTCCTTCACATCTGGCAGTAGCTTAGCTAGACATGCTTAGAACTGATCTTAAGGGAAACAAGACAACATAGATAAGAAAGATAAGTAACTAAATTATATAAAAGAAAATTGAATATTATCATTAGTCAAAATATATAAATTAATTACTCGTATGGCTTGAACCTCTAGCAAATCATCTCTGCAGGTCTATAACCACATAACCATCCAATCAGTCCTCTGGCCTCCTTCGCCAACTGTTGAATGGCAAATTATATGTTAATAGTTTATTATCATATGACATGAAAATAAATGAAATTTTTACATAGTAGGCTAACGTTTTACCTCGTAATAGACCTGCATAAAGTGTTGAGTCCTTTCTTTGTGGGAGGGCCTTGCAACCCTCGGTTCCACAAGTTTCTCGTGGCCTCCTCTTGTTTTCATTTATTGTTGATTAGTTTTTATAAGTTACAATTTATAACTTAAAAACTTAAGAGAAAAAATTTCAAATCGCAATCTACTCACTTGTACCTCATCACTCAACCAGTAACTGACGAGCTCAACCCATTGATAGGGGAGGACGCCTAGCAAGACTTGCTAGATGATGTCACAGTCAGTCTCATGGCCCCTCCAATAGGTAGACTTGACTTTGTTTTTATGGTCCTTCCAAATTGTTCAAACTAAACAATTCAAGAATCGCATACGTCAATCCCCACGTGTTCATCAAAAGAATTATGAAATTGATCAAAGACTTAATCCGTCACCTGAGGATGACCAAATGGGTGGCGTACAAAATTCTTGAATGGGTCTAAGTTTCACTAAGGCATGCAAATGAATAAAGTAAAGTAGTTTTAAGTTTCCTTTTTTTTCCTAACTTAGACTAAAATAAAGGAGTTTTAAGTTTTTCTTTACTTCCTAACTTAGAATAAAGTAAAGTAGTTCTAAGTTTCTATTTGTTTCCTAACTTAGATTAAATTTAGACTTGGATTGGATTATATTGGATTTGGATTGTATAGTATCAGCCTAAGTAATATTATTAGATTACATTGGGCCAAAGTAATAATTTTGATTGGGCCCACGTAATATTATTAATTTATTATAATATTATTCTTAAGATTATAATTTAATATTACTTCTTATAATTAATATTATCACTACTATTATTATTACTATTTCTATTATTATTATTTAATATTATTAATACTTAATTACATAATTATAATATTATAATATTATTATTTTACTTAATTTCCTTATAGTATTAATATTAAATTGGATTGGACGCAAGTAAGACATTGGATTGGGCCCAATTAAAATTAAGAATTTATATATTAGTTATTACTTTAACTAATTAAATAGTATTAATAATTATTATTAATTACCCAATTATACTATTCTAATATTATTATTTTACCTAATTTTCTTACATTATTAATACTTGATTGGATTGGGCCTAAGAAATATATTTGATTGGGCCCAAGTAAAATTAGGGGTTTTCGTATTAACTATTAATTTAACTAATTAAATATTATTAATTACCTAATTATAATATTATAATATTATTATGTTACCTAATTTCCTTGTAGTATTAATATTGGATTGGCTTGGGCCCAAAATTGATATTGGATTGGGCCTAAATAAGATTAAAGATTTGTGTATCAATTAGGAATTTAACTAATTAAATATTATTAATTGGCTATTACTAATTAACTAAATATGATTTTATAATATTATTATTTTACCTAATTTTTTAACTATTATTAATATTAGATTGGATTAGGTCTAAGTACGATATTGAATTGGATTCAAGTAAGATTAGGAGTTCGTATATTAGTTATGAATTTAACTAATTAAATATTATTAATTAGCTATCACTAATTAACTAATTATAATTTTATACTATTATCATTTAACCTAATTTTCAATTCATTATTTAATATTAGATTGGATTAGGCTGAAGTAAGATGTTAGATTGGGTCCAAGAAAAATTAGGAGTTTTTGTATTTAGCTATTAATTCAACTAATTAAATAGTATTAATTAACTATTATTAATTACTTAATTTTAATACTATAATTTTATTATTTTACGTAATTTTCTTACATTATTAATACTTGATTTGATTGGGCCTCAGAAAAATATTTGATTGGACCTAAATAAGATATTAGATTGGGCCCAAGTAAGACTAGGGGTTTCTGTATTAACTATCAATTTAATTAATTAAATATTATTAATTTAACTAATTATATATTATTATTTTACCTAATTTCCTTACAATATTAATCAATTCATTACTTAATATTTTCAATAGTAATAATATTTTTAATAGTTTAACTAATTTAATATAACCATTACAAAATTAATCCAATTAATTTAATTTAAACTAAATTAATTATATTAATATTTTATTGACTTACTATTATCAATTGAATATTATTATTTACCTAATTTTAATATTTTTAACATTATTATGTAATATTATGAAGATAATGCAACATTAATTAATTTATTTAAAAACAAACATTCACGTATTTATAATTGCAAATATGTTACTTCAATATTTTTTCTATTTAAACCCTACTTTTATAATTCTTGAATGAATACTCTGTCAAAAATTACTTTTCTTTATTTAACATTATTTTTATAGTTGTTTTAATAAATGATAATATATATATATATATTAACAAAAAAATAATTTTTTTGTTAGGAATTAATTTTAATTAAAATTTTTGAATTTAAAAATTTAAATATTCACATATTTATAATTTCAAATTTCTAGCTTAATAAAATAAAATAATTTGTCAAAACTTACTTCTTTTTTTAATATTTTTCATAATTGATTTAGTGAATGATTATAATATATATAAATTATTTAAAAAATTATATTTTTTTGTTAGGAATTAATTTCAATTTACATTTTTGAATTTAAAAAAATTAAATATTCACTCCTTTATAATTTCAAATTACTTTAATTCAATAAAATAACATATTTTGCCCAATATTACTTTTTTTTTGCTTAAAATTATTTTTATAATTTTGTTAATGAATACTTTGTCAAAAATTATTTTTTTATTAAAAATTATTTTGATAGTTGCTTTAATGAATGGTAATAATATATAAATTATAAAAAAATAATATATATTTTTAGGAGTTAATTTAAATTTAAAATTTTGAATTTAAAAATATTTTTAAATTTAAAAAAATAAACATTCATTCATTTATAATTTCAAATTTTTGTTTCAATAAAATAAAAAATTTTGTCCAAAATTACTTTTTTATATTTAAAATTATTTTCATAATTGTTTTAATGAATACTTTGTCAAAATTAACGCGTAACAAAATAATTATATTTTATTATTTTTTTGTTATGCATTAATTTTATTTTAAATTTTTTAATTTAAAATATTTTTTGAAATTAAAAAATTTAACATTCCTCAACAAAATTAAAAAGATTCATTATTTTAAACACATTTGGAATTGCTAAAAAAATAAATAAAAATAATTTTCACTCCTCAACACTGCCATAACCCATGAAATTTTTTCACTCCTCTTTTACTCATTACCCTTTTTACTCTTATTCATTAACCCAAAAAAAAAAAAAAAAACAGAAAATAGTATCTTAAAAAAAAAAAAACATGTTTTCCAACTTTACATTTCACATGCAAGAACAAAAATTAAAAAATAATGATAATATTACATGCCTATTAACTACATCAACAACCAACATCATCAAACTTTACCACAAAAGAACTTACCACAAAAAAATTTAACAACATATATATCTAAAAAAAAAAAAAAAAAAACAACAACAATATTTACAACAAAAATAATATTTACAACAATAACATATTTTACTCAACAAAAAAATCCAACAACAAGAATCAAATTCCCAAGCTAAAAAAAAAGTCTATGCAAAAATAAATAAATAAATAAATAGTGTGCACAAAAGAAAAATAGTTTAGATATAAGAAAAACAATATACTACAAAAAAAATAAAAAATAGTTTATATAAAAAAAGGAAAAAAATAGTATTAAAAAAATGAAAAATACATACATGCTGGAAAGAGTAAAAGAGAGGAAGAAAAGATCGGAGCCAAAATCAAGCTTCAACAAAACTCAACCTAGAGAAAATGAAAAAAAAAACTATATTATATATATATATATAGCAGTAGAGAGAGAAGCTTACTAGGCAGCAGTGACGACCAGTAGTGGTGGTCTGTCGATAGGGAGAGGTGGGAAGGGGGTGCGCGGGAACAGAGGAGAAGCACTTGGGAGGGAAAAATAGAGAGAGGGAGAAGAAAAAGAGAAAGGGAGGGGGAAAAGAGGGTTCTCTGCCCGATTATAGTTCGAGTATTGGCGACCACTTTTGACGGTCGCTAAAGTGGTGTTGCATGCTCCTTTAGCAATTGGCAAAAGCAGTCGCACGAATTCTTTGATTGTGAATAAACCAACTATAGTACATTTGCGACCCTCAACTTGGCAATTGCCAAAAGCGATCACTAATAAACCTTTTGTGACCGCTTAAAGCGGTTGCCCAAAAATCCATCCACCAATACCTACATTTCTAGTAGTGTTAGTAGGAACTCAACACGAACTGAACCGAAACCGAATTGAAAAAACCCAAATCGAACCAACCCAAACTAATTCGAAAAAATTTATTATATAATATTTATATAATTGTGGTCTTGCTTCATTTATATATGATATATGTAGAATATAATTTAGTTATGGAGTTGTAGTTTGTTTGAAGACCAAAATGAGTCACTTTTATGCATTACTAGATTTAAAAATGATGTTATGGTATGAAAAAAATGAGTCAATATTTTTTGAAGGCCATTTTTTAATTCTGGATTACTTTTCTTATGAAAAAAGATGGAAAAAAATGATGGTAACGATGTTATGGTTGATTACTGGATTTACTGGCAAAGTAATGCATTGCCCAATTTAAAAACAGATGGTAATGCATTACAATTTAAAGGCCAAAACGAGTCACTTTTCTTAAGCATATTTTTTGTGCATTACTGGATTTAAATGCTAAAGAAAAACACTTTTATGCATCAATATTTTGGTTCAAAAAATATCAATTATTAAAATAAGCATTTTTTTATATTGCTTCTCAATTAAAGTATTTAGCGGTGATCTAATTCTGACACAAAATGGACCTGATTCTGGTACGAAATGGACTTGATTTGACCTAAAGTGGCTTTAAACCGAAAATGGACTCAACCCAACTTTAATTGACATGAACCAAAAATCGAACCAAACTAACTCGATATTTTTTGTTCAGTTTGGTTGGGTTCCAATTTAATATTGGTCCCATTTTGGGTTCAAATTTTAGGAATAAAAAAAAAATTAGTTCGGTTCTATGTTAGGTGTGAACTCGAACCGACCCAACCCATGCACACTTCTAATAAAAACATCACTTATTTGTTGAAGACCAGCATTAGCAAATCACAGTTCGGGTCGTGGTGCTTTTATTCACTTGGAGTTTGCGAGTCGAATGGAACATAAGCAAATTGTCCATAAGATAGGATCAAGAAGTCGATTGTGCAACATCGTAGATGAGTCTTGTAGCTAGAATTATATTATAAATGAGTTTTGTTCCTCCATCTAGAGGCTGAGATTTTTTCCCTACCATTATTAAGGTTTTTCTCATCAAATCCTTGCAGATTATTTCTTTAATTTTTTGCACTTGTGATTGTTATATTTCTTGATTGACTATTTAAATTGTTAGCACATGGTTTTGTAGAAACTTTAATGATAAATATAAAGAACTATTTTAATTCTTAATGTTAGAGTTATGATTTATACTCGTTCTATTCAAACTTTAGCAAAATGTTAAATGTTGAGTGAAAGCTAGCTGGGTTGGCACTCCATTTGAAAGAATCAAGAATAGTACATTAGGTCTAAAACCTTATTGGGAAGATCATTGCACAGCTGGCTGGCTCACTAGGTTTGCCAGAAAGTACAAAGACTTGGTTTTGTGACAAATTTGCTCGCTGGGAAACACGTTAATGCACCTGAAAGCAAATAAACCCTAATTTTTCAAGCAATAGTTAGAAAGAAAATATTTCAAATAAACATATCTGCATTTAATCAATAACAAAAACTCCTCATCTCTTATAATTTCTAACCTTTATATAGACTAAGGCTGAAATAAAATAAAATAAAATCTTACTACCTTAAAAAAGTAAATAAAACTATCTAGGGAAAGTAAATAAAATTATCTCCCAAATACTCCTCAATTCCTAACTAAGCATCCCAATTCATATTGCGTTCCCATAGGGAATATTTGAAATGTAAATGCTTATCATGGTCCCTATCACCCTTGTTGTCATGTCATTAGACCCACTAATTTTTACAAGTCTTCTTGGGCTTTTGGCTATAAAACTAGTCTAGAAACTTGTTTTGTAGCCATATCCACATCCACATCCACGTCATTCTCCTGCACTTGAAAAAATAACTCGTCCTCGAGTTATGTGAGATAAGATAAAAAAGAAATAGAGGACCATCATGAGCAAGTACCTTAAGTGCAATTTTTGTTACTGACAAAAGTATGTATAATTTCAACTTGAGGATAATCTTCATCTTTACACGTGATAGTGATCTAATTTTGTTTTCTACAAACAATTTTTCGAGTAGTTCTTCATGACTGAAATATCCAGTCATATCAACCCATATTTTCTCAACATAATATATATACATCCCAGTAAAATTAATAAATTCTAACATACTTTCATCTTTGACACCTATTGTTTGAAGATTGATGAAACCACTAACTTCTTCACCATCGAACAATAAATCCAAGCTATAATGCTCATCACCAAAAAGATCAATTAATTCTAATATTTAAGAATTTTTAATCTCTTTTTCTTGAAAACCAATTATAATTTTTCTTTCTTCTAAAAATAATTGGTTTAAATTGTAACTATTTTCAAAAATAATGTTGACAATAATAGAAGTCTCTTTTACCATAATATCTTCTTTAAACTTATCACAATTTGTTGAAGACAGCACAATTATCTCTTCTATCTCAGTTTTTTTATTTTTTGCCTCCAAACTGTTTCAAACTCTATAAGATCAGTCCATTCTACTAACCTATAGAATTCAATAGTATATTCACCGGTAGTCCCGTCATTGGGTGGTAAAAATCAGTTTCTTAGCATCTTTTTCATCTTACTCCATAATCTAATTTTATCTTTTCTTTCATGCTTTCGATTCTCTTGCAAACGATCCCACCAAGCCAAAACACCTATACGAAGCTGAATCGTAACATTTTTCACCTTTTTATCTTTAGGGACATATGCAAAATCAAAATACCTTTCAACTTCGGCAATCGAGTTTACGAATCCCTCAATATCTACGAATCCAATAAAATAAGGGATATCAACTTTCAAACAGAAATCAAACTGATGACTGTAGTTTTGTTATCGCCCCGTTCTTACACTCGCATTAGCCAAGTCGAAAGTTTCAAAATCTGCGTTTCCCCTATTGATAGGTTAACGACAAGAATCAATAACAGCACCAGTCGTAAGGTTCTAGGGCCAATCACAAGGAACATTTTTAGCATGCCTCTCAGCATCTTCATTAAGTTTTTGAGATGAGTAGACATTGCTGCCATCTCATTACGCATTTGTTATACCTTACCAGTGTTTGCGTAACTGTTAGTATTATTTTATGCCATCAGATTAGGGAAAACCTGGCTCTAGTACCACCTGACGCACCCCAAAGCGTATAAACCCTAATCTTTGAAGTGTAAGTTAAAGAGAGAAATTCTCAAATAAAAGTTTTTGTATTCAATCAATAATGAAAATTCCCCATTACAATTTCCAACCTTTATATAGGTTAGAGCTGAAATCAAATAAAATAAAATCTTACCATCTAAGAAAAGTAAGTAAAACTATCTAAGGAAAGTAAATAAAATTATCTCCCAGAAACTCCTCAATTCCTAAATAAGCATTCCAATTCATATTGCGTTCTCGTAGGGACTATTTGAAATGTAAACGTTCATCATGGTCCCTATCACCTTTATTGTCATGTCATTAGACCCACTAATTTTTGCGAATCTTCTTGGGCTTCTGGTTATCCAACTAGTCCAGGAACTTATTTGTAGCCATGTCCACATCCACGTCACTCATCCTAGTGAGCAATGAAATTTCAGTTTTTGTAGAACTTGTTTTGAGTCTATTTTAGGCAAATTTCTAGTTTCCGTATATATGAGATGTATTATACATCTATCCTAAATAGGATCGTGGCAACCCCTAGGCTATTGAGACGATCGCCTAAGATCTCATAAAAAGAAAAGACCTCAAATCTTATAAATTTTATTAAAATAATAACAAATAATATTTTAAAAACAGAAGACCTCAAATTTTATAAATTTTATTAAAATAATATTAAATAATATTTTTAGACCAATCAAATTTTAATAAATTTATAAAGCTTCCTACCTTTTTTTTTCAAAATATAACATAATAAACTTTTGAACTTTCTACTTTAAATCTATACATACATTTCATAATTATCTCATGCTTAATTCATTAATTATTATTTTCTTAATTTTATTTATAATTCTATTTGGCAGACACCAAAGTCAAAAAAAAGATTTTTGATCTTTATATTTAACTCTATCTATACATATCATAATTATTTTATATTTAATGCAATAATTATTTTTTTATTTTATTTAAAATTCTATTTGGCACAAGAAAAAAACTTTTGAAATTCCTACTTCAACTCTATTTATACACATCACAATTCCCTTATATTTAGTGCATTAATTATTATTGTTTAATTTTATTTAAAATTATGTCTTACAGACACCAAATTTTTTTTAACTTACTACTTTTACTATTATATTTATATCAAAATTATCTCATATTTAATTTATTAATTGTTATTTTTTATTTTATTTAAAATTCACAAAAATCCTAGTGGGAAAAGGCTTGGTTTGATTATTTAGAATTCAAAAAAAAAAAGATTTTTGAACTTCTTATTTTAATTATATCTATACATGTTATAATTGTCTCATATTTAATATGTACATTAATTATTATTTTTTAATTTTATTTAAAATTCTATTTGGTAGACACTAAATAGGTTAAGTATTCTTAAAAGTTTCGCCTAGACCTCCAAATTTCTAAACACAGGCCTGATCCTAAATTTAGAGTAAGATTTTCTATGTTTTAGGTTAAGAGTTGACTGAAAAATAAGTTATGAAGTGTTCCTCTAAGGGCTTCTTTAGAATTCTCTTTCACTACTGTAATTCTTACTCTATTATTGAATATTTATAGTGAACATCTGAATACCATACCCATAAATGAAGAGTAAGATGAGAATGGCTCTAAGAATTTCTTCAAAGTTATTTTTCAATCCTTTAATTTTTAGTTTATTGTTAGAGGTTTATTGTAAAATCTAAATATTGTATTTGAAAATTTGAAATTTACTAGTTATCCCAATCAATCAATCGCACAAACATGAATGTAAAAGACAGTATAATAAATGAGGAAACTCACACAGGGAAACCCCAAAAACTTTCACTAAAAGCAAGCATTGGTTATAAACTCAAAACTCTTGATAGATCGACTCCTCGATTTTATACTTTGTTAACATTTGCTCGAATCCTCGATGCACAAACTCCTTTAGCGAAAGCCTCCGACTCCTCGAATACACAATACTGACTCCTTAGTAGCTTTGCTGAATTCTCAACTATCACAAATCTTGAACTCAAACTCTTTCGGATTGAACACTGAACATCTTGGCTAAGCAATTGAGAGAACTTTAAAACTATTTCGCTTCTTATTGAATGAATATTCTCTTTGGGTAGAACCCTAGATATGTCCAGCAGATATATATATTAAAATCTAGGATGCATGAGCTTTAAAACAAAATTTTAGAACGACCAAAAATAAGCCTCGCAGGAAGCTCGCTCCCATGGCTTTCCCACGACTTTCCCGCTGCGATCCCGCAAATCAGTATAGTCTTCTTGCGTGGCCAATCTTCTGAAATCTAGTCTCAGCTTTATCCCATGGCTACCTATGCCCTTCCAGCAGTCTTCTGGTGTTATTATATTCTGACCATGTTTGACTTTTTTCATACTTTCAAGATCATGCAAAAACAGCTTTCTTAAATCCTTTATACTTTTACTCGAGTCAAGATTATAGTGTCTTAAGCTACACTAAATTTAGATATTATAGAACTCTTTATTTCATTATCATGAATTTACCAATCCTAGAATCTAATCCTTAACAATATTCATAAATATAAACACATTATTGAACTATGTAAATATTGTGTTCCTATATTTTCTTCTCCGCTAGTTTATTTGTATATTTTCTACTTTCGTTGCAAGATGAAATCTATTTCCGTACAACACTTAAATCATATTAATTTACTATTAGTTGAAGCAAAAGACTTTGAATATTTTTTTTTTCTAGTTCTAGACTAATTAATCCAGTGCGTCGGCACAAGACTCTCGACGTTTTATTGACTAAAATTAATGACCTTGATGTGTTAGTCGGGATGGCCATTATTAAATTAGAAATTTTGTTAATCTATGTGTGAAAGCCTGCGGGTATACCAGTCCTTCCAAGTAATTGAAAGTCATATTTAAGCCTCCTTCCTTCACTTGCCCTCCAAGTTTCCCAATCCCTTCGTCACCGTCCCAATTGAATTGTTGCCCCACCACCACCGTCACCACTCAGCCGTCCCATATTCAAAAAAAATTCACATCACAAACATTCCTTACCCTCTGATCAAAATAATCGAACGACAAACGGTGTCAATGTGCTCATTTTCCTAAATGTATAATATGGAAAGAAGTACTCTTATCAGAATTTCCAAAAACCAAAAAAATTCCCCAAAAAAACAATCAAACAAATAAACAAAAAAACAAAAAAGCATATAGAAATAATATGATAATAAAATTTTTGTAATAAAATTAGTGATTTGTTATTGAAAGTGATTGGCTTATAATATATCCACATCATTCAGATGAATGTTTGTGATTCAAAATTCTAATTACATGACATTGTCCCTACAATATTGTAAGAAATATTGTTCTACTCTAAAATTTTACTAGAATGACGTAGTAATAATTAACAATGTTATAAGAGTTATTGCTGCATACGATCAGAAAAATTTTACTAAAAATCTGCTTATCACTTGAAAATAATAAAATCATTTAAGTTTGTTTTAATTATAACTCTACTATTATCACATTTCTTATATATATATATATATATATATTTTATTCAATGGCAATTTTCGTGGTATATATTTTTGATTCAATAGCAATTTTAGTTTTATAATTAAAGTGTTATCCTACATTTATTTTTATGAATGAATAGGTTCATAAGAGTTGAAAAAAAAAAATATTTTACTAAAACTTTTTTGTTAAAAAGTAAGATAAGGACGAGGTGGCAGTGACGTAATGTAACAAAAGTAAATTTTGGTGAGTTGTTTCTTTTAAAAATAATAAATTTGTAATTATATCACATAATTCTGATTAATAATTTTTAAATAATAATAATAATAACTTACTCATAAGAGTTCCATCCTAATGTGATTATGTATATTTTTTTGCTTATATAATGTTGGGGTATTGAATCCAATGGTTCTAAAAATCGGGATACAAAACTTTACGCTCTGTTTGGATTGGTAGATTTGATGAGATTTGATTTTCTCACAAGTTCTTATGTTTAGAATCAAAATAAAATTTTATTAAGTTTTATTTGATTTCATTTCATAACTTAAATTTTGGCATTATTGTACCATTTAAAATCCAACTCAAAATAATAAAATTTGATAATAATTCATTTTTTTCTTAAACTATCCAAGTACACAAATTTATCCCTATATATCATATTTACTATATTTTCTCTCTTTTCTACTAACACAGTCAAATTTATTATGTCTCTCAAATCAATTCAATTTAATTCTTAGGGAGTGCTTAGCAAACCAAAAAATACCAAAAAAAACTCTAATTTTTAACCATATTTTCTAATTTCTTTTAATAAAATTTTATCATATGTCACTTTCATACCAATTTTTTATAAAAGTTGGCCACCAAACATTCCTTTAAATTCAAATATATTTCAAGTACAAAATTTTATTTATCAAATTAAATCAAATTAATTTTTTATTTTAAGGCTAAATCAATTTTAAAAGAGAAATACTTTCAAAACTGTAGTAATTAGTTTAATTATATTCACATTTAGCCGCAATCGGCATGGATCAATCACGTCCTTATATATATAACAAGCAGCTAATTCCATCAACTTGCCTTATCCCTCTCTCTCTCTCTCTCTCTCTCTCTCTCTCTCAAACCCATTCTTCAACTAATAATGAATCGCTTTCATCTCTGCCTCTTTGTAGCCTTTCTCCTCTTGTTCTCTCCTTCAGTTCAATCCATTCGGAGGGACAGAGATTTCGCGTCCGAGAAGGTTTTCGTCCCCCATGCTCGAAACCACCAAGCTTTTCATCCTTCATTTAGCTCTCCGGTGCACAGAGATTTCGAGTCCGAGAAGCGAAAGGTTCCTACCGGACCAAATCCACTGCACAACAAGCGATGATCAGGAGCTAGAGATCGTGTTCCAATTCTCTAATTTTGAATGCTTCTATTACATGCATGTCATGTACTCACACATAATATATATATATATATATATGCACACTATGTTATAAGCAATTTTCTTTTGATTTAGAAATTTAATTGGCGATTCAAGATTTATTTCCCATGAAAAAATATTGATTCTGAATCACCAATAGAGATGTTGTACAGAAGGTGCAGAAGGTTGTATTGTACTAGTTGATATGTATAGACTATAGAAGATGAAGAAGTTTACCACATATATATATATATATATATATATATATATATATTGTGAATTTGTATTGTAAAATTTTAATATATATAGTAAGCAATTGGGAAACATGAACTTTATTGAGTTTGATATGGAGTATAGATAGAGTTAGCCACCATTTCGTTTGGGGGGGGGGGGGACAGTTACGTTAGAAAATGATGGATTGTTATCCACAGTTTGGGGTTCGAGTGGTTGTTTACATTGATCCCAAACATCACTTTCTTTCTTGGTGTAAACGCAGCCAAATGCAAGTAATGAAAAGTCGTGATCAGTTGAATCATTTTCACGGAATTGAATGCTTTGTCGAGAACAGTTAAGACGTTAATATCAAATTATAGTACAAGAAGATCAAAGAATATAACTGCAGATTATTCCATGATCAATCATCTGTCATTCCAAGATCCTTAATTAATTAGAGACAGCTGGTTGTTAGTTTCTTATGTTGATTTGCACAAATTTAAATAGGTATGTAAACACCCGTTAACGCATGCAAGGACCATCTAAGTACTTGTAACAAGGCACCCTTGCCTAGAAAATTAAACGTGTTAAATGTTGGCAGGTTCTCTCTCTCTCTCTCTCAGATTAATAATAAGTAAATAATTAAATATATATATATATATATATAAGAAAAATGAGTAACTGTATTTGCACTACACAAATAAGCTCTTACACTCCACTTTACTTCCTTGATTATGAAACTCTCATTTTTTTGACTAACTATTGTTATCTATAAATTAAAATGACATAATTACCCTTTATAAAAAATATTTACAAATTTGAACAATCACCCTTAAGCCTACAAAAGAATAGATAAAATATTTATGAAAACTAAAATAATTTTATTTATATTTATATTTCAACAATCATATAAATATAAATATTATTTTATTTTATTTTATAATTTAATGAAACAAAAAAAATATTTTTCTTTCATTCCCTTTATTTACAAACTTTTGTTATTTTAATCATCCTTCTCAAGTCATTTAGTAAAATTATATACGATCTTTTCAATTCTCATAATCTAGTAATATATTTTAAAAATAATATAATAAAATAAAATATAGTAAAAAAATATAAATGTGAAAAATAAATAAATTATAAAAGATTTGTTAAAAAATAAGGGTATATATAAAAATGATAAAAAATGACAAAACTTTGTAAATAAATTAAAATGAAATAAGTTATTTTTTTATTTGGTTAAGCAATAAAATAAATTAAAATTTAGTTTTACATGATTGCTAAAAATATAAATGAAAATAAAATTATTTTATTTTTTTTAAATATTTTTTCTCACATAAAATCCACTAATATGAAATTAAAGTAAATTGTAAATTTAAATTCTAATTGTCCTTCACTCGCGCTTACTTGTCTTACCAATCTTAAATTCAAAATAAAATTATTGTTTTTTTTAACTATTCATGCAGAGAAAAAAATAAAATTGTCAAAAAAAATATCTAATTAGAAAAATCAATCAACCGAAAAAATTAACTTTTAAGTATACAGACAGATTTATCAAACAAATCATAAGTATTTTTTTAAAAACTTAATTTTGCAATAAAAATATTTTTTTTAAAAAACTTAGAATTAAAATTTTTTATCAAAGTAAAGTAATTCATTTGGATAAGTGAAAGTTTTCAAAAAAAAAATTATATTGTAATTGCCTGACCACTTATCAAAATATCTAAAATAAAATTGGGAAGTTGCCTCCTATCTATTATTTAAAAAATAATTTATATTATAAAATATAAATTATTTTTAATTATGTCTTGAATTGAGTTTTTGCACAAGGACTTCTATATTATTATAAGCATGTAAAACATATGTAAAAAAAAAAAAGGTAATTATGTAATATTTAATTTAGCTAATGATAAAGTAAAATGGAGTCCAAATAGGTTCATCCAAAATAGAATCACAATAACGTGAATTATTATTTTAAGTGATAGGTTTATAAGCTCACAAGAATTCCACCTCATTTGATTATTTTTTCTATTAGATTTTGTTTTTTTATAGTTGATATACCACTACTCATAATAAAAAAAATGTAGAGGAATGAATATAGAAATATTATTATACAAAAAAAGAGGAAATAATATGTGAAATTCAAATGTTGGTAAAGTTTTTTTTTTCACTTCTTTCCTTCCTTTATGCCCATTTAATAGCGTTTGGAATTTTGAAAAAGTCTAAAAAGAATAAATAGTTAGTGTAAAAGTAACATGTAACAAAATTTAATTGGAGAAAATTAAAAACTTTTGAAATTTTTTGAAAAAATTTAGAACTCCAATTTGCAAAGAGTTTAAAAAAAAAAAATAAAACAATTCTTCATTTAGATAATTTTACTGTCACAACTTTTTACATTTCCTATAAATATAAACAGAAGGGTTTTGATCACTAGATAGAGGGCTCTCTCCACCAATTGTGTGCATCTACCAATTGCAGTGCCAATTGAGGTCTGACTTTTATTTGTTTATTCGTTTACTTTTCCTAGGTGGGAAAAGGGTATCTGACTGCCATTCAAGCCTGTGAGGTCAAGGAGCAGTGCCGAGTGCATATATATACTGGTTAGCACCAATTCATGCTTGTGCGCTTGCAATAATAAGTGCATGAATTATTACATGGTTGAAGAAATTGACTTCCCTTTGTTTTTCAAGTCAATAAGAAATAGTAGCTCCGCGCACCATCAACAGTTAGCACGTGGAAACCTGCCGGGCCGGGTTAGTGGCGGATTCAAAATTTTATTACAACATAATCAAGTTGACGACAGTATACTTGACATAAAAATAAAAGTAAAACTTGTAAATTATTTAAGATATACGAATAATATGTTTTGAGAGATATTTTTTATGAGGTAAAAGTATAAAAATACTCAAAAATTATACTATTTTTTACAAAATTTTATTTCAAGTGAGATCTATTAAACCCCTTACCTCCATGTGTATCCGCCTCTAGGCCGGGCAGAAATATTTTAATTAATTAGGCCCATATATATATTTGATTTTGTTTTACCTTTTTTTTACAATGGTCAAAGATGCATGCATATACATACATATATATATATATATATATATCTATATAATAAATTCGGTTGGTGATTTAACATTTATCTCTAAATCAAGAATTGAGATTTTATTTTATAACCATCAATAACTGAGATTTATCGAAGAGAGAGAGATTTGTTTGATTCAAATTTCAAACTTTCCTTGACTTTGATTTCAAATTTCAAAGCACGGTAGAAATTTTTAGTATATATATAATGCTAATTATTTTAAATTATGGGCATCCTTTTGATATTTCAGTGATGATGTTTTGGTTGTACATGGCCAAGCAGCTACAGCATGTACACAAGACATGAAAATCTGCAGCGAGGAAAGTTATGTTTCTGGTGATTAATTGCATGGAAAATTATTTCAAGCAAGCTAATGAAATATATATAATTATTCAGACATAAAATAGCTTGCCACATAACCAAAAAACGAAATTACCTCAATCAAATGTTATATTTTACTTATATTAGAATCATATAATTTGATAGTTATTTGATATAATTATTTGATTTAGTGCATTTACGTGAATCAGGAGGTAAAATCAAAATAATATTTTACAAAAATGTCACTTTCTCATCAATCAGAATGCTCACAAGCATTTATGTTCTACCTCATACCACTACAATTAAATTAAGACTCTTCACATCCGTCATTTTTCATTTATAAATACCAAAAGTATAATCTCTCTCTCTCTCTCTCTCTCTCTCTCTCTCTCTCTCTCTCTCTCTCTCTCTCTCTCTCTCTCTCTCTCTCTCTCTCTCTCTCTCTCTCTCTCTCTCTCTCTCTCTCTCTCTCAGAGGTCATAAGTATTTTACATGCTCCTAACTTAAATATTGAATGTCCTTAGCCAAGACCCCTTCTGACTGTTTTTTCTCATTTTATTTTCTTGTTCGTAGATTCGCATTAGAAGAAAGGACATGTTAGTTAAATTTTTTTTTTCAATAATAATTAATTTTTATTGTGATTTAAGTAGTTGTATTTTACAAAATCCTATATTTTATATGCATCCTAAGGTCATTTAAACTCACTCTATCCGGCCAAAATCATTTAGAATTATTTCTTGTGCAAATGGAAATTTTTAAGCCTAAAAACTAGCTGTTTTGGGTTAGAGTTGGTTGGCCTAGGCCAACTAAGGGCTCGTTTGGAGTCATAAAAAAATCAAAAAATTTCAAAAGTTTTCAAATCCCTCCAACTATATTTTGCCATCTATCATTTTTATATCACATCAATCCCATCCATTGGTTTTTTTTTTTTGTTTTTTTTTTTTTGGACTCCAAACGCCCCCTAAGTATCATATATTGGATTCGTTTGGAGTACTACTAATCTCTATAAATTTTTACAAATTTTGAGTTTTTTTTACTCACGCCATGATAATACAACTTCCACAAATTTATACCATTTCCAACCCACCTATTAATTACCATTAACTCTTCAACACAAGTGTGTATGTGTTTGACCTTTAAAAAAAATAAATAAACAAAAAAGTGTATGTGTTTGTTTCCATGTGTGCGCTGCTGCTTGGGACAACAAATTAATTTTACGTGGGTTCACTAGCCACGCTTGAAGGGAATGTTTAGTCTTGGGTGGTGTCTTTTCGGCCGATCGATCTAATCATGTGAACTAATTTCTTTTGCATTGGTCGATTACTAATTACAGATAAATTACACCATCTCCTTTTGACACTAAGATAATTATAGAAGCTCTTTTTCAACTATTTGAAAATTATTGAAATATTCTTTATTTTTAAATTTTGTTAATGATTATCCTATTTGTTAGTTTTTATCCTCTTTAAATAATTTAATAACAGTTGCAAAGATATTTCCTAAGTATTTCAAAATTACAAAAATATCCTTAATCATTCTCCTGATCTTTTAAAAAGTATATAGTAAACTTGTTTAATCTAAAATATTATTTTTTTTTCTCTTGCTTTTCATTATATCATTCCATTACTTTGGTAAGAATAAGCTCATTATTGCAATTTTAACTTTATTTTTGTCCCGAATCTTCTTATACTCTCACTACTAGATTAAGAGGAATCGTTGGTCGCCAAAGGCGGTCGCCAAAAGGGCTCGAGGCAGTTAGCAAAGATACAGACGACCGCTTGACAACTGCTTCAAGGCGATCGTGGATACTTGGGTCAAGAAAATGAATAGTCGACCACCTCAAGCAGTCGAGACTCTTTTCTACCACATAAACTGGTCAAGAATCAACTGGACAGAAACCAACCACCGACCGCCTTCAAGCAGTTGTGAAAACCCTTTGTCGACTGCCTATTAGTCGTCGCCTATACACAAAACCCTTTACCAACCCCCTCTAAGTGGTCTTCTAGGCCATTTTTAAAAAAATAATAATAATTATTACTTTTGTTTGACTCAAGATAAACCTGTAATAGCATACAAATCTATATAATCATAATGAACTTGTATCACAAATGAAACATAACAAAATGAAACAATAAATATATAATTACAAGCCTTCAACATAAAATAAAAAATTTTTACAAAATTATTCTTTCATAACAACGAAAAAAAAAAAAACGTTTTGTTTGAATGTATCATGCGAAACAACAGGAGAACCTTTCAAACTTGAAATAGATTAAAAAATTAGAAAAAAATAGTGACAGAAATTATAATGAACATAATCTTAAACAAAATGAACTTGTAGAACTTTAAATTAAATCAAACTTTCATTTATAAGCTACGCCAAGCCATTCCAAGCGATCCGTAACTCTGATTCTCGCGCGGTTCATTCTAGCATGTCTGAAATGCCATGAACTACGGGCACATTAGGTCTCGTCGACGTTGGATGATGTTTGCTCATTTTGAGCACTTAACTCCTAAAATGAAGTTCTAAGTTTTAAGTTTCATTTATAAAGCTACCTCGGGCCATTCCGAGTGATTCGTAACTTGGATTTCCACGCTATGTGTTCTAGCATGTCCAAAATGCCATGAACTAATGCATGCTAGGTCTCATCGACATCAGATGATGTTTGCTTGTTTTGAGCACTTGACTCCTAAAATGAAGTTTTAAGTTTCATTTATAAAGCTACCCTGGGCCATTCCGAGTGATCTGTAACTCGAATTCTTGCGCGGTTCATTCCAACATGTCTAAAATACCATGAACTACGTGCACGTCAAGTCCTGTCGACATCGGACAATGTTTGCTCATTTTGAGTACTTGACTACTAAAATAAAGTTTTAAGTTTCATTTATAAAGCTACCCTGAGCCATTCCGAGCGATTCGTAACTCAAATTTCCACACGGTTTGTTATACTTAAATAATTGGCAAGTTTATTATTTTTTAAGTAATTACTTAAAAATATGCTTATCACATTTGTATTGTATTCATTTATTACGTTTCATTTTCAAGTGATTATAAGATTTTTGACTATTCTGTAAATTTTTTAGTATATTAAAAATACTAAAAAATACTAATAAATTGTCTTGTTAAAGATATTTAAACCAAAATAAATTTAGGCACCTTTTTTTATTTTCAGAAAATACATTTACTTATGTTTTTAAAAATGAAGCTATGAGTAAAAGTATTTTTTAAACTACATTTTAGATTGAAATAACGAAATGTTAGTGCATGAATGATGGTAAAATGGAGTAACAATTGCCAAGAACTAGAAAATGTTTCATAATGAAAAAATAATATTATATTGCTACATAATTTTGAAAGAGAATCCTTAAAAATACTAAAAAATACCAATAAATTTACTTGCTAAAAATATTTAAACCAAACTAAAAATTAAACACAAGTTGACAAGATTTACAAAACTAACAACATTACAAATAACATTCCATGGACTGTTTATAAAAAATCAAGATTAATAAATTTAACCAAGTTTCAAAATTAGACACTAATTGACAATATTTACAAAATACCCACAAACTTCAAACAAATTCACAAATTTACAAAATTTACAAAATTCACAATATTTATAAAATACCCACAAACTTCAAACAAATTAACAATTTTAAAAAATTTACAAAATTCACAAAATTTAAAAAATTCAAACAAATTGGTAGTAAAACAATCTGCCAACATATTCAAGCTTCCAAATAACTTTATGAAGTCACAAATTTTGATTTCAAATAACTTCACAAATTCACAATTCATTTCACATAATCCAATTAATGATCAAATACACAAATTCATAAAATCAAACAAATCGATTTACACAAATGCATAATCTAGCTAATTATTACCAAAACAAGAGTATAAAAATAAAAAATAAAAAACTTGGAGCAACCACAAGCAAGGACTGAAATGAAAAAGAGAAAATGGGGGAGATGAGACCTTAGCCCGTAAGGGAGAGGGATAGAGAAAGGGGGAAAGAGAGAGCGAGTACTTGAGGGGTTGCGAAAGCTCAATTGGCAATAGTGGTCGAGCAAACGGAGGGTGAAGACAATGAAAAGAGAGAGAGAAAGAAAGAGAGACCAGCACAAAAGGAAGAGAGAGATGTGACGGAAAAAAAAAAGAAAAAGTAGAGAAGAGGGGTTTATGGGGGGAACCAGGAGGCTTTTCCCAACCACCTCAAAGTGGTCAACGGCTTTCCTAAAATGGTCGTTTAAAGTATTTTTCTCGACCAACTCAAGGTGATCGACCGTTAGCCCAACCTACTTTACCCTTACTTCTAGTAGTGTGTATCTAATAACAAAATAGTTAATTTACGAAAATGATTTTATAATTGTTTCATTACAAAGTTTATTAGTAATTATATATGGTAGTAAATCACAAAATCAGAAAATTTTTAAACCTTCTATGTTTGTCAAATTACACGCATACCAAAATAACTTTTTAATATCTTGAAATACTATTTTGATCTCTAGTTTCTATAATAACTTGTAATTTTTGTACATGTATGTTATATAGTGTTTTAGGGTATATGTTGTTTGTGGAGTTTATTTAAGCTGTATTTGGCTAGTTGAGTTAAAATTTGACTGTAATTGAGCCTATAGCTCAATAGTTAGAAGTTTTCTAAGTCTGCAATTAGCGTTTGCATAGATAAAGAAAGTCTCACATGCACAAGGTTGTGAGTTAAGTGCCGCTCGCCTACAAAGTCTTTCCTCATGTGCATGGGATTTCGAATGGTATGGCATGTGCACAAAAGTGGCTTTCTCATGTGCATGAGGTGTATGGGGTCCTGGCGTACGCTCGACACCTTTTTCTTCATGCGCATGATGCCTATGTCAAGTGTTGTTTTGTTGTAAACCAACTTTTTCTAGTTTGTCAGCTTTTGTCATATACCCCCTTCTTTCCTATGCTTCGCCTATTCTTATACCCTTCTTACCAAAAAAATATAAGTCTTTTTACAAACTTCTTAAAAGGGGAAACTGCTAGGATGACTTTAAGGAGAACATCAAGATGCCATCAGTTTGGATCATGAGGCCAGCAAAGCTTGCTGTAGAAGAGATAAGAAAATGCTCAGCAGAGGGGATCTGGTAATTGTTATGAATGTGGAAGAGTGGGGCATTTTGCTTGTTACTATCCTAATGCCTACCTATACACCCTCAGACCTCCTTTCCCTCCTCTTATCTCTTATTTTTACCTTGGATTGGGGGTGTATTATGTCTATGTATACGCGTGTGTGAGAGAGTTGCTAAACAAAAAGAAAGCAGAGAAAGTTTGAGAAAGCTCGATGTGTGAGATGTGGTAAGTGTGTGTGTATGTAACTCGATGGTGACCCTTAAGTGTCCAGTGGGTGGTGGTTCCTATTAGTGGCTTTCATCTCGACTATCGCTATTGTCACTATTGGTGTTCCTGTTCCTTTCTTTGATTATCTTCTTCTCCTTTTTATTATGAGATAAGGGTTTTGTGCTTGTGTTTCAATATATCGTTACATTCTATATAGTGCATGCATGTGTTTTTGTCCTCGAAATATAGGTTGTGTTGCATGATGTTTAGATTGGAGTAGAGGTTTAGGTTTTAGGTTGAAGAAACTAAACTAGAAATGTTATCTGAGATTTTGATCAAGCAACAGTCATGCACATAGGTTATGTTTAGTTGTGTGCACAACAGTTGATCAGTAGACTTAGGCGTTTGCACAGGGAGCTTATTTATGGATGGTGTGCCCACGAGAGTGCTACTATAATTACTCAAGTTTTTACCTATACTTTCAGATATATGATGTTTTAGTTACATTTAACTAAGAGTTTATTCCTTTGGTGTTAAGTTGGGGAGGATTAATATGATACCTGATGATTAAGTGGATGAGATTTAGGAAAAAAAATTATAGGCGCCTCACGTGCTTTGAATCAAACCATAAGCATCCCGCTTATGGTTAGAACAGACACCTGCGTGTCTCCTTCTCCTGTTGGTTGTTGTCCAGCCTAGGGAAGCTTACTTATCTTAGTAAGGAAAGTAGGCTTGTTAAGTTAAGGGTAGCCTCACCATTTAGAGCTCTCTCCCTTGCCTTAATGGCATCCAACGATGACGAGAATGCAACACCCATGAGTATACAAATGAGTGTTGCATTGGTGAGGAAGAAGAATGGCTAAGAAAGAAAAACCAACTGCCAAGCTAAAATTCCGTATACAGTTCCTCAATTAAGGCCATTTAGAACTCATTCGGATTATCAAATTGAAGTTCAACATATTGGTTCAAGCATACAAAGTTTTTAGATTTTTTGAATTTCTAGCAAATTATCAAGGTGGGGATTTAGTGTATCATATGCACTTTTAGTGTTACATTTGAGTCTATAATACTGCTAAGAACATGTTTTGGGTGGTTGGAGGGTAAAATTGTGTGTTTAATGTGTAAATTTCAGATTTAGGAAGAAGATGGACAATAAAGACACAGAGGGGCACCCATGACCATCAAAATTCATATTTTCAGCTCCTAATGCTTCTAAAATTATGCTTTTAGGGTTATACCTAACTTATGATATTCTAAATTGATAAAGTACAAAATATAATGATCGTACACTACTAATAAGTGGCAATGATCGAATTATATGCATGGGTTGACAATAAATTTGAGAAGAGAGAATTGATAATAAAAGTAAATGAGAATAAGCTTTGACTTATATTGTTGAATTACTTAAACCCCTAACAGAGAGGAATGATAGGTCTACTTTATATGACAATGCAATGATTAAAACCCCAAAAATGGGTTAATATGATAGAAGTCCCGAGAATAGGTAAGCTAGGTGCTTTGATGAAATTGGAATTGCTAACAATGAGGAGATAATGAAATGAATAATCAAAACCCTAATATTTATATGTGCGCGTGTGGTATATATTGATTTTGGGGCAAGTAAGGATACTATACAAAAATAGGGAGTGTCATTAGATATCTTTAGGTTGAAAAACCTTAAACCTATGCAGGATTCCAGTAATTGTGCCAGTGGACTAGTAACCCACAACGACAACACTAATACTGGCTAATCGTGACCCTTAGGCTTGGACCTATAAATGAAAACGTAAGAGTACTTCACAACGCATATATATAAATTGGTGACGACTATTGATTTAGGTTGCCACGCTAATCATGAGGTAGTTTTATAGAGTATCCACCCTATTTTAGAAAAGAATGAAGTAAAGATAATAAACATAAATGAAAATGTAGGTTTAAACAATTGTGATATTGTGGTTATTACTGCTTTTAAAATAGTACTAACCATAGCATAATAACTCTTGTTATCAATGCATGTTACACTCCAGTATTATCTCTTTAATGTATGCTTTAAAGTGTATTTTAGATACATTGTGGGCATAAGTGAATTAGTACTCACGTCCCTACAGACTATATTACAGGTGCAAAGCCTGAGACTTGAGAGGGTTGGCCTAGCTTATGTGATCTTCGAGTTTGGCTTTTAGTTCATGCTACCTTATCGTTTTTCCTTAAGTAATATTAATGGCCAATATGCCTATAAATGTAACAATGGAAACGGAGCTTTGTGTGCCTGGTTTTAACTGAGGCTTTCATTTTATTAACATGTTATACTTTTTTTGGTCTTGTTATTATTATTATCTATAACATCGGCGTTAGGGTGGTTATGTGGTTTTGAATGGGTAAATTTTGTAATTGCGGTCAATTAAATGCACTTAAACATACTCACTCTTCAGGTTGCGAGATCCAGTGCACAACAATTAAGTTTGGTGACCAACACATAGATTGTCTCCAAAATTTTTAAACCTGGATTGTATCATTCGGATAAGAGTTCGGATAGTAGGGCATTCAGATGGGTATCCAAACAAAATTGCCCATCTAAACAGAATTTTAACAATTAGAAAAATTTTAACCATTTCAAAGACCATGCTTTCATCATCTAGACAAGAGTCCAAGCAGGGAATTTTCTCCCAAAAATCAGAACAACTGTTGAATTAAATCTTATATATCAATCTTTCCTCACTTGACAACTCACTTAACCTACACTCCTTATGGACCCTAACCTTATAAATGATTAAGGATATTTTTAAATTAGATTCCTTATATTCTTTTCCTTTCTATATGTATACTTAATTAGACTCTTGATTGTTGGTCAATTTCTTTTATTTATACTTACCTAGAATAGGATTACAATTGTACTCTATATATATGCTTTATTATACCTATAGAAATTAATACTATAATTTTATATTTTTTCACTCAAAGCCTTTACAATATCAAAGCCTTGTTCCTAAACCCTAACTGTCTTCATATTCTTCTCCATACTTACAACCTGGCAGTTTCCACCATGGCCAACATTCCTGTCTCGAACTATACCACCCGTTCTCCACCTTGGCCATTCCTTAGTTGTTGTTAGTGGTGTCGTGTTCAAGGGCACACCATGTTACAGTATCCTATATTCTATCAGATGCATCCAAACTTCCAACCACCTCCACCTGTGCAACCATCTTCACATAGGCAAAATCGTCCTCCGGCGCCATGGCAGCCTCGGCCTAACCTTGCCACTACTAACCCCAATGACACTTCTAGTTGGCTTCTTGATAGTGGAGCTTTGCACCATGTCACCATTGACTTGAGTAATATATCTACTCATACTCCTTATGACGAATCTGA
This sequence comes from Vitellaria paradoxa, assembly GCA_019916065.1. Classification (NCBI taxonomy): domain Eukaryota; kingdom Viridiplantae; phylum Streptophyta; class Magnoliopsida; order Ericales; family Sapotaceae; genus Vitellaria; species Vitellaria paradoxa. The sequence goes on along the minus strand of CM034234.1, from coordinate 21,428,293 downwards.
CGACATTGTGATTGGTGATGGCACGGGTCTCTCTTTCACCCACACCGGTTCAAAATCTCTCTATACAACATTTCATACTTTTTCATTAAATAATATTCTTTATGTTCCTACTATGAAAAAGGACCTCATTTCTATCTATCAATTTTGGCAATCTAACAATACATCTACTGAGTTCTTATCTAATTCTTTTCTTGTGAAGGATCTCCGCACGAGAACAACACTTTTGTAGGGTCAAACTAAGGATGGTGTGTACGAGTGGCCGATCTTCTCCATTAATAGCTTTCTCAAGTGTGAAAACCATTTCATTTGTGTGGCATCATCGTCTAGGACATCCATCATCTTCCATTTTTAAGTATATTGTTTCAAACTTTCATTTAGATTTGTCAAGTCTTTTCAATTCAAATTTTAATTGCAATGCTTGTCAATGTAATAAAAGTCACAAGTTATCTTTCTTCATTTCTTTACTTGTTACATCTTCCCCTCTAGAAGTTATATTCTCTAATGTGTGGACCTTTTCTATTTTCTCAGTTGATAATTTCAAGTGCTATGTGATTTTTTTTGACTACTTCACTAAATACATCTGGCTCTATCCACTTAAACGAAAATCTCATGTGCTAGATGTCTCTATCAGATTCAAATCCCTTGTAAAAATTTTGTTAACCGGAAAATTATTACTCTTCATTTAGATAATGAAAGGGGAATATCAAACTCTTTTTTCTTTTTTTGCTACCAATGGCATATCTTACTTAGCTTCCCTTCCTCACGCACGTGAATATAAAGACAGTCAGAACGTCATTATCGTCATATTATTGAAACCGGTCTCCCTCTTTCCTCTCATGCATCTATGCCTCTCTCATATTAGTCTTATGATTTCACCATTACAGTTTATCTCATCAATCATCAACCCACTCATATACTTTATCTATTCTCCCCATATGCCAAACTCTTTCTTTCTTCTCCCAACTATTTTAAAATCCATAGTTTTAGCTATCTCTACTATCCTTGGCTCTAGCCATATTCTCCTTATAAACTTACTCCTCATTCATCTCGTTGTGTCTTTCTAGGTTACTTCTCCACTCAAAGTGCTTATCTATGCCTTAATACCATCCCACCTCATGTTTACACATCGCATCATGCCAAGTTTGTAGAAATTGTTTTTCCATTCACTTATTTTTGGTCTCACCTAGATCGTCTTTCTTCTGAAACACTTTCTCATTGGTGTTCCTCTGTGTTTGTCCTTCTAGCTATTGGCATATCATCTTCGAGACTAACCTCGACTTCCCCCAGGTTCTTCTCTCATCCAGCCCACCCTTCCAAATCAAAACCCAGCACTAAGGCACTTTTTTATTCACATTGCGAACCCTAAGTTTAGAACCCCAACGTTGAGGCACTATTCTTTGCACATTACAAACCCTAAGTCCAGAACCCTAGCGCCATGGTGCCCTCCTTCCTGCACGAAGGCCCCCAAGACCCGGACCACAATGCTAAAGCACCCACTACTTCATTCCGTAGTACCCAAACCCTTACCACTCCCACCTCCTCTCCCCGAGTTATTATCACCTGCTCTAAAAATGGTATTTATAAGGCTTTCACTAAATTAAATCTTACAGCTCAACTTGCCCATCTCTTGACCTTGACCCAACCTCAATGACTCAGGCCATGAAAAATCCCCAGTGGCATTAAGTTATGTCTAATGAGTATGATATACTTGCTTGGAATGGGACGTGGGACCTAGTTCCCTCAGATCTAACCTAAAATTTTAGTTGGTTGCAAGTGGGTTTTCTATACTAAACATCTACCTGATGGCTCTATTGACAGGTACAAAGCTCGTCTCATTGCCATAAAGGCTTTCATTAGCGTCTTGGAGTGGACTATCATGACACTTTTTAGCCCGATTGTCAAGCCACTATTGTTTGTCTGGTTCTCAGTCTCATTACCAGTCATGGTTGGTCCCTTAAGCAACATGATATGAACAATGCTTTCTCCAAGGTACTCTATCTAGGGACGTTTACATGACTCAACCACAGGGATTTTTTGATCGTGATCATCCTCATCATGTCTGCAAACTTCGTAAGGCCATTTATGGCTTTAAATAGAGTCCCCGTGCTTGGTATCATGAGTTGTGTCGGTTTCTTCTTACTTTTGGTTTTACCAATTCTCATAACGATACCTCACTATTTGTCTCCAACATTGGCATTAATATGATGTATCTTTTGGTTTATGTTAAGGACATTATTATTATTGGCGCTAACGAAGAGGTTGTACAACAATTTATCAATCTTCTTGCTCACTGATTCTCTCTCAAGGATCTTAGATCCTTAGCTTACTTTCGTGGAATTGAAGTGATATCTCATGCCCAAGGTATGTTTCTATCCCAACATAAGTACATAAGGATCTACTTTTGCTCAAACACACATAATGGATGCCAAACCTGTTTCTACATCTCTTGCAACCGATTCTCTCTTCACTCTTCACTCTGGGACGGCACTCTCTAATCCCTCTGAGTATCGTACTACAGTTGACAATCTTCAGTACTTATCTCTTACTCACCCTGACATTGTCTACACGGTGAATAACTTATCTCAGTTTATGCATTGTCCTACTAGTGACCACTGGACTGCAGTTAAATGCCTACTCCGCTATCTCTATGGCACTATTGATCATGGTATTGTTCTCTATCAGTGCTATGGCACATCTTTTCCTGCATTCTTATATGCCAATTAGGTTAGTAACAAAGATGAGTACTCCTCAACCAGTGCATACATCGTTTATCTTGGTCACAATCCTATATTTTAAAGTTCTAAAAAGTAGCGAACTGTGGCTCGTTCATCCACAGAAGCTAAATATTGCTCTGTTATAACTATTGCAGCTGAGCTTCATTGGATTTGCTCTCTTTTTAGTAAATTTGGTGTCTATATTCCCCAGCAACCAATGATCTACTGTGATAATGTTGGTGCTACAAACTTGTGTTCTAATCTGATTTTCACTCTTGTATGAAATATGTGACTCTAGACTATCATTTTATACGTGAACAAGTTCAAAGTGGTGCACTTCGAGTGGTTCATGTTTCCTTTGTTGATCAGCTTACAGATACTCCAACCAAGCTGCTTCCTCGTGCTCAGTTTCTCTTCCTGCAAGCCAAGATTTGGAGTCTTCTCCCGAAACTCTATCTTGCAGGGGCATGATAAAAGATATTCTTAAATTAGATTCCTCATACTATTTTCCTTTCCATATGTATAGTTAACTAATTTCCTAATTGTTGTTCAATTTCTTTTATTTATATTTATTTAAAATAAGATTACAATTATACACTATACATACATTTTATTGTACCTATTGAAATTAATATCATAATTTTATTCTTCTCTCAAATCCTTTAATAAACACCCACCTTCTCCTTGTAGCTAATTTGGAACTAAAAGAGAAAGAAAGAGAAGGTTTGCTAAGAAGGATAGAAACAGAGAGAGGGGGTGGGTTTTGAATTAATACTCCTACTCTTCCTTTTTCTTAACTCATTCTCCAATTGCAAGTTTATTCGCCATCCACAACATTTTACGAAACGATTAACTTTTTCTCATTTTTGAATGAATTCAATATGGTGACCAGAATAATAATTTCCCTTGGACATGGCCATAAAAGTTTGCACCCATTATGTATTCAATTGTCACCCTAGTCATCAGTATTTAAATTTATGATATCAGAACTCATAACCCTAATAAAGTGGACCTAGAGTGGGAAAAAGTGCATAAACCAATGACAAAGAGTAATGGTTCGAGTCATCCAAATTTCTTATCTTAATAATTTTACATATTAATGTTCTGTTTCCCAAAAAAAATTAAATAAATAAAATATATGGCCCTAAAACTAGTATTATCCAATAAGTTTAAGGGTTGGAACAATACCAACTCTCATACATATATATATATATATATATATGTAAAAAAAAAAAAGCTGTTTAGTATGTGTGATTTAGTTAATTAGTGTAGTGAGTAAAAAATTTAAATTTTATAAAAATTTGTATAATTTTGTAGAGCTCCAAATAAATCTTTATATTAATATTATTGTACAATTTTATCATCGCTGCAACTGTGCGGAATAATTTCATTGTACAAAAACTTGTAATCTTACCAAAGACAAGTCAGGATTTTTTGTGTAGAGGTGCTAAATTTGAATTAAAAATGCACATTCGATAATTGTAGTAGCAGTTGACATTTTTTCAGTTTGCATAGACTAACATTGTATGTTATATTTTCTTTTTTTATTTTATTTTTTCCTAATTTTTAAATATTATTTAACATTAGATTGTTGATAATAGGTTTGAAATTTTAAAATATTTAGACTAATAATATTTTTGTATGCTTAAATTTTGAGCATAATTTAAATTTTAGATGTTTTTATTTTTATTATTTTTTTTTTTTTTGTGTCATTAACTATAAGTGATAAGTTGAATTATGTATAAACGGTAAAATTAGTAATTTAACTTTTAAATTTTGGACTATATATACTAACTAATTAAGAAAAAATATTTAAATTTTAGCTAAGTTTGTAATGGTTCCTAATCTAAAAATTTTTTGACATAAATTTATATATATTAATGGTATTTTCTTGAATAAACTATAGCATTAAAAATTTTTACCCTTATTTACTAATATTTTTTTTTTAAACTTAAAGTTCAATAGTTTTTCGTCAATGAATCTTACCCTAACATGTTAATATATATATATATATATATTTTCTTTGAAGCCAAACAATTTGTTAATATATACCAAGTACTTGTCTTCCAAGAATTGGAGACAAAAAGAGAGTGCTACTTGGCGGGCAAGAAACTAAGCCGGTAGCTTTTGACTCCCCATGCTCGCTGCTGCTTTTAAACCCTGCTTTTTATTTTTTTTTTTTCTTTTTTTTTTTTTCTTTTTATATTCTTTCGATCACACGAGTTAAAGTTTCAAAACTTAAAGCCAGTTTCACACACACACACACTAGTAATACACTGCCCGTGCAAGGCACGTGCTTATATCTGAAGATAAAAATAAAAATTTATTAAATTTGTATTTGAAATAAAAAATTGGTGAGAGAGAAAAAGAAAATAAATGAAATAGAGTTAAAAAAATAGAAAAAAATGTAAAATTTTAAATATATCCTAATTAAATGAATTTAAAAATTATAATATAATAAAATAAAAAATATTCATCAATATATTGATTTTTTAATTTACTTAATTTTAAATTTTAATTTTATGTATTTTTCTTTACATTTTCTATCACAATCTAAATAAAAAAAGAATTTTAAATTTATATCTCATTCTTCTTTTCTATGCCAAATTATTGATCAACACATAATATAAGCGAATATAAGTTTATGCTTTCAACTTTCATTAAAAAAAAACTTTAAAAATATTAAAATTATTGTCTCAAGAGAAAGACGTGGGAGAGTGAGAGAGAAAAATTCAGAAGCATTAAATAAAATAATAAAAGGATATAGAGAAAAATAATTACAAAAAAATATTTTACCATATCTGAATGAATTTAAAAAAAATTTATAATAAAATAAAAGACATTCATCGGTACATTTATTTTTCAATTTAGTTAATTTTAATTTCCTAACTTCCATCATTTTTTCTTTTATTTTCCAACATAATTCAAATAATGAAATAAATTTTTGAATCAGTATCTATTCTTATTTCTTTTATAGAGAGAAAGACGTAGAGACACAAGTGAGATAGAAAATAAAATTAGATAATATAAAATAAAATAATAAAAAAGAGAAAAAAATTAATAAAAAATATTTGAACTTTTTAAAAAAATCTAAAACTTTTTTTTAAAAAAAATGTGTTTTTGGAGTAAGAATTTGGTGGAAAAAAAAAAGAAAAATGAAATAAAAATAAAAAACAAAACAAAAATCCTAAATATATACCCATATTTGAATGGATTTAAAAAATAAATAAATAAAATAAATTAATTAATATTTTAAATTTTTTAGTTTAATTAATCTTAATTTTTTAAATTTCATTCATTTTCTTTGCATTTTGTATCATAATTTAATTAAATAGGAGACTGAATTTTAAATCTCTATCCTATTTTATTTTTTTGGGTATATGGGAAGAGAGAGGGAGAGAAAAAGAGAGATATATATACAAAAACGCAAGTGAAATATTAAAAAAAAAAAAGATGGGAGGAAACTTTTGTTTTAATTTTCATGTTACCTTTTTACAAAGAAAAAAAAATTGACAAAACTAGTTCTATTGTACAAGCAAAAAAGATTAAGATATATACTATATTCAAAATATGTTAAGAATAATTTCGATAGCTGTTAAAAAAAAAAAAAGAAAAAAATAAGGGCGAAATTGGAAGACAGTGGACCACAGAAGCCATTGAAATTCTAAAGAAACTTTTCAAAATATGCAATGAATGATTTTAGTAAATATAAATAAAAAGTAAGGACAAAATTAAAAAAAAAAGGACAAAAAAGACCATTGAAATTATAAAAAAACATTGCTTCTAATTGTGTAGAATAGAAATACAAATAGATATATATAAGTAAAAAAAGAAATTATAACTTCAAAAAATAAAATAAAAATAAAAAACAAACTATTAAAAACATTAAAAAAGCACACAAAAGTAAAAAAAAAAAAAAAAAAAGTGGTAATAAATCTTAAATGGAAAGAACGTCAAAATCGAAAAATAGGGTGCCAAAAAAACTTTAATTATTACTTTAAAAAAAAAAAAAGGAACTGCTAACCAATACAAATACTGCATGCAAAAGCTCAAGTTAAGCCCGGCCTGATCTGATACTGGGTTAATAACTGTGAACCTAAACCCGCCCATTATAAAAAAATTAAAATTCAAATCCATTCATTGAGTTGAAAGATAAAACATTATAAAATATAAAAATCATACAAAAGGACCAAAATTTATAAAAAAAAATGACCAAAAAATCATACAAAAATTAAAACATTAAAAAGCATAAATTATTGTAGTAAACAAAAATTTGTTAGAATGACAGAAAACCTATGAGAATGACAGATTATAAATTATCCCAAAAAAGAAATAAAAAAATAGAATTAGTTTTTTACTAATTCTTTTTTTTTCCTTGTCATATTTTAAAATTAATGACGCATACATAACTGAACGAAGAGATTTAACGCCGATTCACCAACGAAATTAAAGGACTTCAAGAAGAAAGAGTGAGAGACACCGAAAAGAGAGAGTGAGGCGAAAAAGAGAGAAGAGCGAAGGTCAAAGAGATGAAGAAGAGAGATGAATAAGAGAGTGAGAGTGAGAGATACAAATTTTGTATCATAGACTAAAAAGACAGAAAGAATAATTGAGTGTTTAGAATAGGGTTTGTTGGGGGGGAGAAAAGAAAAAGAAAAAGCGGCTAAGTGTGGAAATTTGTAAAAGAAGAGAGAAAGAGCGCAAGTTAGGGTTTGTGTGTTGGGTGTGTGAGTTTTGCTTAACTCGCTTATTAACTTTAGGTCAGGTTAGACTAGATGTCTGAACAAAAACTCAACCCAAAAATAAATTGGGCCTAAAAAATTGATCCAACCCAATCTTATGAGTTAAATTCTCAAACGCAACCATTATAAATATCAGGCTAGACTGGACAGGTTATTCCGGCCAGCAGGCTCATGTCCACTTACTTTTACATCAACTTTTATTTTTTTTTTTTTTTTTAACAAACCGAACACCAAAGTTATAAAAAAAATAACAAATCTTTTTTTTTAACTTTATTAATCATTAACGAGTCCTTCAAGGAAAAAAAAAAAAAACCATTCGGAATACGTTCCCATCAAGATCAAATAGCCAATACCCACATCCAAACAACATCCAATTCGAGAGCAGAGGCAGAGAGATGAGTTTCCTTGCAGGGAGATTGGCCGGAGCAGAAGGGGCCTATTTTTTACAAGAATCCAAACACGCCGTTGGCCGTCTGGTGCAGAAGAGCAAGGCAAAGCTCCCTTCAACATCCTCGTCACAATCAACCACTGAAACCGAAGCTCAAGCCGACGTCCTTCCAGAGGTTCTGAGACATTCTCTGCCTTCAAAGATCTTTCAACCACCGTCGGAGTCGTCTCTCTCCGCTGCGTCCAAGTGGGTTCTTCGCGTCGAACCCTCCGCCGTTTCTTCTGTCTCCTCCGACGCTCTGAACCCGCTTCGGGCTTACGTTTCTCTCCCTCAGGTCACCTTTGGCCCCAAAAGGTCACTTCTCTTGTTTCTTTTGCTTACTATGCCTAATTGGAGACTAAATTGATGGGATAGGGATATTGTTTGGTAGCTGGGAAAATTTTGGGGAAAAAATGTAAATTATGGTTTTGGTGAATAATGTCTTTGCAGCTGAGGAATGGTGAATAGAAATTTTTGGGCAAATTCTTATGATAATATTTAAGGCACTCATCAAAATATAGTTTGTAAGTTTTAAAATTTTAGCCTAATTGAATATTTGGCGCATTCTGTTGGCTGCTGTCAAAATTGTGAAAGACAAGAAAGGAAACTGATTTTTTTTTTTTTTTTTTGGTGTGTGTTCTAATACACTCTGCATAATTTAAGGATTTTGTTGTTTGACTTGAGCATTCTGTTTGGTGGGTGAGAGATTGTGGTGAAAGAATGGTTAATTATCATGGTGGTTTGTATAAATCTGATTTTGATTCAATTATTCAAGTATTTGGCTTAGTTCACATAACCTGTTTGGTAGCTGAGGACAATGTGGGAAAGAAAAAATGTAATAAAATCTTTGCAGCCCGTTTGAATGGAAAGAAATGGGATGAAAAGGAGAGAAAAGAAAAAATTTTAAAATTTAACTCTTGTTTATGAGTTTTTTTGGGAAAGAAAAGAAAAGAAATGGGAAGAAAAGTAAGTGGTTAGTTTTTAAAATTTTCATCCTCCCAAAAGTGGGAAGAAATAGAGAAAAGAGAAAATTTGTTTAATGAAATTTTTAAAATGACACGTTTACCCAAGAAACAAAGAATGAGAATATGTCTTAGAGCAAATTAAACTCTTTTAATTTCATCACTTTGGTAGGGTTTCACAACTCTTCTCAAACTTCATTTCTTCCCAGCTATTTCACAGCTTAGGTAGTTTTTTTTTTTTTTTTAATAACGTTCTGCAATGTTTTTTTCTTTTTTTCTTTTTTTTTTTTGTTCAATTACGTTTCAAAGCTCAGTTTGATCTTCTTTATATGTTACATTGTAAGTGTTATTTCTGCACTTTACTAGTTGCAATATGTGTGTGTGTGTGTGTGTGTTACGTTTCCAACGCTGTTTCAAGGTGCTTACTTTTTTTTTTTTTTAAATAGCAGCGTTCTTCATAGCAGTGTTTTTTATTTTTTTAAATATCTTTTACGTTTTGATTTTTGTTTATAGTTGTGTGCAAAAGTAGTTCGTGTTTGTGTGGACTCAACATGAATAATGGTGGGATCGTAGAAATCAATAGAAAATTTCAATTAATTTATTATTATTATTATTTAGTAAGGTGAAATCATATTTATATGTATTTTTAATCATTTCAAGATGAATATTTAGTCTTATTTGATGTGCTGATACTTTGTTTAATAATAATATAAGGAGATTTATTTATTGATAACATAAGGGTATAGCAGTAAAATAACAATAGACATTTTCTTTTCTTTTTAATTCTTCTCAACTCACAAATAAGAAGAAAGAAAATAATTATCTTTTCCCTCTCAAACTCTCAAACACTCAAACAAATAGAAAGAAAACTATTATCATTTCTCTTATTTTCTTTTCTCTCCTAATTAATATTTTCTTTTCTTTTCTTTTCTTTTCTCTCCTGAACTCACAAACGGACCCTTGGTTTTTACTTCTATGACCAAAATCAAGTATTTGATTTTGCTGGAGGTGCACTTCTAGGCATAATTATTGATCACATTTGTGCTTCCTAATATATTCTGCTTTTAAGGAATATTGATTTGATTAATTTAATTAGGGTTTCAAGATTTCTAATGTCTTTTATTCATATGTGCAAAAAGATTGAAATGTCTTTGTTTTAGAAAACAAACCTTCATGAAGACTCTTGCAAATTCAAAGTTTTTGATCAATTTATACTTGGTTACATGTAGGTGGCAGCTGCCCAATACAGATAGCTCTGTTTTAGCTTCGACTGCCAATGAACTACGGCGTGACAAATACACCCCTGTTAATCCCGAGAAGTTGAAGGCTGCAGCTGCAGGTCTATCTCAAAGTAGGTCTAAACCTTCTTAGAATGCTATTCATTTGGTAGATATGAATTTCTGTTGATTTTCAACGTAAATTATTCACTGAAAGCTAACATTGTCCTTGGGTTATCGTTGATAAACTGAATTTTGGGGATACTGTGTTGAATTTTTATTGGAATGAGGTGTTGGTTTCCAAAAAATTTATTTTTTTCTTGGGAGAAGTTTGTATTGATCACATATTGACCTCCATCACTTATTAAATGCTTCGTAAGTTAGCAATGAGATTTCATAATTTCATAATCTCAAACACACCTAACACCATGTGGTAACACAATGTGGGGTGAATTTTTTGATTAGGGAACGCAAGAGAAAAACTCCAAATTTGTTTTCGAAACATTTCTAAATATAGTCCATAATAACATATGCATATACATACATACATACATACATATATTTTGAAAGGTCATATGCATATTATTAACATAATATATGTAATGAACAATGCTAGGAAGCACGGATTCTCCTTCAAGGGGTGTTTTAGCTGAACTGAGACCCATGTAGGACACGTGTCTAACTTGCTTTTTTCTGTCAAATTTTTTTTATTATTTTATTTTGTTTGGACACATCACAGACTCATTTTAGATTTGGTAGGGTCTTTCTTTTTTGAAAAAGATAAGTAAATTTTATTCAAGAGAATAGAAATCTATCTAAGAATCGATGAGATGCATATACAAAACAACCAATCGAGGAGAATAAATACAATCAGACCCAAGCAAAAACTGAGATCAACTTATTTGATCGAGGAAGTTCAAGAAAGAAGATAAGTCAATCTCCCTTCCATCCCTTGCCCAGCCATAAAGACAAGTAAGAAAATAACTCTTAATTCTCAAGATAGGCCTACTATTGTCTTCAAATATCCTTTGATTCCTCTTCTTCCATATCAGCCAAAACACACAGAATGGAACCAAATTCCATATGGATTTTTTGTGCTTTCCAAAAGGCTGACCCCACCAAGCCAAAAGAAAATCACAGAAATCGTTTGGGAAGAACAAATGAACTCCGAAAGATGAAAGAATCAACCCCCACAACTCAGCTGCCCATTGACAATGTAAGAAAAGATGAGCAATAGATTCCTCCTAGCTAAAACATCATAATAAATAAAAGCTTAAAGTGGAGTGGACTTATGTATAAAATAAATTATAAAATAAAATAATCTTCGTTTTGTTATTTTATATTTGAATAATTTGATGAAATTTAATTACATTTTGGTTTATAGATTCATGGAACAATATTTTGTTAAAATGATTATTTTAGTTATCATTTTGCATGAAATGTAATTATTATGTGACTTTTTTATTGACTTTCAAGTTATGAAATACTTGATTTTTTATTTTAATTAGTTTTATATTGCATTCTCTATTGTAGTTTGACAAAGTATTAATATCTAAAACATATAACAAATATATAAAAATATATATTATTGTCGAATCCCCTCCATGTTCTATCCTACATTTTTCTTAAATCACCGAATCAACGCATCCATATCGTACGGTGTTAGTAACAGTGTAAGCAAAGAACGTAGTATTATAAGTAAATGTCAAACTTGCATACATGTTTAACTAGATAATGGACATATATAATCTTCTAAATGCTTTGTGATCTCTCCATCTTGAATTCTCTCGCGTTTTTTTTTTTTTTTTAAATCACGCATGTGATACTTCTAAATAAAAAATTTAAAGCATTAAAAGTTACTGAGAAATTTATTATAATTATAAATCATGTTAAAAAGGTACAAAATATGAACTGACAGTCGGCAGCATTTTAGGTACTTAAGTTTAATAGACTTTTCTTAGGCAATTACTTTTGGCTCCTGGCTCCAATACCAGTATCTGTGGGCAGTCACTTCTTCATTTGCCTGACAATTGCTGGGGTAATATTTTATCCAGTTGCAATACCCACATGCATCAGTTTACTTTCTTTTTCCCCCCTTTTTTTTTTCAAATATTATAAAGTCCATTTTAAATGAGAGTTATGAAGTAAAGTATGACTTTAATTGTTTCCTGTATCTAGATTTATCTGCTTAGGGCATCATCCTAATACTCAGTGCTTCATGTTACCGTAGTTGCAAAGGCGTTTGCTGTTGCTACTGCTATCGTCTTTGGTGGTGCCACCTTGACGGTTGGACTGGCAGCCTCCAAGCTAGAGCTGCACAATGTAAGTATAGATCTGTCACACCTCGATTCTTATAATTTTCTCTACATGGGGAATTTTTCATGCTGCAAACTAGTGTAATGATGGTTAAACTAAACTTGGATAGATCTTTCTTATTATGCATGTGTGCACATGCATGCATAATGAATACCTACATTTGAACACCCCAAGGAGCACACACATTTACGCAAGACACTGACACGACAGGACATGAATGCGCTGAATTGGCGATTTTCAAAAAATACAAGAAATGACATGGTCAGAATTCAGCAAAAATATATATTTTTTTATATGTCTTAAATATTGATATTTTATTCAAACACAATAGAAATAATAAGAAATAATGCAATATAAAATTAACTAAAATTGAAAGAAATGCGTTTCATAACTTAAGAATCAACAAAGAAGTAACAATTGCATTCAATAAAAATGACAACAAACTATATTCCATAACTCAAAATTTAACAAATAAATTGTGTGAAAAAAAAAATAAGGTGAGTCCAATATGTGACCAAAATGAGTTTGACTTGTCCAAGTAACATTTGAAGAGAACAAAAAAAAAAAAAATTAGGCACTACAAAAGATGAGTTTGAGACATATCTGCCTTGTGTTTGTGTTTCTCGTGAGTTTGACTCACAGACGACACCTTGATGGTGAGTTGGTGCTTCCTAAAACCCTAAGGTCAATGGTCAAAAGTTACATTTTCTTTGACAATAAGGGGCTCAACTTGTTAAATCTCTTTCCAATGGCAGTAGTTTGAGTGTCTGTTATCATGCTGCGTTATTTCTTTGTGAAAAAAATTTCCCACGTTCGTCTCTCTGTTTCGATTCTTCATAGACTACCTTTACATGAACTTGTGATCTGATTGACAGAGTGATGACATCAAGAATAAAGGGAAAGACTTGGTTCAGCCAAAACTAGAGACGGTCAGGGAGCAACTCACCCCCTTAAAAAATTGGGTATGTCAAGAACCAAACAGGATGATTCTTGGAGTTTTGGGAAATTTATTCCACGTGACAGTCATTGGAAAATGGCTCCCCACTATGATTCAAATACTTCAAAGCTTATCATGTATACCCGAATCATAAAAATAGTCGTTTCTTGTGACGGTCACATGGAATAATTTCTCTCTCTGACAGTCATTAGAAAGTGACTCCCACATGATTCAAATACTTTAAAGCTTATCATGTTTACTTGAACCGTAAAGATAGTCGTTTCTTGTGACGGTCACATGGAATAATATCTGGGAGTTTTTGGCCTTGTGGTTGCTTTCGCTTTGAAAATTTAACTGTTGGACTGTCTAATTTCAGGCCGAAGACATGTCTAAGAAATGGAAATGGCATTTGGAAAGAGAGGGTGACATCAAAGAGAGGCCTTTGGTGAAGGAGCTTTCTAAAATTTTGGGTGCTAAGACACCCAGTTGATTGATTGTAGTTTTGTTTTGCATGGGGCTTGTAAATAGAGAGTTGTGTGATTATTAGTGGGGGAAAAAAAATAAATAAATAATGAAATGAGAGTGTTTCTTGTTGTATGAATAAGTTTACTGCTACAATTACTAGTTGTTTTGAAGTAATTGTGAATTATGATTGTTAAACATGTTGGAGCAGACTTGCTGATGTGGTATTTATGGAATTTGGAACTTCTCCTTTCCTGTTATGTTTGGCTATTCGTACTCCCAAGGGCGTGTTTGGTGTAAGGGTAAAGGAGTAAAAAGGTAATTACTCAATGTGAAATTCTTTTATACGAGTTTAAAATTAGAGAATAAGTATTACCTAAGGGGTCAAGGTAATGAAAAATATATTACATATTTTTCTCTTGTTTTACACTTTTTTATTCTTCTAAAAAATTAACTTATAATAATTATTGCAAAATATATTATGCAACTAAATTAAAATAATGTTTTATTAAAAATTTTAATTAAATTATAATGAATAATAATTTATTATTAAAATAATTTATTTTATTAAAACAAGAATTTATGATTAAAATGATTTATTTTATTAAAATAATAAATTATTTTTAGCAAATAACAATTAATTTTATTTAATAAATTACCTTTTAGTTCATAATATTTTTAATAAATTATAATTATTATTAAATTATATATTCTATTAATATAATTTATTAAAATAAATGATAATTAGTATTAAATTTATTTATTACTAAAATAAGAAGTAAATATATTTAAATTAAAATTGATTAATTTTTCAAATAAAAATTTATTTTTAAAACTAATAGAAACTTATCATCAAAAGTATTTTTATTAAAACATTTAATTAAAATTACATTAATTACTTCTAAATTAATAATTTACTATTAAACTAATTAATGATTTATTACTTAAAAATAGTGGATATTTTTTAAAATAAATAATACAGAATAATTGTTACTCTCAAAATAAACATAGTTAGATTATACGAATGAATTGTTATAAGTGCTCCAAACTAAATAGACAAGTTAAGCATTAAACCCATCATCTAAATACAGTTAAAAATAATATATTAGCCTCGTGACTATTATTAACAGAAAATTTATTCCCATAATTCTTTACACCTATTTTTTTTGAACTCCAAATCCAAACACTCCCTTTGCTGTTCCGTTGGGCTGTTCATACTAGTTAGTTCAAATTGAACCATCTGGTTTCTCAAAAATAGAGAGGTTCAAATTGAACCATCAGTAAACTACAGTCCTAATGGTTTGCAAAAGGGGTTCTTTTGAATGCCATCTTGCATTTGGAGAATTAAACCATCCTTTTTGGAGTTGAGAAAATTAAACAGCTTGATTGAAGAACCGGGAAAAAGACCAGCCGCGGGATCCTCTCCATTTTGGAAGTAGTTAATAAAAAAAAATAGAATCCAAAATTACATATCTTTTTTTTAATTATATATCTTATTTAATTTACAGTAAAATATGAAAAGAAGATAAGATTAAAAAAAATTAATTTATTAGTACACAATTTGTTTGTCAAGCCATAGAACAATCAAGACCGAAAAGCAAGGATATATGCCAGCAATAAAGGCCACAAAGGAAGCACTCTCTTTATTACACAGAAATAAATAATACCATTGAGTAGGAAATCCGAAGGAATGCTACCCTTTATAAAAACCAGATTCCTTATACACACAGTTGGACCATCTCCATAGCTAAACCCCCCTCCCCCCCAAAAAAAAAAAGAAAAAAGAAAAAAAAAAGGCAAACCCAAGGAAGCAATGGGTAAAAGGAGCCAACTCAATATGCACAGAACCCTAACCCTTCACAAATAAGCTTGCAAGCTTATATTAAGAAAAATTCATGCTTCCTTGGGGGATCTTTGATCGCCCTTTGGGTCTGTTGCTAGGCGATGAGGGCCATCTTCTCAGATTTGCACGATCTTGACCTGCTCTGCTCTGCTCTCGTCTCCTCTCAACTACTACCCATGGCTTTTCGTGGACTAGTGCTTGTCGCAATGGCAACAGAAGAAACAAACTTAGATACAAGAACAGCCTCACTGCTTACAGCCCTGGAAGCTGCCACATCTTCCAGGCGCTTCCAGGTTGATTCCCGCTTCTCCCGAGCAGCCTTCTCCTTGATCTCATCTTCTTCGAATCTAACCAGGCACTCATCGAATAGTTCTTGGTCGGCATCTGTAAACATCTTCCTCACATTGAGCGTCAGGCTCTTAACAGCTTGGTTCCAGTGGCCCCGTGTGTTTCTCTCCAAGGATGGGAAAATTATTGGCAATATCACCTTTTGGTTCTGCGTGATCAGATTCCTTATGTGATCATTGTTCCAGAAGAACAAGGCACGCTCAGCTACCTGCCAGATGAAAAAATTACTTTTAAATATAGAAACAGGTGTATAGATCATATTCAAGGGAAACATTAGTAGGATACAAAATTACAAAGGGTTTGATTTGGATTTGCATGATGTATTACTTTATGACATCTTGATTTGTTTCTAGGCAAAGTAGGAACATTTTCTCAAGGTTGACTACAGAAAGAAATTAGTCGTCCCAATGCTTTCTATTAAGGCCATTATAGATTGCCACATCACATCACAAGCTATCAATATCATCAGGAAAACTCTTACCTATACAACATTCCTGGTCTCCTCTTTAATAGTTTGAAGACATCTGCCAGCACGGGGCAGGGCAGCAGTTAAGACATCTGCCAATTGAAGCAGAGGTCACCATTTCAAACCCTCTCAGCTTTACCTAGCTCCTGGTTCCAGTGGGGACGATTAGGAGCACTGGGGATTAGATCCACTGAAGGTGAGGATCTAGTGTCAAAAAAATAAATAAATAGTTTCAAGACATCCACTGTGAACAGAATTGCTGTTTATCAGGCCGCCATAATAAGGTTGAGGAACTACTAATCATTTTAAGTTAATTGAATATTGGGGAGGCTATTCCAACTTCCAACCCTACCATCAACTTAACGGAAGTTGCATACAAAAAGGAACTCTCACACACCCAAAAAAAATAGAGCGATATATGAAAGTCGTTACTCATGAGTCACGATGAACTTAGTGAGATATTATGGACATCTCTCAAGCAGGTTGCTTCCGGATCCCTAACCCCAGAGATTCCTCTTACAAAATAAGGGGGGAAAATGCTTTTTAATCATACATAAATTCAATGTATTTTTTCCTATTCATTATCCCCCATATCATCCAAGTCAAACAAAATGGAACCAACCTCCAAGCTTTTCTTCTTCTTTTATCAATGCGAGTTGCCCTCAATCTCATTTAACGTCTTTTAAACAGACCCAGTGAATATGAAAACAAAACCAAACCAAACCAAGCCTTTTCCCACTAGGTGGGGTCGGCTATATGGATTTGTCGACGCCAATTTGATCTGTTTAGGGGCATGTCCTCCGATAAATCTAGGTAGGTTAGGTCATGTTTAATGGTTTCTTTCCAGCTTCTCTTGGGTCTTCCTCTACCTCTCCTACTCCTAACAACTCTGTCGCCCATAAACAATTAACAAAGGGATAATTAGGAGATTCGCCATCTTTTTTGTAGAGGTAACACCAATTAACCAAGACCCTTCTCCATATCATCAAATGGTAAGAGTTCTACCACAAAGCAAACACGACATGAAGAAGGTGACTCTTGTGAGAGCTCCATAATCTCTCCCATGGAAAATCTACTTCTCTCTAGCCCCTTAAACCTTTGTAAGAGTTTTGTCCTGGAGAATTCATAGTTCGAATCTTCCCACCAAAAAGCGTCGACTGCAGTCTCCACTCTCTAGAAGATAACAAATGAAGAAGATTATTATTACTCTTTAATCTCCCAATCATGTAAATTAATACGAAGGTTAAAACTCCAAACAATGCTTCCACCTTCCAAAGAATAGTTATACACCAGCATTAATCTTGATCCAGCGACGCAGGCTGATAACAATTTTAAAATAGAAAATTTGAGAGAATGTAAAAGATTATAACAAAACCAAAACACAGTAAAGCTTAACAAATCTCTCTTGTCATATTTAGAATAGGTGGAACAAATCTACGACTGACTTCTTCAAAGTCCTAGTTGAAACTTTTGGTCGTTTGTGAAATGCTTGTCCCATTCCTCTAACTATCACTTGCATTGAAATCAGCAGTGTCATTTGTACAAAAACAAATTTGTATAAATTGCCCACTGATCATGTGGATACCTCCTTACTTTATTCAAATATTCACCGAAGCCAAAACGTGCATGTTGATCTACTAAGCAACTTACCCCATTCTTCCAAGCATCATAATATCAAGGTAATTGACAAGAATGAGTTAACTCCATCTCGTCACCTCCCAAAATGGTGCCATCTTCCCATTTTCATCATTCGCATAAAGATTCTACAGTGCTCAAGTTCATGCCAAAAACAAAACACTTTATTTCATGAGAAATCCTCTGAACACCATTTCCTTCTGATCTGCAGGAAGTTGATTGATTCATTTCTGCTAGGATACGGTATTCGAAACAAGCCTTCAATGTGTTCGAAAGGCCACACATAAAAAGCAGAGAGAATATTGCTATAGCTAATTCTTCTAAACGCACAGAAAGCTAAATGACAGAGATCATTGCACCTATTACGAAAAATTAAAATTGAAGACATGAAGAGGCTTCCAGAACCAGGACAAGCTACCAAACAAAGAGGTCCTGATAAATCCCACTCTTCAGAATTATCATATCTATGACAATTAGCACAAAATCCAAAGCTTGAATGTCTTGTTAATGGAAAAACAAACTGAATTCTCACGTTCATCTCCATCCAATCACAGACACCACCGCTAAATTCTTAAAAGTTCTCAACCTTCTCAACAACGCACCACATTGAGAAGCATAGAGCGACAAAAATGACATCTATTTGGATGCCCAATGACAGGCTAGGTTTATTAATCAGCATCTTTTTTCAAACCAGAGCAGAAAGTCCTCTTTTGCAAGGACATGCTGTTTTCAACTTATTTAACGTGTTTAGGTGATTGGTGAAGTTGCAGATGAATAGATTACTTCAGCCTTGTTCCCATCCACGATTTTAAAATCACTTGATTTTGTTTTTTATAAAAGAAGGGTCCCAACTATACTAGTGCAAAACTCATAGAATCCCAATGCATTCAAGAGAGTAAATAACAAATGAATCATAAGGCTTTATTTGCAATATTGAGTTTTTGTATGAGTAATCTACTTAAAGGATTGATGAAATTGACTTTTAAAAAAAATGACAATGGATTTGTTAATAGAGAGGAACACATACAAGATTCGGGAAAAATTTAGGGCGGGAAAATAGACAATGAAAGAAGAGCCAGTTCTTGCAGAACTAGCGAAGGGGAGTATAAATATTATGATTAAACCTTGCAGTTGGATAGGTGCAGATAGCATGGAATAATCAAATATCAAGTCAAGCTCATTAGGAAAGTTTGGCAACTTTACGCCATAGGCAGCATTTGACATTGGGAGGATGTTTAACTAACTTTAAGGGGGCGACAACACATCAATTCTGAAGCACAAGAAGCTCAAAGAACTAACTAGGCACTTTGTGACGAGTTATAGAAGGCTTCATACAAAGTCCATGGTTTTCCATTTAATTGATTTAGTCATAACAGCGTGCCTAGTTGGATCCAGAAATCATACGTATATTAGCCACTAAAACCAGAAGTTATAGTGTATATATTTTCTCTTGATTCGTTTATTCTCTTTGGAAAGTGACAGTGAAGTTTCTCCATAAACATTCTTCTCTCAGAGGAAGTCTGTAAGTATTGATGTGTTAAAATCTTCCAACTAAAGTTGTGGGTTCAAATCACGACTTCAGTGAAGAAGTGGAATCCAACCAAGTAAAGTTGTGTTTTCATTTCATGACTTCAAAGGCCACCTAGGTAAATGAGTTTAAAGTGGAATACAAGTTTGCAAAAACAAAGACTTGCTAATGCTCTGTTTTTATTTTTTTAATAATAATTAAATTATTTCTTTAGGAGGGGTGGGAGTACTTTTATGCATCACATTAGGAATCCTAGAAGAAAATAGTGGAATAACTAGAAAATAATGATTTAGACAAGGACTTTCTACCAGGAAGCAGACATAGGATAACTGGTAATATTCCTCCGAAAGCATTCAGACAGTTCAAGATATGTCACGTCTATATCAAATTTATGTACAACAATACCCTTTGTATAGTCCCTGAAATACGCTTAATTTCCCAAAAAGCAAAACAAATGAAATAACATAAAGATTGACACATCATTTCTACAAAAGATGATGCATGCACCTAAAAAAGAAAAAAGAAGCAACAATTTAAATGACAAAAAATAAATTCAGCATGTATTTTGAGATGGATACTCCAAATGCAGTACCTGAAAATGTGTACTACTGAGGCAGCGTCCAATCTGATGGAAAAGAGGAACCATGCAGCGCTGAAATTCTGCAGCCTGAGTGGCTTCTAGAACCTCCTCCAACTCACCTAGAAACATCACCTCCTTTGAACTGTTAGTTATAGGCCAATACTTAAGAAGACCACGAATTACTGTGTCAGCTAGCTTGAAGTCTTTTTCCACAAACTGAGTGATGCAATATGAAAGTTGCTGATGATACATGGCAACACACTTGGGCTTGTGAAGTGGAATCAAGGCACGGACAAGGAAAAGCTTGTGCTCTTCCTTTAAAGGCAAGGCAAAGCCATTAATTATACTGCCCAAGATCTCAAGCAATTCTGCTATCCCATTGTGCTTCTCTGTCTCAAAGATAAACCGGTAAAAGATATTGTTTATGGCTTTTCTAATGAAAGGTCTATGCACCATAAACTTCCCATAAATGCGGTGGAGAATTGTCTTCAAGTAGTCTCTCTCTCTTTGATCCACAGAGTCAAACAGGTCCAGCAATCGCAACACAAATGAATGATCAATGTATCTTTTAGCAAGCTTGGCATCAGTCTCTGGCGAAGCCACAAATCTCAGCAGAAATTCATACACCATCTGAAGATGAGGCCACAACGGTTCCGTAGTTGGCTCCTCCTCTTCAGCATCATACGTATCAGGTAACTTGTTGTCATGATTTAAGGACGGCAAAGTTCTGAATAAATTGGCAGCTAACATTTTTGTAATGTCCTGCATGGTGTCCTCATTCAACTTTGAGCTTACAGAGGAGATATAATCAACAAGCTCAATCAACGTCTGTCGTTTTATGTCCTTCTCTTTGATATTCTTTGTTGGATCACTAAAATCAAACACAACACAACACATTCTCAACTTCCTAATGAAAAGATTGTGCTTTTCCGAGCTTGGAACATCACGGAAACTGGGCAATGCTTCATATGAGGCTGAATTTGGCACCGAATTCATTTGAGCAGCCAAGGGACCAGATTTTTTGCCTTGATTCGATTTGGTTGCGCTTGATGACTGCAGACCATAAGTTCCATTGACAGAGCGAACCGCACCAGAACCCAAACTTGAAGCTTTCCCAGAAGCAGAATTGCCTTTGGAGTTGCTGTTCAGACCAACACCAACAGAATTCAAATTTGCTGAATTCAAGGCTGAAACCCCACCATCGCTGTTCGTATCATTGTGCGATGATTTTGATGGCTTCTTTGGAAGCTTTCCCAGTATCTGTTTAATCATATCCACTAAACCCTAACCCTAAATACAATCCCTTTAAAACAACAACAACTAAAACCAAATTTTCCGACTTGAAATGCCTCAAAATACGCACATTATTGTCAAGATTACTGAAAAAAAGCCATGGAGGTGTAAGTACAATTACACAACAAAATAAACCCCCCCCCCCAAAAAAAAAAAAGAAAAACCCTAAATTAGAATCTCAAACCTTGGACCAACATCACACCGAGCACTGAGCTTGTGTGCGTCGAATGGCTTCTAATGCGAACTCCCGACGATTCGACTCAGTGGCTTTAGAATCGAATGACTCCGAGTTTGAATTTTAGGCCGGAAGCGAGACATGGCGAGATTAAAGAGAGAGCAAATGAGTTGCATTGAAACTACGATTGAAGATCTACAACAGAAGCCTCGAAGAACCCTAGAAATGGAACTCAGGCAATTGTGAACTGGAAATCCAAATTGAAGCCCCAATTTCTCTCTCTGATCAATCTTGTTTAGAGAGAAATAAAGCTGTTTTCGACACTTCGATGAACGTTGAGTCAGAAGAAAAAGGCAAACAACCAACCAAATAAATAATAAATAAAAACATAAACATAAATAAAATATTTTTCTTAAGTCAAAAAGACATAAAATATCTACTGACCAAATATGGAAAAAGAATATGATATTAGTACTCCAAATATTTTTTTAATATGAAATACTAAATTTGAAGTATTAATATAATTTTCTTAAAAGATACATCTGTTTGGATTAAGAATTCGTTGAGGAAAAATAAAAGGGATAAAAATTTAAAATCAATTCTCATATTTAATTTATGATAAAAATAAAAAATAAAATGCATGAATTTAAGAAATAAAAAATTAAATTACAAGATTAATTAATTAATAATGAATGTTTCATTTTATTATATTTTTAAATTTATTTAAATAAGAAATATATTTGAGATTTTATGTCTTCTACTTTTTTGACCTTTTTTATTTTTTTTTTACTTTTTTTTCTTTTTTTTTTCTTTTTTCACACTAAATTCTTACTCCAATCATATTCATAAAAACACCGGAGCATAAATAAAATTAAGAATAAAAATTGCTATTAGATATTAAAGACACTAACCAGATAAGTATGAAACTATAATTCTTCTTTACCTGTTTGGAGTAAGAAAAAATAAGATAAATTAAGATAAAATGTGATTTGGGGTTAATTTTGACACTTTTTTTTGAAAAGTAACAAATTGTGGGAACGATTTTCCAAATACGTTTTCACGGATTCAAAAAAATTTACAAAAAATAACAACAATGGTACTCGTTTGAAAATTTTCGACACAAAAAATATGATTGTATAAAAAATTTACACATTTAGTTAACTTACTTTCAGATTTTTTTATTTTTTTAGCGAAATATTAGAATTTTTTGAAATTAGTAATAGTGAAAAAATTAAAGGTAGAGGGATTGTTGGAAATATATAGAGTTTTTTAGAGTTTTTTTTTTTATGCCAAAGAATTCGTCATATTTCATTAAAATTTATAATATTTTATTATTTTAACCCTAAAAATAGATGAAAACCAAAATATATAAACTAACTACTAATGAAAATAATAACAATTATAATAGCAAAAATATTAATATATAAATTAATAAAACAGAAAAAAAATCAAATATTTTAACAATAACATCTCAACTTATTTCAACAAATAATAAGAGATTAGTATTGATATTTTTGTAATTCTAAATTTAATTGGGATAAGAGGGAGAATTTTATCCTAACCTTGTTTTTGCTCCAATTGCTACGAGGGTTTAATTTTTTTCACCCCTTCTAGAGGTGTAAAAAAATCAAATTTAACTCAAATAACGGGACTCATTTTACTTTGTCTCAATTGCTAATCTTGTTTTGATATGACAATTTTTGAGTATAAATAAATTAATTTAAATTTTACGGGATAAGGAGATGATGAAGTTACACCTATAGAAAAAAAAGAAATAAAACGAAGTTAAATTATAAAAGATTAAATTTCCTTGTTTGGAAAAAAATATATTATTGTTTATTCATTTTTATTTGCGTATGATTATTATATAAAATTAATCAAATAATTAACATATTTTCTGAAAAAGATAGATGTGCTATGAGAATGATTGTATCAATACAAAAACCATCCCTAGTTTAGAATTACACATAAGTTCATTAATTTAATACCAAATTATACTAATTTATTAGTGGATGAATTAATGTTAAATTTTATGTTACGGTCAATCGAATCATGTTACGAATGAGTCAAATCTAATATTAGCATGTTTAAATTTATTTATTAAATTTATTGGTGAAATCTAATTCAAATGAACTTTAAACAAGTTTAAAATATTTTGTCCATTTAAATTTATTAATGAACCCAAAATCAAATCAAATCAAATATCCTAACAAATTTGTAATCGAAATTATTCATAAATTTGTTAATAAACAAATAAATAAACTTGTAAAATAGTTTAACTCAATGACCCAATTGGATTGACTTATAAAATGACTGGGTCAAAGTCAGATTTGAGGTCAGTACTAGACACTCTGACTCTTCCGTCAACATTTGTTTTTTTAAGAAATGAGCCATTGGTTCTATCGAATGCTTGATTAGTTTATTCATCGTGTCAGACTTTGTCAAACGGCACAATTTATGTGCGATTGCCGGATTATGCATGCAAGCAAGTTGTAACAAGGAACATCTGAGGGGTAGTCGAGTTAGTTCGGACGGTGAGCTGAAGGATCTAGGATTAATAGGTCTCGGGTTTGACTTCTCTTAGGGGCAGTCTTTTCTCTAATTGTGGAGGGCCATCTAACAGCATTCTCGTCTGAGCCGGTCAGCCAGGGCTTGCCTAGGCGGGTTTATCTCCTCGTGGTTCTTTACCGGCTAGGGCCACCGGGCGGGTTTCACCCAGTGTGCACCAATGAGTAGCGGCTGCGGGTTTTTCCCCGACCCCAAAAGTTGTAACAAGGAATTGAGATATATAATTCTATTTGGAGTGATAAAAAATTTTAAAAATCGATAAAAAAAATACCATAAAATTTTAAAAGTTATTCATTTTTTATTTCGTTATACAAATTATAAACTTACAACTTATTTTATTTTATCTCATTTTATCTAACTTTTTATCACTCTAAACGCAAATGAGCTTTCGAAATGTTAAATTAGTTTTGATTTTTTTAAATTTTTTTTACTAAAATTTTTTAATTATTTTTCAACTATCCTCAATTATTTTCAAATTTCTGTTAACATTTTTCAAATTCTTTAACTCTTATCAAAATTTACTAATTTTCTCCAATTTCTTCACATGTTTTAAAAAACAGAACAAAATCCTACAATTCAAAAATTACTTACTTTTCTATTTTTCTTAACAAAAATTTGGCAGTCTAAACAAGTGCATAATTTGTGAGACTCGCCATATATGCCATATTTGGTGCAACAAAACTATTACAGATTTTTCGTGTAGATGTTATATTCCAAAAATGTGGATACAATATTATATTCTCCTCTTTTATATTATTTTTTTGGGTTAAAATTTAAAGGTACTTTGAAATTATTTTCATCAAAATTTTTGTCAAATTATATCTATTGTCCACTTGATATTTTACTGACTAAATAAAAAATAAAGAAATAACTAATCTCTTTTTTTTTTTTTTTTGAAAACAAAATAACTAATCTCATGCATAAAAAATTAATTTCATATTATATCAAATCTTATATTTTATTCCATAATATTATTTATTTTTCAGTATTTAACCTCTTTGTTTGTGAGTTTAGAAGAGAGAAAGGAAGAAAAGAAAATATGAGTTAAGAAAGAAGAGAGAAGAAGGGAAATGATAATAAATTTCTTTTTATTTGTCAGAAAGTTTAGAGTAGAGATAATGATAACTTTATTTCTCCTTATTTATGAATTGAGAAAAAATGGAACCAAAAAAAAAAAAAAGAAAAAGGGAGGGGGGTGTATTGTTATATTACCATTAAATCATTTGAGAAATTTGTGTGTAATCAACTTATGTAGCCTTAGGATATGTTTGTATTTTACTTTTTCTTATTCTTTATTTTATGAGTAAATATATTATTTTGAAATTTTCGTTAATTCAATTTTATTTTCTCTCTATTTCCTCTTATTTTTGAAATATAAAAATTTTAAAATTTTAACACTTACTTTTTTCTCATTTTTTCATTTATTTTCTTTTTTTCCTTAAAAATAAAAAATCACAAATAAGCTATTAATTCTATCACAAAAGTTTTATCAAACACCCAGAAATTACTAAACAACGTACCTAAAAGTTATGACAAATATAAATAAAATAAAATTTCGATGAAAAACCATATAAAACAAATAAAATGAGAAGTCAAAATAGAAATATCTCATATGTTTACTGAACTGACCATAACAAATTTAATTACGATAAAACATCTACACTATTTTTCAAGCACGAATGTTTCAAATAGTAGCTAAGATAAGTGAATTTTACCTAAATTTTGAAGTAAAATTGAAATATTTTAAAATTTTTAATATAAAATAAAGTATTTTAAATTTTTTATTTAAAGATAATTCTTTAAACCTTTAAGAGATATAAAATTAGTTATTAAATTTTCGAATGGCTCCTTAAACAATAATTTAAGACAATTATTATATAATTAATTTAAACTAATAATTATTACCAAATCAAGCCAAGATACGCACAAGGGATCTGAGATCCTAGGACCAAATAATTATTATTTAGTTGTACACACTGCAATCTCATTCAAATTTCATTAAATCTCTAAACTTGTATAAAAGGAATTTAGGTTGCATAAATTATTACATAAGTTTGTCGGGTTATTGGAATTTAACTCAGTCACTCACTCCTACTACTCCATACCGGCTAAACATAACAAATGCTTTTGGTAGGATCAAATATCTAAAATGTCAACACTTAGCCATACTTAAAAAAATAATAATAAATAATAAATAAAAAACTAATTAATTATTTAGTGGAATCATAGAAGAGATAAGAAACCTTGTTGGCCACTGAAACACAAACGGTAAGGTATGGCCCCAGAAGCTGATAACCCTTCTTTCATTATCATACATGGGAGATTGATGAACCACCTCCAACTTCGGAAGCCGAATGTTGTAAGAAACTGCGAACCCATGGCTCTGTCCAAATACACTATTTCTGAATCTAATGGGTGGAAAGCAATCAGACAGTCGAGAGGTTCCCTTAGCCGAGGATCAAAGACTATGTCTCTATTTTGGACTCTGTGCTCCGAACTCCATTCACCCTTATGGTGATCTCTCAGTTTCCACACACTTAACCCCCCTTTTCAAACCTTCTCTTGCCCAAACCATCCATCTCAACATATGTGATATATTTACCTTGAGCCACTCCACACATACTATAACTTGACAAATCCTATAATTCTTCTTTCCTCGAAGAGAGTTACTCCAAATCGCTCGATCCGCAGGCAAGCTGGTCAACCGGCATTTGTTGCCAGAACAACCACCATAGTCAGGAGGATAGTAAGCCAAGATGGTGGCGCCATTGAACCAATGCAAAACATTGCCCAGAGTGAAAGCAACTTTTTGGAAATTACAAGGGTATGGACTATTAATATATATTCTGGATATTTTCCATTCGCGCATTTTACAACAGAATACCTCGAACACGAGACTGGTTGCAGAGAAATAATCCAATCCGGTGAAATATGGCCCGACTGGTGCCACCACTCTATAACTTGTGATCACATCGCCTTCAGATTTGGTGACAACGCCGTAGCAGCAGAAAACGTGGTTGGGGAAGAGAGAATTGGGAAGCGAGATACATGGCAAGGTGAATGGGTTAATCCAAGTGCAAATTGATGAGTGGGTTAAGTTGTGTATCAAAGCTCATGCACAACAACCATCCATTCTTCGATCCTAATATTTGGTCTATACTCACCGTCTTCTTCTGGTTTTCCTCCTCTGGAAACACCAAGATCCACCGAGCTGGGTACTTACTGAAACTCGGGGGCTTGGACTCATAATTTTCGAAACCAGACAAGCTTAGATTATTGAACAAATTGAAGTTGGAAGGAATATAACAGTTGCGTTCTCTCTCGTACAAACATCTGCGAACAAGTGTCCATTGACACACTTGACCTTTGTAAAAGTTGACCAAATAACGACTTGATAACAGAGAGAGCCATCCCCAAGACACGCTTTTGAGCCTAAATATTGATTTCAATGGCAGCCTACAAAGAATTTCTATCAAAATTTCCTTTCTCATATAGCATCCGTCAAAACTTAAAAAGAATGATGTAACATCCATCGATCTTTATCTTCTTTCCAAGTTTTTCAATTATTTTATGTGTATGTCAATATATATATATATATATATATATATATTCGCACATGAGGGCTGAATTAGGAAAAAAAAAAATTAGAAAGGAAGCTGGATTGTAAGAATTTTTTAAATCTGATCAAAATTCTCACAGTTGGATAGTCTCCTTGTTCTCCTTCAACCTGGGGTTAATGTACCCGGTGACAACTTGATCTGATTTGATGTACTTAGTGACAACCTGATTTGATTCGTGGAATTAAATTCAACGATTCAAATACATTTACGTATTTTTTAAATAAAAAATTTATAAATATATTTAAATCGTTAAATTTTAATTCAATAATAACTAAATCAAATTATCGTAGAACTGACATTAAATTTTATGTCAAACTTTTCCTTTTCTAAATTTTTAATTTCTTTTATCACTTTTTTTAACTCAGACTCTATTTGACAATATTGAAAAAAACAAATTTCAAAATTTCGATGAAAAAGTCATATAATAAAATAGAAAAAAAAAATGCCAGCTCCTTCTGTAAGTTACCAAAGTAAGCCTGAGCACATGTTCTCCAGGGCACTTAATGGCTTCCCAAAGAAGAGAGAGTAAGCGAATGAGGTCTAGCCCTGATGCTAATCAGATTGTTGTACAATATTCGGAAAAGACGGATTACAGTAAAGTTTGATTTGGCAATAACTTTTTGTCACGGTGTCTACCTTAGCATTATAATATACATATTTTGAATACTTTTTTTAGACAAATCCGATTGATATTTTATTTTGGCATCATAATATATAAATCTACATATTTTCTCGATACAGGCCCGATTTAAGACTTAGATGCCCCAAGAAGTGTTATTTTAACTATTGTGTCCACAATCTTAGCCTTTTTCATTTTTAAAATATGAATACTTTTTAATTATGTTAGGAATAATTTACTTATCAAAAAAAATATCATTTGATTTTTTTTTTTTTTTTTTTTTGTGTTTGAGAAGGAAAAAAAAAAAACTAACTTTCTAAATTTTTGTTAATTTGACATTTTTATTCTTCAAGATTTAACAAAAAAAAAAAGTTTAAAATATAGTCTAATAAGGCAAATTTAATTATTTAAAAAAAATCAAAATACTAATGAGCTACCAGTTGTTTTTCCCAAATAGTAGTTTTCATAGTCTTGATTTTTTAATCAATCAATTGTAAATCATGGAAAAAGACAAATTTTAATTAATAGAAAAAACTATTAGAGAAATTTTTTCTGCAAATCTGAATTATTTTTTGAGTATTCTTAGGTTGATTAGCAACTACGTACTAAAAAGTTAATTTTTTTTATTTTTTGGAAGAAAAATAGTTAGTTTCTTAGCTTTTTATTAATTTGACATTTTTTTCTTTTAATGTTTAAAAGAAATTTAAAATGTAAAAGGGTAAATCTGACCATTTTAGAGAAAGCAAAAAAGTTAGTAACTGGTAACTAAGCTCTCAGCTTATTTTCCCAAACACTAGCTACCAACTTCTAATTTTTTAATTTTTTTAAATTAATCAAATTTACTCTCTTATATTTAAATTTCTTTTAAATATTGAATGGCAAAAATATCCAATTAACAAAAGTTGAAAAGCCAATTACTAAAGAGCTAACTTTTTTTTTCTTTTCAAATACAAAAAAAGCTAACTTTCTAATAGCTAGTTAGTAGAGTTTGAGAAGAAAAAGCTAATTTTTTGTAGCTGGCTACTGGCTAGCAAATAAAAAGCTTTTTTTTTTGTATTTGGGAAGTAAAAAAAATTAATTTTTAGTAGCTAACTTTTTAGCTTTTTATTAATTTGAAATTTTTGTCTTTCAATATTTAAAAGAAGTATAAAATGTAAGAGGGTAAGTTTCGTCATTTAAAAAAAAAAAACCAAAAAGCTAACAGTAAGTATTTAGAGCTACCAACTAATTTTCCTAAACGAATGTTTGGTAACCTAATTTTCAGCGAAAACTACCAAAAGTTACTTCTTCAATATTTGGCAAAGTACCAATTTTTGCTCTATAGTAACTTACTCAATTCAAAAGTTAACAAAAGTTGTTAAAAATTATCAAAAACTCTAAAAGTTGTTAAAATTTGTCAAAAGCTACAAACAATTTTACCAAACACTCAAAAATTGTAAAAAATTATTAAATTTTGCAACACACTTCACCAAGTACATCAAAAATTACTAAAAATATCAAAAGTTACTAAAATTTGGACTTTCAAATGGTATCCTAGTAATCAGTTACAAAAAAGTTAAGTGACATTTGGTTTACTTTTCTATTTTCTGTTTTTTATTTTTGTTTTACGTGTTAAAAATCTTAAAACGAAGAAACAAAAAATACTCTACTTTCTTTGTTTTAATATTTTCCTTATTTTTTGTTAAAAACTCTCAAAACGATTGTTTATCATTTTTTATTTCGTGTGTAAACTCATTTTCTGTTTTCAAAAAAAAATTTGAAAACATAAGTAACCAAATAAGTTTTGAACTGTTTTCTTTATTTTCAAAAGTACAAAATGAAAAATGAGATCAAAATAGAAAATAAAAAATAAAAACACAAAACACAAAATAGAAAATGAAACCAAACGAAGCCTTAGTTTTTTTCCTTAGTTTTTTTCCTTCCCAAACTCAAATGTAAAATCCCAATCCATCGATTCATCAGGTTCGCCCTTACGTCAAGCCACATTATAGTTGGTAATATTAAACATAATATAATAAGATAACTCATATACGATGCAAAATTATTGAGAAAAACACACAAATATTGAAAAATATGAAATTTACACGATTTTATTATTTTTTAAAAATAAATTAATTATTTAAAATGTTCATTAAATTTTTAAATAATTTGAGAGGAAAACGGATGAATGAGATTATGAATTGTCACCCGTAGCCTCAAATTTAGTTGAATGGCGCTATCGTAACACGTAGAGATAAAAAGTAAAGCACATGCAATCTAAAAACTGAGATTGAAGGGGGCTTCCACAAATCTCACTGTATCTTACAACTTGAATAAATCGAGTTAGAAAGTTTAGATCATTTTTCATTTTTAAATTACAAATATATTAGGCTAAAAGTTACTGTAGAAAGTATCATCAAGTTAGAGGTGGCAAAATAGGTGAGTTGGGCGGGTTAGTGATGGGTTTTAACGGTTTAGAGGTTAAATGGGTGTAATCCAAACCCATCCATTTAAAAGACGGGTTAGATATGGGTGGATTGAATACGGATTATTACAAATCTATAAACCCATATAACAATCCATTTACTTATAACCTAACTTACTTTTAAAAAAAAAATTAAAAATTTATTTCAATTAATGTATATATATATATAAATAAATTAATATTTATTTTAATTAATATAATATTATACATATTATATAATATTATATATTATATTTACAATTTTCAATTAATTTCGAATTTATACGAAATCATTTATTTTTTATTCAATTTTAAATCAATAACTCTCTCTTTGTGTGTGGGTATTTGTGTGTGCGCAAGCGCTCGAATGTGTGGGTGCGCGTGCGCACGCGGGTGTGTGCGTGCGTGCGCGCGAGCACGCGTGTTTGCGTGTATGCGTATGTATGCGCGCACACGCACGCGCATGTGTTGGGGGTGTGTTTGCATGTGCATGTGCGCGCGTGTGTAGGGGTGTGTTTGCATGTGCATATGCGCGTGCGCGCGTACGTGCGTGTTTTTGTGTGTGTGTGTGTGCTCTTTCTCTCTGGAGAGAGAGAGAGAGAGTACTGTAAAGAAGGAGATTCAACTAGTTTTTTTAATTTAAATAGGTGTTTTAACGGGTCCCGTTTTACAACCCAATTGCGTCCGTTTATAAATGAGTATTTTATAAGTTACCTAATTACAACCCAATTAGTAAAATAATAGGAGCCAAACCTATTTATTATGAGTTTAATTGAGCGAGTTGATGAGTTTAGGTCGATTTTACCACCCCTACATCAAGTATGTGAATCTTTGTTTTCTAGTCTAGTGAATGGAAAGTATCTTTCCCTACAGAGATCGTGCATATACACGAATAAATACTAACCTGTGTATATAGCCATCACATTTGCATTGATATGTTATATATGGTTGAGATTGTTGTTAGTTCTATTGTATACTTGATTATTGTACACCCATGCACATTGGCATTGCACTGCCTATTAAGCGTCCGTACTCATACTTCCTTATTACAGGCGACTCCACAATGTAAGAGAGTAGGAGTAGTCACCCAAAATTGAGCTAAGATTAATGGGTATGACCTACTTATTAATGGATGCAAACTACTTATTATTTATTTTGGCTGCGTTTGATGCACAAGTCTCTGAAAATCGCTGAAAATCTCTAAAAATTTCTATAAAATTTTACACATTCATGCCTTCTTAAAATTCAATAAACATTCAATATCTTTCCAAAAAAAAGCAGATAACTAGAATTTAGTTAATCCAATAATAAGAATTTTTTCTTCATTCTCACCATGGACTCTCAAGCTACCAAACAACACCTATTTTGACTATATTTGTGACTTTTTAAAACCATTCCAATAGATTATAGAAATCGTTCCGACCGAATCGCGCGAGTAACTTTCGTCCAAACTGTTTCTACAATCCATTTGGATGGATTGTAGTGTAAAAAAGTAATGATTGCTTAAAATTTTAAATTCATCCAAACGGAAATCCTATCTATCGGAATGAAATTTTACTATTTAATCTCCAAAAAACGCGATTTGAGCGGTGTGCACCAAACACAAAATGTTTTAACAAATCACATTTTATCTCATTTTTTCTCACTCTTTGATGCGTCAAACACAACTTTTATTGTTGAATTATTATACTTTTATTTGTACAATCCAAGTTGTGGGTTCAAGACTTATTTACATTTTTTAGATTGTATTGTAATGATATACATGTATTTGTGGCTGCATAAGTCTTTGGATATTGTCGTCGGTGAATTTATATTTTGATGATGCCATTTGTATTATTTAACATAAAAATGAGAGACTAATTGTAGATGCTCTGATTGTTAATTAGTTAATTTTCCTTGACATTGGATATAAGTCGTTATTTGATTTTATTATTCTTATATTGGCATGACGTCTATCACGGACTACATAATCAAGTGCTACTAAGAAAGCTTTAAGTTAATTTCCTCTCTTCTTATTGTCCACCCATTAATCGGTTCCTGTTATTAAAAATATAAGATGGCATTTGGTTTACTTTTTTATTTTTTATTTTCAGTTTTTATTTTATGTGTTAAAAATCTCAAAACGAAAAAGTAAAAAATATTTTATTTTCCTGGTTTTGAGATTTTTTTTATTTTTTGTTAAAAACTCTCAAAACGAATTTTTATCATTTTTCATTTCATGTGTAAACTCATTTTCAGTTTTCGAAAACAAATTTTGAAAAAATAAGTAACCAAATGAATTTTGAGCTGTTTTCCTTATTTTCAAATGTACAAAATGAAAAAAGAGCTCAAAACAGAAAATAAAAAATAAAAATAAAAAATAAAAAAATAAACCAAATAAACCTTAATCATCGTGCAAAGGAGCCTCCCATTTGATTAAATTAGTTGTCTGCAACTAATGTTGTATTAAACTATTTGGGAGTTTAAAAAAAATAAAGGCCTAGAAATTTTTATATATTTTTAAAAATTTTTATATATTAATATTTTCGATCTAAAAAGTGTACGAAAAAAAAAGTTTTGATGGAAAAAAATCACATAAAACAAATAAAAAAAGAAGTCAATATAAAAGTATCTCATTTGTTTGATAAACTAAATAAAACTAATTTCGTCAATATAAAATACACACACTGTTTTTCAAGCAGGGTTTATTCGAGGAAGAGCGGAGAACATTTTAAATAGTAGTTGCAAATAAGTAAATTTTATTTAAAACTTAATGTAAAACTAAAATATTTTAAAATAATTTAAAATTTTTAGTATAATATAAAATATGTTAAAATTTTTATTTAAAAATAATTCTGTTAACCGTTTAAAACATAAAATTGCTTATTAAATTTTAATATTGTTCTTTAAACAATAATTTGAGACAATTATGTGTATAATTAATTTAAAACTAATTAATTAATAATCATTAAATATATTTTCTATGTTAGTATAGCTCTTTAACAATAATTTCGGACAACTATTATATAATTAGTTTAAAACTAATAATCATTAAATATATTTTTTAATTGTGTAAGTCACTTTTAAAATTAAAAACAGATAGAATATCTCATCATTTATGAAAATAAAAGAAAATAGTCCATTTAAATTAATTTTTTTAATAAATATATTATATATATTCTTACAAGCTATATTTCTATAAATTGAGATAAATTCTAAAATTATTTTAAATTAAGATAAGAATTTTAAAATAAAGGAGATGATAAATTTAAAATAATAAATTTTTTTAAATTTGAAATCCTTGATTGGATGGCGATCTTATCAGGTTGCCTAAATTTTTTTATTAGAAAAGGGTTTGGGCGAGTGCTTCAACCAGCCCTATCCTGTCTATGACTACATCAAATCAAGTCAAGAGATGAGTAACCCAAGCCCTGAAAGGGATAGTCGGGTTGGTTAGAGTCGAGGGTCGTAGGGCTCGGGGTCACGTAAAGTTTCGAGTTCGACTCATTCAGGAGACGATCTCTCCTCCACTATGGGGGTGATCTTCAACGACCTTACCAGCTGAGCCGGTCAGCCAAGACTCCTTATAATCCTTTGCCGACTAGGGTCATAAGGCGTGCTTCATTCAGAGCGCACCTCTTACGGAGAAGCGGCTGACTTTCATGTACCAAAAGAGATGAGCAACCCAATAATTATTATTTAGTTGTAAATTCATTGCAATTTTTAAAACGTATTAAAATTCCATAGTTGTAACACTCACTGAAATTTTTTAAACCTACTCAAATTACACGAAATCTCTAAACATGTATCAAGCGATGGTTGTATAATTTATTGCATACAATTTATCGAGTTATTAAAATTCAACTCACTCGCTGAACAAAATAATAATAATAATTTATAATATTATAAGACAAACATCAAGATTTGGTTAAACATTTTTTTATGAATTATTTTTTGGTGAAACTTTTTTTTTCCTATAATATCCTCTAACTTCTATAATTACTTATACTAAAATAGTATTAAAAAGTAATTTTGTTATAACTGCCACAGAATTACGTAATTTTATCTATTTATGTTTTTATTTACCTTAAATACCCTTTAACTGACTATTAATTTGTAACTTTTTTTATTTTCTTTTAATACTTCTTAATTATGTATTATTTACTAAATAATCTTAGCCACTTATTATTTACTATTTGACACACTTTTATTATTTATTTATAATTTTATTGATTATTAAGACGAAAAAAAATATTCACACACATCGCTAATAATAATGATAAGTATTTATCTAGTTTAACATCTAACTTGTCCAAATTTACATAAATAAACTAGTTGATTACTACTGCATACGAGCTAAACAATCCTAGAAAAGATAGGAAACCTTGTTGGCCACTCAAGCACAAACGGCAAGGAATACCCCCCGGGGCAGCAAATGACCCTTCCTTCATTCCCATACAAAGAAGATTGAACGACTTTCAACTTCCCAAGCCGAACATTGTAAGAAACTATGAACTCACAACTCTGTCCCAAATACACTATTTCTGAATCTAACGAGTGGAAAGCTAGCAAACGAGTGAGAGGTTTCCTTAGCCGAGGATCAAATGCCATGTCTCTGTTTTGGACTCTGTGCTCCAAACTCCATTCACCCTTATGATAGTCTCTTAGTTTCCACACGCTTAAACCCCCTTCTTCAAACCCTCTCTTGCCCAAACCATCTCAACATATGTGACGCCTCCATGTTGAGCCACTCCACGCATACTATCACTTGGCACATCCTATAATTCTTCCCTTCCTTCAAGATGGTTGTTTGTCCAAATCGTCCGATCCGCAGGCAAGCTGATCAACCAGCATTAGTTACCGGAACCAACACCATGGTCCAAATAGTAAGCCACGATGGTGGCGCTATTAAACCAATGCAAAACATTGTCCAGAGTGAAAGCAAATTTGTCAAAAGGAAGGGATATTTTGACAGGGCATGAATTAATGTCTATTCTGAACATTTTCTATCCGCATGTTTCAGAGCATAATACCTCTGTTAGATTTAGTAATATATATAATTCCTTAATTTATGTATTCTTTATTTTGTATATTCTATCATAATTACGATTACTATCTTATTTCTTATTTTGTATATTATATCATAATTAGGATTACTATTTCCTATCAGTATTAGGATTATTATTCTCTTATATAAGGACCTTGTAACCTTGTATTCATACACAAATAATCATTATTAATACATAATTCTTTTCTTCTTCTTTTATTCTAACATAGTATCAGAGCTAGGTTTAAACACATAATCATCTCTTTTGTTTTCGCACTGCTGCATCATTCACCAGAAACAATTCTTCTCAGTTTCTGTGTTGAACACTGCCAGAAACGATATTTTCTTCTCTACACTGTTGCCTGTACCTCTGTTTCGCCGCCATAATATACCGTTAGATTCATCTTTTCATTACGAATTCAACTACACAAAAAATCAGTCCGATCCGTCGCCACGCGCGCCCAATTCGCCGCTGCACGCACCTTCACGCGCCAGATCAGCACAATCCAGTTCAGCCCTCTTTCTGCAGCCGGTTCAGCCATCTTTTGGCCGGTTCTCTTTCGGTTCAGACCGATTTCTGACTATTTCGACCCCTCTGAATCTGATTTTGTGGTCTGTTTTTCTTGAATCTGTCTGGTTTCTGCTGTTTCTACTGTTCAAGCGTACTTTTCACCTATTTTTGGCGAGTTCAATTTCTTCTTGGCCTGTTTTGATTTGGTTCATTGTGGTTCTAAAAGAATTTGGATACTCTGATTCTGTTTCTGTTTCTGCATTCAGATCGGTATATTTCGGCTTTGTTTCGGCTGTGATTGCTATTTCCTACACACTTTTCTGCTGTTTTTCTCTATGATTTGGATTATTTCTACTTCTGCTACCTTATTATGGATCGTTCAAAAGTTTTCAAACCTATTGTTATTACTTTGGAGGGCCCCAATTATATTCTATGGTCTTAGGCGATATCTAGTTTTCTCAAGGGGCGAAAACTTTGGCGCTATGTCACTGGCGAAATTGTATCACCCATTAAAAATGTTGATGAGACAGATACTGCGTACACTGAGCGTCTTGAGGAATGGGATAGCAAGAATCATCAAATTATCACATGGTTCTGTAACACCTCGATTCCCTCTATCAGTTTACAGTTTGGGAGGTTTGACGCTGCGCAGGCCATCTGGGAGTTTCTGGCCACTAGATATACCACTACTGATCTGTCCTATCAGTATCAACTTTTGACTTCTCTTTGCCGACAGCGACAGGAGCCTAGACAGTCTATCAGTGCCTTCTTGCCTCAGCTTTATTCTTTATGGGACCAGTTGACTCCTTCTGAACCTAAGTGGGTCTCTCCTGTTGATTCTGCTCTGTTTGCCACTTATCGAGATCAGCAATGTTTGATTTTGTTTCTTATGAGTCTCTCTGATGTGTATGAGCCAGTTCGAGCCTCTCTTCTTCATCGTAGTCCTCTCCTTACACTGGAGCAGGCTATCTCCGAACTCTTATCTGAGGAGACTCGCTTAGCCCTTGTTTCGACTACTCATGTAGACACTGCTCTTGCGGCACCTAGTTCCAAAGCTAGTGGCTCTTCTGGTGGTTATCGGGTTTCCTCAACCTCCGATGGATCTCGAGATTCCTCCACTTCTAGTGGTCAGTTCTCAAGCGCTGTTTCTCGACATGATGCATGTACCTTCTGTCATGCTACTGATCGTCGCTTGCTTACCCGTCCTGTTCGGATTTGCAAGCATTACCGCCAGAAAGGTCCTGGTCATTATCTGTCTGATTGCCCCAAGAATCCTACTCGCCGAGATGCTCATCCCCAGTCCACTGCTGCTGCTGATAAGACTTCATCTACTGCAGCCGCTTCACTTACTCTGATTGGTGTCAGTGATCTTCCTGCTCTCGTTCAGCAGATTATGTCAGCCTCTGGTAATCCTTCTACTGCCCTGTCTGCTCCTTCAGGTATACCCTCTTGGTATTTTGATTCTGGGTGCAGTAACCATATGACTTCTGATTTATCTATTTTTTCTTCTAAATCATCCGAGTCTTCTTTTCCTATTATTTATACTGCTAATGGCTCTTCTATGACTGTTGATCATGTTGGGCATGCCTCCACTTCTACTTTGTCACTCCCCTATACCTACTATATTCCTAAACTTTCTCTTAATCTTATTTTTGTTGGTCAACTATGTGACCTTGGCCTTACTGTTTTATTTTCCTCTACTGGTTGTGTTGTGCAGGATCCGAGGACGGGACAGACTCTTGGGATAGGCCGTAGACATGATCGACTGTTTCAATATGTGCATCTTCACCTTTCAGCTCATAATCCTGCCCCCCCTGTCACCACCTCCACAACATCTACATCTCCATCTTTTGGGATTTGACATTCTCGTTTAGGTCATGTGTCTCTAGGTCGTTTACGCTTTATTGTGTCTAAAGGTGTATTAGACCATGTCCCTAATGAACACCTTTATTGTCAATCTTGTCAACTTGCTAAACAACCAGCTTTATCTTTTAATAAAAGTATTTCTATTTCTTCTGCTCCTTTTGATTTAGTTCATTCAGATATTTGGGGACCCTCTCCCACTCCTACAATGGGAGGTTCTTCGTATTTTGTTATTTTTGTGGATGATTTCTCTATATTTACTTGGATTTATCTCTTAAAGAATCGATCCCAATTACAACAAACCTACTATAATTTTGCCCGCATGATTAAAACCCAATTTTCTCATGATATTAAAGTCTTTCGCTCAGATAACGCTCAAAAATATTATGATACCTCCTTTTATGCTTTTCTAAGATCCCAAGGCACCATTTCCCACCGCTCTTGTCCTGGTACTTCTCAACAGAATGGGCGGACAGAATGTAAACACTGTCATCTACTTGATACCATTCGTACCCTCCTTATTTCCTCTGGTTATCCTGAAAAATTTTGGGGTGAAGCTGCTCTCACAGCTGCCTACACTATTAACAAAGTCCCATCTCCCCTTCTTGATAACCTCACTCCTTATGAGCATCTATATGGTACTCCTACAGATTACCATTCCTTTCGTGTCTTTGGTTGTGCCTGTTTTGTCTTATTGCAGCCACATGAACGTACTAAACTAGAACCTAGATCTCGTCTGTGTTGCTTCTTAGGGTATGGGATTGAACATAAAGGCTATCGTTGTTGGGATCCTTTATCTCGTCGTCTTCGTGTCTCTCGTCATGTTGTCTTTTGGGAATATAAGATGTTTTCCTCTTTGTCTTCCTTCCAGTTGTCCTCTTCTTATGCCTCTCCTTACTTTACTGATCCTTCTGTTGAACTGTTTCCTGAGTATGTAGATGTTCCTGCTGTGGTTCCATCTTCTGTTCTTGAAACTATTGATGTTCCTGATAATCTCTCTAATGAAGTTGTGCCACCTGCTACAGTCTATCCCCTGGCGTCCCCGTCTGATGATCCTGCACCTCCTATTGCACCTTCTATCTCTCCATCTAGTGATTCTTCTATCAGACGATCTACTCGGGTAAGCCAAGTTCCTTCTTATCTTCCAGATTATCACTATTTTCTACTGTCTAAACCCAATATGAGCCTCATTCTTATCGCGAGGCAAGTTCTAATCCTATTTGGTAGCAAGCTATGGCTGAGGAATTACAGGCTCTTGACAAGACTCACACTTGGGACCTTATTGATCTACCTTCACGCAAGTCTATTATTGGATGCCGTTGGGTTTATAAGATCAAGACTCGATCTGATGTTACTGTGGAGCGATAGAAAGCCCGTTTAGTTGCTAAGGGCTTCATTCAGGAGTATGGTATCAACTATGAGGAGACCTTTGCTCCTGTAGCCAGACTTACCTCTGTTAGGAATCTTATGGCTGTTGCTGCGGTTCGTAAGTGGCCCTTATATCAGATGGATGTTAAGAATGCATTTCTCAATGGTGATCTGACTGAGGAAATCTATATGCAACCTCCTCCTGGTTTCTCACCTTCTACTCGACAGGTATGTCGACTTCGTCGTGCTCTTTATGGTCTTTAGCAAGCACCGCGTGCCTGGTATGCTAAGTTCAGTTCTATCATCAGTACTATTGACTTCTCTGCTAGTGCCTATGACTCAGCTTTATTTGTTCGCCAGTCTACCAATGGCATTGTTCTTCTTCTGCTCTATGTGGATGATATGATACTTACAAGAGATGATGTTCATGGTATATCTGAGCTCAAGGACTTTCTTCATCGTCACTTTGAGATGAAAGACCTTGGCTCACTGAGCTAATTTCTTGGTCTTGAGGTTTCTTCTAGATCTAATGGGTATTATCTTACTCAGGCCAAGTATGCTTCTGATCTCCTTACCTGTGCTGGACTTACGGATAGTAAGATTGCTTCTACTCCTTTAAAAGCTAATGTTCGCCTTAATTCTATTGATGGCGAACCACTATCTGATGCTACACTGTATCGACAGCTCGTTGGCAGCCTTATTTATCTGACTATTACTCGTCCTGACATTGCTCATGCTGTCCATCTTGTCAGCCAGTTCATGTCCGCACCTCGTTCAACTCACTATGCTGCTGTAGTTCGCATTCTCCTGTATGTCAAGGGCACTCTTTTTCATGGTTTCCATTTCTCCAGCCAGTCCTCTCTTCAGTTATATGCGTACTCTGATGCTGATTGGGCTGGAGACCCTACGGATCGACGTTCTACCACCGACTTCTGCTTTTTTATAGGCAACTCCCTTATTTCTTGGCGTAGTAAGAAACATACTCTGGTTGCTCGTTCTAGCACTGAGACTGAGTACCGTGCCCTTGCTGCCACTACACAGGAACTTCTCCAGCTTCAGTGGCTCCTTCAAGACATGGGTGTCAATCATTCTGGGGCCACTGTGCTTCATTGTGACAATCGTAGTGCCATATTGATTGCATATAATGATGTTTTTCATGATCGCACTAAACATATTGAAATTGACTGTCACTTCATTCGACAACATGTGGTCTGTGGTACCGTCCATCTTGCTCCTGTTTCTTCAACTGATCAAATAGTTGATATCTTCACCAAATCTCTTCTACCTGGCCGGTTTGATGCCCTCATCACCAAACTCAAGTTGGTCTCTACTCCACCATCTTGAGTTTGAGGGGGGTGTTAGATTTAGTAATATATATAATTCTTAATATATATAATTCCTTAATTTATGTATTCCTTATTTTGTATATCCTATCATAATTAAGACTACTATCTTATTTCTTATTTTGTATATTCTATCATAATTAGGATTACTATTTCCTATCAGTATTAAAATTATTATTCTCTTATATAAAGACCTTGTAACCTTGTATTCATACACAAATAATCAATATTAATACATAATTCTTTTCTTCTTTTATTCTAACAACTTCAAACACGAGATGGGTTGCAGAGATATTGAATCTGGCGTAAGATGGCCGGAATAGTGTCAGCACTCTATAACTTTTGATCACATCACCTTCGACTTCAATGACAAAGCCGTAGCAAACTTCATTGGGGAAGAAAGAATTGAGAAGCGAGATACACTGCATAGTAAGTGGGTTAATCAAGTGCAAAATGGTGAGTGGGTTAATTTCTGGAATACTCATGCACAATAACCGTCCATTGCTCGATCCTAATAACTCGTCTATGATCAGTGTCTTCTTTTGGTTCTCTTCCTCTGGAAACTCCAAGGACCAACGAGTAGGAGACATACTGAAACTCAGGGGCATGGACTTGTAATTTTCGAAACCGATCATCAATTTTAGATTATTGAACAAATGATAGTTGGGAGGAATATCATAGTTATGTTCTTCTTCGTCATACAAATATTTACCAACAAGTGTCCATTGACACATTTGAGCTTTGTAGAAACTCACGAAAAAGGAACTTGATAACAGAGAAATCCATCCCCGGGACACGCTTTTAAACCTAAATATCCACTTCAGTGGCAGTCTACAATGAATTTCCATCAAAATTTCCTCTATTATATAGCGTCCATCAAAACTTGAAGAGAATGATGTAATATCCATCTTTATCTATTTTCTTTCTAAGTATTTCAATTATGTGTGTGTGTATATACACACATTTACATAATCAAAGTTGAACTAGAAATAAAAAATTAGAAACGACACAGGATTGTAAGAGTTTCCTAAATCTAATCAAGATCCAATTAATATATCCGTGTGTATATATATACACACACACATAAAAAAAATAGAAACGAAACAGGATTGTAAGAATTTCCTAAATCTGATCAAGATCCAATTAATAAAAAAAAAAAAAATAGAAACAAAACAGGATTGTAAGAGTTTCTTAAATCTGATCAAGATCCAATTAATATATCCGTGTGTATATATATACACACACATACATAAAAAAAAATAGAAAAGAAACAGGTTTGTAAGAGTTTCTTAATCTGATCTAAATTCTCACAGTTGGATGGTCTCCAAAATTAATTGATACAACGCGACAAATTTTATGGTTGAGTTAAATCCTTGTTCTCCAAGGAACTTATTAGCACCAATTTTTGAATCTGGGAGGGTGACGTCAAATTTCTTCTGGTGACAACCTAATTTAAGTCATTGGATTAAAATTTAATAGTCCAACAATTCAGATGAAGTTATCACGTGACTGGCATCAAATTTATTGTTGGCCACCCAACGAATGGACAAGCTTTAAGGAGGGAGGAGACTATTTGATAATATTGAATGAAATAAATTTCAAAATTTCAATGAAAAAGTCATATAATAAAAAAAATGTCATGGAAGAAGGCAGACTGATTAATAGAAAAAAAAAATATTAGATAAGTTTTCTCTGTAAAACTGCTATTTTCTGATCGTTGTTTGTTGTCACTGGGGTATGCTCTGGTTCTGTTGCAAATATGTCAAATTCTTTTGTAGTGAAAGGGGTACTCCTTCCACCCCTTAGGCCGTGCCTTACATGGATCTTTGTATTTTTTTCTCTGCTGTATGTCTGCTAATTTTGTTCTGTTTTGATCTATTTTGTCTTGTTGTTTTGTTGTTCTTGGTTTAGTCCTTTGTGACTTGTTTGTGGTAATGTGGTCTGTGTCACATTTGTTGTTTGTTATCACTGGGGTATGTCCTGGTTCTATTGTAAATATGTTTTTTTTTAATTAATGAAATTTTCTTACTTCCCACCCCCCCCCCCCAAAAAAAAAAAAAAACTACAATACATTTATTCATCAGCTTCATCCTTACATCAAGCCACAATACAGTTGGTAATATTAAACATAATGCAATACCACGATTCAAACAAGATGCAAAATTATTGAGAAAAATACACAAATACATTACGACAGGAATATGTTAATCCGAAATTTACATGATTATATTAATCTTTGGAAAATTAAATTAATTATTTAATATGTTCATTAAATTTTGAGATAATTTGAAGGGGGAAAAAACGAATGGATGAGATTTGAATTGTCATCCATGACCTCAAATTTAGTTGAATGATCATAACAAGTAGATACCAAAAGTGATGCACATCCAATGTGAAAAAAAAAAATGAGATTGAAGGGGGCTTCCACAAATCTTACTGTATCTAGAATAAAAGTTTATATCAATTTTAATTATTAAATAGCAAACATATAAGGCTAAAACTAGAAGTTACTGTATAAAGTATCATCCCGGATGTGAATCTTCATTTTCCGGTCTATTGAGTGGAAAATATCTCCCTACAGGGATCATGTATGTACACGAATAATATACTAAAGCAAATTTTCATACATACATACATATGTATGTATGTATGTATAAATATAAGAAAGAAATGATATGTATCAATGTTGCAGAACCTGTGCTTGCAACTCTAGCATTAGAGTGTGATTGAGATTGTTGGCTGTTGGGCCGGAAAACTGAAGCGGACCTGCTCAGGAAAAATTAAGAACAAAGAAAATGAAAGGTTAGAATTAACAGACGGATGTAATCTTCATTCAAATGCACCATGTTAGATAGTATCCATGGAGTATTTATAGCTAATAGAGAATGGATTAGCTTTCGGTGGCCACCTTGATCCAGAAATTATGATAAGTTGTTACAATACAAAATTGATTGCCTATTAAAAACTTTTAAACATAGACCTATGAAGCACAACACTTCAAAACAAGTGTCGTATTCGTATTTGACACGTAATGGATATACATATCATTTAAATATACAAAATACCTTTCAAACATGCCACATTGTATATACCCTTTTTTTTATCTTTTTTTTTTTAATTCAAACATATTGTTAAGCCAAACTTAAATTTCAGTAGCCAAAACATCTAAAATTATAAAATATTAGTTTCACATTTTGTTGCATTTTATATGTTGAATTGTGTATTAAATTACTGAATTAGTTTTCTTATGAATATTATAATCACATATATCACATACAAAATTTATATGTATACATATATATATATATATATATATA
The DNA here is from genome assembly GCA_019916065.1 of Vitellaria paradoxa. NCBI lineage: Eukaryota > Viridiplantae > Streptophyta > Magnoliopsida > Ericales > Sapotaceae > Vitellaria > Vitellaria paradoxa. The sequence continues at coordinate 21,383,970 of CM034234.1, read as the reverse complement.
TTTTATCCATGCCATATCCTAATTTTTTCAATATTGTCTTATCCATGACCGAGCATCTTAGACACATCACCTGTTTCTTGGAGAAGCACAAAAATATGGTTTAAAGGTTTCAGGAGTTTCACATTAAGTCTCATTCTTCTCTTAGGATAATTTACCCATTTAAACTTTCTAATATTACGTAACACTGTAATATTAAAAATAATAATAATAATAATAACTGGCCTCCAAGTATTACTAAAAACTAGGTCCCAAAATAATCTGCCTTGCCGTATTTGATTATAATAAAACCTAAAGAGCCGAATGGAATTAGTAATTCTAACAAACAAATCACCATATCATCTCTATGACCTATAAAAATCGACTAAGCTGCTTGCAAGTGCATCCTTAATTTTGACTCAAACACCAGCGCTGACAATCAGAAGGTAGGGAAGTATTTAAATGCTGGAATTGTGGAAATAATATATATTCAAAAATATACCTGGACTGATATATCGATTCTTGATAGCCCACTCATCCCGCATTGATGCAAATTTCTTGAAAGGTACACCTAATGGAGCACAAACACGATGGAAAATCCAAAGTCACTTAAGAAGGCCATACAAATTGGGGGGGGGGGGGGGGGAATGGAGATGCTTAGGGTAAACAACAATTCTTACCTTCAAGATCAACAAGTGCCTTCTTAATCACTGGCTTAAATTTTCCTGCCAAATTTTTTATCTTACATGATGAGAATCAACGTAGAAATGTGAAATATCTGACTGGGTCGATAATAAAGAAAATTCATGATAGTTAGATAATTGCATCAATGAGGATTTTGGCGGTGCAAGAAACCCCCCATCTCTCAGTGTTTATTCATAGAATCCACTAAACATGTTGTAACTACTATTTCTTTTTAAGAAAGAAAGAAGTTATTGAATCTAACTTAGCTTTAAGCTTACAAGATGCCAGCCACAATTTCAATTACTGAAAAATAACAACAGAATTATACGAATGAAATTGAAGTTTCCCTCAATGAAGTTCAGCATTACCTTGCCGGATACATCTCACAAGCTATATATATAGAAGGGCAAAAGAAATAACGAAAGGAGTAAAAAATGCAATTCATGCACCAATGTCCACTTAATTAGGCTTGTATGCTAAGAAGCACAGATACTAGATACAGACTGACATAGGTACTAGTACGAGTACGTCGATTTAAAAAAAATATGAGAATACATACATAGTGAGGATACATTAAAAAATATAATTTTAATTTTTATTAACTATATATATATAAATATAACACGGACAACCAAATTAATTCAATCCATAATTTAATATACAAATCATAACAAAATATAAGGTATAAAATTTTAAAAAGTTTCATCCAGTCAAATATATGTTTGTCTATCATATGTTTGAAAAAAAAAAAAAGCGATAAAATAATTAGACATGTCACATGGAATGTCCTATGCATATCTCAGAGTGTATAGGGAGTATATGCGTTTAACAGGTGCCGAATAATATAGAAACAATACCAATTTAAAGTGTCCATATCAACTAGTTTGCATGGTTAGGATCCCACAGGCACAGTTAGGGTTGCATCTTTAGGTGACAAAAGGAAAGTGGCATATACCATGTCGTCGCTCCACATCCATCATCGATGTCAGAGCCGTGCCACCTGCTGTCCATTGTTCGACTGGGGCACCCAAGTTTCCCACCTAGCATCAAAATTAAAGTATTCACTAGAATTAGCAAAGCATTTCAAAAGATATGATACACGTTGCAGTCAGAGAAACTAAGAAAGGTGTAAATGCAAATGGTATATAATGGCAACAGAGAGATTAAGAGGAAGATTTTCCCCCTTTTTTTTCCCAAAAAAGAAAGTATGATAAAAATAAGTGAAAGGATAGGAACACAAACTGAGGAAATCAGTCCAGTCTTCCCACAATGGACAAGTGCCCCAGCGGTATAACCCAATGCATAGCAGTAAGTGGCATCAAAATTTGAAGGGAAACCACATCTTCCCTCATAACTGGAAACCACATCAAAATATGTTAGTATGGAACTAATACAAAGAGCCAATAGTATAGTCCACCCCATGATATACATATATATATTAAAAAAAAAAAAAAGAAAAGGCAACGAATCAGGCCCTAAAATTACAATCACACTGATACTCAGATGTGACGCGGAAAACACAGCATAACAGGGCCTTAACAGGACCATAACAGTGTAGAGGGGTTAACTGCCGTCATTCTTCATTAGCTCATAAAAACTCCTATTTTTTCTGGTTTTATTAAAAGCCATTAAACAACAATAATAATCGATATTTATACATTTCAATTGTTAAAATACACAAAAAATCAAGCCTCCGGATTCCATTTCCATTATGTAACATCCTTCATACCTGCATCTGCATCACCACATTCTTTATTTAAAGCCATCATACGCCCTCTCATTTTTTTGAAAACCAAATACAGAACACAAAGAAGATGCTGGTTACCCAAGAAAGTGGGACAGCCCTTTGAACTGCTTGTTATATAAACCTGCCTTTCTTCTGTTCTCCAATTCAGCTTCCACCATCTGAATCAGCATCTTTTCTGTTTCTATCTTGGAAACCTGACCACGTGACACTTAATACCAATAATAAAAGATATTTTGAAGCCAGATAATAATAAGGCACATAATAGCAATAATATAAGATGACAGCTCATATCGAAGGGCTAGAGTTGGAAAATACAATGACAAGCAGAATAAGCACCTGTACATTCCCATGTGGATCTCTTTCAAGGAGTAGTTGGTCCCGAATTGACTGAGGTAATAACTCAAAAAGCTGCCGGGACTGGCTACTAAGTTTTCTTTTCCACATACCAGATTCATCAAGAACACCATGGGCAAGGATTTCATTAAGCTCAGCAATAAGATGTTGCACCTGCAAATCATAAACCAAGATGAAAAGTGATTCAGTATATATTAAGCTCAATGAATAACTAGTGTTCCGTTAGCCTAAGAAAAGATTGAAGATAAAGGGTGGATATAATAGAAAGATATAGATATATAACTACGTTATTCTTGTACATACCTCTGGAATGAAATCAATGAGACCCTCTGGTATAAGTACAATACCATAATTATATCCAAGTTCTGCACGCTTGCAGATTATATCAGTAATATAATCTGTAACATTCTTCAGTGTCTGCTTGTTGGCAGCAATCTGCAGCAACACAAAACCTTGTCAATAATAGCAAAGGAGATGCTGGGATATTGATACTGGATCATTTATAACAAAATGTTTCAGGGACTCTCCAATGAATACCAATAATTAATGCATTTAACCATATCCAGAAGAAGATTTCCCACGTCTTAATGCATAACCACCTATATAGAACCACCATTAAAGAATTTGCAACTCCCTACTTCTAGATCATATATTCAAGTGTCTGACGAGGCATTTACTTTGGAAGAAGCACCTTTACAAATTAACAAAGCAGGGGAAGGTGAATTCAATAAAGTACGTAGTACTCACAGATAACAGATATCGGATTAGAAAACAATACAGCTTCTTCAGGCAAAAAGGTAAAGCGAGATGAATTAGAAGCTTTGTAAATCATTTTATACCAAACCAATCCAGTATATAAGTCATTTGTCCTAAAAAAAATATGAATCTAACTTTGTAAAAGTTAGACGCCTGAATCATCTATTACTATCATAATACTAAAACACTCATTGTTTAGTGAAACTCGGTAAACTTTATATTCTTGAAGTCATGTTTTTCTTCTCCTTTTAATACCCCTCCACCACCCACTACTCGAGTTGTGCAAATGATTGCAGTACTGTTAAAGCATTTGTCTAGTAATACATATTTCAAAGAATATCCATAACACCTTAAGGATTAAGGTCTAGTTTGATACAAGATAATGGAATAGTCGTTCCCACACTTTCACTCAATTCTCTCAAATAAAGTAGCATTTCAAATAAAAATAAATTAGCATTTCAAATAAAAATAAATTAGCATTTTAAATAAGTGTACTAAACAAGGTAATCGAATGAAAGCATGAGAATAACTAGTCCATTCCCTTATACCAAACTAGCTTAAAAGTATTCAAAGGAAGAAGCCAACATCATAGGGTTTTACCCTTCAGTAAAAGTGAAAGCAAACATCTCATGCAAGAACAAAGAAATTGACATTAGAAATACCTCTTCTCCAATTATTGTAATATTTGGGTGAGTCTGCAAAGCGCATTCTAGTGTTATATGAGAAGCCGCACGGCCCATAAGCCTTACAACTGCACAAACACAAACAGACAATTAGGAGACTGTCTAGAAAGATAATTTAAAATTGTAAAGCATATGTTGAAAGTGTAAAAATACGGGAACTAAAACTAGGAACCATGATGAAATGATTACTGTAAAGCAAATACCAAAAAAATATAAAACAAATTGTGAGACAAGATGCAATAAGATTGGTATGGTAACAGAAAAAAAAAATTATCTTGTTAACAATTTGGAATCTTTGCTAACTCAAAATTGTCAGTTACCCATGTTTTAAACCCTTGGTGTAAGTATGTAGATAAGATTTGAAGCCACGAAGGCTGTTTCTTTCCCAGTATATTCAGTAATTACTTGGTGCATTTAAGAAATACAAGAAAAAAATTCCAACCTGCAGAGTTGAAATTCCTACAAAAAAATATGCATTGAACTTCAAATTCCTTCAGAAATAAGTGTATCCAAAATACACACACACACACATACACACACACACACACACATAACTTCCTATAAAATTCATTTAACTACATCAGCAGGAAGGCATTGACTCCCGGACAAACATGATTTAACGTAGACAACATCACATATCAGCAAGGATACATCTTAATAGAACATATACCATACTATCATTCCACAATTTATTCTTCAAAATTAAAGAAATTGAATATTTATTAGGAGAACTTTGATGGACAGATAAAATGTGTGTAATGACTCCAATATTTTATATTATTTAATTTTCCAAGTTGGTGGTTATATGTTGGATTTTGAGGTTTTTTTGGGGTTTTGTTCAATTTTGTTAATTTGGGCTTCAGGTAATTGGTAAAATTAATATTTAGGACCCGTTTGGCGCGATGTAAAACACTAAAAATTTCTGAAAATCTCTGAAAACTTCTAATAGTTATTCACTTTTTATCTCACTGCACGAATTACGAACCCATAAATTATCTGAAATTATCTCACTTTGTCTTATATTTTGTCACTCCAAACGCCCCCTTATTTTGTCTTACATGCTTGTATATGTATATGTGTATATCAAATCATGTGTTGTGTGATGATCAATCTTCCACGTGGTTTTTCTTCTCCCGTGTGGGTGTCTTCCTTCTTAGCCAAGTTTCTTCACCTGCCAACATCACTTCCATTAGTTATCAGTTCCTTGACTTTTTGATGCGGAAGCCAAAAAAAATAAAATAATTATTATTAGGATTTTATTTTATTAAGATTAGATTTTATATTAGAATTTTACCTTATTTTATTAAAGATATATTTTATTTTAAGCAAGATTTTATTTAGATTTATTTTAAGAATGATTTGTAAGAATATTTGATTTTACTTTATTTTTAGTAATATTAAGGATGTATTAACCTATTTAGAGGCTTAAGATGATTAGGATCAGACACATTGATGAATATGAAAATTTGAGTTATCAAAGCCTTCGTGACTTATTCTCCCTCCCGCTCTTCTTCTTTCTTTCCTCTCTCCTAAACTTCTTCTTCTCTCCCTTTATTTTACTCTCTATCATCCTACATCAACTTTGGTATCAGAGCAAATCGATCCATAACCAACGAAAATCCAGTGTTTATCTCAACTCCTAGTCACCGCACATGCCTTGTACACTCTCAAACTCTTCGAGTGCACTTTCGTACATTCCCAGCGATACTCAGCTTCGGCGAACCCCACCACTGGAATCAACAACTTCCGGCGACCTGACCAGTGCTCCAACAACCTTTGATGAAGCTCCGACGACTTTTTCGGCAACTTCCAGCATGCTCCAGAACACCTTGTGGTTTATTTTTGCAGATTTGAAGTTGTCAATACATTGCCGGCTACTCATTCGAACAATAACCAGATGCAAACCAAAATAGCAGCTCTCACTGAAGCCATTCAGATACTAAACGCAAGGTTAGACACATTGGAGAAATGCTATTGGCCGAGCAATCCTATTCACCTCTTTTCTAACCAAATATTGAATTTAACGTCGAATAAAGATTCAGCTCCTCTATTTGGTGCCTTTACCGATATTCCAAAAGTCATTGATGAACTGAACAGAGGATCTGATGACGACCACTTTGAAGTAAAAAGAGAGCCTAATGATGATCAAACTAAAGAGTTGATTTATAAGTCTAATCCTGACGACTTTATTTTTCAGATGAAGAGGATGATGACCAAATCATGAACAAGCCACTTGATGAAATTATTACTACTATTGAAATCATTTCTCTTGATGATGCGCAAATTTCCAGTGATATTACTGAGGTCCCTTATTGGTACTATCGGTTGAAGAGTATGCCTAAAACCTATGGTATTGCTGTGGATTTTGTTTTTCCTACATCTAAACCTCTTTCACAAGTTAGTCCATTTTTTGTCTTCTTCTAACACCTACAAGTTCTATTTTCTGAATCTTGGTATTTCTATCTCAGGAAAGTTGGTGGAGACACTAGATTTCTACCATTCCTGACATGCGTCCATGAACGTGGGAAACGGTTTGAACATCCGCTTTATTCGTGACCTAGCGATTGAAGGAGTACACAAATTTTTAACTCAACGGAGTCGAGTTTTTCTAAAGGGTGGAGAATGATGCGGAAGTCAAAAAAAAAATATGAAATAATTATTATTAGGATTTTATTTTATTAAGATTAGATTTTATATTAGGATTTAACTTTGTTTTATTAAAGATTTATTTTATTTTAGACAAGATTTTATTTAGATTTATTTTAAGGATTTGTTAAAATATTTGATTTTGCTTTATTTTTAGTAATCGTGAAGATGTATTAGCCTATTTAAAGGCTTAAGATGATTAGGGCTAGACACATTGATGAATATGAAAATTTGAGTTATTGAAACCTCTGTGACTTGTTCTCCCTCCTGCTCTTCTTCTTTCTTCCCTCTCTCCTAAACTTCTTCTTCTATCTCTTTACTTTACTCTCTATTGTCCTACATCACTTTGGGTTCTGGGAAAGTGGTTTTCAAGGAGCAGAGAGCTGGGTGTGTATTGCTGGGTGTTGTGGTGTTCACTGAGGGAAGAAGGTTCCGATTCATAGACTAAGTTTGCATCTTCACCATCACCAATCTCTTCTTCTTCTTTTCTCTTTGAGAAATTTTGAGGTAGGGGTATTGTTGTTGTTGTTGGTGAGTTTTGCATGACTCTCTCCGGCTTTTATTTGAAATGGAAAACTTGATACAGCAAGCATACTGTTGTTGATCAATTGTTAGAAAAATGAGAAATTGATCATTGATAATTGGCATGTTGATACTCATTATGAATGTGGAGGGTTTTGATTACAAAAGAAATTGGATCTTGAAATGATTTTGGTAAGAAAATTGAGTTTTCAGATTGAAAATGATGAATCAGAACAAGATTAAACTGAATGCTGGTGTCCAGATGGCGTCTTAACGGCTATCTGGCGTCTGGACCTAAGAGGCGTCTGGACAACCCATTTTACTGTCCTACATTGTTTTCTTTCCCTGATTCATATTCCTAGACTATTTTGGGATTAAAACAACATGGATTTAAAAACAAACTTTTTCAAATATGGATATTGGATTTTAAAATTTATAATTAAATATTGAATTATTGAAAATTAGTACTCATTTAAATAAATTAAGATAATCTTATAAGTTATGAGATGATGGTAATGAGATGATGTTGATAGTTATTGTGGTAATTATGTGGATGAATTTATATTGATGATGATAGGAATGATGTTAATGTTATGTGTATTGTTGGATTGCGAGATGAATGTTCATGATAGTGGCATGAAAAGACATGTTTATACATATATGTTTCTCGTTGCATAGTGAGCACACGTGGATATCGTGCTCACTTCCTTGCAGGTGTTGTGGCATGTTCTGAGGCGAGTTCTCTGCTGAGCTTAGAGGTTAAGAGATTTGGGTTTCCTTAATTTTTTTGCATTACTTGTTTCGATCAATTATATTTATTTTTTGTACCTCCAGTGTGAGACCATGACGTAGATTGTCTATATTATTCTTTTGGTCCACTTTGAGAGGCAGGTTGTATATATACTTTTAGATACTGTTGATTTTTTGATTGAGTTATATAGGATGGATTGAGCTTAGTATATTTCATTTGGAAGCATTGTGCCCAGCAAATGGCTGAAGTTTGCATAGATATTTTGCTATGATTTATGGTTTGGTTTGAGGTTGTTATTTGGGTTTGATTGGGAGAGGAGGTATGTATTATTACATGTTTGTATGTGTTTTTTATCGCATCCCTAGGGTATGGGATTTGGGGCGTGACAGTGTTAGTTGTATAATTAGCAAATCCCAAGTGATGGATTCTAGAAAAAAGGTTGTTTTAACATTTTGTACAGATTATCAAGAGTTTGATTTTGTGACTGAAATACTGATTTCTCTTAATTAAATTACTGGAAGGAACAAAGTCATGAAATACATATCATAAGCCAATCCAATATGCATTATACCTAGAAAACTTACAGTGATAATATTTTCCTGTTGAATGAAGATCTGTCGTAATATTTCCAATCAATTCTGCATATGTCTGCATACCAGAGATTAGCAATAATATCAATTTAAAAATGTGTCATTCTGTTGTATATAATCATCTAAGCTTCCTGATAAATGATATGCAGGGCATCATCAATAATGACTTACCTAAAGAAAAAGAAATTACAAAATTACATGTATATAATCATCTTGTGTGTCTATGTGTTTATATCCCTCATCCCCACCACCATGTTTGGACTTGATTGTTAGGTTATGTTTACCAAGTATATTGTGCATCCCACACCATTAAGATGTGAATTGTGTGACTTGGAGTTTGGGTTGTTTTTTGAGAAGAAGAAGAAGAAGAAGAGAACCCAAAAAAAAAAAAAAAAAAAAAAGAAGAGGATTTAATATCGAGTAGCCACAAACAGAATTAAGACATTTGAAGAATTAAAAAGAAAATAGAATTTAATTTTGATACATTGACAACATAGATTTTATCTAACACAAATAGGTTTCAAAACACGACACATCAACATAATAATAATAAGGTATTATTATTATTATTATTATTATTATTATTATTATTACTATTTTCTTTTTATAACTAAGGGAGTCCAAGCCAACATGCACGCACCTGAATTAATCTCTGGATCCTAAAGTTAACGATCAGGTAAATCTCCATTGATTCAGAGAAGACTTGAACTACTGACCACTGAGGAGCAAATCTAAGGCTTGACCAGTAATACATCAACATAATTATCGTTTTTCATCTTGTACTAAATTCTTAAATTATGATGTGTCATTTTTTGCAGAGCGCTTCCATAGAAGATTTTACATTAATAGTGCATTAAAATTAAACTCAAAATTTTAATCCAATGCTCAAATAGAGAGAATTACAAACAGAATTGAACCAAAACTCAGCTGAATTATGGTCAATGCTTTGATAAATAAATAAATGATAATCCTGATGGTGTAGAGTACATTATGGTATCAAACGAATTATTTTATAGCGTCCACGAACCATTCATACTGACGATGATGTTATTGAACTCCGAGGTGCAGCGGTTGGTAGCTATGTATATGCACAAATTTGCTAAGCACTCAACATTAAATTCTTCCTTCCTAGCTAAGAAGCTTAAGGCCATAAAGTTATGACTCCAATGCCCGAGTGATGAATTAGCTGAGGAATCTACCAGTGTCTGATAAAGAGTGATTCTTCTCGTTCAGACACCATGAAAAATGGAGAGGGAATATTAAAAAGATACAAAGACTAGAAACACAATTATCATTTTAATACTTTTGAGTTCTAAATGCTAAACAAGAGCATTTGTCTAGCTTCATGTTAGCGATTGTTTGTCTCCAATCCTGTCTCTACACGACATAATGAGTTCAAGAGAATGAACAGATATGAATTAGTAGAAGCAGAGGGAGCAAAACTCTGGCCACATCATTCCTAGCTTGTCTATCTCTCTGGCCAAGAGCAAAACAGTCTTTTATGTGCCATTTCTGGACCTTTTCCATTCAAACGGAAATAGGCTTACCTTTCCTGTTTCAAAATTTTGTCTACATGTCACCATTAATAATGCTACGTAATTATATCAAAATTGAAATTCTACAAGCAATTATCGAATTGCGTCAATGAATATCTGCAAAGATGGTTTCACTTTGAACTTGCAAAGCAAAGCAGTGTCCATAAATGACATGCAGACATAAGAATCCAGAGCATATATTGGAATGGAAACTTTACTTACGTATCTGCAGATTTTTAAAGACAGCAAGAAAATAATGATATATATAACATGTATGTATATAAGAAAATAGACAAAAGCAAAAGCAAAATTAATTACCTTACAGGCAGTATCAAACCCAAAACTTATGGGAACCTCCTTGCATTTCAAGTCACCATCAATGGTTTTTGGACATCCAATAACACGGGTTTTCACATTTTTTAGCGCTAAAATAGTAAGAATAAAATAAAATTACTACAAGATATATACACAAAGAACTATCAATATAATCATCATCTCAAAATGATAAAAAGTGAGCCAAACATTACACATTGCTTCACAGAGAACCGTAGTGTACCTAAAGTTCTCGGCAAGAAGGCAAGCATTTGTGTTTGAGTCATCTCCGCCAATGACAACAAGCCCATCTAAATCAAGCTTCAATGTTGTCTCTTCAGCCTGCTTTAACTGCAAATGAAAAGCCACATCCAAATTCAGTTGCTACATCTCTGAAGCCACAATCCAGATGAAGGCAAATCATGCAAATACTGACTAAATAAAGAACCATAACCATGAAACTAAATGAAGAGGAGAAAATTCACCTGTTCAGGGGTCTCAATCTTGTCCCTTCCACTACATATCATATCAAAGCCACCCTGGTTACAACATCCAAATATGGATCCTACATAAGTAAACAAGCATGCTACAAAACGAAGTCTGCAAGAATATATTTTACATAAACAGCCAACTCAATAATCCAAGTATGTTGTTGGTTGCTAACTTGCTATTAATGAACGCACACCTACATATTCAATGTACACATAACTACCCCAACACCACCAAGAAATTTTTGACTCGGTGTGTTGGGTTTTGTCCACCAAAACATGCAAATAACCAATACAACTGAACGGCAAAAAAGACTGGCACATGCAAGTTATAGTGATTTATGGCAGCATCATTCCATAGTTTGTCGATCCCCAGACATAAGCACTTATTCGAGCAAAAAACACATAGCTGGCAGAAAATTCGCTGCAATTTCTCCACATAAAGCAAGAATTCTTTAAACAATGAACAGAGATTGAAAAGAAATTAGTATTTTTTGCCCCTTACATCAGATCCCCTATTTGGAAGAACTTTTTTGCATTATTTTTAATGGATGTGAATAACATGCAAAATAAAAATATATCAAATTTCAGTGAAAATTTTTGAAATAAAAAAAAAAAATGGCTTCAATCTTACCAAACTAAGGCTTACCTGATTTCTGTAAGGATAGATAAAGTCTCCTGTCAACCCGACATATTTGCACTTCATGATCCCAGCGGGACCACCCTTGAACCCAAACAATTTGCTACCCCACGTCCTGTCCTGTAAATAATCTGCACCCAACCCACCACACAACAGGTCATTCTTCAACAATTGAACAAACCCAAAATCAAAATTAAACACTATGGACATGTTTGCTTTGTTGGATATTGATTTGGATAGGAGTATGAGCGGTGGACCCACAGCACAGGCTAATGCCACCCCATAAAATTTTGTTACTCTTCCCTCGCATAGTTTTGCTAATCTGAACCCATTGTCCACTTACAATTGTCATTTCTCCAACGCAGTACACAATGTATAAATCCAATTCATTTCCAAAATTACTAATTTTGTTTAATAAAATTTTAATTTTTTAAAAATAATTCTAGCAAATATTATTATATTACCATAACTATTCTTAATAATTTCATAATAAAAATATTCCCACTTTTATCTCTAGACGCTATATGACTTTCGCCTCCATTGACTAAAAATACTCAATCTTACCGGTCAACCAAGGCTGATAAGATTTTTTTCCGACTGAGTTCGAAGCTTTCCGGAAAAGACCCGCTTATTGGTTTTAATGGATCTCCTATCCAACGCCACATGCAACGAAACAAACACGCCCTGTGTATGTATCTAACAGAACTCAGGCAGACTAGGAGGGCATTTCTTACCAAAAATTCCAGCAATCACATTGTGTCCACCCGGAGCCTGACCTCCCGAGAGAACAACCCCGATCTTCAAACTATTTTCCGATCCGCCATTTGCTGAACCGCCCGGCACCAGCGTTACTGAAGGCTGTCCGAACAACTTCGGAAACAGTTTTGCAATCTCATCTAAAATAATACAAAATATACACATAAAACGGATTACAAATTTACAAGCGTGTCCAGATATATCGAGGATCATGAGAGAATTGGCGAGTTACAAACCTGGGTTACCGGCGGCGGTAGTGGGTGGACCAGCGACGAGGTCGATCGAGTTCTTGAGGACGGAAGGGAGACGGAGAGTGACTTTGAGACGACTTTCCTGGAGATCACTGTAGTCGGAGGCGAGACGGCCAGGTGTTGCCCTTGATGATGGTTTTCCGGCCGCGGGGGCGTAACCGATGGGTCTGATGAAACCGTTGGCTGTGGTGTAACCGTCGGCGGCGGCAGTTGATCCCATTGTGAGCGAAGATTCTGTGATCGAGAACAGTAATACAGAGAGACTAAGAGAGAGAGAGAGAGAAGGGGGAAAGTAGGTTTGTGCGTATAGTTTCAGCTGGTCTTAAGATTCTGTGATCGAGAACAGTAATACAGAGAGACTGAGAGAGAGAGAGAGAGAGAGAGAGAAGAGAGGGAAAATAAGTTTGTGCGTATAGTTTCAGCTGGTCTTAAGATTCTGTGACCCAGAACGGTAATGCAGAGAGACTGAGAGAGAGAGAGAGAGAGAGGAGGGAAAGTAAGTTTGTGCGTATAGTTTCAGCTGGCCTTCGACGGGGAGTTGGTTGAGAAAAAGGGTAAAAGCGCCATTGTGCTCTCCAAGCGGAAGTTGACCAGCCTAGATTTTCTATTGGCGGGACTATTGCAATGGAACTGATGTTGAAATGGTTCGGTTTGATTCTGACACGGGGAGGCTTACTCGTGGTTATGAAAAAATTTGAACCCAAAATTAAAATTTTCATACGGGGAGGTTTCGAGTGGATTGGGGGTGTGATTGATACACTGTGCACCGGACTATAGTTGAGTTAAAAATTTTGACCATTTAATCTTTTTAAAAGAAATTTAATGGATCTTATTCAATTTATTTTTTTTTTATGCTTATTCCTTTCACTCTTTTATCGATTCCCTCTCTCTTATTCTAAATTTTATTAATATTTAAGATTATTTTTTTAATTATAATTTTTTAATTAATATAAATTTAAATATTTTTTAAAATAAAAATAATAAACTAGCAACTAAAAATAAAATACATATATAGTAAATTTGTCTTTCATTAAACGAGCAACGTATGAGTAAATTTTATTTTATTTTACTTTTTTTTTAGAAAAAAAAATCATATTTTTTGCGTGAATTCTCATATTCAAAAAAAATATTTAAAATTTATAAAAATAAAAAAAAATTAATTTGTTCTACATACTTTTATCAATCTACCAATTAAAGAAGCCACTCTCTCATTGATCTCCCAACCTATTATTTTGATAAATTTTAAATAGATATAAAAATATTAATATAATAGTCAACGTAAAAAATGTAATACTTTTTTACAAAAATAAAATAAAATAAAATAAAAACTGACTTCTATGTGATTCGTTTGATGAAAGACAAAGTTACTATATGTTTTTCTTTATTTTTAGTTACTAGTTTATTATTTTCTTATTATTTAATTTCTTAAAAAATTCAAATTGATATTAATTAAAAATTTATAATTTAGAAAAATAATTTTAAATGTAAACAAAATCTAGAATAAGATAGAGAGAATTGAAGAAAGAAGCAAAAAAAAACAAAAACAATAAAGAAACTAATTTAATGGGAGCCGTTAGATTTCTTTCAAGAAAATCTAACAATTAAAGTTTCTGACTTGATCACAGTCTGGTGCACCAATCATATCCCCGATTCATTTGGAGATCTAAAAAATTTATATAAATTTATAAAAGTTACAATCTCAACATTTGTGCAAATGTAGCAAATTTAAATTTTATAAAGATTTATAAAGTTTTACAGAGTTATAAATGGGACCAGAATCGCTATAATTCTTATTGATGATTTGGATTGAGTTGGTAGCATAATTATATATAAACCAAATAAATTAATTAGTTATTGACTTGAATAATAAGCAAAGGATATGGTTTTGATTTAATGGTTGTCGATTATACTATCTTTACCTCACAATAATAACGTGATAGGATATTATTAGATCCTCTATTGCATAATGGATATACGTGTTTTAGTATTCATTTTCCTACAACATATTGTAAGTCAAAGTACCAATAAGCCGAAGTAGTCTGAGAGACCCACTGGGTTTAGATATTAGTGTTTTGTGTTGTATTAGAGAATGAAAACTGTATCGTATATAATTATCAAAAAAATAAAAGAAAATTGTATCATATATGATGTATTGTCTTGGGTAGGGTTATTTGGATCGAGTGGAGTCCAGTTTTGGAGAGGGTAATCAGACACGAGATAGGCATCTAAAGAAGGGGCACCTGGCAACCATCCAAATTGCCACTCCTTTTTACCACATTTTATGAAGGTATCGCCACTACACTACTCCACGACCACAACTAATTCTGACTTTACTACCTATTATTCCCGTAGTTAAAGACCTACTCATTCTAAACAATAAAGATATGCATATCCGGACAACTATGAATAGAGGAAGTTTTAAAGATAGATGTGAGCACTATTTACTTTACAAATACTCCTCTAAAATTACTTTCAAGTTTTCTCTTTCTCTCGCTATTTATATATACTGGCTAACTTGACCGTTAAAAGACATTCGGCTGAACATCGTCCGACTAGTAGTATTTTGCAGGACTCTAGCAAGGAGTCAAGGAGTTTAGATCAGTATCTCCATCATCAAAATAACTGTTTGACCACGTCATAAACAACCCCACATCTGATCTAACACAATATTGAAGAACTTCATTGGATTTTTGACACTCCAAGTTTGTATATAGATTTTTATTATTTAGCTGACTACCGGAGTTATATGGTAGTATTATTGACATTTTTTTATGTCATATTTAATTTTGCTTTTTGTTATTATGGTTAATTCTGATATTAGGTTATGATTTGTAATAAATGATGTGTTTAGAGTGATAAAAAAGTAAAACAATGTAAGATAACGTAAGATAAATTGTGAATTCATAATTAATGCCGTGAAATAAAAAAATTAATAATGTTTAAAAGTTTTTTGAGATTTCCAGTGAACCAAACAAAATCAAAGTATAATTATATATGACTGGGTCACGTCCCTCGGTTGGGGAATCTGGAGGGAGACACACCCTAGAAGCAACACATAGGTGCTATATATACACAGTCAAAGCAGCGTGCCAAACCAACTCAACCACGCCAAGCGCACAAGGAATTTCTTGACGAGCGCATGGGATCAACCGTGCAGGAGTCGCGCATGCGAAGCCGCCTCTGTCATGCGCTTGCCAAGGCCCATGTGACAATTCCTTGGGTATTAACTACTCTGGTCTATTTTACCCAACCTTCAAATCTAAGCATCACTTAAATTCAATTATGGAATTAATTATAAGTTAAAACTATATAAATAATGATAAAATAAATTAAGTGAAACCCAAGTCGTTACATATATAGCATAATAAAATTAAAAATAATTTTATTTATTTTGTTAGATTAATTAGATAATTTATTATATTTAATAAATTAAATAAATAATTAGATGACCTATTCCATTGGAGGGTTGACTGTATTAAAAAAAACAAAAAACAAATTTTATCTTAAAAAAGAAATTGCACTCTCTTTACTTTTATTTTATGAGATAATAAATCAAGAACAAATAATTAGACGATAAAAAATATTATTACGCTAAATGATTAATTTAATTTATTATATTAGAATATTAGGTAATTTATTTTATTTTATAAATTAGACAATTAATTAAATAACATATTTGTATTAGATAAATAAGATAACCATGATAAAGAACCCCCAGTGGCTGCGTGAATGAAGAATTGCATTACGACTTTTATTTTATTAGATTATAATAAATCAAATCCTTATAATTGAATAATAATAAAAATAATATATTCCGCACGGATGAACTATTTATATAAATATATGATTTTTAGTGACAACTAATGCTTGTTTTTTAAGTTTTTAAATTATACTATTAAACACAATTCTATTAATTTTTTTTCTGAAATTAGTTTCTAAATATATTAATTAAATAGTTTTAAAATATATATATTCTCTCAATCCTTAAGCTAAGGGCGGTTCGGAGCTCCATAATTCTCTATAGAACTCTAGAAAAACTTTGTAAAATTTTAATTTTTGCAAACTTCATCAACTTCGAAAAAATGTATATCGATCATTAAAAAATCTAACAAAATTAGCAACTAAGTTGGTGAAAAAATAATAATAATAATAATACACTTTGCTCATTATTTAAAGTAGCATCATTCACGGACGTATATCAAAAAGTATTCAAACGGTAATATATGTTGAAACTAATCTAATATTAAATGGTTGAAAACTTCCAAAAGTTAGTCATTGCCCAAAGTCATAGTTTGTTCACGCAGTTCAGAGAATCAAACGATACCGTTCCATTTTTCTACCTATCCATGTTTCACCTGTTTTCTCCCCCTTTTATGGTTAAAAATTGTAGAGGCAAAAAAGTAACGTTGAACTTTAATTGAGAACATTGTTGATAGAAAATAAATTAAGGATGCGTGGCGAGCTCCTGAGCACAATAGGACAAGACATGTAGCGCTTCTCCGAACACGTTATAAGCGTGCTCGACACTGGTCTAATGATCAAAAAATTACTGTAGTTAGCCCCCACCGCTTACTAATATAATCTTAACTATAAATATAAATTGACAATAAATGAACTGAATTTATTGTTTTAAAGTTAATCTAGTTAATTTGTTTCATTATAAGTGGTAGACAGATTTAACGTTTGAATAGTCCTTAAGACCGTATCATGTCTATTCAGACGCCTATTTCGCCCATGTGTATATCCTGTCTATTCAGACGTCCATTTCGCCCATGCGTATTTAATGTAAAGTGAACAGTGTTAAATGAAAAGTGAAAAACATTTAAGAGAAAGTAAGAACACTGAGCGCTTTATAGAATACATACGACATACAAAATGATTACATTTTCATTATTTACATATTTATTTATTTATTCTATCATATTATAAATATAACATTTAACCCAAAAATTCAAGTACGCTTATTATTGTTAACATAATACTTCACTTTTTACTTACATTTTACAATTCTCTTAATCTTTTACTAACTTTATTATCGGAGAGTTTTTTGATTAGAGATTGTCTCTCCGACCTTGACTTCTGTTTTTTTTGTACTCGATAAATTCAGGTTGGGATTTTCGATTGATGTGGCAAATAGTTCTGATAATGATTTCTTATTGCTAAACAAACATGAGTTAGAGAAGTAAATAATTTTTAAAAGCATAATATTTTTCTTCTCCTGGAAGACCTTGGTATTTTAAAAAGATGGTGAATCATGCCACTTCACCACATGAATATGTCACTTTAGGTCGGTAATAATGGTTCATGATATCATTGAACACAAATCATTTTGTCGACTAATGAATGGTATCCTCCTACTTGAGGTGACCTTGATTTTATTTAATACTAAGAATTGACATGCACTAAGTATGTATTTTTAATTAATTATTTTTTATTTTATTTAAAATAAAAATTAAAAAATTCTTCAATAATTGTAATAATTAAAGACACTTAAGCAAACATGGATGTGCATATTATGTATGTGATTTTTATAGAAAAAATATATATATATATTTTATATTTTGATATAACTATCAAACAAAATTAGAATTAAAAAATAATGAAAATCTTGTGAAATATTAGATGGTGAGATATAAATGGAATTTAAGTAAATAATTTATAATTAAGAGGTATTTAGAAAAGATAAAAATATATATAAAAGCAATGGGTAATTAAAACAGTATTTAAGGAATATTAGAAAATGTAAAATTAAATTACTTAATTAAATGGTTGTTACTTAATAAATCTTTCAATTTCTATGAAAATTATTAGTAGTTGCTAGAATTTGAAAAATATTAATGGAAGAAGGTAAAAAATTTTATTTTTTTTAAAAAATATTAGTAGTTGTTAGAAGTTGAAAAGTATTAACAGGAGAAAGGAAAAATAAAATTTACTTAATTTAAAATTTTATTAAATTTAAAATTTCACTAAATACAGCTCCTCTTTCACCAGCCATCGCTCCTTTCTCTTCTTGTATAATGAAATTGATAATTCTAAATATCTCTCCTCCCTCTGCCTGTATAATAGTATCGAAAAATATTAGTATAACATTTTAATGGTCACTTTCATTCCACTTAAAATAATATTTCTTTCCCGTAGTGCTATCTTTCAGCCTTAGATTTATTTATTATTTTTATCTTTATTTTTTTTAAGTACTAGCAACATATTAAATATTGGGGCGGCACAGAGAAATAAACTCAACCTTGGACATAGTCGGGCTGTGGGGCAAAGTCCGCATAGGCTTGGGGTTTGTCGGTGAAAGAATCATGAATAACGGGCATATTTGGTGATATAAAAGTTACTAAAAGTCATTAATTTTAATTATTTTTTTATTTCTTTAATCAAATTTTTTTCACGTCATATCTTTCAATTTTATACATCTTTCAATTTTATTATATATTTTGTATTTTTTTTGTCAACCAAACATGCCCAACATTATGATGCAGTATTCAGAGTTGTAAAATTAATAGAAATTTATAGGAATTTTAGTTTCAAAATTCGCATAATGAATACAAAATTTAAATTTGTAGAGTTTTGTAATGATTTGTAGCAAAATCAAACACACCCAATATCTGAGATTAATTTTTCATATGAAATTATTTGTTGATATTTAATTAATGAGATGTAAAGTATTACAAAAAAAATGTAATTTATAAGAAATTTAATAAATAATAATTTTAAACATTTAAATTTTGACAAAAAACTAATCCAAGCACGGATATGAGGTGTTGTATATTCTCTAGATGGAGATAAGTAGTCTGTTCCCAACTTTATACTTGGACCACTTTTGCGCAAACAAATATCAAATAAGGCACGCCGCACGAATAAGTGATCCAATCTCCCCTCCTTAACACCCCAATCAAAGATGGCCTGTGAGGCATAAATCTTTCCGACATGTTAAAGAATTAAAAAAAAAAAAGTGTAAAAATTATAATTATGCAAACTTTACATAAAAAAATGAGATTTTAATAACGTTTTCAATTACAAATTCTATTACAACATTTACGGTCAAAATTTTTGGAATAGACTAGTTTTGATTTCAATTATTACATTGTTTTTTATTGGTTGAGGAGGTGTTTGGAGCTCTAAAAAACAATAAAAAGTATGATTTAGGTGATTTTTTTTGATATTTAGATCTCAATCATTAAATCAAGTTTTTCAGAGATGAATAATTCCGTTCGAACGAATTTTCGTCTACTCAAACTGATTTCGGCAAATTTTTTTTACTTTAAATCCATTTGAATAGATTTTTTATCCGTTCCAATAGATTTATATGTCAGAACTATTTGTAAGTTGTAGAAAAATTTTTGAAATTTGTAGAAATGTTATTGGGGTTCGTAAAAATTTTATTAAGATTCGTAAAAATTTGTTGGAATATATAAATTTATAAAAATTTCATGAATAATAGGAGAATAAAATGTGTCATAAATTTGTAGAAATTTTCAGACTTTTTAGAAATTTTTAGTGCTTATAGCACCAAACAGGTCCTTAGTATCAAGTCTTTTAATAATTAATTAAAATACGTAACTTTGAAGGTATAATAACCTAATTTTGTTTGCAAGAAAAATGGCAAGAAATAATCTGAGTTTTTCTTACTCCTTTAATCTCTATACTATTCCGACTTTTATTATACACGTACATTAGTACATGCGCTGTATGTGTATATTAATGTATAATATATATTTTATCAGAAAATAAGATTACATAATAAAAAGAAAAAAATCAAAATCAAAATAAAAGAATGAGAAGCTTGCCATTCATGTACGACTTCCACCAAGCCTAAAAGTAAGAGGAAATTCCGTCCCTTCGGGGGTGGCCGAGTAGAAGTCGGGCTCGCCTTAGAGCTTGGGCCTCTCGAGGTTCCGGGTTCGACTCCCCCACGGGGGTGGGTTACCGCTGTAATGGCGGGTGCTAATGGCCTCCTCTCGATCGTGCCGGTCAGCCAGGGCTTGCCTAGGCTGGTTAACTCTCCAGGGGCTTTTGCCGGCTAGGGTCCTGGAGCATGCTTCGCCCTGTGCGCACCCCAGTACGGGGTAGCGACTGCGGATTTTCACGTACCAGAAGAGGAAATTCCAACATACATTGTCTAATAAATAACCAAAACAAAAATAATCTAAAATATAATAAATGAATTTCAACCATTTTACTTTTCATGATGTATGCTACGTTTGAAAAATCTTCTACTTAATTTCCGTACCATAAGAAAATGCATATTAAACAACTATAAATTACTTTCAAACCAAATGTAAACTGGTCAAAAAAGAGCTGACATGACAAACTTAATTGTGAAAGGTAATATTTTTAACCACCAATTTGTTTTCTTCTTTTCTGGTCAAAAGTATAATTTTCAACAATCGGCCTTTTTAGTTGTCAAATGTATGACTTTCCACCAACAAAGGTTGGGCATTAAATATTATTTTTTTATGAGTAAAATATATTATTAAAAGTTTTACTTTCTTTGACCGAATATTTTCGGTTGTCAAATGCTTGACCTTCTAGAACCAATTATTTGCCATTGTTGCCATCAAATATTTTGGTTGCCAAACTTGATTTTGTTTATTTATTTATTTATTTATAGGGTGAGTTTTGAGTGAGATAAATTGATATAAAGGACGCGGGGGCAGCAGTAACGTAATTACTGCTACCGCAGTAGTAGTTAAAACGGCCACGGTTTGGGTGAAATGGCGCCGTTCAACTCAGGAAAAAAATTAAAGAAGCGGGGGCCAACGCAAAAAAAAAAAAAAAAAGAAAAAATCTGAGACCGTAGGGAGTAAAAAAAAAAGACGAAGAAGAAATGAACAGTGGGTTCGATGATTAAAAAATTAATTTTTTTTATAAAAAATCACTAATTTAGTAAAAATTATTTTTTATTTATTTAATAAAATTAGATTTAGATTGAGTTTGAAAAGAAAAAAAATTAACTTTTTATTTTTATAATTAGTTACTACCTAACCGTTAAAAAACTACTTTTATGTATTTAAAAAGGAAAAAAGTTGAGGTAATATTTGATTTATTTTTATATTTTTTTGTTTTCTCTTTTTATTTTCTATTTTTTATTTTATCTGTTTTATGTTTTGAAAATCTCAAACTATAAAAAAAAAACAGAAAACACATTTAGTTTAACATTTTTTGTTTTTCGTATTTTGAGATTCTCTTTATTTTACGTTAAAAAAGTTCAAAATGACTTTTTGTTATTTTTCATTTTGTGTGTAAATTTATTATTTATTTTCTAAAATAAATTTTAAAAATACAAGTAACCAAATATATTTTAAGCTGTTTTTCTTATTTTAAAAAACACAAAATGAAAAATAAATTCAAAAATTTTAAATTTAAACATTGAAGAATAAAAATGTCAAATTAACAAAAAATAAAAACTAACTACTAAAAAGTTATGTTCAAAAATTTAAACATTGAAGAGTAAAAATGTTAAATTAATAAAAAAATAAAAACTAACTTCTAAAAAGCTAAGTGTAATTTAGTATACCTGCTTTGAGTTCATTTTTCATTTTGTATTTTTTAAAATAAGTAAAACAGTTTAAAGCATATTTAGTTATTTTCGTTTTCAAATTTTGTTTTAGAAAATAGAAAATAAATTTATACATAAAATGAAAAATAACAAAAAGTAATTTTGAGCGTTTTTAACGCAAAATAAGAAAAATCTTAAAATACGAAAAACAAAAAATGTTAAATTAAATTAACAAAAAATGTATTTTTTGTTAAAATTTTTGTTAAGTTTTTAAAAAACTAAAAAGTTAAGTTCAAAATTTTAAACATTGAAAAGTAAAAATATTAAATTAACAAAAAATAAAAACTAATTACTAAAAAGTTAGGTGCGATTTGGTATATCTACGATTTGGTAGAGTGCCAAAAAAAAGAAACGTTAAAAAAATAATTTTTTACTAAATTAGTGATTTTTTATAAAAAAAATTAATTTTTTAATCATCGAACCCACTGTTCGTTTCTTCTTCTTTTTTTTTTTTTTGCTCCCTACTGTCTCAGATTTTTTCTTTTTTTTTTTTTTGCGCTGGCCCCCGCTTCTTTAATTTTTTTCCTGAGTTGAACGACGCCGTCTCGTCCAAAACGCGGCCATTTTAACTACTGCTACGGTAGCAGCAATTACGCTACTGCTGCCCCCGCATCCTGAGATAAATTAAGAGTTCGTAATGTGTACAGTAAAAAAAGTTAATGTGATATAAAGTTAATAGAGATTTATAGAATTTTTTGGAGTTTGTTTGCAAACTAAACTCACCCTAAACACTCTATACACTATTTTCATATTAGTAACATGATGGAACATAAATTATATAGTGTATAGTTAGCATATTTTTATGATTACTCATTTCTTTACAGATGTTGGGGTTGTTTGGAGTAAGAAAAAGTGAGATAAATTGAGATAAACTGTGATTTTGAGAGAGTTCGTAATGCGTGCAGTGAGAGAAAAAGTTGATGTGATATAAAGTTAACAGAGATTTATAGAATTTTTTGAAAAAATTCAGCAAACTAAACGACCCCGTTATTGTAAATTCTAATATAACAAGGCATGATAAGAAGGCCAAGTCACCTGATTACTAGACATAACCTATTTAAAATTTTTGTTTTGTTTATTTTACTGTGTTTTAAGAGACCGTGGCCGCGTTTGATACAACAAAAATTGATGAAAATTTCTAAAAATTTTTGAAAATTTTTTAAAATTCTTATAAAATTTTATACATTCCCGTCTTCTTAAAATTAAAAAAATGTTCAATATCTTTCAAAAAAAAAATCGATAACTAAAATTCGGTTAATTAAATAGCAAAAATTTTTTCTTCATTAGACTCTCATACTACCAAATGACACTCACTTTAACTATTTTTTGTGACATTTTTAAACCGTTCCGACAGAATCGCGCGGTCAACTTTCGCCTTAACGGTTTCTACAATCCGTTTGGATATATTGTAATGTGAATAAGTCAAAACTGCCTAAAATTTTGAATCCGTCCAAACGAAAATTTAGTCCGTCAGAATAAAATCTTACTATTTATCTCTAAAAAACGTAATTTAAAAAATATAAAAAATTTCTCCAAATCACGTTTTATTTGATTTCATCTCATTTTTTGGTGCCTCGAATGCAACCTGTGTACCTCTTGCGTGAAGATTTTGTAGATATTGTATATACTGTTATCGATAGAGTTGCGTAGGCTGAGGAGTTTTATTATTATTATTTTAGAACAACTTACTTTGCATTAAGTTAAGGTTTTTTTTTGTATGTTATTCTGGGACCATGCGTCCAGTGTTGCCTTAATTGATTGTATGATATTGACTAAGGACAAGAATTAGATGTTTGACCATTATTTATACGTGATTAATCCCCGTCGCGATTTTCGATGAACAGGGGGTGTGACAAAGCCAACCATAATCACCGATGGGGAATACGGGAAAGCATCAATCGCAGGGTGTAATTAAGGATGTAGTTGGCAGAGTGCTGATAGAGAAAGTAATAGAAGTGACAAGTATAATTAGCCCTTGAAACGTTGGCACGTGCCAACATGGCCCGAGAAAGGCTGCATCGTATTAATGGGTTGTTAACTCTTAAAAAAAAAATTATTTAAGACTACGTAGTAACAATAGTAAATGCAATATTACTAATTATTTTTAAAATTTTCGAATAATTCTCAAATTCAAGTTAAAATTTTGAACTATTTTTAAAAATTGTATAAGAAAACATAAAATTTTAATGAGATGTAATATATTTTAAATTTCTTGCTTACAATTAAGAAAATCCCTTTGAAAATTCATAAGATAATTTGGAGTGCATTTTATATTTCTTATATTATGGGTGAGTTTGAAGTGATAAAAAGTAAGATAAAATGAGATAAAATGTGGTTTGAAAAAATTTTTCGCGTTTGATACACAAATTTAAAACCGTATTTTTTTTAGATGAATCATAAGATTCCCATGCTGACTGATTGGATTTCCGTTTTAATGGATTCAAAATTTTGAATAGTCATGTCTTCTTTGCACTACAGTCCGTCCAAACGATTATTGTAGAAACTGTTTAGACAGAAGTTAGCCACACAAATCCGTCAAAATAGTTTCTACAATTTGTTGAACGGTTTCTACGATTCCGCAAAAAAAGTTAAAGTGAGTGTCATTCGGTAGTTTGAGAGTTTATGGTGAGAATGGTGAAAAAAATTTTACTATTTGATTAACCAAATTCTAATTATTGAATTTTTTTTTAAAGATATTGAATCTTTTTTAAATTTTGAAAAGACATGAATACGTAAGAATATAAAGAGATTTTCAAATTTTTTTACCAAAATTTGATGCGGGAAACTCACTCATGTGTAAGTGTGAATAGCCTTACATATCAAGAAAAAATTGGAGTACAGAGAAAATAATGATGGCGCGCTAATTCTTTTAAAAATATTTTAATTATATGTTTTATAAGAAAGATTTGACATTAAAATCAAATGAGGTGTAATTAATTGCTACCAGACTTAAAAAAGAAGTAAAGAGTTAAAGATTGAGATTTTTAATTTTTCCCAATCATTACCTCAACTTTGAATTTAGCTAATTTATTATTTTGACATATTAATTTAATACTTTTTTTATGAATGATTATTTATGAATTATTCTTGAATTTGATTATTAAATTGTAAATTTTCAAAATTTTCCTCGATTGTTTCCCAGATTAGGAATTTTAAATCTATGTCAAATAATTTCTGAATTTGTTTGCTTTTGAGTTGAGCATTTAAGGGTGTGTTTGGAATGACAAAAAGTAAGATAAAATGAAATAAAGTAAGATGAGTTGTGGGTTCGTAATTCGTACAGTGAGATAAAAAGTTAATAACTTTTAAAAATTTTTTGCCACTCTAAAGGGAACCTAAATAGTAGATTTAGGGCGTGTTTGGAGTCCCAAAAAATAAAAAAAAAACTAAAAGATAGGATTGATGTGATGTAAAAATAATAGATGGCAAAATTTGATTGAAGAGATTTAAAAACTTTT
Organism: Vitellaria paradoxa; assembly: GCA_019916065.1. NCBI lineage: Eukaryota > Viridiplantae > Streptophyta > Magnoliopsida > Ericales > Sapotaceae > Vitellaria > Vitellaria paradoxa. The sequence continues at coordinate 21,358,256 of CM034234.1, read as the reverse complement.
AAAGTTTTTTGATTCTTTTGGGGTTCCAAACGAACCCTTAATATTTGCCAAATAATTTCCAAATTCTGAACTTGTTTACTTTGGATTGGGCTTTGAAATCTCGAATTTGTTTACTTTCGGCAACTCGGAATGTTTTTATACTTTGGTTGGGCTGAACTTAAACATTGGGTCCAAAAAAGATGAGACAGAGTCTGAACAAACCCCTGAGCGCCAAACTAAGCGATCGGACAGGCGGCGACGCCGCGGCACATTGCTTCAAACCAAAGCTCACGTGAGTCATCTCATTCCATTGAACTTAAGGTGCCTCTTGGTCCAAATCTAGGCTTTATATGACACCCGCAGTTTACTCAACTCTTCTTCCAATTCAGGGGCAAGCATCAACACTTCTTCAGATATGCCACTTTAGAGCCATTTCTCATGTTCTTATTCACTCATTTTGATCAAGTAAATGTACCGTATTAATCTACTTGTGAAGTAGAGTGCATTATCCAATCAGAGATTGGGTTGCATATTAATTTAGCTCTCAAAATTGTCAATATATATATATATATATATATATATTTGTCTAACATAATTTAATAACATCTTGATTTTTTTTAATTAAAAAAATAAGGTACGGTAAAATCTCTTTATATTAATAGACATGTGACCATCTAAATTCTCTTAATTTAACGAGATATTATTTTATCGATAAATTAATAATTATTCATTTACAAAGATATTTTTAGTTTTATTATTATTATTATTTTTTTTTGGGTGTGGTAGTACATATATTAAACTTATTCATTTATCAAGGTTTGATGAATTTAATTTATTTTAGCAATTGACCAAGTTAAGATTCACAAAAATTATAAAATGACACGACTACTAGGAATGTCAATAGGATGGGTATGACATTTCCCGTCTCCGTCCCCCTTCAATAATACTTTTACCTGCCCCCGTCCCCATCCCTGCTTTGGAGAAAAAAAATTTCTTCATACCCATCCCCGCGAGGTAATAAATTTTCCGTCCCCATCCCCATTTACCCGCCAGGTGTACTAATTATTATAAATTACATATTATATGTATAAAATAAATATTAAAAATTATTATAAATATTAAATATATTAAATAAAAACTATATATATATATATATATATATTAATAAATAAATATTTAAGCGGGGATGGGTACGATGCGGGAGAACTATCGTACCCGTCTCCGTAGCTATTCGAGTAACATCTTAAATCTCTATACCTGTCCCCATCTCCACTATTAATGTCCCCATATTCTCCTTGAACGAGGCTGATGAAGCGAGTATCCATCGAGATATGGATATATTTGACATTCCTAACTAGTACAGAGGTTTCAAGTGTAAATGAGATTATTAATACAACATAATGGGGTATTCTCAAAATAAAATTGGAGTTTATGACGGTACACAACCTTCGAGACCGATGTTACGCGAAAAAGCACTCAAAGTATCAATGACAATCCAAAATTTCTTGTTGTGATACTTTTGGCGCATTGCAAACAATTAAAGATCAAATTCAACTAGATTTGAAAATTCAATAGAATACAAGCTACTCTTTATTCATATTTTAGAAAATTTGTTTTAACTAATTATTAATTTATAAAATATTTGAAATATATTGTCTTATAATTTTATAAAGATTATTAATTTAACATGTTGGACCCCAATTTTATTATCTAAAAGAAATTATTAATTTATCGATTATTGATTTAAAAAAGTTCTACTATATAAAAATATATATTTATGTTTCCTCCTTCGTTATGATCAAATTCATAACTTAAGACTCCGTTTGAAAATTATAGGAGCTTTATAACTTTTGGCTAATTGACTTTTTTTTTTTAAATTCATAAAAATTGCCATCTTACTTTTTAAATTTTTTTTAAACCATAAAGAGTCAAATATGTTAAATCAAGTTTTGCTTTTTAGACGCCCCAAAAATAAAAATAAAAAAATAAAAAACCACTACCAACTATAAAAAAAAAATTGATTATTTATTTATTTATATTATTGTTATTATTTGTCTTTTCCAAACCAAGCCTAAATGTAATGATAGAGAGCCTAAATGTAATAATACAGAGGAAATCAACAACGATAATAATAGTTCTTTTCGATTGGGCTCAACGGATGCGGGCCTAATTTGAAAGGGCTCCGCTTAATTGATGAAAGGCAAAAAGGGGCAGCCTTTCAGGTTCCCAAAAACCCTCGCTGCCATTGTTGCAGGATAGAAGCTCTGCTGCTGGCGGTGAGCCGAGGTCAGCTCTCTCTCTCTCTCTCTCCCCTTTATCCCATCTATTGTTTTAGTTGCTCAGTTCTGAAGTACATATACACTTAAATGTTTGATATGCGTCTGGTTTTGGCTTACGCATCCCTGTTGGGCTTTGAAATGGGTGTCGATGACAAACAGTAGAATCTCATTATTTTGATGGGATGGAGGTTAGAAAACAAATGGGTCTTTGGTTGTTTGTATGTAACTCCAATTTTTCTATGGGTTTGATATCAGGCAATTTCTTGTACATATGGTTTTGATTTAAATTATTCTGTTTAGCTAATTATAACTGGAGTAAAACCAATTTCTTCTTCTTCTTCTTCCGAATTTTTAATTCGATCCAGTATACATTTCTCGTAGTTTTTGTAAAATTTCCACTGTCGTTCTTCAATTTCATGGATGTTAGTTTGATTAGTGCACTTTGAGCAAAATAGACAGATGTTCTCCGACTTGTGTAAACTATGTGTAGCTCTGAGACTGGATTCAAGGCTTAATTATATGCATGTAGTTTCCTCGAACTTCTGTAGCGTATTGAGTAAGATTTGCTTTGTAACCTTTCTTGTCCCTGTAAATAGCTTTTGCATTTGCCACCTTTGTCTGTTTATGCATGTACTGGGTGCAAAAAAAACCACACCTGCACCAACAATTGTGGCACCAGATTTAGGTTCCCGCTGGGCTGCCTAGGCTGGCTTCAAATGGAGGGGGGAAAGTCTCCTATTCTGGCTATTTGTTTGGTCATGTGCAGTGGGAAGAAAAACATTTCAGCCAAGTCCACCCACTTGGGTGGATCTCCAGCATCTGTTTAGTTGGGCAGATTGGGACAGAATGCCTTTGGTCCATATCCACAATTTGGTTCTTTTGTCTATTGGTGGATCTAGAATTGAATTGAAATTCCAATTCAATTCTACTCAATTCAACAGAAGTCTTAGTCCCAGATTGGTTGGAGTCGGCTACATGAATTCTCTTCCTCCATTCATTTTTGTCATAGGTTATGTTTTTTGAAGTTTTATGAAATTAGGTTTTTCTTCACGATTTCAGTACATGTAATTTTAGGTCTACATTTTGTCTTCTTTACCCTTTCTACTCTTTTGTCAAGTTCAGTATACTGTATCCAATATTGCTTCGTTATATTCAGCTTCAATCTGACTTCTTTTATTTAAACTAAAGGTCAAAATTGTGTTTGTAATTACAACTGCAGTATATTGTTGATGCTGTTGTGAGTGTTCAATACAAAATGAAGTGAAAGCTGTGTCTTGTCTTTCTAAGTTTGTTTCCTGTTATCAAACATCTATTAGTTTAATTACCATCATTTGTTTTTTGCATTAAGTATCCACTATCATCTGTTATCTGCATCTATCTTGAGTACATTGACTTAGACATGAATGGTATAAAACAATTTGAATATTTCCTTAGGTATTTAAAATTTTCACTGTGGAGTTGAAATAGCTTTTTAGCAGAAGTTGTTTTGAAAATTGATTATTTTGCTTTTATTACTCTCGAAGAATTAATGGAAGTTCTAGGTTTAGACTTCAGGGTAAACTTTGAACATGTGGATTCCCACCCCTCTTCTCGTGTTCTCTCAGCTGTTTACTTTTTTTTCAACAACTAGATGTTTTCCATCTGTATATTACAATCCCTTTCAAAGTATTCCCCCATGTTCCCTGCCTACTTTGTGACATAATTAAACATAGATGACTGCTTAACCTATACTTATGAAAATTTTATATTAGTTGAATTTACTGCCAGTGTTGATTTATTTCAAGTTAAAAAATCTGTTCAGCTTCTTGCCCACACGGGGGTAGATCAGTGTAAGACTCCTACCAATTGAAGCAGAAATCACCTTTTTGATCCCCTCATTATTACCTGGCTTTTGGTTTTGGTGTGGTGGGCCGGGAGCTTTAGGGGACACCTCTATTAGTAGTATAAAAAAAATAAAAATAAAAAGACTGTTGAACTTCTTGAGCATAGAGAAGGAAGCAAAATAGCTTTAGATGATACAATTTCAAGATTCATGCGTTGCAGCTATTTATGCACCAATATATTTCTGTCTAGAAAACTATCTTCTCATATAAATTATGAATACTGACATATTTTTCTGGAGCATGAAGGGTTATTTTGGCGGTTCTCATCTGCTGACTAACGAGAAGAAATGAATGCATTCAAGGCTTACAAAGCATGTGTTCCTATTGCATGGAGCCCCAATTTATACATAACATTGGTGAGGGGTATTCCTGGAACCAGGAGGCTTCATAGGCGTACATTAGAGGCATTGCGACTTCGCAAGTGCAATCGAACTGTCATGAGATGGAACACTCCTACTGTTAGAGGAATGCTTCAACAGGTTGCCGAAAAGCTTGCAGAAAATTCACACTTTTTGATGCATAATTCTCTGATTTTGGTTACTAAGAGTTGTTTCCTGATTCGCATTTAGGTTAAGAGATTAGTTGTGATTGAGACTGAGGAGATGTATAAAGCCCGGAAGCAAAAGGAGGCAAACCATCGAGCTCTACGCCCTCCACTGCTTGTGGGTCACTCCCCTCCCCCTGCAAGTGATTCTTCTCAGTGATTTCTGCTGAGGTTTGTTTCTACTTCTTCAATACAGGCTGTTAAAATGGACAGTTGCCAGTGTTAAAGGTTTAAGAAAAATGTCTAGTACAGTGAAGTGGTATCAAGTACTATAGCTTGTCATAAGCATTGTGTTAATTGAAGTATGTTTATGATCGTGGGAGTACTAATATCAGCTATTTCACCACAAAAAAATGGAACGAACTGCAACACATCCTGATTTTGTCATCTATATACCTATATTAAGATGTGAGTGATGACCCTCGCATCACCACGTGGCACTTTTTTTTTTTTTAAAGATTGACACACATCTCATTTTTTTTGGGTTTTTTTTTTTATTTTTAATTCTTTTGGGAAAGTCTTTAGTGAATTGTGGGGAGTAATTGATTCATTTCTTAAACGAATTACTTGATGTATACATTTTTCGTTGGCAAGTTAAAAGTTTTTTTAGTGTTCGAGTTAAATGTTGGGTTATTGACTTGGCTTAATATAGTCTAACACTTAATATAGTCTAACAACAATAATTTTGAACACATAATTTTAAATTTTTTACTACCTACTCAAAATTTTTATGGACTTTAATTATTGACACGTATTGTCTCTTTTTTTTTTTGGTGCTGAGTCTTCTTTTTCCTCGTTGACACGTGTCACTAATTTTCCATGGTACTGTTGTATTTTTATGGTTTGTTGAGGATATGACCATAATTTAATGTTTAATTTCACTTATAAGTTAGACTTTGAATTTGTGATAGTTCGTTGCATATGTTACGTATAATCATTTTTTTTATCTATCATAGACTTGGATATATTACAAATACCTACGGCGAGGCACAGGGATCTAGCTAGTCCAATTGAAACCTAAGTTTGAAGGATCATCTAACAAGATTTTTGTTTTTTTTCTCTCTTTTCCAAACATGACTTCTGTTGGTTTCTTCAGTCCATGATAGATGGAGTATGGTTGATTGCTTGGTTTATGAAAATTTTGGCGCCTTTTCGTTTGTTATTTGTAAGTAAAAAGATCTAAGAAGCATGGGCACATATACGGCTGGAATATGGCCAAAAAAATGTAAACTTTTTATAGTTTTATTAGCTATAACATAAAATCCAACAAGACATAATTTAAGAAATAATACATATGTATAACATTACATAACAAAATATGATATGAAAGAAGTGTATATGAATTGTAAGTTTAGTTCTGGGCACATGTTTTACCATTTATGCGTGTAGTTCCATGTAAGTTCCATCTCAGGTAACACTTTCCAATTTATTTATTTTCTTTTTCCCTTGTATCAAGATTTCAGATCTCTGGTCCTCGGCATTGTTGCTTATGGAGCTGATGCAGATCATGCAGTATGGTGGCCTAAGAGGATTTGGATGCTTTTCTCAAACTAGAGGAAGATGCATGCTATTGTTATTCATGCCCATGATTCCAATATTGTTCTGGTTGTAAAATTTGGCAGGTAATGCACAATATGAAGGGATAAATCCCCTTCTAAGTATATAGATTTATATATATATATATATATAGACATCTTTCAGTTTTGGGAGCTCTGGTACTAACAAATTAGTTGATTTCATGTTCTCATATATATTTGACATGGGTTATGAATGTTTGAGCAAGAGCCAGGTCATGTCATCTTGATTCTTGATATGCTCTTTTGTGGAGCACCCTCATTGATTTGACTCAATCGTTGAGGTACACTATTTGGAACTGGCTTGGGACCTGAAAATTGGGGGAGTTGTTGTCAGCTTGACGGCAACTCAATTTGGTTCATTGAATTAAAATTCTACTATTCGAAGATATTCATAAATTTTTAATTTGAAAAAAGATGCGAATTTGTTTAAACCGTTTAGATCTAGTTGTCAATGGGATTTAATGTTTGGTTTGGATAAATTTGATGTTTGGTTTTAAAATTCTAGGGATTTAATGTTTGGTTTGGATAAATTGCTATTTCAGTGAATGAATTTTAGATTAAACAAATATAAAGAATTAAAGCCCATCCCCCCCCCCCCCAATGATTTTAAAGAATTACTTAATGTATTATTATGTATTACGTGACTTGCCCCTAAAAAAAAGAAAAAAATGATTATGTAATTAATACCTTGGGGATGAGATGACACATCTCTTATTTATTTTTGAATTTGTTTCCTATCAAAATTTAAAGTCTCAAAAGGTCTAAAATTATTTATGGTAAACTATATCTTTTTGTCCACTTTATATTTTACTAATCAAACCAAAAAAAAAAAAAATTTCACATAAAAAATTAATTTTATATTATATGTAACCTCATATATTCTCTGATAATATTACTTATACTTCATTTAATTTCTCTAATAAAATATAGCTTAAGAGTATGTAGTAGAAGAAGGAAAGCACGGGGGAAAAGATAGGAATGTAAGACAAAATATAATACATATATTGTTTTTTAAAAATAATTAAAAAATGAATAGATATTTTTTAAAGAAATTAATTTTTGGTTTGATTAATCTTAAAAATAAATATATATGAATAACTTAATTTCTTTTTTTTGTGTCCTTTATAAACCTTTGCTTCAAAGATACCCATATGGCGTTAGAATTTCCAAGCCAGCAATAAGATATATGTGTTATTGCGCTGAAAAATAAAATTTTCATCATAAAATAATAAATTTTGAGTCACTTTTGTCTACCTTTACTCATCTTGGATTTTGCAACTAGATTTGTCTTAATACAATCGTACCATTTGGCTTGGTTGTAAATTTCTTGCATTAAAATGATAACGTTTGTGTATGTTGGAGGCCTGTTTACAAATTTCTTGCATTAAAATGATAATGTTTGTGTTCGTTGGAGTGCTGTAGAGCTTGAACATTTATCCTCTCTTTGTGAGTTTAAAAGAGAGAATAAAATATTAATTAGGCAGGAGGAAAAAGAAGAGAAATAATTATATTTTATTTTTATTAGTTTGTAAGTTTATGAGAGAAAAAACTATAACTTCATTTCTTTATTTATGAGTTGAGAATAAATGAAAAGAATCCTAATGTGCGCAAAATGTGCTTACTCCCGAAGATTAGTCAAGATGTGCGCAAGCTGAACTAAACGCTCCAAGTTACCCGAAAAAAAATAGAAGGAAAAAAGGGTAGATGATTATTTTATTATTAAATCTTTTGAGAAATTAGAATGCAATTAATTTATTTAGCCTTAAAACATATTTGTAATTTATTTTTTCGTAATTTTTATTTTATGCCCAAATATGTCATTTTAAAAGTTTTAGCAATTTACTTTTTTCTTCTCTCCATTTCTTCTCATTTTTGGGAAGATAAAAATTTTAAAATTTTAATAATTATTTTTTTTCCTATTTCTTATTTTTTCTCTCCTAAAAAAAAAAAACTCACAAACACACTATTAATTCTAAAATTTTTTATTCTTCTTATTTTCGTTCCATTTTACTCTATCTGACTAAGCTGTTAGTCAGGCTTGCTGGGAGGAATTAGTTTTTTTATTTTAGAGCTTGAACATTTATGGTGTATTTAGAATAATAAATAATGAGATAAAATATGGTTTGGATAAACTTTTTATGTTTAGTGCATACATCTTAAATTGCATTTCTTAGAGATGAATAATAAAATTTCCGTTTCAACGAATTGGACTTCTATTTGAACGGATTCAAAATTTTTTATCGGTCATAGTTTTCTCGCACTACAATCCGTTGAAACGATTTCTACAATCCGTTTGGAGCGAAGTTAGTTGTGTGAATCCGTCGAAATAGTTTTTACAACTCTAGAAAAAATAGCTGAAGTAAGTGTCATTCGGTAATTTGGGAGTTCATGGTGAGAATGGTCAAAAAATTTTTGCTATTTGATTAACCGAATTCTAGTTATCCACTTTTTTTAAAGGTATTGAAATTTTTTTGAATTTTGAAAAAGTAAGATGTGTAAAAATGTAATAGAGATTTTTAGACTTTTTCAGAGGTTTTCAGATATTTTTACTAAATTTTTGTGCACCAAACAGGCTCTTAACTAGGCTTGATGGGCGAGTAGTTTTTTTTTTTTTTAATTTCTTTTGTTGTTTAACCAATATTGTGAGGTAGAGTTTCTATATTACAAATGAATATTGTCATTAATAAATTAAAAAATTTACTCTCATTTAGATTAATTCATCTAATGAAAAGTTAAATTTGAAAATAAAATTTTAATTTATTTAATAAATGAACAAAGCCTACTAGAGCTGTCTCACTCATATTAGTTTTGTCAAGGAAAAAAATTAGACTTCAGGTTTTTTTTTTTTGACAGATTTTTTTAATGTCTTATATAATTTTTTTAATTAAAAGTTGATGTTCTACCCTTTTTTTATATGTTTTTTCACATTTTAAAAAATAAATTACTAACAAGTATTAAAAGTAAAAAAAGAAGAAGCAAGAAACAGTTCAAAAAAAGGGGAGAATAAAAAAATATTTAATTCAAAATTCTTAATTTTAGGGTGTGCTTGGATGTCAAAATTTCATGAGTTTTGAGGTATTTTTAAAGTATGGATTATGAGTTGTTCATATAAATTATGCTTGGGAGTTTTTAAATAATAGGTTTTGGGGTGTTTTCATGGGATTGTTAAACACGACAAAACTTGTGAGTATGTGTTTTGTTCCTATTTTTTGAACACCCCAATTTGGGAGATTTTCATGGTTTTATAAAATTTTAGACAGTAATACTTTCGTTAAAATATTGAAATTTAAACAAAACATTTTTTAATAAAACTCTATTAATAAAACATATTTCATATTAATTTAATTTAATTAGTTAAATTTATTTTAGTAATTATTAAATTATTTATTAAAAATAACTTAATTCGGTAAATAAACTATATTAATTAATTTAATTATATTATTTATTAAAAGTAATTTTTAATGAAATATATTTTATATAATTAATTATTTAATAAAAATATATTTTATATTAATTTAATTAATTAAATTTCATAATTTAATAATTAATTATTAAAATCAATTTTTATTTAATAAATATTTAAATAAATTAATTCATTTTAATATGATACAATAAAAATAGACAAAGTGCTAAAATTGAGAAAATATTTATAACGTAAAAAAAAGAAAGTGAAAATAATTTTTTTGTTTATTTTTTTCTGTTAAAGTTTTCATTTTTTTTGTTTTGGAACAAAAAAATAAAAACATGTTTAACAAATATATTTTTGTTACCCATTTTTAAAATTCTGTAAACATAAATAAAAATAATAATAATTACAAAGATTACCAAACGAGGCAACACGTCCCTAACTTTACATTGTAGCAATTTAAATGTTATACATTGGATAGTTGATAATTTAGATTAATACATATAAAATAACTTTATATTATTTTAATATATATATCTATATTACAATATCACTCACTTGATTTGACAGTTATATCATCAAATCAACGGTCATAATTTTGTTTTATACAACAAATGGCTGAGATTTTACAAACAATACCGCCTCAATTCAAAAATACCCCTCAATTCAAACATCCCGCCTTCTCCCCTTTTCCCTATTTCTTCTTCTATCCCACTCTCTCAAAACCCTCTCTCCCTCCCTGTCATCCCACCTCTGTTCTCTCTCTCTCTCTCTCGGCAACAACGCGAGCATTTACTGTATGCCTCTTTCTATTTCTTTTTTTTTTTTTTTTTTGCAGTTCTTTCCTTTATTGTTGCTGTGAAACTTACATTTTATTTTGTTGTGAATTTGTGTAGCAAATTTCTTACTCTCGAGGGAGGGTGCTCTGCAGTCTGCGGTGAATTTGCTCCTTCCTCAAATTTTTTTTTTGGGTAAGTAATCCTTCTTAAAATTTTTTTGCTTTTTGCCTCTTCTGATTTTTTTTTTTTTTTTTGCCGAGCAAGCGAGGCTGTGTGTAGCTCTCTGAGTGAGAGAGAGAGAGCGAGAGAAAGAGAGAGAGTAGAATGAACTATACCTGACGAGAGAATGACTCTATGCCTTTTGAAATTTCTCTTTACAGCAGTTGAATGAACTTCTGCAAAGCCCAATCACCTCCAGTGCCGCCGCTTCAACTCAACTTACCCGATTACCATCGCCGAAATCGAAAGCAAAGAAATCGAAATCGAAAATAAAAAATTCTATTAATTTCTTTCTGCTCGACTGCTCCAGGATATCTTCGTTGGCTCGGCGGCACCGGAGGTGAAATGTCTCTGAGACTGCTGAGAGTGAAATGTCTCTGATCGTGCACCAGAGTTGTCGATTTCCGAGGCTGGACTTTATTAGAAAATGACATCTTCACGTGCCATGACAGTGTTTCCATTTGCTGGGTGATGGTTATTTGAGGAGTTAGTTTTGTGAATGGTTAAAACTTGATTACCATTCATTGGAAAATGGTTAAAACTTCAATATATCTTTTCGTTTTGTCTAAATTTTGTTTTGTCTAAAATTTCACTGTTTTGTTTAAAACTTCACTGTTTTGTCTAAAATAAAAATAAAATAGAAATTGTAAAACGAAAAAAGTGTAAAAATAAATTATAAAATAGAAATTACTAATCATAAGATATTAGTGTTTATCACATTTTTTTTATTTATTACATATATTATCACATTTTAAAATATTATTTGAAAATTTATTCCAAATAATAAACATTTTAAAAAATATTTTAAAAACATTTTTTTTATGGAAACAGTTCAAACATTTTAAAAAATCAAAAAATAAACAAAGTATTAACGTTTTTTAAATATATTCAAAAAATATATTCAAAAAATAAGTATTAACGTTTTCTAAAATATCTAATATATAGTTAATATACAGAGTCTACTATGATTCCATTCCATGAACCAGGACTAATTGGGCCATTTTGATTCTCAAACCTTAATTATGATTTTTAAGAAGTTAACATTTCAAATTAAAACATCATAACATGTATTTTTTTTAATGATATTTATCCAAAATTAATTGAAAAAAAATCAAAAAACATATAATAACTGATAAGATCTAAAGTTTAAAAAAATAATTAAAACTCATAAATTATAATAATTTTTTCAGTTTAAATTTTTTGTCCAAATTTTTTCAGAAATATAAAAAATTTAGCATTAATTTTATTCAGAATACTATAAACATAAGTTATTACTAATTTTTAAAATACTAAAAAAATTGCTGATTTCGCCACTGCCCATGCGGACCCCTAAAATCAACTTAAAAATGTTAGGTCAAAGATCATTTCAGAGTCAAAATTGAAATCAGCCACACATTATACAGTTAGTCTACAGGGGTTGCATTTGATTTATTAAAAAAATATTAAAAATTTTAAAAATATTTTTTTATTTTACTGCTTAAATTATAAATTTAAAAATTATTTTATTTTATTTTAATTTATTATTTATTTTTTTACCACTTTAAACACACGAAGGGCCTACTTTGACTCCATTCAACGAACCGGGACCGGTGATATATTTGGGCCTTTTTGATTCGCGAACCTCAACATCAGCACCAAAAACATGACCTGGGTGGAAATAGTACTGCGTCACACGATCAACATATTTTGTTCATTGATGGTACATCGGTAATTTGAGAGAACGGTTGGGACTTTCACTTAGATCAGATCTCAAGAAAACATAACGAAGAAACAAATTTGGTAGGGTGGGCTGAGAGAAAGGGTGAGACCGTATCGAAAGAGGCGTGTGAGGGCTCTTCGCCGGAGACATCCAGAAAAGAAGGGCTTGGCAGAGATATCCTCAATCTTCAAGTGGATCTTTATTTTTATGGCCGCTGCGGCTAGGACTTTGTCAGTCAAGCCCTCAATCTCTCGCGTCATCCACCTGTCAGTCAAGCCCTGCCAACCACCACTTCCACCCTTCTCCCGCCAAATCAAAAAATCAAGAAATATATTCACTTTTACACTGTTTGTGTTATTTATATAATAAAGAATAAAAATAATTTAAATTTGGTATATTTTTAACTATTGAATTTATTTAATGATTAGAATTATTTATTTTTATTTGTTTATTTTAGATTGTATCTAAGTTATTTTTACAATTTTTTATATAAATTTATTTTAATTATAAATTTAATTAGTTTTTAGTTTCTTTGGTGTAATAATATAAATTATGAACAATTTAAAAAGGTTACCAAGTAGGCCAACGAATATTTTTCAAAAGATTTAAAACTTATATGAAATTTAAAAATTAATTTAAAAATAATATTAAATTAAATGTTGACTTTAAAATAATAATAATTTTAAATTAGTTAACAACATTAATTATAAATTAAATCTTATAGATTAAATAGGAAATAATATAATTAAAAGTTAAATTACATAAAATAATATTAAGAAATTATATTATTTAAAAATAATAATATTATATTATTATTCAAAAATATTACTTTTAATAGAAATCATAAGAAATTAAATGTTGACTTTATCTATTAGATACTTTAAATGTTTTTCACATGGTACGTTTCAATAGGTTATTAAATGTTTTTCACAATGATGATCTTTTAGTGTAATAACGCTATCTTTAGAACATGAATCTGTGAAAAGTAAAAGGAATGTAAAATTTAAAGAGGTAGGTACACCTTATGCTTTATTTTTAATTGATTAAAAAAAAGATCAGTAGGATGTAGTTGTGGTGCTTTTTTTTTTTTTTAAACCAAAGAGAGTAAATGCAAATCTTTTCTAGGGAATAAGACAAAGACTACCAATAGGACGCAATTATTATTTTTTTACGCCTACTCCTTTGATACTAATTATTATTATTTACACCTGCTCCTTTGATGCTAATTAGAAGGTAGGAACTGATGCATTTGTCTTAGTTTTTAGTTTCTTTAGTGTAATAATAGAAATTATGAACAATTTAAAAAGGTTACCAAGTAGGCCAACGAATATTATTCAAAAGATTTAAAACTTATATGAAATTAAATGTTGACTTTAAAATAATAATATTTTTAAATTACTTAACAATATTTTATGAAATTAAATATTAGTTAACAACATTAATTATAAATTAAATAGGAAATAATAAAATTATATAAAATAATATTAAGAGATTAAATAATAATATTATTTGTCAAAAATATTATGAGATTAAGTGTTGACTTTATCTAATAGATACTTTTAAATGTTTTTCACATGGAACTTTTCAGGTTTCAATAGGTTATTGAGGCAAAAGTCATGGAGGATATAACTATCTTTGGTCATGTAAGTTGTTTTCCTAAATTATTCTTTTCATAATTTAATGATTGTTTTTCTTTATGATGAAATGATTTTATTTTTGCTATTTGATTAGGTGGACAAAGACTTGAGGAGAACTGTAATATAGGCTCGCTTTGATCTTTTCTTAAGTAATCTTTATTTCCTATTTTCAAATAATGTATTGATTATATATATGAGTTTATTTTATAGGTTCGATTTCTCCAAGAAAGAAATGTTAATGTTGTGATTCGTGATGAACGAGATCTTAATATCATCCGTATCCATAATGTAAGCAAACTAATTAAATTTAATTTCGTATTTTTTAACAGTTTATTTATGATATTGAAAGGAAAAACGAAATGCCAAAAAAAAAAATCTCCTATTTAATTTATAAGAAAATATCTCCTATTTATATATTCGAAATCCCACTAAACAAAATTTAGTTATTAAATATTTTCGATAGCTTTTCTTAATGGGTTTTTTTATTTATTTGAAAGGAGAAGCAGAAAGCAGAAGCAATCGCTAAGGAACGACAAAAGGCAACCTTTATAGGCAAAAGAAAACAAAAGGCATTATTTGCTGGCAAGGACAAAGAAAATAGATATCAAATGGTACGACTCTGTCGATATTTTTTTGGTCTCACTTTTTTTCTACATCACTTTTTTTTTAATTTTGTGAGCTGCTTTATTTTTCTCAATACACAGCTTATATGGGTGCTTGAATTTCTTTTTTTATTCTTTTTTTTTCAATTTTAGTTTTAATGTGTGAAAATTGAGTTATCACTTCGATGTTTTTGTATTTTTTTCATATTATTTATTGATATAATTAATATCTGGAAAAAAATAATAAGGGATTACATAGAACTCAAATATGAAAATTTATATAAAATTCAAATTTTACACTAACCTTACAGATACGAAAAAGTAGACATTTGATTGTTAGTAGTTATGGTATATTTGAATTCTAGACTGATAATGCTACTCATTGGAGTATTTAAGGCCTGTGTTTTGTATTTACTAAAACTTTAAGAAATATAAAAAAAAAATAACATCTTTCATGCAGGTTGTGCTTTTTTATTTTATTGTGATATTTTTTTTTTCAAAATTTTGAGTAATATCTTATATTTTTATTCATAATAGAGTTAAAATTTTTAAATACATAAGCTAAAAATATATTTTTATATGCATAAATTTTGGGAACTATTAAAATTTTATACTAAAAATTTTTTTTTTTTTTAGTTTTACGTTGTGTTTGGTATTGATGATAAAATTAGTTGGCTAATAAAATTTTAAAGTTGTCACCGCATGATTTTTGTCCAATTGAATCGTTTAATTGAGGATAAATGGATTGTCACCGCATGATTTATTTAGACTCAATAGAAGGAGACATGTAGAGTGCCTTACACTACAAGTGTATAATATTGAGTTTTCCTTATAATATTTTTTTCATTGGTAGTATAAATAATGCATTATCAAAAGTATAAAATGATTGTATTTTCATCTTAGGCACCCATTAATACTACATTATCAAAAGCTACATTAGCCCAACGTGAACGCCGACAACGAGAGAAACTATTAAAAGCTGCTTTACATATCCAGTGGGTCAACAGTTGGGAGGAGAGCGGGACATTGCGGAGAGACATGTTCGAGAATTACAATCTCAACCCTTTCCTGTTGTAATGCCCAATCATTGCCATCGTATTTCCCAGGAGCATGGAACAAATGCAATTGATTACGTCAATCACTTTGTGACAAATACTTCTACACACCCGTTTTTTATGCCAAGCACATCTCATTCTTCACAAAATAATTGGTAAAATAACAAATTTAATTTTTTCCATATACACATTTGATTTGATCATTTGTTCTCATAATTTGAAATGTCAAACATTATTTTTTGTAGGGCTATTCCTACGAGCCAAATTTTCCATGATAATCTTTATGATGATGATGAGTTGGAATATGTGCCTATGAGTTCAGGAGTTGGCAATCATGCCCCCATAAATGTAAATAGGCATTATCTTGGTAAAATGGATATACTTTGTCCTCATTGCTCAGCCTTACATTGGATGGATGAAAAATTGGTGAGATCATCTAAAATACATCCTTTATTTGGAACTTGCTGTTTGCAAGGTAAGATAAGATTACCCTTGCTTACAACCCCACCTTCACAATTTCAAGCATTGTATGATGGGAATGATGATCAGTCAAGATTATTTCGACAACATACCCGAGTGTATAATGCAGCTAATGCTTTCACAAGTCTTGGTGCGACAATGGACCCAAGAGTATTTACTGGAAGCGGTCCTACGTCATTTACTATACATGGAGAATTGCGGCATCGAACTGGATCACTACTTCCAGAGTCAGGACAATATGCATCATATGCTCAACTCTATATTATGACCCTGATTCAGCTTTAGCAACCCGCTCTTTGAGAAATCCCCAATTAAGAAGGGATGTTCTTCAGACTATTCAAGATTGTTTGTTGGAGGTCAATCCATTTGTAGAAAATTCCGTCAGGCCTATTCAATTTTAAATCGGTTGGACTCAGTTGGACAAAATTTACCTGCTCATTTACATTACAATATGTCCACAGATCGACGGCGGTATAATCTACCAACGGCAGATGAGATTGCTGTTGTAATACCTGGGGATGGAACTGAGGTCAGTGGGATGAGAGATATTGTCTTACATCTGAAGGGGAATAATGGGTTGATGCAAATTAATGAATGCCACCCAGCGTATTTGCCATTACATTATGTCTTGCTATTCCCACGTGGTGAACTTGGATGGGAACCAGGATTAAAGCAATGGGATGTTCGAAATAATTGCCCTTTACCTGATCGGCTTACTCAGATGCAATTTTATAGTTATCGTCTCTTCGAACGTCCTTCAGAGTATTCAACCATTTTGAGAGCAGGAAAACTATTCCAAGAGTTTATGGTAGATGCTTGGGCTGCAACTGAGCAAAATCGATTAACATACTACAAGTTGAATAAAAAAAAACTCCGTTCTGAGCTATATCATGATTTGACAGATGATAGCTTAGATGAACTTAACCCAGATCAAATTGGTCAAAGGTTTATTTTGCCATCTTCATTCATTGGTGGTAATAGATATATGCATGAGATATTCCAAGACTCAATGGCTATCACGCGATACAACCAACACCCCGATATCTTTCTCACCATGACAGCAAATCCAAGGTGGCCTAAAATTACTTCAGCTTTATTGCCGCATCAAAGAGCTATTGACCGTCCTGATTTAGTTGCCCGTGTTTTTGAGTTAAAGAGAAGGGCTTTGATGAAGGAGATTGAATTGAAGAAAGTGTTCGGTAAGAAAGTTGCACATGTTTTTACAATTGAATTCCAAAAACGGGGCCTACCACATATGCACGCACTTTTATTTCTCCAAGGACCTGATAAAATCCGCACATGTGCTCAAGTTGATGAAATAGTCTCTGCAGAATTTCCTGATGCGACAGAAGATCCCTTACTTTTTGAAACAGTCAAGCGATGCATGGTTCATGGACCATGTGGTGTTAGAAATCCCAAAGCACCGTGTATGGAAAATTGTATATGCACTAAGAGATACCCTCGAGCCTTTGCAGAAACAACCACCATGGATCAAGATGGGTATCCTGTCTATCGTCGTCGTAAAGGTCCTGTATATACAGTGAGAAGTCATGAAGTTGATAATAGAGATGTTGTTCCATACAATCCCTATCTTTCGAGACTGTTCAATTGTCACATCAATGTTGAAGTTTGTGCTGGAATGAGATGTGTCAAATATATTCACAAGTATATTTATAAAGGTCATGATCGCACAACTATGGTGTTAGGATCACGAGATGAGATTCAACAATATCTTGATGCAAGGTATATTGGACCTCCAGAAGCTGCCTGGCGCATATTTGGTCATCATTTGCATGAAGAGATGCCATCAGTCATGCGATTGGCACTTCATTTACCTGGAATGCATCGCGTGGCTTTTGATCCCACTGAGTCATTAGATACAATAAGGTCTAGAGCTGCTGATCAAAGGTCGACACTTACTGCATTTTTTGAATGGTGCGCTAACAATATAGATGCAAATCAGTTCACCTACCAAGAATTTCCGCAACATTTTGTTTGGGATAAGTCTAATAAAATATGGAAACCAAGAAAAACGGGGTTTGCAATTGGTAGAATGTACTTTGTTAGCCCTAATTGTGGTGAGAGATTTTATTTACGTCTGTTACTAACTGTTATTGAAGGGCCAAAATCCTTTGAATATCTACGCACGGTCAATAATGTCTTATATGACACCTTCAAATCAGCATGTGTTGCAAGAGGGCTTCTAGAAGATGATGGTGAATGGAAACAATGTCTTCAAGAGGCTGCAATAATGAAATCTGGATGCCAGTTAAGGAGATTGTTTAGTATCATTTTGACAGAGTGCTCTCCATTGGAACCGTATACATTATGGAAGGAGTTTTCCGTTTATATTTGTGATGATCTTGCACATAAGATTCACACATTGTTTGGTATTTCAAATCCAACTGAGGCTCAAATTGAGGACTATGGTTTATTTCTTCTTAATCAATTGCTTCAAGAATTGGGCAAGAGTTTAACGCACTTCCCACCTATGCCACAACCAACTGGGAATTGGAGTGCAGTGGTTGGTAATAGACTGATTTTGGAACATCAACAACTCCAAATTGAAGCTCAACATGCTGACGTGCAATATGATATTGATCGTCTTAATGGTGCACAACGTATTGCATACAACTCAATCACGTCTTCTGTGTTTGAAAATAAAGGAACTATGTTCTTCATCAGTGGTGGTGCTGGAACAGGGAAAACATTTCTGTACAATACAATTGCATTGAAATGTCGTAGCCTTGGATATGTTGTTGTTACAGTAGCTTCATCTGGAATTGCATCACTGTTACTGGTGGGAGGTCGCACTGCACATTCTACCTTCAGCATTCCATTGGATGTGTTGGAAGATTCGTTCTGCGGGTTTAGCAAACAATCATTACAAGCAGAGCTATTTAGAGAAACAAAACTAATAATTTGGGATGAAGTTCCTATGCAGCATAAACATTGTGTAGAATCAGTAGATCGCACACTCCGTGATGTTTGTAATAGTGAAAAGCCATTTGGAGGTATTACTGTTGTACTTGGTGGAGATTTTCGACAAATATTACCGGTTATATCTAAAGGAGTTCGCGAGCAAATTGTGAATGCATCATTGAGGCACTCTTTTCTATGGAATGACATAAGTATTTTAGTTTTGGATTTGAACATGCGCTTAAATCAAACAAATCCTGAAAATGTTAATTTTGCAAAATTCTTGATGGAGGTATTTTTCAAAAGATGTTGTCTTTTTTTTTTTTTTAAATAAAAGACCATTTTATTTATGTATGTTGACTGATTTAAAATATTATTTTAGGTTGGCACCAGTCCAGAAAATATCATATGACTTCCATCAACAATACGCAAAATGTATAATCTGCATGAACTGATATCTGCAGTTTATCCGCAACTGGATGTAGCAGACACTTCCACTCATTCGTTTTTAACTGAACGGATAATCCTTTCTGCACGTAATGAGGATGTCAGTGCTATAAATAGAGCTGCATTGAATATTTTTCCAGGAGAGATTTTTACTTACTTAGCAGCAGATAAGATGTCCGAGGCTGATGAAGTTGATCGTTCTATTACCTACCGCTATCCTAATGAGTATTTAAACTCATTAGATCCTCCTGGTCTTCCACCTTTTAAGCTGGAATTGAAAGTAGGCTGTCCAATAATGTTGTTGAGAAATATTGCACCTAAGGCCGGGCTTTGCAATGGCACTAGAATGATGGTTGTGAGGTGTGCCACTCGCATAATCGAAGCTTTGATTTTAACTGGAGAAAAATTTGGTAATTTAGCTTTCATCCCAAGAATATCTTTGACCTCTTCATCGTCAGAATTTCCTTTTCGATTGACTAGACGTCAATTTCCAATTCGATTGGCATATGCTCTGACCATTAATAAATCACAAGGACAATCTGTAAAGTTTGTTGGGATAGATTTGCGCACACCGGTGTTTAGTCATAGACAATTATATGTTGCCTTATCAAGATGCACATCTTTTGATCGTGTTAGTGTCCTTCTACCTACAGATGAGACAGATTCCACTACAAACATTGTGTATCCCGAGGTTCTATTATAAAGTTTTGTATTAATCAAAATCGCAGGTGCATCAATGATACACTTACTTTACACATTTTTCTATTTGTAACATTTTTCTAACAAAAATAATCTATGCATGTTGAATTTTTTTAGGGTTGGTTGGAAAAAGCAATGGAGTTCAAGAGAATTAATAAGACTGTAATGCATCAATGGAACAGAAATAAGGTACCTTTCAATCCTATATTATTTTGATTCATGTGTTTGTTTAATATAGTAATTAACTTATTTTTTATTCGAAAAATAGATTGTTGTTTTTGCCCCAAAATGGAGAAAGTGCATTGAAATTGATACGTGGACATTTCGAAAATTAATGTGGAAGAAATTCAGAGCTAGCTGATGATTTCTTGCAAAAAACATGAAAGCCTTTTTGGTACACATCTAATGACATCTTTGTATGCACACTTTTGTAAAGTCTTTTTGTAAAGCCTTATTGGGAAGACATTTTGTAAAGCATACACATCTAATGACTTTGGTTTACATAAATCTCATATTTTGTAAATTGTTCTTTTACTTATGTTATTTTTGTAAAGTTTTTAAACATTAGTTACATAAATATTATATTTTTGTATATTGCAGTGAATTGTTTGTGAACTGTTTATTGCAGTAAAATGAATAACTATTTATTTTTGTATATTACAGTGAAATGAATAACTGTTTATATTACGTGTTTGAGTAATAGCTCGATGTATTACTCATAATCTAATTTGATTGGTGATTTCTTTTCTTTTTTTTTTTTTTTCAAATCGGTTTACACTTGATTCATTTAGTTGATTAGTGTATTCTTTTTTTTTTTTTAATGTTGAAACATCCATAAGACAAAAATAATAAATTTTTTATTTATTTACGTGCCTTTAGGCACGGGCAAATGCTAGTATATATATATATCATAATATATTATTTTATATGTATAATATAATACGTACCGCTAAACGAATAAATAAGGTCATTATATATAGTAATAAATATATCAAAACTTACTTAAAAATAAATTCTTAAATATGAATTTATTATTTTTAAATCGTACTCTCAGATATTTTTGAACTCATATTAACTTATATCATTTAAACACCTTTAAAACCTATATTTTAAAAACACCTTACAACCCATACTTTAAAGCTTAAAACATCCAAGCACACCTTTAGGTAGCTAAAATGAAAATTTCAGTCTTGGATTTATTTATTTATTTTTTCTCTTGTAAAAGACAAATTGGATGTCAATTTTCAAGTTACAACCAATAAGAAATATTCCCTTAATTCATTTATTTTTGTAGTCGCAAAACAAAATAATAATAAAAGACAAACTCTGGAAAACGGTCGGGATCAGTCCAAAGCACTTTGCCATTGTAATCGGCAGATTCGATTCTACATTGCAGAATTTGTTCGATTCCACGGTGCGGAATTAGGTTTTTTTTGATAGTTGAAACAAAAATGTCCTCAGCAGATTCGATCGATGGCGGCGGTGAAGGAGGAGGACGAGAAGCGGATCGGAAGCTCGCCGACGTCCATGTAGTGGAACTGGTTGCATCTCCATCCACTGATTATTCTAGTTCTGGTTCCAATTCGGAGGACCAAATATCCCCTCTCTTGACGCCATCTGTGAAGCCCAAGATCAACATTTTCTCTGTCTCTAATACCAGACGAAGATCGAGCAGGGTACTGTTGATAAAAAAACCCTAATTTTACATCTAATTCGTTAGTAGCTTGGTAATTTAATCAGTTTTTTTTTTTGGATCGGAGTCTAGAAAAAAAGAAAGAAGCTAAATTTTAGTTTTTCTACTTGTATGATTTGTTCTCTCATGCGTTTGTCTTCGGGGGTTGGTGGGTGGGGTTTTTTGTTCACAAGCATTCTTAGTGCTTCTGAATTTAACTTTGAAATCGTGTTTAAATTACTACTGATTCAAGCTTGTGAGCGCGCCGTTGAAGTGGGTTCATTTGCCGTTTGGAGCGTTTGATGATTTCTGCTGTTAATTGTTGATTTCAGTTCTGTGGGTAAGGAATGCCTAGTTGGCTTGGAAAAGGGGAGTGTTTGGGTTAATTTAGGCTAATAATGTATGGTTGTGATGCAATGACAACTAACCATTGAAGCCTCAATATCCCAATTTTTGATCTTTGAAGTTTTTATTTAATAAAATAAATAAATATATAAAAACGAGCACACTCTGTTCGAAATGGAACCCACATCACATTGTTTGTTCAGAGCTTCCCTTTTGTCTTCTTTAGGATATCCTTTGTCAACTTTGTAAATTGGAGCAATCATTGTGATGTGGCTAGGGCGCCCCATTTAACTTTGATCTAGAATGTGATACCCTGTTGCCTCTTTTCATCAACATCATGAATAAAAAATCTGAGACAAATTTTGGAGTAATTTGGATAGTTGTCTATTTACGGGAGCAAGTGACAAGATCAGCTGAAATGGAGATATCACCTTTTACCCAGTTCTTTCTGTGGGCTTGGAGTGGATCTAGGTATTCTGGTCTTCTATGCATGGCCTTGTCATCTACCATCTACTGTATTATGGAAGTCATTACAGATATTTTTTCTGGTTAGTAAGCTGCTCATTAATGCTATATATAATTTATTTGGGAAGCATATCTTAACAGTAAATAACTTATTCTGGAAACTGTCTCAGCTTTAGGATATAAAAAGCTGAGTTCCCCATTAATACATTTAGTGTAGAAACTGATCATAATTTTGTAGACAGAATAAGAGAGAGAAACGGAGCGGAGCTATTAAATATACCCTATTTTGCTTGCCGTTCCATGATATAAAGGATTCTTCAATAATTCTATTGTGAGAGCTTGTATCTTTTGCATTCTCCTTTTCAGATTTCTTATACTAATCTAGTTAGGGAAGCAATTTTTGCTTGTGGAATCTGCTTCTAATATCCTTTGTTGCTTATCCCAAAAGGAGGAAAATCTTGTCTCACTTTTTCAACCAATATATTAAATTATTTTTGACAGAATGTTGTAGATGTCAAGAGAAACAAAAAAAAAAAATAAAATAAAAATAAAAATAAATAAAAATAAGAAATAAAAAACAAAAAAATAAAAAAATAAAAAAAAATTCAGATTTGAAGGCTGTTATTGCCTACTCTGTGGTGTCATATTTTTACTTACATCAGAATTGCATGTCTTAGATTTTAACTGAGTTTTTCAGTACTGGGTTCATACTTGAGTCAATACCTTGCCTTCAAGGTGCATATGTGTGTAAAAAAGAAGTGGTGATTTAGGCAATTTTCTTGTACTCCATCCTGTGGCTCATCCCTCTGTTGCCATTTATGAGCATGGCTCAATGGTTATGTGCTGTAAACATATTCTGACGGTGACAGAGTTGGATGTCACATAACAACATCTACAATTAGAGATTTTATGCTTTGTCAGTCTGATTCATTTCTTAACCAGAAACTTAAAATTATGTTCAAAAAAACAAAGGACAAAATTCTAATACTCTCTCTCCCCCTCTCCCCCCAGTGCTCCCATTTGATCCTTGATTAGTAAAATATCTTGGTCTCAGCACGAAATAATAATTTATTTTTTGTTTTGAATTCACAGCTCAATCAATACCTCTGTTTGAGATAGCATCCGTAAGATCTACAATTATTTTGATATTATCATTTATGTGGCTGAGGAGGAGTGGACAACCACTGTTTGGGCCAACAAGTGTCAGGAATCTTTTGGTTTCAAGAGCTCTTACAGGATACCTCTCATTGTTGGGTTTTATTTACTGGTAAGTTTTACTACAGTACCTACTATATGGTGTAACAGCCTTCATTTCTGTTTTGCCAGTCTTAGCAATTGGGATTGTTAATGTTTCTTTGACAAATAAGAAAGCTAATGTTTCTTTACCCCCCCCCCCCAAAAAAAAAAGTAAAGAAAGAAAGCTAATCATATTAAGGATTTGAGACACCCTATTAGTCAGAAGCTTCAGCTGGAACATGGATATCCTTCTGATCTATGCCC
The DNA here is from genome assembly GCA_019916065.1 of Vitellaria paradoxa. Lineage (NCBI taxonomy): Eukaryota > Viridiplantae > Streptophyta > Magnoliopsida > Ericales > Sapotaceae > Vitellaria > Vitellaria paradoxa. The sequence continues at coordinate 21,334,070 of CM034234.1, read as the reverse complement.
TTTCGTTAAATTGTTTTCAACTAAAATATACCATTGAACATTTTTTTGCACATTTTTCCAGATAACCCATGTTTTCTTCAAAAAAATTGTTGTCAAGTCTGTCAGTAAATTATTCTTTCTGCATTTTAATCCAATAAGTGATAGCCTAACCTATGATGTAAATCTACTGGCTTAATTGGGAACCCTTGTGTGGTAGTCTCATCTTACATATGAATCGTATGATCTCATATATTTACTGGTGCATCTTATTTTTGCCTAATTTATCTATGTATGTGAGAGGGACTCGTGGATGAACCATAGGCGATCGCCTTGTTGAGGAAGTGGAATAGATCACCTTTTGTTGACTGGGCGAGCCACCCAAAAGGTGTGAGGGCCAAATAAATGTCCAAGAGGAAGAATTAAGTGGTTGGTGATGGTCTTGCATGTCAGAGGAAATGAGGGGGAGTTGATGCTTGGTCATCCTAGGTTATTAAGTCAATGGTTGAGAAGGCTATTGCGAGCGTACGGCAGGGATAGAAGGGAAGGAATGTCGGAGAATCCGTATCATGTCAAAACAACTTTTGTGAGTCGCTTTGCTAGCTTGAGATGGTCACTGGCAAGCCTACAATCCAACGGGGAGGGGATACGTGTTCTTTTGTTAGTTTGTTGTCGAGGGAGCATTAACTGCTCTGGCAGGTGGATTTAATGCATAGGAGGAGATGACTGTGGTGTAGTCCCTCAAGAGCAGGCCCTTGCTCTTGCCTCCATTTCATCGTCCTTATGGATGGTCCCAGGTGGGGAGTTCTCTCTCGGACTTTGGTGATTCCTTGATGAGTGGATTGCCTAGGGAAAGGGCGCTTGCTGAAGAGGCACTCATGGAGACATTCAGGGTGGAGTACCTATTGGTGATTTAGGTATAGGCAAGTGGCTCGAATGACTTAGTTGGTGAGGTAGGTGCTGTGCCCATTGTCTTGAGCATCACATACGAAGGTGATCATTCTAGATCTTGCCGGAGGTGAGACAGGTTGTGCAAACTTCTCAAAGATAGATGGGTCACGTGGGTCGTGGCAAGGGTACCTACAGTCTTTACATTTTATTCACATTTCATACTCTTCTATGGAAACAAAATCCATTGTATACTCATCATGATGCCAATTTTTTTTTAAGGTCAATAAGATGGCCTATGGGCCCTTTTTTTCCAAAATTAGATTTCTAATCGTAACTAAATCTTCAAATTTTGAATTTGTAGAGAAGAAGTTGTAGCAAAATAGTTATAAAATGATGACTTTGGTCTTTCTAGCCATGGCAATAGTAAATTATCTTTTTATAGATAATTTCTTTATTGTCATCATGATCTTTTATATCATAAACATTATTTTGAGACCATTTCTTACAAGATAATATATGTGCTACATATGGAATGGCCATGTGTCACCAACAGGCTAGAGGAATGTTTTGTTGATACACATGGAAGGCATTAAAAGAAATGGAGGACATCATAGGATAATGTAAGTAAGGTGATAAAGAATGGGAGGATTGAGGAATTGGATTGGTGTATCCAACCTGATGTTGTTGTGACAAAAAACTTGTTGAGTTGACTAATTATATTTAGAATGGCACTAAAAAGGATTCAACCATGTCATGCAGGATGTATACAAAGAAAAAAAGGGGAAAATTTTGCCATAATAATTATAGTATAAATTTAACCAAAGATAGAGAACTTGCAAATATTTTATTTGTGACTCTTAGTCCAATGCAATGATGTGTTTATATCCTTATAGGTTTGCTGATTCATCTGCTTCAAATGCATTGCATTATGCAGGAAGGAATTATCAAACAATTATTTCTTTCTCTATTGGATTGATACCACCTTCTCTACTTTCATAAAACTAACAAATGAAAGCTAACATCATGAAAATAAAAAAAACCCTAGATATCAATCTTTATTCCCTCACAATGAAGTAAAATATGGCTAAGTACTCCAGTCTCTTAGGCACATAACACCACTTGGAACTAAAGCCGTTGTCGAAACAGAGAAAGACACCTTGGAATGAACTCTCACCCTTCAAATGCTCTTCAAAGAAAATGATCTTTCAACCCCATTAAACAAGATATGATGAGAAGATTTGTCTAATTGGCCGCTTATATCCTTCCACTTATAAATCTTCCCTATCTTTGCAAATATATGCCTCATATAGAAGCTCAAAGAAATCACTTTTAAGCCCACAATTCATAGTCTTGCACTGCCCTGACGGAAATAGGCCTCATGCTATTCTTCATTCAGTGCATATAAATAGTGAAAGAAGAAGAAACAAATAAAAATTTTTATTTGCCACAAACCTAAATTGCTCCTTTATCACTCCTGTAAAGGAATAACCCCACACCATGCTTATTATTTTTTTGCCAATTAACTTGCATCGCAGATTATGCCTAAACAGACCTCCCTTTCTTATCCCATCTACAAATTTTACGTTGCTACAAAAACTCTGAGCAAGCTGTCCAAAATCCTTTCCACAATGAATCTCACATGGCACTGTAATCTCCTTGCAGATCCATCCCCCATCTTGGGAGCCAAACTTGCGAATTTGTTATCCACTACCTTACTTCTAAAACCTAATGCATTTGAAGAATGTGGCCACAACTGCTTTTACAACAGAGACATTTTGAATTGCAGAAACAGTTGAATACCCATATATATATATTTTTATAGGTAAGTGGGGAGGGTGAGAGGGACACCCCAGGGTTTTGAACCCAGGTGGATGAGCAGGCAAGTGAAGCCGGTTGCCACTCAACCAAGGGCCTTGCTCACAGTTGAATACCCATATAAACCAAGGGTTCATTTGATATACCTGTTTTGGGCTTGTTTTCCATTTTGCATTTTTTAAAACAAGGAAAATAGCTCAAAATGCATATGGTTACTTGTATTTTCAAAACTTGTTTTAGAAAACAAAAAGCGGATTTATACATAAAATGCAAAATGGCCAAAAGTTTTTTTGAGCCTTTTTGATCCAAAACAAGGAGCATCCCAAAACACGGAAAACAGAAAATGTCAAACCAAATGCTTTTTAGTATTCTTAAAATTTGAATCTGAAAATAGAAAACAGAAACAGAAAACAAAAAATAGAGGTGCAAACCAAATGCCACAAAAACGTTTTAAAATAAATAATTCAGTGGTTCGTTTTCTTATATTTCATATTTTTACAGTGTTCTCCATTCAACCCCTCACTCCTTCAAAAGAATACCCCTTTTAATGTTTTGTTTGTTTTGGTTTGTCTTCATTTTGCACTTCTTTCTATTTAGATTGTTGCTGCATACTGTACAGGGCTTTGGTGAATGCTCCTTCTGTTCTTTATAGCTTTTGTTTGAGACAGGTTTGAGTGTTAACCCAGCATTTATTTCCTTTCAGCATTCAAAGATTACCAGTATCTCAGGCTATCGTATTGAGCTATACAACTCCAATTATGGCATCCCTTGCGGCAAGAATCATGTTGCGTGAAAAGTTGAAAATTACAGAAATAGGAGGTACGGTAACGTGTAATGTCAAAAAGTCTTTCTGCATGTTAGAATCTTACATCTCTGTTTAATCTACGGGAGGCAAGAGTTGGACAAGTTCTTGTGTACGGAAAGAATCATCTTGCGTGAAAAGTTGAAAATTACAGAAATAGGAGTTACGGTATTACGTAATGTCAACAAGTCTTACTGCGTGTTAGAGTCTTACATCTCTGTTTAATCCATGGGGGACAAGAGTTGGACAAGTTCTTGTGTATGGCCCGAAATATTGTAGAAAATTATGAGATACTGAAGTGGGGTGGGAGACTTGGAGATCTGAGGGAAATGTTGGGCAATTTCCATTCTGGATTTGGCCTGCATATGCTGAAGAATGATCCCAACTGGCAACTGCAATTATTAAACTGAATATTGTAACTTCTTCTTGATGGGAAGTTCAATCCAAAAAATGTCAGTGCATAGCTTGTGCCTTAAATTACATTTCTGTCTTGTTATTTGAGTCCATGTAGCTTGCTAACTCTGGATGCTAGCTACATCTCTGGATCCTTTTGCAATCTGATCCTCCGTGTTTATTAACACAGTGGACTCAGAATAGCTGATATGGAGACCAATAATGATTGGCGTCATACTTGTAGTTCAATATTGTTGACTGCTTGCCATGCATAACCAGCCCCCCCGAAGTTTGTGCCTTACGGTTAGTGATTTCTTTTTGCATCAGGAAAGCCATTATAGTAATAGTTATTATTCGTCACCTGACTGGATCAATATAATTGTTCACTTCCTCATAGGGGGTGAATTTGAGCTGAGCTTTGGCTTACTTGAGTTCGGTTTAAACTATTAGCAGCGGGCTCAACAAAGAACAATTTGGGCTCGAGATCGGCTCATGAGTAACTCAACTAACCAAAACGACGCCCTTTTTGATGAAAGAATATTATAAATATATATATTATTTTGTTGAGTTGGCTTGTGAACTTTCAAGCCAAACGCCTTTAGGCTCAAGCTTGAGCACGATTTTAAATGAGTCACAAACCGAGCTCGAATTTGGCTTATTAATGCCAATTCGTGCCACCCCTACAGCTCCCCACTTTCCTAATTGCTTGCAGAACTATAATCACTTTGTTGTTGGAATTGGAGTAATTCCATTCTAAACCCTCAATCCATTTTTCAGGTCTTGCTTGCAGTTTCTTTGGTGTGCTCTTCATTTTCAGACCGATGCTTACCACACAAGGTACAGAAGTGAGTTAATGAAACCCTTCATGCTAATGCTTGAATCAAATAGCTTGTATATTTTGTAAATGAAATAAATGGGAATATTCATTTGTTTATTATGGTCTTTGATTTGTTTATCTATTTGGTTTTCATGCGTTCTATATTAATTCATTTTTCTCTGATATTAAGCTACTCTGCTATTTTATTTTTTCTGCTTGAAAGCTAATCTTTAACAATGCTTGCATTTATTATATGCTTCTTGCCTAATAAATTGAGTACTCTGTTTTTTCTTTTGTAGACATGATAAATATTTAGCCCTATGAAAAACTAAAGCATGATAAAATTCTGAAGTGATGCCTAAGTTGAATGTCAAGGAATTTTGGATGCTCGATCCACTGGTTATAATGGGCAATTTGAAATATGGTGTTGATTTTACTATGTTGGGTGCATTTTCATTCTGCTGACCAAATTTGGATCTCTCTCTCTTATAATCTCGGGTACTAAATTTATGTGCTTTCCTTTTTCTACTGTAGATCATTTTTATTTTCTGCTAGAATGTTTAGGGTAGCTGACTTGACATTTGACCACATCCATCCTTGTCCTTGTTTTTTTCTATCTGTGATCTCTAATTTTGTAGCTTAATGCAATCATGAGCATCACTTAATTTACTATGTGATTTGATGCTAACTCCTACTTATTACTGAAATGTTTCCCAAATGGAATGCACTGAGGCTGCAGATAGATACCATGATACATGAAATACAGAACTTCATGTGTTACATGGTGTAACAACTGAAAATCCTTTTTATATGCTTCAATGGAAATTGCTCGCTCTCTCTCTCTCTCTCTCTCTCTCTCTCACACTCTTGCGCATTCTGTTTCTAATTCTACATTGTTTGTTATTTGTTTTCTGCAGGATGGCTAGCTAAAGCTGCTTTAGTAAGTGATTCATATGTTCAGGGAAGCCATCATTTTTATGCAGTTCTAATGGGTTTATTTTCATCAATAACTGCTGGAGTCAGCTACTGCCTTATAAAGGCTGGAGCGAAGGCGTCTGATCAACCTGTGTAAGACCCATCATTAGCTTGCCTCTTCAGCTGTCGATATCATTTTACACAGCTCCCTTTTAAGAGAGAAAATATTTCTAATGCAGTCATCATGGTACACAATAATTGTTTCCTTTTGGATCTAGTTACTGAACCTGAAAATAGTAGAAAATCATGCTATATGACTGACTCCTTGCCTTAGTACCTTTATTTAGCTGGATTGTTGAAACCTGGCTACTGGGCGTGTTAACTAATATGGTTTTAGCTGGATTGCTGTAACACATTGTAGCACTGGGCATGTTTACTAAGTTAATTCAATTGTGCAATTGTCAATATTGTTGTCTGTATTCGAATATATAGTGAATATTGGTAAAATTCTTTCATTCATAGTTACTTAGTAAGCTTCCTGTGCTTTTTCAGGGTCACAGTTTTTTCATTTGGAATACTTGCCATCCCTGCTTCAGTAATATGTACATTGGCCTTTGAGGTAAGTTCATGATGTTCAATGTAGCCTAATTAACACAATTGCACGTTTGTGATTTCAGAACTAACTGCAGGTAGTTGAATAACTAATTGCCTAATAATTGAGCATTTTGAATTGTTGACTTCAAAGGAAAGGTTTTTTGAGGTATGAAATTGAGTCATTTACTTAGTGGGTTGGATGCCTGGTTTGCCTTTCATTTCACATCATCTCTTATTTGGACATTTTATTTCACATAGACTATGCTTTGAACTTTTTATTGCCACCAATGCATGTCTTTTATGACATTATGTACCTAAAGTTGAAATCTTTATACCGAGGATAAATATTCAGACCACAGTTGCACAGAATTTCATATCTATGATCATCCTATATAACGTAATTTAATTGACTCTGGAAATTTGTTGAATATCCATAGATATAAATTACAAGTTTTTATTGACCAGAATGTTCTTAATTTGGGAGATATAAGTTCTTATTTTTTTCCCAAGTTCTTATTTTTTTCCCCCTCCTGATCTTTTTGCTCCTTCACACCGGTGATATGTGTAAGCTGGGGATTCTAGAGTTTAAATTTCCAGCATTGGATTGATCTGATCATCAACATCCATTGAGGAGGTGGGAGGCCATATATAGGGGTTGCCCCTTATTTGTATATAGTGAAAGCATTCTCCAAGTGTTCGTCTTTTTTAATGATTGTGTCAAAGTGACTCAATTTCTAAAGTTGAAGATGCTAGACTGAAAGATATTTCATTTCATCGTTACTAGATGCCATCTCTGAGGGGGAAAATTTTTTCAGGAACAGGGACAAAACTCATAAATTTTTTAAGGGATTTTTCTGAGAAATATTTCTAAGACGTTTCAGAAACTCTAATAGCTTGTAAGTCACAGTTGGAAAGTCTCTAGAAAAGTTTCTAGAAACATGCTTCACATAATTTCTATTTTTCTTTTCATTTTCTCAAAGCTATCAAAATTAATATATAATTACTCTGTACAAAATTTTCTAAATGCTGTTTAGCATAGTGTTTTAATTGGTTATAAAGTTTGTTACCGGTTTCTACTAGGAGTGACAATTCGGGTTAACATGTTGTGTTCAGATTCATAATGATATTTATGCTAAAATATCTCTAAATTTAATGAACATATTAATTAATTAATTTATGTTATAATTGGGTCAAATTCGTGTCGAATTGGTCTTGTGGATTTTTTTGTGTTATCGGGCTGTGTCAAATATTGTTAGCCCTAGTTTTCAAGATTCCTAATGGATTTCTTATAAATGTCATATTCATTCTTGTATTACCTAGGTAACATTTCTCGTCATATTTTTGGATCACGATTCAGTTTCCTACGTTGTTTATTATGCTATTATATCTTGCTGTTTACATTAAGGAAGGGTGGTCCTTAGGAGGATTCAGCCCATTTAATCATTTGGGCATCAAGATTTGAAGATTAGATGAAAATGATACTGAGATGCACATCTGCATGGCTGCCTTTGTGCTTATAATGACATGTCTATTTGATAAACCCTCCCTTGTAATGACATGCCTAGGAAAAAAACTCTTTCTTGCACACGTGCAACTCATCCAAAAATGAAAACAAGGCCTTGCTTCTGGTATTACTACTCTGAAATCTGAATATATAACTGCTCCAGGCATAATTTGATCCATGCTGTGAATTTACTTTATTGCCTCGAAATATACTATATGAGACTCGAGATATCTGTGATATAGTATGATAGTTTTCTGTTTATTGCTGTTCTAGACTTGTGCCTGAAATGATTTTGCTTCTTTCATGCAGGAATTTGTGCTGCCTGGTTTTTATTCTTTCCTTCTCATGGTTGTACTTGGCATACTGGCCTTCTTTGCAGAGGTATTATGTTCATCTTAATTTTCTAGTTATTCAGCATGCTTTCCAACATCCAAAGTGTAACATAATGCATTATACATTTTAAGAGAGCATGGGTTGCTTGAGCATCAGCTGTATATGGATTTGTCAACACTAGCTGTATTGCAGGTATTTTTAGCACGTGGGCTTCAGCTTGAGAAAACCTGCAAAGTTGCGAATATTCAATACATTGCGGTATGTACATTATTTGCTCCATTTGTATTTGCAGTGGTACTTTGTAAATTTCATTTTTAATTGTTTATTTTATAGTTGAGAGAAAGCAGCTACAAATTCATCCATCAAATATCTCCAATGGGCAATGTTCATTACTAGCATCTTAAGGTTCACCTTATTCCGCATTTCAAAATTGGGAAGAGGAGACAAAGGAATGCATATGGTGAATGCATTCTGATAAGAATGTATAAATATCCAGGGGGCAATAAGTTGGGATATGATTGAGAAAACCAAAGGCTGATGGATGACTACTCCAAAATTGGATGAGAAGAATAAGCATTAAGAAAATATACAGATAGAACCTTGAGGGGTAGCAAGCGGTGTGGAAGACACACACTTCAACAGTAAACCCGGAGAGGCCGTGGGTTCAAAACTCCACTATGATTTCTCCTCTGTCGTGGCCACCCACATGAACTTTGTCTATACTTGCCAGTTCATGGGTCCTCTAGGTGGTTTTGCAAGCCCAGGGTTTACTCTATAGGGATGGATCCAATGAGGCCCTTGCCTCGGGGAGGTTCCTCATCACCAAAAAAATATATATATATTTGAACACATACATGGGTTGCACCTCAAGGAACTTCTTTATATAATTTAATTTATTAAATACATACAACATAAATATGTTTGAAGGACGCATGCAGGAGTTTTACCTAAACATGTTGAAAACACCTGTAATCTTTTTCAGTAAAGGTTCAAGTTCTTGAAACTTAGCAAGCATTTCTAATTCTGGAAAATAATTATGGGGAAAATTTCTCCTGAAAGTTTCTGCAAAATTTTGTTTATATAATTGTTTTTTGATATACAAAATTTTGTTAATTCTGGATGTGCGGGAGTTTCCCTGGGAGAGAGTTTCCTATGTTTATCCAAACCTATTATTAGATAATAGCATGGCTTATCCCTACTGTATTGATGCATTAACTTTTTAATTGTTTATGGGGGTTTGACAATAATCCGGACTCAATGGGAGAGGTTCACAGATCAGTGGTCCATTTACTGGTATGCATGAATTGGGGATTGACTAAAACTAATAGGTCGTTGGGGGCCTTTTGACTGTTTGGTAGATTACAGCAATATGGGTGGAGAAGCTTTCATTCTCTGTAAAATTTAAGTTAGATTCTCATCATCTAGTGTTCACATCATTCCTTTTTAGCCACAAACCATACTAGCTTCTGATTTATTTTCTTAAGATGATGAATATCCTTTGTGTAAGTCAAACTGAAGGACCAAGGTAATGTTTTGTGTTTATATATATATATATATATATATATATATATGTATATTGATGAATATATATTTGAGTTTGAAAGGACATGACTCTCAAAATATTATCCTTCTCTTTGGTAATGGTAACTATAAAATCACATTCTGAGAGTTGTTGCACCTCCTGTAAATTTATATCATTAATCCTGCTTCTTGTTTGTCTCAGGCTGCCCTATCACAACTATGGGGCATGGGTTTATCCAGAATAGCTCCATCTTTTGGCAGACTTGTTGGATGTTCACTTATCTTGATTTCAGCATGTTGTACCATGTACATTGGTCCTGAAAAAGATATTGAATGAGTCATTACTTCCCTTTGTTTTCAATGACAGACCATATTGTCATTCTTCGTTGTATTCAACTTGTTTTATTTTCTCAATTTTCAAAATTATTTCTATTGGTTTTACTTTGCTCCCTCTTACATATGATTTAGGTTAAACAAAAGAATATATGTATATATATATATATATATATTATGATCAAACTACTAAAAAAAAAGTTAGTTTTTTTTGTAGTTGATTATTAGCCAACTACAAAAAAGCAAAAAATCTAGTTTTTTTTAATAGTTAATTTTTTAGTTTTCTTTTTTTTTGTTGATTTGACATTTTTACTCTTTAATATTTAAAAGAGTTTAAAATGTAAGAAGTTTAAAATGTAATAATTTTCAAATTTTAAAATAATGAAAATAAAAAAAAAAGTTGTATTAACACCTTAAAAAAATGTGTCAGAATTTTTAAAAGAAAAAGGAAAATTACAAGGGAATGAAGCTGATGTACAATGACGAGACCTCACGTACACCGGTAAAAAATTTTGGCGAAATCTGGTTAAAATTTGGGTAGATCTTTTAAAATGATCCTCATAAATTTAATCATGTAGTTTAGAACAAAAAGTTTGACCTTTTTTTTTTAACTTGCTAGTTAAAAAGTTTTTTTTTTTTTTTTTTATGCCATGTGAAAAAATTAACTGTTATAATTATATATATATATTTACAACTTTATTTATTGACATTATTGCCCTTCATAATAGATTAAAACCATTGCGAAAGAAAATGATTAAAACCATCATTTTATACTAAAAGAATTCAATTGAGATTTTTTTTGTGACGTCAAACGTTGTTTGACTATAATTCTCCATCGTATTCTTACGTTTGAAGATATCTTGCCCTGACACTAGTTCTTTGTTTTCATTTTCAAAACATGTTTTTGAAACCAATTTTGTGAGACGGATTCCAAATTGATTTTTTTTTTATTTTCTTTTAATTTACCTTAGCACAAACATGAGAAATATTAGCCGTGGCCTTCGAGAAGGAAGAACCGAAATTGAGACAAACACTTGGGCCTGGTTTGAGAAGTAAAAAAATTTACTTTTTTGGTAGCTAACTAGTAGGTAACTACCAAAAAATTATTATTATTATTATTTTTTTTTTTTTTTGTGTCTAAGGAGGAAAAAAAAGTTAAACATTTTAGGAGGCATTTGGAGCCCCAACAAAAGTAAAAAGTTTCCAAAAGTGAATTTTAGAATTATTATGTATTGTTGAATGTTTATATTTGATTTGATATAAAATTGTTAAAAATTATATAAAGTGACACGTGTCAATATTTTAGTTGAGAATTTTGAAATTTTTTGGAGTTTTGTGTAATTTTTTGTGCAAATGTCAGATCACTTTTTTTTTAAATTCTGGCAAAATCCGTTGAAACGCATCATTTTGATCCATTCCAATGACTTTTGAAATTTTTGGAGATTAAGGCCGTAGTAGCTTTTGAAATTTTTTGGGATTTTTTGAGATTTTTTGGGGCTTCAAACGCCCCCTTAGTAACTAACTTTTTACTTTTTAACATTTTATTAATTTAACATTTTTGCCCTTAAAGATTTAAAAGAAAATTAAAATGTAAGAAGATAAATTTAATCATTTTAAAAAAAATCAAAAAGTTAGTAGCTGGTAGCTAATTTATTGCCAAATGGAGCCTTGATCTCATGCATTTCACCACACGGAATAGCACTTGGGGGAGTCACAAAAGGTCATTTTTGGTAAACTTTTTTTTTTTTTCTCTCGTTTTTAATTTTCCTCAACTTTTTTCGTAAAAAAAGAATCTCCAATTTTTATCAATTTTTTCAACTTTCTTCACAAAAAAAATGTCTTATTTTCTTAAGTTATCTGAATTATTTTTTTTAAATTATCTAAGTAAGTGAACAAATTTATTCTCTCATATGTCATATTTATCATATTTTCTCTTTTTCACTAATAATATCAAATTTAATATTTTTCTTAAATTAATTTAATTTAATTTTTAAATTTAAGTGTATATTCTAAATAAAAATTTCATTTATCCAATCAAATCATTTATAAGAGAATAATTTTTCTAAACCATGTGTAAAGTTTTTATTGTTATAATTAGTAAAGGTTTTATTGTTATAGTAAAAACTAGAGGAATCCAAGTAGGATTCAAAATAAATTGTAAAGGTGCAAAGTTCCATTTGGAGCTTTTCAAAATAAAATAAAATCTTATAAATCTCTACGAATACGAATTACGAGACAGTAAAATTTAAATTATTCACTTACTGTACGAATTACGAAATATTTATTTTTACAATTTTATTTTATTTTATACATTTTTATATAATTCCAAACACACCCAAAGTGTCTCTTACAATTTCAATTATCTTTTCCCGGAATTTTTTTTTTAAATAAGCGTGTGTGTAACATCCAATGAGAAATTGACTTTCTTAACCATCCTCCTTAACAAGACTTTTATGTGAGGGACCAAATCTAAGGGTGTTTTAATTTCCCTTCCTAAGCTGTACATAGTTTAAAAAAGTTTAACTCCTTGAGTTTTAAGTGTCTGTGTATACACACACACACACACAGATATATATATATATATATATATATATATATATTATTTTTAAATGTAGCATTTAATTCTCTTATAATTATGTTTAAAAAATAATCATTAATGGTTTTCATAAAAAAATGTGAAAAGATAAAATAACCCTTCGGTAGTATAATCAAAAATTAATTTTGCACCGTTATAATTAAAAAAAAATAACTCTCAAATAGCAGTAAGAGAAAAAGAACTAAGAGAAATAAATTAAAAATATAAATTTTTAACTATAAACATGTTTTTATTAAAAATTTAATCTTAAAACAAAAATATTTTAATTATTGTACATGAAATTATATCATATTTAATTTAATTAAAAAATCAAAATTAAGAGTTGCACTTCAGTCATAACTATACAATGATGAAGTCTTGTATTTTAAAATATAATATATGGGGATAAAAATTACCCTGACATGTACTCATAATACCAAATAAATTCGTTCCACTTTACTTGAAAACACAAAGAACAATGAAAAGAAGGATCGGAGTTTATTCTCGACCACGAATACTCTTAAAGTTCAAAGTCAGTGATTAAGTTCAAAGTAAATGATAGTGTGAGAGAGAGAATTCAATTGGTTAAAATGAGTGTACTTTACTAAATGTATTTCTTGGACTATTTATAGTCGGAGAGCATAAATTAAAATAATAAAAAAATATTCGAACAATGATATTATTTTATTCACTAAATTTATATATATTTATATTGACGATATACTTTTAATTAAATGTACATCATATTGTATTCAATGCGCGCGACAAATTCCGACGGAATAGATGTTATGTAACATTTCAAATGTCACTTATTGTCTGTCACCAAATGAATAACTAACTAATTGAACCACTATTATAATAAGTGAACCTAATTAATTGCAATTCTACATGTATAATTGCATTTAAACTATCATTTATATTCCTCAATTATTACGAGACCCAGTTGATACGATGGGAGTTAAGCCTCCCTACTTAGGAGCAATTACACGCGTGCTCGAGAATTTATGTCACGTCTCATGTATTTTTTTTTTTTTTGTACTAAGGGTCGATTTGGCATAAAAAAAAAATCTCCAATAATCTATTTACCTCTAATTTTTTTGTCATCATTAATTTTAAAAAATTCTAATATTTCACTGAAGAAACAAAAAAAATTTGAAAATAGATTAACTGAATGTGTAAATTTTGTATATAATCATATTTTTCGTGTCGAAAACATTCAAACGAGTACCATTATCTTTATTTTTTATGAATTTTTTTAAATTTGTGGAAACAGATTTAAAAAATTATTTCACGATTTGTTACTTTTTAGAAAAAAGACGCTAAAATTAATCTAAGATTATATTTTATTTTAATTTGTCTTATTTTTTTTACGGGGTCTAATATGTATAAAAATAAAAGAAAAATAAACCAAAGATTAAGAAAATAAGACGTAGTTATCCCAATTTTTAGAAGCAAAAATATGCAAGCTTCAGTTTTGGCATATACTTTTTGCTGTGAGAATATTTCGACACCACGACATGAGTTGGGGCCCACGCAAATCAGTGCTTGTAAGAAAGTGATGCATATATTCTTGGCATAGACTTTATTGACGCCAGAATCGATGTATTGACATCACCAATAGGAAAATGAATATTTTTCGTTCTAAAAGGTGTGAACGGAAAGGAGAATAATTAATCCTTAAAAATAGCTTCCACCCACTTTTACTCTCTTATTATTATTATTATTATTATTATTATTTTTTTTTGGTGATCCGGAAATCCGACCGACTTTCGCCGACCGGTAAACCGAGGCCCGGGTCAGCCTTTACCGCATGCGTACCCGTGGCCTTCGAATGCACCCAGTGGGACTCGAACTCGCACCAAGCCCGAGTTTACGGTTCTTGACAGCGAGTCTCACCCACTGAGCTACACCCGAAGGTTACTCTCTTATTATTATCCTCAAAGGCGTTTGGGAGCCTATTTGGTAGATAAAAAGTGGAGGAAAAGTATAATAAAAAGAAAAAAGATGTGATATAAAGGTGATATGTGAAAAAATTTAATTGAAAAAAAGTACAAAAATTAGTTAAAATTAGTTATTTTTGATGAATTTTGGTGTGGCCAAACAAGTCCTAAGAGGGTTCTAGAAATTAATAAAAAAATATAATTTAGATAATTTTTTAATGTTTAGAGTGTAAATGACAAATTAGAAAAAATAGAGATGAATAATTCTGTTCAAACTAATTTTCGTCCGTTTGAATTGATTTCGACAGAAATTTTTTGATTTTTTTATCAAAATTTTTGAAAATTGTAAAAATTTTATTGAAATTTGTTGGTTTTTATAGATACATAAAAATTTATAAAGATTTATAAAAATTTACGTAGTTTAAAGTAAAAAAAATTTGTTATAGAATCATAAAATTTTTCAACCTTTTGTGTTCTAAACGAATCCTAATTTAAGAAAAAAAAGTAATAATTTTTTTTAGAAAAAATAGATTTTTCCTCCATTTTTGTTACCAAACTTGCCCTAAGAGAGTTCTAAAAATTAATAAAAAAAATATAATTTGAATAATTTTTTAATGTTTAGAATGTAAACGACAAATTAAAAAAAATAGAGATGAATAATTCTATTAAAACAAATTTTCGTTCTTTTGAACTGATTACGATAGAAATTTTTTGACTTTTTATCAAAATTTTTGTAAATTATAGAAATTTTATTGAAATTTGTTGAAAAATTATTGAAATTCATAAACATTTTATTGAAATTTGTTAGTATTTATAGATACATAAAAATTTACGTAATTTAAAGTAAAAAAAATTTATTATAGAATCATAAAATTTTTCAACCTTTTGCGCTCTAAACGAATCCTAATTTAAGAAATAAAAAGTAATAGTTTTTTTATATTTTGACGTTTGGTGAGTATACCAAAATAATATGAGAACATCATTCAAACATAGCCTCTATTACTCGAATGTATTTTATTCTAATTTTTCTTTTTTTGGGAGCTCGTGCTCTATTCTAATTAAAAAAAAAAGGGAAAAAAGAAAAAAAAAATTAGTAGAAATTTACAGACCACACTCTTCGAAACGGAGCATCCAAGCTTTATGGAAACGGTGGCATCTTATCTGTTCCATCCTCAAACGATGGGATTGACCCAGCCCGCTGTGAGTTTCGAAAGGGATTCTTCGAAACGGAGCAGCCAGACCGTTCGGCTACTCGCCCCAGCTTTTTCTCGTCGCGTGTAAAATAATTATCACCGTCCGATGGGCAAATTATAGTATTTTTAATGATCTTTTACATAAATTTATAAACGTAAATTTTGGAGGGCCACAATTCGAGGGTGAAGATCGAACGAGCGCATCTTAGATTTCTACAACCGAGCCACAGCTTAACGGATCCCTCGGTGATCGTCTCTCCACAACCGCTGAACTGCTCTGTCAATTCGAATCAGACGAGCGATCCCTCTTCAAAAAAGGACAACGGCGAAGCTGGCGGGAAATCTCAGATGTCAGGCAAAATTACAATTATAACCTCAACTGGTCTTTTCCCAAACAAGGATAAGCTCCAATTCATTGACGTGTCCCTGACGTGAGGTACCTCTCACCTCTCTGACGCGAACCTTACCCCCGAAGCGAGCCTCTAGTTCTAGACAGAGAAAGCATATACATATATACATATTTACAGATAGAGAGAGAGAAACATATACAGAGTTGGTGGTTTCGACTTTCGATGATTGTTTCTCGTGTAACTGTCCGTTGGTCTCTCCTTTGAGCCCTCCGATTGCCGCCTTTGTCGTTTATCTTCTTTCTGTTATGAAGTGTGGCGGTGATTCTTTCTTCCTCCGTTCTCCGTCTTCCCCGTCTCCGTCTGCGTTCTCATGGAATTCCCTTGATCAAATTCCAGGTAATGAAATAATTCGCGTTCTTCTCCCTCTGCACCCTAAGATATGTGGTTTTATTTTATTTTGATTGGTTTGCGGAGAGACTTACGTGTTATTGTTGCGTGTGGTTAATTAAACAGGCGTTTGTGGTGGTTTCGATTTGAATTTCGGCTCTAAGCGGGGCCTGGACCGTTATGTCAATGGCTAAAGCTGACAATGGCCGACATGTATTTCCTTTAACAAGTTTGCAAATTGGGTATCTATTTTAATCACATGCGTTTCTTTGTTAATTTGGTTTCATTTTGAAATGAAATAGTCTTGTGTTTCGCATGATTGAATTGTGTGTGTGTGTGTGTCTATATATATATGTGTGTGTGTGTAATTTTTTTTTGTTTTCTGCCTCCTATTATCTTTTGAGTGTACAGGTTAAATAAACTGCATTAATGAAAGCTTTAAATTCCGTTTGATACTGGTTGTTCTTGCTGTGATTTTCACCTGATTTTAGTTAATAGTGTAATAAATTCACTAGCTGATACACCGAGGCAGGAGCTAGGAATTTTTTTCGCCCTAGGCTGTAGGCGTGGTATTAAATTGGGTATGGCTGGGCATTAAATTAGTTTAGAAAATTTTCTCATCCTGGGCAATGGGGTAGGTATGAAGGCCCTGTTTGGCAGTACAAAAATGTGTAAAAATCTACCAAAAGTTATAAAATAGGTGTTTGGTAAAATCTCAACTTTTGTTACTTTTTTGCTATGCTACAATAATTTGCTCTACTCAAAAGTTACTAAAAGTTTAACCAAACACACAAAAATTGCTAAAAATTACCAAAAATTTTACCAAACACTTAAAAGTTGCTAAAAATTACTAAAAGTTACAAAAAATTTTACCAAATACTCAAAAATTACAAAAAAAATTGTTAAAAATTACAACTTGTTTTACCAAACACACCAAAAATTACAATTAGCAATTTTTAACTCAAAATTATTAAAAAATACTAAAAACTGTGCCTCTAAACGCTCCCGAAATCGGGTTATGACTTGGTTAGGAAATGGTGTATAGATAATTAGGTTAAGAAATTATAATAGTATTAAAAAATTTTCAGTCAAAATTTTACTTGTGCTATAGCCCACACTAGTTTATACACACCTCTGCCCATGGGTACACCCTATAGTTAATGGAATAAGACTTGCAAATATGCAAATTTTATTGTAATAAACATTGTGTTGGCAATTTTGCTGCCTCAATTTGGTAGCTGCGTGGTTTGATTGTAGTATTAAGTATTCCACAAAGGATGTGCTACCATGAAATTAAGGATAATATATCTTGTGTGTGTTTGACTAGAATATGGCGTGCAATATGTCTTGTTTATTACTTGAAGAGAAGAATTGAATTAATATAGTAATATTTTTGTTCTTGAAAATTGCAGATTTTGGATCATGGATAATTTTCTAATGAAACTGAGTGACTGATAGTGAATTTGTAATAATTTGATAACTTCGAAGAATAATTATAGTCATCTTGATGCCAGTGGACCTGTGTAAAATTCTGTATCTAGTTATTGTTCTGTTACTAAGTACAGCTTCTGTTGAAGGAAAATAGGCATGTGTTTTTGGACCAACTATTAATGGAAAGATGTAGGATGAGATGCTTCCAACAATCAGAATGAGTCAGAGAGTCGTGCATTGTATGGAATTATGGTTGATTGTAGTAGTTGTGTTAATTCATTTATTTATTTTGGTGAAAGTGTCTCAACTTATAATCATGAAAAATGTCAAGCTCCAATTTGACTATTTAGATTGATATGGAAAATGTTCTTATGCTTACACAGGTAATATTCATGAAATTCTTTAAATTGTTGAGAATGTATTAGGAAGTTTTGCATCTACACAGACATTCATTTCTTCTCTGAAAGTAGCATCAATTTATCTGTTTCTCTGGGGTGTTTGCTTAGTAATATTACATATCACACTCCCTCCTTTGCCCTCTAGAGGATTTTTGTTTAATATTTATGATCTATTTGCTAAAATTGCATTGCATCGCTGCTATGTTTTTCAGGGACTTGCAGTCTTATCTTTCACATCTTAGCCTTTTTTTACCCCCTGAAACTAAGAAGTTCTATATCTTGGTGGACAACAGACCATGGCTGAAGGACCTTGGCCCACGGCCTGCACACTTGTGGCAACTGATGGTCACTAAGGTTGCTAGGAATTTTTATGTTACTGCAACTGGATTTTCTTCTAAGAAGGTAAACTGAAAAATTTTCTTCATTTTTGTGTATTTACAGTCCAGGTTATCCCCTTTTGCAAACAACAAAGCACGGAGGGAGAGAAAAGAGACAGGCCAGTTGCTTGAGTCAAAAGATAGTCCCAAATGTCGCCCAAGTAAATTAATGATGTTCAAACGATGGATATCACTAATTGATGCTGCAACATTTTCTCAGAAAAGGGCTTTGTTGCCTGTAAAGAAACTCAGGAATTCTTTAATTTCAAATAGCAAGTTGCATGGGACCTTATATGGTTTTATTGTTTTTGAAGTTGCATGGTCTGATGTTCGTGGCATTAATTATTTGAATGAACTTCAGGTATTCCTCTATCTTAATGTTTGCATCTTCTATATGCATTTCATTTTAGGAGTGGCACTTCAATGATTTTCATCCTACTTGCAGACTGATACATCCCTGGCTATAGAGGTTAAATTCATGAAAAAATGGGAATTTGATAGTATAGCACAAGCTGCAAAATGCATGTCTTCATGGTTTTCAGGAACAGAGAGTGAGAAGCTTCTCTTGAAGGAGTATCTGGACTGTACTATAGGTATACTTTTCCAAAATATTTGTTTATGATCTATGGACATGGATGTGAATCTGTTTCTTCAATTCATGGGGTTTTGGATGCAGAACTCTGCCACTAGATAATATTTTTCATGCATTTTTCACCAAGCATGAGTACGGTGCATTTGGATCATTTTGCCACTGTGCATGTCAAAGAATTTAAAAAAAAAAAAAATCAACTTTGTTGCTCACCATACAAGGATTGCAAATTCTTTGCCTCATAATTACATAAAGCATAAAACTTTCATTCGCCTAAATTAAAATATTAAAATGTGTCAGGAAAAGTTAGGGAAGCAATTAACTTAGTGTTACATGTAATGAATGTGGAAAGAATAATGATATATTGAAAATAGTTTGTGGATGTGATTTAAGGAATTATAATGCCAGAGGTTCGTGAACAATCTTCAGGGTTGACCACAAATTTGAATTGGGACGCATTGTCAACAATAATGTATGTCACTTTAATTTCTCGAGTAAGGTGCCTTTTGTGCCAGGATTTGTTATCCCATTAAGGTACACAAATACCAAGAAACTTATATAATTTCTAATTTTTATAAAGCCCCAACCTAGTTGCTTTATGAACAAAGCCGATTTTAAGATTTGTGTGTGTGCTTTGTGAACGTTGTATCTCTCAAGGGAAATCTTATGGTAGGTTAAGCCTATTGGATTTTGTTGTTGATGATTTTCTTTCCTCGTTCAAGTTCAATGTCAAGGTTTAATAGTAAGCCACAAGAACATTCTGAAAACGGCATTTCTTCCCCCCCTCCCCCCCAGAGTTGATGCTGAAGATTTAAGCAACATTATTATGCTTTCTGGGCTCTTTTTATTATTTTCTTAAATCCCAGTCAATACTGACTGGTTTGAGTCTCAGTTTGTGCAATTGGCCAACCAGTGGTTTTGATCCTTATGTGTGTGCATGTGATTTGATGGCATCATGGCAGAAGCACTGCATTTTTTTCTGAAATGTGGACTACTGAGGATGAACCTTATTTTATTTCTGATTGTTATAACTTAATGCAGGAGAAGTATACTACGATGCTCAGGAAAATTTTCCAAAAGACATAAGTTTTGACAATGATGAAAACGTCTGCAAGGACAATATGTGCGCTGAGGATCAATCTCCTTGCTGTCTTCATAGTAGATTTAATTTGTATCTGGCAAATATGGAAAATGGATTAAGTATACAACACACACCACCGCCTGCTGATGTTCCCTGCAAGAGAAGAAAAGTTACGAAATCCACAAGTATTGGACTTGATGTTGATATATATCCTGAGGAAACACGCAGGGAGATTGTTGATTCACTATTGCATTCTAATACCTCTAATGCAAGTGATACTGAATATGCAGTTGAAGCTGCTAAATACAAGGATGTTTTGATACTGTTTCGGTTTAATGATCATGATCTCCCATTTGAACTAAGGAAAATAATCATGTCTGATTTGCGATTACTCACTTTATTAGAAGCTGGGCTTCCTTCTTGGGCTATTTTCTTTCAGTCATACCCAGTTTTTTGCCATCTTTATCGTCCTTGGATGTGTCCACTGGCAAGAACTTTATACGTGCTGATTTCTGTTGTAACTGTACTCATTGGATTTTATGATCTATACAAAAATGTCCCAATTCTTAAGGCTATGGCATCTCGTTTGTGTGGTCCTCTCTTTGATTGGATAGAAACCTGGGAAATGGTATCAAGGATAAGGTATTTGGGGACAATGTTATTTCTACATAACTTTGAGAAGGCTTTTAAATGGTTCCTGATGATCGCACGCACCTCGCGGTCCTTTTTTTCAATTCTCACACGGCCAGTGTTAGGGCCACTTATGGAATGCCTGGATTTTGTCCTTCCCTTATGGAATATGTGCATGGAAATAGTGGAGAGCGTTTGTTCAGCCTTTTCAATTGTGATAGGATCTTCATTCAGTCTAGTTGAGATCTTTAGTGAGACTGTACTGTTGCCAGTTTGGTTCACCCTATCATCGATTTGGACCATTGGTAAGTTAATCAGCTATATGATATATGCATTTATTTGTTATTTTAAGTTGGAATCTGTCCAATTTATGAAATATGCATAACTTTGTGTTTACTTCTGCATGACTGTAGCAATGTCCATCATATTTCCTGTATTTTGGATCCTCTGGGAGATACTCTGTGTTCCAATTCGCCTGGTTATTGAAATGGCCAGTTTCTTGACCTCTACCTGTGCTTGCTTATATGGTTTCCTTCGAGAGCTATGGCTGTTTTTAAGTAACATAGTCAAGTTCACTTCAGATGCTGAGGCAACAGTGAGCACATTTGAGGTTTCCATGTGGCGTTCACTTTGGAGTGACCTTTTCTCTAAGGTTGTATAGCCTTTCATAATTGTATGTGGTACCAACTAATTATGTACATAGCTTAATCATTATTCTGCTCTCTTTTTTTCCCCCCCCCCCCATTTTTTTGCTGAAGGATTTTTTTTCCTTAAGGTTTTTCGTGCTGTGCGGAGTATATTAAATGGTTTTGTTGCCTTCTTCACAGCCTGCAACAGACACCGTCTCAGGTATGCTTTTGCTTTAATTCCTATTTTGGGTATCATATGTTGTTTTGTCTTTCCTTTTCTCTATAATTGTGATAACCTTAAGGCCATTTTACATCTGCCCCCAATTTTT
Source organism: Vitellaria paradoxa (assembly GCA_019916065.1). Taxonomy (NCBI): domain Eukaryota; kingdom Viridiplantae; phylum Streptophyta; class Magnoliopsida; order Ericales; family Sapotaceae; genus Vitellaria; species Vitellaria paradoxa. Next base: position 21,312,267 of record CM034234.1, on the reverse strand, counting down.
AGTAATTACTTCTAATGTGCGAAGGTCAGTGTGGATATTATGTCAACTAGTGAACAGATCCTAATAACTCTTTTTGGACACACACATGTTGCTTACTTAGACACATGAAATATATTGTAAATTTGTAATTTAGAAGAAAATACTTGCAATTCAGTAATAAGATGAAAACAACTTGAATTTATATCTATTAATTCCTTCTCTTTAATTTTTTTTTAATTTAAGGATTTTTAAAAGCCAACCATTATTATTCATTTGTAAATAGCATTTTCTAAAATATATAGGTAAAACATTAACCATTTTCTAAAATATATAGGTAAAATATTAATGTATTTATAATATTAAAATAATACTATTCATTTTTATTATGTGTGTGTGTTTATCTATATTCTATATATATGTTTATTCATTAAAGTGTCTATATCATGTTCTGTCTTCATAGTTTTTGAAATACATATTGGCATATTTGTGTCATGTCATTTCTGTGTCCCTTATCTGTGCTTCTTATATGCAAGCTACAAGAGTGGAAAGAACTCTTTTAGCTTGAAATTGCAATTCTTTTCTTTTGGAAATATATTATATACTTGAGGAATTTGAACCCGTTATAATAAGAGAATAAAATTTGTTAAAAGGGCATCAAGGAGATATTTCCCAAATACAAAAAGACTCCACCTTCAAAAAATATAATTAGAACTCCATTTTATCCACTAAATGCATAAAAATATTAAAATCTTGCTCGCTTCTCTAGATAACCAATGATATAAAGTTGACAAAAAAAATACTTTTCAAAAAAAAAAAAAAAAACTTTTCAATCTATATAAGGAAAATTCTATGTCATGATAAATGCTTTGATAACTCCTCCACAAAATCAGCCATCCAAGACAAAAAATTACTTATTACCAAGCTTTCCTTATCCTCTTCTGAAATGAGCTCCCCACCAGAACTCAAAAACTTGCTTAGCCTCCAAAAAAACACTTTATTCATTCCAATTTGGGGAATTTTTTCTTGAAGAGTTGTCAGAAATTTCTTACCATTTGCAACTCTAAAATAAATCATGTTTAAGAACAACCATTCTCAATTATTGGGCTAATATTTGCTTTTCTGTTGTGCCATTGGAAATTACCAATCATGATTTGTTTTCAGTTCATTTAGCCATTAGATTATTCTGGAAAATTGAGTTACCAATCCAATTGAAAATTTTAAATGGGATGTTTGCAGCATTTATAATCATGCCTTGGTGTTTATCCAAAGGCTTGCTCGCCCAACTCAAAGATTAAGGGCACCAGATTCTAGTCATGGAGGACAGATTTGTGGAACCCGCAATTTGGTGAGTTGCTATATCAGTGTAATTCTGTTATAAGTTCTAATTTCTCGCCAATTTCAAAGGTTTGACTGTTTTTCTTAACCACGAAATAATTAATTGTAGGTATACGTTGGATGAAACATTTGCCATCTCCATACTAGTATTTATTTACGTTCCTATAGTTTGAGTAGGGGTGAACCCGAGATTTTAATCAACAGGGGCAAAAGCTACCTATATCAGGAGAAAAAGAGGATTGTTTTTGTTAGTAAATTAGTTTTTTGAGAGTAATTATGGTAATTTAATAGAATTTGTGAGTATAATTTTGGGGGAAAAAACCAAAATTATTATTATTTTTTTTTGAAAGTCAAAATCCAAATTATTTTAATCTGAGCAGTGGGCTGCGTACCTGTGTGCAAACATCCCATTTAAAATTTCTGAAATATTGCTTATACACCATCTCCAGGTTAGGGCTTGTCACGATCCGCAGCTATATTACTTGACAGTAATTGCTTTCGGAAATGTTGCTTCTGTTTTGTTAACAACAGAATAGACAGACAGCTGCATTTGTAGTCATGCTTGTTTGTCCTTGCTGCTATATAAAGCTTCTTTGCAAAATTGAACTCCAAGTCATAGGAGTGTATTAAATTAGCCCTTGAACCAAATGGGATTGATTGATTTAGTGCCTTTTAGTGTTGTAGCATGAGCTTGATTTCATGGGAGCAAATGTTTTTGCACCTGGAGATGAATTTTTTTGTTGAATGTTACTAGCCATGGATAGTTATTCTCAGCTGGTGATGAATGATTTTTACGCTGCCACTCATGTTTGTCACCATCTGTAAGTTTTGAGGTAGATATTATCGTTTTCTTCAATTTAGTTGTGGAATCAGAGTTTTTACTTAAGACACCAATATGTGCCACATGCTAGACATGTCTAATTGCAAATGACTATTTGCATTTTATCTGTTTTATCTGGGTTCAAGTTCTGTGATGGATAACTGCATCGGATCGTCATTGTTCTATCAAATACATTATTAAATATGAGATTGGATTGAATAATTTAGTAAGGTGATCTTTGATTTATGATTGTGAATGCAATTCATACTTGCAACAGAGGATTTCAGTGGTCATATTGGGCTCTGTATTAGTGGCTTTTTTTTTTTTTTTTTTTTTTCCCGAGAGCAAGGAATCACAAACTGATTTAGATAATTCGACATTTGCAGACAAAAACAGGTCCAGAAAAACTGAAGCCTAAGGAAAAGCAGAGCTGACATGCTGGTGGTGCAAGCCAACCTATTTCCAGCTGCACACATTTTCCCAGTGCGAGAGAAAGCGAACCTTGAAAGTTGACGGTAGCAGATTCTGCATATAATTTTGTAGAATATATATGTATAGTCTATAAAGTATAGATGATACAGAAACACTTTTAGGTAGCTATGAATTAACCCCATGGGAAGAGGCTGTATATATCTCCTTCCCCACCTGTTAGTTTTGCTGCCGTATCTCTCTGGCTGTCACCTTACTATCGCTTGTGGAACCTCAAGATCCACGGACTTATTAGCTAAATGACAATTGGCACATACAATACGCCTAGTCGCTTCTCGTGGATAACCGGCCAAAAGAGGATTCTGAGTCTTTGCGTATCTACCATTTCACCACCAAGACATCTTGAAGGTGAATCGTATTCCATGAATATGATATCTCCTCTCTAGATTCTTCCTCTAGCATTTGCTTGCTTGTATTCAATTAGTTCTTCGATTCATCTTTGCTTTGAATCTCTTCAGTTTTGTTTTTTTATGATTCCTAATTTTCTAAGATGTATATATACCAACCAGTGTAATAACACCTCTGTATTCTCATTAAATTGTTTGTATCAACTTGTAAATGGAAAGACCAGATGAATTCTTCTGAGCTATTTTGCTGCCCTTTCGAACAACTTAACTGTTTTGGTTTGTTGTGAGATGAAACTCGCATCCTCTATCTCCGCCCTTTTAAGAGTAAAGGAGTTCATTAATGAGCAGAAAATTTAAAATTCTTAATGTATGAATTTTTAATTTTAACTTTAGTTGCACCTAAAGTAAAACTTTATGTAGATGGAACTTTAAATCAGTTAATTTTAAGTCGCTTCAAGCCAAAGGAAAAAAATATAGCCAGAGAAGCTAAATTTTATCTAGTTTTTTGGAGGGTAGGACCGAAAAATGAGAAATAAATAAAAATTTGGAAAAAGTATATCTATTTAGATGAAGGATGCTAGCTTGGAATTTTATTTTCGTCGCCACAGAGAGAGAGAGAGAGAGATAAGCTGCCTAGGTAGCTAATCCCAGGAACAAGAAAAGAAATGCAATGCCAGGGGGCCAAATCCATAACTTAAACATTCCGGAAAATATTCAAACCAAAATTCAGGTACTGAAATTTTACAAACCACATAACTGAGTAGACATTATTCAAAACCAATCTAATTGTACAACCCACAGTACTGAGTAGATAATTATTCAAACAGTAGAGCCACCAGTTTGGTGCAACATGGCGTCAATCTCATCGCCCTCCTCCATCTCTAGCTGAAGCAACAAGAAATAGAAATTTCAGATATGACAAACATGAAGTATGTGTGTGATAGAGAGGGGTGTGTGGATGAGAGAGAGTGACCTCTTCAGGAGTCTGCTCCGCTCGGAGTCTCCGACCATCAAACAAGAAGGCGATCGAGTTGAGCTCCACAGACTGCCGATCGCAGTAAGCATTCATGAGTTTCTTCAGCTGGGTGCTTCTTTTTATCCTGAAGAAGACTTCACTACCATCCTAGAAGAAAGAAAGACTACTTTGGTCATTTTTTATGGAGGAACAGAAGAAAACCAATCATCAGTTCATAAATCAGCAGAAACCTGGTCCTTCACAGAAAAATATAGAAGAAATATGATAGCTTTTGTGCAAAGTTAATAGGTCAAAGAAAACCATTTGGTTATCAAAGAAATTTTCATTTCAATGTTGGTTGCTCTATCAAAGCAGTGAGAAAAGTTTGTTAAAGAAAAGTTTGTTAAAACTTTTTAATCGGTAGGATTCAGGAATAATTGGATCAAGCAACTTCCCACTTTCCGGTTTGAAGAAAAACTTGTTACCATGGATTCTATGTAACATTACCATTGAATACATATGATAAGCTATACAATCGAACAATTCTTTATTTCGTAAAGATGATGAGCTTACCACATTTAGATATAGGAGACATTAAGAACAATGCCAACCCACAACCATCTAAAGGATTTGCATCATCACAACTGCTGTTCAAAACAACCATATCCATGAAAAGAAGTTCTTTACATACAAAGTCAAATCTTTTAAAACTGGCACTAAAGCTCACGGTTAAATTCATTTTCTAGCAGCCAATCCAGAGCAGCTCATTACATTTATTTCGTGACATGCTCATAAACATCTGCCTTTTCATAGAATCATTTCTTGATCAACAAGGCCTAAATACAGGAGAAAAAAAAAATCTGAAAACCACTTCTTTCATAAGAATAGACAAAAATCCTTGAAATTTGAATTCTGAACTGAATTGGACTAAAACAATTTTTTTTTTTAATTATGACAAGAAAACTCGGCAAGACAAGTCTACATCAAACCCCAACCCCAGAAAGAACCCCACCCAGCGGGCTGCAAGAAATTATTCAAAATGACAGTGATACAGTGTGACAGCCTGATTTATAACATTGAGGATAGATATGATTTCACTACGCAAGGTTGAATCATAATGGAATTCATTTCATGGAATAATTTTCCACGATCCCACCTCACAGGATTTTGAAGTACACAGTTCCATGGGATATTTAACTCCGTGATCCAGCTTGCCTTTACTATTTTTGCTTAGCACTTATCTCCAGCTACCTTAAAGTTGACTCAAACAAGACAAGTTGATGACAGAACTAAACTCAGCAAACTCAGAAACCAGTTCAAAAATCCTAACTAATAAATAAGCAATTTACGCAAGATCCATATCAAAGTAAAATAAATACGAACCATCAATCTAAGCCCTACCACTGAGGGGAATACCAAAATTAGGCAAAAAAAAAAAAAAACCAGATGTGAAACCAGAAAGCAAAATCAAACCCAAAATATAAGTAATGGAAATAATTGGTGAATTAAGCATTACCTTTCAGTACACAACATCATCGGCAGAAAGCCCCAGTTAAAAATCGTAATATCGAAACCAAATAAAACGAAATCACAGGTAAAACTGCAATCAAAACCCTAAAACGATAACCATCAACAAACCCTAGAATGGGTTGTATGGAGGGAGGAGGGGGAGGGGGGGGGACAGACCTGGCCCTTGACCTTGAGATTGATGTGAGCAGATTGATCGCTGGGCTTCTTGTCTTCCTCGGCCGACATTCTCTCTCTCTATCGATGGACTTCCGAACGGACCATGCGGACTCTCCGTATGTATAAATATCAATAGGAGATATAGAGAGAGAGAGAGAGAGAGAGAGAGGGAGGCGGCAATATCACGCTACCTTGGTCACTTTTTTGCTTTTTCTCACGGAGCAAATATTTTTCCTTCGGTTGGTTTGATAACGTTTTCATTTTTTTTAACGTTTATATATTTATATTTTTTTTATTTTGTGTTATCATTTTTTTAAATAAAAATTAAAATTACATTTAAAAATATAATTTTATTTACAGTTATCAATTTTTTATTTTCATAAAATAGTTAATTTTATTAATTTTTAAAAATTAATTAAATTTAATAAATATAATTTTTATTAATTTAATTTAACTATATTATTTACTAAAAAATTTTATAACAATTTAAATAATTTAATTACGACATTTATTAGAATAATTTAATAAATATAACTCATATTAAATAAATAAATTAAATTCAATTAATTATTAAATTAAATTAAATTAATTATGATATTTATTAAAAATAATTTAATAAAATATATTTATATTTATTAAATTATTTATAAAATTAAATTAATTAATATATTTTATTTTATTATTTATTAAAATAATTTAATAAAATATATTTCCTGTTAATTAAATTAAATAATTTAATTTAATTAATTATTATAAAAAATATTATATTACATATTAATTTAATGAATTTAATTTAATTACATTATTTATTAGAAATAATTTTAATTTAATAAAATATTTAAATAATATAATTTATTTTAATATGTTGTAATAAAAATGAACAAAGTATTAGAATTGACAAAATGTTTGTAATAAAAAAGAATGAAAACACATTTTTTTAGTTGTGTTTTTTTTAAGTTTTAATTTTTTTTAGAAACAAAAAATGACAATATATTTCTGTTACTAATTTATAAAATTTTAAAAATATAACTAAAAATAAAAAATAAAAATATTAGGGCCTTTATATTCACTGTCACTACAAAACAAATGTTTCCATTATTGATTACACCAGCGACAAAAAACCGGATAAAAGGTAAAGATTTTTATTGTTTGTATAATTTTTTGCACTTTATTTTATTTTATTATTAATTAAAATAACATAATTATCTATCTTTCTTTTTACATATATTTTATATACTTATAATATAATAGAATTTTTATTTTAGTTTATGAAAAAATAAAAATTAGATAATAATTTTAATTTATAAAAATATCAATATAATATGAAAAAAAAAAGTCTGATGCAAATATAAGACGAATTAGGAATTTAAAAGTCTTAACTTATTTTTGTACTCATTTACATCTTAAATATATTTTTATATTATAATAAATTTTGAATAATACTTATTAATAAAAAATATAATATTTTTATACTTATATAATTCGTTTTATTTTATTTTTATATAGCCGTATATAATTTTTTATTTTTAAAATTTTAGTAGATTTAATTAATTTGATTAGTTAAGTGGGAGTGGGGACAGTTATGAGTAAGGGTGAGTATCGATCGGTATAATTTAGAAATGGTAATTTTTATAACCAAACCGATTATTTACAAAAATTATAAATAATAATCAAACTGATAAAAAAATATGTACTAATTGAAACAAAATAATTCAATTTGGTTATGGTCGGTTCAGTTATACACGCTTATAAATCTAAGTATATTTTTTTATAATTTAACGATGGAAATAAAATAATAATTTTTATACAAGTAATATTTAAGACTTAGAATATATATTTAATATTATAATAATTTGTTGATTTCTTATATTCTTTGAAATTTCGAAAGACAAACCATTAATAAGAGTGGATAATTAGATTAATTATATATTATACGTACATACATATATATTAAATATTAAATAAATTTAATTTGATTAATTAGGTTTTAAATTTTTAAAATTATATTTAAAATCGATAATCATTATTTTTATAAAAAAATAACTAAACCAACCATTACTAAATAAATAAATGAACCAAATTTCTTAAATTTGTTCAATACAATTCGAAAATCAAACTTTAGCCAAATCGTGGACGTGCTCAGTTATGAGATAAATAAATTCAATCCGTTGGAAGAGTTTCTTTTACTACGGTCCAAGTGTGGTTCAGCCAAACTCAAGTTAGTACTAACCGCGGGTGGTGGTTGGGTCTTCCAATGGGTTGACCCAGAACTGCATATTTGGGCTGGACTTGACAACACATTCTTAAATCAAGTAGAAAAGCTGGCCCAATGCGTTCTTAGGGTTAGCCGTTAACAGAGTCGCCTTAATTCTCTCCCGCGGGGGAGAACTGGAAAGTGTAAAACCCTACCTCAGAATTTCCATTCAGCAGAAATAAGCAACCAAAGATCAACTGGGAATCAAGATTTACAGAAATCCAATATATTCGACGAGGTTGGTTCATTTTGACTCGTCTTCGTCTTCGTCTTCGTCTTCGTCTTCTTGTCTCTCTCTCTTTTTTTTTTTTTTTCGATACAAATATTGATCGAATGGATTTTGTTTGCTACGTTTTGATTCTGCTCTTAGTTTGATTGGGACTGATTGATTCTATCCTTAAAAAGAACCAGATTGAGATTAAAAAAAATAAATAAAATAACTACGTGTTGATTGAGGACTTGGGAGGTAAATAAACAGTCTTTGCTTCTTTATTTTCAAAAATTATTGATTTATGGCTATTTCTTGAAATTTAAGAGAATTTCACGTATTTTTCTTTTTCAAGCAAATGGCCAAATAAATTCATCAAGCGGATGCTGCTCAAGTACAAAATGCCAAATGGAGTTACACTTCACATTTCCAAGTACTCCACAAAATTCAAAAAGAATCATAGACTTAGCTCAAGCTGCTCAACCCCACCTCAAGAGCCTCTATACAAAATAAACAGAAGAATGCTTTTCATTCTATTTACTGGACATTCAATTCCTTGGAACGACTTTCTATTTGTCTTCTTCATACTAACCAATATAAACAAAAAGCAATGGTCTTACGCAGGGGCGGATCCAGGATTTTGACTGGCACCCAATAAGATGATTCGAGGTTAAGGGTTGGAGAGAAGCGATCTCCCCTAAGAGAGAGAAAATTATTATTGGTCATTGAACCGGTAAATATACTTTTTAGTTTAATGGTAACATCTCCTTACGTTCAATAAGATGTCCCTTGTTAAATATAATTATTATTAAATTTTATTATTTATAGTATTTTTTATGTTATATGTTATATTTATTGATATGATATTATGTACAAAAGTATTCAATAGTTTACTGAGAAAATGCACTTTATTTTACAAAAAAATATTTGGCTTTGATTCTTGTAAAATTTTTTTATGTTAAAAAATTTTGAATTAATCTTAATTCTTTAATAAGGCCAAAGTACCTCAATTTTGAATTAATTTACTTTTTTAATAAAGCTAAAATTCTAAGGGTATTTTGGTGATTTTATATTCAAAATCAAGAGGGTCACTTGCCCCCATGCCTCCATTTGGCTCTACCGGTGATCCTACACACTTCCTTCCTTCCATTTTGGATCTTCTGAAATAGAGTTTTGTTTTTGCCAACTAGAGAAAGGAAGTTAATGTTCATAATTTGCAAGAAAGTGTTATGGAATTTTGTTTTTGTGCCTAACTTTAAAGCATACCTTTGCCATTGGCTTTTTGTTCTTGTTAGTTATCCTGCTGAGCAGAGCACGGTTGAGTATAGCTTGTTAGTTTTGCATTCTGAGAAATTGCCTTAAAGTTGATATTGTTTGGTATAAGATTGATTTAGTCTAAAGTTTCCATCTTATGTGTTTGATGCTTTCAACTTGCTGCAGAGTTTCTGGAGTTTCCGTTATCTGCTTATATTTTGAAGAACTTTTTGTCTTGTGATAGAACTTTGGCCTAAAAAATGATATCAGCTATTTCTTGGGTCCCCAAAGGGGTCTCAAAGTCTGTACCTTCTGTGGCCGAGCCTCCTTCTAAAGAAGAGATTGAAGAGATTTTGAAGAGTGGAGCTTTTGAGGGCAGGTAAAAATTTTGTGTTTCTTTATAAGTTAGTTGATTGTTACACTGGGAATTAATCTCTTATACTACATCATGACTAAAGAAAAAACATGCACGGATACACCCGCACGCATTTTGAAACCAAATCAGTTAATTTTAGATGCCATCTATCTCCCCCTCCCCCCTTTTGCTTGTTCGCTTGGTTATATCAAGTAATGATAGAATCAGCTATCTTCTTCTTTTGATATGTTAAAACAACGTCCCCCACTTCGTAACCAAGACAAGAAAAACGAAGAAAAGATATAGTATGGGAAATGATTGTATAAAATATCTCCACTTTTCTCTAACCATGTTCCAGGCTTCTTTTTTGTTCCCCTTGAGTATATCCTTTAGTCTTCCTACATGAACATAAAACAAAAACAATTAGATCTTGTACCAATCAGTGCTGTAGTATGGCAATATGCCAATTCTTTTTCATGCAAAGGAACTATTAGGTTCCAAAGACACAGCTGATTTATTGCAGTCAAAGAACGCAATGCAATTTTATGTAATCTCAATTTTGATCTCGTACATATCATTTGGGCCTGTATTTCATTGAGTTTTGCAGTGAGCAGAGTGAAGGTGAGGATGATGATCAAGATATGGATGTCGAAGCTGCTATACATGTTGATGAAGTTGTCCATGCATTAGCTGCTGCAGATGCACTTGGCAAACCTTCGAAGGGCATCCCCACTCCAAAGACAAATTTTCAGGACATAACTGATGGTTTACGGGAACTAGACATGGAAAACTATGACGAAGAGGATGATGGTAACATGCAACCCCATCCACCCACGCACTAAGTCCACCACACGCACAGAATATCTCTGATTCTGGCCCACTTGAATGCCTGTCTTAACGTTGAGATACTTATTATTTAGCTTTTTATTTCTTCCCTGGAAAGCTGTATTCAGACCAAGCCCTTGTTCCTTTTCTTTGGAAAATTCATGAAAATGCTCTATTGAACAAGCATGCATCTGTATTCGGTTGATGCAGGCATCAAGCTATTTAGTGTGGGGCTTGGGGACAGATATTATCCAAGTAATGAGATGGACCCATATCTGAAAGATAAGGAGGATGTGAGTTTGTTTTGTTCCATGCATCATTGTTCGATTTTTATTACTCTTTTGGCTTCATTTGGAATTATTCTTCTTTCCTCGTCTTATCATTCTATTTCACCTTTTTATTTTATTTTGTTTTAATTTTTTTTTTGGGGGGGGGGTGTAGGATGACTCTTCTGAAGAGCTTGAGGACCTGACCATAAAGGCTGATGATGCTGTCGTAGTTTGTGCACGTTATGAAGATGATGTCAGTCATCTTGAGGCATGTCTTACTTAGCTGGATAAGAAATGTTTCTATTTATTGTATCTCTCTCTCATAATTGGCAGCCACTCATTTGGTGAGTTTAATGTGTACAAACAGGTTTGGATTTATGAGGACACAGTTGATGGTAATGCAAACATGTATGTTCACCATGATATTGTCATTCCATATTTTCCACTCTGCACAGCATGGCTTGATTGCCCAATTAAAGGTGGAGAAAAAGGTAAAAAAATATGCTTCTCTCAGTCACTATTTAAGATTAATTGGTTTCTATACCATGAGAATTACTGATGCTTTGGATAGTTGTTGGGTGCGTGAATTTGCAAAAGAAAGCTGAAAGCATGGAACCTAGTTCCATTTTGTTTGGTGTGGTTGATTTGGGGCGAATGAAACAATTGACATTTTTAAGGGTTGGAAAGATCACTAGAACCAGATAAATGGTATCTACTTGTCTAACTTATGTGGTTGAATTTCATGGAATGTTAATTCCGGTGTTAGCCAATTTTTTTTTTTTTTGGGGGGGGGGATTTTGTGGACAATTTAAAGGCTTGATGTTCCGTTTGTTTCTTATGCTTTATTTTCTTTGTTAAGGGTTGGATCGCTTGATGCCTTTTAATAAAATTTTATTTACTTATAAAAAAAAAGTTTGCAAGCTTTGTTTTCCCTTCTCTTTGTAGTTATTTTGCACCATATATCTCCACTGCAACAATATACCTAATTAATGAAGTAATAAACTTTATTGATATCCATCTACATCACTCCTAATCACATATGTAGTTTGATTGGGAGTGGACATGCCTTTTCAGAAATACTAATTGTTTTTTTCTTTTCTTTGTTACTTTGAGGAAATGAAATAGAATCAGAATAGCACAATTGATTCAGTAATACTAATAACTTGTGCATCTACTGTTATTTTGAGATTATTGTAAGTATACAGCAACAGTTGAGAGCTGACTTATTCCTAGCTTTTCCTAGGAAGGAAAATAGCATTATTGAGGCAATGAGACATGTTAATATAAGTTTCTGTGCATTATTTTTTTGTTTTTTGTTCTCATAATAGTTGGAGTTTCTTTCCTTTGGCCTTTGTTGTTTGTTTTTTTAGCTTGTCGGTCCTTTCTCTTCAAATTGGCATTTTGAAAATTTAATGTGGTGGGAACTGCAGAGTGACAGAAGTCTATTGTATAAAGTATTGCCCTATAGTAATTTTGGACCTAAAATTTTATTGCCTTGTGGGATTAAACTGGGCTAAAATTTGTTTTGGATTCAATGGGATCAAATTTTGACAAACTAGGATATGGTAATTATCACTAGGTTGTCGTAGGGGCTGAAAGTTCTCACTTATGGAAGCACTTTTCTGCTAATTTATTTCATAGGGCTGAAAGTTCTAACTTATGGATGCACTTCTCTGTTAATTTTTTTAATTTTTATGTCACGTGGCTAAATTTCTGAGAAACGTTTTAGGTACAAGGAGAATGTATATATTTGAAGATGGTTACCTATAGTTCCTAATGGTATTGTTGGTACCCTCTACCATTTAATCTGGGAAACCCTAATTTTTGAAGCACTTTGTCAAAAAGCTATGGCTAGGTTTAATTTTGTTTCATTTCTCAGAAAAAGCAATCAATTGTAAACTATCCTTTCTCTTACCATTCTCGTTGTTATCATCGAAGCATGTAGATTTAATTTCTTTCATGGATTTTCTTTTGTTATTTTTTTTTATGTGAAAGATCCATTCTCGTTGTTATCATCGAAGCATGTAGATTTAATTTCTTTCATGGATTTTCTTTTGTTATTTTTTTTTATGTGAAAGATAAGTGATTATTATTTATCCATCATCCCCTTTTGTTTATTTTCATTTGTTCATATTTTTGCCCTTCCATTTTTTTTTTCCTTTTCTAGCAGGGAATTTCATAGCTGTAGGTTTTAAGGAGGATCCATCCATTGAAATATGGGATCTTGATGTTGTAAGTGGCTTATGGAGCTTGATCTCAGTATAATATCGGTTAGTGGATCTATTAATAAAGATGTTATTGCAAAAACTCAATACTCTTTCAACTATTCTCAGATTGATGAAGTCCAACCATCAGTGGTGTTAGGTGGCATTGCTAAGAAGAAGAAAAAAGGAAAGAAGGTTGGTAACTCTTCTTCTTCCCAGTCAGTGCCTTTAGAATCTTGGGTTTGTTTAGGATCTATTGCTCTTCTATGGACCTTGATCTCAGTAAAATATAGGTTAGTGGAGCTATTGATGAGGTTGTTATTGCAAAAACTCATACTGTTTCAACTATCCTCAGACTGATGAAGTCCAACCATCAGAGGGGTTAGGTGGCATTGCTAAGAAGAAGAAAAAAGGAAAGGTCAGTAACTGATTTTCTTCCCAGCTCAGTGCCTTTAGAATGCATTGTCTACTTAATGTTCTGTATTGATCAAAATTACGTGGATTGTGGAAGTGCTAATAATTTTTGTTTTTCTTTTCTTTTTCTCAATATGTAAATTTCTTTTTGATAAAAAAAAAATATTATTAAGAAGGCATCAAGGGAATATATATGATTTGCATATCATCTTATTGGCTCAATATACTCGAATATATGTTCAGTAAATTCTTAAAATCTTTGAAATGTTCTGTCTTGACTGTTGATTGACATCTATTTGAACATTTAAAAAAAAGGTTGAATTTCATTATATATTGTCTTACGTCTAAAAGTCAAATAGATTTCAATCGAAGAAGTTCTTGGAATTAAATTAATCAGATGGAAGATCTACCACAGGTAGTGACCTGCTACATTTCCCTTGTATTTTCTTGTAAATACTGACTTTTCCTCAAGAGTTTATGGCTGGTTTTTTGGGACCTTATTCTACATCTTCATACATAATTGGTTATGTTCCGTTTGGTAACGTTTTTTGTTTACTATTTTTCTGTTTATATTTATAAAATTTTGAAAATTGACAACAAAATGTGTTTCGTAAATCTATTTTTATATTTTTGTTGCCAAAAAAATGAAAACTCATTTGAAAGTTTAGGTGTAAATAGGAAATTCTGTTCCTCGCAGCCCCCCCTTTTTTCATAGAGAGTGTCAATTTTAGGTCCTAAATAGAACATTCTTGCAATTTTTGTCGCATCATATTAAAATGATTTATTTTATTCAAATATTCTATTAAGTCAAAAGTATTTCTACAAATAATATATTATAGTGATTAAAATAATATTTTATGATCAAATTATTTATTTTATAAAATTAGAATTATTTTTAATAATTTTTTAATTACATTTGAAATAATTTATTTTATTAATTAAAATTAATTATTATTAAATGATTTATTTTATTAGATTAATTTTTAATCATGAAATAATAGTAAAAATTATTAAATTAAGTTCTTTTTAATATACTTTATTAAAGTTGATTTTATTAAAAATAAATATTTTACAAATTAAATTAATTAAATATATTTTACTAAATTAATTAACTGAATTAAATTCAACTAATTGAATAAATATTAAATATATTTATTAAGTTAAATGAATTTTAAAAAAAAAAATATTTTACTAAAAGCTAAATATTTTATTAAGATGAAGTTCATTATTGTAAACAAATTGCATTATCAAATGTGTTTTCTGTTTTTATTTCAGAGGAATATAAATTTATAAAAAAATATTTTAATAAAACTAAATATTTCTTTAAGATAAAAGTTTATTATTTTGAAAAAATTAAAGTATCAAAAGGCTTTTCTGTTTTTATTTCAGAGGAAGAAAATGACAACTAACAAAAAATCGATGATGGAAACTGTTAGACATAAACAAAAAACTGTAAATGTTACCAAATGGGCCCTAAAAGTGCTGCTCTCACTCGATCAGTTTATGCCTGTTTAATATTTTATCTAGATTTTTCTTAACAAGTTCCATTTTAGTGCCACTTTTCCCTTAATTACCACCCTACTGCTAGTGATTCTATGTTTTTTGTCTTTTACTTTTACCTAACAAGATTTATCTTTTTTACTGCTATTATCAATCCTAAATACTTGCTTTGTGTTAGAAATCAATCAAGTACAAGGAGGACAGCCACACTGATTCAGTACTTGGTCTTGCTTGGAACAAGGAGTACAGGTCTGGAAACTTGTCCTTTTAGCTTAGTTTTTTTTTCTTTTTTCAATTTTTAGCTTAAAGTGGGATGCTTATTCTAAACTATGGCACAATTATTTTATTGTAAATAAAAATCTATGCACAGGAATTTACTTGCTAGCGCCAGTGCAGACAACCTAGTCAAGATTTGGGATGTGGCTACTGGGAAATGTCATCTTACCTTGGCACACCATACAGACAAGGCAAGAGTTACATGTTACTCTCCCTATTGTATTTGATCTCCCTGCTATATGTAACAATACATTTTAAAATCTCTTTTTGATTGGGTTATAGCTTCACTCCATATATGGGGTGGCAGTTTGCCCCTCTAAGGTAGGGCCAGGCCAGCTAGGATTTAGCTTAATCAGTGTATGCATTTGATTTGCCGTATATGAAAAGTTAATGGAACAAAAACTATGGCTACCCAAGCTGAATTTAATGCAGTGGAAAGAAAATAATTTTTTTTTTTTTTTAGAAAGGATGGAACATGGTAAGAACATCAAATAGTAGATTTATATAAGTGGGCCAGTTTATCAAGATTCCTTAAACTTTCGGTCTTTATACTGGCTTTTAGAATGGTAAAAACCTGTGTAGAACGTAATTGATTAGTATTGTTGGAGTATGTCAATCCTTAACATTGATAGCTATATAAGGAAGTAACAGTATGGTGGGTTCTGGTCTTGTTTATTATGGCACCTGTGGATATTTCAGTGGGTACGTATATTAAGACATGTAAGTTTAATGTGTATATTAAGACATGTAAGTTTAATGTGACTAAAATTGTTTTCAGAATGTGAGGGGACCGTTGCCTGTTATTCTTTTGAACTCGCTGGCTTCATAACTGGATAATTGTTTTTTGTGTATAAGCAACCGACCATGGAAATGAGTTTTTTGAATCCTAGTTCTCCTTCAGGTGTCAAAAGCAGTCAAATCATTTGTATTCATGGGAAGTCAGTTGGTAACTTCAGTTATGTTTATTTTAGGTCTATTTAGAGAAGCCATTTTCTTCTGTTGATTTTGAAGATGCCTTGAATGTTGAAGCAGCCTTACTTACCTTATGAGTTTAATAAATAAAATCTGATGGACAACATGCTTACAAATGTCTACGTCTGTTTTCTATTACCAAATTGCAGATCCCCCCCCCCCCCCAACCCCGGCATTCTTTTACTTTTAAGATAATTCTAGCGTTCTTTATTTGTTGCGGGAAAACTACTTTTATTTATAGATTATATTTTTGCCTTCCAATCATTTTATTTTCAGGTTCAAGCTGTTGCATGGAGTCATCATGCACCACAAGTTCTTCTTAGTGGGTCATTTGATCATACGGTGGTCATGGTAATGGAGAATTGTTGTGGATCTGATTATCAATTCTATTCTAAAACGATTCTTTTGTTGTATTTGTGTTCATCTTTTTATTTGATTATGGGAATTTCGTTATTTTTTCTAAGTTGTATTGATTAAATTTTTGTTCGTGCCATGCAGAAGGACGGAAGGATACCTGATACAGGATTTAAGTGGTCGGTTTCAGCTGACGTTGAAAGTGTGGCATGGGATCCACATACTGAGCATTCATTTGTGGTCTGTGTTTACCCTGTATCTGTTTAGAATTATGTTTGAGATTGTATTCTGAGTATGTGTAGGCAGGTTCTTATCATAAAGTAGGAAGGCTAACAAGTCTTTGTTTCTAAGCACGCCTTAAATTACTCTTGCTTGCAGGAGGTCTCCTCTTGAAACATAGTTGTTATCTATGGTTCCATTTCAATTTCAGATTTTAGCTGAAGGGACTTAAGGACCAAATTAAAGAGGGTAGAGTAATTAAGTTGTATTGAGAGCTTTGAGTGAAGGGTAGCTTTGGAGTAGCAGTAAGGCTGTTACATTGCAACTTGAGTTTAAGGGTTTGAACCTTGAATTCAGCCTCTCCACTTGCCCCCCCGGGGGGGGGGGGGACTGCTTACAACGTGACCCTCCCCGCAATTGTAATGTGGGAGCCTTGTGCATTTTGTTGTCCTTATTGAGAGATTTGAGTAATGGAATAAGATGAAGGTACTAATGATATGACTAACTTGAATGCTGGTACAAACAGGATGTATTTCAAATAATTATTTCAATGCTGTTATTGAAATTCCACAATTTATTTGCATAAATGATATATTGCTTTAAAATCTATTTTTTTTTTTTTTGGCTCGGTGTTGCTTTAGAGTCTATTTGGCAAAGCTTATTGATATATTAATGCGAGTGAAAAGCTATACAATTAAATGGAAATCCAAACTCAGTTAATGTTAATATCCTCAAATCTATGCTCATTGTAAATGTGTTTTCAGGTCAGTCTTGAAAATGGTAGAGTTGATGGTTTTGATATTCGAGCTGCTAAGTCTGATCAATCATCGGAGTCAAAACCAACTTTCAGTCTTCATGCACATAACGAAGCAGTTTGCGCAGTCTCCTATAATCCTTTGGCACCAAATGTACATGTTTCTCCTCTCACTATGCATATTGTTTATGCTTGAATTCCCCTGTACTTGCTATAGTAACTCTGTCCCTCTGGCTTGCACAGCTTCTTGCTACTGGATCTACTGATAAAAGGGTAATTTCCTCTCTTCTTTTTACTTTTGTCAATTTCTTTATTCTCTCTGTTGGCCTCCATATCCAGAAATTGTGTATTTTTTGTACTTCAATTGGCTCTTGATTGCTGCAGGTAAAATTATGGGATTTGTCAAACAACCAACCATCATGTGTTGCATCAACGAATCCAAAAGTTGTATGTAATCTTTGGAGATTATTTAATTTATTTGTGTTTTGAAAATCTATTATAATTGGGCAATGACAATACTTAGCTTCGTGCACACATTTATCTCATTTTTCCTTTTTTTTCTGTTAATGGTTTTAGGGAGCTATCTTTTCACTTTCCTTCTCAGAGGATAGCCCTTTTTTGCTGGCTATGGGAGGTTCCAAGGGAAAATTGAAAGTGAGTCTTATGATCCTGCTTTTGCTCTGTTTGTGTGCACGCGTGGTCTTTCTCCTGGAAGTTTTGTGTAATGATAGTGGAAATTACTATTGCTGATATTGCAGGTGTGGGATACGCAATTTGATGCTGCAATCTCCCGAAGATTTGGGAACTACAGTAATCAGAATAGATCTTAATCTTGTTTTCTTGGTATATATTAAAGAATGAAAAGTCCTTAATCAGCCTATCTGTGTGTATAGGGAAGATGGATACATTTAATCATTCTTAAACCCTACAACGTAGGAGTCTTGTATACTGGATTACCTTTTATTTTGGTTTGAGTTAGAAAATAGGAGCCCGAGGTTTCGGTTGTGATTCTTTTGACGTTGGCTGAAGTTATGTGGGTATAAAATCATTAAATGGGCGGTCAGTTCCCTTCCCGTTTGCTGCATGGAAGTGGCTTTTCTGAGAAACTTCTGAATAAAAAGGTAGAGCGAAAGATACAAATTTTTGTTGCTAGGAGTTTTGGTGTTTGTTTCTCAGGCTTGTGTGTTATTAGATCATCTACTTTTCATGCCCCTAGGACCAGGCATTTGAATGACTTCTAAACTATAGATTCCCATAGGCATTCAGTCGTTTCCACAAATCTGTTAAATATCGAAGAAATGATAGTTGTTTGATGATACACAACTGATTAGTTTCTGGTGTTTCATTTCCCAACAAATAGGCTTATTTTTCATCAGTCTTCTCTGCCTAGCTTATGCTTCTTTGTAGGTTTTACCTTTGAAGACTGCAGCTATAGCCTTCGGTGCAAATCTACCCCATTTGCTGGTATTTGTGTGTCAAATTTAGTGGTTGAGAAATTACTTATCTTGATTTTAGTTTTCATGGGAAATTTCGCTTGGAAGTTGTGATTTTATTACAAAAAAAGGGTTGAAGAAACTAAAATTCCTTTGAACGCTACAACAATTTGACAATCATAGATTCATATTTAACGGATTTAAAATCTTACGTTGAAGAAACTAAAATTCCTTTGAACGCTACAACAATTTGACAATCATAGGTTAATATATAACGGATTTAAAATTTTACTCTAAAAGGTTGATTGAGTGATTTGAAAAAGTGGGGTATGAGTTACAGAGATTTACTTTTCAGGCTAAACCACTAGGGAGTGAGCCTCTCTCATTTTATGCTATACACTCCGCTCTTTCAACATGTGTGACAGCAAGTAAAAGTTGATTTTCAACATGTGTGACAGCAAGTAAAAGTTGATTGAGTGGCTAAGTGTAGCAAAAATTTTCATCTTGGACTTTTTTTCTTAAGGTTGATTTGAGAGATTAGACGTTCTCTTGTTTTGGTTGGGTTTAGGTTAAATCTATTTATTTTAGACTCGATTAGGTCTAATAAAAGTTGATTGAGTGGTTAAGTATAGTAAAAATTTTCATCTGAGACTTTTTTCTCAAGGTTGATTTGAGAGATTAGACGTTCTCTTGTTTTGGTTGGGTTTAGGTTAAATCTATTTATTTTAGACTCGATTAGATCTAATAAAAGTTGATTGAGTGGCTAAGTGTAGCAAAAATTTTCATCTTGGACTTTTTTTCTCAAGGTTGATTTGAGAGATTAGACGTTCTCTTGATTTGGTTGGGTTTAGGTTAAATCTATTTATTTTAGACTCAATTAGGTCTAATAATAATAGATTTGATCTAAATTAAAAAAGAAAATCAAGTTTGGTCTTGTAAGAATCAAATCTGATTTGATCCATATTTGGATTTGATCTGTTTTATTTATATTTTTTAACTATTATTTTATAAAAATAAAAAATATATTTTATTCAATATGTGTATTTATACTATGCAATTTGAATACTGCCTTTTATGGAAATTGGAAGTCTTGAATTTTAATCTGCCAATCAACCTCTCTCTTACTACATCAAGAATCTTAGCAGAAATAGTATCTACATCTAAGTAACTATACTCAAAACACCTTCTATTCCTCTTTTGCCAAATTAGATACACCGTGCTTGCAAAGCAAAGTTTAATCAAGGGTGCACTGCAAAGATTTACCTTTTAAATTGTTGGAAACCCAGTCTACTCGTGCCCTCCAATTATCATGAGATATCTGAATATTAAAGAATGATATCCCAAGTCTTTACAGCAAAAGGACGAGAAACCAACAGATGGTTATGATCCTCATCACATTGCCTACAAAAGAAACAGCTGATGGAAGATACTCGTCCAAATAAAAACCGCTTACCAAGTGTTGACAACCTATAACGGATGGTAAGCCAGAGAACAAAAGAATGACGGGAAATAGGTCACTTAAACCTGACGAGATGCGCCCAATCCACATGGTGGTAATCTTCCTCAATATGTTCCCACACCCTCCTATTCGAGAATATAGAAGACCACCATTCCAAAGAAGATCATTCTCCTTAAACAAAAAAATGTTGTTAAATTTCAAATTTCAAAAAATTAAAAAAAAAATCTGCTGAATTTTGATGTAAAAAAATATCTGTTAAATTTTAAAGTGTAAAGTACAGAAACCACTCTTTCAGTTTACATCATATCTCACTTTAATTCTTATAATTTTAATTTTAACAGTTTAATCCTTACTATTTTGATCAAGTTGTAATTAAGTCATTTCATTTAGTATCGTTGGAAATTAGTCGTCTCCGTGACGTTTACATGCTGAAGACAATATAACAATTTTATCATCATTTTCTTCAAACACCCTACTAGATACGATCTGCACATGGGAAGGGGTAGGTCTCGTGCGCCGGACCTTTCGGTGCACTGCGGACCGTCGGATCATCTGTACGGTATACCGTACAGTACACTGTTGGGTGATTCGACGGTCCGGTACACCAGGCCTACCCCAACCCTCTGCACATACCACACAACACATCACATCAAATTTTGTTCAAAAAAAAAATAATGGATCATCAAAATCAGAACCAAACCCAAGTCTAAATTTTAAATTATTAATCCAATTTATCTCAGTAAATTACCAAAATAACCCTATCCAATTACAGGCTACAGGGTATATTCACATTAGTAGTCAGGCAAAATGTCGAACTCGAAAATATTTTGAAACTTATCGCAAATAATTTAAAATTAGTTGCAGAACCTAAGACACACGAACCAACTTACATAACGGCAGTGCAATCTCAGCACAATATCATGGCATTACAATTGTAATAAATATTTTGCCTCATTCATCAGCTCTTGATTCCAAACATTGTCAAAATAATTGTTATATGAGGACCTGCAATCTTGGTGCATTGGTTGGTGAGTTTACTTTCTACACCGCCTAATCGTTGATTCAAATTCGCTCTAAATATGACATAAAATATGAATACGACAGTTCGAAAGTATTGTTATGCTTTTCAATTTTAAAAGAAAAATATTATTGTCTGATTATAATCTAAAATATCATTCATAGTATTACTACACGTGTGTTTATGTGACAAACAAACATGCTCTATGATAAGTGCCAATCTATGTAACAAGAAAGATTAGGTGACATTTGATTTATTTTTTTATTTTCTATTTTTTACTTTTGTTTTATGTGCTAAAAATCTTAAAATGAGAAAATAAAAAATACTTTATTTTTCTTATTTTGAGATTTTCTTTATTTTTTGTTAAAAATTCTCAAAATAGATTTTTGCCATTTTTCATTTCCGATATACACATATTTTTTATTTTCAAAAATAAATTTTGAAAACACAAGTAACCAAATAAATTTTTAGCTGTTTCCTTTATTTTCAAAAGTACAAAATGAAAAATGAGCTCAAAACTGAAAATTAAAAATAAAAAAAAACCAAATGACACCTTAACAATTCAAATTTGAGTATTTTTAATTATTAAATTTGTTCAATAGTTCTGATTATTTTTTTCCTCTTTAGTTTTATTGTTTCTTTAGTCACTTCACATGGAAACACACTCTCTCCCCCTTTTCATATTTTTTGAATATCTTTTTAAAAAGTTTTTAAATTAATATTTGTAATAAAAAAATATAATTTTACATATTTATTAATCACAGTATAGATACTTATTAAACAACATTAATTATAATTTTTTATTTTAAAAAAATAATATTTAGACTTTAATTTTTTAATATTTAAATTAAAAATATAATTTTAATGTACGTAAAATTAAAAAATTTAAATACATATACTATTACACTCGTTGTGCCATCTATGTCATAAGAAATTTCAAAAATTCAAATTTGAAATATTTTCAACTGTTGAATCTGTTAAATGATTAAGATTATTTTTTTTCCTCTCCATTATTGTTGTTTTTCGGTCACTTTACATAAAAACACACTCTTCATTGTTTTTATATTTTTTAAATATTTTTTTCTATAAAAGTGCTTAGAATAATATTTCTAATAACTAATAAAATTCCATACATTTATTAAAAACTATATCTATATTTATTAGACAAAGTAAATTAAAATTTTTTATTTCTAAAAAAAAGTGATATTTAGACTTTAACACTCTGTATTTTTTTTTTTACAAGTTAGTTTTACAGTTTTTATGTAAATTTAATTTTAATTAAAGTGTTTTAGAGTCATAATTATATTAATCTCAATCTCTTTTGATGAATAACTTTTATTTTTACATGTTGTTTTTATAATTATTTTATATAAATTTATTTATATATTTATATTTAAAGTCTACAAGTTAAATTATATTTACCTACCTGCCTAGGCAATTTTTGTTGTAATTTTATATTGGATGTTATCGTGTTAACATTTGACATCGACTTGATCGAGCAAAGTGGGATGCTTGTTAGTGTGAGATACTTTTATGTCAACAATTAATCAACCGCTAAGATGATGCCACGTAGCGGATCTCCCCCTTCTCCAATTTTCAGTCACACTGAAAGCTCACTCGCGCGTTTTAAACAATCGCTTCTGGCAGAAGCAACTCTCACAATATCTAAACCACGCGCTATTGATGCAAATAGGAAGGTAATTCTGACTCTCAAGACATTTCCAAATGACTTGGTCAACGCAGAATGCGATTCCTCGTCACGTCTGTGAGGACGTGAGAGGCTTAAGGTTCATCACACTCCATCAGAACTCCAAACAAAATAAATAAAAATTCCACATCAAACACATACGACTTCCGACCATCTCTCTCTCTCTAAAAAAATCCACCTCTTATTTTCCTCTCAATCAAACACCAAACACTTTCCCATGCAAAAACATCTCACCACCCCCATCTCAAGAACTTTCAAACATCTTCCATTGAACCCAACAGAATATATATACATATAGAGAGAGAAAGAGAACAATTTTAAAAGGAATTGGATTTAATTTGAGTAGATTCAAAGAAAATTAACAATGACGAGCAAGCTGAAGAGGGCACTTGGAGCAGTGAAGGATCAAACGAGCATCAGATTAGCAAAAGTTGCGGCCAAGGATTCATCCAACCTCGATGTCACCGTCCTCAAAGCCACCACCCACGACGACGTTCCAATGGAGGAGCGCTATGTCCAGGAAATCCTCACCCTCGTCTCCTCCGACAAATCCCACGCCGCCACGTGCGCCCGAGCCATCGGAAGGCGGATCGGCCGGACGCGAAACTGGGTCGTCGCCATCAAATCCCTCATCCTTGTCCTCCGCCTCTTCCAGGACGGCGATCCTTATTTCCCCCGAGAAGTCCTCCACGCGATGAAACGAGGAGCCAAAATCCTCAACCTCTCGGGCTTCAGAGACGACTCCAACTCCAGCCCCTGGGACTACACCGCCTTCGTACGGACGTTCGCTTTGTATCTCGACGAGCGATTGGATTGCTTCCTCACGGGAAAGCTCCAGCGGAGATACACGAATCAAGATCGGGAGCCCTTCTGGAAGGGGAACGAGTCGGTTCGCAACATGAAACCGGCGATGCTTCTCGACAAGATCTTGCATTGGCAGCGGCTCCTGGACCGGGCGGTCGCCACCCGGCCAACCGGTTCGGCCAAGGCGAACCGGCTCGTCCACACGGCTCTGTACGCCGTCGTGCAAGAGAGTTTCGACCTCTACAGAGATATTTCCGACGGCCTGGCTCTCATTCTCGACAGCTTCTTCCATTTACAGTACAACAATTGCGTCAACGCGTTTCAAGCCTGCGTGAAAGCCACGAAGCAGTTCGATGAGCTGAGTGCGTTTTACGATATCTGCAAGAGCGTTGGGGTCGGGCGGACCTCCGAGTACCCGAGCGTCCAGAAGATATCCGAGGAGTTAATCGAGACATTGCAAGAGTTTTTGAAAGATCAGACATCTTTCCCCACCCGGTCGCCGCCGAACCGCCAGCAGCTGCTGCTTCTTCCTCCGCCGGAGACGGCGTCGGTGGTTTCTACCTCCGGGCGGTGGAGCGAAAGTAATTATGATCATCAGTCCGAGCAATACTCGGATTCGGGTACCCGGTCTTTGGAAGATTTGATAAGTGCGACGGAGTACTTGACCGCAAATAGCCCGTCGATTTCCATAGATTTGGAGGCTTATTCGATTGCGGATCAGTCCGAGAAACAAACCCAATTAGACGATTCGTTCGGTGCTAATGACGAAACGGGTTCGACCCGGTCGCTGCCGGTCTCCAATTCTCTAGTGGATCTCGTGTCGTTCGGAGATTGGCCGGAACAAGAGCAGGAACTAGAAAAGGTGATAGACGACGAGCGAAAACAATCGCCGCCGGACTCGTCGACGAGTTCCGCCACCGGATGGGAGCTTGTTCTGGCGGAGACAGCACCAGCACCGCCACCTCCATTGACATCAACACAAGCAGCATTCGATAACGGCGGCGACCCATTCTCGAATTTAGAACAAGAACAGCAGAAACCATCGGAGTCGGGTTCGGCACTCGGTTGGGAGCTCATTCTAGCGGAGACAGCGCCGCCATTGACACCTCAACCTGCGGTTACCCCAGGGGGTTTCGATTTTTCATCCATTGACAGTTTGTACCAGCAAAGCCCGGAGCCGCCAACCCAATACTACAACCCCTTTCTACACGATGTAACCGAATTAACCACCACTCCAACCGTCACCGCCGCCCAAGAAACTTTTACGGCGGACGACGGCGACTTCTCGGTGGCGCCGACTTTTCAAGCAACCCCAACTTTCTCCCCTCAGGACGTTAAAAGGACAAGTGTGGATTGGGAGAAAGAAGAAGACCCATTTGGGTCGTACCCAATTGGGGGCGGTGGGGAAGAAGGCTCGAGTGATGGGTCCACGAATCAACAGAATTTGCAGCAGCAACAAGAGTTGTGGCTGCAGCAGCAGAACAAGATTATAGCAAGGCATATGGAAGCTTGATCCACGCATGCATCAAAGGAGAAATTGTAATGTACACTCTGTAAATTGTTTATTTTTTTATTTTAATTTTAATTTTTTTTAAAATTTTCATAAATGAGTATTGTCTGTCACAGTTATTGTTGATGATTAGCATTTTGTAAAATATTTATAATTCTCTAATATTTGTCAAAAAATTGTTAGTTTAGAAAATATTTTTTTAAACATATGAGAAAATATTTTTATTTTAAAATTTATTGTTAAAGTTTTTTTTTTTTCAGATAAGAATGAAATTTAAATGAAGGAATTTGAATCAATTAAATAAATTAAAAAACATTTAAATGTGAGAAAATACATCTTAAAATGAGATTTTACATATTATTTAAAATTTATTGAGTATTGTAATATCATATTTAACTACAAATCTTTCATATTTATATTCAACCAAAGACAGGAATTGAAATCTATGAATTTGAAATCATTTCAAAAGTTTTTTGTCTTCAAACTAAATATTTTAAATTCCTTTTCAAATCCAAATCTACTAATCCAAACACAGCTTTAAATTATTTAATGGAGCTCTAAGAAGTAAATTTTGTTCAATCCCAATTTATTGATCCCAAAGGATGTAAACAATTGAATTGAATTTGCCAAATTTCAACTTTTGCCCAATTGGCTGTACTTATACATCGAACTCAATTCTAATATATAATATTGTTTTTATGCATTATTTTTTTTTTTTGAAGAAAACGTTTAATTTTGTAATTAGGATGGTAATCACGTATGTTCAAATTCTTAATTTGTGTTTATTAGAATTAATACTGAAACATTTTCAAATTTAATGAACATGCTAAATGATTAGTTTACTTTAAAATCCTATATATGAAATCATGTTAATTTTGTGTACATGTATTCTTATCATGTCGGTTTATGTTATGTATTCCTATTTAAATATAATTGATCAAATCTTAATTTTTGTCATTTCTTTCCGTTCTTATATATATACACATAATTACAAGAATATTTTGTTTTTTCTTACATATACATGCACGTAATTATAAGAATATTTGTTTTCACATATTTTCTATGTGATAATAGAATATCACACAATTTCAAGTAGAAGAGGTATCAATTCAATAATAATGAAATTAATTGCTTCTATCATATTTTTATCAGATGATATGAGTATATAACACTTATTTGAACTCTGATTTTATTCAAATTCAGACTTTAACTAGCGTTTTTATGTATAATATGTAATAGCATATGATGATAGAATTGGACTTATTGCAATTAGAAAGAACAATCAAATTAAACAAAATCATATTATTTTAGTGTCAGATACGATAAAAAAAAAAATCTTAAAAGCAAGTCATTTTAAAAATTACTATTGCAATTTTTTATGTGTTCAAAAATATACATCTTCATTCTATTTATTTCAATCTAATATATATATATATATATATACATATTTAAAAAAAAAACACATTATTCACGTTTTAAAAAAGTATTTTTTAAAACTATACAGGTTGTAATGTTTTCTCATTTACTTGAAAAGACACAATCATAATTGAGTTATTAACATCACCATGCTTCAAACACTTTTTCGCTAGGCATGAATTTTGGCCATCAATGTGACTCAAACCATATGTACTACAAATTTGAGAGCGTGACACCATGGCCCAAGTGGGTACCTGGATGGAATGGGACAGTGGCACATGAAGTGTTACTTGGATCTCTATGACAAATCCAACTGGGCTACTATTGGACTGATCAGTTTATGAGGCCTCTGTGGCCCACCTCCATTTCAATCCAACATTATTAGTGAGCCAGCTAATTTTCTTTTTATTTATTATTATATTATAAAATTCTAATATATATATATATATATATATATATATATGCACAAGTAGTATTAAGTACAAATACACAAATATCAAATAATAAATATTTTTATTATTTGCCAAGTTATTAAATTAAATACTGTTGCTTTGTTTAAGTATTTTTAATTACTAAATTATGAAAACAATTATAGAACAAAGGATAAAAAATTAATCTATAAATTAGATTGGATTAATCAGACAAATGAGATTTAAAAATAACATAGTATCGAACTTGGAAATAAAACATTTGGTTATGTCCTAATCTCGAGTTGGGCATATTCAATGTCTACCCTTACTTAGTAAAAACTTTTAATCTGTGCTCATCCTATGCTTGCTGTCGCACCCTCCCCCACCTAAAAAATAAAATAAAATGATGTATTATAAATATATAAATAAAACTACACTTTGCAACATTCCATTTTATTACAATTCACATTATTTTGCTATTGTAATTCAAAATATACTAGTACTTAAAAAAATTTGCTCTTTTTGTCCAGCTATTGTCTCAATCATCATTCAATAATATTCATAATTAGAGAAATATAAAATTATTTATATGTAGTTATTTTTATAATTAATTAAATAAAAATTAAATTTTTATTAAATATTTATTCATTTTCTACTAATTTTTCTATTATAACAAAAAAAATTTAAATAAATTTAAAGGTTTTTGTTTCATCTTTTTCCCTTTTGATTTCTTTTCTGTTCGGAGGTTCAAATTTCAAATAAACTCTTAACTGTCCCTCTTTCTCTCTCTAAATTCAATTTATTTTTCAGAGTTATTTTGTCATAGAAATGTGGTTTGTGGCAATCATTATCTTTGAAACATATAAAATTTACAAAGGCACCGTATGACAATTCAATTTTCAACAAAAAAATTATTAAATCTTGTTTCTTTGAGTGTTTGAAAAATTATCAATTTCGCTGCTTTTCTACTCAATTATAATAATTTGTCAAACTCAAATATTATTAAAAGTTACTAAAAATGGTCAAAAGTCACTAAAATTGTAAAAAATTACTAAAAATTTTACCAAACACCCAAAAGTTGTAAAAAATTACTAAAAATTATACTTATTTTAACAAAGACACCAAAAATTACAACTATCAACTTTTAATAAAAAAATAAAAATAATTATTAAACTTTAAACTTTCAAACGGTAGGCAAAGCTACTATTGAAATTAAAGAATAAGGATATAAAATATGATGTTAGATTAAAGTGTACTTCATTTTTTTTGCAGGCATCGTGGTCGATTATTGCAAATAGCAATAATATAAACACTTTAAAGTGTGTTAGATTTATATTTAATATGTATTATATATATATATATATATTAAATATATTAACATGTTTTTCTTCATATATCAAAAGACATGTACACTACGTGGTATAATAAATTATTTTATTCATTTATTTTTTAAATTTATGATGGAGACAATCTTAGTTTCGAGCGGAAGACATCTCTAAAGTTGTAAAATTTTTAATTTCATACCTGTTATATTGTATACATTCAGTTGTTTATTAAATTATTGAATTTGTTTTATTATGTATTCTATATTTATTCACATAATCAATAAAATTATATTATTTTTTATTATAAACTAATCATATCCAGATATTTTTATATTATTATATTTATATCCGCATTTATATGTATTACGTCGGTGTCTCATATTCATATTCTTGCATCTTTACAGATAGGTTATTTATATATCGTTCAAATCTCTTAATATAAATAAAAACACCAGAGGAATGTTAGTCGCGGTTTCAGTCAAGCGATATTGATCATCCGCGTGTGTAGGTTGTTCTGTGAATCCCCAGATTTCCATTTCGATTTTTTATAGTATTATATATTAATACAATGCATTATTTATTTAAAAGTTTAGAAATTAAAAATAAGCAAATCCATCCAACTAAAAAAAGAAACCTACTCAACTTGGTATAAGATAATTCAAATCACCGAGCTGGCTCAACTTGATGTTTATATTTGATTCTATTTCGTGTTAAAATCGATTCAATTTTGGTTGAATTTTGATGAATTGAAAAAAATTAATTCAATTCTGAGTTAAATATGAATATGAACTAAACTGACCCATGCACACTGATCCCTACTTTGAATTAAAACACCATAAGGATGTGATTGGTTGTTGTTTCTAAACCTATAAAATTATCGAAAGTTAAATTGTTTTCTTTATCAATTAAATATTTTGTGTATTTAGTTATAGAAAATGAGGCAACTTCTAAAAGTCTACTAGATTCAATTTATTCACAAAGATTTCATTCTAACCGAAACATTTTTTATATAATGAAAAAAAATAGATTTTAAACTAACTTGTTACGAATTATTTTGATTAATTAAAAGTAAATTCATTTAAAATGCAAAATATATTTTTTCTTTTTTTTTTCTTTTTGTTAACCCAAAAGTAAATGGTTAATTATGCATAACTTCTTTGGAATAGCTAGCTAGGTTTGCTACTTAGACATTGAACGTGGGTGAGACAATGGAGGAGGATCTAACTTTTCTTAAATTAACAATCAAAAAAGAAAAAAAAAATATTTCTTCAAACGAATTGAATTCAGGTATATGAATCTAAACTGGATCTTGTAAATTGAATCTAATTACTTTTGGAATTGGATTTATTATAATTGGATCTAAATTAGGTCTAAATCTACAAATTTGATCTAAACTCGCTTCATTGACAGGCTTATCTAAAATAAATGGTTAATTATGCATAGCTTCTTCGGAATAGCTAATTAGGTTAGCTAGTTTGACATTGAACATGGGTAATTTAATGAAACAGGACCTAACTTTCCTTGAATCAACTAGGTTAGCTAGTTTGACATTGAACATAGGTTATTCAATGAAAGAGGACCTAACTTGAATTAACAATCGAAAAAGAAAAAAAATATTTCTTAAAACAGATTGACTTTGGGTATTTAAATTTAAATTGAATCTTACAAATTGAATTTGATTACTTTTAGATTTGAATAAGATCCATTATAATTGGATCTGAATTAAGTTTAAATCTGACGAATTTGACACAGAGCCACCCCATTGACAACTTACCCAAAATGAATGGTTAATTATGCATAGCTTGTTTGAAATAGCTAGCTAAGTTGGCTAGTTTGACATTGAACATGGGTAATTCAATGGAGGAGGACCTAACTTTTCTTGAACTAACAATTTAAAAAAAAAAAAAAAATTATCCCACTTGATGATGGGCCTCAAAAGCAAAGAATTCATACTTAGGTCGGCAATAAAGCTTTCCGGATGAGGTGTTGGACAACTCTTCTTCGTTTTCCCTTTTGTTTTTATTTTTTTTCCTTATAATTATACAATTTGCGCGATCACTTTTGAAAAAATCTATATTGTGTACCTCTTTGGAGCAGAAAAAACACCCACACGAAAAAAAAAAGAAAAGGGTAGGTAAAAATTAGTTAAATTAGAGAAAATTTTGTGTTTGGTGTGTTGCTCAAAAATTTTGGAGAAAGTTGGAAGTTTTTAGCGAAAATTTGAGAAATTTAAAAAAATTAGTTCAAATTGGAGAAAATTGAAATTTTTGGTGTAAAAAAATTTAAAAGAATTAAAAATTTTATGATTTTTTAGTGCTCCAAACCGACACTATATATAAAAAGGAATATGTTTTATTTTATTTATTTTTGAAGCCATATTTTAATTGTGATTTTCATAAATAGCCACTTTCACTTAATTCACTACTCAAGTCAAGTAACTGCCTCTGAATAACTAATAGGAGTGCAAAGAAAGAAAAATCATGATTAGGTGAAGAGAGAAAAACAGTTAATAGGAGTGCAAAGAAAATTGAGATTTTGTTAAACATTAATTACATCATTGTAATTTCAATTTCATATTCGTCTCAATTTATTTCACACTTTACCTAATAAAAATTATAATTAATTTATGAAAATTATTTTACAATAATTATATTATACATAAAATGATTAGACAATAATATTTCGTTCAGATTATAATATAATTACGGTGTTAAAGTTCATATCGTTTAGATTTTACCAAACTTGTTGAGAAAAATGTTAGTTCAAATTATTAATTTCTTAATTTCATTCCATTTTATTAATTTAACTCATAACAATCTAAAATAACTTTTATATATATATATATATTTAGTGTTTAGGTTTTTCATTAAATTTATCAAAATATAAGTTATAAAAAATAACTTATATTTTGATAAATTTAATGAAAAACCACTTGACCTAAACACTAACTACATTGGCATTATATCATACCGAGTTATAACATTTGGTGCTTAAAGTTTCTTCAAGCTATCAAATTATAGATCTAAATAAATTTAAAAGATTAATATAATGTTGACATATTTTGATGAAATTAAAGGATTCCAATAAAAATATTTTAGAATTTAAAGCACTGTGTTTTATTAGTCAACCATATAATGGAATTATTCGAATATGATTTGTATACCTAATTGTTATTGTTGTAACCTAAAGTGTAATAATTATTAATGAAGGCGAAACTCAAATTGGAATATTATAATTAAATTCTTACTAAAATAACAACATTGATAGAGTAAATAAAAAATGACAAATTTTAAATTAAAGGAGCTCCCTGCAATTTTTAAATAATTAGGGAAAATATATGTAATTTTATATGTTAGGGGATACTTCTGTAATTTTAAATGGTTAAAGAAGGTCTCAATAAATTGCTATTCAATTGTTTAAAGGGAAAAAAATTTTTTTTGTGCATCTTTTAATTCCGTCATATGAAAAACAAACAAGAGGGAAAATTTTTTTTAACAAATATGCGAAGATAATAGAAGTCTCTATAAATTTTAAATGATTGAGAAAACTTCTTCTATTTAAATTAATATTGAAAGGAGGTCAATGTAATTTATCTTGAAAAATTGTAGCGGTGTTCATATAATCTAATAGATTCAATAGGCTTAAATTTTAAGATTTTATGTTCTATTATGCCATATAATCATTAATCATCTTCATGATATAATTATTAGAAAATATTTTTTTATACATTACTTGTAATTAGTACTGGATAAAATGTGAAATGATTCGGGATGAATATAAAATTGAAATTACAATGATGTACTTAATTTTTATCCAAATAATGATATCAATAAATACTATAAAAGAATACTATTTTAAAGTAAAAGATCCCTATGTAATTTTCAAATGATTAGGGGAGGTGTCTGTAATTTTTAAGTGATTGAGATAGTTTTTTTTTTTTGTAATTTCTATTAAATTATTTAAAGGAAAACTTGTAATTTTGTGCAATTTTTAACATAGTTAAATGAAAATTTAATGCAAGTAGTAATTGCTAATAACATTTGAAAGTAAGGGAGATGTCTTTAAATTTCAAATAGTTAAGGGAAGTTTTCATAATTATCCAAATATCTAGGGGTAGTAAATGCAATTTAGTTTTAAAATTTTGATTTTGTTGCAAAAGTAATTAGAGTAGTGATAAACAATCAAAAAAATTTACTAGAAGAAGTAATTCACAGAGAGGCAGTGAACGATGTTTGGGGAGAACTTTGGAAGTGGGAAGGTCTAAGCAAGTGGAGATTTTTCTTGTGGAAAATTTTGCATAACATCCTCCCATTAAATGACAATCTTTTAAAGAAGGGGATGATGATAAATGGTTGTTGCCAGATGTGTGGCAGTGGGCTAGAAACTTAGAGTCATCTTTTCTTTCAATATGATGTAGCAAGAGTTACATTAAGTGCAATCTTTAGAATGGCTGAGGCGAATGCTGAGGAAGGCAGGTAAAACAGATTTGACTAACAGAGTTATAGCTCAGTTATGGGCATTGTGGGCAGCGAGAAATGATGCTATGTTTGGCAATGAAAGAAAAGATCCGTCATCTATTATTTTAATGATAGATTTTTATTATAAAATGCTAGAAAGTTATCATGTTAGTGATGCAGGAACAAAGTAGAGAGAAGAAAAGTTTAAAGATAGGTGTTGTTAATTACCAAAAAAAAAAAAAAAAAGATAGGTGTTGTTCTCATCGGACTAAAAAAGAGGTGATTATAGTTAATGCTGCAAGAATTTCAGAGTTGCTATATCAGGTAATCCTTATAACTGATGGAGCATGGAAGCCGAGTACAGGTAAAGTGTCAGCAGCATGGATAGTTAAAGATGACAGTGGAAATGTTCTTTGTGTAAGGGGAGAAATGGTCAATACATCTTCAGTATTAATGGCAGAAGCAATAGCATGCCTTAGAGTATTATCATTAGTTAAACATTTGAATTGCAGAAAAGTTACTGTACTGACAGATTATCTTTTAGTTCTTAAGCATTTACATAATATATCAACTTGTTTTTATGAAGTTAAGAATGTTTTTATTGACCTGTATCATTATCTTGTCTGTTTTAGTTATTGTTGTGTTAGGAAGGTTGTAAGGTCTGTAGTTAAAGAAGCCCATGAAAGGGCTCAATATGTATTAGACAATGGTTAATATTTGGAACGCAATGTTTTATTGGTTACTCAAATTTTTTTTTTATTTTTTATTTTTTCATTTTTCACAAGAAACTTAATTTCTCAATGCAAGGCTACCTTAGACTCACTCCTAAAGAGTGAACTCTAGACTCGTGAACCCCTCCACAAGACCCATGCACGAACCGAGCAAGTATAGATAAAGCTTTTGTGGGCGGTTTAAAGGGTCACCTAAGTGGGTTTAAACTTAAAACGTTGGAGGGAACACATCCCATGCCTCCAGTCTTCTCTGCATATCACTTAATCATAAGCCCATAGATTTCTATTTGGGTACGGTACCAAATTTCAAAAAGTTAATATTACATTTTTTAGAATTTTAATTTACTCTTAAAGGGATAAAAATTTATTAAACTGGTGTTTGAATTAAGGATTGTCACGAGAAAAGAAATGAAGCAAGAATTCAAAATCAATTGAAATGTTAAATTTGTAATAAAAAATGAAATGAAGAAGGGATAGAATTTGAGATATTTAAAAAAAATTAAATTAGAAAACTAGCTAATTGATGAATATTTTTATTTTATTATAATTTTAGATCTATTCAAACAAGAATAAAAATAAAAATTTTATACTTTATTCTCATATTATTATTATTATTATTATTATTATTATTATTATTATTATTATCTCACATAATCTTCATCTCAAAGAAACCGCAAGGGGTTACAAATCATGCCAAAAAATCATCCGTGTGATATGTGGTACGTTAGTTTGAACTTCAAACAAACCATTCCAATGACTACCAGTTTTGACCGTTCGGTCTAAAAGCAAAATTGCGTGCGAACCGAAAAGCAGGAAAAAAGCTTTAAGTTGAAAAAAAAAAAAAAAAAAAAAAAAAAAACTTGCTCTGGGTTGTTGGACTTCTCTCTTGGAGGGGAAAAAAAAAAAAAGTGCTTAATAAAAGCGTAGAAAGCGCTTGAATATTCAAGGACAAACGAGGCTTTTCTCTGCACCCCCAAAAAAAGGCGCTTTACGTCCAAATCACTCACGCACTATCAATGGAGCCAAGTCCACAAAGCGCATGATACTGGGGCTGCCCCTGTCACATGGGAACAGTTCTCTGAGAAGAGGGACCTTACGATTGGGCCCCACGGCTGGGTACTTTGACGAATGGACCCATAACTGCCAATCAACGGCTGTGGATGTGAATCTAATTGGGGGCCATCTAGAATGATTTTGGAAATGCATGTGATTCCCAGGTGGGCCCATCTTGAACCGAGCTGAAATACCACAGCTTTCACTGTGATGGGTCGCAGTATTAGATATGACCCGATTCATACCCGATTCACAGTTAACGGATGAAATCCAGCCGAGTTTTAATTTATTTAAGTTTGCCTTCAACAAATAGTATGAAGTTCGAATTCAACTCGAATAAATAACATGAGATTTGAGTTAAACTTGAGTTTAAATTGTGTATAATTTAATAAATTAAAAAATATCATTTTAATGTAAAATACTGTAATTCAAAATGGTTAATTTAGCTCAATCAATTAACATCTTCTAATCTAAAATATTATAAATATATATATATATATATATATATATTTTCAGATTGACTTATCTTTGGGTTGATGTCAAGTTCAATTTTGTGTTAAATTATCCAAAAAAAAAAAAACTTAAATTTGACTTGTTAAACTTATGAATCAAATTCAAGGAGAGCTTAAGTAACTAGCGAGCTATTTGATTTATTGCCGGCCTATTCAGAATTATTGAGAGAAAAATGAATACAGCACGACACAAGATAAATTAACCCAAAAACAAATATAATTTAATTTAATTTTAAAATAAATTAATTATATGTTATTCAAATTAAATTTTAATATATTCAAACACAATTGCAAATAAACAATATTATAGATTTGAATACGATTTCTACTATTTACCTTAAGCGCTGTACGCCTGGATAACTCATAGATGAATTAGAAATTATCTATATCTAAAGGTTCTATTTATATAAATTTGTAAGTATATATATGTGTTTTTGTCATCTAAAGTAATTATAATTAGTTAGACAACAAATTGCTTTGAAACATCTTTTTTTCTTTTGAGCTTTTATCTTTTTGAAAATTTATAACAAACGACTTTAAGCTTGGGCTTGAGTTGGATTATATGACTTGGATAATGGTAGGACCCAATTAAAGTCAAAGTTTGAACTTGACTAAAGTGATCAAAATTGAGAATTCTATCCCAAGTTTTACAAAAATGAGGCCGCTGATTATGTTCTCTGCCCAAGCTTTCCATCAAATATTTGCGAGTGAATAATTACAAATAATTTAAAATAATAATGTTATATAATTAAAAATATGTAATAATATTTGTTTTTTTTTGAATATTTTCTCGCCAGTCGCCACCTACAGAGATGCAATTACCAACCTCTCCAATCTACAGTACTGCAAGAAATCTCCCCTCTAAACGGGAGAAGTTGTGTGAATGTATCGAGAAATTCGTTTCATTGATGTAATGGTTAGAATAATTCGCTTCGTGGGTGAAGGACATGAAATTTATATATTTTAAGCTATTACAATAATTGAAATATTCATGCATTAATATAAAATACATATGATTAGCATCTGCTTGGAATCTTGGCCACATGCCCACTTCATAAGTTATGCAATTTTTATAATATCCTAAGGAATATATATATTGCACTAAAAGAGAAAAAATGGTTCTGAACCCGTGATTGCAAAGAACCTTATCATTAGGATTTCTCCTTGATTTCTCCCCTTCTGCAGCCAATATAATAATACATTTCATTACTAGGGTGGTCGTTCATATACGTTTCATTTAAGCTTAGGAATGCTTGAGCAATGTGAGTGGAGCACAATGGAACGAGTAGAATACAATTTTTAAAGCTCGTTGGATCAGTTATTGTGTATCATTAGAAATTACAAATATCATGTTACGCGATAGGGGACTTGTTGGGGAGTTCATCCTAGTCATTGGCACAATTTTAAGATTGCTTAGTAGTTTATTGTATGCAAAATTTTTGTTTCTATACAGGGATGTGATGTGCGTATTACCTAACTTTTAATTAAAGTTTTTTTTATTGTTTCTGAGAGAGATATAGAGAGAAACGAAAAGAAATATGAGAATGGTTTCTTCATGTTTTATTCTTCTATTCTCGAATGCTTTCTCAATTCGTAGAGGCTAATAATAGAAAACATGGTATATCGTACTGGACGACGTAGATAATTTTGTTAAATCATAAAAATCTTGTGTTCTTGTGTAATTACTTTTTAATTTTATTTGTTTGTACAGTTTTGTCTTTGTTGTTACGATTGATCAAGGTTCCGCACAACAAATTAATATTGGAGCTCAAATACAAAGATATCTAGGAAACAATCTGCTTCTACAAAGTTTGATGTTAAAAAGTTCGATGGAATGCGAAGCTTTAGTTTGTGGCAGAAGAGAGTTAAAGATCTACTAGTGAAGGTTTGGTAGAGACAAAGCCAGAAAAGATGGAAGAGATTGTGTTTGGATAATAATATAATGTAGTACGTCATAGAGGAGGAATCATTGGTAACAATTTGGAAGAAAATGGAAGGGCGATACATATCAAAATCATTGAGAAACAAGCTTTATTTGAAACGAAAGGCATATCATAATATGATGGAGAAATGCCTAGACCTAGAACAACATATCAATGTTTCAATTAATTCATAAAAAATTTGAATCAGGTTAAAGTCAAGTTCGAAAGCGAGGGTGAAGCATCGATACTATAACACTTAATACTGGATTCACCAATATTCTTGTCACAACCCTCAAGTACAATAATGGGACTCTCGTATACGATGAAATCACCATGGCCTTATTGGGTTTTCAACAAATGTGGAAGAACTGAGATAGTAATTCTTATAGGGAAGATCTTAGTGT
This sequence comes from Vitellaria paradoxa, assembly GCA_019916065.1. NCBI lineage: Eukaryota > Viridiplantae > Streptophyta > Magnoliopsida > Ericales > Sapotaceae > Vitellaria > Vitellaria paradoxa. Next base: position 21,274,636 of record CM034234.1, on the reverse strand, counting down.
AATGTATAAGAAAGATCAAGGAAGAGACATGCAAAGAGATAAATTAAAGAATAAAAATTATTGGTCCAAATCTAAGAAGAAAATTTTTTTTTCAATACTTCAAATGCAGGAAAAAGGGGATATTCTAAGTGGAATGATCTAGATTAGGATATAAAAATTCCAAACCCACACAATCACACACACAGTGAAAGTAATCACACAAGAGAATAACGAGGAAACCCTATCACAGGGAGAAAAACCTCTATTTACAATCCCACTATCAACGGGTTACAAGACTCTACTCAGACTCTCTACGAATCATTTGCACGAATCCTTTCGTCACTCTTGCTCGAATCACTCGATAAACCCTATAAGCAGGCTTTCTGCCTCGCACAGAAAGTGAAAAGAAAATACAAGACGAATTTAGAGAAAGAACATGAAAGCTCTCAATACTCAAAGACTCTTTCTCTAGGTCCCTATAATATGTTCTCCCACCTCTCACCAATTAAAAAGTTGGTTTCACATATATATAAGATTACAAAGTTGCCCTAGTTTGACAAAATAGGAAATTGAATCCGAATAAAATATTCATAGCTCGATCCCTCGCGTTCCCATCCTCCAGCCTGCGACCTGCACTGGAATTTTTACGCTTTAGGAAATAATACTGGCGCACCCTCGGTCTCCCATCCTCTTGCTTGCGGACCTCACTGGAATTTCTGAGACACCTTGGCGCACCTGCGCGCTCCCTGCGGGATGCCTGCGTGCTTGGAGCGCACCCGCGCGCTCCCCGCGCCGTGCCTGCGAGGTACATTGGAATTTCATTCACGTTCCAGAAAGTTGCGTCCGAATCCCATTAGGTTTTGTAACCCTTCACACCAATTAGAATTCTTCAAAATCTTGGTCAACTTGATTAATTTTATCTCCTTAATTGTTCAAAATTCTTCAAATCTTCAATTTGCATCACTTTAGGAAACTTTAATAGCATTCCTAATTTAACTAATATTTTGATTGGATTTGCCACAAGACTTTACAATCTCCCCCTTGGCAATTTCATATCAAAACTTAAGTTAAATTTTAAATTCTGCTCAAATTCTGCACGTACTGAACACACACATCAAGGCACCATGTGGAATAATATAGAAATGATCAATGATATAATCACCAAAACACATAATACATAAAATATCATGCCATAGCCGAAACAAGTTCATATATTACATACATAACTTGAAATGACTCCCCCTTTTTGATATGGAAATGACAAGCACACAAAATTAAGGAGGAGGAATAAGGTAAGATCAAACCGAAGACCCATGAGTATGGCATACATGACACGAACTCTTCTAAGTGTGACATCAGAATAATGTGAGGGAGGATCTCCTGCGCTCTACCTACGAGGCTCTCAGGAAAATACGTGTAAGTGCAGATTTGGACACAGACAATCAACACCAAAAAGAAGACAGTAGAAGAATTCATTAAAAATGTTAAAAAAACTTTTAATTCTAATATACCAATACATGTACATCAATCTCTCACCCTTCATAAATTGAAAGATTCACATTTTGATTTTCCAAGAAAATTGTCAATTCTGTGTTGGGAGGTGAAATAAGTCATAAAATTGAACAAATGCTTGTGCACGTGTGAGTTTTTGACTATAATATACATATAGGCTCCCCCTCAAACAAATCATAGACTCAAAAAGTTAAATTTGATGTACCAAATGAATTGAGAGCCAATCTTCTTTTTTTTTTTTTTTTAACACTTGGCGGCTTTCACACGCTTATGGGCAGGTAGCTATTCCTTAACAATCAACGAGTCATTAAGGGGTTTCTCACTGGTCCCACCGGTAGCCCTTTCCAAGATTTTTTTTTTTTATTATGCATAACTTTGATATGCACAAATCAGGCTCCTCAACATTTTTTAAACACATCAAACAATAACCCTTGATTCGTAGAAAAGAAGAGAAAGAGATATATGCATATACAATCAAGTGTCATAGGAAGCACTCCAAAATTATGACAAAACTCACCAAGACACTTCGTATCAAATTACAAGGAATGCAAAAATTATGAACTCATTGAAATATATAAATTTGGAAGATTTAATGTACAGGTAACAGTATAGAAGTCATAAAATATTTTCAACTTAATCAATGAACTTCTAACTTATCTTTTAGATTTCAATGGTGTGTACAAATGCCTACAAATTTTCTTAGAGACTCAAAGCGAAGGGCATTTTGTGAAACAAAGCAATTTAAATCTGACTTTCTAATCCAAATAGCTCTAGTTTTAAGACCAGTCATCTTGACAGGTTTTTCCTCACGTCTTTGACTTTTATGAAAATTCTTTTTCTCAACAAATTTGAAATTTGTACCTCTTCGAAATATTGGACTGTTTTGTTTTTGAAAAGGACGTGAGTTTTTGTAATAATCTTCTGAAAATTTTGAAAACACTTGAAATTTATTCTTCACAGGGACTCCAGGCTCAGGGTTTTTTGAAAAATTTTTAACATGGTTTAAAGGAAGACCATAGAGTTTGTGACAGTTGGGGCGTATATGACCTTTGATTCCACAATGGTGACAAACAGGTACAATGGATTGGGATTTAGCAAAATGCGTACTTTTCACTATGTGAGGAGGATACTGATAGTGTTTATTATTTTCAAAACTCTTCTTTGGTGGTACAGCAGGCTTTGGGAAGGTCTTGGGATTGGCTGTAGGTTTTGAAACAACCTTTGCTACTACTGAAGGTGCTGATGATAATGAAATAATTGTATTTTTCTCTCCGGTGTAGCCTAAGCCTGCTTTGTCTCTATGTGTTCGTTGTTGGCTCCAAATTTCTTCAAGTTTTTGAGAACTGGAGTTCATTCTTTCAATTATCTTCTCATCACTCTTGATCTTTTCTTTCAGCTTACTGATCTCATTCTGTAGTTCTCTAACAACTTTCTCCAATTCATCAATCTTTTTATTCTTTTCTTCAAGTTTTTCTTTGAACTTTTCTGCACTATGAGACTGAGAAGTTTTGTCAGATTCCAAAATAGATATTTTACCTGTGAGTTTTTCATTCTCTATCTTCAAGGAATCTCGTTCACTTTGGAGTTTACAGTTGCGGGTATGTTGGGTTTGTCTTTGTTTCTTTACCTTACTGTATTCGACAATGAGAGCATCATAGGCCACTTGCAAATCATTATTGAATTCATCCTCAGAGTCATCATCTTCATGATTAGATATATCGGTGTCGCTTTGAGATCCAGATGGAGTTCCTGCAGACGAAGAGTGAGACGCCACAAAAGCAACAAAATTACCTTCATCGTTTGAGGATACTGATGAAGATGATTCATCTGAACTGGATTCATCATCTAATGTAGCGTTCATGACTTTGACTTGTTTCTTTTTCATCTTTTTGTTTGCACAGTCTTGAGCAAAGTGTCCATATCCATGACACTCAAAACACTTGATCTTGTTCTTCTTGTTTTCTTCCCCAGATTCAATCTTCTTGATCTTCTTTCTTTTTTTTTTTTTAGATTGTGGCTCATTCTTGTTATTCTTATTAAATAAACCATTCTTCCTCATATATCTCACGAATCATTTAGCCACAAGCGCCATTTCTTTATCCGACTCCTCTTCATCACTTTCTTCTTCCACTGTCTTTAGAGCAATACCTTTTGACGCTTTGCGAGGTTTCACCATATTTGCTTCAAACGTTTGCAAGGATCCCACAAGGTCTTCTATTCTCATGGAATTCACATCTCTGACTTCTTCTATTGTTGTGACTTTAGAATCAAACACTCGTGGAAGAAAACGTAAAATTTACGTACCACTTTGTATTCTGGAATAGGTTCTCCAAGGTTGTGGCATGAATTAACAATGTGATTGAGCCAGACATAAAAGTCATCAAACCTTTCGTCTTCATTCATCCTTAGTCCCTCAAACTCAGAAGTGAGTTTTTGAAGCTTGCTGGTTTTGACTTGTTCGTTCCCTTCATGTGTACTTTGCAGAATTAACCACGTTTTTCGGGCGCTCGTACAACTTGAAATGCGACAGAATTCATTAGGGCAGACTGCAGAAAATATGGCACTCAAGGCTTTGAAGTTCTACTCCGAACTCTCTTGCTCAGCTTTAGTCCACGTTTGAATTGACTTTTGTTCGATTTTTCCATCAACTTCATGAGTCGGTTTATCCCATCCTTGAACTATTGACATCCAGAATTTGTAATTCATTCCCAAAAGGAAAGCTTGCATTCGTACCTTCCAGTATGAATAGTTTGAACCGTCAAACCAAGGGGGTTTGGTGCTTGAGCCTCCTTCACGTGGTGGATCCATTGGTTTGGATGAAGATCTTCACTCAAGAACTTAGAGTGACCCGCTCTGATACCAATTGAAAATTCCAAACTCACACAATCACACACACAGTGAAAGTAATCACACAAGAGAATAACGAGGAAACCCTATCACAGGGAGAAAAACCTCTATTTACAATCCTACTATCAACGGGTTACAAGACTCTACTCAGACTCTCTACGAATCACTCGCACGAATCCTTTCGTCACTCTTGCTCGAATCACTCGATAAACCCTACAAGCAGGCTTTCTGCCTCACACAGAAAGTGAAAAGAAAATACAAGACGAATTTAGAGAAAGAACTTGAAAGCTCTCAATACTCAAAGACTCTTTCTCTAGGTCCCTATAATATGTTCTCCCACCTCTCACCAATTAAAAAGTTGGTTTCACATATATATAGGATTACAAAGTTGCCCTAGTTTGACAAAATAGGAAATTGAATCCGAATAAAATATTCATAGCTCGATCCCTCGCGCTCCCATCCTCCAGCCTGCGACCTGCACTGAAATTTTTACGCTTTAAGAAATAATACTGGCGCACCCTCGGTCTCCCATTCTTTTGCCTGCGGACCTCACTGGAATTTCTGAGACACCTTGGCGCACCTGCGCGCTCCCTGCGGGATGCCTGCGTGCTTGGAGCGCACCCGCGCGCTCCCCGCGCCGTGCCTGCGAGGTACACTGAAATTTCATTCACGTTCCAGAAAGTTGCGTCCGAATCCCACTAGGTTTTGTAATCCTTCACACCAATTAGAATTCTTCAAAATCTTGGTCAACTTGATTAATTTTATCTCCTTAATTGTTCAGAATTCTTCAAATCTTCAATTTGCATCACTTTAGGAAACTTTAATAGCATTCCTAATTTAACTAATATTTTGATTGGATTTGCCACAAGACTTTACAGAATAAGGATAGGGGTGGCGAGAATACTGATAGCTTTGTAAAGTTTACAAACATCATGGAGAATTTCTTAGAGGGTTGCAACTTTCTTTCAATTTCATCTGGCTCAGATCATCTTGTAGATTCTTAGATGTTAGATTAGGCATGTTCTCTTCATATAATACCGAAGAAGGCGTGGTTCAACGCCTATATGTTGGTGAATGTTTTGAGTATTAGATAATGAGGTTTACATTTTTCTGCTATGTCTTACTAATTTTCTAATGTTTATTTCGTAGGTCTAGGATTGAGAATCATGGTGTTTTGTACTATGGTTGGTTGTAGATGTGATTGGGACCAAAATTTTGCCAAAACAATGACTATAGGTGAATGATATGGAAATTTTGTGGAACATTGTAGTTGATAGTATAGTTAATGGTTGGTAATGGCTTGACGGGGCTAGATGTGAGATTTACAAAGTGTTCTAACGATAGTTATAATATCAGGAATTATAATCAGAAGAGATTGTGAAAATAAAAAATGTTTTGACTTCGAATTCAAGAGGCTTGAAGGGCTTGAGTTAGTGACTCATGGATATATTGAGAGCATGTTCTATTGTTAAATGAGGATAGTTGTTGAACGATATTAGCGTTTTACTTGGTAAATAAAATTAATATAAAAGTGAGAATAGGTAGGTTATCCACTTATTATGTGATAATTTATTATTACTGTAGGTTAGTGAAAACTGTTTTACTTAAAGACACCATAGTTCAAGCTTGGGTTGAAGATGGACTCGTATTATTTTATTCGTTAAGAGTTTTCATTCTAATAGTCAATTTAATGTTTAAAATTAATACAAAATTAGATAAATGTTGCTAAAAATTATAAAAAATTTTACCAAATACATAAAAGTTGTCAAAAGTTATTAAACATTGTTACTTATTTACCAAACACATCAAAATTTTCAACTATCAACTTTTGATAAAAAAATGCAAGAAGTTTCTAAAAATTGGACTTTCAAACAGCCCCTAAATCTTGTGTTCCCATGCGATTATTTTCCAATTTCATTTGTTTGCATATATTAACTATTATTCCTAGGGTTGATCTAAATTCTGTACAACGTACTTGTTAAAACATTTTTTTTGTCAAAATAATGTTATTTTAATTTAAGAAAATATTATTGTCTTGCTCTAGTTGAGCAATTTATTTTGATTAATTATATTTTATATCATAACAATGTCATTTTAATTAATCGAGCTCAAATCCAAATTATTTTATTTTGAATCAAACTCGACTCCAATACTCCCCGTTAGAGCACATCTCAAGTCAGTCAAAATTTTGGTTGATTCCAACCATAGCATAGGCTATATATACACGAACAATTTTAAGATTAATCAAATTTAAAATCTTCACGAGTGGAATTTCTTGCTCCACTGCTTTTAATTCATTCGGTGTCACATGTTGTTTAACGTTTAGGCAATATTCCTTTGATCTTCATAATTATAAAATTATTATTACCATGCAATCTTAATTAGAACTTTTAGTACAATTTTTAAGTAGAATATCATTTGTCTTTTACATAAATCATGTTTTGAAATCCCTTATTTAGTTATATATATATATATATATAGAGAGAGAGAGGTGAGGATATTTACACTTCTCTATTAATTTCTCTAATTTAACAATAATTTTAACCAAAAATAATAATGTAGAATGAAATAAACTATATAATGAAAGAGTGTATTTGTCATTTTTATATATGAATGTATATATATGTATATGTATGTAATCAAGTTTAAGTTCAATTCCATTGAAATGCATTTTTGTATTAAAATAAATAAATTAATTAAATTTGAATTCATTTTGAATCTTAACTAAATGTTTTAGGGTAACATTAACTACTCCAACTTTTACTTTGTGAGTTATGCTTTGACAGTGGAGGATCACGGCCATGACATTTCAGAATTAATATAGAATTTTATTTTTTATAATTAAAAAATTTTAAATATAAATAATTGACTAAATTTACTAATCTATTAACTTTTTACTAATCTATTAATTTTTTTCCCATAAAGATGTGCATTTTTAGCTGCTTCCTCAATGGGCGTTTTGGAGAGTCAAATTTTACAAAAAAATTCTAGATTTCTTTAATTGTTTTTAATTTTTTTTTGACTTTCTTAGTATCAAAAATATTTAACTTTTACTAATTTTCTCTAGTTTTTTTTCTAAGTTTTAACAAATTTCTTCCATTTTTTTACCAAATTTCTCTAATTTTCTTTAATTTTACTAACTTCATCTCATTTTCTCTTAATTTTCACATTTTTTTAGAAATACATCAAGGGGGTGTTTAGTTGGTAAAAATTTGGTCAAAAGTACAATAAAAGTATAAAGATTTAATAGAAAAGTGATATGTGCTAAAATTTAATTGAAAAAAAGTATAAAAAGTTAGCAAAAATTAAATGACTTTTTATAATTTTTTATTTTATATGTAAATTCATTTTTTATATTCTAAAACAAAATTTGAAAATATAAGGGTTCATTTGGTTTGTTTTTCTATTTTTTATTTTTCGTTTTTATTTTGTATTTTCTATTTTGAACTCATTTTTTATTTTACGCTTTTAAAATAAGGAAAAAAAAGTTTAAAACGCGTTTGGTCGCTTGTGTTTTCAAATTTTGTTTTAGAAAATAGAAAATGGGCTTGCACATAAAATGAAAAATGACAAAAAATTATTTTGAGCGTTTTTAATCCAAAATAAAAAAAATTTGAAAATAATGAAAGCAGAGTATTTTTTGTTTCTTTATTTTGAGATTTTTAAAATATAAAATGAAAATAGAAAACAGAAAAATAAACTAAATGCCACCTATGTGACCAAATCTGTTTTGAACTTTTTCTTTATTTTCAAAAGTGTATAATAAAAAATGAGTTCAAAATAAAAAATAAAAAATAAAAATAAAAAACAAAAAAATTAAAAAAAATCAAATGAAATCTTAATAATTCAAAATTTATCTAATTTTTTTATATTTTTACTAAAATTTACCACTACAAACAGATACGGAATATTTCTGGTTCCGTCCGTATAATTATAAGCTGTGGTGTACGACCTTTTTGCCCGTCAGATTCAGACAATAACGGTCGTGCTATGATAAGATACTGGCATGGGACATTCTGGCTGGCAGCGTTTAAACTTTGTACCACACTCGCGCTAATTACCCCCCCCCCCCCTCCCAAAAAAAAAAAAAAAATCCACACTAGCACTGTGTGAGAGGTCGTTTGACTGGCCGGTTAAGGTTATAAAACGGTATTCACTCAGTAGTCACTCACTGGTAAAGTAAGAAATACAAATTTTCTTATATCAGAAGAGGTCGTTTGACAATTAATTTCTTTTTTTCAAAATTTTCTTGTTTTAATTTTATTTTTCTCTTAGATATTTATTTCATCAAAAGTTTATTTATTTATTAGTAAATTTTAGATAAGTTGTTCACATTTATCAAAACAATTACAAAAAAATGCTTCAATAAATTATTTTTTTTGCCCGTATATATATGAATTTTTTTTAATGAACTTTTTATATGAGTATAAGTAACACAACTCTTGGGCCTAGCTCAGCGGGTGACCCTCTGATTGTGGAGGGTCGAGGCAACAACCCGCAAGGGTTCGAGTCTCCGCTGGTGAAATCCAGTCTCGTTGAGTTATTCCAAGAGCCACCCACCACACGTGCAAACGTGTGACTTAAGCGGTTTGGCGGGCTTGTGGGGTGTTCGTCGGCCTCCGGTTTACCGGTCGACTACACAGTTCGTTGAGGCTTTAATAAACCGGCTGGGTTCCGGGTCACAAAAAAAAAAAATATAAGTAACACATCTAAAATTATCAAAAAAAAATGATTTTAATTAAAAAATCATATAAAACAAAAAAGATTAAAAAAAAATTAAGAGTTAATGGTTCCCAGTATTAGGAGTTAATTATAAGCAAGTTCACTAAACGAGCATATTTATTAACAATAAATAACTTTGTCGAATTGAAATCATTCTTACGTGAGATTAGCTGGCTGAATTATCTAACTTAAAAAATAATTAACTTCGTTCATTTACCTCATCAAATAAATGAAGCAAACTCAATTAGCCGTTTGAAACTCAATAAAACGTAATAAATCTCCATAAAATTTTAATTTTTTTATTCATTATATGAATTACAAAATTATTATTTATGGGACCGTTTGGAAGCTTAAAAACTAATAAAAAAGTATCAAAAATTACATTTTACAACTTTTGGTGCGTTTGATAGAGTCACAATTTTTTTCACTTTTTTACTTTGGTACAGTAAAAAAATAAAATCAAAAGTTTTACTAAACATACAAAAATTACTATTTTTTTGCTCTGCTACAGTAAATAACTTATCAAACACACAAAAAGTTATCACTTTTTTTCTTTACTACAGTAAAAAGTTTACCAAATACTTAAAAGTTGCAAATAAATTTTACAAATTACACTTTATTCCACCAAATACACAAAAAAAATATAATTAAAAAAACACAAAAAAAACTACTAAAAATTGAGATTTTTTAAACGGCCTCGTAATTTTTTTGCACCCCAAGCGCACTAGGTTTCATTTTGCTACCTTATAAGATAGTGCCCATCCGCGGTTGAAATTGCAAAGATCCTCTCACTTGCTTTATGCTCATTGAGGGGTACAGCAGGAGAGGAACAGAGTTGAAAAGAGTAAAGAGAGTGCGGGGAATGGGGGAATACCTGTACCGTGACCATCAAGTTTTAGCGGGAAGGAGTACAACAAAAAAAAGTGGGGATGGTTATTATTATATATCATAGAGTAGTGAGACGGAGACGGAGACTTGCCAGTTAAGCTTTAAAGGTCAGGTCGGTTCAGTAGTTCTTTTTTTTTTTTTTTTTGGGTAAGTATCGGTTCAGTAGTTTAGATTTTGTATAACAATATTTTTTTTTTTTTTTGGGAGGAATAAGAAACTATTGATCAAATTGACTACATGAAATTACTAGAAACCTATAAAACAAATCTAAATAAATTATACTATTAGAAAGTATTATCTTATTTGTCAACATGTTATATTTATTTAGGACACCATTACTTCAGTGTTACGACAATAGTGAATGTGACACGAGAGGAAATTGCTTTACTCCCTACTGTTTTTGCCCACGATTTAGTGTATCTACTCAACGTGGTCTGACCACCCGACTTGACTATTCTCATAGCTATACAAACTAAAAGATAATAAACAAGATAAGGTAGATGCTTTTTTATCATGAGAAACTTAAATCCTATCATTATTAACTTGACAATTGGTAGGACAATTGGCCATATATCGCTCAGCCGATAGCATTTACAGGTGTTTAGACAAAGGAATGAGATCACACTTGTATTAAGAGGAGACAATCAAGACCGTCTATCTATCGAGACTGTTGATCAGGTGACTTACATCAGGAGTTGCAAGATTTTTTTGACATTCTTACTATATGCAATAAAATGTGTAGACTATTTTTAGTTTATATTCTTAATATATATATATATAACAATTAAGAAAAAATTAATTAAAAAATATTTTAAATTGCCAATTTAAAAATATAAAAAATAAAATAAAATAAACAATAAATAATTCTCTCTTCATACACACAAAATGCATCCAGCCACTTCAAGTATATTATTATAAAAGAAAAGAAAACAGAAAACCTAAAAAATGATGGCGATGAGACAAAAAAAAAAAAAACTAATTAATTGACATTCTAGTGAAGATGCATGAATCATTGGAGATAGGTTTTTCTCCAAACTATTCAACATAGATATATAATACAAAGTCACTAGTGTTGACTTGTGTGATGTACAAAATTGTATAATATTTTTTTAGGTAAAATATAATCTTGAATACAATATAAAATATTTTAATAAAGTTGTATAATTTCATAAAGATTATAAATGTTTATGAAATACATTATAAATATTATAATTATTGACTTACTTTTTATATTTTTTATTTGTGTTAATTTTAGTGAATCGATAACTTTGATTATAATCAAATTTTTCATATGATTACGAAAAGTTTATATTTTATCAAATTTTGATTTGACTCAATCATAAAAATTAAAATTTATTCTAAAATACATATTAAATCACAAACTTACTTAATCAACTTGAGCTCTTTTTTACTTTAAATTGTTTATTAATTTTAATATATGTTTTTGTTTTTTAATTGTTTACTCATTTTGCAAAATTAGTTTGAGTTAGAAATACTATTAATCTCAATTTTATTAAATTAATTTTTGACTAGTTTTATAAAAATAACTTAAACTAAAAGTATTATTTTTCTTAACTGTACGTTATAATTTATAAAAATAACTCAAATACTGAGTATTATTAATTAGATTTTTAATCGATGGTCAACGTGACTAATTTAATTTTAAAATTGAGACTTAAAAAAATTTAATGTCTAGCCTAATTAATATTTAGGCACTTCCATGCCTAATTAATAGTAAATAAGTTTTTTTTATATTTTAAATTTAATATATACTAAGAATTTTTATTATGGGAAGAGTTAGATTTTTTTAAATTTAATTAATTTTTCTTTTAAGCCTAATTAATTATTTAAATATGTAACTTTGCAACAATAGTTAACCAATATTGAAAATTAGAATTTAGAAAAAATCAATCCCAAAACTAATTTTATTCAAAGATTTATAAAAATAAAAAAAGAATGATAAATGTATAGAGTGCACATAAAATTTGATAATAAATTTTTAATTAATTTTATAAAAATAACTCAAATAAAAAATATTATTACTAATATATGTGCTTTATAAAATAAAATAAATATAGTCAACGTGACCAATTTAAATTTAAAATTATTTAGAAAAATAATTACTCCCGAACTTAATTAATATCTGATAATTTTAAATTTTAAAAGTATATTATAAAAGAAATAACCTAATTATTATTTACTTTTTTGTACTTTTTAATTTAATTTAATTTTTTAATTTTTTTTAAATTAATTACTAACATATTTGAAAAATATAAATTTTAAAATTATATTATAAGTGAGTTGTTTTTTTTAAACCCAATTCATTTATATGAAATCTGTAATTTATTATCAAGTGACTCCTTTTTAGAATCCAAATAAATGCGTCTTCTTTCAGATTCGAAATCCAAGCAAGTGAATTTCTTTTTTTAGAATTCATGAGTTTTTTAAAATTTATTAAATTCATATGTCATAATTTTAATATTTTTACAGGCAAAAGAAAATATGAAGTTATAGTATTTTAGCGATGTTAGAATAAAGAAACAAAAAGTTTGTAGATGGAAAAAGAGAAAAAATGAAGAGAAAAAAAAAAGGAAGAAATTTTAAAAATAATTAAAAAATCTGTTAAAAAAAAGTGTAATGGAGGACAAAGAGGTAAGGCATGTAAGATAGTTTTACCCTATATATATCAAGAATTGACCTCGCCGGGTTTGGTACATAATCAGCTGTAATTCCAATTACAACTAGTACGGAAATTTATAATTTATTATCAAGTAAATCCTATTTTCAGAATCCAAATAAATGAATCCTCTTTCATATTCGAAATCTAAGTAAGTGAATTCTTTTTTAAACTCACGAGTTTTTAAAATTTATTAAAATTATATGTCACAATTTTAGTATTTTTACAGGTAAAGAATAAGATGAAGTTATAATATTTTAACTATGTGAGATAAAGAAATAAAAATTTTGTAAATGAGAAAAGAGAAAAAATGGAGAAAATAGAAAAAGAAGAAAATTTAAAAATAATTAAAAAACCTGAAAAAAAAAAAGAGAGAAAAGTGTAACGGAGGACAAAGAGGTAAAGGCACGTAAGATAGTTTTACCCTACTTATATAAAAAATAATATATATATATATATATATATAACAAGAATTGACCTCGCCGAGTTTGGTCCATAGTTAGCTGTAGTTCCAACTACAACTAGTACAGAATACGTAAATGCATTGGTGGCCCTGGAAGGGAAAGGGAGGCATCTGAAACCGTGAATCTGTGAAGGAGAAATTGACTATATACACCTCAACCCAATACATACAAATAATGTATGTATGGTCATAATCTCTATAATCTAGATCCATCTTTCCCATGTGAAACCTTCCGCTTGGGAACCCCAAACGTTGTCGCCCTCTTGTCTTTAGTTTCGCCCCTCCTCCCAACATCTACGCCACGTTTTCCTCTTTTCACCTTCCTTTTTCTTTCTCAAGCACAGAAATTGTCAGAATACGCACAATGATATATATATATATATATATATATATATATAGAGAGAGAGAGAGAGTGTGTTTAGTCAAAATCAATTAAAATTGATGAACTTTTACTAAAGACTCGTTTTGTTTGTTTTTTTATTTTTTATTTTTTATTTTTTACTTTTTGTTTTGAGCTCATTCCTCATTTTGTCTTTTTTTAAAATAAGAAAAATAACTCAAAATTCATTCGATTACTTGTATTTTTAAAATTTATTTTCAAAAATTGAAAATGATTTTACATGTGAAATAAAAAATAATAAAAAATTATTTTAAGAATTTTTAACAAAAAATAAAAAAAATCTCAAAATAAAGAAAATAAAACATTTTCTATTTTTCGTTTTGAGATTATTAACACATAAAACAAAAACATAAAATAGAAAATATAAAAGTAAACCAAATGACACCTAAATTTCTTATATTTTTTAATTAAATTTTATTATTTATTACTTTTATATTAAATTTTTATATTTTTACTGTACTTTTTGAAACAAATTTTTATTAACTAAACACTTTATATATATGACACATATATCCAAACACAAGCACCGCAAATGACGAATCATGACGGTTAACCTATACAAACCTCACAAATCAATGGGTTGGAAGGTTTTGCATTGCAAGAACGGGATTGGGGGATCGTCCGGTGCACCAGACCTATCCCAACCCGCAAGATTGATGTGTCGAGATGGAAGGTTACAATTTAATCTAAATAAATTTAACTGAATTAATAAGTACTGTTAATTGAATTATAAATGTTATTTGACAAAACTGATAAATATTAATTAAATCATTACCATCCATTTTTACACTTTAACTCTTACAGTGCAGCCCTCTCCATTCCCAAATTAATACCCGAGCCCCACGCTCAGCTACGCGATGGTATTGAGTTCATATAGGCCGTGATTGTCTACCAGATATAGGAGTGTTCGATGCGATGAAAATTATTAAAAAATTTTAAAAATTTTTAAAAATTTTCTAATACGACTTACACTTTTCATATTTTGTAAAATTTTTATAAATTTATATATATTTACATAACTCAATAATTTTTACAAGTTCTAATAAATTTTTTTATAAATCTCAATAACATTTTACAAACCTTAATAATTTTTTTATAAACTTTAAAAATTTTTTAACGACTTTTAATAAATTCTAATATAAAATTATTCTAACAAACCTTAAAAACCATTCGAACAGTTTTTTTTCTCAAAAAAACTGACACAAAAGTAAAAAATTTTTCACTATTCATCTCTAAAAAATGTGATTTGGTGGTTGCATACCAAATATAAAAAAATTACCCAAATTACATTTTTCGTTATCTTTCGTTACTTTTCATCACTTTAAATTGAGGAGATTCAAGATCTAATATATTATTTTTGTCCAAGTTGACTATAATTTTGTATTTAATTTGCAGTATTAAAATTTCATACTAAATTTATATCCCAAAATAGGAATAAATAATATTATGAGAATGGAATGACATAACCTCATTCCTCACCACCTGCCAAAATCTAAAGGTTATATTTCATGTTAAGTTACATCTTTTATCCTATTTTATATCCTACTAACTAAATACAAAAAACGTAATCTTATATAAAAAAATTAATTTCATATTATTTTATTTACATTCCATAGGCTCTGTTTGGAGCTATGAAAATTGTTAAAAATTATTAAAAATCTCTAAAAATTATTCACTTTTTATCTTACTGCATCAATTACGAACTTACGACTTTTATCAAATTTCATTACTTTTTGTCACTCTAAGCACCCCCTTCCAATCCCTCCAATCAAATACAACCTTAGTGAAACACGCACATGGACCACAAACTGTCCAAGAAATCATATATCTGTCAACAAATTATGGGTGAAAAAAAGTCGAATCGCATTGATTGTTAACCTATTCAAGCTTCATTCGAGTTATTTATATCGAGTTCAAACTCAGTTCGAACTTTTACACAAGTTCGCATTGATTGTTAACCTATTCAAGCTTCATTTGAGTTATTTATATTGAATTCAAACTCAGTTCGAACTTTTACACAAGTTCGCATTGATTGTTAACCTATTCAAGTTTCATTCGAGTTATTTATTTCGAGTTTAAACTCATTTTGAACTTTTACACAAGTTTAAGATCACGCAAATAACTCATTTAAATTAAAACGAAATCATTTAATTTAAAATCTAATAAATAAAATATTTTAAAAAAATATAATTAAAACATTATTGAAAAATATAAAAATATTCTTAACTATAAATATATATATATATATATATATATATATATATATATATATTATTTTATCCAATCCACGCGCAAGTTTTTGGAGTTAGATTTTTTTTTAAAAAATTTTTTTTTAGGCTCTAATTTAAAATCAAATTTAAACGAGTCATAAATCAACTTTAGGCCCTGTTTAGCTTATAAAAATTTATCAAAACTCACCAATTTCTAACTATTTTTTGTACTTTCTTCTAATTAAAATTTAACACTTATCACTTTTCTGTCACATTTTTTAATTTTTATTGTACTTTTTGACTAAAATTTGATCAACCAAATGGCCCTTAATTCGAACTTGTTTTAATCATGTATCGAAATAAAGCCGAGTCGAATAACTTAATCTGTTTTCTCCCATAACTTAATCCTTTCTCTTCCGTACAAAAATTTGGGCCGTTAGATCACTGTCTTCACAAAAGCTCAAGCTCAGTCGGATAGATTAGGCTTGTAGGACAATTTCAGGGTGTTTGGTTTTGAGACTCTTTGTTTGGATCCGAGAGAAAACGAAACGAAAAATTAAGGAAAAGGGGTGGAAGAAATAAAACAAAAATGTGTTAAATTTTCTTCATAATTTTCTCTTTCATTTTCTCTCCTCTCTCCTCAAACCAAACAATTACCAAAAAAACAAAAAAAGTAAATGGGGTCAAACACCACCAAAACCAAATCTATTGAAAATGCCACCTCAGTATCCAAACACTTCCATCATTACCACCCATTCCCAGCACCAGTTTAGCAAAAGATGGAGGCAGGGAAGAGAAAGCTACGTTAACTTTCACCTGCACCATTACCATTGCCATCACCATCCCCGTCACCCTCACAGCCAGATACCCCCATTTCCCAGAATCCACCAATCAGTACTCCAGACAAATGAAAAACAACAGCAGACTTTCAATCACAATAATATCAAAATCTATTGCAATTGATAAGAGAATTCACACAAACAGTTTCACACCTTTAGAGCTTTGGCCATTACAAATAAAAACAGAGACTCCTTTAATGTACATTGTCAAACAAAGCTGATTTAAACAGAATAAATTATCAAGTGAAAAAAAAAAAAAAAAAAAAAAAAAAAACCAGACATTAACAAACATCATCAGACTTCTCCCTCTTCCAGCCTTCACATAGTCAACCAATTGACTTTGAAAAATAAAAATAAAATAAAAATAAAATAAAAAGGAAGGAAAAACGAGGATACTCCTTAAAAAACCGCATCCATGCCTTCGCCATGTAATATAATTTTAGAATTTAGTTTTTTTTTTTTTTTTTTGGGTTTTATAATGGACCATATACTATAAAGTTTATGTAAGGTAAAATCTGCAGTATAAGGAATGTTGTGTTTCCAGCTTGCTTGTGCAGGAAAAGAGAGTTCCCTCACTTCCAACTGTTAGAAAAGTCCCAAAAGTAAATCCTCCTGTATCACAATAACAACAACAATCTCAGGGAATTTTTATTTTGGGGAAAAAAATCAGGTGCCCAGAAAATCAATAAATATATGTCACACGTAATAATGCTGCAAGCTGCGAACAAATGGGCATTTGGTAGCACAATTTTTAGTAATTTTTAATTAAAAGTTGCTAGTTGTAATTTTTGATGTGTTTGTTAAAAAGTAAGTAGCAATTTTTAGTAATTTTTTTTGCAACTTTTGTGTGTTTAGTAAAATTTTTGGTAATATTTAGTATTTTTTAACAACTTTTGAGTGTTTGGTAAAATTTTGGACAATTTTTAGCAACTTTTGCTTGTTTTGTGAAATTTTTAGTAACTTTTGAATAGAACAAATTACTGTAACAGAATAAAAAAGTAACAAAAATTGAGATTTTACCAAATGCTTACTTTGTAACTTTTGATAGATTTTTACACATTTTTGTGTTGCCAAACGGAATCAAGAGTGCAAAATATTATTATATAACGTATTTTTATTGATTCTAAATAAGTGTTAGTAATAAATACGGAAAAATATAAAAGAAAAAAAATCTATTAATTAAAGTGGAATCAATTCAATTCATCAATGCAATGCCACACCTACCCACCCACTAACAAGACATTCAATAGGTTCACAAGTCAGCGGTCCTCTTTTTCCCTATCACAAGTCAGGATAGGTCCTACTGCTTTATGATTCTGACCCCCTAGCCCTATGATCAACAAAATGTTGGATTTTTTGGGAGTATATGTTAGGTTGGATCTAGGGGAAATAAGAAGAAAACGGATGGGTATTTGAGTAATTTGATTTGTCTTGTTTTATATTTATTTATTTTCTCCACAAATTCAGGATCCAAACAAAAAGTTGAAGAAAGGATAAATAGAATGCTGCAAAGCGCAATGCGGGTGCATCAATGGGCATGGGGGCCTAGGCAAAGATAATTGAGTAAAGGCATTAGAGGCAGTGGAGCCGAGTTCACGAGTGTGAGGGACATTATCGTCTTTCCAACGGCAAAAGAGGCCCCCATTTAATGAAACGCTTATTCCACGCGCCAAACACGTCACGTGACGGTTATGCATGTACATTGAAGCTTAATTTAGATTGGATAAATTAAGCCACCTGGACCGCGTGAGCAGCTACGTGGCATATATATATAATTGATGAACCAAATGATACCCTTTTTTTTTTTTATTTCCGTTTAATCAAAACCGTACCTTTGTGTGGCGGGGGTTAGTTACTTTTCGGGTTATTCCCTCCAAGTCCTGCTGAAGATACTCTTGAGCCGATTCCCGGAAAGTCTCTGCAACGCCTTCTTCGCTCCGGCGACCTCCATCTCCGCCAGCCTCTGGAGATGCGCATAAGCTCCGGCGGCAACCAGCCTCTTGCGGCAGCCCTGACTTCCCCCGGCCATGATTGCCGCCACCGCCGCCACCGGGTATTTCTTCGATACCAGTTCGTACTTGGGATCCAGCATCTGAACCAGCCTCATCAAGCTCTTCTCGTCCCTCACTAAATCTTTCCGATTCGATTTCACTGTCAACAGCGACACCAATGCCTTCGCCGCGACCTCCTGCAATCCATCGGGCTTCGATGATTCCATTAGCTTCACCAGAGCCCCCATGCAACCGGCAACGGCTCGCTTATTACCGTCGCTGATCGTCAGATTAGCGAGTAATGAGGCGGATATTTGCTGAAGAAGTATGTTGCCGTGCTTTATGAGATCCGCAATTTGTATTATAAATGCAGTTGACGACGACAGGGTTCGAGAAGTGGGATCAGATGCAGAGAGTGAATAGATTGCTCTCAAAACGTGCTCTAATGTATCTGAACTTGACGATTCCTGAAGCAAATGGAGGAGTCTCTGTAATCCTCTTTCTTGTAGTATCGCAGCCCGGAAAAACTCGCCGGAGGAGGCCAGTATTGCTATGCAATTCGCCGCCTTTTCTTGCGCCGCGGCAGTGCCGGAAATCAGTAACTGGACTAGAAGAGGGATAGCTCCTTCCTCCCCTAAAGCAATCCTAATGTCTTCTACGGCGGCGACGTTCTTTATAGCTCCAACCGCATGCGCCTGTGTGGTCAACGATCCCGATCGGCACGCTTCAATCAGGACAGAAACGCCGCCGTAAGCTGAAATAGCCCAAGCGTTATCGATATCGGCGGTGATGGCTTCAACAGCCATCGCCGCCTTCTCTTTCAATCCCATTGAACCAGACTCGATGATTCTCAGCAACGGCCCCAATCCTCCCTCCTCGAACACACATTTTCTCGATTGGTCGCTCGCAGAAGCGAGGATGGAGATGGCCGTGACGGCCTGTTCTCGAATCGAAGGATAAGCATTCAAATCGAGCAGATGAATCAAATAGCTAATGTTACCTTCTTTTGCAACCAGAGTCCCCGCTTTTTCGTCGTCCGTGAGAAGCTGAAGCAGAGACTCCATGGCCTTCTTCTTGAACTCCACCCCTCCGATCTGTAGCCTGGTGAAAAGGTCTCGAATGAAAAACCCCAAATCTTCCTTCGCCGAGCCGGGACCTGGCTGTGAGAGAACAATCGCGTTGGATTGATGGAGGACGCCGGATCTGAGAAGCAAGTCGATGTCCTGAATCTGCTTGGAGAGCCAGCCGGCGGCCATGTCGAGGTCGCTCTGCATGAGGAGCTTCCCAACATTGTAAGAAGGATCTGTGCACTGGTCGCATAGGGTTTGGATGCGGTGGAGAGTTGAGAGGAGGTTAGGGAGAAGGGTTTGGAGAAGGGGGTTTTCCGACCAGTGAGGGGAGTCGGAGATTTCAGAGATTGAGGCCTTCAGAGAGGCTAGCTTTGAACGGATGACCTGCCACCGGCCGCTGAAGGACTTGATGGAGTGGGAACAGTGGAGGAGATGAGTGAGAAGGTGATTGATGTGGTCAAGGCTCTGCGGCAGCAACGGTGTTGCGGCGGTGGGATGCATTTGGGCTTCTAGCTTTGCACCCCGGGGTCAGCACCGGGCTGGGTTTGGGTGAACTTCAAATGTTGAATGCATAGAGAGACAGATAGACAGAGAGAGAGAGAGAGAGATTTGGGTGCTCTGTAGACGAAGAAAAATGGAGGGATTGCTTAGTGGGAAAGCTTGAAGGGCTGGCTGACACGAGAACGGAGAAAAGCGAAGCTATCGAGAGGGAGAGAGAGAGAGCAGTGCCTGTGGGGTTTTAGGAGGAGAGAGAGTAGAGTGGAGATGAAGCTTTACAGCTTGTTCAGGCAGAGTCGCTTTAAAGGGATATGACGGTAAATACGACCAGAAAAGGCCCAATCTTTGGCTATCCATCTAACAAGCATCAGATGCAATGCGGTTATATGTACCGAACAAATACATTACTTGAATGAGTAAGAGAGAGAGAGAGAGAGAGAGAGAGAGAGAGAGAGGGAGAGATAGGTCAGTAGGTGGGGAGGCATGCATGTGAAATTGTGAACCTGTGAAAGGAGAAATGGACCACGCAGACACAGACCCGATCCCACCATTATAATACATGTATAAATGCTCTAATATGTGTGAGTTGTTGTGACGTGAGAAGTTTTATCAAACGTGTGGCACCATGTTAGCACGTGTCGATGGCTGTGCCCGCAACACCCACTCAAATATTTGTTAAGTAGCTGCCGGATTTTTCGAATACCATCAACTGGGCTTGTTTTTCATAGATCGTGTCCTGAATGGGGTGAGTTTGTATGAGCTGATTTGGTTTGGCTTTACATTTAATTTAAAATTAAATTAATTGTTTTCAGTCTTCTAAAACTAAACCTTAATGGAATCGATTTTAATTTAAAGTCGAATAAAAAATATCAAATTTGATTGATTTAATTATTAAATTATGTTAAATCGAATAGGATCGATTCAGTTTTGAGCCAATTCGATTTACTTATTTGAGTTTTTAAATATTCAAATAAATAATGTACTGTAGTATGTTAATTTATTATAAATATTATAATTAATTATGTATAGTTACATATTATATTTTTAGGGTTGATTCAGATTAAGTTATTTTAAATTTGGTTTTAGTTCGGTTTAATTATTTTATTTATTAAATTAAAAATTAAATAAAAAATGTCGAGTTTGTTTATTTTGTTTTCTTGTGCACCAACCTAATATCGTATCGAATAAGAATTAAGAATTTACAAAGGTAAATGAAAAGTGGAAGGAAACAGTAAGAAAGACTAATACAATAAAATTGTTAATATATATATTATTTAATAGATAGATATTAAAAATAAAATGAATAGATATTTGTTAAAAATAAAATTTTTTATTTAATTAATTTAAAAAATAAGTATAGATAAGTAATTTTACTTTTTTTCTCTTTTATTTGTTTTTTCTTTTTACAAGTTTTTACGTCAAACACATTATATGCATTTGCTTGGAAAATTGAGAGGAGAAATTAAGGGAAGGGAAGAAAATTAATTATTATTCTCTCTCTTTTTTTTTAAGAGATATGAAAAAGAAAATGAAGAATATAATAAATGATATAATTAAAAATACCATTCTACCATCTAAAAAATACTTATTTGTGATAAATATTTGTCAAAATAATAAAAAAAAAACCAAGAATAAGATAGAAAATATACAATTTAAAGTTATTTTACATTGGTTGTTCCAAATTAGGAACAAAAAAACCTTGGTTAACGGAGGTGAATTGTTTATCTCTATTCCTTTCCCTTCTCTTCTCTTCTATTCACTTCCTCTCAAACAACATAACACGATGTTTAGAGTGAAAAAAAAAAAGTTTAATATAAATTAATAAAAATTATAATTTTATAATTCGTACAATAGGTAAAAAAAATTAAATTTTATAAAAATTTATTATAATTTATAGAACTTCAAACGGATCTCAAATCCTTTCACCTCCCGCATTTCATTTCCTTTCTCTCATTCACCTCCTTCCAAACAAATACTTTATACACGGCCCTTGCAACTTTTTGTACTTAGGGTCTTAAAATGAGTTTATTAGTAATGATTATTTACATTTTATTTGAAAATCTTATAAGTTTAGGAATGCTTAAGTTTGACTTGTTAACTTTTCAAATTAAGTTTTAATTAAGTCATATTTAAGTAATTTAATTATTTTACATAAATTTAAATTTATTAAGTCAAGTTCAAATTGAATTTGAAACTAAATGCGCTCCAACTTATATTTAAATTTGACTTGATTTTATAGCAAGTTGATTTCGAACAAATTTTAATGAGCCCAACATGGATCGAATTTAAATTATTTGTAATCGAGGGTATTTAGGTTAACTTGCACGTGTCTTGATTAATCTCTAGAACTCTAAAGTTAACGATCGGATAAATCCTTCAATGGTCCTGATAAAACTTGAACTAGTGACAATTGGAGAGTAAATCCAAAATTTTATCAGTTGAGTTAACTCTCAGATTTATTTGATTGGTTTAACAACATATTCGAACTCCATCTTTTAAAAATATAATTTCAAAAAGTGTGTTAGAAACAAAAAGTAGGGTAGATTGAACTTCTATGTTTCTAATAAAATTACGTTTATAATTTTCTCTTATCATATTCATCTATGCCTCACGTTTGGTAAATTTATCAGCCTAAATTTCCTTGGGATAACATTCCCTTGAACATGGAATTTTACATGCCAGGGAATCAGGTAGTCTATGAAAAATTTTAATTTGATTAATGTGAGATAAGAATACAAAATATCTTAATGTACTTACTTAATATTATTATGTATCTATGTTATTATAATACAATATTAGGAGTCGTTAGTGAAATTCTTAATTTATTTTATCAATACATTTTAATCACTTATATCTTAAAAAATTATAAATAATTTTTTAAATTATATTTAAATAATGTTTGTATTTTCCTTGCATTTTCTTTTAACTCCAAACTGTTTTTGTTTGTCATATTAAGATACTCATTAATTATCAAATATTTACTTTAATGTCACTATTTATTATTTGATATAAATATTTTAGTTGTCACTATTAAAAAAATAAAATAAAATTTAATAAAATAAAATTTATGTAATTAACATTCAAGAGTACTCAAAAGCACCGAACTTTTAGATTACAGAATCAGTCAAATTAATCAATCTGCATGCCAGCCCATTGGGCATGAGCTCGGTTCCTTCGGGATTGGGAATCGAGAAATTCTGGAAAGATTAGGGCTGTTTTTGGTCCTTTAAATATTTGATTTAAAAGAAAAAATGTAAAATATGTCCAATGTATGTTTTGAAATCTTAGGTGGCTTTTGATAGTTTTTTTCTATTTTTTTGTTTTTATTTTAGATGTTTTATATTTTAAAAATTTTTAAATAAGAAAAATAAAAATATTTTATTTTTCTTATTTTGAAATTTTTTTATTTTGAATTACAAACACTCAAAATAATTTTTTATTATTTTTTATTTCCAGTTTAAACCTATTTTTATTTTCTAAAATAAATTTTAAAAACACAGGCAACCAAATACGTTTTGAGTTATTTTTCTCGTTTTTAAAAGTGCAAAATAAAAAACGAGCTCAAAGTAGAAAATAGAAAATAAAAACAAGAAACAAAAATTAGAAAAATAAATCAAATACTACTTTAGTTTTAAAAATATAAAGTAGTATTTGGTTTGTATTTCTATTTTTTTGGTAAGTATTGCATTTCCATTTTTTGTTTTATCTGTTTTATGATTTAAAAATTTAAAAATAAGGAAAGCAGAAAAACGTATATCGTTTAATATTTTCTATTTTTCGTCCTTTGAGATTTTTTTTTTATTTTGGGATAATAATGCTCAAAACGACTTTTTACCATTTTACATTTCATGTGTAAATTCATTTTTTGTTTTGTAAAATAAATTTTAAAAACATAAGTGATCAAATGCATTTTGAGTTATTTTTTTATTTTTAAAAATATAAAATAAAAAATGAGATTAAAATAAGTATACCAAATGATACGTGAGGATTGTAAAAATTGGAGTTATACTCTATTTTATAAGAATTTTTTTAAAGTACTCACTATGTTTAGTTCATATATATATATATATAGTAACTTATCTGAATTTTTACAAAATCTCTGTCTAGAAATTTGAAATTTTTTTTTTTTTTTTGGCAATAGGATGCATAAAAGTTACCATATTAAAGGGTGTTTAGAGTGACAAAAAAATGAGAAAAAGTAAGATAATTTGAAATAATTTATGGATTCATAATTTGTGCAGTGAGTAAAAAGTAAATAATTTTTAAAAATTTTTAGTTTTTTTCAGTGTGTCAAACACACCATAAATTTCATAAATTTTAGAGTTGTATTTAAACTCCTAAAAATATTTATAACCAATTATACGAATTTTCTTTCTTTTTTTTTTGAAAGTTAAAAGAAAATATATTAATGAACAAAAATAGTACAAATATACAGGGACAGACCCCTGGGGAATTACATCAGTTAAACCTCAAAAAATAAATATGAAGCTTGAGCAATCACTGGAGAAAAGAAAAAACCAAACAAGCTAGCAGCCAATGAAGGATGGAGAAAGTAGCCAATTGCAAACCAAATGGAGATTAGCAGAAGTGTTAAGGAAGGCAGAACACTCTAATAATCTCAAACGAACCAAATCCTTGATCATAGTGACCAGTAAGAGTTCAATCTTGGGAGAATCACCATGAAGCCGAGAATTTCTTTCCCTCCATAGAGTATACACAATAGTAGTAAAGGAGAGCCAACCTATGTAAGAAAGAAGAATTGAACCTTTGAAGGTGGAACAAAACTAAAGCTAAGAAGCTGCCTAAGATAAAGAATGAGCACTAATATCACATTTGCTAAAAATAGTCGTCCAAACCTGAAATGAAAAGGGGTAACCAAAGAAAAGGTGATCATGATTCTCAACATTATCTCCACAAAGTGACAACGCATACGCTGAAGCATCCCAAATGATAGAAGCCGATCCTGGGTATTCAAACATTCTCAAATAGCAAGCCACAAGATGAATGAGTGCCCAGGGATATGAAACTTGAACCACACCACGTTCTTCCAAGGCACACTAGGGGAATGAGAACAAAAAGCCTCCCAAGCAGCCTTAATAGAAAAATGCCCAATTCTATTCCACACTACCCTATCACTTTGAGAACAATTTGGTGGAAGAATGGAAAGAGTTTCCTTTTGCAAATCAAGTAGCTCCGTAGAATTCACAATCGGCCAATGCCAACAACTTGAGGAGATAATAGCACTAACCTTGTCATTCCTTGATAAGCCAGAATCAAGAATAACCTGAGCATGAGGAGAATGACAGATAGGGCCCTTGGGCATCCAAGAATCAAACCACAACGAGGTATGAGCATCATCACCAATCCGCATGGTAATATAAGGCTTCACCTTATCATTGTTTTAAAATCTTCCTCCAGGTCCAGGAATAATTCCAAGGAATCTTAACAACCCAAAACTGTTCCTTATGCAGAAGATTCAACTTAATCCAGAACACCCACAGAGAAGTAAAAGAAAGCTAGCAAAGTAACCAAATATACCTGTGATGGAAGCCAGGTTCCAATCCTTTATCTTCTTTATACCAAGCCCCCTTTATCCTTCAGCCGAGAGACATCCTCCCATGAAACTTTGATCCTATGCCGCTTCAAAGAGACCCCATTCCAAACAAAGGTAGAGAGGGTGCTTTCAATGGACTTGGCAACCTTGGCTGGCAAAACAAAATGGTAACTCCAATAGGCTTGAATACTAAACAGAATAGATTAAATTAGTTGAAGATGACCAACAAAATATAAGAATGGTTAGTCCAAGATTTGATCTTATTCAATATCCAATCTTCCAAAGCTTGACGATCAGAAGCTTTAACGTGGGGAAAAGAAGATTGCAAATGATAACCTCGCATGAATTCTTGAGCTAGCAAGATGTTATCACTAATTTGTTTACCATATACAAAAGCTGCCTGAGCTTAATTCACAAAGTGAGGTAGAACTTGCTTTAACCTATTGGCCAGCAACTTAGTAATGCACTTGTAGATAGTGTTACAACATGAGATAGGCCAAGTTCTTTAATTTGGAAGCATTTGGAACTTTGGGAATAAGTGCAATAATGGTCGCATTAGACTCTTTTAGAAGAGCTTTAGAAGAAAAGAATTCTCTCACCGCTAAAGTGATTTCAGGTCCCACAATATACCAAGTTTTCTGAAAAAAGTAGGTATTGAATCCATCCAGCCTAGGAGTTTTGTTGGGGTGCAAACTAAACATAGCATCACAAATATCAAAATCAATAAAATTAGCCTTTAGTATTCCTATGTGATGATCAGTCAGAGTAGGAGTAATAAAATCCTTTAAAGAATCAATCCCAGCATAAGAGAAGGAACATTCTAAACCCAAAAGTTGTTTATAAAAATCCACCACTGTGGCTGCAATATTACTCTTCCCTTTAATCCATTGGCCATCATTTTTTGAATCCCCAGAATCTTGTTGACATTGTGACACCCCTTTATACAGTTAAAGAAGAAGGTTGAATTTTGATCTCCTGCAGCTCGCCATTGAACCCGACTTCTCTGCTTAGCATAGTTCTCTATGCCACGTCTTACGAGAGAGAATCTTCGAATACAATCTTGTTCTCTGTTAATAAGGTTTGAATCACCCCCACTGGAAACAATAGAGGATTGAATGGACTCCAACTCAGCATGCAAAGGATCAATAGAGCTAAAAATGTCCTTGTTCTTCTTAGAGCTCAAATCCTTTAAAGCAACTTTGAGGAGTTTCAACTTCTTATATACATGGTACATAGCATATCCATAAACATTAGTCTACCAAATACTATCTACCAATGGTAAGAATTCATCAAATTCAACCCAAAAGTTGAAAAACTTAAAAAGTTGCCTGTAAGATGGCAATGAAATTCTTATATCAACAAGAATCATAGAATGATCAGAAAGCTCGTAAGGAAGAAATTTTGCCATTGCATGATTAAAAGAGGAAAACCAAGAAGCGTTAACTAAAGCCCTATCCAACTTGTGCATAATATGGTTCTCACCTCTAGAATTGTGCCATATAAATAAGAAATCCCCAAACCTTAAGTCATCCAAGCCAACCTCAAGCAAACAATCATTCAATTCGTCCAAGTAACAAGGCCAATCAAGATTCCCCCCTTACTGTTTATGTCTAAAACATATAGCATTGAAATCTCCCATAACAATCCAAGGCACATCAGCATATAAGGTTTTAGAAGCCCTTAAATTATTCGAAAGAAGTCTTTGAACAAAAAAGTCATTCGAGCCATACACAAATGAGGCAATAAAAGAATTATCCATATCCACAATAGTGATGGAAAGATGCATAATTTGGCTCTCCATAGAAAGAATATTAACATGAAGCTTATGTGAATTCCACCAAACCCAAATTTTACCAGAATCATCCCATTCTTAATTGGCAATACATTTCCAATCCTTTATCATCCCCTTCTCAGCCCTCTCCTTATTACATGGTTTGATCTTGGTTTCTAACAAAGCAAAACAAACTAATCCATAAACCGAAACTAGGTGACCTACCTTATTCTAATTCAAGGGATCATTCAAATCCCTTACATTCTATGAGGTGAGCTTAATCATAAAGAAGATTAGGAAGAGCTATCACTTGGGGTGCCGTCCGACCTTGGTCTTCTCAGAGTCATTTTTCTTTTTTCGTTTCTTGGAATCAAGTTCTTCTATTGAAGCCACTTTCTGAATAAGAGAGTGGTTAAAAGGCGTAGAGATAGAATCCAACAAACATGAGGAATTCCTGACTTGACCCGTTGCGTCCCCTTAAAGTGGAGCATTAGAAGCTGAAAGCAGTGATTATTGTAGAGAACTCTTAAGGTCCATAGAAGAAGAATTGGGATAGGAGTCATTTGGAGCCAAGGCATCATGCTCTCCTTCAGTACCCAAAGGTTGAGCCTCCTTCGAAACAACAGAAGCATCAACTAAATTTAGATCCTCTAGTTCTTGATCATTAGCAGCTAAAAGTGCAAAGGAATTACCAGAGCCACCAGTTTTCGAAGCCAAACTAGATTGTCGAGTAGGGAAAAGAGTACGATTAACAATAAGAGCCTTGCCATTCTGCTTAATTTGCTGCAATTCATCATTAGTAGGAGCTTGAGAAGAAAAGTTAGTGGAAGGAGGAGGCTTTTGAGTCCATTCTTGGCGGGGTTGTTTCAAGTATGATCAAGTAAAGTGACCATATTCTTTACAAAAGTCACACTTTTCAGGTACCCAATTATATTCAACTGAAATCTCCACAGAAGAACCATCTTCCAACTCAATGTAAATAGAATCGGGCAATAAAGAATCCACTCCAACCTCAATGCAAATCCGAGCATATGAAATTCTCTTAATAGATTCGGTCATTTTATCTGCATGTAGAGGTTTACCTACTACACTAGCAATAAAGCTAAGTCCTTTCTCATTCCAATAATCAAGAGGAACATTATAGAAATGTACCCAGATTAGGACTTTCTTGTAACCAGATTTGGATAAGTTCATGTAAGGCTTCCATTTTTGTAAAAAAATGGGTCTCCCCTCAAAATACCATGGGCCCCCTTCAACCACCATGCACATGGTTTCGATACTTGAAAACCGAAAGAAGTAAAACACATTACTGTTGGCAAGGACTTCAACAAGACCTTTGGAATCCCATAACCGTTGGGTGCCATTTTGAACCAATGAAAATGGGAGCATGTCCAAAAAGAAACTTACTAGTGTAGAATTCCACTGAACCATACCATTTTTGGCCACTAAAAATGGAGGTTTGATTATAATTTTCCCATCAAAGAGGGAGGTGGCGGTTGAATGAAAGAAAGTTTCATCATGGAGGATGAACCACCCGCAACTATGGATGCTCAAGAACTAACATTACGATCAACTCGCTGATGAGAATGATCATTAACCTTAGGAGAGGAAGGATGAATAGGCAAAACCCTAGCTACATTCCCATTACATAAGTCTTCAACCCTAGTCGCCACCAAAGTAGGAGTATGTTCTTTCAAACCATTGCAAACACCCTTGCCAGTTTGGAAGAAGAAGATGATCTAACGGGAAGTTCAGAGAGAGCCGACCCTTTAAGGCGTTCTGTAATGCCTCCCATTGGAACATCAAAAAGATCATCCAAACTAAGCTTAGGTTCCATCTCCATAGTCTTCGCATCTATCATATTCACCAATGCGTTAGAAGCATCAACAACCCAAGTCTCCTTGGAGCCATGAGAAGTATCGAAAGCAGTTGATCCGTTCAAAACAACATAATCCGAATTCACCAACCTACCATGCGAACCAAAAAATGTATCCACATCCAAGCCCCAAAAAGAAACCCTAGAAACATTTGGGTTAGAATCGCAGCTGAGAGTCTAAAGGCAATTATCACGCAAACCATGCTCTCTAACTCGAGAACCATATACACCAGCGTCCACGAAAGAATGTCTTTTCCGAATAGCCATGGAGGAACCAATTTTCAATGCCCTAGAAGAATCAAGGCGAGCCTTAAAATCTCTAGACGCCATAGAATGAAATACAAACCAAGGATGAATGGAAGAAGAAGAAAATGAGATGAAAAACCCTAGAAACCAGAAAAGTTTCCAGAGAGAGTAGCTAGAGAGAGAGACTCTCATTCAACCATATGAATTTTATTTCAAGTAGACAATGCCTTTGATTTTGATAGGTTTAGATTCATTAAATCTTGAATTAAGTTTTGGGTTTTACATATGTGAAATTAGACATAATTTAGAACATTTATTCTTTCGAAATAAACTAAAACATGTTATATCGGGCACCAACGTTTATTTATATTAAGCTCGTAGTTTTAAATGGAAATTTAAATGCACCTTGTTACGCCCTAGATTTCTACAATTCAAGAGTGCGAGCACTACTACAAAAATGTATAAATATTATATTTTTTAAGCATGATGTTTCACGTTTTATCTCGGTCACAAAAATATAATTGATCCAAGTGAGATTGTAAGTTGTCTCTTTTAGATCATGGCTTATAATCGTGATCGAAAACTTACAACAATTGCACACTAAAAACATAATCTTTTATGTAAAAACCAAGATGAAAAGAAAATTTGCGTGATCTTTTATGAGTTTTTATCTTATTTTCTTTGAAAAAATATGGTCAAATATATTTTTGGATCACAGCTTATAATCGTGGTCAAAAAGTTACAACAATCACATACTAAAAACGTGATTTTTTATGATAAAAACTGATATGAAAAAAACTTTCACGTAATCTTTTATGAGTTTTGATCTCCCTTTCTTTGAAAAATCGTAGTCAAATGTAGAGAAATGATCACACTGTAAAATGGGTTAATTTTAAAAATAATAAAAATTCACATAGTAAACTTGCTATCATGCTATAGTGGCACTATGTGGTGATCTTATCATCATGATAACCTTATATATTTGATATTTTATTTTGTTGCTATTGAGAATCTAACTCATGCTATTCTTTTGAAAGTTAGTGTGGTTGACTACTAGTCTAAGTTATTATTTTCATGTATATTTTATATATTAATATATTTATAAACAAAATTTTATCACTTTTAGCATACAATTCTTTTAAATTTTTTTACAATAATTTATTATCAATTTTGCTCACTAATTAGTAAACTAAAAATAACATTTTCTCGTTAATTGATCGGGAAAAATGATAAAAAATTATTTTTATTTAATTATTTTAACTTTTTACAATAATTTGACATCATAACCAATATATAGAGCTATATGAATATTTAATAAATAATTTATGAATATCTATCATATTTAATTAAAATGATCTTAAATCTTTTTTTTATTTTCTTTAAATCTTTATGTACAACACATATTTAATCTTGACTTATTATTTATAATATATATATATTTTTTCATTCTGTATTATATTTTTAAAAGTAATTATGCGACGTTTAGTTTTAGAAAATTATTGTTCAAAACAAAAATTTTAAAAACTATTTAAGAATTAATTTGTTATACAAAAAATGTTTTCAAGGATTATATTTGAAAATTAGTGCTAAAAAGAAAAAAAAAAACTAAAAATTTTTCTTATTTTTATTTCCAAATTTTTATCACTTGTAACAAAATATAAAATAATTTCATTTTTAATATAATTACTATTAAAGATACATTAAACATTTATTAGATATTACATATTTAATATTCCCTTGATTATAAGTTATACAAATTATGAAGGCTACTCTCATACATTCATTGGAAAAGAATGATCATACGTTTAGTATTATTTAAATTTGGTTCAATAAATTTAGTTTTAGCATTAATTTAAAAACATTTTTGTTTATTGATCTATGATTGAAGTTTTTATAGCATATTAAATTAATTAAAATTAATAAATAAATGCTACAATAAAATTTATGAAATCTAATTTAAATCATATAAAGTGGTAAACAAAATTATTTGAGTGAGATATAGAAAAAGAAATAACAATATTATTTCTCATTCTTTTATCTCGCTTTTTTTTTAAGATATGATTTTTCCTATTCTTTTACCTCGATTTTTTCTAAAAATTATTTCCATTAATTTTTTATCTCTTTTTTTTTTCACGATTTTAACAAAATTGAGATAAAAAGTATTAAAAGTAACTTTTTATCTTAATTTTTTAATTAAATTGAGATAAAAGAATTTAACTTATAAATTTTTATCACACTTTCTCTAAAACCATAATCTTCATCAATTATTTTCGTAGTGGAGATAAATTACATGCAATCGTACGTAATCACACACCCATATCCCATAATAAGAGCCAAACAACGCCATCTCGAACACAGAGTAAAGAAAATTCTATAATATAAATATACAAAGTCTCAGTTATCAACTGGACTATAATATTCCAAAAATAATATACAGGAACTAACCTCCCCCCCCCAAAAAAAAAAAAACTGTGCTACAGCACAGCTTAAACAACCTAGTCTAAAATTCTATGGTACAAAATCTCCCAAAATATAATCAAATGTGTATGAACTCAAGGCTCTCGACTCGAAGGTCCAGCACCACATCAATTAGAATAGATATATATATACATACATATATATATATATATATATTAGAAAATAAAAGATGTGCTCAAAATTAGTATAGAAAAATATAGTAAGAAAATTTTATAATATTGGAACGAGATGCAAACCCATTTTGATAGTGTGGGCTGGTGCTTGTTCTTCTCCAATTGTCCTACAAAGCCCATGTAACCGAGAAGTCAATGCTAACATGGGCTCCAGGGCCAGGGTGATCCCATTCCATAGAAGGCTCATCGACAAATTAGCCCATGGCCCGACATCAAGTCGACTTGCAAACCCACTTCAGGAGGAAAGAGGGAATACTAACATCATAATCCTATATTATCAGTTTTGTGAGTCGTTAGATAAAATAAAATAATTTATAATAAAAATAAATTTAAAAATTTTAAGCAAAAATTTTTAAACTCACTTTTACTGTGAATCATCCGATTCTGATATGCGGAATTTCTTGAGAAGTGACTCTAGCTTCCCATGGAGGAAGAATCTCTAAAATACAAATAAAAGATATATCTTTTAATTGAGTCTTTTGAATTAAAAAATATATTTTTAGTAAAAAGATATATTAAGAATAAAATATATTAAATATTTACCGATATCTTTTGAATTAAAAGATATATTATTTTTTGAAGCTAATTAAAAGATATATTAAAAAGATGTATTTTAATAAAAAAAATATCAAAATTGAATATTTTATTACTTGTTTGGTGGCTACGGATTCGGTACGTAATAAGTCATTAGAAGTTGAAATTCAATTAGAATAATCTGAATAATAGAGATTCAACTCAAATTCTTATGCAGATATGATTTTTGTTAAAATCTGAAATTTTAATCTATAATTTTAGTTACAAATCTGGATTTACAAGCACAAATGCAACTGTACCTGGTAAAGATAAAGCACAACAATACCCAATCAGAAATTGGGAGAGTCAAGACAATCAATCAATGACATTTATTATGATTTAAATGTCTTTAGCATTTCAATGAAGTGTTAACAAATAGATTAATACTTCTGCTTATATTTTACACAATCGTGAAATATTGGACAGTTTGATAATGCTGTTGTTTTCTTATTTATATTTATGTGCTTATATTTTTTTGTTTTTCAATTGTCATTTTTTTTCTTGAAATAAAATTAAAATTACGTTTGAAAATATAATTTTTTTTATAATTATTAATTTTTTATTTTAATAAAATATTTAATTTTATTATTTTTTAAAAATTAATTGAATTTAATAAAATATTTTTATGTTAATTTAATTTAATTTAATTTAATTTAATTTAATTATTAAAATCATATAATTCAACAAATATAATAATATATTAAATTATAATTTAATTATACTATTCATTAAAAATAATTGAATAAAATATAATTATTATATCATTTAATTCAGTAAATATAAAATATATTAATTATAATTTAATTATATTATTTATTAAAATAATTTAAAAATATATATTTTATAATATTTTGAATAATTTAATTATTATATTTATTAAAATAATTTAATAAAATATAATTAGTATTAATTAAATTATTTTTAATAAATAATAATTTAATTAATTAATAAATAATAATTTAATTAATTAATTAATAATTAATTTAAACTATTTAATAAATATTAAAATTATTTTCATATTAATTAAATTAATTTATAAATTTATTATTTAGTAAAAATAATTTAATGAAATATACTTTAATTAATATAAAATATATTTCATATGAATTAAATTAATTATTAAATTAATTAGTTAATTTTATTATTCATTAAAATAATTTAATACAATATATTTTTTATTAATTAAATTAATTGATTTAAATTCAACTAATTTATTATTCATTAAAAATAAATTAGTAAACTATATTACACATTAATTTAAGTAATTAAATTAATATTTATTTATTAAAAATAATTTTAGTTTAATATAATATTTGAATAAAATAATTAATTTTAATATGATACAACAATTAGACAAAGTTTTAAAATTAACAAAATATTTGCAATAGAAAAAAAAGAATGAAAACACTTTTTTTTTTTCATTTAAGTTTTTTTTTTTTAGTTTTCATTTTCCTGAAAATAAAAAAAAGATAAATAGATTTAACGAACATATTTTTTTGTTGTGAAAAATAAAGAGAAAACAAAAATATTACTAAACGGACCTTAGAGTTTGACTTTGAAGTTGTGTTTGGTTTATGATTTATCACTGTAGATTTAAAATTGTTTTTCTTATTTATTTTGTGATGAAAATTAAGTTGAAGGAAAAATATGGTATTTAAGAAATTATGAATAATCAAATAAAAAATAATTTATCAATGAATTTTTTTATTTTTTATTTTTAAAATTATCTTTTTATAAATAGATTAAATATTTTTTATTCCATTCAAATAAAAATATACATTTAAAATTTTCTCTTTACGTTTTCTCTCCTCGTATTCCAAACACACCTTAAAGACTTTTTAGTAATACGTGGACAATTCAAAGCGGCAATTTAGGCAGTTAGGCCTCCAAACTCCAAACACAATTAGAATTCCCAACTCAACTTTGAAACTATAATTGGAGAACAACTTGGACAGCAAGTCATAAGCCGTGTTCAAATTACAATCATTAGAGATTATTATGACTAGTACAGTCTTTCTTTGACTAATCATCAAAAGATCAATTTTTGTTATGATTTTAATTTCGTAAATTAAAATTATAAAGACAATCACATGTAATGATTTTGGGCCCGTTTGGTTGGCCAACTTTTGGTCAAAAAGTACAATAAAAATGAAAAATGTGACATAAAGGTGATAGATGTTAAAATTTTATTGAAAGAAAGTATAAAAAATAGTTAAAGTTTGATAACTTTTGGTATATTTTGGTCGGCCAAACAGCCCGGTATCTATATTGTGAGTTAGAATAATTATAAAAAAAAAATTGTGAAAGCATAAAAATAAATTCATAAATAAATAAATTATTTTAACTTTTTTTTGGGAAGTTTAGCACAAACTAATAAATATAATCTCTAAGATTGCGTTTGTTTTATGGATTTAATTAAAATAAAAAAGGTAAATTACACCTAACTCTTCTTAATAT
Source organism: Vitellaria paradoxa (assembly GCA_019916065.1). Lineage (NCBI taxonomy): Eukaryota > Viridiplantae > Streptophyta > Magnoliopsida > Ericales > Sapotaceae > Vitellaria > Vitellaria paradoxa. Next base: position 21,239,412 of record CM034234.1, on the reverse strand, counting down.
TAAGATAATTATACTTACAGTTGTCAAATTTAAAAATTTTACTTGCCTTTTTTATTTTAAAATATTATTAACATTGACTCAATTCCGTTAAATCAGAAGTTAAAACTTAAAATAAAAAAAGTGTCAAAGTGACCATATTTTTATGTATTTTTACTATTTTGCCCCTATTTTCATATTTTTGTCGGTTTTCACAAAAATAACAGAACACAAGTAAGGAATAAATAAATAATTTTTAGAATTTTTGTAAATAAATTGACAAATATGTGAGATGAGAAGAGGTAAAATAAAAAAGTCACCTAAAATTTTAGTTAGTTTAATATTTTCTCTTAAGTTTTAATGGTTGATTTAAACGAAAGGAATAAATATTAACAACATTACAAAATAAGGGAGATAATTATAATTTTGAAATATTAAAAAGTGTAAGTATAATTACTCAAATTTTGAGAAGATATAGGTTCAATTTATCCAAATAAAAACCACAAAGACATCAAATTTATTTGAGATTCTTTTGATTTATAATTTTTCAAAATATAAAGTCGCACAAAAACTCTGCAGAAATAATCGCTAATGTCTTGTTTGGAATTCACAATTTTTTGTAATTTTTGGCAAGTGAAACTTTTGGTGTACTTAGTAAAACAAATAAAATTTTTAATAATTTTTAATAATTTTAAGTGTTTGGTAAAAATTTTTAACAACTTTTTATAACTTTTGACAACATTTTATATGTTTGGTAACTTTTAAGTCAGGTTAAAGTTAAAATAATCATTATACTCTCATCATGTAAACAAAAATTGGTGTTGGCAACCTATCATGTGGACAAAACACTAATGTTTAGGATTTTGCTAAACACCTAAAATACTAAAAATTGATTTTTTTTTTCCTAATTACTCCTCCAAACAGGGCCTAAGGCTCCGTTTAGAACTAAACAAAATAAAATAAAATCCTACAAATCTTTACAAACACGAATTACAAGACAATAAAATTTAAAATTTTCACTCACTGCACGAATTACGAAATATTTACTTTTACAATTTTATATTATTTTATACACTTTTATACAACTTTAAACACAACCTAAATCCCTTATTCTCAAGTACCTTTGTCATCCCATTTATCAGTTCTGTAGTCTACTTGTGCAACCTTTGCTTTATTTTCTCCCTCATCATAGGGTCAAGGGGAATACAACAGGAATGGTTGTTGACTTTCACCTTGGGATAGGATGGACACAACCGCAACGGTTGAAAATTTGAAGTTCAGCCTTTGATTTTGATTCTGAGCCAGCTGGCTTCTCGAGAAGATTTCAAGGGTATGTTTGGTAAAATATTAAAAAATTCTAACTCATAACTTTTTTTTTTAAATTTTTTATTTTTTTAACTAAGGATGCGTTTGGATCTCTAACAAATAAAATAAATCATTATAAATCTCCAACAACCTCTATATCACTCGAATTTCCACCATTACTAATTTAAAAAATTTCAATATTTCGCTAAAAAAAATAAAAAATCTAGAAATAGATTAACCGAATGCATAATTTTTTTTTACAATCATATTCTTCGTGTCAAAAGTTTTCAAACGAGTACCATTGTCACTATTTTATGTGTATTTTTTTGAATCCGTGAAAAACCGTTTCCACGATTTGCTACTGTTAAAAAAAAACGTCAAAATTAATCCCAAATCACATTTTATGTCAATTTATCTTGTTTTTTTATTATACCAAACGCAGCGCAAATTTACTCAACATATAATTTCTTTCTCACACAAAAATCACTGACTTTTATATTATTTTATTTTTTTCCGAATTTTTTTAAATTTTTAAACTTTTACAAGTTTTCACCAAATATATAACATTGACACATGTTAACATTTAGATAAAAATTATTAAAAGTTAAGCAAAAGTTTGCATATCAGGGGCCTAAGTCCCATATAATAATTAAACGATGAGAATGCTACAGCAACCTCCTATTTTTTTTTTTTGAACAGAACAGCAACCTCCTATTTACTTCCTGAAAAGCCAGCCCCCTTTTTCTTTGCATACATTAGGCATTTTCATCGATCTCCTATTTACCGCATGAAAAACTAACCCCTTTTTTAACTTTGTTCTTGGGGAATCGGTGGACGTAATACCAATCAAATATATTTTTTAAATTACCACAATTTTGACTGACATAGATAATGCAAAATACTAGAGGGTCATTTGGTGTGCAAACAAATTTTAAAAATCTCCAAATTTATAAGTTTTAGGCATTTGATATGCTTCTCAAAAAGTTAAAAAAATTATTAAAAGTTAAAAAAAAAATTAGAGAAAATTGGAGGGTAAAAGTTTTAAATTGTGTTTTTCCTATTCGTCCTTAGTATTTTTCTATTATTTTCAAAAATGTCTATTATATATGAGGAAAAGTTTGACACCTTAACAATTCTTAACTTTTGCAAAATTTTATCAACTTTTATTTACTTTCATTTTTTTGTGTGTTTGTTTTAAAACTCTAAATTTTATACGGTTTTATCAACTTTACCACTCTTCCCAAATTTTACAAATTTTTTTTTACCAAAATCGTTCAAACGGATAACGGATAGAAAAATCACGTTTGAACAGGTCCGATCAAAAAAATTTTAAATTATACCAATCAAATATCAAAATGTCTGACATATTAATTTTTTTTTGGAGCACCAAACGACCCTAAATATATATTTTATATTTTCTTTGCACATTTGGAGGCAATTAAAAAAAAAAAATGGGAGAAGTACAATGTGACGGGGACCGAGAACAGATAAGCACGACTACAAATTTGCAGTCTCCGCCAGCTAGCGGCAAAGGCCGAGAAATTGGAAAATTAAGTAGGACCAAAATCATACAAGCAGCTTCCGTTTCCTTTCCTTTTCTTTTCTTTTGTCTGTGTTCTAAGAAAAAAAGTTGCTGATTTGAATTTTCCCTCTCTCGCATTGCATGTGCAGCATGTGTATCTCATTAATCCAGTCTTTTAGCCTTTTTATTTTCTTTTTCGTTTTCTGATAAACCAAACAGTGTACTTTGATTAATTGCTCAACAGGATGTAGATGCATGCGTGCTGACGTCGGATGCACGTGTTCCACAATGTATACATGCGTGGTGTCTATATCTATTGATTTTCTTCTTATTAAAAATTAATTTTTAGGGATGAATCCTCGTAAAGCATATAGAGTAAATGGTATCAAAGCATACGTTACGTCTCTTAATTGCTGTCACGTACAAGGATGGGAAAGGCGTGAGAGATGACGAGAAAAATAGAAAAATTACTTAAAAATTTTAATTATTTTTTATTTTTTTTATTAAATTTTAATAGTTAATACAAACGAAGGGAACTGATGTTAATAATAGTTCTAAATGAAGAAGATAAATGTAATTTTTAAATGTTGAGAGTTGTAAATGTAATGAATTTGAGGGACTGATATCAAAATTAATGCCAGCACTTTGACAACATGATTTGTTTTGTTTGATTAAAATTTAACATTTCAAATATATTCACGTATTTGTTAAATTAAAATTTTATGAACATATTTTAATAGTTAAATTTTAATCCAATAATCAAATCAAAATGTTACAGGGTTGAGCTATTTCACATGTAATTACTCAAATGTTGAAAAGAGGTAAGTGTAATTTATTTTTTTTAAATCTCAATATATATATATATATATATGTGGTACTTATGATATGCCACAAAATTTAACTTATAATCATGGATGAAGCCACAATTTTTGGTCGGTCAAATTTTTTTTCTTGCATTGAATTTAGGCTTAAAGAAATAAGTAATATTGTATATTATATTAAGTAAATAAAAAATAAATTATTATATATGTATAGATGTTACAATTAGTTGAGTTTTTAAATTTTGAATTATATATAACAATTGAGAAAAAAAATGAAATTTTAAGGAGGTTGATCTATAACTTAAATTTTTTTGACTCAAAATTTATTTGTATTAGTGGTGTTACTTTTCTAATCGAAACCAATCATCTTTTAAAATTTTAGGAGGGCCCAAGTACAAACACACGAGTAAGGCTATCCGAAACTGTAATCTGAGTATCTTGACCCAAAAAAAACTTTTTTAGTCTAAAAAAAATTATTTTTTTAAATTTAATCCCGTCTAAATTTTTACAACCCAATTTACTTTATTTTTAAATCCTTTATTCAACCTAATTTTTTTTTTTTGGTAATTTGACCTACTTTATTTTTAAATTACTTAATTAATCCATGTGAAGTTCAAATATTAGATCTGTCTCTGAAAGAACTCAAACCATAATATAATTTTTTTTTTTAAACTCAAAACTTTGTATGTACAGTAGTATTTCTCAAAACTCAGGGAGGACATGGCTCACTAGTCCCATCATGGCCTTACTCCTGGATATAATTGTAATGAAATATACATACATACGTACATATATATATATATATATGTATATATGAGTATACACCTTTTCTCAAATTAAGGCAACATATCCTTTTCATTAATATTTTATTACTTACATATTGCTTTCCATAAAAATCCAGGGAGTTAAAAAAACAGATAAACAAACTCAAAAAGGTATTGGCTATGGCTGCCGACTTGTCCAAGGAACTTGAACAGCCTGTATTAAAAAAATAATAATAATAAATAAAATATCTTGGCTGACTGGAATGCTCAAAACACCAAAGCAAGCTTGGACTTGGCTCCCCTTGTTATTTTTATTTTTTTATATTTTTTTCTGCTCTTTCTCTATTCTTTTTAAATCTCAACCCTTAATTTCACCCGACCCTAGAAAAAATAACTTTTTGGGGCTCCACTTCAATTGCCAACTCAAATATTTATACATAGTAGTAACTCCAGTCAAAAAGAACTAAACACTCTTTAAACACTTTAAATTTCGTTTATGTTGATTTAATTAGTATTTTTTAGTCGTTGGATAAAATAAAAGGTTGAGATTTAAAAAGAATAGACAAAGTATAAAAAAAAAAAAAAAAGAGGGGAGCCAAGTCCGGCAAGCTTCCCACAAAGTTACGATGTGTACAGGGGTGAAGATATATATATTTTTTAAATTAATTATGTATATTTCTTAATGTTGCTCTCATTAAATTTTTTTACCCCATTATTTTAATTTATCTCTAAAATATTAAAAATCAAATAATTTTTATTGACAAAACCCATCACCTTCTCTCATTTAACGCTTGCTAAGTTGACCGAAATGACGTCTCTTATGCTGATGCATTATGTAAATAGTTTTTAATTAACTCGTTTCACGAGCCAATCACTGAGGAAAACGAAACAAACTTTCTCTAATGGTGTGCAATTTTTTTTTTTTTAATTTCTTTTTCAAAACACTTTGAATCTCTTTCCCAACCCGCTATTTTTATAAAAATGCTACAACAACGTCATTTTTTTTTTACACCCATATTTACATCTTCTTAACTTGTACTAATTATTAGTGGTCGGTGTATTTGTTCAAAATCATTACAGTCGCAAGATGTTGTCTTGATCTTGCGACTGTGATGATTTTAAATAAAATACACTGGTCACTAAGAGTAGTGATCAGTGTAAATTCGTGAGATATAAACAAAGGTGTAAAACATTAAGTGTAAGTATAGCATCACTATATTTTTATGTGCATTCCCTTTTAAACACGGACATAAACATGGACACTGGTAAGCAAGACCACATAATCTAGTGGAAACTTGTTGAAAGCTTAATAAACTTGTTTAAGTTAGAGCTTAAAACATAAATGAATTGGATTTGAATTATAATTTTAAAAATATTATAGTATTTAATATAATTTATATTTAGTTTATAAGTTAATACTTAATAAATATGGTATAGAATACAAAATTATTTAAATTCAACTTGAGATTAAAGAACAATTGGATAAGAGAATGATTCGAATTCGACCCAAAAAAATTAACAAACCGATCCTGAATCATTCATTTGTTTTGTTTATTTATTTTAAAAAAAATTAAATTATTCAAATTCAACTCGAGACTAAAAAACAATTTGATTAAAAAAATCATTCTGAGTTTGACTCAAAAGATAAACAAAGCAAACGGGAATCATTTAAATTATTTATTTATTTTTTGAACTTATTAATCTTAACAAACCAATTCAAACACTCTGCTGCTTAACTCGGTTCGATTAATTTACAATCCTCGTACACCAGAAATCGGCTCCTCTAATCAATGCTCTGGGTCTGCCCTTGCGCTGAAATTAAACGAAAGGCTCTGTTAAAGAGTGAAATCACAAGTATCCATTCAGCGAATCTCAAAGTAGACCACACCAAGATTAACGCTCGACCAGATCGCACCTTAATTGCGAATACTGTGAAATGTGAATGGAATTTCTATTTAAACAAATTCTTATAAATGGAAGATGAATGGAAAGTGGGGTAAGCAGCCACTGAGAGCGATGGTCAAGGGAGAGAATTCCGCGAAAGTGGAGTTCCTTTTCCCTCACAGTCCCCCACATGGAATGGAAGATAGATAGTCTAACAAGGCACAAGGATTAGTCACGAAATTGGACCAAAGTATGCATTAGGTGGGGCCTATTACAAATCATACGCAACTCTTTGTTTCCCTCCCCCATCTCCACATCATCTGTGCACTACCACACTATAAATAGGAGGCCATGCTTCATAAACCACACATATCAAACAACACAACTTGAGAGAGAGAGAGAGAGAGAGAGAGAGAGAGAGAGCAATGGAGAATTTCCCAGTGATCAACATGAAGAAGCTCAACGGTGAAGAGAGGGGAGCCACCATGGAGCTCATCAAAGATGCTTGTGAGAACTGGGGCTTTTTTGAGGTACACTTGAATCTTCAAGCTACATTTTTAGCTTGTTTCTTTCATTCCATGCTGTGGTTGATATAAAAAGTGAAGACTGACATACAAAAGTATTTACTTCGATGATATTGTTATCTCACATTTCTTTAATAAAAAAAAAAATTGAATATATTTAAACTGTTAAATTTTAATCTAACGATTCCTAATCATAAGTTTTGCTACGTAAACCCCTAAATTCATTGATGTTAACTAATTGAGAAATGTTACATTGTAAGAAAAATATACCTAAAAAGGTAATTGAAATGATATGAAATAATTTTGAATTTATCACTTTTAACAATAACCCATACAACTGACATATATTTTTTCTTTCTTTTTTTTTTTTGGGGATAATTCAAGACATTTGAACTATATAAGACCTCACTTTTACTATAACACTATTATTACAACCTCATTCTTTCTGATAAATTTTTTAGTTAAATAGTATTTTCATATTTAAAAGTTCAAAAAATTTAATGGGCGGTTTCTTTGCATTGTATTGTGCAGTTAACAAACCATGGAATTTCTCTAGAGCTGATGGACACTGTAGAGAGGATGACAAAGGAGCACTACAAGAAGTGTATGGAGCAAAGGTTCAAGGAGTTGGTGGCAGTCAAGGTTCAACAAGGTGTCAAAGCCGAGGTCACCGATATGGATTGGGAGAGCACTTTCTATTTGCGCCATCTCCCTCAATCTAACATTTCAGAAGTACCCGATCTTGACGATGAATACAGGTAAACAAATCTAGAAAACGCCCCTATACTTTATTACCAATTTCATTTCAAAACTTGTACTTAAAAATCGCTCCATTTTGCCCTAATGAAAAGTTTAGAGAGCAAATTGGGATGATTTAAAGTATTAGAGGCCAAAATGAAACCGGACGTAAAAGTACAGTTGTCTCTTACACATAATTTGGCCTTGTGAATGATGCAGGAAGATGATGAAGGAATTTGCAGCTAAACTAGAGAAACTTGCAGAGGAGCTTCTGGACTTGCTGTGTGAGAATCTTGGATTAGAGAAAGGCTACCTGAAGAAGGCCTTCTACGGAACAAAGGGTCCAAACTTTGGCACCAAGGTTGCTAACTACCCACCCTGTCCGAAGCCGGAGTTATTCAAGGGTCTCCGAGCCCACACTGATGCCGGCGGCATCATCTTGCTCTTTCAAGACGACAAGGTCAGCGGCCTCCAGCTCCTCAAGGACGGCCAGTGGATCGACGTCCCTCCTATGCGCCATTCCATCGTGATTAACCTGGGAGACCAACTCGAGGTAAAAAAAAAAAAAAAAACACCACAAATCTTAATAAAAATCTATCAAATTTAAAATTTTTACTTATTGTACGAATTATAAAATTGTAACTTTTACTAATTTATATTAATTTTTACAATTCCAAATACTCCTTTGTATCACTAGCTCAAATTCTATTTTAATTGAAGATTAAGTCTAGCTCACAGGAAACCTGCGCAGATGAACGGTCCTGAAAGACATAAATGAGAATTCTAACATTGTTTCGCAAACGCAGGTAATCACTAATGGAAAATACAAGAGCGTGCCTCACCGTGTCGTTGCCCAAACAGATGGCAATCGGATGTCGATAGCTTCGTTCTACAACCCGGGCAGCGACGCTGTCATCTATCCAGCACCTGCACTGGTTGAGAAAGAAGCAGAGGAGAACAAAGAACTGTACCCAAAATTCGTTTTCGATGACTACATGAAGCTCTACGCTGCCCTGAAGTTCCAGGCCAAGGAACCAAGATTTGAAGCCATGAAAGCCGCGGAAGCTAGTGTTAATCTGGGTCCGATTGCTACTGCTTGAGAGTCAAATGTCAATAGAAGAAGAAAAATGGTTGGGAAAGACAAGTCTATCAAGTATAAAGATAAAGACGTTGTCCATTAATTTATAAATATTCTTAATTTTTATTATTATGTTGTTCATTAATTTCTATTATTGAGTGAAAAAATCTAGTTTTTACTATTTTTTTTTCTTTTTTTTTTATGTAATAAGAAACTTTGGCGACACAAATCAAATAAGTACAAACAAAATTTATGTGAGTAGCCCAAACAAGTTGATAGCACTTTGGTTTGTATTTTTATTTTTTATTTTAAATTCATGTTTTAAGAATACTAAACATGCATTTAATTTTATATTTTCTATTTTTCGTATAAATTTATTTTCTATTTTTTAAAATATGTTTGAAAAGACTAGTGAACAAATATTTTTTTAGTTATTTTTGTTATTTAAAAAAAAAACATAAAATAAAAAATAAGCCCCAAAACAAGCATACTTAATGGAACATGAGAAGTTGGATTCTTCTAATTTATTGAACAGAACTTATTATTTTCAACACTAATTTGGTGCGCCTCTTTTTTGATATGGTGTAACTTCTTTATGCTAAGGCTTAGTTTAGTGGAAAAAAAGGGTTAATTTTTTATTAATTTTATATTTTTATCCTTCATAGCTTAAAAAAATTAAATATAAGAAAATAAAGTTATTCATTTGAAAAAAAAAAAAAAACAAAAAACTAAGTTGCTAGAAACTAACCTACTAATATATATATATTTTTATAAGAACCATAACTATCCCAGAGCAGATATTCATCATATTCACATAGCAATAAAATAATAATAATTAAGTTTCTATCAAACTTGCATCACTACTCCATTACAAGTCCCAAAATAATATTTTGGTCTTATGACCTTACAGTCATATCGAACAAGTCCAAATTAAAAATAATACATTTTCAAATATTCAAATAATAAATTCAACTAAAATAACTCAGAAATCTAACACAGTAAGCTCATCTGACTCTCAAGCTTTACACTTCCACCATAATCAGTAAAGACGTAAGCACTAATCTTCTCGTGCCCATGATGCGTGATAAAAATATATATAATATGTACCAACAATAAAACAACAAATAAATATTTTCATATCAATACCCTAAGTTATCAATATTTAATAATCACATGCCATCATAATATCCCAACATCGATAACCAACAATCGTGTATCAACATCAAGATCAACATTATCAATTATCTATTTATTGGCTGCATTTGGTGCTTCAAAAAAAAATAATAAATAAAACTCAACAAAACTTTACGAATTTCTACAAAATTCAATTTTTTTTCTCTCGCTGCACAAATCATGAGATAAATACTTCACAATTCTCTACAAATTTCTATAAATTTTTACAATTCTAAACATCCTCATTATCTTTCCTTTATCTTTTTATCATTTCATATCATCATATCACAATCATGGGGCGGATAAATTGAAATGTCGTTGTTTGTGAGCTTGGGCTCATAATCCACGATTAGCCAAATCATCGTTGTTGTTTTTGGATCACATCCAAGGGTAATGATTAACTAGATAATTGTCGTCAATTATAAATTAGAATCCAATTACCACAATTAGCCAGCTAAATGTTATTTTATAAACTACTAACCTACTAACATGATAACCAACACTCAAAGAGTATTCTCTGTACCCTAGGGGTGGACATGGACTGGGCTGAGCCAGGTTCGAGCTAGGCTTATTTGGACCAAGTTTTTAAGCATCGGCCCAAGCCTTGCCTAGCCCAATATCGGGCTGAAAATTGTGAGCCCAAGCCTGTCTATTACTAGAAAATTAAAACTCAAGCCCATCTATTGGACCGAACGATAAAATATTACAAAAACATAAAAATTATGCAAAAACAGCCAATAACTTGTTCACAACCACTGTTTAAGCACAAACAAATAACTAACTAATTAATTAAAGTACTCTATAAAATAAAACAACACAATGTCATAAGTTCAAATAGGATGATCACAACATCCTAATTTCAAAGTACACAGCTCGCTAATTAAACTCCATAAAACTAAATCATTACATTGTCCAAAAGATCAAATTAGAAAACCATTAAAATTAACAAAATATAAGCAAATCTTGACTTCTGTCAATGATATCACAAGTTCACGCAAAGTTTGTGAAGACTGAAGAGATGAAGAGAGAGCCGAAGAAGAGAGACGAAGAAGAAAGTGAGAGTGAGAGATACATGCTTTGTATTATAGACTGAGAATAGATGAAGAGCGGTTGAGTATTTGGGGCTAGGATTTGTGGGGGAAGAGAGGATGAGCGAAGTTAGGGTTTGTGTGTTGGAAGGTGTAAGGCTAACTTACTTATTAATTTCGGGCCGAACTGGGTTATGATGCATGAACCTAAACCTAGTCCAAAAATAAATCAGGCCTAAAAAATTGGCCCAATTCAACCTTATAACCTAAATTTCCGAACCCAAGCCCTATAAATTTTGAGCTGGACTGGGCGGACTCTTCGGGCTAGCAGGCCGATGTCCACCCCTACTGTACCCTCCATATTTTTCAGTATATCCGTCAATCCCACAATCACAATATTATTCACATTTCATTTTTCTTTTTATTATCACAATTACTATCATTGTCATAATTATCAACAAACATAATCATAACCATTTATTGATGTGTAAATATATGTTATTTTATAAGCTCGTGCACTAGGTTATGCTATGTCTTTGGTATTTCAAAAGTTTCAAACTTTAATCTTCAAATTGATTCATTTTAAGGTTATTATCTTGAAAATTTCTTGTTTCAGATGATAATACAAGGCTTATCTGAAACTCAATGAAATGATTAATTTACAATTTAAACAATTATGGATCAAAATATAAGGTTACGTTCATCATTTCTCTCATAGGTATATACATACATATATACATATGCATAACGTGCAAAATCTCTAACAAATTGCTTTCAAAATCCAAAATAAACATGTAAGCAATATCTTAACATATTCTACATATAATACATGTAAATAAAATATATTAAATCCTTACCTTAAGCTTTCTGTGAAGAAAGAAAGGCAACGATAGTAAACATCAAAACCACTCTGAAAAACTTGAAAACCCCGCATGTTCAAAAGATTGATCCTAATATCAATATAACCACACCAATGTGTTCAATACAACTCTAATTGAAGGACTACGAAGTTAATTTTATTTTGGTTGGGGATAGACTCACCTACTGGACTCGATTACCCCTCCCCCTCTGCACACAAATAAGTAAGTTTGGAACGAAGAGACTGTAATCGTCGTGCAATGGGTTAAAATCAAGAGCCAAAAATAATCAAACCATGTTTTAATTCGGCTACTTAGGGTACCAATCTATGTGCCTGCCCTTTCATCTGTGCACCTGGACAAGCCTACCCGTGTGACGGGCCTCCTTCACTTGGGCTCAAAATGCTAAGTGTTGTAACAATTCCAATTCTAATCTATAAATCCATAATTTGCCTCATCTCACTCATATTAACACTTCATTAATTTCTTCATAATCAAGTTCACAATTATAAATTTATTTAATATGAAAACTTGGTCATTACAAATGCTAACAAAGAAATTAATCCTTCTACATATATTTACACATTCAAGAAATAGTTAGAATAAAATTGTGTCTAGTTTATGATTTATCATTGTAAATTTAAAATTATTTCTCTTTTTATTATTTTGCGGTGAAAAATGATATTTGCAAATTAAAAAATAATTAAGTTAAAATATGGTTTATTGATGAATATTTTTTATTTTTAAAATTATTTTCATAAATAAATTAAACATATTTTTTATTCCATTCAAATAAGAATATGGATTTAAAATTTTCTTATTACGATTTCTCGCTTCTATTCCAAACACACCTTAAAAATTTTTCAATTTCTTTTTTGAGGGCTCCAAACGCACTCTTTAATTTCGTAAAGTAAAGTTATGAAAATTTTCAGAAATAAAATTTTGAGTTAGAACGCTAACACTTTTAAAATATATATATATATATATATCAAAATTTTCACAAATAAATGAATAAGGGCCGTTTGGTGCCACTAATTTTTATTAAAAAAATGTGATATTGCATTCTCAATTGACACGTTACACTTTAATGGTTAATTGGATATTTAATAAAATTCTGTAAAAGTTAAAGAAATTTGATAAAAATTGGAGAAAATTAAAAAAAGTTTGAGAAAGTTAGTAAAATTTAGTTAAAGTTGAAAATTTTTTTAAAAAGTTAATAAACTTAAAAAAAAGTTACTAAAAATCAGTTTTGTCTTCAGTAAAAAAAGTTAAAAAAAAGGTTAAAATAATTGATAAAAGTTAATTTTTTTTTATTGGTGCATCAAATCACTTCTAAATTACTTTATCCTTTTTTTTGAAGTTTAGTATAAATATAATCTATAAGGTTGCGTTTGTTCTTTTAAACTTAATTAAAATAGAAAACGCTAAGAAATCACCTTATGATGGTAGGTTTCGCCACACTAGAACATTTTTCACAATTATTTGAGACTCTTTTGCTTTATAATTTTTTTAATATTTAAAATCACACAGAAACTCTGCAAAATTAATTGCAAAATCCCTTATATTGTGATGAGAAAAGGGGTCTAAGATTGTAATACTATGTCAATTCTGTAATATTGATGGAGAGGCCGTTAAATTAAAATTTAACTATTTAAATGCATTCACACTATTTTAAATAAAAAAATATGAATAAATCTGAATCGTTGAATTTTAATTCAACACTCTTAATTGTAAATTACTGAGTTAACATAACATTGATATGTCAAACCCTTAAATGCATTTGAACTTTTAAATTTTAATCTAACGGTCAATCTTTGAGCTAACATAGTATTGTTATGTCAGCGCTCCAGGTTAATCACTAACTCCTTAAATGCATCCGAACTTTTAAATTTTAATCTAACAATTTTAATTACAAATTACAGAGTTGATATAGTATTACTATCTAAAAACAAAGCAAAACCAAACCAAAATAAAACAAGCCACACCCCCCCCCAAACCCCCAACCAAAAAAAAAAAAAAAAAAAAAAAAAACCTTCTCACGAACCTTCGTCATCCCCATTCGACTATCACTTCTACAGCTAACCTGTAGCAAACTTTGTTTTATTCTCTTTCTGTTTATAGGGTTAAGGGGTATAACAGGAAGAGTGGTTGACTTTTCACCTTCAGATGGGCTGGACACAACAATGACTGTTGAAATCTTAGGATTGGGATTATCGCCGGTGCATAGTTACATAAGACAATAGTCAAGTGTAATTTTTGGTGGTTAGATTTAATTTAACAGTTTCATTGAATTCGTTGTTTTTCTTCAACTCTCTTTTAGATTTTAACACTTGAAATATTTTTTAAATTATATTTTTAATTAATATAAATTTGAATATGAAAATTTTTGAATCAAATAGTCACACACAATGTAAGGAGAATAACATCAGAGAATTAGCGAAGAAATCTTTTCACAGGAAGAAAAATCTCTATTACAAATTTCACTATTAACGGATTAGAAGTGAAGTACTCGGTATTTGATTTTGACCATTTGTGTGTTATTTTGAGCCAATAAAATATTTAAAATCAGATTAGATAATTTATTTTATTTTTCTTTGGACTGGATGTGGCCCAAATCGATATTTGGTTGGACAACTGGGCCGGACCCAGCCTTTCTTTTTCCTTTCTTTATTTCTTTTCTTTTCTTTTTTTTTCTCTTTTTGGGTGGCCCGCAGCGTTTCCAGAGAGCACAGGGAGAGAGAGAAGAGAGAGAGGAAAGGAAAGGTAGAGAGAGAATACGATTCGAGAAGGAAAGAAGACAAACTCGGGTAGTTGTCGATGTTGTGAATGCTGTGGCAGTATTCGTATCGCGTGATTTCGCTCGAGGTGGGAGAAATCGACGTCGAAAATTTATATGCCAATACTAAAATCTCTTCATTTCTTCTTTTCAAGATAAGATATAATTATTTATTATTATTATTGTTATTATTATTATTTGTTGTTCAACATTTTTTAAACACATCAAACATTAATTCAAGATCTATAGATAAGAAGATGAAAATGTATATGCAAAATCAGTAAAGTGTTTGAAGAAGCACATCCAAATTATGGCAAAGTTCACTAAAACACTTCTTTTCAATTTGGATGAAAATATAAATTTTTAATCCATTACAAATTTATTTGACTGAATAATTAATGCACATACAAGGAGATAAAAATCATAAAATATCTTTAAATCAAATAATGAACTTTCTTTTATTTAAAAAAAAAATTAAGGAAGCGCACAAATATCCAAAGACTTCTAAGAGATTCAAAGCGAAAGGCATTTAAAGGTTTCATAAAAAGATTAGATTTTCTAACCCAAACAGTCCTAGTTTTTGGAAAGATGATATTGGCACTGTTTTTCTCACGTCTTTACATTTAATTAAAATTTGAACTACTTATATTTGAGTACTTTTTATATTTAGATTTTGAAAAATTCAAATTCTTTGACTTTTGAATAAACTTTGACTTTTGAAATAAACGTGGGTTTTTGTAAGGTTGTTCAATGAAATCAGTGAAAACTTGAAAACTATTAGTCGCGGAAAGTCTAAAATTCTTAACTTTTGAAAAGATTTTCACATAGTTTATAGAAAATCCGTAGAGTTTATGACAATTGGAAAGAATATGTCCTTTGATACCAAAATAGTGACACACAAGTACAAATGGTTGGGTTTAGAAATTGTGTACCTTTCACCTGTGGAGGAGGGAGTGATCGTGATTTGAATTTTGTAACACTCTTTTTGGGAGATTTGTAGAATGGGAGGTTTAGCTATAGGAGCCTCAAGAATTTGTGGAGTTGTTGTTGGAATGCTATTTTCTCCAGTGTATCCAAGGCTAGATTTGTCTCCACGTGGATTTTACCTTGCTCAAAATCTCATCAATCACGTTTGAGCTGGTGTTCATTTTCATAAGAATCTTATCATCATTCTTTATTTTTGCTTCCAGCTCTTTGATCTTTATTTGAAGTTCCTCTATAGTTTTTTCCTTTTCTTCTAGCCTTTTGTCCTTCTCGTTAAGCTTTGCTTTCATCTTTTCAACACTTTAAGATTAAGAATTTTTATCAGATTCTAAAGAAGATAACTTATCTGAGAGTTTTTTATTCTCAATCTTCAAAGCATCTTTTTCATTCCTTAGCATACTATTTCTTTGATGTTGGGCTTTTCTTTGTTTCTCTAGCCCACAGCATTCTTTAAAAAGTTAACTGTAGGCTTCTTAAATACTGTTGTCAAATTCATCTTCAGAGTCATCATTCTCTTAATTTGATATCTCGGTGTCACTTAGAGATTTAAAAAGTGAATCCATTAATTCGGATTTGATTTCACTCAAGAATATAGAGTGACCCTTTTTGATACCAATTGAAAATTTCTGAATTAAACAATCACACACAATGTAAGGAGAATAACATCAAAGAATTAATGAGGAAACCTTTTCACAGGGAAAAAAACCTCTATTACAAATTTCTCTATAAACGGGTTGCAAGACTCTACTCAGACTCTCTACGATTCACTTGCACAAATCATTTCGTTACTCTTGCTCGATTCACTCGATAAACCCTATGAGTGGACTTTTTGCTTTGCACAAAAAGTAAAGAAAGAAAACAAAGAAAACTAGGAGAAAGATCTATATGCTCACAAAGAAAAATTCTCTTTCTCACAAAACTCTATAATATGCTCCTTCAATTCTCATTGTATATTAAGCTCGGGTGCATATATATAGACTTACAAAGTCTTATTCTAACTAGGACTTAAATACATAAATAGATTTCCTAAAAGTATAAATAGATTTACTAAAGGGAAACAGAATCTTGCAAAAACTTCTTTGCTCAAACCATCGCATTCTTTGCCATTCTTGCGGGTATACTGCTAAAAGGTCGAAGGGTCATCCTGCCTACGAGTCTCTCTGGAGCATATTTGCAGTTCTTGATCTTTTATAATTTGTTTCCTTTTGGGATTTAATCAACATTCTTTCAATTGTATCAGTATTATTTCAGGAAGATCTTAATCTTTTATTCTCTCAATCTTTTATTCAACTTATGAAACAAAAATCTTGTTCTTACAATCTAATTAGGAAACTTGATTCTATCTCTAATTTTAGATTATCTTTATTTCCAATTTTAGCTAATTGTTTGGATTTGTCATAAAAATAACCTTACAGAATATTTTCTTAAAAGATAAAAATAATAAAAAAAATAATAGGCTAAAATTTTTTATCAATTTAAAAATTAAAAAGGCCACTCTTCCGTTGATCTCCCGATCTATTACTTTGATAATTTTTAAATAGGTAAATTTTTTTTATTTTTTTGTCAAAAATATTACGTTTTTATGTAACCTCTTATATTTAAAATTTTATTATGTGTTTAAAAATTATCAAAATAATAGGCTAGGAGATCGATGGGAGAGTGGCTTCTTCAATTTTTAAACTGATAAAAAAATTAGTCTATTACTTTTTTCTTATTATATTTTTTAAAAAATATTTAAATTTATATTAAGTAAAAATTATAATTTAAAAAATAATTTTAAGTGTTAAAATCTGGAAGAGAGTTGAAGAAAAAAATTGAATTCAATGGAAACCGTTAGATTCTAATGACGAAAGGTTACACTTAACTATGGTCTGGTGCAACTGTGTACCTGCCATACCCCCAATCCGAAATTTTAAGTCCGTCATTGATTTTGATTCTGTGCTGGCTACTCAGCAGTCAGTAAGAAAATTTTAAGGATGTGATTGTTGAATTATTAAAAAGTTTTAATTTTTAATTTTTGCATATTTTTAAAACTTTTTTAATCAAAATTTATTAAACACATAACTTATTTGTCACGCACAAAACTATCAATTTTTACTGATGTTTTGAACTTTTATCAATTTTTAATCTTTTATTAATTTTTTTTAAAACTTTACAAGTTTTTATAAAAAAACATAACACAAACACACGTCAAGATTTAGATAAAAATTACCAAATCGTGAAGTTGAGTGAATCTAAATTAATTAAAAATTATATATATTATTTATTTTTGTTATGAAAAATTATTTATTTTTATAATTACTTCTTGTTAAGAAATATAATTTAAGATATATTTAAAAAATAAATAAATTTTAAGTAAGCAAGCTTAGAATTCAAAATGGAGATCCAATTTTCTTTAACTCGAAATCAATAATTAATTAAATATTAATAAACCCGGTCTAGGTCCAACCCAATTCATCCCATGCCCACAGCCACATCAACATTCATCCGATGCAATGATTAAACGATGAGAAGGCTACCCCAACCTCCTATTTACCGCATGAAAAACCAACCCTCTTTCTCTGTGTGCATTGATTAAGGGGAAAAAAATATTTTATTTTCATTTCACGTGATTTTCTTTGTCCGTTTTGTGCTCTTTACATTTATTTTAAAATTTTAAATCTAACTAATTTTTTTCAACTATTACTAACGCTTTCCAATTTTTTTAACGGAATCATCTGAACAAATTAGTGAGACCACGTTCAAACGGGTTGATCAAAAAATTTTTAAGTTATGCCAAACAAACACTAAAAGGTGTTTGGCATATTAACTTTTTTTTTTTTTTTTACATCAAACCCCCCTAAATATATATATTTCAGATTTTTCTTTGCGCATTTGGAGGTAATTAAAAAAAAAAAAAAGAAAGAAAGGAAGAAGTAGAAAGTAACGGAGACAGAGAACAGAAGAGCACGAGGGCAAATTTTACAGCCTCCGCCAGCTAGCGGCAAAGACCGAGAAATTGGAAAATCAATTAGGACCAAAGTTATACAAGCAGCTTCTGTTTCCTTTCCTTTTCTCTTCTTCCGTCTGTGCTGTTAAAAAAAAAAAAAAAGGTTGCTGATTTGAATTTTCTCTCTTGCATCGCACGTGCAGCATGTGTATCTCATTAATCCAGTTTTTAGCCTTTTTATTTTCTTTTGTTTTCTGATAAACCAAACAGTGTACTTTGATTAATTGCTCAACAACAACAGAGGATGTCGATGCATGCGTGCCGACGTTGGAATTAACCAATCTCGTATAATCTAGATATGTATTGCGTTCTATCTGTGTATATATTCATAGTAACCTCATTTCTATTTTTGTTTTGGGGGATGAGAATGGTGTGAAAAAAGTAAAAATAAAATTTAAAAAAAATAATTATTAATATTCATTCTTGGCAAATTTGGAAATACACTCTTCCCCGGAAAGGGGTTGGAGTGCAAATTTTTTATATAATCTCTAAGGACATGTTTGTTTGGGGGACGGGGTCGCGCGTTAGTGGTTTAACTGTCGGTTCAACTGAAATCGAATTGGAGTCGAACTGTAACGTCATAAATATATTTAAATATATAAATAAAATATTAAAATATGTTAGAATTATATAATAATTTTAAAATTTTATATTTTTCCACATATTCTTCTACTTTGTTTTGTTTTACTAATAAAAAATATCAATAAAAAGTATCCTAAAATAAAATCACTCAAAACTAACATATTATATAAGTAAAGTCAAGCAAAAATATATAATAATGAACATTAGTGGTTTAGTGGGAGAATAGTATCTTACAACAAAATAGACTTAAGTTCAATTTTAGGCTAGTGTATATTAATTTTCTTATTTTACAATTCAAAAATAAAAGTAGGCCAGTTCGCAAAAATCGACACTGGTTCAACCGCTGGGTCGTTGATTTTTCATCGGTTTGAAGTTCAAACGGGTTTAAGCGGTCGACCGGACCGTTTTTGGACCGGTCGATAGTTCAACTGGTTGAATCGACTGGTCTAGCCCGGTTTTAAAACAATGGATGGAAGGGTAACAATTACATTGAGAATTCATGGGGGGTAAATTATTACGTAGGGGGAAAGTGGGTAGCAAAGGGTAATGGCAAAATTTTACCTTTTCTCATTACCTTCATAAAATGTTTGTTTATAATCCTATAAAACCCTAGACAATATTCTCTTATATAATTAATAAAATTATAAAATAATACTTTATTTAATCAAATTTAAATTATTTAATTATTAAATTATTTTATCAAAATAATAGTTAATAAATAATAATTTATTATTAAAATAACTTATTATATTTATTAAATTAATATTATTGAAATATTAAATTATGGCTAAAATTATTTATTTTCTAAAACTAAAATTAATTTTTAATAAATAATAATTACTTATTAAAATAATTTATTTTATTAAATACAAATTATTTCTTGTAAATAATTATTTATTAGATTATGTATTGTATTAATGTAATTTACTGAAATTAATAATTTATTTAAATAAAAAAAATTATTTGTTTTATTAAATTATTTTGTCAAAGTAAAAATAATTTTTAACAAATAATAATTCATGATTGAAATTAATTAATATTGAAATATGAATCTATGACAGATTTATTTTTTATAATTAATATTTTTATTTAAAATTATATTTAGTAATCTATATTATTAAAATTAATTATTATTAAAATAACAATTATTATGATGATTTATTTTATTGTAATATTTTACTAAGATTAAATATTATTTTTTACCCTTGGTCAATTTACCGTCATTCCAAACACAATTAACTTTTATCCTTTTAAAACTTTTAACATTCCAAATATAATATAATTATTACCGAGTAATATTTACTTTTTCAATTCAAATATAAGTATATTTGTTACTCCATTAATTGTTACTGAAGTGACAACTAACCTAATAATCTTTTACCCCCAAATTTTTCATCTTTTACCAAATGTTAGCTAAATAGGTACCAATACAAATGGTAACCTTCAACCTACGTTCTACAAATTTGCACAGTCATTTATATATTAATTATATTTATATAACAGCAAATGTTTGTGTATAACATTATTTGATTTAAACTATAGATAATTTTTATTTTTAATATTATTATATAATAACATTTAATTTAAACTATTTATTTTTTTATAAATATTTATAATATTTTTTAATTTAATAAATAATATTATTTTCCAATAATTAAATAAAAAACATTAACCCTTTTAATTTTTTTTTTTTTGGTTTTTTTTTTGGGGGGGGGGGGGAAGATGGCCCATCAACTGGAGCTGACTCAAGCCTTGCCTTTTAGGAGGCTCTCTACAAATGAAGCTATTTCAGCCAGAAGAAATTCCTAACCCATTCACGCAAAAACAAAATAAAATAAAAATAATAATACATTTGTTTGTCAAATATGCCCACCATATTTGAAAACATTATGCCCTCCTGATTTGTTGGTTCACATTATTTGCCACTTCCTTTTCCAACCCCACCTCGTACATGCGGACCAAAACTGTCCTTTTCAGTTGGTTTGGTCGGCAATTACCTTTGTCTTTTTCTATTTTATCAATAAAAAGTTGCCTAAATCCATTATAATATAATACTTTCCAAGTTTCCTTAGAATATTTCAGAATTGATAATATTTTTTAATTAAAATTTACTACAACAAGTTGCATGTGTTCCATAATATAGGCATGCTTAGTGTCTATATATATATTAATTTTCTTCTTCTTAAAAATTAATTTTTAGGGATAAATTCTAATAAATATATATAATAAATGGCATTAAAGCATACATTACGTCTCTAATTTGCAGCGGTGTATAAGAGGGATGAAGATGTAAGAGAGGGAGAAAAGTAAGATAGAAAAATCACTTAAAACTTTAGTTATTTTGGTATTTTTTATAAAGTTATAACGATTAATTTAATGGAAAGAAACTAACATTAATAACATTTTAAAATAAAAAAAATGTAATTTTTAATATTGAAAACGATAAATGTAATAAATTTGATAATAAATCTAGGGGACTAATATCAAAATTGATGTCAGCCTCTCAACAACACGATTTCAATCGTTGGATTAAAATTTAACGATTTAAATATGTTCACGTATTTTTTAATTTTTTAATAAAAAATTTATGAATGTACTTCAACAGTTAAATTTTAATCCAACAATTTAGATAAAGATGTTACAGGATTAATCCATTTCAAATGTAATTATTCAAATGTTAAAGAGAAGTAGGTGTAATTTATCATTTTTTAAAATCTCAAATATATATATATATGGTAATCATGATATGCCATAAGAATTAATGTATAATCAGATATGAAGCCACAATTTTTGGTATAGTGGTCAAATTTTTTTTTCTTGGATTAAATTTAGGCTTAAAAAAATTATAGCTAATATTGTATATTATATTTAGTAAATAAAAAATAAATTATTATATATGTATAGATGGTACAATTAGTTTAGTTTTTCAATTTTAAATTATATATAACAATTAAAAAAATAAAATTTTAAAGAGATTGCATTGATTCATAATTTAATTTTTTTAATTCAAAATTATATGTATTAACGGTGTTATTTTTCTGACCGTAACCAGTCATATTTTAAGAATTTAGAAGGGCCTTAACCATCACATAAATTTTTTTTTTAACTCAAAACTTTATATGCAGGGTAATATTTTTCAAATTAAACTCAGTGGCATGGCTCTGTGGCCCCATCATGACTTTGTCCCTGGGTATAATTATATTGAAATACATATAAGTATATATCTGTTCTCAAATTAATGCAACATGTCCGTTTCATTAATATTTTATTACTTACATATTTCTTTCCATAAAAATCCAGGGGGTCAAAAAAAGGGATAAACAAACTCAAAAAGATAAAGGCTGGCCGTCAACATGTCCACGAAACTAGAACAGCCCCGTAGATAAAAAAATAAATAAAATAAAATAAAATAAAATACCAAAGCTGACTGGAATTAATGCTCGAAACACCAAATTAAACTTGGACTTTGACTCCCATGCCATATTTTTTTTCTTTTACTTTTTGTCCGCTCTATTTAAATCTCAGCCCTTTATTTCATTTAATGACCAAAATAAATAACTTTTTGTGGGCCCATTTCCATTGCCAACCCTTCTATTAATACATAGCAATAACTCCCCCAAAGGAAACGTGAATCTTCGTGAGATTTTAATTGAATTTGTAAAATTAACTTTCGCTTTGTTAAATGAACTTTTGATAACATATTAGGCCCTCTTAAAATACTTTCAATTTCATGTTGGTTTTAATAGTATTTGTTTCCATTCATGCATTACATTACTCTTTACAATTTCAATTTCAAATTTGTATTCTTTTCCTCAATTCCAAATAACTTAAACATTTTCAAAAAAAATATTTATAAACAATACTTTTTATGAGAGTTTTTTTTTTTTTTTTTTCAGATATAATTTTCTTATTTTTCTCCCTCAATTAAATCAAAGAAATATTGAATCTGCTTCAACCTATTTTATAATCTGCATAAAAAATAAAAAAAATAAATTTAATTACAAAACGCACAAAATTAATTAACAAAGCAGTCCTTTAATATTACAGTGAAATTGAAAGTATTTTAAGAGTATATTTTTTTTTAGAGTTTATTTTACAAAATAAGAGTTTATTTTACGAATCTAATTAAATTAAGAGTTTATTTTATAAGTATATCAAAAAGTTTATTTTACCAATTCAATTAGAATCTCTAGTTTATTATCATTGTTTCTAGTTTATTATCCAATTTTCATAACCCAACTCATTATCAATAAATTAAACCTTAAACATGATTATAAATAACAATCTCAGTGTCTTAAAACATAACAATAATTTATACAATCTCATGCAATCGGAAATGATAAAATGTAAGGCCAATGCATACTCTCTAATCTCCATCTACTCCCAACCTTATTTTGAGATAAGTGACACTAAGCAAAGCACGTGGTGTCACCAACCAACCGTTTAACACTCACGGCAAATGATAATCTCAATATAACCATAGGTGGAGTACCATCTTACACTCCACTGATGTAAGAATTCGGAGAATCGTGTTACACCCCATGCCCCTTCTATTAAGGAACTATGTTACATGCTTAGTCAGGCATTTGCTGATTACAAGTAGCGTTCAGCTGCAATTCAGAGAAAATCTTATAACCATAACTCATAATTAATGTTCTAACTCCAATGACTAATCTCTAGTCATATATATCGATTGGAGATCATTCGATATTTTTAAAATATTATTTTATCAATTTTCCTAAAATTAAGAATCCTGTCCACACACATGACTTGTGCCTCAGTATGTAAATAATATTAACATGGCACTCTCAACCAATCAATAATCATAATATCAAATAGGATGATGCAATCCCCTAGCCCTATGCACATGATATGTTTAATCATGTATGATTAACAATAACATCCCAACATTATAATAAAGATATCCCATACTCGAACATCTGTAATAACATTGTATAGTCTCAATATGTGTGTAATCTTAACATATATCCATCATATATGATATACCATTCAAATCATTCATAAAGACCTCAAACTAGGCTAAAAATATCTTCTCCTGGGAAGGGTGTTTGAAAGGCACAAGAAGGGCACTTAAAAAGTGTTTGAAGTCTAAAATCTACAGTAAGATTGCTCTAAGTCACGAGAAGATACCGAGAGCATCCTAACCTCGCAGGAAGCCTACAAAAAGTTCGTGGGAAGCCCGTTCTCGCAACTTGCGGTCTGCAGCACAAATTCAAGCTGCTATAAGCTCGATTTGACACACAAAATATCCAAATCCAAGCACTTAGAGCCCATAAATGGATCCACAACCAACATCAGCAACATATATCTTAATATTATGTAACAAAACTCAAGAATGGGTAAGATTGAGCATGTATATGCAAACTGATAAACATGTACATACACATACATATATAAATATATATATGCACATATATCATCCTCAACCAAAATCACTATATATACATCAAACTACTCTAAATCATGCCATTAATCTCAAAATAAACATGAAATCGTCTCACCTACCTCAGATTCGAAGAAAAGAAGAAGAGAAGATGAAGAAATTCCAAAGTTTCAAAACTTTTCTTCTCCGTATCTCTCACCTCGGGCAGAATCACCACGATTTGACACCGCCACAAAAATTAGGACGTTGAAAATACCCAAGTCTATCTATCTCTGACCTCCAGTCCTCACTCTCTCTCTTCTTCCTCTCTCCTCTCTCTCTTTTTCTTGCTCTACCCCTTTCTTCCACATGTTTGCTAGTGAGCAAATGAAAAAAAAAAAAAAAAAAAAAGAATAAGAAGAAGAAGGGAGAAAAGAAAAGAAGCGAAAAGAAAAAGGGTTAGGCCCCTAGCCCAACTCTGAGGCCCCAACCACTCCAGGCCAAACTCTGGTCCAATAAAATAAAATAAACCCAACAAATCAGATCAAACCTCAAGTCTAAATATTTTAATTTTTTTTTAAATTTTAAATAATTAACCAAAATAAAATACTAGATGTTACATATTAAAGTCAGATCATTTTTTAACAAAGCTCTCCACCTTCTCTCAATAATGCTTGCTAAGTTGATCGAAGTGATGTCCTTTATCCTATTGCATTATGTAAATAGCTTTTAATTAGCTCATTTCACAAGCCATTGAGGAAAACAAAGCAAACGTTCTCTAATGGCGTGCAATTATTTTTTTTTTTTCGTCTTTTTATTTTTTTCAAAACACTTTGAATCTTTTAGCCCAACCAACTATATTTTTATGTGCATTCCCTCTCAAACATGGACACAAACATAGACACAAGTGAGTATGACGAGCTAAGTTAGTTGAAGCTTGTTGGAGCTCAATAAACCTGTTTAAGTTAGGGGTCAAAACATAAATGAATCCAATTTGAATTATAATTTAAAAGATATTATACTATTAGATATAATAAATATTTAGTTTATAATCTAATGCTTAATAAATACAGTATAAAATATTAAATTATTCAAATTCAATCCAAGATTGAAGATCAATTGGATTAGAGAATCATTTGAATTTGACCAAAAAAAAAAAAAATTAACAAAACCAACCTTGAATCATTTTGATTAATTATTTATTTTTTTAAGAAATATAAATTATTCAAATTTAACTCCAAATTAAAGAACAATTCAATTGGAGAATCACACAAGTTCGACTCAAAAAATTAATGAATCAAAATGGACCGTTTTATTTTTTTATTTATTAACCTTAACAAACCTAATTCAAACACTCTACCACTTATCGTATTCTAAAAATCGTCCCCTCTAATCAATACTTTGGGTCAGCCCTTACTCTTAGGAATTAAGGCATCATTTGGTGGATTAATTTTGAGCAAAAATCAATCAACTTTTGCTTATTTTGCTTCTTGGGCGTTTGATAAAATACCAATTTTTGTCACTTTTTTAATCAATTATATTAATTTATTCAACTCAAAAGTTACCAAATTTTTTAATTTGCCAAAAATCTTATCAAATATTCAAAAGTTGCTAAAATTTGCTAAAAATTACTAATTATTTTACCATATATACTAAAAATTTCAACTATTAACTTTTGACAAAAAAAAAAAAAAATGCCAAAACTTACTAAAAATCGAACTTCCAAACGGCTCTTGGATAAAGGGCACCATTAAAGCAAAGGCACTGTTAAAGCTGGGGGTGTTTGGAGGTAAAAGAAATGCAAAAAACTACCAATTTTTTATTTATGAGTGTTTGATAAACCATTAATTTTTGCCACTTTTCTGTTCCACTACAATAACTTATCAACTCAAAAGTTATCAAAAAAATATTAAAAATTGACAAAAATTACTAAAAGTTACCAAAAATTACTAAAAATTACCAAAAATAACCAAAAATTTCACCAAACATCCAAATGTGACAAAAAAGTTGCCAAAAATTGTTACTTACTTTACCAAATACACTAAAAATTACAAGTTAACAATTTTTGAAAAAAATACTAAACGTTACTAAAAATTGTACCTCCAAATACCCCATAAAATCACAATTATCCATTTAGCGAATTTCAGAGAGATTAACGGTCGGCAGGATCGCACAATTGCGAATACTGTGAAATGTGGATGGAATTTCTAATTAAACATGTTCTTATAAATGGAAGATGAATGGAAAGTGGGTTAAGCAGCCACTGAGAGTGATGGTCGAGGGAGAGAAATTCCGCCACCAAAGTGGAGCTCCTTTTCCCCCACAGTCCCCCACATGGAATGGAAGATAGATAGTCTAAAAAGGCACAACAATTAGTCATGAAGTTGGACCAAGTATGCACTGGGGGAGGCGTTTCGAATCATAAGCAACTCTCTGTTTCCCTCCCCCATCTCCACAGCATCAATGCCCTACCACGCTATAAATAGGAAGCCAAACTTCATAAACCGCACATATCAAACAACACAACTTGAGAGGGAGAGAGATAGAGAGAGAGAGAGAGCAATGGAGAATTTCCCAGTGATCAACATGGAGAAGCTCAATGGTGAAGAGAGGGGAGCCACCATGGAGCTCATCAAAGATGCTTGTGAGAACTGGGGGTTTTTTGAGGTACACTTGAATCTTCAAGCTACATTTTTAGCTTGTTTCTTTCATTCCATGCTGTGGTTGATATAAAAAGTGAAGACTGACATACAAAAGTATTTTATTTCGATAATATTGTGATCTCACATTTCTTTGATCCAAAAAAAAAAAACCCGAATATATTTAGACTGTTAAATTTTAATCTAACGATTTCTAATCATAAGTTTTGCTATGTCAACCCCCAAATTCATTAATATTAACTAATTGAGTAATGTTACATTGTAAGAAAAATATACTTAAAAAGGTAAACGGAATGATATGAAATAATTTTGAATTTATCACTTTTAACAATAACCCATACAACTGCCATATATTTTTTCTTTTTTTTGGGGGGGCATAATTCAAGACATTTGGATTACATAAGACCTCACTTTTACTATAACACTACTATTACCATCTCATTATTCTGATAAATTTTCTAGTTAAATAGTATCTTCATATTTAAAAGTTCTAAATATTTAATGGGTGATTTTTTTGCATTGTATTGTGCAGTTAACAAATCATGGAATTTCTCTAGAGCTGATGGACACTGTGGAGAGGATGACAAAGGAGCACTACAAGAATTGTATGGAGCAGAGGTTCAAGGAGCTGGTGGCAGTCAAGGCTCAACAGGGTGTCAAAGCTGAGGCCACCGATATGGACTGGGAGAGCACCTTCTACTTGCGCCATCTCCCTCAATCCAACATTTCAGAAGTACCCGATCTTGACAATGAATATAGGTAAACAAATCTAGAAAACACCTCTATACTTTAGTGCCAATTTCATTTCAAAACTTGTACTTAAAAATCGCTTCATTTTGCCCGAGTGAAAAGTTTAGAGAGCAAATTAGGATGATTTAAAGTATAGAGGCCAAAATGAAACCGGACATAAAAGTACAGTTGTCTCTTATGCATACTTTGGCCTTGTGAATGATGCAGGAAGATGATGAAGGAATTTGCAGCTAAACTAGAGAAACTGGCAGAGGAGCTCCTGGACTTGCTGTGTGAGAATCTTGGATTGGAGAAAGGCTACCTGAAGAAGGCCTTCTACGGAACAAAGGGTCCAAACTTTGGCACCAAGGTTGCTAACTACCCACCCTGTCCGAAGCCGGAGTTGTTCAAGGGGCTCCGAGCCCACACTGATGCCGGCGGCATCATCTTGCTCTTCCAAGACGACAAGGTCAGCGGCCTCCAGCTCCTCAAGGACGGCCAGTGGATCGCCGTCCCTCCTATGCGCCATTCCATCGTGATTAACCTGGGAGACCAACTCGAGGTAAAAAAAAAAAAAAAAACTCCACAAATCTTAATAAATATCTATAAAATTTAAAATTTTTACTTATTGTACGAATTATAAAATTGTAACTTTTACAAATTTATATTAATTTTTACAATTCCAAATACTCCTTTGTATCACTAGCTCAAATTCTATTTTAATTGAAGATTTAAGTCTAGCTCACATGAAACCTGTGCAGATGAACGGTCCTGAAAGACATAAATGAGAATTCTAACATTGTTTGGCAAACGCAGGTAATCACTAATGGAAAATACAAGAGCGTGCCTCACCGTGTCGTTGCCCAAACAGATGGCAATCGGATGTCGATAGCTTCGTTCTACAACCCGGGCAGCGACGCTGTCATCTATCCAGCACCTGCACTGGTTGAGAAAGAAGCAGAGGAGAACAAAGAAGTGTACCCAAAATTCGTTTTCGATGACTACATGAAGCTCTACGCTGCCCGGAAGTTCCAGGCCAAGGAACCAAGATTTGCAGCCATGAAAGCCGTGGAAGCTAGTGTTAATCTGGGTCCGATTGCTACTGCTTAAGAGTCAAATGTCAATAGAAGAAGAAAAATGGTTGGGAAAGACAAGTCTATCAAGTATAAAGATAAGACGTTGTCCATTAATTTATAAATATTCTTAATTTTTATTATTATGTTGTTCATTAATTTCTATTATTGAGTGAAAAAAATCTAGTTTTTACTATTTTTTTCTTTTTTTCTTTTTTTATGTAATAAGAAACTTTTGCGACACAAATCAAATAAGTACAAACAAAATTTATGTGAGCAGCCCAAACAAGTTGATAGTACTTTGGTTTGTATTTTTATTTTTTATTTTGAAATTCATGTTTTAAGAATACTAAACATGCGTTTAATTTTATATTTTCTATTTTTCGTATAAATTATTTTCTATTTTCTAAAATATGTTTAAAAAGACTAGTGAACAAATATTTTTTTAGTTATTTTTGTTATTTAAAAAAAACGTAAAATAAAAAATAAGCCCCAAAACAACATACTTAATGGTACATGAGAAGTTGGATTCTTCTAATTTATTGAACAGAACTTATTCTTTTCAACACTAATTTGGTGCACCTCTTTTTTGATATGGTGTAACTTCTTTATGCTAAGGCTTAGTTTAGTGGAAAAAAAGGGTTAATTTTTTATTAATTTTATATTTTTATCCTTCATAGCTTAAAAAAAATTAAATATAAGAAAATAAAATTAGTCATTTGAAAAAAAAACAAAACAAAAAACTAAGTTGCTAGAAACTAACCTTCTAATATATATATATTTTTTTCCATTTTTTCGAACGGAACCTAAAATAATTGTTTAAAAGCCACTTAGCTAAATTGTTCCTTAAAACTTAAAAGGCCACTTATTTATATGCAGCTCTTTTTAAATGGTTTACTTTTTATGCTAAAATTATCCAATAAAATCTATTTAATTTAATATGATACAAATGTCTTTTGTAATTTAATGCAAGCATTGTCACCCCTTAGATCGCATGACTCGAAGAGTGGAGTTAAATGTAAAACACATAACACGCATATATCAAACTAAATCCTAATAAGAACCATAACTATCCCAGAACAGATATTCATCATATTCACATAGTAATAAAATAATAATAATTAAGTTTCTATCAAACTTGCATCACTACTGCATTACAAGTCCCAAAATAATATTTTGGTCTTATGACCTTACAGTCATATCGAACAAGTCCAAATTAAAAATAATACATTTTCAAATATTCAAATAATAAATTCAACTAAAATAATTCAGAAATCTAACACAGTGAGCTCATCTGACTCTCAAGCTTTACACTTCCACCATAATCAGTAAAGATGTAAGCACTAATCTTCTCGTGCCTATGATTCTTCTCATGCCTATGATGCATGATAAAAATATATATAATATGTAACAACAATAAAACAACAAATAAATATTTTCATATCAATACCCTAAGTTATCAATATTTAATAATCACATGCCATCATAATATCCCAACATCGATAACCAACAATCGTGTATCAACATCAAGATCAACATTATCAATTATCCATTTATTGGCT
Source organism: Vitellaria paradoxa (assembly GCA_019916065.1). Lineage (NCBI taxonomy): Eukaryota > Viridiplantae > Streptophyta > Magnoliopsida > Ericales > Sapotaceae > Vitellaria > Vitellaria paradoxa. The sequence goes on along the minus strand of CM034234.1, from coordinate 21,209,004 downwards.
ACATTTGGTGCTTCAAAAAAAAAAATAGTAAATAAAAAACAAAAATTTACGAATTTCTACAAATTTCAATTTTTTTTTTCTCTCACTGCACAAATCATAAGATAAATACTTCACAATTCTCTACAAATTTCTATAAATTTTTACAATTCTAAACATCCTCATTATCTTTCCTTTATCTTTTTATCATTTTATATCATCATATCACAATCATAGGGCGGATAAATTGAAATGTCGTTGTTTGTGAGCTTGGGCTCATGATCCACGATTAGCCAAATCATCGTTGTTGTTTTTGGATCACATCCAAGGGTAATGATTAACTAGATAATTGTCGTCAATTATAAATTAGAATCCAATTACCACAATTAGCTAGCTAAATGTTATTTTATAAACTACTAACCTACTAACATGATAACCAACACTCAAAGAGTATTCTCTGTACCTTAGGGGTGGACATGGACTGGGCTGAGCCAGGTTTGAGCTGGGCTTATTTGGGCCAAGTTTTTAAGTATCGGCCCAAGCCTTGCCCAGCCTAATATCGGGTTGAAAATTGTGAACCCAATCCTGTCTATTACTGGAAAATTAAAACCCAAGCCCATCTATTGGACCGAATGATAAAATATTAAAAAACATAAAAATTATGCAAAAACAGCCAATAACTTGTTCACAACCATTGTTTAAGCACAAACAAATAACTAACTAATTAATTAAAGTACTCTATAAAATAAAACAACACAATGTCATAAGTTCAAATAGGATGATCACAACATCCTAATTTCAAAGTACATAGCTAGCTAATTAAACCCCATAAAATTAAATCATTACATTGTCCAAAAGATCAAATTAGAAAACCATTAAAGTTAACAAAACATAAGCAAATCTTGACTTCCGTCAATGATATCACAAGTTCATGCAAAGTTTGTGAAAACTGAAGAGATGAAGAAGAGAAACGAAGAAGAGAGACGAACTTATGACCAAACCCTGCCCAAAAATAAATCTGGCCTAAAAAATTGGCCTAATTCAACCTTATAACCTAAATTTCTCAACCCAAGCCCTGTAAATTTTGAGCTGGATTGGGCGGATTCTTCAGGCTAGTAGGCCGATGTCCACCCCTACTGTACCCTCCATATTTTTCAGTATATCCGTCAATCCCACAATCACAATATTATTCACATTTCATTTTTTTTTATTATCATAATTACTATCATTGTCATAATTATCAACAAACATAATCATAACCATTTATTAATGTGTAAATATATGTTATTTTATAAGCTCATGCACTAGGTTATGCTATGTTTTTGGTATTTCAAAAGTTTCAAACTTTAATCTTCAAATTGATTCATTTTAAGGTTATTATCTTGAAAATTTCTTGTTTCAGATGATAATACAAGGCTTATCTGAAACTCAATGAAATGATTAATTTACAATTTAAACAATTATGGATCAAAATATAAGGTTACGTTCATCATTTCTCTCATAGGTATATACATACATATATACATATGCATAACTTGCAAAATCTCTAACAAATTGCTTTCAAAATCCAAAATAAACACGTAAGCAATATCTTAACATATTCTACATATAATACATGTAAATAAAATATATTAAATCCTTACCTTAAGCTTTCTGTGAAGAAAGAAAGGCAACGATAGTAAACATCAAAACCACTCAGAAAAACTTGAAAACCCCGCATGTTCAAAAGATTGATCCTAATATCAATATAACCACACCAATGTGTTCAATACAACTCTAATTGAAGGACTCCGAAGTTAATTTTATTTTGGTTAGGCATAGACTCACCTACTGGACTCGATTACCCCTCCCCCTCTGCACACAAATAAGTAAGTTTGGAACGAAGAAACTGTAATCATCGTGCAATGGATTAAAATCAAGAGCCAAAAATCAATCAAACCATGTTTTAATTCGGGTGCTTAGGTTACCAATCTATGTGCCCGCCCTTTCATCTGTGCACATGGGCAAGCCTACCCGTGTGCTGGGCCTCCTTCACTTGGGCTAAAAATGCTAAGTGTTGTAACAATTCCAATTCTAATCTATAAATCCATAATTTGCCTCATCTCACCCATATTAACGCTTTATTAATTTTTTCATAATCAAGTTCACAATTATAAATTTATTTAATATGAAAACTTGGTCATTACAAATGCTAACAAAGAAATTAATCCTTCTACATATATTTACACATTCAAGAAATATTTAGAATAAAATTGTGTCTAGTTTATGATTTATCATCGTAAATTTAAAATTATTTCTCTTTTTTATTTTGTGGTGAAAAATGATATTTGCAAATTAAAAAATAATTAAGTTAAAATATGGTTAATTGATGAATATTTTTTATTTTTAAAATTATTTTCATAAATAAATTAAACATATTTTTTATTCCATTCAAATTAGAATATGCATTTAAAATTTTCTTATTACGATTTCTCGCTTCTATTCCAAACACACCTTAAAAATTTTTCAATTTCTTTTTTGAGGGCTCCAAACGCACTCTTTAATTTCGTAAAGTAAAGTTATGAAAATTTTCACAAATAAAATTTTGAGTTTGAACGCTAACACTTATAAAATATATATATATATATAAATATATCAAAGTTTTCACAAATAAATGAATAAGGGCCATTTGGTGCCACTAAATTTTATTAAAAAAAAATGTGATATTGCATTCTCAATTGACACGTTACACTTTAATGGTTAATTGGGTATTTAATAAAAATTTGTAAAAGTTAAAGAAATTTGATAAAAATTGGAAAAATTTAAAAAAAGTTTGAGAAAGTTAGTAAAATTTAGTTAAAGTTGAAAATTTTTTTAAAAAGTTAATAAAACTTAAAAAAAAGTTACTAAAAATCAGTTTTGTCTTCAGTAAAAAAAAGTTAAAAAAAAGGTTAAAATAATTGATAAAAGTTAATTTTTTTTTTATTGGTGCATCAAATCACTTCTAATTTACTTTATCCTTTTTTTTAAGTTTAGTATAAATATAATCTTTAAGGTTGCGTTTGTTCTTTTAAATTTAATTAAAATAGAAAACGCTAAGAAATCACCTTATGATGGTAGGTTTCGCCACACTAGAACATTTTTCACATTTATTTGAGATTCTTTTGCTTTATAATTTTTTTAATATTTAAAATCACACAGAAACTCTGCAAAATTAATTGCAAAATCCCTTATATTGTGATGAGAAAAGGGGGCTAAGATTGTAATACTATGTCAATTCTGTAATATTGATGGAGAGGCCGTTAAATTAAAATTTAACTATTTAAATGTATTCACATTATTTTAAATAAAAAAATATAAATAAATCTGAATCGTTGAATTTTAATTCAACACTCTTAATTGTAAATTACTGAGTTAACATAACATTGATATGTCAAACCCTTAAATGCATCTGAACTTTTAAATTTTAATCTAACGGTCAATCTTTGAGCTAACATAGTATTTTTTTTTTTTGGGTAATTTGCTAACATAGTATTGTTATGTCAGCGCTCCAGGTTAATCATTAGCTCCTTAAATGCATCCGAACTTTTAAATTTTAATCTAACAATTTTAATTACAAATTACAGAGTTGATATAGTATTACTATCTGAAAGCAAAGCAAAACCAAACCAAAATAAAACAAGCCACACCCCCCCCCCAAACCCCCAACCAAAAAAAAAAAAAAAAAAAAACCTTCTCACGAACCTTCGTCATCCCCATTCGACTATCACTTCTACAGCCTACCTATGGCAAACTTTGTTTTATTCTCTTTCTGTTTATAGGGTTAAGGGGTATAACCGGAAGAGTGGTTGACTTTTCACCTTCAGATGGGTTGGACACAACAATGACTGTTGAAATCTTAGGATTGCGATTATCGCCGGTGCATAGTTACATAAGACAATAGTCAAGTGTAATTTTTGGTGGTTAGATTTAATTTAACAGTTTCATTGAATTCGTTGTTTTTCTTCAACTCTCTTTTAGATTTTAACACTTGAAATATTTTTTAAATTATATTTTTAATTAATATAAATTTGAATATGAAAATTTTTGAATCAAACAGTTGCACACAATGTAAAGAGAATAACACCAGAGAATTAGCGAGGAAATCCTTTCACAGGAAGAAAAATCTCTATTACAAATTTCACTATTAATGGATTAGAAGTGAAGTACTCGATATTTGATTTTGACCATTTATGTGTTATTTTGGGCCAATAAAATATTTAAAATCAGATTAGATAATTTATTTTATTTTTCTTTGGACTGGGTGTGGCCCAAATCGATATTTGGTTGGACAACTGGGCCGGACCCAGCCTTTCTTTTTCCTTTCTTTATTTCTTTTCTTTTCTTTTCTTTTTTTCTCTTTTTGGGTGGCCCGCGGCATTTCCAGAGAGCATAGGGATAGAGAGAAGAGAGAGAGGAAAGGAAAGGTAGAGAGAGAGTACGATTCGAGAAGGAAAGAAGACAAGCCCGGGTAGTTGTCGATGTCGTGAATGCTGTGGCAGTATTCGTTTCGCGTGATTTCGCTTGAGGTAGGAGAAATCGACGTCGAAAATTTATATGCCAAAACTAAAATCTCTTCATTTCTTATTTTCAAGATAAGATATAATTATTTATTATTATTATTATTATTATTGTTATTATTATTATTTGTTGTTCAACATTTTTTAAACACATCAAACATTAATTCAAGATCTATAGATAAGAAGATGGAAATGTATATGCAAAATCAGTCAAGTGTTTGAAGAAGCACATCCAAATTATGGCAAAGTTCACTAAAACACTTTTTTTCAATTTGGATGAAAATATAAATTTTTAATCCATTACAAATTTATTTGACTGAATAATTAATGCGCATACAAGGAGATAAAAATCATAAAATATCTTTAAATCAAATAATGAACTATTATCTTTCTTTTATTTAAAAAAAAAAAATTAAGGAAGCACACAAATATCCAAAGACTTCTAAGAGATTCAAAGTGAAAGGCATTCAAAGGTTTCATAAAAAGATTAGATTTTCTAACCCAAACAGTCCTAGTTTTTGGAAAGATGATATTGGCACTGTTTTTCTCACGTCTTTACATTTAATTAAAATTTGAACTATTTATTTTTGAGAACTTTTTATATTTAGATTTTGAAAAATTCAAATTCTTTGACTTTTGAATAAACTTTGACTTTTGAAATAAAAGTGGGTTTTTGTAAGGTTGTTCAATGAAATCAGTGAAAACTTGAAAACTATTAGTCGCGGAAAGTCTAAAATTCTTAACTTCTGAAAAGATTTTCATATAGTTTACAGAAAATCCGCAGAGTTTATGACAATTGGGAAGAATATGTCCTTTGATACCAAAATAGTGACACACGAGTACAAATGGTTGGGTTTAGAAATTGTGTACTTTTCACATTTGGAGGAGGGAATGATCGTGATTTGAATTTTGTAACACTCCTCTTTGGGAGATTTGTAGCACGGGAGGTTTAGCTATTGGAGCCTCAAGAATTTGTGGAGTTGTTGTTGGAATGCTATTTTCTCCAGTGTATCCAAGGCTAGATTTGTCTCCACGTGGATTTTACCTTGCTCAAAATCTCATCAATCACGTTTGAGCTGGTGTTCATTTTCATAAGAATCTTATCATCATTCTTTATTTTTGCTTCCAGCTCTTTGATCTTTATTTGAAGTTCCTCTATAGTTTTTTCCTTTTCTTCTAGCTTTTTGTCCTTCTCGTTAAGCTTTGCTTTCATCTTTTCAACACTTTAAGATTAAGAATTTTTATCTGATTCTAAAGAAGATAACTTATCTGAGAGTTTTTTATTCTCAATCTTCAAAGCATCTTTTTCATTCCTTAGCATACTATTTCTTTGATGTTGGGCTTTTCTTTGTTTCTCTAGCCCATAGCATTCTTTAAAAAGTTAATTGCAGGCTTCTTAAATATTGTTGTCAAATTCATCTTCAGAGTCATCGTTCTCTTAATTTGATATCTCGGTGTCACTTAGAGATTTAAAAAGTGAATTCATTAATTTGGATTTGATTTCACTCAAGAACATAGAGTGACCCTTTTTTATACCAATTGAAAATTTCTGAATTAAACAATCACACACAATGTAAGGAGAATAACATCAAAGAATTAATGAGGAAACCTTTTCACAGGGAAAAAAACATCTATTACAAATTTCTCTATAAACGGGTTGCAAGACTCTACTCAGACTTTTTTTTTTTTTTTTTGGTAATTACTCTACTCAGACTTTCTACGATCCACTTGCACTAATCCTTTCGTTACTCTTGCTCGATTCACTTGATAAACCCTATGAGTGAACTTTTTGCTTTGCACAAAAAGTACAGAAAGAAAACAAAGAAAAATAGGAGAAAGATTTATATACTCACAAAGAAAAATTCTCTTTCTCACAAGACTCTATAATATGCTCCTTCAATTCTCATTGTATATTAAGCTCGGGTGCATATATATAGACTTACAAAGTCTTATTCTAACTAGGACTTAAATACATAAATAGATTTCCTAAAAGTATAAATAGATTTACTAAAGGGAAACAGAATCTTGCAAAAACTTCTTTGCTCAAACCATCGCACTCTTTGCCATTCTTGCGGGTATACTGCTAAAAGGTCGAAGGGTCATTCTGCCTACGAGTCTCTCTGGAGCATATTTGCAGTTCTTGGTCTTTTATAATTTGTTTCCTTTTGGGATTTAATCAACATACTTTCAATTGTATCAGTATTATTTCAAGAAGATCTTAATCTTTTATTCTCTCAATCTTTTATTCAACTTAAGAAACAAAAATCTTGTTCTTACAATCTAATTAGGAAACTTGATTCTATCTCTAATTTTAGATTATCTTTATTTCCAATTTTAGCTAATTGTTTGGATTTGTCATAAAAATAACCTTATAGAATATTTTTTAAAAAGATAAAAATAAAAAAAATAATAGACTAAAATTTTTTATCAATTTAAAAATTAAAAAGGCCCCTCTTCCGTTGATCTCCCGATCTATTACTTTGATAATTTTTAAACAGGTAAAATTTTTTTTATTTTTTTGTCAAAAATATTACATTTTTATGTAGCCTCTTATATTTAAAATTTTATTATGTGTTTAAAAATTATCAAAATAATAGGCTAGGAGATCGACGGGAGAGTGGCTTCTTCAATTTATAAACTGATAAAAAAATTAGTCTATTATTTTTTTCTTATTATATTTTTTAAAAAATATTTAAATTTATATTAAGTAAAAAACTATAATTTAAAAAATAATTTTAAGTGTTAAAATCTAGAAGAGAGTTGAAGAAAAAAATTGAATTCAATGGGAACCGTTAGATTCTAACGACGAAAGGTTACACTTAACTATGGTCTGGTGCAACTGTGTACCTGCCATACCCCCAATCCGAAATTTTAAGTCCGTCTTTGATTTTGATTCTGTGCTGGCTACTCAGCAGTCAGTAAGAAAATTTTAAGGATGTGATTGTTGAATTATTAAAAAGTTTTAATTTTTAATTTTTGCATATTTTTAAAACTTTTTTAATCAAAATTTATTAAACACATAACTTATTTGTCACGCACAAAACTATCAATTTTTACTGATGTTTTGAACTTTTATCAATTTTTAATCTTTTATTAATTTTTTTTAAAACTTTACAAGTTTTTATAAAAAAACATAACACAAACACACGTCAAGATTTAGATAAAAATTACCAAATCGTGAAGTTGAGTGAATCTAAATTAATTAAAAATTATATATATTATTTATTTTTGTTATGAAAAATTATTTATTTTTATAATTACTTCTTGTTAAGAAATATAATTTAAGATATATTTAAAAAATAAATAAATTTTAAGTAAGCAAGCTTAGAATTCAAAATGGAGATCCAATTTTCTTTAACTCGAAATCAATAATTAATTAAATATTAATAAACCCGGTCTAGGTCCAACCCAATTCATCCCATGCCCACAGCCACATCAACATTCATCCGATGCAATGATTAAACGATGAGAAGGCTACCCCAACCTCCTATTTACCGCATGAAAAACCAACCCTCTTTCTCTGTGTGCATTGATTAAGGGGAAAAAAATATTTTATTTTCATTTCACGTGATTTTCTTTGTCCGTTTTGTGCTCTTTACATTTATTTTAAAATTTTAAATCTAACTAATTTTTTTCAACTATTACTAACGCTTTCCAATTTTTTTAACGGAATCATCTGAACAAATTAGTGAGACCACGTTCAAACGGGTTGATCAAAAAATTTTTAAGTTATGCCAAACAAACACTAAAAGGTGTTTGGCATATTAACTTTTTTTTTTTTTTTTACATCAAACCCCCCTAAATATATATATTTCAGATTTTTCTTTGCGCATTTGGAGGTAATTAAAAAAAAAAAAAAGAAAGAAAGGAAGAAGTAGAAAGTAACGGAGACAGAGAACAGAAGAGCACGAGGGCAAATTTTACAGCCTCCGCCAGCTAGCGGCAAAGACCGAGAAATTGGAAAATCAATTAGGACCAAAGTTATACAAGCAGCTTCTGTTTCCTTTCCTTTTCTCTTCTTCCGTCTGTGCTGTTAAAAAAAAAAAAAAAGGTTGCTGATTTGAATTTTCTCTCTTGCATCGCACGTGCAGCATGTGTATCTCATTAATCCAGTTTTTAGCCTTTTTATTTTCTTTTGTTTTCTGATAAACCAAACAGTGTACTTTGATTAATTGCTCAACAACAACAGAGGATGTCGATGCATGCGTGCCGACGTTGGAATTAACCAATCTCGTATAATCTAGATATGTATTGCGTTCTATCTGTGTATATATTCATAGTAACCTCATTTCTATTTTTGTTTTGGGGGATGAGAATGGTGTGAAAAAAGTAAAAATAGAATTAAAAAAAATAATGATTAACATTCATTCTTGGCAAATTTGGAAATACACTCTTCCCCGGAAAGGGGTTGGAGTGAAAATTTTTTATATAATCTCCAAGGACATGTTTGTTTTGGGGTAAAAGGGAATAAATTTTATTAGGGTAATTTTTACTTTCTATTACATTATTTTGGATGAAAGCAATGTTTTAAAAATCGGACCGTTCATCGAACCGAAAAAGGGACGAGGTCGAGGGTTAGTGGTTTAACCGTCGATTCAACTGGAATCGAATTGAAATTGAACTGTGACATCATAAATATATTTAAATATATAAATAAAATATTAAAATATGTTAGAATTATATAATAATTTTAAAATTTTATATTTTTCCACATATTCTTCTACTTTGTTTTGTTTTACTAATAAAAAATATCAATAAAAAGTATCCTAAAATAAAATCACTCAAAACTAACATATTATATAAGTAAAGCCAAGCAAAAATATATAATAATGAACATTAGTGGTTTAGTGGGAGAATAGTATCTTATAACAAAATAGACTTAAGTTCAATTTTAGGCTAGTGTATATTAATTTTCTTATTTTACAATTCAAAAATAAAAGTAGGCCAGTTCACAAAAATCGACACTGGTTCAACCGCTGGGTCGTTGATTTTTCATCGATTTGAAGTTCAAACGAGTTTAAGCGGTCGACCGGACCGTTTCTTGGACCGGTCGATGGTTCAACTGGTTGAATCGACTGGTCTAGCCCGGTTTTAAAACAATGGATGGAAGGGTAACAATTACATTGAGAATTCATGGGGGGTAAATTATTACGTAGGGGGAAAGTGGGTAGCAAAGGGTAATGGCAAAATTTTACCTTTTCTCATTACCTTCATAAAATGTCTGTTTATAATCCTATAAAACCCTAGACAATATTCTCTTATATAATTAATAAAATTATAAAATAATACTTTATTTAATCAAATAAAAATTATTTAATTATTAAATTATTTTATCAAAATAATAGTTAATAAATAATAATTTATTATTAAAATAACTTATTATATTTTATTAAATTAATATTATTGAAATATTAAATTATGGCTAAAATTATTTATTTTCTAAAATTAAAATTAATTTTTAATAAATAATAATTACTTATTAAAATAATTTATTTTATTAAATACAAATTATTTCTTGTAAATAATTATTTATTAGATTATGTATTGTATTAATGTAATTTACTAAAATTAATAATTTATTTAAATAAACAAAAATTATTTGTTTTATTAAATTATTTTGTCAAAGTAAAAATAATTTTTAACAAATAATAATTCATGATTGAAATTAATTAATATTGAAATATGAATCTATGACAGATTTATTTTTTATAATTAATATTTTTATTTAAAATTATATTTAGTAATCTATATTATTAAAATTAATTATTATTAAAATAACAATTATTATGATGATTTATTTTATTATAATATTTTACTAAGATTAAATATTATTTTTTAACCTTGGTCAATTTACCATCATTCTAAACACAATTAACTTTTATCCTTTTAAAACTTTTAACATTCCAATTATAATATAATTATTACCGAATAATATTTACTTTTTCAATTCAAATATAAGTATATTTGTTACTCCATTAATTGTTACTGAAGTCACAACTAACCTAATAATCTTTTACCCCCAAATTTTTCATCTTTTACCAAATGTTAGCTAAATAGGTACCAATACAAATGGTAACCTTCAACCTACGTTCTACAAATTTGCACAGTCATTTATATATTAATTATATTTACATAACAGCAAATGTTAGTGTACAACATTATTTGATTTAAACTATAGATAATTTTTATTTTTAATATTATTATATAATAACATTTAATTTAAACTATTTATTTTTTTATAAATATTTATAATATTTTTTAATTTAATAAATAATATTATTTTCCAATAATTAAATAAAAAACACTAAGCCTTTTAATTTTTTTTTTGGTTTTTTTTTGGGGGGGGGGGGGGGAAGATGGCCCATCAACTGGAGCTGACTCAAGCCTTGCCTTTTAGGAGGCTCTCTACAAATGAAGCTATTTCAGCCAGAAGAAATTCCTAACCCATTCACGCAAAAACAAAATAAAATAAAAATAATAATACATTTGTTTGTCAAATATGCCCACCATATTTGAAAACATTATGCCCTCCTGATTTGTTGGTTCACATTATTTGCCACTTCCTTTTCCAACCCCACCTCGTACATGCGGACCAAAACTGTCCTTTTCAGTTGGTTTGGTCGGCAATTACCTTTGTCTTTTTCTATTTTATCAATAAAAAGTTGCCTAAATCCATTATAATATAATACTTTCCAAGTTTCCTTAGAATATTTCAGAATTGATAATATTTTTTAATTAAAATTTACTACAACAAGTTGCATGTGTTCCATAATATAGGCATGCTTAGTGTCTATATATATATTAATTTTCTTCTTCTTAAAAATTAATTTTTAGGGATAAATTCTAATAAAATATATATAATAAATGGCATTAAAGCATACATTACGTCTCTAATTTGCAGCGGTGTATAAGAGGGATGAAGATGTAAGAGAGGGAGAAAAGTAAGATAGAAAAATCACTTAAAACTTTAGTTATTTTGGTATTTTTTATAAAGTTATAACGATTAATTTAACGGAAAGAAACTAACATTAATAACATTTTAAAATAAAAAAAATGTAATTTTTAATATTGAAAACGATAAATGTAATAAATTTGATAATAAATCTAGGGGACTAATATCAAAATTGATGTCAGCCTCTCAACAACACGATTTCAATCGTTGGATTAAAATTTAACGATTTAAATATGTTCACGTATTTTTTAATTTTTTAATAAAAAATTTATGAATGTACTTCAACAGTTAAATTTTAATCCAACAATTTAGATAAAGATGTTACAGGATTAATCCATTTCAAATGTAATTATTCAAATGTTAAAGAGAAGTAGGTGTAATTTATCATTTTTTTAAATCTCAAATATATATATATATGGTAATCATGATATGCCATAAGAATTAATGTATAATCAGATATGAAGCCACAATTTTTGGTATAGCGGTCAAATTTTTTTTTCTTGGATTAAATTTAGGCTTAAAAAAATTATAGCTAATATTGTATATTATATTTAGTAAATAAAAAATAAATTATTATATATGTATAGATGGTACAATTAGTTTAGTTTTTCAATTTTAAATTATATATAACAATTAAAAAAATAAAATTTTAAAGAGATTGCATTGATTCATAATTTAATTTTTTTAATTCAAAATTTATATGTATTAACGGTGTTATTTTTCTGACCGTAACCAGTCATATTTTAAGAATTTAGAAGGGCCTTAACCATCACATAATTTTTTTTTTAACTCAAAACTTTATATGCAGGGTAATATTTTTCAAATTAAACTCAGGGGCATGGCTCTGTGGCCCCATCATGACTTTGTCCCTGGGTATAATTATATTGAAATACATATAAGTATATATCTGTTCTCAAATTAATGCAACATGTCCGTTTCATTAATATTTTATTACTTACATATTTCTTTCCATAAAAATCCAGGGGGTCAAAAAAAGGGATAAACAAACTCAAAAAGATAAAGGCTGGCCGTCAACATGTCCACGAAACTAGAACAGCCCCGTAGATAAAAAAAATAAAATAAAATAAAATAAAATACCAAAGCTGACTGGAATTAATGCTCGAAACACCAAATTAAACTTGGACTTTGACTCCCATGCCATATTTTTTTTCTTTTACTTTTTATCCGTTCTATTTAAATCTCAGCCCTTTATTTCATTTAATGGCTAAAAAAAATAACTTTTTGTGGGCCCATTTCCATTGCCAACCCTTCTATTAATACATGGCAATAACCCCCCCAAAAGAAACGTGAATCTTCGTGAGATTTTAATTGAATTTGTAAAATTAACTTTCGCTTTGTTAAATGAACTTTTGATAACATATTAGACCCTCTTAAAATACTTTCAATTTCCATGTTGGTTTTAATAGTATTTGTTATCTTTCATGCATTACATTACTCTTTACAATTTCAATTTCAAATTTGTATTCTTTTCCTCAATTCCAAATAACTTAAACATTTTCAAAAAAAATATTTATAAACAATACTTTTTATGAGAGTTTTTTTTTTTTTTCAGATATAATTTTCTTATTTTTCTCCCTCAATTAAATCAAAGAAATATTGAATCTGCTTCAACCTATTTTATAATCTGCATAAAAAAATAAAAAAATAAATTTAATTACAAAACGCATAGAATTAATTAACAAAGCAGTCCTTTAATATTACAGTGAAATTGAAAGTATTTTAAGAGTATATTTTTTTTTAGAGTTTATTTTACAAAATAAGAGTTTATTTTACGAATCTAATTAAATTAAGAGTTTATTTTATAAGTATATCAAAAAGTTTATTTTACCAATTCAATTAGAATCTCTAGTTTATTATCATTGTTTCTAGTTTATTATCCAATTTTCATAACCCAACTCATTATCAATAAATTAAACCTTAAACATGATTATAAATAACAATCTCAGTGTCTTAAAACATAACAATAATTTATACAATCTCATGCAATCGGAAATGATAAAATGTAAGGCCAATGCATACTCTCTAATCTCCATCTACTCCCTACCTTATTTTGAGATAGGTGACACTAAGCAAAGCACGTGGTGTCACCAACCAACCGTTTAACACTCACGGCAAATGATAATCTCAATATAACCATAGGTGGAGTACCATCTTACACTCCACTGATGTAAGAATTCGGAGAATCGTGTTACACCCCATGCCCCTTCTATTAAGGAACTATGTTACATGCTTAGTCAGGCATTTGCTGATTACAAGTAGCGTTCAGCTGCAATTCAGAGAAAATCTTATAACCATATCTCATAATTAATGTTCTAACTCCAATGACTAATCTCTAGTCATATATATCGATTGGAGATCATTCGATATTTTTAAAATATTATTTTATCAATTTTCCTAAAATTAAGAATCCTGTCCACACACATGACTTGTGCCTCAGTATGTAAATAATATTAACATGACACTCTCAACCAATCAATAATCATAATATCAAATAGGATGATGCAACCCCCAGCCCTATGCACATGATATGTTTAATCATGTATGATTAACAATAACATCCCAACATTATAATAAAGATATCCCATACTCAAACATCTGTAATAACATTGTATAGTCTCAATATGTGTGTAATCTTAACATATATCCATCATATATGATATACCATTCAAATCATTCATAAAGACCTCAAACTAGGCTAAAAATATCTTCTCCTGGGAAGGGTGTTTGAAAGGCACAAGAAGGGCACTTAAAAAGTGTTTGAAGTCTAAAATCGACAGTAAGATTGCTCTAAGTCACGAGAAGATACCGAGAGCATCCTAACCTCGCAGGAAGCCTACAAAAAGTTCGTGGGAAGCCCGTTCTCGCAACTTGCGGTCTGCAGCACAAATCCAAGCTGCTATAAGCTCGATTTGACACACAAAATATCCAAATCCAAGCACTTAGAGCCCATAAATGGATCCACAACCAACATCAGCAACATATATCTTAATATTATATAACAAAACTCAAGAATGGGTAAGATTGAGCATGTATATGCAAACTGATAAACATGTACATACACATACATATATATATATATATATATATATATATGCACATATATCATCCTCAACCAAAATCACTATATATACATCAAACTACTTTAAATCATGCCATTAATCTCAAAATAAACATGAAATCGTCTCACCTACCTTAGATTCGAAGAAAAGAAGAAGAGAAGATGAAGAAATTCCAAAGTTTCAAAACTTTTCTTCTCCATATCTTTCACCTTGGGCAGAATCACCACGATTTGACACAGCCACAAAAATTAGGACGTTGAAAATACCCAAGTCTATCTATCTCTGACCTCCAGTCCTCACTCTCTCTCTTTTTCCTCTCTCCTCTCTCTCTTTTTCTTGCTCTACCCCCTTCTTCCACATGTTTGCTAGTGAGCAAATGAAAAAAAAAAAAAAAAAGAATAAGAAGAAGAAGGGAGAAAAGAAAAGTAGGGAAAAGAAAAAGGGTTAGGCCCCTAGCCCAACTCTGAGGCCCTAACCACTCCAGGCCAAACTCTAGTCCAATAAAATAAAATAAACCCAACAAATCGGATCAAACCTCAAGTCTAAATCACTAGTGGAAATTGTGGAACTAGCGACCGCCAAAGACGGTCGCTAAAGGTGAAAAAGCAGTCGCTAAAAGTATTAGCGACGGCTTAGCGACCGCGTCAAACGAGTCGCATTTGCTTCGTCGCTAAAAACTTATTTGCGACCGCTCCTGCGACCGCTCGAGTTTAGACGTAGGGGTACTAGCGACCGCTCAAAACGGTCGCTAATACTGAAAAAGCGGTTGCTGTTTGTTTGGCGCGAAAATACTGTCAGTGGCGCGAATTATTAGCGACCGTAGTTAGCGGTCGCTAAATACTGAGTAGCGGTCGCAATAAGTTTTGCACCAACGAGTATTCGCGACCCGAATGGACTATTAGCGACCGCCACGTACGGTCGCTAATTATAAGTAATTTTAAAAAAAAAGATTTAAATTATTTAAAAATCTCAATAATTATAATTTAAATTTTGTTATAATAAGATCTCAATAATTTGTTTTACAAATCAAATTATTTAAAAAAATGATTTAATAATAATTTATTTTTTATTTATAATGATTATTTATTTAATAGTTATTAATTATTTATAATAACTATTATATTTAATTACTTATGTATAAATATTTATATTAAATTTAATTTATTAAATTGCACATGGAATTAATGAAATTTTTCATAAAATCAGTAAAAAAAAAAAAACATATCTCCTAATTATGATTATATATACAAACACAATATCAAATTAGATTACAATTAAAATAAAATTTTATTATATACAAATGTTCAAAATACAAAAACAAAAATATATATAAATGTACTGATCAAAATATATACAAATAAATCCTAATCAGTCCAAGAGGGCCATCCGCCATCATCCGGGTCCTACAATGAAATAATAATGAAATTAGAACGTGATAATTAAGAAGACATGAATAAATAAATTTATATAATTTTAATGAGTAATAGTAACGAGAAATAAAATTTTTAACCTGAGGAGGAGCAGGTGGATGGCTCTGACTCTGAGAGAGGCGCCTCTCCATCTCAGCCATCATCTCGGCCTGAAGTGCTGCCTCTCGCGCGTCCATCTCAGCTCGAAAGGTCTGCAGCAGATCTTGATCGCGACGTCTGGCCTGAGAAGATGATTCTGCTCGTGCGACGGATCGGCGTGGAATAGCTGCGCCCCGCGTAAGCGTGTATCCATGACCATCGCGTCTGACAATGGAGAAAAATATCTCGTCCCTCCTCTCTTCGGACTCCCTCTCATCTGGCGACAGCTCGTCTAGACGTGCATTAAACTGCGCCTAATGCAAACAAGCCGAAATAGAATAAACAAGATAACTAACTATATTATCTAAAGAAAAAATTAAATTATATGTTGATTGGACAAAATATTAAAATTTGTTACCTGTATAGCTTGAACCTCCGGCAAATCAGTACGTCGAGTCGCCAACCACATGAACATCCGATCTATCCTCAGGCCCTCCTCTGTCCTCTGTTGAAAGGTAAATTATATGTTAATAATTTACTATCATCAAAAAAGATAAATAAAAAAGTTGCTATTGGCGTGATAAGCTCATGTTTTTACCTCGTGGCGAACTTGAGAAAAGTGTCGAGTCCCCTCCTTGTGCCCCGGCCCCTGCAATCCTCGATTTCGTGAGTTTCTTTGGGCCTCCGCCTATTTTAAGTTTTTTTCGATTACTTTTTGTAATTTACGCTTGATAACGTCAAAACTTAAGGAAAAATAATTAACTCGCAATCTACTCACCTGTGCCTCGGGACTCGACCAATACCTGACGAGCTCAGCCCACTGGTGGGGAAGAATGCCCGGTGGGACCCGCTGGAGGATGTCAGGGTCATTCTCATGACCTTTCCAGTATTTATCTTTAATCTTATTTTTATGATCCTTCCACATCTTCCGACACTTGGCGAACATAACGTCCCGGAAGTCTGGAGGAACATCAAATACATTGGCCTAAAAATGACAAATTGTAGAATATTATTTGTTACAAGTTTCAGCACATAAACCACGTACAATTAGAATATAAAATTGTCATACCTGTACCTCGGTCCATAGACCCTTGAACGTAGAATCTGGGAAACGATCCCACTCGAGGGTGGTCAACGAGAATCTGATCGGATTCCGGACCAAATGTCCGAGCTGTGAAATCAGAGACCGTCCATCCTTCCCAACGGGATGGGGCGTGTCATCCCACTGAACGGTCATTCACTGAGATCCGCAGTTCCACTGCGGCAATCCCTTCGAGGGCCCTCTGCCGGACCTCGAAAGTCTGCTCGGAGTGGGAGAATCTGTTTCAAATAAATTGTTACATGATAAAACAACAGAATATACCTACTGTTGTTGGATAAGATACATTCCGAAATTAAAGAACTTTACCTGCATCTGTGTCAGTCACTGAAGGACGCGTGGACGTAGGGGGTGAAGGTGGGACAGCATCTGCTGAGCTACTCCTGGCACAGGATAGCCCGAGACGCTCAGCCATCGTCCTAGGACCAGTCCTCCTCCTAGAGCGTCCGAACATAGCTCCCTAATTGTTCACAATTTAAACTTATTATAATTTCAAATACAAAGAAAAATAAATTTAAAATCTACCTTGTTCGGATAAAAAAGTACACAACCGTGTATTAGGTATGTAAATCAACCGTATCTCCTTCGACCATGTCCCTAACCCAATTAACATCTTCATCACGTTGGACAATTGCATCTTGGTCAAGAACTTGTTGGGCGAATGGATCAATATCTGGCTCATCGTTGTCGATCTGGTACACCCCCCTCCTTGACATTTTAACTGCAACTTGCCAGTTGGGATAAGCTCGATCGCCAACATAGTAAACTTGCTCTGCCATGGATGCCAATATGTATGGTTCAGCTTCTATTTGTACATCTCGATGTAACAAATTGTTTAAATTGACCAATTTAAATTGGTACTTATCAGCTTTAACCCCGCGAATTGGATCAGCCTAAACACACTTGAATAATAAATATCTTAAACTGCGATTGTAAACGATTTCAATAATGTCATTCAGTTGGCCGTAATAGTAACCACCGTCAATAGATGGACAACCGATGCCACTATTTTGTGTTGCTCGCCTATCATCTACTTCCTTGATGCGAATCGAAACCCATTGATGTCACAAGCTGTGAAACGTCGAGCTGTCGTGTAAGGACCATCAGCCAACTGTTTTATTTCATCCATATTTCATCGTTTCATGAATAGGTTCGTCCTGCCAGACACCTAATAATAATAATTAAACCATAATAAAAGTTTCCTATTGGTAGCGTTTGTATTTGTCGTTTCTCCATTTATATTTATAGATTTTTGAAAATAGATAACAAAAACGTGTTTGGTATATCTATTTTTTTTTTTTGTTTATAGAAAAAACTTAAACAAAAAAAATTTGTTTTCACTTTCTTTTTTCTTTTCTATTATAAATATTTTGTTAATTTCAATACTTAATCTATTTTTGTTGCATCACATTAAATATGATTTATTTTATTCAAAGATTTTATTAAACTAAAATTATTTTTGATAAATGTTATAATTTATTTAATTTAATTAATTTAAAAATAAATAATATAGTAAAATTAATGAAGTATAAGGCACCAGTCGAACTACCAGTTGAAAGCGGAAGAGACATGAGTCCTCCCAGTAAGAGTTAGATAATGAAGTTTTACATGTATTACAAATTTAACAGTGTTTTCCCCTCATCCTGTGATATTTATAAAGAAATAATTGAAAATAAGAGAACTTACCCACTGTAAAAAGAGAAATAAAAAAGTCAATTTTTTTTTTTTTTTTGGGTTCATCTGTGGGTGATTTTTTTATTTGAAGTACTTGTTTATAAATTTTTAAACGTGACTACTATGCTTTAAAATTATTAAATAAATAAAATTAATAAAAAAATATTGTATAGACAAAAAGTAATAATAAAAAAATTGACTAATATTTGATTTTCCTAACTTGTAAAACCATCCCAAGGGTTGACGCGGACAAGGCTGTGGTGGGCCCGGGTGACATCTCTGATTTAAAAAAAATGATATTTATGTATGTAAATTTTTGATTAAAAAATATTTATATTATAATTTGATTCCTTAAAAATTTTTTAAATTAATTAGTCTTATTAGAAAAAAAAAACTAATATTGGTATATATAAATTTTGAATTAAAAAAATTTAAGTTATAAATCAATCTCTTTAAAATTTAGTCAATTACCAAAAAAAATCTCCTTAAAATTTTATTTTCTCTTAGTTGTTATATGATAGTGTTTAAATGGTTAAAAAAATAAATTAGTGAAAAAGTAACACGTGGTAAAATTTAATTGAAAGATATTAAAAATAGTTAATAAAAATTTTTAATATTTTTAATAAACTAAATGCTCCTATATAATCTAAAATTTAAAATTCAATTGATTATACTATTTGTATATATATTATTTTATTTTTATTCATTAAATATAATTTTTTAAGCCCAAGTTTAACGCCCCAAAAAAATAGCTCCCAGGCCAAAAATTTGACTTCATCTATGAGGATTGATGTGACAAAAGGTCACATGCATAATTTTTCAAGTATCACAAGATGTTAATTTCTTTATTTTTCATGTCAAGTGGTCACATTATTATATTTCTTCTAAGTTATTATTTTATAATATATTTTACCTATCATATTAAAAATAGGTAATTAAATTATAAGAATTTAAATATTCATTGTATTTTTATAATTTTAATCTTAATAATTAAATAAAAAATTAAATAAGTATTTTTTTTCATTTTATTCTAACGTTCTAATTCTATCTTTAGAATTTTGAAATTCTGAGAATTTCAGAGTATCCTCAGAATTTTAAATTTATTGAATTTTAATTCAATATTACAGATACAGTTATATTATTTAATTAAAAAAATTTAAATTAATTTAAATCATTAAATTTTAATTTAACGGTATAACTTGCAAATCATGAAATTTACAAAACTCCCCCAAATCCTTTAAATTTATCGTCTATACTGGCAACTTTTGGAGTACAGTAAAATAATACAAAATTTTATAAATTTCTACAAACACAAATTATAAGATAATAAAATATAAATTTTTTACTCACCGCACAAAACACAACAATTTTTCCCACTCACTAAATTTTGCTTCTAAAATGTCTTTTTTTTTTCTTCCAACATACCAATTTTTATAAAATAAAATTAAAAAACAGAATATTAAAAAAACAGCAAATAAAAAATACAGAAAAAAAAAACAGCAAACAAAAAAAACAGAAAAAAAAATAGCAAATTAAAAAAAATTAAAAACAACAGCAACATACATAAAAAAAAAAATTACACAATATACACATGAAATAAACAAGTTAAAGAGTAACTAAAATAAAAAAAAAATTAATCAAACAATAATACATACATGCATGTATAGATAATCATCAAACCCCTAACCACAAAAACAAAAAAATTTATTTACATTTATCCAACAATAAACATGAAAAATACAGAAAATATAAAAAAAATTTCAAACTTAAAAAAAAATCCAAACCTGGTGTAGTGTTGACTTAACCTCCAAAAAAACTATAATAAACAAAAAAAAAATATTAGTGCATGTTTATTAGAGAGAGAGAGAGAGAGAGAGAGAGCGAGAGAGAGAGCAAGAGAGCGAAAGAAATATACGGCAGCGGCGGCAGCGGCGG
Source organism: Vitellaria paradoxa (assembly GCA_019916065.1). Lineage (NCBI taxonomy): Eukaryota > Viridiplantae > Streptophyta > Magnoliopsida > Ericales > Sapotaceae > Vitellaria > Vitellaria paradoxa. The sequence continues at coordinate 21,188,242 of CM034234.1, read as the reverse complement.
GACACCTCCGGCACGGCAGAGGGGGGAGAGAAGAGAGAGCGCGGGGGAGGGAGAGGAAAAAGAGGGAGGCGTTCTGTTCGATATAATCAGAGAATCAACGACCGCTTTAAGCGGTCGCTAGAACAGTATTAGCGACCGCTTAAAGCGGTCGCGCGAATTTTTTCGTCGTCGATACATTGCCGCACGGGATTAGCGACAGCAGTTTAAGGGACCGCCTTAAGCGGTCGCTAATACTGTTCTATTAAGCGGTCACCCGAGGTTTCCATTCGCCATTCCCCCAATCTCTAGTAGTGAATATTTTAATTTTTTTTCTAAAATTTTAAATAATTAGCCAAAATAAAATACTAGATGTTACATATTAAAGTTAGATCATTTTTTAACAAAGCTTTCCACCTTCTCTCAATAATGCTTGCTAAGTTGATCGAAGTGATGTCCTTTATCCTATTGCATTATGTAAATAGCTTTTAATTAGCTCATTTCACAAGCCATTGAGGAAAACAAAGCAAACGTTCTCTAATGGCGTGCAATTATTTTTTTTTTCGTCTTTTTATTTTTTTCAAAACACTTTGAATCTTTTAGCCCAACCAACTATATTTTTATGTGCATTCCCTCTCAAACATGGACACAAACATAGACACAAGTGAGTATGACGAGCTAAGTTAGTTGAAGCTTGTTGGAGCTCAATAAACCTGTTTAAGTTAGGGGTCAAAACATAAATGAATCCAATTTGAATTATAATTTAAAAGATATTATACTATTAGATATAATAAATATTTAGTTTATAATCTAATGCTTAATAAATATAGTATAAAATATGAAATTATTCAAATTCAATCCAAGATTGAAGATCAATTGGATTAGAGAATCATTTGAATTTGACCCACAAAAAAAAAAAAAAATAACAAAACCAACCTTGAATCATTTTGATCAATTATTTATTTTTTTAAGAATTATAAATTATTCAAATTCAGCTCCAAATTAAAGAACAATTCAATTGCAGAATCACACAAGTTCGACTCAAAAAATTAATGAATCAAAATGGACCGTTTTATTTATTTATTTATTAACCTTAAAACACTCTACCACTTATCGTATTCTAAAAATCGTCCCCTCTAATCAATACTTTGGGTCAGCCCTTACTCTTAGGAATTAAGGCATCATTTGGTGGATTAATTTTGAGCAAAAATCAATCAACTTTTGCTTATTTTGCTTCTTGGGCGTTTGACAAAACACCAGTTTTTGTCACTTTTTTAATCAATTATATTAATTTATTCAACTCAAAAGTTACTAAATTTTTTAATTTGCCAAAAATCTTATCAAATATCCAAAAGTTGCTAAAATTTGCTGAAAATTACTAATTATTTTACCATATATACTAAAAATTTCAACTATTAACTTTTGACAAAAAAAAAAAAAAAATGCCAAAACTTACTAAAAATCGAACTTCCAAACGGCCCTTGGATAAAGGGCACCATCAAAGCAAAGGCACTGTTAAAGCTGGGGGGTGTTTGGAGGTAAAAGAAATGCAAAAAATTATCAATTTTTTTATTTATGAGTGTTTGATAAACCATTAAATTTTGCCACTTTTCTGTTCCACTACAATAACTTATCAACTCAAAAGTTATCAAAAAAATATTAAAAATTGTCAAAAATTACTAAAAGTTACCAAAAATTACTAAAAATTACCAAAAATAACCAAAAATTTCACCAAACATCCAAATGTGACAAAAAAGTTGCCAAAAATTGTTACTTGCATTACCAAATACACTAAAAATTACAAGTTAACAATTTTTGAAAAAAATACTAAATGTTACTAAAAATTATACCTCCAAATACCCCCTAAAATCACAATTATCCATTTAGCGAATTTCAGAGAGATTAACGGTCGGCAGGATCGCACAATTGCGAATACTGTGAAATGTGGATGGAATTTCTAATTAAACATATTCTTATAAATGGAAGATGAATGGAAAGTGGGTTAAGCAGCCACTGAGAGTGATGGTCGAGGGAGAGAAATTCCGCCACCAAAGTGGAGCTCCTTTTCCCCCACAGTCCCCCACATGGAATGGAAGATAGATAGTCTAAAAAGGCACAACGATTAGTCATGAAGTTGGACTAAGTATGCACTGGGGGAGGCGTTTCGAATCATAAGCAACTCTCTGTTTGCCTCCCCCATCTCCACAGCATCAATGCCCTAACACGCTATAAATAGGAAGCCAAACTTCATAAACCGCACATATCAAACAACACAACTTGAGAGGGAGAGAGATAGAGAGAGAGAGAGAGCAATGGAGAATTTCCCAGTGATCAACATGGAGAAGCTCAATGGTGAAGAGAGGGGAGCCACCATGGAGCTCATCAAAGATGCTTGTGAGAACTGGGGGTTTTTTGAGGTACACTTGAATCTTCAAGCTACATTTTTAGCTTGTTTCTTTCATTCCATGCTGTGGTTGATATAAAAAGTGAAGACTGACGTACAAAAGTATTTTATTTCGATGATATTGTGATCTCACATTTCTTTAATCTAAAAAAAAAACTTGAATGTATTTGGACTGTTAAATTTTAATCTAACAATCTCTAATCATAAGTTTTGCTATGTCAACCCCCAAATTCATTGATATTAACTAATTGAGTAATGTTACATTGTAAGAAAAATCTATCTAAAAAGGTAAATGGAATGATATGAAATAATTTTGAATTTATCACTTTTAACAATAATCCATACAACCGCCATATATTTTTTCTTTTTTTAGGGGATAATTCAAGACATTTGGACTACATAAGACCTCACTTTTACTATAACACTACTATTGCCATCTCATTTCTCTGATAAATTTTTTAGTTAAATAGTATCTTCATATTTAAAAGTTCTAAATATTTAATGGGTGATTTTTTTGCATTGTATTGTGCAGTTAACAAATCATGGAATTTCTCTAGAGCTAATGGACACTGTGGAGAGGATGACAAAGGAGCACTACAAGAAGTGTATGGAACAGAGGTTCAAGGAGCTGGTGGCAGTCAAGGCTCAACAGGGTGTCAAAGCTGAGGTCACCGATATGGACTGGGAGAGCACTTTTACTTGCGCCATCTCCCTCAATCTAACATGTCAGAAGTAGCCGATATTGACGATGAATACAAGGTAAACAAATCTAGAAAACACTCCTGTACTTTATTACCAATTTCATTTCAAAACTTGTACTTAAAAATCGCTCCATTTTGCCCGAGTGAAATGTTTAGAGACGATGATTTAAAGTATAGAGGCCAAAATGAAACCGGACGTAAAAGTAAAGTTGTCTCTTACACATAATTTGGCCTTGTGAATGATGCAGGAAGATGATGAAGGAATTTGCAGCTAAACTAGAGAAACTGGCAGAGGAGCTTCTGGACTTGCTGTGTGAGAATCTTGGATTAGAGAAAGGCTACCTGAAGAAGGCCTTCTACGGAACAAAGGGTCCAAACTTTGGCACCAAGGTTGCTAACTACCCACCCTGTCCGAAGCCGGAGTTGTTCAAGGGGCTCCGAGCTCACACTGATGCCGGCGGCATCATCTTGCTCTTCCAAGACGACAAGGTCAGCGGCCTCCAACTCCTCAAGGACGGCCAGTGGATCGACGTCCCTCCTATGCACCATTCCATCGTGATTAACCTGGGAGACCAACTCGAGGTAAAAAAAAAAAAATACTCCACAAATCTCTATAAATATCTATAGAAATGTACTAATTACAAAATTGTAACTTTTATAAATTTATATCAACTTTTATAATTCCAAAAATTCCTTTGTATCACTAGCTCAAATTCTATTTTAATTGAAGATTAAGTCTAGCTCACATGAAACCTGCGCAGATGAACGGTCCTGAAAGACATAAATGAGAATTCTAACAATGTTTCGCAAACGCAGGTAATCACTAATGGAAAATACAAGAGCGTGCCTCACCGTGTCGTTGCCCAAACAGATGGCAATCGGATGTCGATAGCTTCGTTCTACAACCCGGGCAGCGACGCTGTCATCTATCCAGCACCTGCACTGGTCGAGAAAGAAGCAGGGGAGAACAAAGAAGTGTACCCAAAGTTCGTTTTCGATGACTACATGAAGCTCTACGCCGCCCTGAAGTTCCAGGCCAAGGAACCAAGATTCGAAGCCATGAAAGCTGTGGAAGCTAGTGTTAATCTGGGTCCGATTGCAACAGCTTAAAGTCAAACGTCAGTAGAAGAAGAAACAGTTGGGAAAGACCAGTCTATCAAGTATAGAGATAAAGATATCGGTGGGCTTGCGGAGTGATGCGCTCGCCCGGAAGTTTTACTCGTGACGATTCACCGGCGAGAGAGTTCCTTCGTATAAAAAAAAAAAAAAAAGTATAGAGATAAAGACGTTGTCCATTAATTTATAAATATTCTTAAGTTTTATTATTATGTTGTCCATTGATTTCTATCATTGAGTGAAAAAATCTATTTTTTACTTTTTTTTCTTTTTTCTTTTTTATGTAATAAGAAACTTTTCCGACACAAATCCAATAAATACAAACAAAATTTATGTGAGCAGCCCAAACAAGTTGATAGCAGTTTAGTTTGTATTTTTATTTTTTGTTTTTATTTTTTATTTTGAAGTTTATGTTTAAAGAATATTAAAAATACATTTACTTTGATATTTTCTATTTTTCATATAAATTTATTTTTTATTTTCTTAAATATGTTTTAAAAATACAAATGAACAAATATTTTTTTTAACTATTTTTCTTATTTCTAAAAACGTAAAATAAAAAATAAGCCCAAAAACAAGCACACCTAATGGAACCCGAGAAGTCGGATGCTTCTAATTTATTCAACAGAACTTATTCTTTTTAACACTAACTTGGTGCACCTCCTTTTTGAAATGGAATAACTTCTTTATGCTAAGGCTTAGTTTAGTGGAAAAAAAAAGGTTAATTTTTTAATTTTTTATTAATTTGATATTGTTATCATTCAAAATTAAAAAAAATTAAATATAAAAAATAAAATTAGCCATTTAAAAAAAAAAACAAAAAACTAAGTTGCTAGAAACTAACCTTCTAATATATATTTTTTCCATTTTTTCGAACGAAACCTAAAATAATCGTTTAGAAGCCACTCAGCTAAATTATTCTTTAAACCTTAAAAGGCCACTTATTTATACGCACCTCTTTTAAAATGGTTTACTTTTTATGGTAAGATTATCCTACAACATGTATTTAATTTAATATGATATAAATGTCTTTTGCATTTTAATGAAAGCATTGTCACGCCCTATATCACATGACTCGAGGAGTGAGTTAAATGTAAAACACACAATATATTAAACTAAATCCTGATTAGGGTTATAATTATTCCGAAGCAAATATTCATCATATTCACATCACAATAAAATAATAATTACTTACCAAAAAATAAAATAATAATAATTACGTCTTAGTCAAACTTGCATCACTCCTCCATTACAAGTCCCAAAATAATATTTTGGTCTTCGGAATAATTATAACCCTAATCAGGATTTAGTTTAATATATTGTGTGTTTTACATTTAACTCACTCCTCGAGTCATGTGATATAGGGCGTGACAATGCTTTCATTAAAATGCAAAAGACATTTATATCATATTAAATTAAATACATGTTGTAGGATAATCTTACCATAAAAAGTAAACCATTTTAAAAGAGGTGCGTATAAATAAGTGGCCTTTTAAGGTTTAAAGAATAATTTAGCTGAGTGGCTTCTAAACGATTATTTTAGGTTTCGTTCGAAAAAATGGAAAAAAATATATATTAATAAGTCCAGATTAAAAATAATACATTTTCAAATGTTTAAATAATAAATTCAACTAAAGTAACTCAGAAATCTAACTCAGCGGGCCCACGCAACTATCAGGCTTTACATTTCCAACGTAATCGGTAAAGACGGAAGCACTAAACTTCTTGTGCCCACGATGTATAGTAAAAACATATATAATATACAACAAAAATAAAATAATAAATAAATATTTTCATATCAGCATCCCAAATTATCAATATTTAAAAATCACATGTATCATAATATCCCAACATCAATAACTAACAATCATATATCAATATCAAGATTAACATTATCAATTATCTATTTATTGGCTGCAGTTGGTGCTCAAAATAATCAACAAAACTTTACAAATCTCTACACAATTAAAATTTTTTCTCTTACTTCACAAATTATGAGATAAAAACTTTATAAATCCCTACAAATCTCTATAAATTTTTATAATTAACTCCAAACATTCTCATTGTCTTTCCTTTATCTTTTTATCATTTCATATCATCACATCACAATTGTGGGGCAGATACTATTAACATCATTTTTATGAGCAAGCACTAATGAAAATGATAAATTGAAACGTTGTTGTTTGTGAGACTGGGCTCACGATTGACGATTAGCCAAATTATCGTTGTTGTTTTTGGGTCACATCTAAGGGCAACAATTAACCAGATAAGCATCGTCATTTAGAGATCAAAATCTAATTGCCATAATTAGCTAGCTAAATGTTGTTTTGTAAACTACTAGCCTACTGACACAATAACCAACACTCAAAGAATTAATATTCTCTACACCCTCCATATGTTTTGATATTCGCCAATCCCACAATCACAATGTTATTCATGTTTCATTTCTTTTTTATTATCATAATCATTATCATTATCGTAACTATCAACTGACATAATCATAACCATTTATTAACAATGAATTACATCATCAGGATCATTATCGTTTATCATTAATAAATCACGATGTAAACAATTTCTTTCTTAACAATATTATTCACAACATATCAAACCATGTTTCTAATCATATATTTCTCATTTATTTGGTTATCACACCTTTTATTTTATAAAAACACTTTTTAAATCTCTTATGATCAAAATTTAAGGAAAAATACATTTTATTGAACAAACAGAGGTAAAACAAGTTCTGGACAAAGTTGGTGCACTTATGGGCTCAAGCTTGTGCACCAGGTTATGTTATGTTTCAAGTATTTCACAGGTTCAAACTTCAATCTTCAAATTGATTCATTTTAAGGTTTTTACCTTGAAATCTCTTGTTTCAGATGATAATACAAGGCTTATATGAACTCAATAAAATTATTAATTTGCAATTTCAACAATCATGAATCAAAATATAAGATTACATTCATTATTTCCCTCACAGGTATATACATACATATATACATATGCATAACTTGCAAAATCTCAACAAATTGCTTTCAAAATCCAAAATAAACACATAAACAATATCTTAACATTTTTTACATATCATATATATAAATAAAATATATTAAATCCTTACCTTAAGCTATTTGTGAAGAAAGAAAAGCAACGACAGTAAACACAAAAACCACTCAGAAAAACTCGAAAACTCCATACACTCAAAAGATCGATCCTAATATCAATGTAATCACACCAATGTGTTCAATATAACTCTAATTGAAGGATTACGGAGTTAATTTGATTTTGGTTGGGGATAGACTCACCTACTGAACTCGATTTCCCCCTTAGGCTTTCCATTCTCTTCTAACCAAACCAACACCGCACATACGTATACAAACATATATATATATATATATATATAATTAAAACCTTTAGGATGAAGGGAGGGGATGAGCTGAGGCTATCCTATCCCTCCCCCTCTACACACACATAATTAAGTCATATACAAACATATATGAAGCGATAGCAAGCGTCGCGTGGCGAAGTAAAATCAGGAGCCAAAAGTCAATCAAACCATGTTTTAGTTCGGGTCCCAGGGTACCAATCTATGCACTCGTCGTTTCATCCGTGCGCCTGGGCAAGCCTACCCGTGTGCCGGGCCTCCTTTCCTTGAGTTAAAATTTTAAGTGTTGTATCAGTTCCAATTCCAATCTATAAATCCAGAATTAATTTTCCTCACCTTACTCACATTAACACTTCATTTCTTCTTAATCAAGTTCACAATTATAAATTTATTTAATATGAAAACTTGGGTCATTACAAATGCTAGCAAAGAAATTAATCCTTCTGCATATATTTACACATTCAAGAAATATTTAGAGTGAATTTGTGTTTGGTATATGATTTATCACTGTAAATTTAAAATTATTTTTCCTATTTATTTTGTAGTGAAAAATGATATTTGAAAATTTAAAAAATAGTTAAATTTAAAATATAGTTTATTGATGAATATTTTTTATTTTTAAAATTATTTTTATAAATAAATCAAACTTTTTTTTTAATCCATTCAAATTAGAATATGCATTTAAAATTTTCTTATTTCACTTTCTCACTTCATATTCCAAACACACCTCAAAGATCTTTCTAGGTATACTTTGGCCAAATACTTGGACAATTCAAAGTAGCAATTTAGGCAGCCACGATTAGAATTGCCAATTCAACTTTGAAACTATGATTGAAGAACAACTTGGACGGCAAGTCCTAGTGTTCAAATTACAATTATTAGAGATTTTGACTGCTATAGTATTTTTAACTTTGACTAATCTTCAAAAGTTTAATATTTTAAAATCATAAATTTTTATAAAATTTTTGAAATGTAAAAAATCAAAAATTTTTTATGATTTTAGCATTTAGAGTCCCAAAAAATCATACTTTATCAAAAATTATAACTTCAAAATTGACAAAAATTATAAAAATTAATAAATATTAAAATTTTTTCAATTTTATTTTTAGGGTTTTAAACGCACTCTTTAACTTCGTAAATAAAGTTATGAAAATTTTCACAAATAAAAGTTTGAGTTAGAAAGTTAACACTTATAAAAAAAAAAATTATGAAAATTTTCACAACTAAATTAATAAGTGGCTATTTGGTGCCACTAATTTTTATTAAAAAAATATAATTTTGTATCATAAATTGACACATTACACTTCAATGGTTAGGTGGGTGTTTAGTAAAAATTTGTAAAAATTAAAAAATTTTGATAAGAGTTGGAAAAAATAAAAAAAAAAATTAAGAAAGTAAAATTTAGTTAAAGTTGAAAATTTTTTTAAAAAAGTTAATAAAAGTTGAAAAAAGTTGTTAAAATTTAGTTTTGTATTTGGTAAAGAAAGTTAAAAAAAAAAAAGTTAAAATTTTGATAAAAGTTAATTTTTTTTTTATTGGTGCGTCAAATCACCTCTAAGTTACTTTATCCTTTTCTTGAAGTTTAGTATAAATATAATCTATAAGGTTGCGTTTGTTCTTATAAATTTAATTACAATAGAAAACGTCAAGAGATCACCTTATGATGGTAGGTTTCGCCACACTGGAACATTTTTCACATTTATTTGAGGTTCTTTTTGCTTTATAATTTTTCTAATATTTAAAATCACATGGAAACTCTGCAAAATTAATTGCTAAATCCCTTATATTCTGATGAGAAAAGGGGGCTAAGATTATAATACTATGTCAATTTCATAATATTAATGTAGAGATCGTTACTTTAAAATTTAATAATCTAAATGCATTCATATTATTATAAATTAAAAAAAAAATATGAATATATTTAAATCGTTAAATTTTAATCTAACGATCTTAATCGCAAGTTACCGAGCTAATATAACATTGTTACATCTGTCTCCTAAATGCATCTGAACTTTTAAATTTTAATCCAATAATCAAAATTACAAATCACCGAGTTAACATGGTATTTTTATGTCAGTGCTCCCATCTTAATCACCAGCTCTTTAAATATAACTGAACTTGTAAATTTTAATCCAACAATTTGAACTACAAATTACAAAATTGACATGGCGTTACTTCCCAAAACAAAACAAAACCAAACCAAACCAAAACAACAACCCTCCCCCTCCCCCCCCCCCCAAAACTCAAAAAAATCCTTCTCACGAGCCTTCGTCACCCCTATCCCACTATCACTATTGCATCCTGCCTATGATAACCTTTGTTTCATTCTCTTTCTCTTTGTAGGATCAAGGGGTATAACAGGAAGTGTAGTTGATTTTTCACCTTCAAATGGACTAGACACAACGATGACGGTTGAAATTTTAGGATTGGAGGTATTGCTGGTGCACAGTTGCATCGAACCATAGTCAAGTGTAATTTTTGGTGGTTGGATTTAATTTAACAGTTTCCATTGAATTCAATTTTTTTTCTTCAACTTTCTTCCAAATTTTAACACTTAAAATTATTTTTTAAATTATATTTTTTAATTAATATAAATTTGAATATGAAAATTTTCGATCAAACAATCACACACAATGTAAGGAGAATAATACCAGAGAATTAACGAGAAAACCCTTTCACTATTAATGAGTTAGAAAATTCTATTCAGACTCTCTACGATTCACTCGCACAAATCCTTTCGTCACTCTTACTTGATTTACTTAATAAATCCTACAATTGAATTTTCTACTTCACACAGAAAGTAAAGAAAAAAAATAAAAAAAAATAAGAAAAAAATCTATAAGCTCACAAAATAAAACTTCTCTCTCTCACAAGACTCTATAACATGTCCTTTCAATTTTATATTGTACATTAAGTTTGGGTGCACATATATATACTTGCAAAGTCTTATTCCAACTAGATGTCAAATATATAAATAGATTTCCTAAAAATATAAACAAATTTCTTAAACGAAAATAAAATCTTACAAACTATTCTTTACTAGAACTATCGTATTTCCTACGCCATGCCTGCGATATATACTACCAAAAGGTCAAAGGGTCGTCCTGTCTACGCCTTGCCTCTGAGTTTCTAAGGAACGTATTTGCATTTCTTGATCTTCTATAATTTATTTCCTTTTGAGATTTAATCAACATTCTTCCAATCGTATCAGCATTTTTTCAAGAAGATCTCATTCTTTTATTCTCTCAATCTTTTATTCAACTTAAGAAAAAGAAAATCTTGTTCTTTCAATTTGATTAGGAAACTTAATTTCATCTCTAATTTTAGATTATCTCCATTTTCAATTTTAGTTAATTTCTTGGATTTGCCATAAAAATAACCTTACAATCTCCCCCTTGCAATTCCATAACAAAACTAAAATTGGATAGCTTGAATCTCCAATCTGTAATCTGTAATACTTGAATAAACCATTAAGAATACCAAATGGCAACAAAATAAAAACAAATATCTATTTTTACGCCCCTTTTTGTTACTGAAATTGACAAAAGTAGAAAAAAATAAACAACCATAATCACAACACAAATTAATAGTAGACACTTTGGAAAAATCCTCCATGGATTATTTTGTGCCTAAAAAATTTTACTAAACAAAAATTATGTCAGATAGAAAATATAGAATAAGTCTATCAAAAAGATTTTAATTTTCCTATGTTCAAACTTGTAAATAAAACATTCAATCATTTTAAATAGAATTGAATGAGAATCCATCTTCCTAAATAAATTTCCAAGTTTGCATCATAAAATGAATTAAGCCATAAAATCGAAAGAAAATGTTTGTGCACGCGTGAAATTATGACTAATCAAACATATATACTCTCTCTCAAATAAATCATAAGATCAAGAGATTAAATTTAATACAACAAATGAATTGAGAGCAAATTTTTCTTTTTCTTTTTCTTTTTTTTTTATTCCAGCTGCAATTTTTCATGTATATCTCTTTTAAGGTCCTGACGGTTTTCACACGTTCAGGGGTAGATAGTTATTCTCTTAACAATCAACGACTCATTAATGGACTTCTCACTGGTCCCAGGGGTAGCCCTTTTCAAGATAGGATATATTTAATTTTTTTTTAGTATTTTTTAAACGCATCAAACATTAGTTCAAAATCTATGGATAAGAAGATGGAAAGGTATTTGCAAATTAGTCAAGTGTTTAAAGAAGCACATCTAAATTATGGCAAATTTCGCTAAAACACTTCTTTTCAATTTAGATTGAAATATAAATTTTTAATTCATTACAAATTTATTTGACTAAACAATTGATGCACATACAAAAAGATAGAGGTCATAAAATATTTTTAAATCAAATAATGAACTCCTATATATCCCTCTTTTATTTAAAAAAAAAAATCAAGAATGTGCAAAAAAATGACCAAATTTTAAAAATTAAGCTTCTAAGTTAATTAAAAATTATATATATCATTTATTTTAGTTTTGAAAATTTATTTATTTTTATAATTACTGCTAGTTAAAAATATAATTTAAAATATATTTAAAAATAAATAAATTTAAGTAAGCAAGCTTAGAATTCAAAATGCAGATCCAATTTTCTTTGACTCGAAATCAATAATTAATAAAATATTAATAAACCCGGTCTAAGTCCAAACCAATTCATCCCATGCCTACAGCCACATCAACATTCATCCCATGCAATGATTAAACGATGAGAAGGCCACGCCTAGCTCCTATTTACTGCATGAAAAACCAACCCTCTTTCTCTGTGTGCATTGATTAAGGGGGAAAATTATTTTTTTTTCATTTCACATGGTCTTCTTTGTCCATTTTGTTTTCTTTGCATTTATTTAAAAATTTTAAATGTGATAAATTTTTTTTTAACTTTTATTAATTCTTTTTAATTTTTTTTATCAAAACCGTCTGAACAGATAGGTGAAATCACATTAAATGGTCCAATCAAAAAAATTTTTGGTTATGCCAATTAAAAACCAAAAAGTGTCTAACACATTAATTTTATTTTTTTTTATAGCACCAAATCCCCTAAATATATATATTTCAGATTTTCTTTGCACATTTGGAGGTAATTAAAAAAAAAAAAAAGTAAAGAAAAGGGAGAAGTAGATTGTAACAGGGACCGAGAACAGAAAAGCACGAGGGCAAATTTATAGTCTCCACCAGCTAGCGGCAAAGACCGAGAAATTGGAAAATTAATTAGGACCAAAATTACACAAGCAGCTTCTGTTTCCTTTCCTTTTTTTTTTTTGTCTGTGTTGTAAAAAAAGGTTACTGATTTGAATTTTCTCTCTTGCATTGCATGTGCGGCATGTGCGTCTCAATAATCCAGTCTTCTAGCCATTTTATTTTCATTTTTGTTTTCTGATAAACCAAACAGTGTACTTTGATTAATTGCTCAACAACAACAGAGGATGTAGATGCATGCGTGCCAACGTCGGAATTAACCAATCTCGTATAATCTAGATATGTATTGCGTTATATCTGTATATATATTTATAGTAACCTCATTTCTGTTTTGTTTTGAGGGATGAGAATGATGTGAAAAAAGTAAAAATAAAATACTGAAAAATAATGATTAATAGTCATTGTTGGCAAATTTGGAAATACACTCTTCGCTGGAAAGGGGTTGGAGTGAAAATTTTTTATATAATCTCTAAGGACGTGTTTGTTTTGAGGGTAAATGATAATAAATTTTACGAGATAATTTTTATTCTCCGTTGCATTAGTTTAAATGAAAGGGTAACAATTATTTTGAGAGTAACGATTACTCCCATATGGGGGTAAATTATTACTTGGGAGAGGTGGGTTACGGAAAATAACAGAAAATTTTATCTCTTCTCATTACCCTCATAAAATATTTGTTTACACCCTTACAAAACCCGAGGCAATATTCTCGTGTACAATTAATAAAATTATAAAATAACAATTTATTTAATCAAATTAAAATTATTTAATTATTAAATTACTTTATCAAAGTAAGACTTAATGAAAAATAATTTATTATATTTTATTAAATTAATATTATTGACATATTAATTTATGACTGAAATTATTTATTTTTAAAATTAAAATTAATGTTAAATAAATAATAATTACTTATTAAAATAATTTATTTTATTAAATAAAAATCATTTCTCGTAAATATTATTTATTGTATTATGTATTGTATTAATATAATTTACTAAAATTAATAATTTATTGAAATAAACTAAAATTATTTGTTTTATTAAATTATTTTATCAAAATAAAAATAATTTTTAACAAAGAATAATTCATGATTGAAATTAATTAACATTGAATATTAATCTACGATAAATTTATTTTTTTAATTTATATTTTTATTTAAAATTATATTTAAAAAATATATTTTACTAAAATTAATTATTATTATGATGATTTATTTTATTATAATATTTTACTAAAATTAAATATTATTTTTTTACCCTTGGTCAATTTACTGTTACTCCAAACGTAATTAATTTTTATCTCTTTGAACTTTTAACATTCCAAATACCGAGTAATATCTACTTTTTTAATTCAAACATAAGTATATGTGTTACTCCATTAACTGTTACTGGAGTAACAATTACTCTAGTAATCTTTTATCCTGAAAATTTTCATATCTTACCAAACTTTACCTAAATAGGTACCAATATAAAAGGTAACCTTCACCTTACATTCTACAAATTTGCACATCCATTTATATATTAATTATATTTATATAACAGCATATGTTAGTGTATAACATTATTTGATTTAAAGTATAGGTAATCTTTTTTTAATATTATTAAACAATAATATTTAATTTAAACTATTTATTTTTTTATTTTTATAAATATTTTATAATATTTTTTTAATTTAATAAATAATATTATTTGGTAATAATTAAATAAAAAGAACTAACCCTTTTTAAAAAAATATATATTTGGGGGGGCCCGAAAGATGGCCCATCGGCTGGAGCTGACTCCAAGCCTTGCCCTTTGGAGGCTCTCTCCAAATGAAGCTATTTCAGCCAGAAGAAATTCCTAATCAAAATAAAATAAAAAATAATAATACATTTGTTTGTTAAATATATCTATCATAGTTGAAAACATTGTCCCCTCCTGTTTTGTTGGTTCACGTTATTTGCCACTTCCTTTTCCAACCCCACCTCCTATATGTGGACCAAAACTGTCCTCTTCACCTGGTTTGGTCGGCAATTACGTTTGTCTTTTTCTATTTTATCGATAAAAAGTTACTTAAATTCATTATAATATAATACTTTCCAAGTTTCCATAGAATATTTCATATAATTGATGATATTTTTCAATTAAAATTTACTACAGCAGGTTGCATGTGTTCCATAATATATGCATGCATATTGTCTATGTATATTAATTTTCTTCTTCTTAAAAATTAATTTTTAGGGATAAATTCTCATATTGAATAATAAATGGTATTAAAGCACACATTGTGTCTCTTATTTGTTGCGGTGTACAAGGGTGACGAAGATATGAGGGAAAATTAAAGCAGAATAAAAGAAAATATTACAATAACACACACAAATTAACGTGGTTTGACACTCTTGGCCTACATCAACGGGCAGGAAACAAAATTCACTATATGATCACAATAGTAAATACAAAATAATTCTGCCTTTTCCTCTCTCTCTCTCTGGATTATCTGAATCAGAGTATCACCCAGCTCTTTGGACAGATAGTTCTCTTTCCCCCTCACATCTCCATAAACAGAATATCTCTCCCTTTTTATCAACACTAGTCAAGGGAAGTAGGTAGACATAAATGTGAGATGGCTATACAGGTTAATAAATGAGAGAAGACTCTTTGGGGAAAGGGATAGCAATAAATAGGGTTCAATTAATGGGTGAGGATCCAACAGAAAATGTGAGAGAGAGAGACAAGTAAGATAGAAAAATCACTTAAAATTTTAGTTATTTTGATATTTTCTATAAAATTATAATGATTAATTTATGTGAGAGAGAGAGACAAGTAAGATAGAAAAATCACTTAAAATTTTAGTTATTTTGATATTTTCTATAAAATTATAATGATTAATTTAATGGAAAAGAATCAATATTAATAACATTTTAAAATAAAAAAATATAATTTTTAAATCCTGAGAGATGTAAATGTAATGAATGGGGGGCTGATATCAAAATTAATGTTAACCCCTCAACAACACGATTTCAATCGTTAGATTAAAATTTAACGGTTCAGATACGTTAATGTATTTTTAATTTTTTTAATTAAAAATTTATGAATGTATTTCAATTTTTAAATTTTAATTCAACAATTCAGATTGAGATATTATAGGGCTAACCTATTTTAAATGTAATTATTTAAATATTAAAAACAGGTGAGTGTAACTTATTCTTTTTAAAATCTCAAATATATATACATATGTGTGTGTGTGTGTGTGTGTGTGGTATTCATGATATGCAACAAAATTTAATGTATAATAAGTTATGAAGCCACAATTTTTGGAAGCGGTCAAAATTTTTTTTCTTGGTTTGAATTAGGCTTAAAAAATTATAATTAATATTGTATACTATGTTTAATAACTAAAAATAAATTATTTTACCAAAAAAACTAAAAATAAATTATTATATATATAAATCATACAATTAATTTAGTTTTTAAATTTTAAATTATATATAACAATTAAAAAAATAAAATTTTAAGAAGATTAATCGATAACTTAATTTTTTTAACTCAAAATTTATATGTATTAGTGGTGTTGTTTTCTTGATTCAAACCAAAAGGACCCAAAGCATCATATATATATATATATATATATTTACTCAATCATAGCTTTGTCCCCGGATGTAATTGCATTGATATATATACTCAATCATAGCTTTGTCCCCGGATGTAATTGCATCATAGCTTTGTCCCCGGATGTAATTGCATTGATATATATACTCAATCATAGCTTTGTCCCCGGATGTAATTGCATTGATATATATATATATATATATATATATAAAAGTACATATCTGTTCTCAAATTGATGCAACATATCCTTTGCATTAATATTTTATTACTTGCATATTGCTTTCCATAAAAATCCAGGGGGTTAAATTAAAAAAAAAAAAAAAAAAAAGATAAACAAACTCAAAAAGGTAAAGGCTATAGCCGTCAACTTGTCCAAGAAACTGGATCAGCCCCATAGATTTAAAAAAGAAAAAACTATCATAGCTGACTGGAAAGCTCAAAACACCAAAGCAAACTTGGACTTGAGTCCCACGCTATTTTTTTTTTTTTTTTTCCTGCTTTATGCCTACTCTTTTTAAAACCTTTTAAAAAGATAACTTTTTTGTCAGCCCCACTTTCATTGCCAACTCTTGTATTAATACATAGCAATAACTCCACCCAAAGGAAACATGAATCTTCGTGAGATTTTAATTGAATTTGTAAAATAAACTTTTGCTTTGTTAATAAACTTTTGATGACATATTAAACTCTCTTAAAGTACTTTGAATTTCCATGTTGGTTTAAATAGTATTTGTTTTCCTTCATGCATTTCATTACTCTTTACAATTTTAATTTCAAATTTGTATTCATTTCCTCAATTCTAAATAATTTAAACATTATCAGGAAAAAACTTAGAAGATAATACTTTTCACGAGTATTTTTTTGACAAATATAATTTTTATTTTTCTCCCTCAATTAAATAAAAAAAAATTGAATCTTCTTCAATCTATTTTATATTCTGCATAAAAAGAAACAAAAACAAATAAGTTGAATTGAAAAACCCACAGAATTAATTAACAAAGTAGCCCCTTAATATTACAAAAAATTCAAAGTATTTTAGAAGTATATATTTTTTTCATAAGAGTTTATTTTACAGAACAAGAGTTTATTGTATGAATCCAATTAAAATAAAGAGTTTATTTTATAAGTATATCAAAAAGTTTATTTTACCAATTCAATTAGAATCTCTATTTACAAGTATGCCAAAAAGTTTATTTCACAAATTCAATTAGAATCTCACAAAAATTCACTCTTATTTTAGGGTGGATTTATTACTATACATTAAATGTGAGTTGGCAATGGAAAATGGGGTCCATAAAAAATTATTTTTTTTAACCACTGGATAAAATAAATGGTTGAGATTTAAAAGGAGGAGACAAAGAGTAGGAAAAAAAAAATAGAGGGGAGCCAAATCTAGCAAACTTCCCACAATGTTGCAACACGCGCGTGTGTATATGTATGTTTATACTATGGGGAGACACTCTTTTTTTCAAAAGAAATAATTATGTATATTTTTCAATGTTGCTTTCACTAATTTTTTTTTTTTTACCCTACTACTTTAATTTGTCCCTAAAATATTATGTCACGCCCCTAACTTAACTATCCGGAGCGAAAGATATGAGAATATGAGAACTAAATAAAATCAATTAAAATCTAGCCCAGGTTAAATCAATATTATAAACATCAATTAAAATATTAACAAATGTCCCTAATTTTCATATAAAAAGAATATCACCAATAATAATATAATTCGGTTCAACATCATCTTGAGAGTAGCCCCCAAGACTTACATGGCCAGAATATATATTATAATTATGTTTATATCTTTCAAAATTATAATATCATGAATGTAAATATCAGACCCATACTAAAGGTTACACAACTTATAACATTGATAGTTCAGCTCTCCCTTAAAAAAATAAACACAACTATTATTTTCTATAGTTAACACTGAACTTAAATTACTCAAAACTAAATTACTTACGTATCCCACCTTGAAAGTCAAGTCACCATTGTTTTTAGTTTACTATTGAATCTTCACAACCCAACTCATTGTCAATAAATTAAACCTTAAACATCATTATAATTAACAATCTTAGTGTCTTAACACATAATAATAATTTATACAATCTCATGCAATGGGAAATGATAAAATGTTATGCCAATGTACATTTTCTAATCTCCATCTACGCCTAATCTTATTCTAAGATAGGTGACACTTAGTAAAGCACGCAGGGTCACCAACCGCATCGTTTAACACCACGACAAATGATAATCTCAATATATATAATCATAGGTAGGGAACCGTGTTACACTCCATTAGTATAAGACTTAGAAGAATTGTGTTATACCCCATGCCCTTTCTATTAAGGAATCATATTACACCCCTAGTCAAGCATCTAATTATCGTAAGCAGTGTCTGACTACAATTCGGAGAAAATCTCGTAACCATATCTCATAATTAACATCCCAACTCCAATGATTAATCTCTAGTCATATATATCAACTGGAGATCATTTGATATTTTTAAAATCTTATTTTATCATTTTTCTCAAAATTAAGGATTCTGTCCATAAACATGACCCATACTTCAACACGTAAACAATATTAACATGGTACTCTCGACCAATCAATAATTATAATATCAAATTGGATGATGCAACCCCCAACCCTATGCACATGATATGTTTAATCATGTATGATTAACAATAACAACCCGACATTATAATAAAGACATTCTATACTCAAGCATCTGTCTATAATAACATTTTATAGTCTCGATATGTGCATAATCTCAACATATATCCATCATATTTGATATACCATTCAAACCGAGTCAAAAACACTTCATGTTTGAAGAGCGTTTGAAGTCTAAAATGCACGGGAAGACCGCTCTGTGTCATGAGAAAATACTAAAAGCTTCTTAACCTCGCAGGAAGCCCGCAAAAAAAGTCCGCAAGAAGCTCGTTTTCGCAACTAATTGCGGTCCACAACGCAAATTTAAGCTACTAAGAGCTGGATCCAACACACAAAATACCCAAATCCGAGCACTTAGGGCCCATTAATGGAACCACAACTAACATCAACAACATATATCTCAATAGTATGTAACAAAACTTAAGAATGAATAAGATTGAGCATGCATATACAAACCCATAAACATGTATACACACACACACACACACACATATATATATATGCACATATATCATCCTCAACCAAAATCACCATAGATATCCATCAAACTACTCTAAATCATGCCATTAATCTCAAAATAAATATGAAATCGTCCCACCTACCTTAGGTCCCAAAAAAAAAAAAAAGGAAAAAAGAAGAAGAAGAGAGAAGATGAAGAAATTCCAAGGCTTTAAAACTTATCTCCTCCATATCTCTCATCTCGGGTATAATCATCACGATCCGACACTACAACAAAGATCACAACGTCAAAAATACCCAAGTCCAGCTATCTTTGACCTCCAGCCTTTACTTTCTCTCTCTTCTTCCTCTCTCCTATCTCTCTCTTCCCTTTTCTCCCTCACGTTTGCTGGTGAGCAAATGAAGAAAAAAAAAAAGAATGAGAAGAAGAGGGGAGAAAAGAAAAAAAGAAGAGAAGGGAAAATAAAAGGGGTTGGGCCTTAAGACCAACTCCAAGCCAAACCTTGGTCAAGGAAAATAAAATAAATCCAACAAATTAGACCAAATCTCAAGCCTAAATATTTTATTTTTTTTAAATTTCAAATAATTAGCTAAAATAAAATACCAGGTGTTACATATTAAAGTCAAATCATTTTTTAACAAAGCTCTCCACGTTCTCTCCATAATGCTTGCTTAGTTGATTGAATCGATGTCCCTTATCCTATTGTATTATGTAAATAGCTTTTACTTAGCTCACTTCACCAACCAATCACTGAGGAAAACGAAGTAAACGTTCTCTAATGGTGAGCAATTATTTTTGTCTTTTTATTTTTTTCAAAACACTTTGAATCTTTTAACCAACCTATATATTTTTATGTGCATCCCCTCTCAAACATGGACACAAACATAAACACAAGTGAGTATGACGAGCTAAGCTAGTTGAAACTTGTTGGAACCCAATAAACCCGTTTAAGTAATGGGTCAAAACATAAATGAATCGAATTCGAATTATAATTTAAAAGATATTATACTATTAAATATAATAAATATTTGGTTTATAAGTTAATACTTAATAAATAGTATATCAAATATTAAATTATGCAAATTTAACTCGAGATTGAAGATCAATTGGATTAGAGAATTAGTTAAAATCGACCAAAAATAATTAACAAACCAACTCTTAATCATTTTAATTATTATTTATTTTTTAAGAAATATAAATTATTCAAATTCAACTCCAAATTAAAGAACAATTCGATTGAAGAATCACTCGAGTTTGACTCAAAAAACTAATGAATCAAAATGCATCATTTTATTTATTTATTTATTTATTTATTCAAGATGCCTTTTTAAAGAGTAAATGTAAATCAAATTCTAGAAGGTAGCATCATAAGTCAAGAACGATTTATTCAAGAAATAAAAGGACTTGGCATAACTCCATGAAAGAATGTAGTGAGATAACTTCAGAATTTTCACCATGCATTCTCAATTCTAGCTTTCATAATTGAATGAGAATTCTTCTATGGATCCATTAGGACTTGCATTAGGTTATAATGAGGCTATTGGGATGTAATAGGAGGATTCAAAGGAGGATAGGGAGTTCAAGATATTTTGGAACACTAAAATTATCATCACTACCTTTCCGCAGTTCTACCAAATCACACCCTTATTTCAAAAATTTTTTTTTTTTTTTTTTTGAATTAGAAACTGAGATTGAAAAACTGAAATTCATGGCCAAAGTTTTTTCTTTGATTTTTCTACATCACCAAACTTTTCTTTTCTTCCATCTATTTTTTTTTCTTCTTACTCCCACAATCCTGCAATTTTTTCATTGCTCTTCCCCCCTTACTTCAGTGTATTCCAAATATATTAGGAAGGCTAAAGAGCATTCATTATGGTTAAGGGAATAAGGAGTGGAAAGAAGGAAATATGAATGCTCTATTAAGGCTCAAATTCGGTTACAAAGGTGATGTTCCTCAAAGAAAGGTAATAGGCACAATGTTAAAAAAAAAAAAAATGCCTAATGTCATTTCCATAGTGTCATTCCACTCAACCATTACAGCAAAGAACCAAGAATCAAGTTCAATTCATCCACAATTTCACAAACACCCAAAACAAAGTATTGTATTTGGAGTTATTGAAAGAACTGAAGTGCAAAAACTTTAAAGCTTTTAAAGCTTTTTGAGTAAATGTAAGTCTCTCATGAACAAAGTTTAAAGGTTCAAAACTCACTTCAGGTTTAAGTCTCCACTATGGCTGGGAAGTGATATAATACATAGTCCAATTAAGAAGTTCATTTATGAGTATCTATATTCAAGTTAACAAGTCAAAAACTAAATCTACTCACAATCAATTCACAATTAAGCAAACTAAACATATCACAAATTTCAAATTCCAAAAAAACTTAAAGCTCGCAGTTGGCATCACTTAAAATCCCAACTATGAAATTCCATCCATTCAAAACACAAGAAGCTAATTTTAAAAAGAAAACAGATCATAACAGCATTCCTTTTGTTCAAGCTCAATTCTCCACCCAAATTTCACCAAATTCATGGTCAATGTTGTCCAAAATCCAGAAAAGTACCAAAGCAAAAATAAAACAAAACCAAAAGGTCCTAATTTTCAACCTAACAAAACATGGCTCTAAGTTTTTTTTTTTTTTGTAAGAATCCATGCACAGATTTCAGCTTATGTGCCAAAACAAAGGATCACATAACCATCACTAAGTAGGTTCGAAACCTCCTGAGGCAGCTGGTTCATACAATCCTTCTAACATTTCAATCACTTGCTGATGATTCTTCTCTTGTTGCTCTTTCAAACTCTTCATCTCAGCAGTCAATTCAGCCTGTTTTCCTTGGACATCCTTCACCATTTCATGTAAACTCCGCAGAGTAATCTCCTCAGTCCTTACTTCCTCAGCTGGTTGCTGCTCACCCTGTGGTTCCCTGATCACTCTTCTTGCCAGTTGGCCTTGGCTCCTCTTCACAGATGTCTTTGCAATTCTTGCAGCCGGCTTGACCATTTCCATACCTGCTTTCCCTTTCACTCCATGACTTTGTAAAATTTTTGTTATTAATCCTCCAAAGGGTAAACCAGAATTCACTCCAGGCTTCTCCACTGCCGTGGCTATGACAGTCCAAATGTGATTAGCTAAATCAAAAGGGATGCCTATTAGCAACTTCCCAATGAGCTCAGCTTGTGTCACTGTCACAGAGGACACATATGCATGAGGAAGAATCTTGGAACACACCAACATATGCACACCCTGCTCTTATCAGTGAGGTCTCCCCTTGACATTCTAACTCCATCCCATTTAGCTTGGGAATTCCCTGACAGTAATTTTACCAAGTTTTCCTTACTCAGCTGCTCTGTCCACGCAGCTTGTTGCTGTGGGGTTGCACTAGGGGTATTTCCTAAGGGAAGTGCAGTAGCTCTTGCTATCAACTCAGGGGTTATCACTACAGGTATCTTCCTCACCTTAGTGTGAATCTCTTTGCTTCCCTCTCTTCCCATCACAGCATTGAGTAAAATTCTTTGACTAGGGGTACTATAGCTCTGGCTAACAGTTATCCAATCAGACCATCCCCTGTCACAAGCATGCCTTTCAACTCATAAGGCTGCTCTGTATAGTCATCTAATAGGATCCCTCTTTCACATAGAACTGCTCGTTTTGCATACCCATCCGTATACCTCTTTTCAGATTCGGGTTTGCAAAACGCGGGTTGGAATAAAGTTCCTCTGGAATGGCCATATCAGGAGCCTCTGCTTCTGGGATAGGCTCATTACCCTCATTGCCACCCATTGAGTGTTCTTGCTCAAGGGGTGGTTGGATTTCATTGTCAGAAGAAGGGAGTGTAGCTTCAGATATGTCAATTTCTATGGGCTCAGAAACAACAGGAGCAGATTTCTTACCTAGATGTTGTGCCCTCAGGCGTTGGCTCATTCTTCGTGGCCCAGGCGCTGTCATCTTCCTCCTTGGTGCCATTGTTACAGATATCAGCTCAGCGGAAATCCCTTCCCTTTGTTCTCTTTGTGTATCACTGATCACCCAAAACCCTAGCTCTTGTCCTCTCTATTCAGAAATCCCAACCCTCGCCAACGGCTTTAATTTGAGTAGTTGGAGGGAAATAAGGAGGCCGTGCTGATAATTCATTCAGATAGGGTTTCATTAAACATCCGAATATGAGGGGTCACGGGTCGGGTTACTGAACCAATCTCGAGCTCATCCGAATATCCAATTCCCCATTCGAATACATTTTATCAGTAAATCAGCACCTGAGTGTTTCTCAAACCAATTTCTGTGATGGTTCCTAAAAAAAAACTTAAGCCATTTTTTTTTACACTAAATTTATTCCTAAAAACACTTAATCCTAGAAATATTATGCAATAAAAAAAATGCTAAAAATTTTCAAAATTTTTTTTTTGCAAGCTAAACAAGACAATCTCAATCACAAGCAATTCAGAAAAAACTCAAGCAAGCCTAGTCACAATAAATCATGTCAATGCAACCAATGTCACTCAAAATAGAATCTTAGATTATGATCCTCCCCCCCAACTAAAATGAGCATTGTCCCCAATGTAAGATCAAGTTAAGCAATAAAGTTCTGAGAGAAGAGGGTACCTGATAAGCTTAATTGAGCTTAATTAATTGAGTTGAGGTGCTGAAAATTTAGAATGCTTCCAATGTAATTTCCCCCAACCTGGTTAGTGCAACATATTCCAAGAACAGCTCATTCGAATGCAAAGCAGTGTTACAGCAATTTAACTCAGTTCAAATCACTTAAGTCCCATGAAATGCACTTCAGAAAATTGAAAATTTTCTGCTCATGAATTGTACCAATTGGGTGGGCTGATCAAACCAACTTTGAACATACTTGCATTACAGAACACAATGCTCCATCTCCTCAATAAGCTACTGCTTCCATATTTGAATGCTGCAACCAACTGTTAGACTTGCAAACTGAAAAAGTTTTTTTTTTTTTAATAACAGAAAAGAACTAAATAAAAAGAAGAACTAAACTACTATGGTACAAAACAGACTTCTCTCCTCAATCAACCACAATCCGAGGGATCTTCAAGATCCCAACTCTCAATTTCAGCAATGAAATTCTCATGATACTCTTTCAATCTCTGTCCATTCACTCTAAAAATATTCTTGGAGGTTGGATTTTGAATGTCAACAGCCCCAAACTCAGTGATGTTCTGAATCACATATGGACCACTCCATCTTGACTTTAACTTTCCGGGAAACAAGTGCAACCTAGAGTCATACAAAAAACCTTTTGACCCACAACCAACTCTCTTTTAAGGATATGTGCATCATGCCACTTCTTCACTCTATCCTTGGTGATCTTGGCATTCTCATATGCATCATTTCGGATCTCCTCCAACTCACTAAGTTGCAACTTCCTTTGAAATCCAGCTTCATTGATGTTTTCATTGAAATGTTTCACAGCCCAATAAGCCTTGTGTTCAAGTTCCACAGGAAGATGACAAGCTTTTCCATACACCAACCTATAAGGAGACATGCCTAGAATAGTCTTGTAGGCAGTCCTATAAGCCCAAAGTGCATCAACCAATTTCAAAGACCAATCTTTTCTAGTGGGATTCACTTTTTTCAATGATTCTTTTGATCTCCCTATTAGCTAACTCAGCTTGTCCACTTGTTTGGGGATGGTAAGATGTTCCAACCTTGTGCAATACCCCATACTTCTTCATCAAAAGCCCCACATGCCTATTGCAAAAGTGTGTTCCTCTATCACTTATCATGGCTTTTGGCATTCCAAATCTTGAGAACACATTCTCCTTCAAGAATCTAATCACTACCTTGTGGTCATTGGTCCTAGTTGGAATGGCTTCCACCCACTTTGAAACATAGTCAACAGCCACTAAGATATATTCATGACCAAATGAATTCACAAATGGTCCCATGAAGTCCATACCCCAACAATCAAAGATATCAAGCACATAAATGGGTGAAGTGGCATCATGTTCCTCCTAGTGAGCTTACCAAGTCTTTGACACTTATCACAGGCAACACAAAAGGTATGCACATCCCGAAACATGGTAGGCCAATACAATCCACTCTGCAAAATCTTTGCCACTGTCTTCCTAGCTGAAAAATGACCTCCACATGCGAGAGTATGACAAAAACTAATGACACTATGAGCTTCACTCTCGGGTATGCATCTCCTAATGACCTGATCTGAGCAATACTTAAATATGGATCATCCCAGAAAAAGTTCCTCACATTCCTAAAAAACTTTCTCTTATCTAACATGGTCCAATGAGAGGGCACCACACCTGAAACCAAATAATTGGCTATATCTGCAAACCATGGTGTCTCTGAGGAATCTATATGAAACAACTGCTCATCAGGGAATGTCTCATTAATAGGTGACTCAAAAGATGCTAAGTCCTGATGTGGGAGTCTAGAAAGATGATCAGCAACTACATTTTCAACTCCCTTCTTATCTTTGATCTCTAAATCAAATTCTTGAAGCAAAAGAATCCACCTAATGAGTCTAGGCTTGGCATCAGATTTGGTCAAAAGATACTTCAATGCTGCATGGTCAGTAAATACAATGACATGAGATCCCACTAGGTATGATCTGAACTTATCCAATGCATATACTACTGCTAGCAACTCCTTCTCAGTAGTTGTGTAGTTCTTTTGTGCATCACTAAGGGATTTGCTAGCATAGTACAGCACATGTGACTTCCTCTCCTTCCTCTGACCTAGGACTGCACCAATGGCACTATCACTAGCGTCACACATGATCTCAAAGGGTAGAGTCCAATCTGGTGTCTGCATAATGGGAGCTGAAGTGAGCAAGTCCTTAAGTCTATCAAATGAAGCCTGACAATCTGATGTCCAATCAAAAGGAACATCCTGGCCTAGGAGATTGCACAAAGGTCTAGAAATGGCACTGAATGATGCAATGAACCTCCTATAGAAACCTGCATGTCCTAAAAATGACTGACATCCTTGACACATCTAGGGGTAGGAAGTTTTTGAATAATTTCAACTTTTGCTCTATCTACTTCTATCCCCCTAGAAGACACTATATGACCAAGAACTATTCCCTGAGTTACCATAAAATGGCATTTCTCCCAATTCAACACCAAATTTTTCTCTTCACATCTTGCTAAAACCTTCTCCAGATTCCCCAAGCACAAATCAAAGTCACTCCCATAAACTGAAAAGTCATCCATGAACACTTCAAGAAATTTCTCCACAAAGTCACTAAACAAACTGATCATGCATCTTTGGAAGGTTGCAGGAGCATTGCAAAGACCAAAAGGCATGCGCCTATATGCAAATGTACCAAATGGACAAGTAAATGTGGTCTTCTCCTGATCATCTAATGCAATCTCAATTTGATTGTACCCAGAGTATCCATCCAAGAAACAGTAAAATGCCTGTCCTGCCACTCTTTCCAATACCTGATCTAGGAATGGAAGAGGGAAATGATCCTTCCTTGTGACTGCATTTAACTTTCTATAATCTATGCACATGCGCCATCCTGTTTGGATGCGCATTGGAACTAATTCATCTTGTTCATTCTTCACTACAGTCACTCCGGATTTCTTAGGCACTACCTGAGTTGGACTAACCCATTTAGAGTCTGAAATAGGGTAGATAATTCCAGCATCCAATAGCTTGATTACCTCCCCCCTAACCACTTCTTTCATGTTTGGGTTTAGTCTCCTTTGCATTTGCCTAATGGGTTTGGCATCCTCCTCCAAAAAATCCTATGAGTGCAAATCAGTGGGCTAATTCCCTGCAGGTCTGCTAGTCCAGCCCAAGGCCTTTTATGCTTCCTCAAGACCTCTACAAGTCTATTCTCTTGATCAGAATTCAGCTGAGAAGAAATAACAGCTGGATAGGACTCTCCCTCACCCAAAAACACATATTTCAGCTCACTAGGTAAAAGCTTTCTCTCGGGTATGGGTGGCTTCTCAAAAGATGGCTGGGATTTGACTGTTGGCAGCTCTAAAGGCTCAAAAGTGGGCCTCCACTGATTCACTGACATCACTGATTTTTCATTTCCTCAAATTCTCCTCCACCAAAATTTTCCAAGTCACAATCATCTAGGAAATCTACTTGATCACTGTTCACTAAAGCTCTTTCCAATGGGTCATCTAAGTACTCTCTATCAAAATGCTCTTGTGTGATGGTTTGAATCAAATCTACTTCCTCTATCTCCTCATGGTCACTTGGTTGTTTGGTCACACTAAAGATGTTCTTCTCAATGGTCATGTTACCAAAAGACAACTTAATGACTCCGGTTCTACAATTGATTAAGGCATTAGAAGTGGCCAAAAATGGTCTTCCTAAGATGACTGGGACAGCTGGTTGTGGCCCTTGAATTGGTTTGGTATCAAGCACTATAAAGTCCACTGGAAAGACAAAATGTTCCACTTGAATCAAGACATCTTCCACAATACCTCTAGGGACTTTGACTGACCTATCAGCTAATTGAAGTGTCACCCTAGTAGGTCTAAGCTCACCTAAACCCAGCTCTTGATACACAGTGAAAGGTAGGAGATTGACACTTGCACCCAAATCTAACAAAGCTCGATCTACCCTCTTATCCCCAATGATACATGCAATTGTTGGGCACCCCGGATCTTTATATTTGGGGGGTTTTAAATTGCAAAATAGAGCTCACTTGTTCAGTTAAAAATGCCTTTCCTTAACATTCATTTTTCTTTTCACAGTGCACAAGTCTTTCAAAAATTTTCCATAAGATGGATTTTGTTTGATGGCATCAAGTAAAGGAATATTAATCCTAACTTGTTTGAAAACTTCATAAATGTCAGAATTCAAATTATCTTTCTTGCTCTTGTTCAATCTTTGAGGAAAAGGGATTTTTGGAATAAATTCAGATCTGTCCAGCTTATTTTCTTTTGAATTCTTTTCATTTTCAGAAATCTGTTCATTCTTTTCAAACTGTTTTCCATCAAAATCTTTGATCTTATTTTCAGGAAAATCATTTTTTTTCAGAAATTACCTGCTCATTCCTCTGAATTCTGATTTCTTGCTTTTCATCTCTCAAATTCTGTTTTTGCTCTGATTCTGCTTTGCTGTCCAGCTTGCTATTCACTTTCTGCTCTTCATTTTCCTTCATGTTTTTCTCATTTTCTTCCTTAGTTTCTTCAGCAGGTGGGGTGTAATCTGGTTTGACAATTTGCCTTCCACTCCTCAAGGTTGAAACAGCTTGTACATGCTCTAAATTCTCATTAGTAGCTGAAGATGATGACTCACTGAAATGTACTTGGCTTGAAGGATTCGGTTTTGGCTGAGATGGCAGCTTTCCCGTCTCCCTCAATGTTAGAGCTTGAGTGAGCTTTGACAATTGGCTGCGGATGTCTTCCATAGCTCTATTTGTTTGATCTTGGAACCTTGAATTTTGGTTGTTGGTTCCAATTTGTCCTTGCATGAATTGTTGCAAGGTGTCTTCCAATGATCTTTTGTGAGGTGGCTGGTAAGAGTTTGTGTTCTGCTGAGGTTGATAAGGCTGGGAATGAAATGGTTGAGGTGGGAAAGGTTGTTGAGATTGCTGCTGCTGCGTGTGTTGTGCCTCAGCTCTCCAGGGTGTATTCGAATGGCCTCTATATCCAGCATTGTAAGCATTCGAATATGGCTGATTTCCTGAAGCAAAGTTGTTCACCCCTGATTTGAGTTGTAATTTCTTGCAGCTGGTGGGAGATTTACTTGACCATAAAGAACTTCTTTAAAAGCTGGGAGTGTGGGACAATCGTCCGTCTTGTGGTCCGAAGTTTCACAAACACACAGTTAACTTCCTTTTCCTTCGATCCTTGCTTCTTTTGCTCCATCAACTCCACTTTCCTTGACAATGCACCAAACGAGCACCAAGATCATCAGTGTCACTGAGGTGAAACTTTCCTCTTGCACCTATGCTGTCAAAAACTCAGAAAATGGAAAACTACCTCCCATTGTTTAGTATTTTCAGCCAAGGAATCAAAAAATGCAAAGCTTCTTCAGCGGTTTTATCATAAAATTCACCATTACACATTGTTGCAACCAACATTTTCAGATTTGGAGTTAATGCATTATGAAAGAAGTTAACAATTCTCCAAGACTCAAAACCATGATGTGGACAAGCTTGCAACAATTCTCTAAACCTATCCCATGCTTGTGCGAATGTTTCATTAGGCTTACACACAAAATTCATGATTTGTTGTTGAAGAATTACAGTCCTATTGCTGGAAAATACTTCTTCAAAAATTTTGTTTGCATGTCTCTCCAAGTTCCTATTGATCTAGGCTCAAGTGAATTCAACCACATTTTTGCTTTGTCTTTCAATGAAAATGGAAACAACTTAAGTCGAACCATGTCCTCATTAGCATTTCTATCCATGCAAGTTCCACAAACATTTCAAATTCTTTCATATGCATATAAGGATTTTCTGAGTCCATGCCATGAAAAGTGGGCAAAAGTTGAATTGTACCATTTGAAATTAAAATTCTGATGTCCCAATGGAAGTATGATGCAAGATGGAGTTGTTTGCCTAGCTGGATGAAGATATTCACGGAGAGGTCTAAGAAGATTTTGATCATTTTGATCATTCTCTCCTTGAACACTTCCTTCCGGCAAAGCATGGTGCAGGTAAATCCATTTGTGCAACAGAAAATTCAGATGGTATGCTAGATGATGCAAATTCAAGCAATTCAGCAAGAGATGATTGATTATGCAACTCAGAATTAATTCCAACAATTCTACCAGACCTTAAAAACATGCACAAAATTCAGATTTGAAATAAAGCCAACCTAACCTCCAATCTCCACAAACAAACCACCAATTCACAAGGAAATCAGACCTCTTCCTCTAACAAATTGTAACAGAATGTACAATGACTCAATGCAAATTTTCAATAAGTCAAACAAAAATTCAAAGATGAATTTCAGCAAATGAAATCAGATTTTTCAACTACTTCTCACAAAATTCTGAACAACTCTTCTGTTAACAGATTGCACACACACAAACTCAGCAGATTTAATGCAATATGACAGCAAAAAATCAGCAATTCAGAGGTAAACTCAGGCATTCGAATGATATGCACAGATTCGAATATCAAAATTCAGAAATCAAATTTCAGCACAGAAAATCAACAACTCAGAAATTTAGATATCCAAAACAAAATATAGCACTAACTCAGATTTTTTTTTTTTTCAAAATCAGAAACTACAATTTAAACACTAAAACTAAAAACAAAACCTATAAAAATGAAACTAGAGATGGAAATAAGAATGGAAAAAATTACCCAATGCCTTGAGTAGCTTTGTTGTTGAAGATGGTGGTGAGTAATGTTGCCAATCCTTCTCCAAGAGTTCAAAACACCATTGCTTTTCAAAGATCCCCGGCAACGGCGCCAAAATGTGTGCTTGTGTTTGCTTAACTACCTCACTCTCAAATGTAAATAAAGATGCAAATTCAGATTTCAAAGATGTTGAGTAAGGAAAATCAAGACAAACTCCCCCAAGTGCAAGGTTTCATTGTAGCACAATTAACTGGTAAGAACCAGGTCATATCCACAGGGATCTAGGGAGCAAATCATGTTTGAATAAATGGATTAAAGAGGCAAAACATGGCTCACATGAATGGTAAACAGAATTGAAAATCTGGTTTGGAATTTTTGATGGTTTTGGAAATGGGTTTTGAAATGAAAACTAAACTTAACTAAAACTTGATATTAAAAAGATGGCAAGACAATTCCAATGCCTATCCAAATCAATCAAAATACCAAGAGTGAATAGATCATCAATTTAGTTGCTCTAATGGAGAAAATTAATTTCAAATGATACAAGCCATGGATCAAACAAGTGATGTGCATAATCTATCATGAAGACTATAGAAGATTAATTCTAGCAACTCCCATACATATTTGCAATAAGAGTTCTGAATTCAGCAACTTCTATGAACTCATTGATAAAATATGTAAACAAGTGTTAATCGGACATTGAACCATTGATTTCAAGAGTAATTAGATACAACTAAGATTGATAACCAAAGAACTCAAATTAATCCATGAAGAACGGCATCTTGGAAATCATTGGACAGGACATTGTCCTTGCCTTGGCCCAAGAAAAACTAGCCAATCATTCTCAAGAAATTAGAAACAAAAATAGAAAGATGAAATTGAGACATTTGAAACCTGAAATCTGGAATTGAAATTGAATTGCAATGGAAAATCTAATTACAACTGTTGAAATCGGAAAGAAAAACAAAATATGAAAGACTCCCTTCAGCTCAAGCAATAACAGAAACAAAAGAAGACAGCCCCCAAAAACCTCTCCTCCCCAGCTCTCTGTCCGAAAATGTCTATATCCTCCATGGGTGGGTCATGTGATGCCCCCCCTTTCTCTCTCCACTCATTCTTTCGGCCCCAAAAAGATCCTCATTCCGTTATGCAATTCACCTTAATTACAGATCTTGCCCCTCACTGTCTTTCAGAATCTTGTCACATGGAACAGCTGAGGTCACATGGAATTCGTTACTGGAAATAACCCACCATTCGAATGCTTTTCAGTTGTATTCGAATATGCTGTCCACTTCAGAAATTGGTTCACTTAGCAATTGTATTTGGATGGGCCAATTCCCAAATTTGAATGGGACTCTGCTTCAGGAACTTCCAGATTGCTGATTTTTCCTTTCTCGTATTAAGTTCACATGGAAATTCTTCATCTACTCCGATGGCTTTACTCAACAAAATGTGTTTCAGCAAATCTTCCTTTGCATACTCAAATTGCTTTTCTTGTGACATAATTCAATACATGTTCCATATGTTTAAAGTTGAAGATAAAATCTGCACAAAACACATGTTTTATATCATTTATATCCTATATAAAGGTGTAATTAAGTAAAGAAATATGTAACAAGTTAAGTCCAATCAAAACCCAATTCAAACACTCTACTACTTATCGTATTCTAAAAATCTCTCCCTCTAATCAATAGTCTGGGTCTACCCTTACTCTTAGGAATTAAAGCATCATTTGGTAGACCAATTTGGAGCAAAAGTCAATCAACTTTTGCTTATTTTGCTTATTGGGTGTTTGACAAAACACTAATTTTTGTCACTTTTTTAATTAATTATATTAATTTATTCAACTCAAAAGTTATTAAAATTTTTAGTAAAAATTACTAAAAATTTTACCAAAAATCTAAAAGTTACTAAAATTTACTAAAAATTACTATTTGTTTTATCAAAAATTTCAACTACTAACTTTTGGCAAAAAAACTTGCAAAAGCCACTAAAAATTAAACTTCCAAATTGCCCTTAAACAAAGGGCAATGTTAAAATAAAAAGCACTGTTAAAGATGGGGGTGGTTGGAGGCACCAAAAAAATGCATAAACTACCAGCTTTTGATTTTTGAGTGGTTGACATCCATCAATTTTTGTCACTTTTCTGCTCCATTACAGTAACTTGTCAACTCAAAAGTTACCAAAAATTATTAAAATTTATCAAAAATTGCTAACAATTGCCAAAAATTACTAAAATTACCAAAAATTATCAAAAATTTTAACCAACACCAAAAAGTCGCAAAAAAATTGTTAAAAATTATTACTTACTTCACCAAACATACTAAAAATTACAACTTAACAACTTTTGGAAAAAAATGCTAAAAATTTCTAAAAATTGTGCCTCCAAACACTCTCTAAAATCACAATTATCCATTTAAAGAATTTCAAAGAGATTAACGGTCGGCCAGATCGCCCAATTGCGAATACTGTGAAATGTGAATGGAATTTCTAATTAAACACATTCTTATAAGTGGAAGATGAATGGAAAGCGGGGTAAGCAGCCATTGAGAGTGATGGTCAAAGTGGAGTTCCTTTTCCCCCGTCGTCCCCACATGGAATGGAAGATGGATGGTCTAACAAGGCTCAACGATTAGTCATGAAGTTGGACCAAGTATGCATTGGGTGGGGCCTATTACGAATCACAAGCAACTCTCTGTTTTCCTCACCCATCTCCGCGTCATCAGTGCACTACCACACTATAAATAGGAAGCCAAACTTCATAAAACGCACATATCAAACAACACAACTTGAGAGAGAGAGAGAGAGAGAGAGAGAGAGAGAGAGAGCAATGGAGAATTTCCCAGTGATCAACATGGAAAAGCTCAATGGTGAAGAGAGGGGAGCCACCATGGAGCTCATCAAAGATGCTTGCGAGAACTGGGGCTTTTTTGAGGTACACTTGAATCTTCAAGCTGCATTTTTAGCTTGTTTCTTTCGTTCCATGCTGTGGTTGATATGAAAAGTGAAGACTGACATAAAAGTATTTTATCTCAATGATATTGTGGTCTCACACTTTCTTAATCTTTAAAAAAATAATAATAATAATAACTGAATACATTGAGACTATTAAATTTTAATCTAACGGTTCTCGATCACAAATTTTGCTATGTCAGCCCCCAAGTTCGTTGATATTAACTAATTGAGTAATGTTATATTGCAAGAAAAATATACCCAAAAAGGTAAATGGAATGATATGAAATAATTTTGAATTTATCACTTTTAACAATAACTCATAAAACTGCCAAATTTTTTTTCTTTCTTTCGTTTTTTTTTTTTTTTTTTTTTTTTTGATAATTCAAGACATTTGGACTACATGCAACCTCACTTTTATTATAACCCTACCATTACCACCTCATTCTTTCTGATAAATTTTCTAGTTAAATAGTATCTTCATATTTAAAAGTTCGAAATGTTTAACAGGTTGTTTCTTTGTGTTGTATTGTGCAGTTAATAAACCATGAAATTTCTCCAGAACTAATGGACACTGTGGAGAGAATGACAAAGGAGCACTACAAGAAGTGTATGGAGCAGAAGTTCAAGGAGCTGGTGGTAGTCAAGGCTCAACAGGGTGTCAAAGCCGAGGTCACTGATATGGACTGGGAGAGCACCTTCTACTTGCGCCATCTCCCTCAATCTAACATTTCAGAAGTATCCGATCTTGACGATGAATACAAGTAAACAAATTTAGAAAACACCTATATACTTTATTACCAATTTCATTTCAAATTGCACTTAAAATTGCTCCACTTTGCTCTAGTGAAAAGTATAGAGAGCAAATTGGGTCAATTTAAAGTATAGAGGCCAAAATAAAATCCGAGATAAAATTACTGTTGTGCTAAGTGTAATTTATCCCTTTTTTCTTCTATTTAGTGTCTGTTTGAGAAAAGTAGCTAGTTACTCAGTTTTTTGCACTGTAACCTCTTTCTTTATGTTATAAGCCATTATTTTTATCTATTGCTCATAATTTGTTCTTCTGAATGATGCAGGAAGATGATGAAGGAATTTGCAGCTAAACTAGAGAAACTGGCAGAGGAGCTCCTGGACTTGCTATGTGAGAATCTTGGATTAGAAAAAGGCTACCTCAAGAAGGCCTTCTACGGAACAAAGGGTCCAAACTTTGGCACTAAGGTTGCCAACTACCCACCCTGTCCGGAGCCGGAGCTGTTCAAGGGGCTCCGAGCCCACACTGACGCCGGCGGCATCATCTTGCTATTCCAAGACGACAAGGTCAGCGGCCTCCAGCTCCTCAAGGACGGCCAGTGGATCGACGTTCCTCCTATGCGCCATTCCATCGTGATTAACCTAGGAGACCAACTCGAGGTAAAAAAACTCCACAAATCTATACAAAATTTAAATTTTCTATTTAAATTACGAAATTATAACTTTTATAAATTTATATTAACTTGTACATTTCCAACACCCCTTAGCATCACTAGCTCAAATTCTATTTAACTGAAGATTAATTCTAATGTCAATTGCGGCTAACAGGATCGTTCATCTGCACAGAGCTCGCATGAGACTTACGCAGATGAAGAACGGTCCTGAAAGATACAAATGAGAATTTTAACATTGTTTCACAAACGCAGGTAATCACTAATGGAAAATACAAGAGCGTGCTTCACCGTGTCGTTGCCCAAACAGACGGCAATCGGATGTCGATAGCTTCGTTCTACAACCCGGGCAGCGACGCTGTCATCTATCCAGCACCTTCACTGGTTGAGAAAAAAGCAGAGGAGAACAAAGAAGTGTACCCAAAATTCGTTTTCGATGACTACATGAAGCTCTACGCCGCCCTGAAGTTCCAGGCCAAGGAACCAAGATTTGAGGCCATGAAAGCCGTGGAAGCTAGTGTTAATCTAGGTCCTATTGCAACAGCTTAAGAGTCAAAATGTCAACAGAAGAAGAAAACTTCAGTAGTGTTTGGTTGGGAAAGACAAGTATGTATCAAGTATAAAGAAGAAGATGCCGATTCTCTACATAGAATTCATATAACCTTACTATTATTTTGGGGGTTTGGGGGGTTTGTATTTGTAACTTGTGATCAAAATTTATATTATGTGATGACAATTGTTAATGAATAATAATAGTCATTCATACTATCCATCTCCTGATTTTTCCTTCGTATTTTTCAAAATAAAAACCGCACCGTATTGACTCATTGAAGCTTCAAACTCAGCTACAAATTTTAACTGGGAGCTTGGACCAATTTTGTGACAGAAAACTCCGTGCTTTCCACTCTGGTCACAAAGCACCACTTCATCGACCGATGAGCAGTGACGGTTTTAAGGATTGAGGAATTCAAGTGAGTACATGGAAATTCTTGTAATCACAGAAAACTAAACTCTGGCTATGCAAACTCTTGTTTATGTCGAAACCGTAACATCGCAGCTTATTTAGGTTTAATTTGGAGTGACAAAAATTATTGAAAATCAGTAAAAAATACATTGAAATATTTTAAAAATTATTCACTTTTTATCTCATTGCTTACAAATTCACAACTTATCTTACTTTATTTCATTTTATCTCACTTATTATCACTCCAAACATATCCCAGAGTCTAGAGAACAGAGGCTCAAAGCTGTAACAAAGATATCTTTCTAGTCAGCACAAAGACAAGAGGAGGGAAAAAAAAGAAAAAAGAAAAGGTCAATTGTAGCATATCTTCTTCGAATCCGATCTTAACAACAAAATCTCATCAAACGGTTCATCAGAATTTGTTAGCTTCCCGGAGACGCTATGCACTGAATGCAGTGGCGGAGCCAACAGGCAACAGCTGCCCGTGCCTACCCTCAAAAAAATAACAATAATAATAATAATAATAATAATTCTTTTAATGTTATAGGTAAAAAAAAATAATAATTCTTTTAATGCCCACCCTGAAAATTATTTTTTTTTAATATAGTCTAAGTGTTCAATTGTGTCCATTTAAAAAAAATTAGCCTAATATTAATTGTACCCACCTAATAAAAAAAAAAATTAGTTCAATACTAATTGTGCCCATTCAATAAAAAGAAAAAAAAATTAGTCCAATGCAAACGTAGAATTGTATCCAACTCACCCAATATAATTAAAAATATTTGGTGGCACTTTGAACATTGTTTCCTCTCTCTTTCTCATTTATGTGTCTTAAAATTAATGTCTACCCACGTATTAATTTCTAACTCTGCCCCTGACTAGATGCCATGTAGAATGCCAAAAGCATCTAGGCATCTAGTATCACGTCCCATATTTTTTGTGTCAAGTCACGATCTTTAGGTCCCCATAGCATTTTTCTTTTTTCCTTTTTTTCCATGAAATAAAGAAAGCTTCCCACAGCAAACTTCAACCACAAGAGCAATTATAGCAAGAGTAGACAGCTAAAGACAGAATCAAAGATATATAATAATCTAATAATCGAACTCAGCATTCAAACTGTTGTAAGTGGAGATCGACCAGCAAAGTTGAAAGCTACATAAAGATCAAACATCTTCTCGCTCTTTTGATTTTGAAACAATGAAAAGAAGAGATTCTTGGTGGCAAACTGACATGGTCAAATACTGTATTCAAATTCCAACATTTTAAATCTGTTTAAACGGTTTTTTAGGTCCATTCGAATGCTTTATATCAAAATTTTTTGAAAGTCATTGAAAATTTTTTGAAATTTATAAAAAAAAAAAAAAAGTTATTGAGATTTGTGAAAGTATTATTATTAGGGTTTCCAAAAAATTTATTGGGATTCGTAAAAATTTTTGAGATACATAAATATATATAAATTTATAAAAATTTCACGGAGGACAAAATATGTCAGAGTGTTTTAGAAGATTTCAGAGATAGTTCTTAACTTTCAACACGCCAAACGCACCCTATATAATCGATGTAAATCTTACCTTCAACGTCGAATTGAGTGATAGATCATAGTGAATCAAATAGAATCTATCCCATTCAAAAAAACATCTTACAATTCTTGCGATTCAGAGAGCACAGAAGCGGACCAGGATTTAGGTCGGGTCATTTGGATCAAATTTGCACGAAATCTTTTTTTTCGTTTTCATTTTTATTTTTTTGTTTTTAAAAAATTAAAGTCAGACCAAGAATTCCATCATACTTGCAAATCATCTTCACATAAGTCGATTGAAGATTTGCCATCCCTTAATTTTTTAAGATTTGATAAGCGACTAAAACTTTAAATCTTTGTAAATGCAAAATTTAGACTAATATTTCTAGCCATGTACAGCGACCTACTAAAGGGGTGAAGTCCCCTCAAACTTTCAAATTTTACTTTAATGTAGTTAAATTTGTCCATACAATTTCATATTATTAAAAGTTGGCTCCCCTAAATTTTTATACTTTTATTAAAGTGCTTAAATAAATATCCTTTTTGTCTTCTACTAAACTTAATTTCTATATCTTTAATGTATAAACATTATTTTTCAATATAAACATTATTTTTCTATCTTCTTTTTTTTTTAATTTCATACCGAATTTTACAATTCACAATTCCGAATTTTAAAATTTTAATTCACTATACGAGTTTTGATTTAACACTATCAAATCACTCAGGTCAAGATTTAGGGTCCAGTTGGATCCCCAAAAGTTTCCAAAAAATTTTAAAAATTTTTAAATTTTTCTAATCAAATTTTGTCACGTGTCATTTTTACATCACATCAACCTCACTTTTTAATTTTTTAGTTTTTTTG
This sequence comes from Vitellaria paradoxa, assembly GCA_019916065.1. Taxonomy (NCBI): domain Eukaryota; kingdom Viridiplantae; phylum Streptophyta; class Magnoliopsida; order Ericales; family Sapotaceae; genus Vitellaria; species Vitellaria paradoxa. The sequence goes on along the minus strand of CM034234.1, from coordinate 21,149,738 downwards.
CCACTCCAAACACCCCCTTAATAATCAAAATCAAAGATGGAGGGATAATCAACATCTTTTTTTCTTCGTAAAATGAGGTATGAGCAACACGCAATAATAGTACATTATGGCATTACCACATGAGATTTTGTATACCACAAGGAACCCAACAATATGTCTATCAAACAGGCATTGGATCTTGTAAGCTGGCTTTTCCTTCAACGGTCAAAAAATGAAATGCCACTTTGAGAGGGTCATGCATGTAGGATAAGTCAATTAATAACTAGATCTAAGAAATATGGATCGATATTCCGATATGGAAGGAATAGGATTTATTTAAATTATCACCATTCTTTAATTTTAACTATCTATAGCTAGGCAATGAGGTGAAGGCCAGCTTGTCCTGATCCAATAGTCATTAATTCTTTTGATGTTTGATTTTGAGGTAGATCTACAGAAATATATAGTAAGTTTTTTTTTTTTTTTTTTTTTTTTTTGAAGGCATTCCAAATGGTAATATGAATGGTAATGAGTTACATATCCATGTATTTTGATAATTTTTAAACAGATAAAAAAAAATTTATTTTTTTTATAAAAAATATTACATTTTCATGTAGCTTCTCATATTTAAAAATTTTTTAAGTGTTTAAAAATTATCAAAATAATAGACTGGGAGATCAATGGAGGAGTAGTTTCTTCAATTTTTAAACTGATAAAAAAAATTAGTCTATTATTTTTATTTTTTAAAAATATTTAAATTTGTATTAATTAAAAATTATAATTTAAAAAATAATTTTAAGTGTTAAAATCTGGAAGAGAGTTGAAGAAAAAAAAATTGAATTCAATGTGAACAGTTGATTAAAAAAAATTGAATTCAATGGAAACCGTTAGATTAAATCTAACGGCCAAGAGTTATACTTGACTATGGTCCAGTGCAACTGTGCACCAGCCATACCCCCAATCCAAAATTTTAAATCCACCTTTGATTTTGATTCTGCGCTGGCTACCCAGTAGTCATCGAGGAAATTTTAAGAGTGTGTTTGTTAAATTATTAAAAAAATTTAATTTTTCATTTTTTCATAGTTTTTTAACTTTTTAATTAAAATTGATTAAACACAAAACTTATTTTTCACGCACAAAACTATCAACTTTTACTTATTTTTTTCAACTTTTATCAATTTATCAATTTTTTTTTTCAACTTTTACAAATTTTTATTGAAAACATAACATAAACACATGTCAACATTTAGATAAAAATTACCAAATCATAAAAGTTGAGCAAAAATCTAAAGTAATTAAAAATTGTATATATTATTTATTTTTGTTATGAAAAATTATTTATTTTTATAATTATTTCTAGTTAAAAAATATAATTTAAAATACATTTAAAAAATAAATAAATTTAAGTAAGCAAACTTAGAATTCAAAATGGAGATCCAATTTTCTTTAACTCGAAATCAATAATTAATTAAATATTACTAAACCCGGTCGAAGTCCAACCGAATTCATCCCACGCCCACAGCCACATCAACATTCATCCCATGCAATGATTAAACGATGAGAAGGCAACACCAACCTCCTATTTGCCGCATGAAAAACCAACCCTCTTTCTTTGTGCTCATTGATTAAGGGGAAAAAATATTATTTTTTTATTTCACGTGATTTTCTTTGTCCATTTTGTTTTCTTTGCATTTATTTAAAAATTTTAAATTTTATAAATTTTTTTCAATTTTTACTAACTCTTCTCAATTTTTTTGAGTATAACTATCTGAACAAATAGATGAGACTACATTCAAACAGATCCGATCAAAGAATTTTTTGGTTATGTCAACTAAACACCAAAAAGTATCTAACAGATTAACTTTGTTTTTTTTTTTTAGCACGAAACCTCTCTAAATATAAATATTTCAGATTTTCTTTGCACATTTGTAGGTAACTAGGGGGGAGTAGAATGTAACCGAGACCGAGAACAGGAGAGCACGAGGGCAAATTTTATAGTCTCCACCAGCTGGCGGCAAAGACCGAGAAATTGGAAAATCAATTAGGACCAAAATTATACAAGCAGCTTCTATTTCCTTTCCTTTTCTTTTCTTTTGTCGGTGTTCCAAGAAAAAAGTTGCCGATTTCAATTTTCTCTCTTGCATTGCATGTGCAGCATGTGTATCTCATTAATCCAGTCTTTTAGCCTTTTTATTTTCTTTTTTGTTTTCCCATGTTGGGAAAGCCCAACTTGACTTTCTAAAATTCATTTATGGTGTTTACCAACCAAATGGTTTACAACCATTCATTCTTAGGATGTCCAACTCATCATCTAAGATTGGGTTGGCTAGCCCCTTCGGGGGTGGCCGAGTGGAAGTCGGGCTTGCCTTAAGAGCTTGGGCCTCTCGAGATTTCGGGTTCGACTCCCCCACGGGGGGTGGGTTACCGCTGTTATGGCGGGAGCCTAAAAACCTCCTCTCGGTCGTGCCGGTCAGCCAGGGCTTGCCTAGGCTGGTTAACTCTCCAGGGGCCGTTGCCGGCTCGGGTCCTGGAGCGTGCTTCGCCCTGTGCGCACCCCAGTACGGGGTAGCGGCTGCGGACTTCCACGTACCAGAAGATTGGGTTGGCTATTTTGGTTTAGTTCTCAAGTGTAAAAGGGGGAGTCTAGAGAATGAGGTCTGTAGAGAGAAAAGAAAAAGTGCAAGGAAGAAATAAAGAAAATAATTAAAGTTTAGAGAGGTGTAAGAGAAATTAAGTGTGTAGGGTGAGATATATTTTGAGTACTTTTTGTCTCAATTTTAGTACCGAAATATTTTGTGTCCTTTCGCACATTTTGTACTCTCTTTTTTTGTCGTAGTAAAATAATTCTCCTATCTTCGCCCGCGAACATAGATACTACGCTAAACCACGTAATTTGTTGTGTCTTTGTGTTGTAATTATTTTTATTTCTTGCCCACAATTATTTTTCCTACTTCATTACCATATTAATCTCAATTTGTCACAACAAACTGGTATTAGAACCAAGTTATTTCTGTTGAAATTTTTTTATATGGCAGTGGCTAAATATGAAGTTGTGAAATTTGACGGGAAGATTAGTTTCAGTTTATGGCGCGCAAAAATGCATGTTTTGTCAACCCACAAGGTTTACACAAAGCTTTGGATGAAAAGGGAAACTCCCTACAACGATTTTAGATGAAGACAAATTAGACTTCGACGCTAAAGCACTAAGTGCAATGTACATGACAAAGTCTTTCACAAACAGACTGTATTTGAAACAGTGTCTCTACAATTACGCATGAAGGAAGGTAAACCCATTCAAATTCACCTTAACGAGTTTAACAAAATTGTCATGGATTTGAAAAATATTAATATTAAAATTGATGATAAAGATCAAGCCCTTATTGTATTATGTTCCCTACCTCCATCATATAAGTATTTTGTTACAACAATGCTTTATGGAAATGATACTATCTCTATGGAGGAAGTCAAAGCATCTTTGTTATCAGAATAAATTGATAGCAAAAGTGTCCGAGGACGGAAGTGAAAATTAGGCCGAGGGTTTGATAGTCAGGGAGAAGACATTAGAAAGAAATGATCCCATCAATAGCAACAAAGGTCGATCCAAATCAAAATCCAAATCAAAAAAGATTAAATGCTACTATTGTAAGAAAACAGGGCATTATAAGAAAGACTGTCTGAGGCTCAAATAGAAGGAGGAGAAAAGAGTTGCTGGTGTTGCTGAAGAAAATTTAGATAATGATGGAACTATTTTGTCAGTGGTGGCCCCTCGTGGATCTTCAAATGAGAAGTGGATTCTTGATTCAGTTTATTTCTACCATATGTGTCCCACTTAGGATTGGTTCACGACATACTAGTCCGTGAACGATGGTACAGTTTTAATAGGGAATGACACACCCTGTAAAACTGTTGGTATTGGAACAATTCAAATCAAGATGCACAATGGTATTATAAGAACTTTAACGGATGTCCGGCACATGCTAGATTTGAAGAAAAATCTTATTTCCCTTGGTACTCTCGACTCCAATGACTAGAAGTATACAGCTGAAGGGGGAGTTATGCAAGTAACAAAAGGAGCTTTGGCGGTTATGAAAGGGATGTTGATTAAAAACCTCTACGTACTTCAAGACAATATAGTGCTTGGAGATGCGATTGTCTCATCATCAGCAAGTTCAGATCATAACACTACCCAATTATGGCATATGCGTTTAGGGCATATGAGTGAAAGGGGCATGACAGTGCTAAGCAAACAAGGCTTGTTTTATGGTTAGAGAACAGGAAAACTAGACTTTTATGAATATTGTGTCTTTTACAAGCAATGTAAAGTCAAGCTTAGTAAAGCCATTCATAGAACTAAAGGTACACTGGACTATATCCATTCTGACCTTTGGAGTCATTCTCGAGTTTCGTTAAAAGGTGGATCAAGATATTTTGTAACCTTTATTGATGACTATTTAAGAAAGGTCTGAATTTATTTTTTAAATCACAAAGATGAAGCGTTTCTTAAGTTTAAACAGTAGAGGACCATGATTGAGAAACAGACAAAACAGAAAATTAAGCATCTCAAGACTGACAATGGTCTTGAATTCTACTCAGGAGAATTTGATGAGTTCTGTAATAATAAAGGAATTGTGAGGCATCGTACAATCAAGAAAACACCCTAGCAAAACGCATGAACAAGATACTTTTGGAGAAAGCTCGTTGTTTACTCTCTAATGCTGGTTTGGGTAAAGATTTTTGGGCTGAAGCAATTTCCACGGCTTGCTACCTGGTGAATCGATCTCCATCAACTTCCATTGAGTGCAAGACTCCTAAAGAGGTGTGGTCAGGTAATCTTGCTGACTATTCTAATTTAAAAAATTTTGGTTGCCTAGCCTATGCACATGTTAATGAAGGAAAAGCTTGAGCCACGAGCCAGAAAGTGCATTTTCTAGGATATGGATTTGGGATGAAATGATATAGAGTGTGGTGTCCTAATCCTAGGTCACCCAAATTCATTATCAGTAGAGATGTTACCTTTGATGAATTAGTCATGTTGCATATGAGAAATGAGTGTGTTGATAAAGGTAAAGACCTTATTATTGGAGAAATAGTAGAATTTGAAAGTGGCCCCCCCCATAGAAGGTACTATTCCTGATGAGCCCATTAGAGAAGATGAGTAAGCAGATGATGCACTACCTAAACAACCATACAGCATTGCTACCGATAAACAAAAGAGAATTATCAAACCACCTCTGAGGTACAATAATGCTGATTTTGTCTCTTATGCATTAACAATGGTAGAAACAATAGAGTTTCAAGAACCTGTCACATATCATGGAGCTGTCACAAGTAAGGAGGCAACATAATAGACTGTTCCTATGAGTGAAGAAATTGAGCCTCTTCAAAAGAATTGTAACACTTGGGAGCTAGTGAAACCACCTAAAGGTAAAAGGATTGTTAGGTGCAAATGGGTCTTCAAAAGAAAAGAAGGAATCATAGGAATGGAAAATGCAAGGCACGCTTGGTGGCAAAGAGTTATAGTCAAAAAGAAAGTGTAGACTTCAATGAAGTGTTCTTACCAGTTGTGAAGCATAACTTTATTCGCGCGTTGCTTGCTATGGTTGCCATGTTTAACTTAGAGCTTGAACAGTTTGATGTCAAAACAGCTTTCTTAGATAGTGAGCTTGAAGAATAGATTTACGTGCATCAACCAGAAGGGTTCGTTGTTGCAAGAAAAGAGAACCATGTTTGCTTATTGAAGAAATCCTTGTATGGCTTGAAACAATCACCTAGACAGTGGTACAAGTGGTTTGACACATCATTCATGATAGAGCATGGCTTCTCAAGGAGTAAGCATGATAGTTGTGTCTACTTCAAAAGGCTCACAGATAGTTCCTTTGTGTATTTGCTATTATATGTTGATGACATGCTCATTGCTGTAAAGAACATGTCTAAGGTTGTCAGCTTAAAAGCTCAACTTAGCGGTGAGTTCGAAATGAAAGATTTGAGTCCGACAAAGAGAAGATTTTGGGTATAGAAATTCACAGGCATAAGAAAATGAGAAAATTGTACTCATCACAGAAAAAATACATTGAGAAAATACTGGAATGTTTTGGTATGCAAAACTCTAAGCCTGTGAGTATTCCATTTGCTGCATATTTTAAGCTGTCAACGGCTTTGTCACCACAATCTGAAGAAAAAAAAGATAGAAATATCTCGTGTACCATATGCTAGTGCAGTTGGAAGTCTCATATATGTTATAGTATGTACTCATCTGGATATTTCACATGCAGTCAGTGTTGTTAACAGATACATGGCCAATCCTGGTAAGGCTCACCGGCAGGCCATGAAATGGATATTTTGATACTTAAGAGGTACTACAGATATTGGTTTAGTATTTGATAGCAGCGGTGCAAATAGTACTGCTATTGGGTTTGTGGATTCAGATTATGCTACTGATCTTGATAAGAGAAGATCTCTGATAGGGTATGTCTTCACGCTTTTACGTTCTGCCATTAGTTAGAAAACAACATTACAGACTACAGTTACTTTGTCCAGTATGGAGGCAAAATATGTAGCAATAACTGAAGTAGTGCAAGAAGTTATATGGTTAAAAGGCTTGTTTGGCGAATTAGGTTTAAAACAGGATCAGACTGTAGTATATTGTGATAGACAAAGTGTCATACATTTGACTAAAAATCAAACGTATCATGAGAGGACCAAGCACATTGATGTCAAATATCATTTTGTCCAAGAAATTATATCTTAAGGAGATATTGGAATTCAGAAGATTAGTATGGCAAAAAATGCAGCTGATATGTTGACTAAAGCAGTTCCTGTTCAGAAGTTCAAGCATTACTTGGACTTGATTGGTGTTTATAGTATCTAAAAAGCCCTTCAGGGCATTATGGAGAAAATAGCAGATGATCGTGACTACCCACACATGGGCTTGAGGGGGAGAATTGTTCAGCTGGCAATCCCATGTTGGGAAAGTCCAACTTGACTTTCTAAAATTCATTTGTGGTGTTTACCAACCAAATGGTTTACAACCATCCATTCTTTGGATGTCCAACTCATCATGCAAGATTGGCTTGATTATTTTGGTTTAGTTCTCAAGTATAAAAAGGGGAGTCTAGAGAATGGGAAGGTGTGTAAAAAGGAAAGAAAAAGTGCAAGGAAGAAATAAAGAAAATAATTAAAGTGTAGAGAGGTGTGAGAGAAATTAAATGTGTAAGGTGAGATATATTTCGAGTACTTTTTGTCTCAATTTTAATACCGAAATATTTTGTGTCCTTTCTCACATTTTGTATTCTTGTTTTTTGTCGTAATAAAATACTTCTCTTGTTTTTGCCTGTGGACGTAGGCACTATACCGAATCACGTAATTCGTTGTATCTTTGTATGTTGCTATTATTTTTGTTTCTTGCCCACAATTATTTTTTCCACTTCATTACCATATTAATCCCAATTTGTCACAACACAAACAATGCACTTTGATTAAATTTTAATTAAAAATTTATGAATGTACTTCAACAATTAAATTTTAATCCAACAATTTAGATTAAGATATTATAGGGCTGACCTATTTTAAATGTAATTATTTAAATGTTAAAGTGAAGTAAGTGTATTTTATTTTTTTTAAAATCTCAAATATATATATATATATATATATGTGGTTCTCATGATATGCCACAAAATTTAATGTATAATAAGATATGAAGCCACAATTTTTGGTTTAGCGGTCAAATGTTTTTTCATCGGTTGAATTTAGGCTTAAAAAAATTAAAATTAATATTGTATATTATATTTAATAAATAAAAAATAAATTTATATGTATAAATAGTTTAGTTTTCAAATTCTGAATTATATATAACAATTAAAAAAATAAAATTTTAAAGAGATTGATTTATGACTTAATTTTTTTTAACTCAAGATATATATGTATTAGTGGTGTTATTTTCCTGATCAAAACCAATCATCTTTTAAAATTTTAGAAGGGTCCGAATCATTACATAATTTTTTTTTTTCCCTCAAAACTTTATACGTAGGGTAATATTTTTCAAATTAAACTCAGGGGCACGGCTCTGTGACCCCGTCATAGCTTTGTCCCTGGATATAATTGTATTGAAATATCTATATATCTGTTCTCGAGTTAATGCGACATATCCTTTTCATTAATATTTTATTACTTACATATTGCTTTCCATAAAAATCCAGGGGGTTAAATTAAAAAAAAAAAAAAAAAAAAGATAAACATTCATGAGATTCTTGTATTGCCATTGCCAACTCTTGTATCAATACATAGCAATAACTCCACCCAAAGGAAACGTGAATCTTCGTGAGATTCTAATTGAATTTGTAAAATAAACTTTGGCTTTGTTAAATAAACTTTTGATAGCATATTAAACCCTCATAAAATACATCGAATTTCCACGTTGGTTTAAATAGTAATTGTTTTTTTTCATGCATTTCATTATTCTTTACAATTTCAATTTCAAATTTGTATTCATTTCTTCAATTCCAAATAATTTAAACATTTTCAGGGAAAATACTTATAAACAATACTTTTCATGAGTTTTTTTTTTTTTTTTTTGACAAATATAATTTTCTTATTTTTCTCCGTCAGTTAAATCAGAGAAAGAATGAATCTGTTTTCAACTTATTTTATAATCTGCATAAAAAGAAACAAAAACAAATAAATTAAATTAAAAAATTTACAGAATTAATTAACAAAGGAGTCCCTTAATATATTACAATGAAATTCAAAGTATTTTAAAAGTATTTTTTTTTTAACAAGAGTTTATTTTACGAATCTAAGTAAAGTCAAGAGTTTATTTTACAAGCATACCTTAAAGTTTATTTTATTAATTCGATTAGAATCTCCGTTTATAAGTATGTCAAAAAGTTTATTTTACAAATTCAATTAGAATCTCACAAAGATTCACGCTGCTTCTTTTGGGGTGAATTTATTGCTCTACATTAAATGTGAGTTGGCAATGGAAAATGGGCGCCACAAAAAATTATTTTTTTAACCGTTGGATGAAGTAAATGGTTGATATTTAACCACCAAAAATTATTTTTTTAGCCGTTGGATGAAATAAATGGTTGAGATTTAAAAAAAGAAGACAGAGACCCGGGGGGAAAAAAAAAAAAAAAAATAGAGGAGAGCCAAATCTAGCAGACTTCCCAGAATGTTACAACAAGCATGTGTGTTTGTATACGTGCGTTTATACCGTGGGGAGATACTTTTTTTCAGAAAAAAAAATTTTAATTATGCATATTTTTCAATGTTGCTTTCAGTACGTTTTTTTTTTAACCCCACTACTCCAATTTGTCTCTAAAATCTTATAGGGTAAATTATACTTACACTCCCTGAACATTAGAGTAATTATACTTAGATTCTCTGAACATTTGAATCTTACACTTAGATTCCTTATTCCCAAATGTTTGTAACACTTAATTCCTTTCGTTAATTTTCTCTGTTAACGACCGTTAATTGCGTTGTAAATGATGAAAATGCCCTTATCCTATCAGCAACACTCAGAGGTCTACGTATAATTAATCTAATGTTCAGGCGGTCTAGGCATAATTTATTTTTAATAAAATGGTTTATTTTATCAAAATATTTTATTAAATTATATTAATTTTATTAAATCTCATAATAATTTATTAGTAAATTAAGTAACCATGATACATTTTATTAAAAATAAATATTAATAACAGTAAATTAATTAATTTAAATATATTTTATTAAATTAATTAATCAAATTAATTTTAAATTTATTTTATTGAATTTAATTAATTTTATATTTTTAATAAAATTAAATATTTTTATTTAGGTAAAATTAATTACTGTAAATAAAATTATATCACAAAACATATTTATGTTTTAATAAAATTATATATTTATGTTTCTAGAAATACTCAATAAACGTTTTCATCTGGGTTCGACTCAAAAACGATTGTCTTATAAACATTTTTTTATCTAAAAATTTATTATTTTTAATTACATCCATCCTTAAACGAATTAGACAAATCTTTTAAATTATTTTTTCAGAAAAATTTACTCTCACTAATAAAAATGTTTCAAATTATTTTAATTACTTAATTACATATTTTTTTTCATTTTAACTTTATTTTAATTATATGACTAAAGCGGTGTCAAATGAAAAATTAAACTAAATTAAAAAATACTTTACATTTAAAAAAATTAAAATAATTAATGTTTTTAGTTATTACTATTTAATTATTTTTAGAAGCATTTTTCTTCGATCAAACTCAGTTTTAGTGAAGGAGTTTTTTAAAAAAATTAGTAATTTTTAACTTTTATTCAATCATGATCAAAATAATGTTTATAAATTACAAAAATTAAAACTATATAAAAATTAAAAATTGAATTGATAAATATCAATATTTTTTATTAATTAATAATTTCTAAATTTTATCCTATTGTGTTCAAAATAATTTTTATAAATTACAAAAATTAAAACTATAAAAAAATCAAAAATTAAATTGATAAATATCAATATTTTTGTTTTATTAATTATTTTTTAAAAAAAAATCTCCACTAAAATTGAGTCTAATGAAAGAAAAATATATTTAAAAATAATTAAATAATAAAAATTAAAAAATTAATTTTTTTAAATTTTTTAAATGCAAAGTCTATTTTAATTTAATTTAATTTAATTTTTCATTTGACATAGATTTAACCATTTAATTAAAAATAAAATTTAAATGACAAAAAATATGTAATTAAGTAATTAAAATAATTTAGAATATTTTTATTAGTGAGAGTAGATTTTTAAATATATATATATATATATAGTTTAAAGGATTAGTTCAATACATTTAAAGATAGATGTAATTAAAAATAATAAATTTTTTAATGAAAATATTTGTAGAATAATCATTTTTAAGCCATATCCAGTTGAAAAGTGTTTACTAGATATTTCTAAAACATAAATATATAATTTTATTAAAACACAAATAAAAACGTAAATATGTTTGGTGATATAATTTTATTTACAATAATTAATTTAATTTGATTAATTAATTTAATAAAATATATTTAAATTAATTAATTTAATGTTATAAATATTTATTTTTAATAATAAAATGTATTGTTATAACTTAATTTAATAATAAATTATTATGAGATTTAATAAAATTAATATAATTTAATAAAATATTTTAATAAAATAAATCATTTTAATAAAAATAAATTATACCTAGACCCCTTGAACATTAAGTTAATTACACATAAACTCCCTGAGTGTTGCTGACGAGGTATGGGTATTTTCGTCATTTTACAACGCAGTTAATGGAGAAAACTAACGAAAGGACCTAAGTGTTACAAATATTTGGGAATAAGGGGTTTAAGTGTAAAGTTCAAAAATTACCAAAAAAAAAAGTGTAAAATTCAAATGTTCAAGGGGTCTAAGTGTAATTAGCCTAATATTTACGGGATCTAAGTATAATTTACCCAATTTTATATCATGCCCCTAACTTAACTATCCGAGACAGACAACTTGAAAAATATGGGAACTAACTAAAACCAATTAAAATCTAGCTGAAATTAAGTCAATATTATAAACATCAATTAAAATACTAACAAATGTCTCTTATTCTCATATAAAATGAATATTAAAGAATATCATCAATAATAGAACAATGATATAATCTAGTTCAACGTCATCTCGAGAATAGCCTCCAAGACCTACATAGCCAGAACATATATTATAATCATGTTTATATCTTCCAAAATTATGATATCATAAATGTAAATATCAAACCCATACTCAAGGTTACACAACCTATAATATTAATAGTTCAGCTCTCACTTAAGAAAATAAACACAACTATTATTATCCATAGTTAAGACATGATTTAGGCTTAGCTACTCAAGTCTAAACTGCATACATATCCTACCTTAGAAATTAGGTCACCATAGTTTCTAGTTTATTATCCAATATTCACAGCCAAACTCATTATCAATAAATTAAACCTTAAACATCATTATAATTAACAATCTCAGTATGTCAACACATAACAATAATTTATACAATCTCATGTAATTGGAAATGATAAAATGTAATGCCAATGTATTCTTTGATCTCCATTTACTCCCAGCCTTATCTTAAGACAAATGACACTTAACAAAATACGTGAAGTCACCAATCGCACCGTTTAACACTCACGGCAAACGATAATCTCAATATATAATCATAGGTGGGGAACTGTATTACACTCCTACTGGTGTAAAACTCGAGAAAATTGTGTTGCACCATCTGCTCTTTCTGTTAAGGAACCATGTTACACCTTTAGTTAGACATCTGCTTATCTTAAGTAGGGTCCGACTATAATCTAGGAAAATCTGATAATCATATCTCATAACTCCAATGACTAATCTCTAGTCATATATATCGACTATAAATCGTTTGGTATTTTCAAAATCTTATTTTATCACTTTTTTCAAAATCAATGATCCCGTCCATATACATGATCCGTGCCTCAGCACATAAACAATATCAACATGACACTTTCGGCCAATTAATAATCGTAATATCAAATCGGATTATGCAACCCCCAACCCTTTGCACATGCTATGCTCAATTATGTGTAATTAACAATAACATCTCAACATTACAATAAAGACATACTATACTCAAGCATCTATAATAACATTTTATAGTCTCGATATATGCATAATCTTAACATATATTCATCACATATGATATACCATTCATATCGAGTCAAAAAGACCTCAAACTAGGCAAAAAATACCTTCTACTAGGAAGGGTACTTGAAGGACACAAGAAGGGCACTTGAAGAGCGCTTGAAGTCTAAAATGCGAAAGAAGATCGCTCTGAGTCACATGAAGATATCGAGAGCATCCTAACCTCACAAGAACTCGCAGAAAGTCCACTGGAAGCCCGTTTTCACAACTTATGGTCCGCAGCACAAATCTAAGCTGCTACAAGCTCGATTCGACACACAAAATACCCAAATCTGAGCACTTAGAGCCCATAATTGGAACTACAACCAATAATAACAACAAACATAAATCTCAATATTATGCAACAAAACTCAAGAATGAATAAGATTGAGCATGCATAAACAAACCCATATACATGTATATACACACATATATATATGCACATATATCATCCTCAACCAAAATCACTACATATATACATCAAACTACTCTAAATCATGCCTTAATCTCAAAAAAAAAAAAAAGGACATGAAATCATCCCACCTACCTCAGATCCAAAGAAAAGAAGAAAAGAAATCCCAAAGTTTCAAAACTTCTCTCTTTCGTGTCCCTCACATCAGGCAGAATTACTACAATCTGACACCACCACAAAGATCATGACGTCGAAAATACCCTCAAGTCCAACTATCTCCGACCTCCGATCTTTACTTTCTCTCTCTTTTTCCTCTCTCCTTTCCCTCTTTCTTTCTCTTCCCTTTTCTCCCTCACGTTTGTTGGTAAGCAAATGAAGGGGAAAAAAAAGGAATGAGAAAAAGAAGGGAGAAAAGAAAAGACGAAGAGAAGGGAAAAGAAAGGGGGTTGGGCCCCAAACCCAACTCCAAGCCCACTAACCACTCCAATCTAAACTTTGGCCGAGGAAAATAAAATAAACCCAACAAATTGGACTAAACCTCAAGTCTAAATATTTTAATCTTTTTCAAAAATTTCAAATAATTAGCCAAAATAAAATATCAGGTGTTACATATTAAAGTCAATTCATTTTTTAACAAAGCTGTCCACCTTCTCTCAATAATGCTTGCTAAGTTGATCCAAGTGATGTCCCTTATCCTATTGCATTATGTAAATAGCTTTTAATTAGCTCGTTTCATGAATCAATCATTGAGGAAAATTAATCAAACATTCTCTAAGGGTGTGCAATTAATTTTTTTATCTTTTTATTTTTTTCAAAATACTTTGAATCTTTTAACCCAACCTACTATATTTTTATGTGCATTCCTTCTCAAACATGGACACAAGTATAGACACAGGTGAGTATGACGAGCTAAGCTAGTTGAAGCTTGTTGGAGCTCAATAAACCCATTTCAGTTAGGGCTCAAAACATAAATAAATCAAATTTGAATTATAATTTAAAAGATAATATACTATTAAATATAATAAATATTTAGTTTATAAGCTAATACTCAATAAATATAATATAAAATATTAAATTATTCAAATTCAACTTGAGATTAAAGATCAATTGGATTAGAGAATCATTTGAATTCAACCCAAAAAAATTGACAAATCAACCGTGAATCATTTTAATTAATTATTTTTTTTTAAGACATATTAATTTATTCAAATTCAACTCCAGATTAAAGAACAATTTGATTAGAGAATCACTCGAATTCGACTCAAAAATTAACGAATCAAAATGCATCTTATTTATTTATGAAGTTTGTTAACCTTAACAAACCCAATTCACCCACTCTACTACTTATCGTACTCTAAAAATTGCCCCCTCTAATCAATACTCTGGGTCAACCCTCACACTTAGCAATTAAGGCATCATTTGGTAGATCAATTTTGAGCAAAAATCAATCAACTTTTGCTTATTTTGCTTATTGGATGTCGGGCAAAATACTAATTTTTGTTACTTTTTTGATCAGTTACATTAATTTACTCAACTCAAAAGTTACTAAAATTTTTAATTTGTTAAAAATTTTACCAAATATTCAAAAGGTACAAAAATTTGCTAAAAATTACTATTTGTTTTATCAAATATACCAAAAATTTCAAATACTAACTTTTGCCAAAAAAAGGCCAAAAGTTTCTAAAAATTAAACTTTCAAACGGCCTTAAAACAAATGGCACTATTAAAACAAAGAGCACTATTAAAGCAGGGGGCGTTTGGAGGCACAAAAAATGTAAAAACTACCAACTTTTGATTTTTGAGTCTTTGAAAAACCATTAATTTTTGTCACCTTTTTACTGTACTACAATAACTTGTCAACTCAAAAGTTATCAAAACTTATTAAAATTTGTCAAAAATTGCTACAGTTACCAAAAATTATTAAAAGTTACCAAAAATTTTGCTAAATACTCAAAAGTGACAAAAAAGTTAAAAATTACTACTTGCTTCACCAAATATATTAAAAATTATAACTAACAATTTTTGACCAAAAAAATATTAAAAGTTACTAAAAGTTGTACCTCTAAACGTCTTCTAAAATCACAATTATCCATTTAGCGAATTTCAGAGTGGACCACACCGAGATTAACGGTCGGATCGCACAATTGCGAATACTGTGAAATGTGAATGAAATTTCTAATTAAACAAATTCTTGTAACTGGAAGATTAATGGAAAGTGGGGTAAGCAGCCTTTGAGACTGATGGTCAAGGGGGAGAAATTCCGGCCACCAAAGTGGAGTTCCTTTTCCCCCACAGTCCCCCATATGGAGTGGAAGATGGATAGTCTAACAAGGCACAACGACTAGTCATGAAGTTGGACCAAGTATGCAATGGGTGGGGCCTATTACGAATCATAATCAATTCTCGGTTTTCCTACCCCATCTCCGCATCGTCAATGCACTACCACGTGCACTATAAATAGGAAGCCAAACTTCATAAACCGCACATATCAAGCAACACAACTTGAAAGAGAGAGAGAGAGAGAGAGAGAGAGAGAGAGAGCAATGGAGAATTTCCCAGTGATCAACATGGAGAAGCTCAATGGTGAAGAGAGGGGAGCCACCATGGAGCTCATCAAAGATGCTTGTCAGAACTGGGGGTTTTTTGAGGTACGCTTGAATCTTCAAGCTACATTTTTAGCTTGTTTCTTTCATTCCATGCTGTGGTTGATATGAAAAGTGAAGACTAACATACAAAAGTATTTCATCTCAGTGATATTGTGATCTCACACTTCTTTAATCTAAAAAAAAAAAAGAAAAAAAATTGAATGTATTTAAACTGTTAAATTTTAATTTAACGGTTCCTAATCACAAGTTTTGCTATGTCAACCCTTAAATTCGTTGATATTAACTGAGTAATGTTACATTGCAAGAAAAATGTACCCGAAAAGGTAAATGAAATGATATGAAATAATTTTGAATTTATCACTTTTAACAATAACCAATGCAATCGTGATTTATTTTTTCTATCATTATTATTTTTTTTTTTTTTTTTATAATTCAAGGCATTTGGACTACATACGACCTCACTACTATACGACCTCACTTTTATTATAACACTACTATTATCACCTCATTCTTTCTGATAAATTTTCTAGTTAAATAGTATCTTCATATTTAAAAGTTCTAAATGTTTAATGGTTGGTTTTTTTTGTGTTGTATTATGTAGTTAACAAACCATGGAATTTCTCTAGAACTGATGAACACTGTGGAGAGGATGACAAAAGAGCACTACAAGAAGTGTATGGAGCAGAGGTTCAAAGAGCTGGTAGCAGTCAAGGCTCAACAGGGTGTCAAAGCTGAGGTCACTGATATGGACTGGGAAAGCACCTTCTATTTGCGCCATCTCCCTCAATCCAACATTTCAGAAGTACCCGATCTTGACGATGAATACAGGTGAACAAATCTGAAAGACACCCACATAATATATACTAATTTCACTTCAAGACTTATACTTAAAATCATCCCACTTTACCCTATTGAAAAATACAAAGAATAAATTGGTACGATTTAAATTATAGAGGCGAAAATAAAATCCAAGATTAAAGTACGGTTGTGAAGCGTAATATATCCCTTTTTTTTTTCCTACTTAGTGTCTATTTGGGAGAAGTAGCTAGTAACTCAGTTTTTTGTGCTGTAGTCTCTTTCTTTATGTTATAAGCTATTATTTTTATCTTTTTCTCACAATTTGTCCGTCTGAATGATTCAGGAAGATGATGAAGGAATTTGCAGCTAAACTAGAGAAACTGGCAGAGGAGCTCCTGGACTTGCTATGTGAGAATCTTGGATTAGAAAAAGGCTACCTCAAGAAGGCCTTCTACGGAACAATGGGTCCAAACTTTGGCACTAAGGTTGCCAACTACCCACCCTGTCCGGAGCCGGAGTTGTTCAAGGGGCTCCGAGCCCACACTGACGCCGGCGGCATCATCTTGCTATTCCAAGACGACAAGGTCAGCGGCCTCCAGCTCCTCAAGGACGGCCAGTGGATCGACGTTCCTCCTATGCGCCATTCCATCGTGATTAACCTAGGAGACCAACTCGAGGTAAAAAAACTCCACAAATCTATACAAAATTTAAATTTTCTATTTAAATTACGAAATTGTAACTTTTATAAATTTATATTAACTTGTACATTTCCAACACCCCTTAGCATCACTAGCTCAAATTCTATTTAACTGAAGATTAATTCTAATGTCAATTGCGGCTAACAGGATCGTTCATCTGCACAGAGCTCGCATGAGACTTACGCAGATGAAGAACGGTCCTGAAAGATACAAATGAGAATTTTAACATTGTTTCACAAACGCAGGTAATCACTAATGGAAAATACAAGAGCGTGCTTCACCGTGTCGTTGCCCAAACAGACGGCAATCGGATGTCGATAGCTTCGTTCTACAACCCGGGCAGCGACGCTGTCATCTATCCAGCACCTTCACTGGTTGAGAAAAAAGCAGAGGAGAACAAAGAAGTGTACCCAAAATTCGTTTTCGATGACTACATGAAGCTCTACGCCGCCCTGAAGTTCCAGGCCAAGGAACCAAGATTTGAGGCCATGAAAGCCGTGGAAGCTAGTGTTAATCTAGGTCCTATTGCAACAGCTTAAGAGTCAAAAATGTCAACAGAAGAAGAAAACTTCAGTAGTGTTTGGTTGGGAAAGACAAGTATGTATCAAGTATAAAGAAGAAGATGCCGATTCTCTACATAGAATTCATATAACCTTACTATTATTTTGGGGGTTTGGGGGGTTTGTATTTGTAACTTGTGATCAAAATTTATATTATGTGATGACAATTGTTAATGAATAATAATAGTCATTCATACTATCCATCTCCTGATTTTTCCTTCGTATTTTTCAAAATAAAAACCGCACTGTATTGACTCATTGAAGCTCCAGACTCAGCAACAAATTTTGACTGGGAGCTTGGACCAATTTTGTGCCAGAAAACTCAGTGCTTTCCACTATGGTCACAAAGCCCCACCTCATCAACCGATAAGCAGTGACGGTTTTAGATTGAGGAATTCCAGTGAGTGCATGGAAATTCTTGTAATCGCAGAAAACTAAACACGGCCACTGGCAAACTCTTGTTTATGTCGAAACCTTAACATAGTAGCTTATTTAGGTTTTATTTGGGATAACAAAAAAATTTCTTAAAATTGATAAAAGAAATATTAAAAAATTTAAAAAGTTATTCACTTTTTATCTCCCTGCACGAATTACAAATCTATAACTTATCTTAATTTATTTTATTTTATCATACTTTTTATCACTCCAAACGCACCCTTAGTCTAAAAAACCGAAACTCAAAACTGTAATTAAGATATCTTTCCAAAAAAAAAAAAGGGGTCAATTGTAGCATATCTTCTGCGAATCCTATCTTAGCAACAAAATCTCATCAAACGGTTCATCAGAATTTGTTAGCTTCCCGGAGACGCTATGCACTGGATGCAGGGGCAGGACCAACAGGCAACAGCTGCCGGGAGGACACGTCCCCACCCTCAAAAAAAAAAAAATTAATTCTTTTAATGTTATTGGTGGAAAAAAAATAATTCTTTTAATGCCCACCCTCAAAATTATTCTTTTTTCCTAATATTGTCTAAGTGTCCAATTGTGCCTGTCCACTAATTGTACCCGTCCAGTAAAAAAAAAAAAAATAATTTAATACTAATTGTGCTTATCCAATGAAACGAAAAAAAAATAGTTTAATGCATACGTAGAAATGTACTTAATTCACCCAATACAATTAAAAAATATCTAGTCACATTTTGACCATTTTTTTCTCTTTTTCTCATTTATGTGTCTTAAAATTAATGTCTACTCACGTATTAATTTTTTATTTTGCCCCTGACTGGATGCCTTGAGGAATGCCAAAAATATCTCCCATATTTTTTGTGTTAAGTCACAATCACTGGGTCCCAATAGCTTTTTTTTCACCTTTTATTCCATGAAATAAGAAAGCTTCCCACAGCAAACTTCAACCACAAGAGCAATTATAGCAAGAGTCGAGAGCTAAAGAGAGCATCTTCAAGATCACATTCTTCACTAAAGATTAGAAGATATATAATAATCTAATAATCTGACTCAGCATTCAAACTGTTGTATGTGGAGATCGACCAACAAAGTTGAAAGCTACATAAAGATCAAACTTCTTTTCTTACTTCCAAACTCAACTGGAATCTTCCCACAGTGATCAGTGTGCAGGACAACCACCAAAAACAAAAAATAGAATAAGTATTTGCTCAAAAAAAGTGCATACCTTTTTAGATCATGCTATTTTCAAACACTCCTTAAAATTCTCTCCCTTTTGATTTTGAAACAATGAAAAGAACAGATTCCCGGTGGGAAACTGGCATGGTCGAATACCGTGTTCAAATTTTTGTTAAAGGCTGCTAATGGTTGTCAAAATTTTAGGATTTGAGTCGATACACGATGAGGGTGTTTGGAGCATTGAAAAATAACGAAAAATATGATTTGGGTAACTTTTTTAGCATTTGGTGTACATCTACCAAATCATGTTTCTCAAAGATGAATAGGATCGATTTTTACTTTTGCGTCAGTTTTTCATAAAGAGAATCAACTCAAACGGTTTTTTGAGTCCGTTCGAATAGTTTTATATCAAAATTTTTTGAAAGTCATTGAAAATTTTTGAAAAATTTTTGAAATTTGAAAAAAAGTTATTGGGCTTTGTGAAAGTGCTATTGGGGTTTTTAAAAAATTTATTCGAGTTTGTAAAAATTTGTTGGGATATATAAATATATATAAATTTATAAAAATTTCGCAGAGAAAAAAATGTATTAAAGAGTTTTAAAGGTTTTCAAAAATTTTTCCTAATTTTCAGTGTGCCAAATGCACTCTAAATAATCAATGTAAATCTTACCTTCAACATCGAATAGAGTGATAAATCATAGTGAATCAAACTGAATCTATCCCATTAAAAAAAACATCTTACAATTCTTGCGATCTAGAAAGCATGGAAGTGGACCAAGGTTTAGGTTGGGTCATTTGGATCCAATTTGCCAAAAATCTATTTTTTCTCTTTTACTTCTATTTTTTTACAAAATAAATTCAAAGACAAACCAGGAATTTCATAAGACTTGCAAATCATCTTCACATAAGTCGTTTGAACATTTGGCATCCCTGAAGACTTGATAAGCGACTAAAACTTTAAATCTTTGTAAATGCAAAATTCAAACTCGCATTTCTAACCATGTAGGGCGACCTACCAAAGGGATGAAGTTCCCTCAAACTTTCAAATTTTATTTTAATGTGGCTAAATTTATCCATACAATTTCATATTATTAAAAGTTAGCTCCCCTAAATGTTTATACCTAAATGTTTATACTTTCATTAAAGTACTTAAATAAATATCTTTCTACTAGACATAATTTCTATATCTTTAATATCTAAACATTATTTTTCTCACAATTCTCAAATTTAAAATTTTGATTCATGATACGAGTTTTGATTTAACACTATCAAATCACCCACGTCAAGATTTAGTAATCAAAGGTGGAGGGATAATCAACATTTTTTTTTTCTTTGAAAAATGAGGAACGAGCAACACGCAATAATAGTACATTATGATATTGCCACATGAGACTTTGTACAGCACAAGGAACCCAATAATGTCTATCAAACAGGCATTGGACCTTGTAAGCTGGCTTCTCCTCCAACAGTGAAAAAATGAAATGCCACTTTGAGAGGCTTCTAACTGTGCCTATCGAATCATGCATGCAGGATAAGTCAATAACTGGATATCTCTAGCTAGGCAATGAGGTGAGGGCCAGCTTGTCCTGATCCAAAAATCATTAATTGTTTTGATGTTTGATTTTGAGGTAGATTTGCAGAAATAGATAGTAAGTTTTTTTTTTTTTCCTTTTTTCTTGCTGGTTTTTTTTTTTTTAAATGGCATTCCAAATGGTAATATGAATGGTAATGAGTTATATATCCATGTATTAAATTGTGAGCTAAATTTATCGATGCTATAAAAATTTCCCATGCTTATTATATATATGTGAAATTAACTTTCCAAAAAAAAAATGCCATACCATATAAACTATCCATATTCTTTTGTGATTGCTAAATATTGATTTTTGGATAATTTATCACCTTCTTAAGTACACTTAACATGTGGGGTGGGAGGAAAGGGCATTTGGTTAGATATTTTTTTTCACTTGAAGGCAACTAATATGAGAAAAACATACACATGTTAGCTCATTGAAAGAACACACATGCTTATCAACAACATTTGTCCTCTAGATTCCTCTTTCAGAGATGGACATCTAACAAATAAACAAGCCACATTTTCTTGTCTATTTCTTCAGTTAAAGCACTCAAAAACTAGGTTTAAACATAAACACATGATCATTGTCTGACTAAGCTGTGCATGATCTTGAGAATTTTCAGTTGTGTATATAGTACATTTTGCTCAACATTCTTTCAAAATCATTGACTGACAAAGGAAATTGAGAAGGAACTCACAAGCAAGCCATTCTTCCTCGTATTCTAATTATGTGTTTGGAGTGGCAAAAGGTTAGTAACAATTGATAAAAGTTATAATCTCATAATTTATGCAGTAACGTAAAAAGTTTGAGTTTTTTAAAGATTTTTTATGTTTTTTGGTAAAATTTCGAGCTCCAAGCAGAGCTAAAAGTTCGTTCATACATATGCTGTAACAATTCTCTATACAAGTAAAACTAACATATCTAGCATTTAATGAGCAATAAGTATTCACCATATAAAACACTGTTCTAGCTGCCTTTCCTTTCATTTTGATCATTAGCAGGAAGAACTGGGATGGAGAAGACGAGCTCCGATCCCGGTACATATCACAAACTTTGTTTTTAGCAATCAATGTGAACATTCTGATTATGTTAAAGAAGATCCAAATATAACACAAAGTGGCAATGTTTTAACATGGATATGAATGCTGACTAGCGAAAGAAAAAGGGATACAAAGGAGACGAGGAGGGAGATTTGGAGAATTCAAGGCAAGAGATGATAAATAATGCCTTCAATTATCCACGCAAATAATGCCTAGCAAAGATCTTTCCTTTGCCGCTGAAATGCATTCCAGGAAACCATCAACTTTTCCATTTTATTCCAATCCATAGCTGGAAGTAAGATGCTCTTCCCAATCATGAAAGGAACCAAAAGCCTTTAACGTTATTGCTCGTTTACCTCTTTGAACATGAAAGTGACGCTGGCAGATGCTTGAAGCTAGAAACATCAAACAACTCAATAAACCTCTGATCCGAAACTCTGGCTTTGGCAGCTGCAAAGCGCAGGTACTCGGCAAAGACTGAAGATAGACACCACCTTTGCAATTTTCTCAGGCATCCCACTAGACAACCAGTTCGGTGCTGGAAAACAAAGAAAAAACAACCCATACTTGCAGTTAGCTTGAAGGCCTTGGAAGTTAAAAATTCAATGATGGGGTCATAGACAAACCGGTAGAGCACATACCTTCCCTCGATTGCAATGGATCAAAAGTGGGTGATTCTTTACATCTGCATTGCAGGGAAGAAAGAGTAAACATAAGCACCGGTTACGTTATAAATTTGCAGAAATAAATTTTGCAAGTATTGAGCGATTATATTACCAAGAACGACATTTAGTGCTTCACGAATAGCATCCTCTGGAATGTTTACAAAAGGTTCCTGTATACACAATTTCAAATGTCACTCTTTGTTTGAAGAATTAATTAAAATTCAATAACTTACACCATTCAAGCAATCAAGTATATTACAAAACTGAAACTTTTCATGCAAAGTACAGTTCAGAAAACACTACACAATATTGAAGAAACGTTAACAGAGCAGAGAGCTGATTGACAGCATCTACAACACTCCATTGTAATCATTGCAAGGTAAGCTACATAAACACGGTTGTTACTTCATCATATTACTATTTTTATGTTGAGAGAAGCCTATACCATAAACTTACAATTCCAAAAAGTGAAATTGCAACAAGGCGATCAAGGTAGTGTTTGGAGTGATAAAAAGTGAGAAAAAATGAGATAAAATAAGAAAAGTTGTGAGTTCGTAATACGTGCAGTGAAATAAAAAAAGTTGATGTGATAGAAGTTTTTAGAGTTTTTTTTTTTTTTTGTTTTTTGTTGTTGCCAAACACACCCCAAGAATATTTAATATAATACTAACAACCCCTAGCAAACAAACCAATAAATGGAACAAAGCACGGATAAAGTAGATAACATTGACACAGCAACCTAAAAAACTCCATCACTATCTATCATTTGAAATTGATAGATGGCCAGTGTTTTAAAACTTTATAGCCAGTGTTTTAAAACTTTACTAATATCATCAAATCCAGGATTAAAAATCAGCAGGAGAGATCATTGCTAGAACATATGAAGTGCATAATTTAGCCAGTGAATAGAGATAAAACTGGAACTCCACGGCTCTGCCTATACAGCAAGATTAAATCAATAAAAGATTGTCCCATGGCCTAGTACTCCTCTTTGTCAATATCAGACTTATCATTCCAGAAAAAATATAGCTAAATTCTAGTGCAAACTAACAATAGTAACACAGATATGCAGGAACTTGGGAATACACCAGATTCAATCAAGAGGTTTGGCTCTATATATGGCATGAACAAGAACCGCACGCAATTCAAATCTGGCAGAATGTTTGAGTCCTATGACCCTTTGATCATACAAATCTACAGGAACCAATTATGATGCATTGAATTTCAACGCAATTTAATATGTGATCTATGTGTGCCTATGAGATTGTAAATCCCGAAGCCCGCAATCTTGAATATCAACACTTTTTTCTTAAAACCTTAACATTATTAATCACACAGAAAGTGATTAATTTTATGAAGAAACTTGTTCAATTGTCTCAATTTAGTTCACAGCATAACCCTTAAGGACTGTGGCCAGGATTAGGCAAATGACCTATAAATTGTGACAAATGGCCAAAAAAGACCTAAAGCATTCTCCGCAAAGATATGCAATATAGTTGTAATGACACACAACATCATGAGCACTTTTCGTGCGTTGGTTTTCTAGAATGACCATTGAGAAGGAGGCATACTCCTTTCTTGAAACTGACACCAACAACATCAATTTCTACTTAGCAATCCTCATTGTAATGATGAGCACCGTTATAAACCCCAGGCAAATTAAACTCATCCTGAAGCATACTTTTACGTGCTTATTCTCATATATCAAGACTAAGGGATTTTATAATGTGAATGAATCAAAACCAAGTGCTTAGTAACATCTGTAAAATAGTACTCAAATTTATGGAAAGTTCATTTACAATGCAACACAACAATAATGCAAAACTGCAAAAAATTTCACAAGTGTGAATCGAGTCAATCCAAAGCAAACAATAAAGGAAAAAAGCACTAACCTGCTTTGTTTGAACTTTTACTTCAAAAAGAGAGTGCCGTGTTCATAAAATATGTAAAGGGCAAGAAAAAGCCACAATTGACATAGAAAATAAAACCAAACCAAACCAAACCAAGCCTTTTCCCACTAGGTGGGGTCGGCTATATGGATTTGTCGACGCCAATTTGATCTGTTTAGGGGCATGTCCTCTGATAAATCTAGGTAGGTTAGGTCATGTTTAATGGTTTCTTTCCAGCTTCTCTTGGGTCTTCCTCTACCTCTCCTACTCCTGACAATCTCCATACTTTCACACCTTCTAACAGGTGCCTCTGCTGGACGCCTTCTAACATGGCCAAACCATCTTAATCGGTTTTCTCTCATTTTATCTTCAATCGGTGCTATTCCTACTTTGCCCCTAATCTCCTCATTCCTAATCCTATCTTTCCTTGTAATCCCGCAAATCCACCTTAGCATCCTCATCTCCGCAACTACCATCTTCTGACCATGATTATGCTTTACTGCCCAACACTCTGATCCATATAGCAGCGCTGGTCTAACCGCTACCTTATAATACTTTCCTTTCACCTTGAGGGGGATTTTTCGGTCGCACAAAACCCCCGAAGCACTCCTCCATTTGGTCCATCCAGCTTGAATCCTGTGACTTACATCAGTATCAATCCCTCTATCTTGTTGCACCATAGATCCAAGGTACCTAAATTTATCTTTCTCTACAATCTTTTGTGTGCCTAAACTTACTTCTATACTACTCGTTATCCTACTTTGACTAAACTTACATTCCATATATTCCGTCTTGCATCGGCTTATCCTAAACCCTTTTGTCTCTAACGTATCCCGCCACAATTCTAGCTTAGCATTCACTCCTTCTCTCGTCTCATCTACTAAAACAATATCATCTGCAAATAGCATACACCACGGCACCTCATCCTGAATATGTCTTGTAATCTCATCCATAACTAAAGTAAACAAGTACGGGCTTAACGCTGAGCCTTGACGTAAACCAATCGTGATAGGGAACTCATTAGTCTCTCCACCAGTCGTCCGTATAGATGTCATGGCTCTATCATACATGTCCTTTATCGCCTCAATATATGCGACACACGCTCATTTCTTTTCCAATACTCTCCATAGAATCTCCCTAGGAACCCGATCATATGCCTTCTCTAAATCGATGAACACCATATATAAATGTTTTTGACCTTCTCTATACTGTTCCATTAACCTCCTCAAGAGAAAGATAGCCTCCATGGTTGATCTTCCAGGCATGAAACCAAATTGGTTCTCTAAAACGTTTGTTGTCCTTCTTAGTCTTCTCTCAATAACTCCCATAATTTCATCGTATGGCTCATCAATTTAATCCCGCGATAGTTCGTACAGTTCTGAATATCTCCTTTGTTCTTGTATATGGGTATAAGGATACTTTTCCTCCATGCATCAGGCATCTTCTTTCTCTATAGCATTACATTAAAAAGTTTTGTCAACCAACTTATGCCATCCTCTCCTAAGCACCTCCAAACCTCAATAGGGATGCCATCTGGCCCAACCGCTTTCCCATTCTTCATCCTTTTTAATACTTCTTTTACTTCTTCCCTACTGATTCTCCTATAGAACATAAAATTTAATTCTTCCCTAAAAGTGGTAAACTGCCCCAAATGTATGTCACTACTACTGCTTTCGTTAAATAACTTGTAGAAGTAGTTCTTCCAACGCTCCTTTATCTCCTCTTCCTTTACTAATACCTTTTCATCCTCATCCTTAATGCATTTAACTTGGTTTAAATCCTTAGTCCGTCTATCTCTAATAAAAAATAAGTGAATAAAAAAATAAAAAACTAATAAAAAAAACCATGAAAGCACACTGATTAATTCAAATAAAATTAGAAACCCTTGAAGTGGACAGAAAAAAATTGCATTGGGAGATATTGAAATGAACAATGCAACTGTAAATTAGATATTCTCTCTTAATAACGAAATTTAGCAAAACATCAAATAAATAAACAAGTAAAGTCTCTTTTTAAAGGTATACATACGTTCTACCTTAAAATTAGCAACTAAAGCTAAAACTGGCCCATAAGATTGTTGCAAGGTCAAACAAAAAGAATATATTACATAATCAAACCCACTTTCCAAACACCCCATATGTCCCACAATCCACACATTGCCATCCACTTCTCATTTAAAGTACCAAAAATCAACCTTAATGTCAAGCAGACAACTTTTATTTATCCCCAAAAAAAAAAAAAAAAGAAGTACCAAAAATTCAAAGAATTCACATGGCTCTCAAGTCTTAAATAGTGAAATCACTGCATTTCGCATGATTGAAGCGAACTGCATTGTCAAAATCTCTCATAAAAAAATCTACAAATCCAAATTTCCATAGCAAATCAGACCCCAATTTCCTCACACAAATCAAATCAGATCAAATCGAATTGAATTTGATAGATAGCAATCATTGATAATATCTAAAAAAATCAAACAAACAGAGTCATAAAAGGGGACTCGATTAAAGTCAGTAGCAATTAGTTAATAACATCCAGATACATACACACACACGCACGCATATAATAGAAGCATAGAACTTGCCTTACTACTTTCAATCCCGAATTGAAATAAATGGATCCCATTAGACTTCAGAAACTTGTTGTTAGCCTCCGGATAAGGCTCCGGACAAAGACATCTGCAAAACCCACATCTTAAAACTGACAAATTCTCCCTCTTTTAACCTCGGAACTCCAAATTTTCAACCTCCTACATACACCCAGAAGCAGAATATATATAGACCAGGTGTATATATATATAACACTTACATAATGGAGCGGAGGCCGAGGGATTGAAGGAAGGTGAAGTTGGCAGTGTCTGGGAAGCCAGACCTGAAAATGCCGTCGTCGACCATGGCGAAGTTGAGAGGAGGAATGTAAAGCTCTTCCCCGTTGGCGTCGAAGTTATCGGCGGCCGGCCAGAACTTCACGGCCCGAATGACATGCGGCTTCACGAGGGCAACTTCGATGGTTCTGCACATCTCAACGCCCTGTGCTTCTTCGTCCAATTTCATCACGCAAAGAAGAGAGACAGAGGCAGAGACGAGGAGTTCGTAGATTCTGAACCTTTTCCGACAGTTATAATGTAAGAAGGGGTAGGGGCCTATAGATGCATAAGAGATTGTGTGTATATGTGTATATATAGATGAGAGAGATATAGAGAGACGGCGGCGCTGGTGGTTAAAAGCGACCGGTGGGTGCTGGCGCTTCCTCGATGGCAAGGAATTGGAGGCTACATGAAGAAAGAAAAGCGCTCTTTTTTGTTTTTTTTTTTTTTTTAAGTGAAATACGTCCACGCGCGGATTTTAGGTTGGTTGTCTGCACACTCCACTGACTTTACAAATTCGTGATATAAAATTAAAGAGGCGTTCGGGATGGTAAAAAGTAAGATAAAATAAGATAATGATAACAGTTGCGAGTTATAAAAAAATAAAATTCTACATATCTCTACAAACACGATCACTGCACGAAATACAAGATACTAATTTTTACAATTTTATATGATTTTATACGACTCCAAACACACTCAATTTGATATCATTTGTGAGTTCGTAATTCGTACAATGAGATAAAAAATAAATAATTTTTAAAAATTTTTAAAGTTTTTAATATTTTTGAGTGCGCCGAAAGTAACTTAAATCAAATAATTATAATAAAATTTATTTAAATTTATTAAAAAAAAAAAAGGGCCAATGACACAACATTCACTTAAAAATTATATTTAAACATCCTTTATATTTAGTTGCGTAGAATACCTAACAAAAAGAAATGAATATAAGAAAACACTCACAATAAAAGAGTACAAGATTTACATATTTCAATAATTTGTCTATGTTCATGGATATAGTGAGATTTGATACTCATTATGAATTCTAACAATAGAATAACAATAATTATAATAAAGGGATAAGAAAATTTTAGAGAAACTCTCTGATAACTCTGTTACAGTATTCTCAACTTTCCTCTCAACCTAGCCAATGTGAAATCAAATTGGTATCAGCTTTTGTTTCGCTCGTTATGCTTAGGCATTTGCTCCTTCTTCCAATGCTTGAGTATAATGAATAATCACGTCTTGTTATGGATTATTTTGGTTTATTAATTTGTGGCATGTTTTCGACCTTATAAACATATTATGCTGAGATTGTGTTGCTATCCATGACAAGAGCACGTCGAATGCATTGGAACTAGAGTGAAGCATTTAATTGGATATGATAGCCGGTGACCCAATATTGCTACTTCGTGTGGTGTTAATATGTCGTGACCATAATTATGCGTTTGGATTGGATTAATAACATTAAGGTGCATTTAATTTGTTAAAAATTATTTATTTTTTATTTCATTGTACAAATTATGAACTTATAAATTATCTCACTTTATCTTATTTTGTTTCACTTTTTGTTACTCTAAACATACCCTAAGTTTTTAAAACTGTCGTACGATTTCCAACCAATATAAATGAGTAGCATATATTCATTGGACGTTGGTGTTAATTGTAGTATTGAGATTTATTATTTTGAGCTATAAATCGATATTTGCTTGCGAATGGATGCTTATCAAGAAAAATGTTAAGACAGCTAATGAAAACCTGTAATATTATCATATTGCATATGATTTGCCATTACCTAGAGAATAATACAGAAGGTGACCCTTCTTGTGGTATAAGTGTAACCCAATTTGTCGTGAGTTGACAAGTAATGCGGAATATAACCTTAAGTGTTTTGCTTAAAGTTACACGATTTGTTATATGCCAAAAAATACTGCAATTATTGACCTAACTTTTTTTTGCTAAGAGCCAACTGCCCCAAAACAAAGTTAGAGCTATTGTGGCCCCTTCGGGGGTGGTTGAGCGGAAGTTCGGAGACGTCTCAGAGCCTGGTCCTCGTGCGGTCTCAGGTTCGACTCCCCTTCGGGGAGGTGGGTTACCGCTTTGGCGGGTTTCTAACAGCTTCTCTCAATTGAGCCAGTCAGCCAGGGCTTGCCTAGGCTGGTTTACCACCTCGTGGGCTATTGCCGGCTTAGTCCACGAGGCGAGTTTCACCCAGTGCGCACCTTCGGGTAGCGGCTGCGGGTTTCTTCCCGACCCACAGAAGTTAGAGCTATTGTGGAGGATTATATGATGTATGACCATTACATTTCTATCCACCCCATTAGATTGAGGCACCATTTGGCATGGAATAGTTGGTAACTAAGTTACCTGCTATTAATTTTTTGACTTTTTTAAAATAATCAAATTTACTTTCTTACATTTTAATTTTCTTTTAAACCTTCAAAGTTAAAAATGTTAAATTAACAAAAAGTTTAAAAAATAAAAAAAATTAGTTTTTTTTCTTTTCAAACCAAACTTGGGTTGCATATCTATATGTTGGGATTCACTTGTTATTGAATATGTTTATATATAAAACTGAATAGTAAGCACAAGTGTATATTGTTTTGCCTTCTAAGCTAGATAATTCATTCATTTATATGTATACATTTTCAGATGATCCACCTACAGTTAAGACGAAGCCACCCAGAGTCGAGTTAAAAATGTCAATGACCTTGAGCATCGTACGCCCCTTCTATTTTCTATTGTTTATTTGCGTGGCTGTGAATCCCAAGGCTTAAAAATTGACTTGTATTATTAAATTGGATGATATATTTATATAGCCCATGGTTGAAGATTGTATTGTTTATCGATTATCGTAGAAACTAAAGTGCTGGTTTGCAAAGGTTGGCAAAAGACTTGACATTGGATAGGTTTTATTGGATTAAGTTTTGATTTTATTACCCGTTATTTGGTTTGTTTTTTTATTTTTTATTTTTTATTTTTTATTTTAAATTTATTTTTCATTTTACACTTTTGAAAATAAGAAAAACAACTCAAACATAGGTATTCTTTTGTGTTTTTAAAATTTGTTTTAGAAAAAAAAAATGGGTTTACACATGAAATGAAAAATGACAAAAAGTCATTTTGAACTTTTTCAATCCAAAACAAAAAAAAAAATTTCAAAATAAGGAAAATAAAACATGTTCTATTTTCTTATTTTAAAACATAAAATAAATATAACAAAAAATAGAAAAATAAATCAAATGTCACTTTAGTTTCTATGTTTTTATTCTGTCCTTATTCGACTATAAAAATTAGGTCAGAACAGAAATTTTATTTTACTGGAAAAAAAAGGTATATATATATATATATATTACTTTGAAAGGTTATATGCGCTTAAATAAAATTTTTTGTTATAAATTAAGACTTCATTTCCATTAATTTTTACATATATTTTTGCTATTTATTTTTTAAAATCAAATTTTAAATATAATCACCGGACACATTTATTTTGCATTTCAAACTAATTTTGCAAGCACTTCTTGGAAGTATGAAATCCAATACCAAAAAGGATTAGGAGGGTAATTTTGAAGGCGCACATAAACTCATCGATGTGCCAAATGTTATTCATCCACGCACTACAAGTAAGGAATTTCTTAGACGACAGGCTTGAAATTTCAATTGTCAAAAACTATTTGAAAAGTAATTAATTAATTATAATTTCCCTTTTTTTAATTATAAATACGATAGTGGCCTAATTGGACACGTGGGGTCAACATATGTGGGTATCCAATTCACAGTTGACAACCCACCTCCATTGCCCCAGTTATATCGATCTGTTTGGTGGTACTAAAAGACATAAATTTTAATTAATTTTTATTTTTTTCTTTAATTAAATTTTTCTACATATATTACTTTTATGTCGCATCTTTTTACTTTTATTATATTTTTTATCTTATTTTTTATCAACCAAACAGACTCCAATAAAAGCAAGATGCGCTAATACGGTTGTGTGTATTCCAGTGGGTTACGATTGTTTGGGGATTTAAGGTTAATGTCTGATTGAGTGAGACTCGAAGATGAGACATGAGTAATATCCACAAATAATGGATAGATATAATATAAAATTAATTTTTTTGTGTAAAATTATTTTTTTAATATTTAGTTAGTGAAATATAAATTAAAATAATATATATATTTTGATCTGAGATTTAATCGAAGATAATATTAAAATTAAAAAATTAATACAAAACTAATATAAATGTGAGTGGTATTGTGTATCTATATTTTGGGAAACATATAATACCGACTCAAAAATTTTAAAAAACAAAAACAAACAAAACAAAACAAAAAAAATTTGTGACCCTCATCTGATGAATTATCTAATTCCCTCCCAAATTCATTAAACAAATATTACCCTTTCTTTGGTTCTATTTGGCATCTAATAGCTAAAGGCTTAGTTTTGACTATTAACTTTTCAATATCTTAGAAATTATCAAAATTATTCTCTAATATTTTAATTTTTTTTATTAAACTATGGAAAATAAATATTTTAAATAGAAAAAAGTTAAAATATTTATTTTTTTCTTTCCAAACAAAGCCTTAGGGTCGATGTCTGATTCAGCCATATCGGGTCATTCGTCCAATCCAAGGTTTGGAAGAAAAACAAAGAGACCAAACAAGAGCTTTATATAATAATCCCAAAATAGGATTGTATTATGTGGACATAATATGATGCCATAATCCAACGATAATCACGTTCGGCTACCTTATTTATTTACCACACGGTATCGGGTGGTAAAATATAAAAAGTCAAAAATCCGAACAGAATCGCGGATGGCAATATGATGGGATTTGGGGGCTGACATGCGGCATGCTGTCAGTTCAAATAATTCTGTAGTCAGGGGAGACTCAGGATTTTTTCTTGGGGCGTATCGGATTTCAAACATCTAAGGATAAAATAATAAATGACAATAACGTGTTACATCGGATTAAAAGTAAAAAATAAATAATATTATTTTTATAAAAAGATAATATATATATTTTTACATTAACTTCTCGTACTTTACATTACTCTTTTATATTAAAATTATTGTAAATTATGAAAAATTAATGAAGGAGTAGAAATATCTTTATCTTAATATAAATTACTATTGAATATTAAGGGTCTATTTGATTGACAAAAAATAGAATAAAAAGTACTATAAAAGTAAAAAGACGTGACATAAAGGTCATATATAAAAAATTTTAATTAAAGAAAAGTACAAAAATTAGTTAAAATTTGTAATTTTTTATGACTTTTGATGCCACCAAACAGGCCTTAAATCAATTAATATATTTTTTACTGTCTAATGGTCAATGGGTCTTATTATGGATATCTTTCATTACTTAAAAAAAATTACCATTAAATTTTTATTATTTATAAAATTTATTATGTTATATGTTGTTATATTTCTTGATGTTATACACAAAAATATTCAATAGTATAGTGAAAGAATACACTTTCTTTCTCAGAAAATACTTGGGTTTGGCTCTTGTAAATTTCATTTATGTTAAAAAATTTTGAGTTAACTTTAATTTTTTTAATAAGTGTAAAATAACTTAGTTTTAAATTAATTTAATTTTTTGAATAACACTAAAATATTAAGGGTATTTAGTAATTTTATATTCAAAATTAGGGAGGTCATTTACTCCCTTGCCTCAAGATAAGTCCGCTCTTGATTATAGTTCAGAAATTTTGAATTAAAATTTAATTGTTTAAATGTGTTCGTATCTTTTATTAAAAAATATATAAATATGTTTAGACTTTCAATAGTCCGAATATGCTACCGCAGACACTAGGCGTCCCATTTTAACAGGATGTGGCGGAGCGCCGGCCAATTGCCATCGGTTTCATTTATTTACGTGTAATGGTTTCTTTTCTAATTGATAGGGTTAATTTTGGTATTAAAAGTTAATTTTTAATTTATTATAATTTATTTCTGTTTCCTAAGATTTTGTAATTAATTTTATTTTTTTATAATTTTTAGATGCGTTAATAGTTTTAATCTTTTTAACCGCTTTAAAACTAAACTTGAATTTTTAATTTTTTATAAATTTTCTATGAATGTAATTAAAATGTCTAAAAACTACCAACGAAATAAAAAATGAAATTTTAATGAAAAAAGCAATATAAAATAAAAATAAGATAAAAATAAAAAATAGTTTATTTTAATTTATGTAATTTTAAGTTCATATTTTATTCTTCTTATATTTTTTTATTTAAATTCACTCACTTTTTTGACTTTTTATATTTTATCTTTTTCTCAACGTCACTTTTATCGATACACAAACTCTAATTTTGTTTTAAATATATTTAATTTTTTATTATGTTTGTTCTTATATTATCATATATTCATTTTTATTACCACCATTTTATGAGAATATTGTGTATAATGGCTCAATATTAAGTATTATAAAATATAATTATTCTTATAATCATTTTATAAAAATTTTATTTCTGCTTGATATGTATGAAAAAAAAAAAATTATAGGATAACTATGAGGCTAGTTGGTTTATCAAAAAAATCAACTTTTACTAATTTTTTTTTAACTTTTTTCATTGAACACATTTCTAATTTTTTACCATTTTTTTCAACTTTGTCTAATTTTTATCAACTTTTTTCAATTTTTATCAATTTTCTCAAACTTTTTTCAATTTTTACCAATTTTATAAATTTTTGCCAAATATACAACTACTCACTAAAGTGACACGTGTTATTTTCTAGTACAAAGTTACACTTTTTTTTTTTTTGGTGGCCTCAAGTGGTCCCTAATTTATACTATTATAAAGCGAATATCAAGATCTGGTAAAACTCTAATTTTTTTGAAGCGGCAGTTTTGGTGAAACTCTTATTTTTTAAACTAACAAAAATATCCCTAAAACTAAATACATATACACGTGTTAATTTTAAAAGTTAAGATTTCAAATTTAGAAAATAATTAAGGTATTTTCTATTTCATAATTATCCTTATCCTTTTTATATTGATAAAAATAACCCAAATATTAAATACACATGCACACATTAATATAAGTATTTCCTATTTAATAATTATCTTTATCCTTATATTTATCTATGAAAATATATATATTTATTAAAATGTTAGAAAAAAAATTTACAAGTATCGTGTGTGTACCAACGTCTAGTAGATCATAGTAATATCACTTGATTTATTTAAGTATCAAGGCCCCGCTTGGAGTAGCAAAATTAGCCAAAAAAAAAGAAAAAAAATCAACTTTTAATGTTTTAGGTGTTTTGGTAAAGCACCAAAAGTTAGTGTTTTGCCTATGTGATGGTTGCTAACACAGCAATTTTTGCCCATGTGATGAGGGGTATAATACTCATTTCACTTTACCTCAACTTATAAGTTACTAAGAGTTTTATTAAACACACATAAAGTTATCAAAAATTGCTAAAATTATTAAAAATTTTTACCCATCACCTAAAAGTAACCAAAAGTTACTAAAACAAATTCTACTTAATTTACCAAACACGCACCAAAAATTTCACCTATCAAAAATTATGACTTCCAAACAGGACCTAATTAAAAAACACAACGGTGCAAATTGTTATTTTCTTTTGAAAAATCTTTCATTTCATTTTACAATTTTTTTTTTTTTTTTTTTTTTTTGGCTTGACAAATTCAAACTCCACAGGCACTATAAAATTGCGGCAAATCCCTTGTAAACAACTGTAACGGGTGGACCAAACCAGCATAACCCATAGTGATTAACCACTGAAAGTGCTCCCCATTCCCATTCTCCTCCGACCTTTATGAACATGCCCATTTCGGTGGGTTTCCGCCCCACCTTTTTTAGTCAATATTCAATATCTCTACTTTTTATAGATGTCAATTTGACGTCTTGCTTTTTAACGTTGATATTATTTTTCTAACAAGATGGGTTATTGATGCTTTGCTTTTAACTTGGGTATTATTTTTCTAACAAAATGAGCTAGTCAAGATCAAAGGTTCAAATCACTCCTTCTAGCCCTTGGAATTAGCATCGTAACACAGAATCCACTTTCTCAATATGAGGTCGTGAGTTTGATTTCTTTCGTAATCCGACGCCAACTTTTAATTATATAAATTGATATTTTTTTTTATAAAATTTCAAATAAAAATTACTTTTTTTTTTTACTAAAATAACGAGGGTGTTTGACATGCCAATTTTTATCAAAAAAAAAAAAAATAAATTTTTATCAAGTTTTTTCACTTAACACATTTTTTTAACTTTTATCAATTTTCTTTAACTTTTGATAACTTTCTTCAGTTTTTATAAATTTCCACCAAACACATAACTAAAAATTAACATGACACATGTTATATCATATTGCCAAATTGTACCTTTTTTATGTGACGCATTCTAAATTTTTTTCATATTTTTTAATTAAAAGTAAAATATTAATAGAAAAAAAATTAAACCCATGTGAAATATTATAACGACTTATATCCATATAATACAATATTGTCTCTTTTGAACTTGGTAAGTTGTTTCCCAAGATGACACCTATCCCAGTACCGCCCCCACTAGAGCACGCTTAACCTTGAAATTCTCACTGATCCAGTATCCTCGCGGTTTTAAAATGCGTTATTTTTATATAGATATCAAATATTACATATATATGTGCTACTTCCTTTCACTACCTAAATGATATGGGATGGAATGTATTACTTTTCTGCTTCACCTTCTACTTCACTCTCTTACAAATAAAATCCGTTATACAAAAAATCTCTCGCAATCCCTCGCAAATATCTCATTCCGCTTTCTAAAAATGGGGTCATCGTAGTCGCCCAACGATGACTTCTCGCCTAAAAAAATGACCCTTCGAGGGCTTTCAAGGACCAACCACAGCCATCAACAATGTGTTACATAAAAAATAATAACAAGACTTTCTTTGTTATTTTATTTTATTTTTTATTTTTTTGGCATGGGTAAGGTCCATCCAATGAAGGTTGGTGGGCCCAAAAGGCCACAACTGATTGAGCAACATTATTTTCATTATTAATTTTATTTATAGTTTTCATTATTATTCCCATTTAGTAATATTTTATTATTTGTTATTATTTATTTGTTTGTTTATTTATTTTTATTATGTTAGGGGTGTTTTGAGTGACAAGAAATGAAATAATTTGAAATAATGTTTAAATTCATAATTCATGTAGTAAGATAAAATTAAATAATTTTTAAAAATTTATAAAAATTTTTAAATTTTTTAACATTTTACATTGTGACAAACGCACTCTTAACGCTTTTTTTTTTCTTTTTCTTTTTTTTTTTTTTTTTTTTTGTTTGTTTGGGGGTGCAAAGAGGACATTCGAAGGAATATCCGAATTAAAAGGAGAAAGTGCGTCGCCGCGGTTGTTGTGTTGTGCTGTTAAATGCGAGGGCCGTCCGCCACGTCCTTTGACTTTGTCGTTTTGTGTGTGAAATTCACGCGCCGAAACCCAAACAGGGACAAGCGGACAAAAATCCGACGATTCGACCCGTGAGGAGCTTCTCTCTTTCAACAAAGCGGGTGGTGGGTTAACCAACTGTCGGATCCAAACCCATCATCCATTTTCTTCCCGTACGTTTGAATTGTGAGGAAGGCAAAATCCTATTTGGATTATGGTTGAAAGGGTATTTTTAACAATTTCGTGAAATAACTTTTTTACAAGTATTAAAAATATTACTTTTCTATTTTATATTTTTTTAATTCAATTGATCCTCTAACAGTTTTAAAAACCACCTCTTATTATATTAAAATATTTTATTTTTAAATTATTCTTTATTCTTTTTATTTTCAAAAAATCTTGCATCTTAAGCTTCTATCATCATTTTTTTTTACAATTTCACTGTTAAATATACATATGCTCACCATTAAGGAGATATTTATGATGGGGGTAACGAAGGGTAAATTTTATTAAGATAATTTTTACCCTCCATTATATCAATTTAGATGACAGGGATAATAATTATTCTAAATTAATAATTACTCCTATATGAGGTTACATTTTTACTCTGAAAGAAGTGGGTAATGGAGGGTAATGAGAAAACTTTACATTTTTCTCATTACCCTTGTAAAATGTTTTTTTTTACTCCGTGTAAAATCTGAAGTAACTTTTTTCTATAAACAATTATAATAAATATTATAAAATAATAATGTATTTAATCAAACTAAAATTAATTAATTATTAAATTATTTTATAAAAATAATATTTAATAAATAATAGTTTATTATTAAATTAATTTATTTTATTTTACTAAAATAATACTATTGAAATATTAATTTATGACTAAAATTATTTATTTTCTTAAATTAAAATTAATGTTTGATAAATAATAATGACTTATTAAAATAATTTATTAAAATATTTTATTAAATGAAATTGTGTCTCATAAATAATAATTTACTAGATTATGTATTGTATTAATATAATTTAAGAAAATAATAATTTATTTAAATAAAGTAAAATTATTTGTTTTATTAAATCATTTTATCAAAATAAAAATAATTTTTAATAAATAATTATTCACTATTAAAATTAATTACTATTGAAATATTGATCTATAATGAAATTATTTTTATAATAAATATTTTTATTCAAAAGTATATATTTTTAAATTTTTTATTAAAATTAATTATTGTTAAAATAATAATGATCATCATATTTATTTTACTATAATATTTTGTTAAAATTAAATATTAACTTTTACCCTTTTGTAATACCTAGTATTTATTTGGCTATATATATGTTATTTTGGACCAGTAAAATATTTATTTTGAGATTGAGTTGATTTATTTTATTTTTTTCTCGGCAAGGTGTGGTTTAAATTGATAATTGGTTGAATAACTGAGCCAAGGGCCCAGGTCCCTTTTCTATTCCTTCCTCTCATTTTCTTTTTCTTTCTTTTTCTTTTGGTTAGCTCGGTAGCCAAGGAACAAAGAGAAGAGAGAGAAAAGAGATATGGGAGAGAGAGGGTAGAGAGAGAAAGTATGATCAGAAGCGGAAGATCAATGGATTAGGGTAGTATTCGACGTCATGAACATTATGGTAACGTCCATTTTCGATGATATGGCCTGAAGGGGAAGAAATCAGCTTTTGAAGGTTGGGGGTTTAACTAGTTTTCTCTATTTTTTACTTTTTCTTTTCGGATTCGAGGTAGATAGAACTTATATTCGTATTCTAAACGTTGTTAAGACGATTTTAATGTATATACATGCTTAATTTGGTTGAAAATCATATGATTCGTATACATGTACGTCTACATATGAATGTGGTTATATATATGCATATAAACATTAATATCTTGCATATATTTAAGTTATTCTTTGATTAAATGTTGAATAAACATATGATTTATATGTTTGAGAGTTTCTACATTAGTTATTGCTGAGATTGATGCTTGAAATGATGATTTGGGAATGATTTGGAGCTGGGTTTCATCGGAAACAAACCTAGGAATTGGGCACTAGGCTTTGGTGTCCGGACCGGCTGACTAAGGTGTCCAGACCGCGGGTGTCCGGATCGGCTGGTAAAGGTGTTCGGACACCAGTGTGACAGATTTTCAAAAAAGATTAAAAATTAGTTTTTAATTATATTTTTATGCCCAAACTAAATTATTATGGATTTCTAATGAAGGAATGGACCCCAAATCATCACCAAGTCTAATGAGAAAGTATTTTTA
The DNA here is from genome assembly GCA_019916065.1 of Vitellaria paradoxa. NCBI lineage: Eukaryota > Viridiplantae > Streptophyta > Magnoliopsida > Ericales > Sapotaceae > Vitellaria > Vitellaria paradoxa. The sequence goes on along the minus strand of CM034234.1, from coordinate 21,110,688 downwards.
TATTGAGATGATATTTATTTGCATGATTGAGCATATCATGTACATGGGAATAGGATTGCATCATGTGGTTCATGTTGAGAATATTGATTGGCTGAGAGTGTTACATTTATATTGTGACGTATTGAGGAATTGTTTATACATATGGACGGGATCCGTGATTTGAGAAAAATGAGAAAATGAGATTTTAAAAATACCAAATGATCCCCAGTCAATATATATGGCTAGAATTATAAGATATGATTATGAGATTTTCCTTCAAACTGTAACTAGACTCTACTTGAGCTAAGCAAATACCTGACTAAGAGTATAACATAGTTCTCTAGTAGAAAAATCAGATGGTTTAACACGGTTCCCCTAAGTCTTATACTAATGGGGGTGTAACACGGCTCCCTATTTGGTTTATATATGTACATTGAAATATTCAGTTATCGTGACGTAAACGGTGCGGTTAGTGACCTCGCATGTAGTGTTAAGAGTCACCCGTCCCAGGATAAAGTTAGGGGTAGATGAAGATTAGAAAATATGCATTGACATTGCATTCCATCACATCTCATTGTATGAGATTGCATTTATATTCCTTTATATTGAGATGTTAATATAATATAGCTGTGACATTGATTGGTGAGATGTATGATTTATCTGGTGGATTCATGAGTTGGGTTATGAATAAGAGATATAAATTTAGGAACTACGGTAACCTAATTCCTGAGGTGGGATATGTAGACAGCTCAAGCCAAAGTAGCTTGAGTCTAGTCTTAACTTTGGTGATAACATTTATGTTTAGTTTTCTTAACTGTGAGTTGAATTACTAATATTATAAGTGGTGTGACCCAAAGGATAGATCCGATACTAATATTTATGATATTATTATTTGGATAGCTATAAACATGATTCTAGTATTTGTTCTAATCGTGTAGATTTTAGATGTGGTCATTAGAAATGGTGTTAAGGTGGATGAGGCTATTGATAAATTGAGGGTGATCTATTCAAATATTATTTTAATATGGAAATAAGGAACGTGTCTTGGAACAGGTTTTTATTTAATTCAATCTATTTTTTTATTTCCATGCCGTCCATCCCGAACAATTAAGTTGGGGGCATGACACCCTTAGTCAATTTATCCTCATTCTAAACACAATTATCAAAATGTTTAGCATTCCAAACATAATATAACTATTACCGAGTGAAAAAAATTATCTTAGGTTGGGATAAAAAATTTAAGGGTAAAAATAACAAGGGTAATTGTTACCCTACTAATGGTAACATATACGAGTAATATTATCTTACATTGTGACCAATTAAATTCTAGAACTCTTTATTACTACTACTACTGCTACTACTATTACTACTACTATTATTATTATTATTAAATTCTCAGTAATGTTCTTATTATTATTACTATTAAATTCTCAGTAGTGTCTCAACTAGGTCAATTGAACTATGGTTAGAATCAACCCACCTATGCCTCTAAATTGTTTGGGTGAGGTCAAGCGTTAGAAAATTTCATTTTTTTTTTTTTAATGAATAAGGGTGTTTGGACTAGCCTTGGAGTTAATGATCAGATCATCCCTCTATTTATCCTGATAAAACTCAAACTAGTAACTAAAGATGGTAATTTTAACTCGCCTCGACAGGTACCATTTTAACCCATCTCAACAAGTACATGTCCGACCACGATCTGATAAGTACGGTTATTTCTAAAATTTACGAGTAATGGGATCCTTTAGGGTATAAATATAGCATAACTGTAAGGGTTCAGGTACAAAGATGGTAAATATACTCAAAAGGTGTTACCCAAACTTAACCTTTTTTTTTAAAGAATTATCCAAACTTAACTTGATTATAGAGTACTCGACAAGTATTATCCAAACCTGCCCTGATTACCTTGATTATAAGGTATTCAATTGGTATTACCCGATAATCACACAAATTAGTCGCACCAATTATCTTTTTATTAGGTACCAAATAGTTATTACCTAATTATTTGTTTAAATTACTCGATTATCACCCTAAATTATCAAATACCTAAATTTATGCAAATAATATAATCAATTTGGATACTAAATTATATATATATATATTGTGTTCAAAGAAATAAGTCTATTTAATTAATACCAAATAACTCAAGATTCTGATACTAAGAGCCCGTTTGACAACGCTGTAATTTTTCTGTTGTTTTCCTATTATCGTTTTCTGTTTTGTGTTTTCTGTTGCCGTTTGTTTTTTTAAATTAAAAACAAAAACTGTATTTGATAATGTAATTTTGTTTACACAAATTTGTAAACAGAAAACAAAAAGTCTGTTTGATAAACACAATTTATATTTCATGCATTTTTTTAATTTTTTTTCATTTACAGAACAACCAAAAAAAGACATAGATCTCTGCTAGTGCAAGTTAGTGACATGATGATCCTATTGTGAAAAAGGAGGGATGTGGAATTGAGTGTTGTGGAATTGCGCGGTCTGCAACGGATATGAGTAAGGGCTAGTCGGTGGAGGATAAGAGGCCGATGGCAACAGAGGGTACAAAGCCAGTGGAAATGGTGAAGTACTCAAATTGCTGCTAGGGTTTAGCGAGATAGGGCTTGTTGAGGGTTTGAAAAACTTGTGCATGTCAAATGGACCTCTTGGCTGGTTTGATTTCCAAGGGAAGCCATCAAACCAATGCAATATGATTCGATGCATCGTTACTACTATAGAGATCTGATGGAGAATCTATATGAATACAAGAGTGTATATATATTTATATATACAGATAAAGAGATGAAGGGAGAAAGAGAAGAGAGAAGAGAGAAGAAGGAAGAGGAGGAGGAAGAAGAAGAAAAAAAAGACTGTACCCGGAAGAGGGAGGGTCAACGTCTAATTCAAAATACCCTGGGAGGTTAGAAGTTATATCTAGCCAGAAAAAACAATCTGTTTTGATGAAAAAAAACAAACATGAAAACACCTCCCCAGGTGTTTCCGTTTTCTGTCCCATTTTGACAACAATTTTTTTTTTTTACAACAAAAAAAGGCAAACATTTTTATCAAATGCGTTTTTGTTTTTCAGTTTCAAAAAATATCAAAACAAAAATAGAAAAATAGAAAATAAAAACGTTATCAAACAAGGCCTAAATAATTTATTTTAGATTTAACATTTAGTTCTCAATATAACAAATAAACATAAATTCTTTTTTTTATTATTTAATTATATTAGAGATTTAAGAAGAGATCAAATATGAGATTATTTTTTTAAATTTTATTTTTATAAAAGAAATATGATAAATTTTACTAAATAAAAAATATTTTAAAACTTTTATTCGAAGACAATTTTTTTAATATTTTAAGATGTAAAATTACTAATAAAGTTATTGTATTTAAAGAATTTTTTAATCTTTATTCTTGATTTAACCGCCTCATATTTGAAGGTTACGGATATCTAATTATTCGATAAGTTAGAAAATAGTAGCCAATTAAAAATACTAGTCGAGTACTAGCTTAGTTTGGGTATGTTTTTTACTCAACAAATTCGGAAACAATATAGGCAATACCCGACTCTGATCCGATCTATTACCATCCCTATTAGTAATTATTAGGGAATAAACCCAAAATCTTACCAATTAAAGTACCCCTTAGGGTTAGAAAATTCCTGACCTAATCCATTTATCTTATATATTTTATAAAATTTTTTAAATACATGTTAATTATATATTTAATTTAAAATAAAATAATGATCAATTATCAATGCATTCCCATTACACTTAATTTTGTAATTTCAATTTATATAAATTCTCAACATAAACTTACCAATAAAATAAAATGGGTTGAGTTAAGATTGACGTGTCCTGATTTCGTCACTAAATATTAGATCTTAAAGTGATATTTAGTGAATAATTTAAGAACCCAAAATATAATTCACCCAGCAAATAAATAGCAACGCAAGTATCAATAAACTACGATAAATTAATTTTCATTATTTATTTATGTGAAATTTATGTGAGATTCAAAAATAACAATGACAAAAATTGAACAATTGACAACCGTCCTTGACAATAAATTAGTAGGTTAAATTGACAAATTTTGCTCATTTGTCACTCACCCTCCCAATTTTTAGTCCATTCTATTAAAGGAAAGACAAGTAAAACAATATTCTCTAAAAATATTAAGGGATCCATTCAATTGCAAAGTAGCATAATTTATTCACTAATCCATAAATCACTCAAAAGCCAAGATCAAATTCATTTTTCAGCTTCGAGGGCCACTTGCTTTGGAAGTTAAAAACGGCGTGGCTCAAGAGAAGCCTTAGGTAGACCAACAATTTGTGGAACCAACATTGTCTCCGGGCAAGAGAAACCTTAGATAAACTCAGCAATTTCGAGTCGAGACTGATTGTAGTCACTACAGTCATCTCAAAATAGTACTGTTATATTTATTTTCATTTAAAATGCAGCGGTTCCATTTAAATTATCATATTCATGCATTAATTTATATTTAAATATGATAATTTAAGTGAAACGATACCGTTTTACTAAAAAATAGATAAATCGATAACGTTTTGGAGCCACTGAAGTGACTGCAGCCACAACTGCGGAGTCCGCAATTTCGTGGAACCAACATTGTCTCGGGTCACATTCAAGGTGACATGCGATCAGTTCTACGTCAACTCAACTAAACTCAATCCTACTTTTTTTTTTTTTTTTTTTCTTCTCTCTTTCTCTTTTTAGTTTAAACTTACGGTGAGTTTGGAGTAAGATAAATTGAGAATTCGTAATACGTGCAATGAAAGAAAAAAGTTGATGTAATATAAAGTTAACAGAGATTTATAAAATTTTTTAGAATTTGTTTACAAACCAAACGGAGCCTTAGAAGTAATAGAAACATGAATCTTTATTTAGCCCGTTTGATAGACAAAAAATAGAAGAAAAAGTATAAAGGATATTTGGTTGACATAAAGGTGACATGTGAAAAATTTTAATTGGAGTAAAGTACAAAAAGTAGTTAAAGTTGGTGAATTTTTGTAGTTTTTGGTGGTGCCAAACAAAGTCATAATAAAAGCAGAAAGATGTGACAGAAAGATTATATGTAAAAAATTTTAATTAGAGAAAAGTATAAAAATTAGTTAAAATTTGTAAGTTTTGATGAGTTTTTGTATGACTGAACAAGCCTATTGTTTTATTCTATTATATGTTAAGAATTACTTTTTCGTTCAAATCACATTAAATTATATATATATATATATATATATTATATTTTTACTCACAGTAATTTTCGATTATATTACTTACTCGAAGTAATCACGATTTAAATGTTGTTGTTCACTCTAATTACTATATTTATGTGCTTCTATTATATATGACGAAATTACTTGAACTGATTTCTTTTTTAATTAATTTTTTGTCATTTACAAATGTAATTAATTTTTATTCAATCTTTTATTTTAATATTCTCATTTTAACTTCAATTATTTTATTAAAATGTGATTTTGTACTGTAATTTCATTAGTAAACTTATTTCACGGTGATATTTTCATTCCAAATTTAAAACACAACCTTCAAAAAAAAATATTAAGATTTAACATATTTCAAATAAAAAAAATAACAGTTAGAATTTCGTGTTAGTAATATTTATAAGTTATATAAATGGTATAAAGTCATTATATATTTAGTCAAAAATTAAAATAGTTAAATGTTTCGCTTTTAAGTTCCGTTTGGAAAATTAGAATTTCTTGCTACTTTATTTTTAATTTTTTTAAATGATCAAATTTACTTTCTTACATTTTAAACTTCTTTTAAATTCTAGAGGACAAAAATATCTAATTAACAAAAAGTTAAGAAATTAATTACGAAAAAATTAAATTTTTTCCTCCCAAACATTGAAAAAATTTAATGTTTTAGTAGTTAATTAATAGTTAGTTAAAAAAAAAAATTTTTTTTCTTTCCAAATTAAGCCTCAACTGAATTTGAGAAATTATTATTCATGAGAGTTGTAAACGACATTTATCAATTTAAATATGATATACAATAATTTTATTAATTTAATACCATATATAATAATTTTTATATAACACGAATCTCATAAAAAAAAAAGTTAATACATTATTTTTTCAGTACTATAGTTATATTAGTGCATTGTACTTTCACTTAATTCAATGCTTCTCAAATGGTGGTTTCTTGCCGAAGCCTTTCAAATCAATCGTCACCGTGCTTTATGAAACGTTACTTTCAATCCGCTTTTGGATGCCTGACGTGTCATCCTTTAATTAATTATAACTTGCTCCATGGCACCAATTATTTGAAGGTTCGTTTACATTAAAGTCTCCGTCCTGGGAGAGAGTCCACCCCAAAACCAATTAATAGGAAACATCAACCAATCAATGGCTAGCAAGTTTGGGAATTTTTATACTACCGAACTAGCGAACCAATAGGAAACATCAACCAATCAATGGTTAGCAAGTTTGGGAATTTTTGTACTACCTAATTAGTATTTTTTTATTATCGTAATTAAAAAATGTAAATTTAATCACGTTTAATAGTGAAAATTGTTAAATTGAGTGACAAATTAGATCGTCATATTCGTAAGTAAATTGTACTATATTAGTTGATAAATATAATTACGTTTATTGATAGAAGACAAAATTTGATGGATAGATTTATATTAAGACTTTCTTACACAAAAATCATGATTATTTCATATTGTTTTACGAAGGTGTTTGGAGTAATAACAAGTGAGATACAATGAGATAATATGTAGGTTCATAATTTATATAGTAAGATAAAAAATAAATAATTTTTAGAGATTTTCAGTACGTCAAATGTATCTATAAAAATCATCAATTTTTATTTAACTATCCGTATTACGTCACAAATCAATTTGGATAATTAAAACTTATTTTTGCACAATACCCCAGTCTATTAAGGGTCTTTATAGCGAGTGCACACTTGTTGGGGAGCCATATCTTTTTAACACATGCGAAATACTATTGAACTCTGATTTTAGAATTCAAAAATTTAACATAACAAATATTTTTGCATAAACCCACAATTGGGAAGAAAAACAGTTAATTTTTTTAAAAAGTTAAATTTTTTCTACTGCAAAAGTGTTTAAAAAAAAAAAAAAAAAAGTTAAACTCATTCCTACAACACACTCTCTCAGCCACTGATCTAAAGCTGCCGTAATTTGTTTAGAGTAAATGAATGTTATTACAGTTACGGGAATAAGAGGATAACAGTAATTTTAAGGTAATTGTGTGGAATATATAGGAATTCAATATAGATAATTAAGTCAGCTAGTAATTGTGTGATACCTTAAGGAAAAAAAACAAACGTGTTGTTGAACCATTGATCGTATTTGAATCGGATATGATATAATTTTCGTAATCCAAAAGCAATTTAGAGACAAAGGGAACTATCGTCTTGGAAATGTTGCTATTATTGTCTTAGGAATGCAAGATTGATCTTGAAGTTTCTATCCTCAAAACGAAGGTAGTTGGCTAATTAAAGAAAGTTAACCACAATTGACATCGACGATGGAGACTTCACAATAAAGAAGATAAGAATGGCCTTATTATTATTATTATTATTAAAGTAATGCTACATTAATTAAAGTAAATATGTTAAAAAAACAATTAAAAAAGGATAAAATGTAACAATCAGTACTGGTGATATGGACAAGTTGACAAGAGACCGGACGACTCGATAAAAGATTTGACCAATTATTGCACAGTGAAATAATCCCGTCCCAAATTACCTGGATAAACTGAGATGAAATGTCACAAATGTGATATTTAATATTTTCAAAGTATAACACATTTTAAAAATTAACGGACACTGGATTCAATTTGAATTATGTGGCCAAGTAAGAGGAATACTATGATGAGTAACTTCCCGATTATGTCATATCTAGTTGTATCTCAATAATATTATATTATAAAAATGTGAATCATTACATAAATCGAGCACCTTTGAACTATCAATTGAAAATAATAAACTCATAAAAACTAATTTAATTCTACTACCACCAGTATATTATTCTGCCATCATTTCTAATATATTTTTTTAGTTCAAAAGCATTATTCTTCTTCTTCTCCTTCTTCTCATTATTATTATTATTATTATTATTATTATTATTGTAAAATCTTGTGGCAAATCCAATCAAAATCTTAGTTAAATTAGGAATGCTATTAAAGTTTCCTAAAGTGATACAAATTGAAGATTTGAAGAATTCTGAACAATTAAGGAGATAAAATGAATCAAGTTGACCAAGATTTTGAAGAATTATAATTGGTGTGAAGGATTACAAAACCTAATAGGATTCGGACGTAACTTTCTGAAACGTGGATGAAATTCCAATGTACCTCGCAGGCACGGCGCGGGGAGCGCGCGGGTGTGCTCCAAGCACGCAGGCAGCCTGCAGGAAGCGCGCGGGTGCACTAAGGTGTCCCAGAAATTCCAGTGAGGTCCGCAGGCAGGAGGATGGGAGAGCGAGGCTGCGCTAGTATTATTTCCTAAAGCATAAAAATTCTAGTACAGGTCGCAGGCTGGAGGATGAGAGCGCGAGGGATCGGGCTATGAATATTTTGTTCGAATTTAATTTCCTATTTTGCCAAACTAGGGCAACCTTGTGTAACCCTATATATGTGAAACCAACTCTGTCAATAAAGGGTGTGGAGAACATATTATAGGGACCTAGAGAAAGAATCTTTAATTATTGAGAGCTTTCATGTTTTTTCTCTAAATTCTTCTTGTATTCTCTTTTCATTTTCTGTGTGAGGCAGAAAGCCTACTTATAGGGTTTATCGAGTGATTCGAGCAAGAGTGACAAAAGGATTCGTATGAGTGATTCGTAGAGAGTCTAAGTAGAGTCTTGTAACCCGTTAATAGTGGGATTGTAAATAGAGGTTTTTCTCCCTGTGATAGGGTTTCCTCGTTATTCTCTTGTGTGATTACTTTCACTGTGTGTGTGATTGTGTGGGTTTGGAATTTTCAATTATTATTATTATCTAACCCTTCATTTTGAAATATTAATATAAATATCAATTATATACCTACTTTGTTTGTGTTTACTAGTATTAATAACTAAGATGAAAAGAAAAAAAAAAGTCTCGCAAGACTTGGAGTTTAAATTTGTAGGCTACCAAGCAAACCTCAATAAGGGTGTATTTAGTTTACTAAAAACTATTAAAAAATTTTGAAAATTTCTAAAAATTATTTATTTTTTATCTCATTACATGAATTACAAACTTACAAATTATCTCATTTTATCCCACTTTATCTCACTTTTGATCACTCTAAACGCACCCTAAATCTCGATAATTTCACAAGATAGCTTTCGAGAATATATTTTAGAACATTTTTTTTTTTTTGGGTTTCAACTGGCCCCTCTAAGTGGCCTTATATCAGTAACGCTGCATCGATCAATTAGCAAGGCTTAAAAAGCCCCAATCCTGCCAAAAAATTTTCAGTATAATCTTTTTTTTTTTTTATGATTGTTAGTCTAGTTTAGTTCAAAAAATAATAAAAAATAAATTAGTTTTTCAATTAACAAGCTATGAAAAAACCTTAAAATCTTTCTCAATCGTCGTCGCTTTTTATCTGATATAAATCATCATACATTCGTATCATTTGGTCTTATTTTCTATCAACTAATTCAACTTTTTACGTAGTAAATAATAATGATTGATTTTTGTTCATTTAACAGAGAATTTTTAGTGTATTATTTAGCTTTCTTAACGTCTAACTAAATGAAATAGAATATAGAATCAAAATATTTTTAAAATAAAATTGTTTTAAAGTACCTTTTTTTAATAAAATTGTACTGATAACTACCGAAAACGATTGAACTGATATATTTCTCCACTTTCATTACATTTGACTAGAAATGGTAATATGATAATAAGTGATATAGGATTGATTTTTACATGGTATTGCTATTGCTATTGCTGTGTATTAGTTAATAAAATATAAAATAAAATAAAAAATGTGAATTAACATAAAATGATTGACACTTCCAATTTTAATAGAAACCAAATTCAAAAATGAGTGATAATGATTGTTAATAAGATATAAACTAAAATAAAAGACATGATTTAATATAAAATGATCATGACACTTCTAATTTTAATAAAATGAGTGATAATGATGGGAATATATATATATTATCCAAATTAAAACTAAAACCCTAAAAAAAAATCATCAAATTTATTCAATTCAATCACAAACTTTGCATGTAATTGTAACTCAACGTTAAAGGCCTTGATTCAAGGATATGAAAAATATACGTACATATATAATGAGGGTGTTTGGAGGGATAAAAATTAAAATAAAGTGAGATAATTTATAAGGTCATAATTCGTACAATGAAATAAAGTTTTTAGAGTTTTTTAGCATTTTTCAATATGCCAACTATATTAGCTGGGTGTGAGAATTTGCTACACAAAATCGGTGACTCTAACCTTATATATATGTGTGTGTGTGTGTGTGTGTACACACACACTTTCTTGTAAAGCTTTGTCAAGGTAATACCAAAACATCAAATAGTTCGAATTACTTGGTTTTATGCCAATTATGTTGAAAAAACCAAATTTACATAGCTTATATCGAACAAGTTTGGCATTATTGTAATGAGTGATCTTTTAGTTTTAGGCCCAACACATATGTGTAGTACAAGGATTGATTATTATGTATATTTTACATCAAACATAGTTCTCGTAATCCAAATGCAATTGGAGAGAGAAGGGAACTGTCCATATTGGTAAGTACTACTATATTTGATAAAGAGTCTAAGCTCAATTTCTAAGTTTTTTATCCTCAAAACAAAGGAACCTAACCAAAAGAAGTTAACAATTGGCCTAACATGTGGATGTTTTGATGGAGACTTTTACAATGAAGATAAGATGATGATGTGCGGTGAGCTCCCTGGGAGCTTATTCCTACCTCTGCCTATGGTGAAAAGGAGAATGAGATGATGATCAATTTGGGAAGGATTCAAGGGCTTCCCGACCTCCAAAGAGAGAGTTTTTCTCAGGAAAAATTCTTCATTACTTGCTCATATTACAATTTGGTATTTATAACTACAATTTGTAACAAACTTATAACTATGGTTACCCATTCTAGGGTTACTTTCTAACTAGAGTACATAACTATCAAACAGATTAACTATTTTTCTATTGCCCCAAATCAGGTAGTTGCCCTATGATGTCAACTAATTTGAGCTAAGAGATAGCCCATTGGTGCAGGCCACTCTCCCAGCTTTTACAAGTGTTCTTGACCTTAGAGCAGCCCACTAAACTTGACCCTTGACCCAGTTATAACTACACCCGTCTGTTGACTTGGCCCGACTCCATATGAATCTTGTCTTCTTCTGGAAGCTTACATCTTTTCCCAGCTGTTTGTTCAGACAACATTTATTACTCACCTACCATCACTATCCTTCTAACTCATCTTAGCCTTTGGTTCATGAAACACTTGTAGGGCTGGGATTAGAGATTGTCTAACCATTTTGGGCCGTCCATCGGAGCATATCAACGTCTACAGCTGAGGGCTTTTTACTACCAAACATCCTCGTAGAGTTGTATGTGACTTTCAATTCAATTTCATTTCCTTTTCACCGAGTACATCTCTCTGTCTATTTACCATGTTCTCAGTTTCACTTCTATGGTTGTTAGGTGCTGTATTAGTTTCATTACATGATGACTCATATATTAAGATATATACATATTATTATGAATACACTTCAATTATATATATAAGTAAGTTTCTTGTGTTTGACTGCAAGGAGATCAAGTAAAAGAAGATAAATGTAGAATCTCTCAAAGGAGTTGCAGTTTAATTAAATAAGAGAGTAAGGTTGTAGAATCTTATGACCTAGTACTATATATCAAGATATATAGAATCTCACAATAGAATAACTTTTAATTTGCAAAAGTTCACTACAAAGTGACCTACGTGCCAAGCAAATTTTGGAATAGTTTGCTCATTATTTTATTTTTCTTAGCCTAGTGTTTTCATAACCCAAAAAAACAAAAAATTAAAGATGTTGAGCCAGCTTGCTCAACTAATTTCGGAACCCTAAAACTAATTACTAAGTATTAAACCATCAGTGACTTAGATTCATCTTAACTTGATGATCATCAAAAAGTAATTAAAACCAAGAATTGACTAGCTAAGTTAATCCCAAAATCACCATGCCAAGAGAAATGATATTTATATTGACAACCTTCCATCTAATGCACCTAAGGACATTTTAGCTATTAGTCGAGATGCGCACAAATTGGTCTGAATACCCTACGCTATTCAAAAAAAAAAAAGTGTGTCAAGATTTTTTAATAGTAACATTACTCTATAACTTTCATAACCCAAAACTTATTACAAAATATCAAACAAGGCTCTCTCCCCCTCTCTATCTATCTCTCTCTAAAATTTTCAACAAAGGTCCTTCTCATGGTTAATATTTTGATGTTTGATACAAGATAATTCGTGGCCTACATTCAAAGGCCGGTGACAAAAATAGAATATTTCAACCATTTTTGGCATTACTCTTCACAAATTTGAGTTTGGTGGGAGTGTGGATTTGGATGAACAAACAAAAGGATGCACTGCACAAACCTTTATTCATTTTCCAATTTCAAGCCTCTCTTGAATTTCTTGTTTGTTTCGTTTTTAAAGGGATAAGTACACGCATATACACATATGATGTGCTTTTTATCTCTCTCTCAATACCAAAAATGAGTGGTTCTCACTCTATTTTCTCTCGTTTAACTCCACCCACTAAGGGCAACAAAGTACCCCAAGAAACTTTGAAACGTGTGTCTACACAGATTTGATTGCACATGCAATGCATGTGATAATTACCTTTTATTTTTTTTAAATTAGAGAGTACGTAGTTAACAAGTTAAAGTAGGGGAATTATTGAATTGAATAAGTAGTTATTGAAAATCACTTCATACAAAATTTGAAGTGATGTGTAGTTGAAGGATGTAAAAATGAAAGGGGAAAAAAACTCCACTATAATTTTTTCATTTTTTTTTTTACATTTCATCTTTCGTTGCGCTCTTTCATTACACTATGTGTTTAGATTGTTAAATTTGGCTAAAAATCTTAAAATTTAGAGTCTGTTTGGCAACTCAAAAATTAGTAAAAAAATATCAAAAGTTACTTTTGGTGTGTTTGGCAAAATCACAAATTTTTTTACTTTTTTTATTTGTTACAGTAAAAAAACATACCAAACACCCAAAAATTACCACTTTTTTACTTTGCTACAGTAAAAAATTTACCAAACATCCAAAAGTTACTAAAAATACTAAAAATTCCACTTGGTTCAACCAAACACACAAAAAAGTACAAAAAAACACTTAAAAAATACCAAAACTTGAATTTTTTTGAACTTCCAAACACCCCCTTAGCCAATTTTCTCCACATCAAAAATCATCAAGTTTTTTTTTTCAATTTTCTTCAATTTTTACCAAAAATTTCAAACTTTTGCTAACTTTCTTCACTTTTCTTCAATTTTTCACACTTTGGAGAAATACACTAATACCCAACAATTCAAAACTTACCCACCTTTTATTATTATTATTATTTTACCAAAATTTGACACTTCAAATAATTCTGTGCACAAATATATGTGAGCAAATATACACACATGCATATAAATTAACTATTTTTTCATTAGATAGCTTTAATTCTCAACTTAAATATCGGTAAAGAAAATCCTAACATTGTCTAAAGTTACGGAAATAAAGGGAAAAATGAAGAAGTTGATTCGGTCGGATGTGTAATTTATATTAATTATATACACATGTAGAAGTAGAAGATGATGTGGGTGAAGAGAAACCTTCCCACTCTAATTAGTTTGTGTGCAAGCAACTTCTGTCGTGGTCCATTTTAACTCATATTGAATGTTAAATTAATTTCAAGATTCGTACGAATTCAAACCCCCAATTATTGTGAGATACTTTCTTCTGATTTTGCGTGTTTCATCTTCTTGGAATCTAACATTTAATTGAAGTGTTCCCAATAATTTACAGGTATCAACTAATTGACTTAGCCTTAATTTGGCAACATTAATTAAAAGTTAGTTTCTAACTATTTAAATTTTTAACTTTTTTTTTAATGACTAGAATTATTATGTTATATTTTAAACTTTTTTTAAATCATGAAAAATTAGAATGTTAAATTTATCCAAAAAAAAAAAAATCTTATCTACTAAAAAGTCAACTTTTTTTTTCTTTTTAAACATAAAAAGAAGTTAACTTTTTAATAGTTAGTTGGTAACTAGTTACGAAAAAAATGTAACTTTTTTTTTTCAAACTAAGTCTTAAATTCTTTTTGTTTTAACGTAAAATATTTTTTGAAAAATATATTTATTCAAATTAATTTTTAAAATGAGTAAACGTGCCTTTTGAAAATTATTTTATACTCCCGGGTGTTTATTTGGCAAAAATTTACAGTAAAAGTAAAAAAATTTAATGTAAAAATGATTTGTAGTAAAATTTGATTAGAAAAAAATATAAAAAATTGATAAAAATTGATAAATTTTGATTGATTTTGACCTACCAAGCATCCCTTAAACAAACTTAGCCTTAATCCTTATCTCTCCTAGCTCTCTTCATTTGTTTGGAGAATAGTAAACATGCCAAGGAATGATGAGCTCTGACTTTTTATACGATAATAGTAAGAGTTCGTACTAACGTGGATAGAACCCTTTTCTCCAAATTGCGTTTGGATTACGAAAACTATATACACACACGTATATGTAAATGTATGTTTGATGTGAAGGATCAAGATCATTCATTGAGCAGCGTATGTTGTTCGCTTTAAACAATAATTGACTATTAGGAACAGTTCAAGTTTGTTTCACGCATATACATATATATATATAACGGACGTACGAGAATTTTTTGACAAACGAACATTGCAAACTAATTTGATCGTTGGTATTGTTTGACAAAGCTTCTCAGGAAAATGCAGTTGCTTATACCGAGGGAGGCATAAACTGACATAATATAAATGATATAGAGAAGGATAATGATTCTAGTAGTATTTATATTATGTTTCGTTGGATATTAGATGCAGGACTGCAATGAAAACTTTTGTTAATAAAAAATTTTCATATTCGACTGATCATTGATCAAGTAACTTGACCTAATTAAGGAATTCTAATATTTGGGTGATTCTAAGTTTTGGAATCCGATGTAGTATTTGAAATTTCTGCAAAGATAGAATGCTTTGTAAGTTGTGAATTGACAAAGTTGTTTTCGTGTTTAATGTGTTTTAAAAAAAAAAAATAGATAATTTAGTCTTTTAATTCGTATTTCAATTCATTTCCCCGTGTGTTCATACACATCAAGCATTAATTAAAAAAATCTATTAATTTTCAAAAATTAAAATTTCATTCTCAATCTCGCTCTTATACTTATTCTCATTGACAACCAAACATTACATGATACTCAGGCAGCATTTGATTGCACAAAAAAAAAATGTAATTTTTACTAATTGAAACTTTTAGTGTATTCAATAAAAATTTAAAATTTTTAGTAATTTTCAGTTGTTTGGTTAAAAAATTAAAGAAATTTTTAACAATTTTTAAAAATTTTTAGTAATTTTTAGTTGTTTGGTAAAAAGTTGAAGAAATATTTAGTAACTTTTAGCGGTGCTGTCAAATACCCAAAAAGAAAAAAAGTTGCCAAAAATTATTTCTTCTTCACCAACCAAACACACCCTCAAAGATATATCTGACAATAATAATAATAATAAAGATGAGTTATTTAGAAAGGAGGTCACTGCAAATATCATAGAGGTCAAAATCATTGGATTTGAACGGCGAATTATTAAATATAAACGAACTTTTGGCGCCGATTAATTGAGGATTTTGGCTTCTCGGGAGTTTAGTCAATCAAGATAAAGTTCTTGATTGGTTTACTTATATGATCATCGGTGAAATCTGTTGAACTTCAATTGATCAAAATGTGCCAAGCAGTTTACATAGACATTGTCCAAGGTCAAGACCCTCTGCGTGTGCTTCCTTACAAGCAACCATTTATATCAGAATTCGGATGAGACATTGCGGTTAACAACCTTGAAAGAAACTTGTATATTCATTAATTATATATATATATATATATGTGTGTGTGTGTGTGTGCATTATTTAATCTTGCTTTACACGTTGATCTTGCAAAGTGTGATACGTACAAATCATGATTTTTTTTTTAATTGAGATTGGAGTTTTAAATGGATTTTTAATTGAGATTGGAGCTTTAAAAAAAAGATGGTGGGCAAAGGCCTCTGACCTAGCGAACTTACCTTTTGGGCCGTGTTAGAGTCAGAATGGGCTTTGGTTGTCACCAACCAAACTCATCAAACTTTAATCCACGATGCACAAGCTTCAGCTGAGAATTCGGCCACGTTTGTCACTGGTTTGCATGAGTAGCCTCTCTTCGAGACTTTGAAGCCTTCTTGATTGATTCAAAAATTTCACATCTACGCGTAGCTATAAATTATAGACACTAGAAGCCACCATAACAAACAAAATATTGACGCAACGCAGTCCAACTGTTCGCGTTCTTATTGATTCCATACTACCAGAACAGGTCCTGACTTTTAGGGAACTTAAAGCCATTTGAAAAAATAAGACTCCCCATATATAAGAATACCCGATACTTGGAGCCCCTTTGTATAAGGAATTTTTTTATGAGCCTAAAGCCGCCGCACCTTGGGCTTTAGCCCAAGGCCGGCTCTGCATACTACAAAAACTAAAACAACATAAACATATTAAATTTTAAATGTCCACAATGTCATCTTCATTATATATATATATATATATAATTTCAAATCGGCCACCCCCAATTGTAAGAAAATTAGTATGTTTACATACTTTCAGTTTACAGACCGCACTACAAAATCAATAAAATAACAGCATACTTCTATTATCCGGTGTAGATTGTTCGCCATCACAACGATTCACTTCCATGGCATAACACCATAACACACAAACAATGCTGAAGGACATGCATTAATCAAAATCCAAGCACCATTAGTTTTTTTTTTTTTTTTTCAAAGACCTTGTCTGTTTTATACACATTTAAGCTTTTTTTTTGGGGGGGGGGGGGTGGTTAAAAAAACTGCCTCAAAAGACCCAGAAAATTACCTCTTCAGTTTTCCAGCTTTCCCTGAGTTGAGATCCAGTTCATTGATATGTACAAAAACAATTATCAGATGTCCATCAACGGTATAACTGATTGTCTCTATTGACTATCCACTTTTATTTTCTATTTTTTTATTATTCCCCTTTTTGCAAATGCTTTTACCATTTAAGCAGCAAGCACCAGCACTTTAATGGTTCCCTGACTGTTGGCAGCCAGCATTGTAGGGCTATCACTCTTCCAGCATACAGCACTAATGAAGTAAGATCCAGCATCTTCATCAGTGTCATCCACTTCAGGCGAACCAAATTTATGCCAGGTCACGGGTCTTGAGATATCCTGCAAATCCCAAAATTTCAGTCATTTTTTTTAAGTTCTAATGGATCGAAAATGGCTCAAGCAGAACACTGCTAACCTTATGATAGACAAATACATCATTTGTTTCACTGCCACAAGCAATGTATCCACCGTTCACTGTAAGACCCACAAAATTCTTCTCATTTTTATGGCCCCTAAAGGTACGAATCTGAATGCGTCACACAAAAATCGGTCAGTATACTGATTAAGTTAATTTCCATATCCAGCTCAACAGACAATTCAAGCAACTGATAAGAGTAGTTCTCTTGATACTCCCAACAAACCAGTCCCACAGTGGAGGGAAGAAAAAAGGGTAATTTCTGGCATAACTATGTAAAGCACAGATACGGATACAGGAGTGGACACAGATACGGGATACGGCAATTTTCAAAAAATGAGGATACGGGTACGGCGAAAATACAGTAAAAAAATAAAATATATATTTTATTTAAAAAATTTTTGAAGATAACATCTATATATTACAAAACATTATATAGATAACAACTATATAACTTGAAAAATACCATTCAATCCATAAATTAACATCATTCATGCTCAAAACTACCAACATCATTCATATACAAAACACAAACATACAAAAAAAAAGTATCAAATCCAATTTCATACATCCCAAAATAAAAATAATTCTTTCATTTCCTAAATTTTAGTTAAATCCAACTTCAATTATATCAATATATTTTAGTTAATTATAGTTTGGCCCCTACTAAAGTTTTATCATATCAATTCCACCCCCAAAAAAGGTTTAAAATATTATATTTGAACCTCCGCCGTATCCTAAAAGTATCATTCCCGTATCCCAGCCTTATCCTACACAAAATTTAAAATAAAAAATTGGGATACGCCACGTGGCGTATCCAATACGTATCCAACCGTATCCTAGCTGTATCCGTATCTCCGAAGTATCCGATATACGGTGCCCAATTTGAAGTATCCATGTTTCATAGTATGTAACCCATTCCTCTTTTCTGATACGACAAATTCTTCAGTCGAATTTAGTCTATGACTGCTTTTATTAGATCTCGAAATTCCAACTGGAATATAAAACCAGGGGATAATTCCTCGAGTTTTTTTGTCACGCAAGCCAATGCCTAAGCTATGAAATGATACCCGTCCTGGACAACATTTATGATTGCAAAATGAAGTGAAACATTTCATAAAGATAATGACGGGTCACTTACCCGCAGATTTTCCTTCACATCCCACAACCGTAATGTGCTGTCAGTTGATGCAGAAGCAAGCTCATTGTTGGACAAAAACTTCACGTATGAAACAGCTTTTCTGTGTCCACTGAACACATGGACGGGTTGGCTAGTATTTCTCAAATCATAATAGTGGATATGGTGGTCTGCAGAGCCAACCTGCAGAATATTAAAAGATTTAGACAGTAAGGCTCTTTCTGTTTCAAGAGGAAAGAATGATTATTGTGTCTGTGCTGTTCAACAAAACTACAAACTTTTTTACTAATAAGAAGCCGTGATATGAAAGGCTGTGCCTAATATGGTTATATGAACCTTGTGTTCAGAAGATGGCAACCTGAGAAAGAAAAAGGAAGTGTTGTACAGCATTGCCAAAGAGTGTAGGGTAGTTATCAGCAAAGTGAATCTAGTCTTGTGCAGCAGGCACATCATCAATGGACATTTTCTGATAAACTGGTACTATTTTCAAGCCATGGTAATGCATCGCTATAGCTAGATTCAGATGTACATGCAAGCATGCCAGCACTACCAAATGGTATACAATTATGCCCCACCCATGTTTTACAGAGAAGGCATAGTTGTTCTATGCACAGCAACATCCTAACAACACACGGTAAAATTTCAATGGCACAAAGGAAAAGTTCAAGATGTACACCAGCTGCAGTAATCCTACAGCAGTCGTACCCCTCTTACTTGGTAAGGAAAAAAAAAAGAAAAGAAAATTATTATACTCTACTTATAGTAGAATGGGGAGAGGGCTAATTCAGCCACGGGGATGGGGCAGGGGCAGTGAAGTGGGCAATTCAGAAAATGCATGCATGCTAGCACTACCAAATCATATACAAGTGTGGCTCAGGCCTGTGTTTTACAGAGTAGGCATAGTGTTCTATTCACAGCAATGTCCTAGCTAGACATGGTACTATTTCAACAGCACAAGGGAAAAGCACAAGAAATGCCACGGTTAGGCAAATATACCAAGGCTGGCCTTATGCCCCTGTTTTACCCAGAAGCAGAGTTATATTTTTTTTTTTTTTTTTTTTTTGGTGACCCGGAACCCGGCTGGTTTATTATAGCCCTCAACGAACCGTGTAGCCGACCGGTAAACCGGGGGCCGACGAACACCCCACAAGCCCGCCAAACCGCTTAAGTCACATACTTGCACGTGTGGTGGGTGGCCCTTGGAATAACTCAACGGGACTGGATTTTACCAGCGGAGACTCGAACCCTTACAGGTTGTTGCCTCGGCCCTCCACAATCAGAGGGTCACCCGCTGAGCTAGGCCCAAGGGTTCCAGAAGCAGAGTTTGTTCTATTGGGAGTGATTTCCTATGAGAATTAGCACAATTTCTGGGGCGAAGGGGAAAGAAGAAGAGGGGACCAACCAGAACCAAGGTTGGAGGTATAGATAAACCCTTCCCAGCAGCTGGCAGAGCCCCAGTGACAATTAAATGGAAACAAGCATACTCCCCAACAGTCACCTTAACAATAATAAATAAAACTAAATAAGTGGGAAAGAAAGAGAATAGTATAATGATGATGAATAGACAGGAGAATACCGCAACATAAAAGCTAGATCCAGGATTGTATTTCACACAGCAAATATTTGCTTTCATGTCAATGTTAATAACACTAGCTTCCTGTTTTGTGCACCATACTTTGACCTGTTAATTACATAGAACAGCATGGTTAGTTTAAATGGTAAAGCAATTGAAGTTTAACTGCAAAAACTTTCTTTTTTTTTTTTTTGACAAGTGCAAAAAATGAAAAAATTATTAAAGCAGCATCAAATTGCTACCCACACAAACAAAAGAACACGGTAAACCTCCATGTGATCCACAAAATCCAAGACATTGTGTATACCCTGACTATCCTTACCGAACAACCAACTATAGGTACATTTGGAGTGACAAAAAGTAAAATAAAATGAGATAATTTAAGATAAGTTGTCAGTTCGTAATTCGTGTAAGGAGATAAAAAGTAAATAAGTTTTAGAGATTTTTAGAGGTTTTTAAAGATTTTCAGAGCTTCACAGAAAACCAAACGCACCCTATACTTCACTGACAAAATAAGACATTTCAGCCTATCCAAAATAAGACCTGTTTTTATTTTTTTGTTTCCATAAAAATGAAAACTTAAATAGAAAAATGTAAACAAAAAAAGTGTTTTCACTCTCTTTTTTTTTTTCTATTATAAACATTTTATCAATTTTAAGACTTTGTCCAGTTTCGTTGCATCAAATTAAAATGAATTATTTTATTTAAATATTTTATTAATCTAAAATTATTTTTAATAAATAAATAATTTAATTAATTAATTTAATCATTTAAATTAATAATAAATATATTTTATTAAATTATTTATAATAAATGATATAATTAAATTAATAATTTATTTATTTATTTTAATTTAATTTAATTAATTAAATTAGTATGAAATATATTTTATTAAACTATCTTTGATAATAATATAATTAAATTATAATTAATATAATTATAATTAATATGTTTTATTTTCATTGAAGTTACTTACTTTTAATAAATAATATAATTTAATTAATTAAATTAAAATGAAATGTATTTTATTAAATTAATTTTTTTTAAAATTAATAAAAATAAAAATTAATTACTGTAAACAAAATTGCATTTTCAAGTGCAATTTCAGTTTACATTCCCCCTGCCCGGGGGGGGGGGGGGGAGATAAAACAACAAAAAAACACAAAACCAGAAAACATAAACAATCCCGTAGTAACCAAGTTCAACTAGCAAAGGGGGCAATGTAGCTCAAACCGCATTGCCCAAAAGAAAGAAATAGCTAAACAAAATTAGAATAAAGTTAAATTTTACTTATCAACTCAACTCAACTCAACAAAACCTTAATCTCAAATCAGTTGGGATCGGCCACATAAATCCTCTTCCTCCATTCATTTTTGTCAAATTTTACTCCTCAACAATGGGGGGAAAAAATTAATCTCAAGTGCAGAATTTTGAAAATCAAATTCACTATCAAATGGTTCTAAAAACAACCCAGGTATAGTTCTCCTTTTTTTTTTTTTTGGTAAATAAAAAAATGAGGACTACACAATAAAATAGGTAATACTTAGTTCAAAGTAGAAACAGTTTTTTGAGTACCTTGCAATCATCACTGCCAGACACAAGCATTGAGGGTTCAGTGCGCGAAAAATCCACACTCCATGCCCGTTTCTCATGCTCCTCATATTCCATTACACTCTAAAAAGGGAAAATGAGTAATCATCACAACGAGTTAAATCTATTCCTTCCACAGTACTTATTGATCTATGACAAATAAAAATTATCATTCAAGACCAAAAACAAATCATGGCGACGCCATAATTACCTGCCTCGTGGTGACATCCCAAACTGTTACTATTCCCTCGTAATCACTACTAGCAATATGGTTCTTAGTGAACTTGTTCCAGCTCAAGCAACTAAGTTTTGATCGTGTTGACATTTCCACAACAGGGCAGTGTACATCCGCAGGTTCATTGACAACCTGATACACGACAGCACAAGGACCAATTAAATTCCAGCTAGAGAAGGATATAACTCTCTTATCTGTTCAGATTAACTAGCAGCGTTAGGTGAATATTTTACAATGAACTTTTTGTTACTATATGACCAAATATATTACAATAAACTTTTTCTTATTATATGATCAAGACGATATAAGCAAGAGAAATTTTACGTTGTTTATTAGTAAATATATCCTATAAAACAACCACAATTACTACATTGCAGACCCCAATATCACAAATCATTACAGTAAAAATTACATACGTCACAAGGAAGCTTGCACAGAAGATTTGAATCTTCATAGGAAAAAAGGTCCAGTGCCAAAGCTAATTGGAAAATCTTAAAATATGTTCAACACCCAAACATGATGAACACATTTTGCACATCTCGACAGTTTTATTTTGGTATAGAACACGAGTTGTAGTTGGAAACTAAAAGAATGACAATTAACCACAAAAAGAGCCAGCAAAGATGAATAACTATTGTGTCTACATATTCATGTGCATGTATTTACATATATCTGCATGAGAGTATGCAAATACTTGTGGTATCAACATGTCTCCGTCCAGTATCTGTATACGTTCAAATAAATGTCCATCACTCAACACTACAATAACAAATAACAAATTTTTGTGTAAGTGGGAAACTGTCATTTGTGTGGTTAAGTGGGTACTCGACCACTAGGTTACTCACCTTAACAAGTACCAAAATTAGTTAAACAGATACAAGCCATTTAGGATTATAAGAAAATGGAGGAGAGTACATTGAAAAGCTTAAATCAGCCATGACACATGGCCCTCATTCTCCTCCCTCCTCCTCCCCTGTAATTAACCATAACAAAAATGTGCATCTGAAAATGGAGGAGGACATCCATAATCCTGTTTCTATGCATATCTTCTATCCAACTTCTGCACAGCAGTGGACCAAGGAATTTGAATGAGAGAGGGCAAGGTAAAAATTTTCATAACTTAAGAGAGTCGATGAAAATTTTTTCATATTTTGAGAGGGCCTATGTAAAACTTTTCATATATTGAGAGGGCCAATGTAAAACTTTTCATATTTTGAGAGGGCCAATGTAAAACTATTAATATTTTGAGAGGGCCAATGTAAAACTTCTCATAATTTGGGGGGCCAGAATGTTCATTCACTTAAGAGGACATAAAAGCATTTTAAAATTTTCGTCCCACCTTAGTTTCCGCACAGCCATCATGTCCATTACTAAAGCCAATAGTACTTAGCAGAAACCACCAGAAAATGAAATACTTACTGAAGAGAAGTCAAAAACTTTTATACGTCTTGAAACTCCAGCAGTAGCAAACAACTCATCATCACAGTCAAATTCTATGCTGCAATAAGATGTGAACAATTTGACAAATTTTAGTGCACGTGGTTCTTGCAGAAGACCAATGAAAAAGTGAGTGTTTGCAGAACATGCCAATAAGAATAGGGACAAGGCACAAATTTCACATGAAGTATGTTTAGGGAATCATGGAATCAGCTTTACAGAAATTCAGGGTCTTCTTTCAATTTAGTATGTTGCTAGAAGGTTCTTTGTGTAAGGTTTAATTTTGAAATTTGCTAACATGAACTAGATATGGGTTCATTTTTAACTAGAATTGAGACCCACAATATGTGTAGCCAATAAAAAAAATTAATTGTTAAGAATTTTAAATTACTTTATCAGACAATTGGTACAAAGTTATTATTAAAGATTTAATAAGTCAAAATTTCCCTTTTTGTAGACATGTAGGAAGGAGTACCAACACGTGAAAACTTCCACTATGAACCTGGGACTTTTTGGATAACTGACCGAAAATTTTGCTAGTGTGGTTATTTGAATGGGAAAAATTTTGGAATGGTAAGAACCTAATGGGGCTTCACCAAAAATTAGTGTTGCCTCCATCACGATAATAATAATACAACAACAACAACAAACAACAACAATAATAATAATAGTAATAAAAGAAGCAATATGTATTATTCAAAGGAAAGGGCCAAAAGAATGCCACCTTTCTACACAGGTTGTAGACAAATGAAACCTAAGACAATCTCAAAATTAAGCTCCCCAAAAAAAATAATAATAAAAATAAAAACAACAACAACAAGAAGCAGCTTTGCGAGACACATATGCAAGTGATCATCCATGCCAATCCCATGGAATTTTATTTTATTTTTTTTTAAGCCTATATAAGAAACCTCAGACCTGTATTGTAACTTGTAACTCCTCCTTCAAAGCCTTGACTAATAGCCCAAATCCTCCCTTTTTCCTCCTCCTAGGGTGATTTTGGAAGGCAAAAGTACCCACGAAAATTAAAGTATTTGTTTGGTTTGTGGCACACAAGACAATCAACACCCATGACATGCTTAGAAACGAACGCCTACAATTTTTTCTACAACCAAATTGGTGTACTGTGCATAAAGGAATCGTTAAGGCTGTTGACCATCTATTCCTCAGTTATCCTCTAGCCTTGACTTTGTGGGGCAAACTCCTCTACAGGGTGTGAACGCTGGTATGCCCCCAGACTTGCTTTGACATGTTGATTATAAAATTTTGTGAACCTGGGAAGGGGGTCAAGACCACGACTCTTTAGGGTTGTTCAATGTTTTGGTTTACTTTGGCTTATTTGTGACTAAAATAAACTCCAGAACAATGGAAGATTCTAACAATGATTCTGAATATGTGCCGCATATAATCCAATTTTTGACTTCTCTGTGGGCTTCAAAAGAATTCCTCTCCTCCTTATCAACCACAATTGGGACGAATGTTGCACATAGATTTATGATCCCTACAAATATTTTTTCTTTTTTTTTTCCCTTTTTTCTCCTTTTCTTTGCGGGCTTATTGTTCTCTTTATTTTTGTAATCCTTTCCTTTATTTAATCAAACAGCTCTCCGACGTCATGATCGCCTCATTAAATTTTGAAGAAACTTGGCCATGATTGACAGATGCGTAAAGGCAACCCTATGACACCTAGCTACCACCACATTAAAGCAAAGTTCCCAATATTGACTTTATAAGTCTTGCAAGCAGCTTATGGGACTAGACTTCTGCACTGTTTTCATTAGCAATTCCATAGCATGTTCCAAGATAACTTTTTTAAATTTTCATAAGCTATGAGAAAATTACCATTGCAATCCAGGTAAAAATCCAACACTTCAGCACATTCTATGTTATAAGTAGAAAAAGTACTCTATGCAAACTTAAAATGCATTTGTTATGTATTCCTTTGGCAAATCATCACAATAAAAAATAAATCTTTGAAAGCTTGGATTAAACCTTAAAAGTGTAAAATAATTAGCTTACCTTGACACAATGTTGGCCAAATGAAAAAGATCCCCATGCCTAAGTTCCGCAATGACCCGCAGTCGACTGTTTCAGATGAATGTAAAACAGCAAATAAGCTACAAGTTGAAGGAAATAAAAGGGTGACAAAACCGTCCCAGGACTGAATAATTGGCAATCATACCTGTATCGTGTGATTGTACTCAGCACAGACTGAAATTCAGTAAGACCTGCAGTATATCCTTCTCTTTGTATGAAATTGGTATCTCTTTCTTCCTGCTTATGCGGGTGGTTTGCCAACTGCCGACGCTTTTGTAAGTAACACTCTTGTAGGTCATTGAACTGCAGCACAAAAGGACATAAGGATAAATCCATACACATGAAGACTTGAGTAGTTAACTACAAAAATATAAACCCATAAAATAAATAAATTACAACAATATGTGTCAGCGCTGTCCACCTGGACAATGTGGCTTTTCATTTAACCTCCTTTCAAATTTAACCTCCTGTGAAACTTCCAAACAGGAAGGCTTAAAAAATTTAAAAGGTGAAGAGGAATTAATGTAGCCAGACAAAAATAGCTGGGTTAAGGCTTTGTTGAGATGGAAGTTCGGTGTATTTTGTAAGTTGTCAAAAGCAAGCGCTCTCCATTGTACAACCATAGGAGGCAGGAAAAACGCTTTTCCTGTTCTTTTACCAGAAAGACAAAGGCCTGACATAATATAAAAAGTTTTTAAGATCATCTTATTCAAAAATAAAGATTAATAAATGTTAGGTGTCATTGGACTGTATGTTGACTGATCAATTTTATGGTCCACTAAAGTAAAATCAACATGCTCCAATAGCAACTGAAACCAGCATGCTTCAATGACCACTAATAATGCATAGGCCATATGACAAACCATTGAAACTGATTACTGATCAAGTTATCCAGAGATGAAGCCTTGAAAAGATCACTAACCTGTGCATGTATACGCTTTTTCCTTGCTACAGCAAGGCCCGATTGACTCAGATGTTCTGAACCCAGTCCACCCAAATTATCCTTTCTCTGGAGAGCATAAGTACTTACTTGAGCCTTCCCATCCACTTTCTTGTGCTGAAAATTTCCCATAACCATTCCTCCTTGAGTACTACGAGAACTGGAGACAAGGCCACTATTTTTCCTATCAACTGATGAAGACCAAGGTTTTGTCACTGTAGGATCATCAGCAAACATCCGGAGCTTCACTGAATATCGGTCCCTTGCCCGATATAACTCTATTCTATGTCTCTCCGCCGCATTTATGTCCTCTTTTATAAATTGGAGATCAGTTTGTATCTAAAGAAGCAACAGAGTAACATTAATCTATCACCAATTCATTGCTTCACTGAAAGACAGTATTTGCAAATATAAAGATTAACGCACAGATAAATAAATAAAGATGACAAGCCACCACAGTATGTGTCGAACTTTAACTTACGAACCTCATTTAGCTCATCAACCTTCTGCTTCCTTAGGCAGTGCAAGAAGTCCAGTAGGATTTGCATATTTCTCTCAGCTTCTTCTTGCTCCAACTTTCTCTTTTTCTCTGCAAGCAGTGTCAACAGGGTGTCCAGTTCCTTAACTGAAACTTCACAACCCTGTTCACAAGAGTCACATTTTACACTTGTTTAGCTTAAAAAATACTATCTTATATGTGTACTTTTGAGCAAATCCATTCATTATTAAATTGGAACAATACAATTTCATTCCCAAAAAAAAAAAAATGATATACACAACCAAGAAATTCCATTTGACGCTGCGTAAGGATTAAGATTTCACATTACTGAACTGAAGAATTAAAACTCATTCTAGTTAGTAGGTCCCCCAAGATGAGTAGCATCCTTGGTGCTGGTTTACCTATTTCAGCTATTCTTGTATATATTAGGGGTATGTCCCAGTCATTATGAACCTATTGTTTATATCTATAATTTATCACTTGCCCAAAAACAAGGTCCTCTGATTCATCACTGGTACAATAATTAACTATTTTTTATTATCTATCTTGTAGTTAGAAAAGTGCCAGTTTTGATGATAATTATAATGATGACAATTTTCTCCAGCTTTTAGAAAGCTCTAACATGCCTCAACTGAAAACAATTCATCGGGAGTGGAAAAATAACTTGGACCTTGATTGCATAACTTCTGCTAAGTTTAACCATATGTATTCATGCATATATATTATGAGAAAGTTTACATATATGATTGAATAAATGCAAAATTGCAACAACCATCAGAATTTTACTATGTAAAATAATAACTGACCTGTTGCAACGCCTGCCGAAATTGTTCTACAAGGGATGCATTTTTTGGAATTTGGCGAGCAGAGGTCTTCTTCAATAGCTACAAATGTGGGACATAAACCTTACAACAATAAGCTGCATTTTGAAGGACATAATTTCAAGATAGAAATCATTGTCAAACAAAGAAGTCAAACTTGTTGGCAGAATTACTATGGTAACTGTAGACAAAACACAATCAAAAGACTCTAGTCTGTGCTTCACTAATTTCAGCGAGCAGCAGAAAAATGACGATAGAAAAAATATAAAAGAGGAAGTCAATACAAGTGGGAGGTCAAGCAGATTAAGGTTTGAAAAGTTTGTTTTGTAGTGTGTACTTTTGAAGTCAGTTTACATTCTACTGACGGCAATTCCACTCAGCATTCTCCCCCACCCTCAAAAAAGGTATAATAATAAAACAAATCCAGTTATCAAGATGGAAACAGAAGAGATAAAACATAATACCCTGAAAATAAATATTAATAAATAATAATAAAGGAACTTAAACCTTAAAAACCACCTATTGTAACAAATCCTAATAAGGTGCCAACAAACAACTGGCAAGACCCACAAAATTCCAAGTAAAGTAAAAATTTGAAATCCAGCACCATCCCATCCAAGAAATGTTCAAAAGCTGACACTAATCTCCGCACTTTTGGCCGCCCACTGTTGAACAACATCCACTTTAACTAACCCAACAAAATGGTCTTCTATTTAGTTGAACTAAAACAGTAAAAGAAAACCCGTGACAATATAGAGTGCAGATATATCACATACAATTATTTTCCACGAGCTTGGCATTGAAAACTTAATTTCTTGCACTAATCAGGCTAAATAAGATCCTGCTCAGCGGAGTTGTTTTATTGCTCTCTTAAGAAACATTGACATGTTGAACACTATCATATCATTTAGTGACTTCAGTCAAAACCTGCAAGCACCTAAAAGCACAACCAAACCCATGCAAGCTCATCCATGTAACCAATCAGATTATCAAGTTGGGTCTGGAGAAGTTTGGGGATTTCAGGCCCATTAGCTCGTTGGGAAGTTTGTACAAGATTTTCACGAAGGTGTCCCCTTGCTAATCTCAGATTATCAGAATGCCTTCGTTGAAAGGCGTCAGATCTTATGGTTAATGAGGCAGTTGACTCTAGACAAAAGAGTAAAAGCCTGGGCTTACTTTGCAAATTGGATATAGATGGATATAGAAAAGGCCTACGATCATGTACATTGGGACTTTCTAATTTACCTACTTGAAATGATGAGATTTGGTGATAAATGGAGGAACTGGATTTATTGATGTATTGCTACAGCTAAATTTTCTATTTTGATCAATGGCTCGCCAGAAGGTTTCTTTAGCTCGATTAGGGGGTTCCCTCAAGGTGATCCCCGTTTGCATTATTTGTTTATTTTGGTTATGGAAGTTTTAAGCAAAAAGATCAAAGAAGCAGAGGAGTTGGTTTGGTAGACTTGATCGAAGGTTTTCCAATGGGCAGACGTCAAGGAGGAAACATGGCGATTTCTCACTTCCTATTCACCAATGATACTATAGTATTTTGTAGAGTGAATTTCCTGCAATTAGGGAACTTGAGATGCCACCTTTAGGGAAGAGCGTTGGAAGAGGAGATAAAGGAGCATTGGAAGAGCTACTTCTACAAGTTATTTAACGAAAGCAGTAGTAGTAACATACAATTGGGGCAGTTTACCACCTTTAGGGAAGAATTAAATCATATGTTCTATAGGAGAATCAGTAAAGAAGAAGTAAAAAAAATATTGAAAAAGATGAAGAATGGGAAAGCGGTTGGGCCAGATGGTATCCCTATTGAGGTTTGGAGGTGCCTAGGGGAGTGTGGCATAAGTTGGTTGACAAAACTTTTTAATGTAGTGCTAAAGAGCAAGAAGATGCCTGATGCATGGAGGAAAAGAATTCTTATACCCATATACAAAAACAAATGAGACATTCAGAACTGTACAAACTACCGCGAGATTAAATTGATGAGCCATATGATGAAATTATGGGAGAGAGTTATTGAGAGAAGACTAAGAAGGACAACAAACGTTTCAAAGAATCAATTTGGTTTCATGTCTGGGAGATCAACCATGGAGACTATCTTTCTCCTGAGGAGGTTAATGAAACAGTATAGAGAAGGTCAAAAAGATTTACATATGGTGTTCATTGATTTAGAAAAGGCCTATGACCGGATTCCTAGGAAGATTCTATGGAGAGTATTGGAAAAGAAATGAGCGTGTGTCGCATATATTGAGACGATAAAGGGCATGTAAGATAGAGCCATGACATCTATACGGAAATCTGGTGGAAAGACTAAAGAGTTTCCTATCACGATTGGTCTACACCAAGGCTCAGCGTTAAACCTGTACTTGTTTGCTCTAGTTATGGATGAGATTACAAGAAATATTCAGGATGAGGTGCCGTGATGTATGCTATTTACAGATGATATTGTTTTAGTAGATGAGACGAAAGAAGGAGTGAATGCTCAGCTAAAATTGTGGCTGGAAACGTTAGAAACAAAAGTGTTTAGGCTAAGTCGATACAAAACGGAATATATGGAATGCAAGTTTAGTCAAAGTAGGGTAACGGGTAGCATAGAAATAAGTTTAGACACACAAAAGATTGTAGAGAAAGAAAACTGTAGGTACTTGGGATCTATGATGCAACAAGATGGAGGGATTGATACTGATATAAGTCACGGGATTCAGGCCGGGTGGACCAAATGGAGGAGTGCTTCGGGTTCTTGTGCGATCGAAAAGTCCCCCTCAAGGTGAAAGGAAAATATTATAAGGTGGCGGTAAGACCAGCGTTGCTATATGGATCAGAGTGTTGGGCAGTAAAGCATAATTATGTTCAGAAGATGGCAGTTGCGGAGATGAGAATGCTAAGATGGATGTGCGGGATTACAAGGAGAGATAGAATTAGGAACGAGGAGATTAGGGATAAAGTAGGAATATCATCGATTAAAGATAAAATGAGAGAAAATAGATTAAGATAGTTCGGCCATGTTAGAAGGCGTCTAACGGAGGCACCTATTAAAGGTGTGAAAGTATGGAGATTGCCAAGAGTAAGAGAGGAAGAGGAAGACCCAAGAGAATTGGAAAGAAACTACTAAACATGACCTTACCTACCTGAATCTAAACGGAAGACATAACCCTAAACAGATTTGATTAGCGTTGTCAAATCCATATAGCTGACCCCACCTAGTGGGGAAAGGCTTGGTTTGGTTTGGTTTAGGGAACTTGAGATGCATAATGTTATGCTTTGAAGCTGTGTCAGGCTTGACAATCAAATTGGCAAAGTCAGACATTATTCCAGTGGGCAAGGGGGGGAGTCCGGAGGAGCTTGCTTTTGTGATGTGCAAATTGAGTTAACTGCCCATTTCATATTTGAGTTTCCCTTTACGGGCCAACCATAGGACTAAACAGGTGTGGGTGGGGGTGAACGAGAAATATCAAAAGAGGATCATAGGCTGGAAATTAAAATATCTATCCAAGAGGGCTAGAGTCACATTTATCAAAAGTACACTGTCGTAAGAAATTCAGACCATCTTCACCAAACTAATTGTTCCCAATGCCCAAATATGTGGCAAGGCGAATGTAAAACTACAAAAGGATTTTTTCTTCTTCATTTTTTTTTTTTTGGGGGGGGGGGGTGGGGGATGGGGGAGGGAGTAGATGAAGGTTTCAAATACCCATTGGTTGATTGGAAGATAGTGTGTCTCCCAAAGAACCAAGGAAGGGTAAGGATTTGTGATGTAAATTTAATAAGGCTTTGTTAAGCAAATGGTTATGGAGATTTGCAAAAGAACCAGGGAGGATTTGGAGCAACGTTGTAACTATTAAGTAGCACAGATTGAGCTCAAGGCAAATTAAAGTCGCTTGTGGAACCAGCTTGTGGAGAGGCATAATGTCAGGATAGAAAGATTTTAGTGATAATCTAGTTTGGCAAGTGGGAAAGGGGGATAAAATTAAATTCTGAAGAGAGAGATGGTCAGAGGAAGGTGACCTTAAGGACTGCTTCAATGACATCTTTGAGCTGGCTAGGGGTAAAGAAACTTCAGCATCCTCCTCCTTAGAGTCAGTGGAGCAAAATTGAGAATGGAACATTCCTCTGAGAAGAGATCTCCAAAATTGGGAGGTGGAGAGATATAGTGCTCTTTTGCAAGGCCTTCAAAAGTCCAAGTTGGGGAAGATGATCTGCAGTGGAGTCTTACTTCAACGGGTCTTTTTAATGTCAAATCTTATTACAAGAAACTGGAGGGGGTTCGAGGGAACTCATTCCCATGGGGGAAAAATCTGGAACACACAAGTATATCCAAAAGTGGCCTTTTTTATGTGATATGTGGCTTAGGGTAGAATTCTCACCATTGACAATTTGATGAGAAGAGGGCAGATTTTAGTGAATTAATGCTACTTGTGCAAAGAACAGGGAGAAACTTTAGACCATTTATTCATGCATTGCAATTGGAGTAGAAGCGAATTGGAATTGATATTATTGATGCTCGGTATGCATTGGGTAACCCAAGGGACACACGATCCTTTATATGTGATTGGTGGGGATGCAAACTAGGTCATGAAACCAAAACAAAATTGGAACATTGTATCGTTTTGTGCTTGTACGGAGAGAGACAAAGGACAGGTTTGAGGGAGAAGAGTTAACCTTGTATGGATTTAAGAGTTTATTTGTTTTGCACTGTATATACTTGGACAGCGACGAGTGGATGCATAAGTATAGGGAAGGCATGTATACACTGTTCTGAGCACTGTCTTAGTGCTTTATTAATAAAACTCTTTGTTTATTAAAAAAAATCAAGTAGCCTCCATTTGGTAACTGATGCAACATTAGATATACATGCATACGTAACCTATAGAAACTCAAAAACAAATGCATTGATTCACCCTGCATAAAATGTGTGATTATGTTTTGTCCCATCAATCTTCCCCAGTGTGGCCCCATAAATCAAGAAAAGTCAAGTGGGTCAAATACAATTTGTAGACCTAACTCAGGTAAGTTTTGTACTAAAACGCAGAGCATGTGATAATTAGAGTTCCTTTTCAGAGTTTCCTCACCAAAGAAGCACATTTTAGTTGCAATTGTACTGACAAATCATAAACAATTATCACCAAAAACGAAGAGATCATGAACTCTTGAACCGAACCTTGTCAAGGAGGAAATTGGGGAAGAGCTGGCTATTGGTGAGATGATTTCTGCAACAAGGGCAGTCGTTCTTGTTGTTAAGGTGAGTTATGATACACATGTAGCAGAAACTGTGGCCGCAAGCCGTAAGGAACGCGTCCTTGATGATCTGCATGCAAATCGGGCACAACAAGTCCTTGTCGATCACATCCGCCCCTACCTCCGTCGCGCCACCGGCTTCCGTCGGACCTACGGCGGACAAAGGTTTAACCTCCCCCTTCACCGCCGGAACGATTGCCCCCGTTGAGCCCTCGTCCATCTCCCTCAGTCCCTCCCCCGCCTCTGTATAGCACCAATATATACGTATGGTATGGGAATACAATTCACTCTCTATCCTCAGCTCTCTTTCTCTATTTAGAGGAAGCTCAATTGCATAATGAGTTCGAAGGTTCAGTGGAGATGAAAAAAAATGAAGAAGAATAGAAGCAGACGCGGAACGGAAGAGAAGCGCTCTCACACAAAGGCCCACGGTGGCCGGTTCTGAGGACGAAAACGGCCCACGTGACCCAATGCCTGGTCTCCAGTTTCTTCCGGTTGTCGGTCAAAAAATCGAAATAAACCGGGTTTTGTAAGAAGGGAAAGTCTCGTTACCCTACGCAGAGTCCTAATCACGCTGACTGTATGATCAAGATCCGAAATCTTGATGGACCCGTTACGAGACCCACGACCAGAAATAGCATTATTGGGATCGCAATCTCGACCTCGTTACGGTTGATAAGGGGGTACTAGAGGGACTGAATTTCCGCGGCCCACGGGCTCACCGCCCACAAATGTTTGCCTGCATCTTTCCAAGTTGATTGTTAATATGTTTGGAAAGTCAAAAATTAGAAAACAAATATATAATGCGTCAGTTATATTATTATTTTTTTTAAAAACAAATTTAAATTTGTCGACGAAACCCGTTGAATGTAATTAAATGATCTATTTAAACGGTTTTCACAAGTTAAGTCAACATTTTTTTTTGATAGGATTCATTTGAAATGTGGTTAAATAATATATTCGAATGGTTTTCATATGCTCTATCAAAATTTTGAGATGACAAAATCCCTTGGAATGTGATCGAATGACTCGTTCGATTACTGTGTCAACAGTTTGAAAATAAGCTAGTAGAAATTAAGAAATACGCAAGTAATATTAAAATAGCTAAAAGTCTGTAAGTCTGTAAAAATTTTAAAAAGTTGGTCTTCCAAACAAGACCTAAAATTGAAATATATGGCGTGTTTGGGGCCAAAATATCCCTTTTTAATTAATTTATGGTAAGAATATTGGCACTCCTTCATAAGGTTCCTCTACTTATAAATTTTTTTTATTTTACAAAGTTACTAAACTAACCTTGTAATTAAAGAATGACAATTAATACAAACACCTTAAATATAATAATTACCATCCCTTTTTATTCATTATAATAAAATTAATATCATCTATTTTTTTATTATTCTGTAACTACATCTTTTATAATCTTATGTTACATTCACCCATATATATCATCTTTCTTTTGTTCGTTAGAAACACCATTGAATAGAATTCATACTTGAAGCAAAACTTTCAAATATGATTAATTTTTTTTTATCATACAAGCAATATATAGCAAATTTTATATTATTATGAATTATTAAATCCTTCAAATAGTAGATGAACTGTTAACTTTTTTTTTTTTTCCTTTCATGTGACTGATTTGTTGCCAACATAATATAGAACAAATTATATGTAATATTTTTATTTTTGTTGGTGTAAATGTTATAACATTATTAAGATTTTTTTTCCTATTAAACTTTTTTTTTCTCTTTTTTCTTTTTTTCTTTTTTTTTTTTTTACAGTTCCTATTTATAGTGTTTTTTTTTTATTGGTAATTTAAAGAAGGTTTTTGTTAATAATGTTGAATTATCTTGTACATTATCATATTATTTTTTATTTAATGGTAGTTGATTTTGGGGGTGAATATTAAGACTTGAATGTCAACTTAATTTATGTTAAAGTTAAATTTGTAAATTGACAAATCCATAATCAAATAGAAGTGCCTGTACTTTAGATTTAGTGTAGGCTAATACAGTAGAGTTTTAAGTAGATTAAAATTCTAAAAGACATTAGAAAATCAAGTTTCCATAATGGCTGGGAGTTCTGAAGAGATTCGAAAGTCCTTAAGAGATTCGGAAACCCTGAAGAGATTCGGAAGCCCTGAAGAGATTCGGAAGCCCTGAAGAGGTTCGGAACTGAATAACGCATGAAGAACGTACTTGGTAGCAGGAAAAAGTCGAGAGAGATTAAGTCATATGGGAAGGCCGCCCTGACTCGCAGGAAGACTGTGGGTGCGCCATTCCTGCGAGGTACCAGTATGACAGTTTTCTATTCTCAACTTCCAACGCATTTTTGACCTCAAAGATGACGGATTCAGCCTTTAGCTAAAATACGAAAGTTGTAGCCCTTTGAATCTTATTTCCAACCCAAAAAGAATCAGGTCAATCCGAATTGTGAGTAAAAAAAATATGGTCAAAATACTGACAGGATGTTGAGCTGAAACTTCAGCTGCACACCACTTCAATAGTCCCAACCGCCTCTGATGATCTATATTTATCTCATGCCGTTTTCAAGGAGAAAAATAGAAGGAGAAAAGACACACACATAGAGAGAATATATTTTGTGTTTGTAAGCTAAAAAATTTTATGATTCTCTCAATAATTTAGCCTTTATTGTCCGTGTTCAATCCGAAAGTTGAACACGAAAGTTGTAACCCTTTGAGTCTTCTTTCCAACCCAAAAAGAATCAGGTCAATCCGAATTGTGAGTGAAAAATTATGGTCAAAATACTAATAGGGAGTCGAGCTGAAACTTCAGCTACACACCACTTCAATAGCCCCAGTCGCCTCTGATGATCTATATATATCTTATGCCATTTTCAGGGAGAAAAATAGAATGAGAAGAGACACACACAGAGAGAATATACTTCATGTTTGTGAGCTAAAAAGTTTGATGAATCTCTCAATAATTTAACCTTCATTGTTCGTGTTTAATCTGAAGGAGTTCGGGTTTGGTTTTGTGAGTACTGTGGATTTAGCAAAGCTACTGAGGATTCGGTGTTGAGCCTTCGAGGAGTCGAAGGGCCTTCGCTAAAGCAGTTGGTGCATTAAGGAGTCGAGTAAACGTCAACGAGAGTTTACAGTCGAGGAGTTGATCTATAGAGAGATTGAGTTTGTAACCAACGTTCGTTTATTCTAATGAAAGTTTTATTTGAGGTTTGTATTTTCTTCTTTAATTTTTGATAAAACAAACTTAAAAAAACTTTATGAAATTATAATTAACAATTAATTTTTAATTTAATATACAAATTAATAAAAAGTGGAGAATGTTAGTTCCATAATAGTAAATAGAAAGAGAGGGTAATTATAGTATTTGATGTATTTTGTGTTAATTAACCTCTACTACAAGGCTAATTTTTTTAGCCTCCATTTGAAGTGACAAAAAACCCTAAAAAACGGTGAAAATACTGAAAAATTTTAAAAGTTATTCACATTTTTCTTATTGCACAAATTACGAACTCATAATATATCTCACTTTATCTCATTTTGGGCTCGTTTAGAGTTAAAATAAAACACTACAAATCTCTATAAACACAAATTACGAGATAATAAATTTAAAATTTTCACTTACTGCACAAAATATGAGACATTAACTTTCACAATTTTATACAATTTCAAACACTATCTCACTTTTTATTATTCTTAATGCACTTTTACATTTGAAGAAGTAAAAAAAATGACAAGAAGTGGGGGAAACTTTTGAATGAGTGTCAATATTCCCACTGTTAATTTAATTTTTTAATAAATTGAAATATAAAGAATATTTTAATAATTTCACATTTAAAATTAAGGGGGTCTTTTGCTCCGTTGTCCATTTGCCCATGCACTTTATAATTTTAAAATTATAAAAATATTGAACCGAAACTTTGATACTCAAATGTGTTCGACATGAAAGAATTAACAATTATAATATATATAAAATAATGGTCTATTTGGCACAGTAAAAAATAATAAAAAATAGCAAAAATATGATTTGGGGAACTTTTTTGTCGTTTGGCATGCAATCACTAAATCACGATTTTCAGATATAAATAGTGAAACTTTTTGACTTTTGTATCAGTTTTTTGGAGAGATAAATCGTCCAAATGTTTTTTTTGTTCCGTCGGAACAGTTTTACGTCAAAATTTATTGAAAGCAATTAAAAAGTTTTCGAAATTTATAAAAAAGTTATTGGGGTTTGCGAAATGTTATTGAAATTTGTAAAAAATTTATCGGATCTTGTAAAAATTTGTTGGAATATGTATATATATACATTTATAAAAATTTTACGAAATACGGAGAATATAAAATGTATTGAAAATTTTTATAATTTTTTACAAATTTTAAATATTTTTTACTATTTTTTGGAGCGCCAATCGAGCCCCAAATCTTATTATTAACAACTAGCCTCGCAGCTTGCGTTACTAGATATTGTAATAATCGTACCAGCTAAACTTTTCAAATGGATATCCACACAAAATACACGTGCATGCAATATTTTGTTTCCATCATTTTATTCTCGTACAAAGAATCCACTTATTTGAGAAAAAAAAAAAAAAAAGGTACTGCAACATTTATACCAAGTCATAAGTATATAATATGCTCCCATAAATTAATAATACATAAAGGTATGCATTTTTTTATTCTTTAAAAATTCTCTATTTCCAACCTCCCCTTCCTCCTCTTCTTTCTATTTGGGAAAGAGAAACAATTTTATTTTATTTTTTTTAAATGGAGATAAAGAAGCAAGAGGAAAGAATGAAAAAGGAATTTAGGATAAGGGGATTAAAGAAATGAAAGAGACATGAATTTTTGAAAGAAAAGAAAACGCAAACATAATTTGTAAGCCTTTGTTAAATTATGAGAGAAATTTAAAGTCTAAATTGAAAGTATGGAAATATGATAACGTAAGTACAAATTGTTTATTCAGGGTTACGTCATTCATGAATTATTGTACAACAATTGTATTTAAGGCCCCGATTGGATGAGGGTAAAACCCCCTTCCAAAGTTTTTACCCCCTGATAATGGTGGGTCTCACCCCTTTGCCGTGGTTTGGCAACACTTTTCTTCCCCCCTCTTCCCCCTCTTAGTTTTACCCCCTCTCCATTTTCCCCCCTACCGGGGATAATTTTTGGGCACCCTAAGGGCTAGCCAAAAATTATCCCCCTTTAAGTGGGGGGTTTTTTATTTTTTAGCCTTCGTTAATAGTATTGTTAACTTGATTAAAATAAATATAATGCTAATAAAAAAATAATAAATAGGCCAACAAGTCAAAATAAATATAATTAAAAAAAATTAGATAATAACCAACCATTCAAAAGTACATATTTAAAAAAAGTTTGGATAATAACCAATTATTCAAAAATACATATTTAAAAAAAAAGTTTTTAAATCAATTTATATAAAATTAAATTTTCAATGAAATAAATAATATAACTTCAAATTGTCCAAAAATAATTAAATAGAGTGGGTTTTGTAATTTAATATTTAATTTAATGGGTATGTTTGGGACACCACAAGGGCAAAAGAGTCATTTGACTGATTTTTCCATCATTTACCCCATCTTATTTATAAAACATCCAAACCAAATCAAAAGTTATCCTCTTCCATAAATATCACATCACTGTGGGCTAACCCTATAAAAATAATACATCCTCTTATCTTATACTATCTCTAAAACTTATCCCCCCCGAAATTTTAGCACCATCCAATCGGGCCCTAAAATTTGTTTGATTTCTTTAAATTTTGTTTGACAAGTGAATTAGAGCGTGCATACCATGGTCTTGTTTGAGACTCCAAAATTTTTCAAAAAATTTTAAAAGTTTTCAAATTCCACCAATCAAATTTTACTACATGGAATTTTTACATCACATCAATATTAACTTTTAATTTTTTTAATTTTTTGGCACTCCAAATATCCCTTATGTATAAGAGGACTCATAATACACTTTAGGATGACGAGTTCTCAATTCTTGAATAATACATTGTCCAGTAATTGAAAGAGTAAATATTTACGACATGAGCTGTCAAACACATTCTTATTCAATTTATCTTATAATCTATACTTTTAGTTTTAGTTTGGGAAGAAAAAAATTAAATTTTTTTTAAGTTACCAACTAATTAACTATTAAAAATTAAATTTTTTTTGGGTACTTGGGAAGGGGGAAAACCGATTTTTAATTTTTTTATCTGTTAACATATTTCAAAGGAATTTAAAATATAAAATGATAATTTTAATTATTTAAAAAAATTAAAAAACTAGAAACCAGGAAGCTGCATTGTTCCTAAATGAAGCCTTAACCATCTCCCCCGTCGTCTGTGATGGGAAATCAAGCGGCAGAATTTGATCTAAAAGAGCCGTGCAAATACACGACTTTTTTTTGTTTCACGGATGGTTTAGGAACAAAATCTGCAGTAACGATGGAGGAGAAACAAATTCGAAAAATATGGTTAATGAGAAACCGCGTTTTCAAATAGCGGTTACAAAGGTTTGGTTGCAGAAGAAAACCACGATTTGAGATCGCGGTTCTTGATAAACCGCGCTATGGAACTATTGGTTTTCTTATCTCTCGTTTGCAGAAGAAGAAAACCCCAACATCTCTCGTCTGGAGAAGAAAAGCGCGTTTTTTTTTTTTTTTCGCTCGAAATGTCTCTCCCCAGCTCAAGAAGTCTCTCCCCAAAGCAGGAACCAGTCATTTGAAATCGCAAACAAGGAAGAACTGCGATTTGAGATCACCTCGATTTGGGATTACCTAGAAGATGTTGCTAGCTGAAGTCGCCCTATACAAAGCAAATAAAAAACTCTTAACATTCAATTAAAAATAATGTACAGCATATGAATTTGAAGTAGGAAATAGAATTTTAACTTTACCCACTCCAAGACACAGCCATGTGCTTCCAAATTCGATGCTGCCCCAAACTCAGGATATCATTCAACTGAAAAACAAAGAAACCACAATTACACAGAACAAAAGAAAGACCGAAAGAAGCCGCACATACAAAAGATACAAAATTCCTGAAGAACTTAGGGGTGAGCGATTCATAAAAATAGGTGAGCATAAAAGGTGGGAGCCAGAAGCGTACTTCATTGTGAACGGGAGCAAAACAAGGAAGAAACGCGCTTTCATGCCGCGAGTCTTCAGCTCCAGTTCATGCCGTGGGTCTTCAGCTCCAGGTCAACTCGTGATGTAGCGGCAACAATAATTGCGCTCCCAGACCGCGGTTCTGAAATCCCAAGCCAGGAAGAACCGCGCTTTCATGCTGCGGGTCTTGCAACTGATCTCAAAATCGCAGTGTAAGCGCAACAATCACGCTCCCAGACCGTGGTTTCTGCTCAACAATAATCAGAAAAGTCACGTTCCCATACCGCGGTTTCTCATTAACTGTATTTTTTGAAATACTTCTCCCCAACAGCAATTACAGAAATACTTCCTCAACCATCTGTAAAACAAAAAAAAACTCCAAATACACTCTATATTGGTTCCGTTTGGAGTTAAAATAAAACATTTTAAAATTCTATAAAATTATACAAATCTTTATAACATAAATTACGAGATAATAAATTTAAATTCTCTACTCTCTGTACAAAATACAAAACATTAACTTTTACAATTTTATATAATTTTGGGGGGCGTTTGGCAATGCAAATTTTAGTATTTTTTAATAATTTTTAGTCAAAAGTTACTAGTTGTAATTTTTTATATGTTTGTTGAAGTAAGTTGCAATTTTTAGCAAATTTTTGTAACTTTTGGGTATTTGGTAAAATATTTGACAATATTTAATAATTTTTAGTAACTTTTGAGTGTTTGGTAAAATTTTTAACAAATTTTAGTAACTTTTTGTGTGTTTGGTGAAACTTTGAGTAAAACAAATTACTGTATCAGAACAAAAAAATGACAAAAGTCAAGGTTTCACTAAATGCTGAACTTATAACTTTTGATAAATTTTTACATTTTCGTGTACTGCCAAATGGACCTTTACACAACTCCAAACACACCCATTAACCAATTCTCTTTTTTTTTTTGGCCCGAGTTTATTAATAGCAGCAAAATCTTTGATTTACCAAAGTAGTGCCGCTTTCCCTCCATAGTCTGTGTCTCTCTCTGTGAAGACCAGCAAGCTGAGCGAGGAGAACGAGAGAGACAGAGCCCGAGTATAAATCAGTTTTCCTTCTGTTTCAGAAACCCTAGAACGAGAGCAATCGCAAGGTAAGATCGAACTCAGTTTCAGCAATCCTTCACTTG
Organism: Vitellaria paradoxa; assembly: GCA_019916065.1. Taxonomy (NCBI): domain Eukaryota; kingdom Viridiplantae; phylum Streptophyta; class Magnoliopsida; order Ericales; family Sapotaceae; genus Vitellaria; species Vitellaria paradoxa. The sequence continues at coordinate 21,069,386 of CM034234.1, read as the reverse complement.
ATTTCCGTCTGTTACTGAGGTTCTTCTAGTTTTCTTTCTACGTCTGTATGTCTAAATAGTGTATGTGAATGTATGTATGCGAATGTGCATGGAGGAGGCTAGGGTTCTGGTTTGTAGAAGAGTTTTGTGCAATTCTTCAACTGCATTGGCGATCTCCGTGACTTATGATTCTATTGGTTTCTCTCCTTAGTTTTATACCCATTTATTCTGCTATTTTTGATAGTATGTGATCTGTTTTCTTACTGGTTTCACCGATACGCTTCAATACTCAAGCTCCGTTTTGCTGTTTCACCTTTGTTCATTTTGGTCTTTGCTGCTGTTTATTTTGCTTATTTGTTGGTCAATGATAGTTTTATTATGGTGATTTATTTGTCGATTTTTTATTTATTTTTTCTATGGGCTATACTGTTCCTATATGCGCTACCTACCTACTCATCTCAATTCTCCACTGTTCCTATATGCGCTACCTCCCTACTCATCTCAATTCTCCACCCAAATACATACATGCATGTATATATATGCATAATCATCATCCAGTGATGGTTAACTTGGCCTGTTTTGTGGTTATCTTGGGGTGTGTCTCTTTTGGTAAGAGTTATTTCTATGTTTTCTTTGTTGGTAGTTTATACTTCCATTCATCTCTCTTTGTAAACAAAATTTTCGTTGGAATTTCAGTCTCAGCATGTAGTTTTTTTATGAAACGTTTGAAAATTCTGGATGGTCTTATAGTCAAGATTGAAAGTATCGTTGTCTAAACTCAGTTTTGCCAGTGACTAAGCCGAGATTTTAGCCCGGATCAACTATTATTGCCGAAGCAGTCTAGCTTGGCTTCTCGCGGTTGAGTTATCCTAAGATATTGTCGATCTATGAAGCACGGATAATTCAAATTAGGTGCTGCACTCATATTGGATACTCTGTGGATACGGATACGGTTGGATACATATCGGATACGCCATGTGGCGTATCTTAATTTTTTATTTTAAATTTTGCACAGGATACGGCTGGGATACAAGAAAGATACGGCTGAGATACGACCGGGTCCAAATGCAATATTTTAAACCTTTTTGGGGGGGGGTAAAATTGATATGATAAAAATTTTAGTAGGGATCAAACTGTAATTAATTATAATATAACTTAATAATTATTCTTATGTTCTGTTATATCTGATACACACGAAGGAAAAAAAAAAAAGTCCTAAACCTCGACGAATCTCGACGGCGCATGTTTGCTCGACTCCAGCAATCCTGGTGATTTTCGGCTATCTTTTGCTGCTTTCACTATTGCTTTCCTTTGTTTGTGCACAACTTTCTCTTTATTTTTTCTTTTATTCTAATTTTTGTTGTCTTAATATTAGAATAGTGATATAAATTGAAAATAATAAATTTTAAAATTTAGAGATTATGGTTTTAAAACACAAAATTGAAAATTAAATCTAGCTTGTTTATGGATTGAATGATATTTTTCATACTATATAATTGTTAGTTATATAATGTCTAGCAGTATATAAATGCTATCTTCAAAAATATTTTAAATAAAATATTTTATTTATTTATTTATTTATTTTACTGTATCTTCGCCGTGCCCGTATCCTTATTTTTTGAAAATTGCCGTACCCTGTATCCATACCCGTACCCGTATCCGCTCCCGTATCCGTATCTGTGCTTCATAGTTGTCGATACTTTGAGATGGATGATATTGAAGTAGAGGGAGAGAGCGATGGAACCAAAAAAGAGGAGAAAGCCCTAAAGTTGCATATCTGAAGCTTTAGAGATATTGAGAGATACCTACTGGTGTTCGTCACAGTCACCAGTGTTTGTCAGTTGCAAGTAGTTGCCGCCAATTGTAGTCCCTTCTCGCTTGATTATCGCCGTCCCTTCCTCGCCGAAGCTTCTCGTTGTTTGTACTTTCCCTTTTAATTTTCTTTTATTTTTTTTATTTCCACTATAGCAGCACCTTTTCATTAAATGCTATATTATATATTTGAATATATGACACAATGGCAGTATATAATGAATGTTCCTTTTATTTTTTTATATTGTTTTTGAATATAATTCCTTTGATGCTTTACTTGTCAAATAAAAAGGGATTTATTTCAAATTTATTTTATTTGTGTAATAAATACATATTAATGAAATTATCATTTTAAAAATGATAGGTCTATAGTTATTCATATAATTTTGATAATAAATTATGTTATTGTGTAATAAAATTATTACTTTAAAAATTATTATTAATTGTGAGAAGTTAAAAACTAAATGTATATATATATATATATATGTATGAATTAAAGTGAAACTTAATTGGTATATATTTTTTCTACTTCTAATTTGTTTTGTCTTGATTATATTTTAGTTTTGATGGGATTCTTGAAATTGGAAAAGAAAATGAGGAAAATGTCGAAAGGTAATTAAAAAACATTACACTATTATTAAATAGCTAATTGACAAAAAAATAGTACACTATTATTCAATAATTTTATAATCATTTTTTATGAAACAAATTATGAAAATATAAATTTCTGACACTCGTTATAAAATAGAATTGTAATATTATTTTTATGAATCAAATTATCAAATTATAGTAATTATTGTGAGCAATATATTGGAATCATATTAGTTAAATAGCTGAATTAAAAAAAAACACTATACTGTTATTCAATAATTTTGTAATTATTTTTGATGAAACAAATTATGAAAATATAAGTTTCTAATATTCTTTATTAATTAGATTTATCAATAATAGAGTAAGATACAAAATTAATTCGTTCGCATGTTATGAGTAGTTTAAGGTTTAATAAAATAGTTACTATATATTTGATTATGTTATTCATTAATTTTATCCTTTAGAATTTTTTTATTATCTTTTTGAATCTTTTAAATTAAAAAAAATGCTAAAGTAATCTTTCACTTGATTTCTGTCTTTCACTGAAGTTCTTCTAGTTTTCCTTCTGTATCTGTATGTCTAAATAGCTCTCTCTCTCTCTCTCTCTCTATATATATATATATATATATATATGAAAGTGCATATGTAAATGTATATCAATGTATATAGAGGAGGCTAGGATTCTGGTTTGTAGAGGAGGTTTATGCAGTTTTACAACTGCATCGGCGATGTCTGTGACTCATGATGCTACTGGTTTCTCTCCTTAGTTTTATACCCATTTGTTTTTCCCTATTTTTGGTATTATGTGAACTGTTTTCTTACTGGTTTCACTGATACACATCAGTACTCAAGCTTCGTTTTGCTTTTTCAGCATTGTTCATTTTGGTCTTTGCTGCTGCTGCTGTTCCTTTTGCTTATTTGTTGGTTGATGACAGTTTCATTATGTTGATTTCTTTTGTTGATTTTTTATTTTATTTTATTTTTTCTTTGGGCTATGTTGGTGCCTTATGCGCTACCTAGGTACTCATCTCACTTCTCCACCCAAATACATATATGCTTGTATATATATGCGTGACCATCATTTAGTGATGGTTAACTTGACCTGTTTTGGTAAGAGTTATTTCTATGTTTTCTTTGTTGGTAGTCTATACTTCCTTCCATTAATAACTCTTTGTAAACAAACTTTCCCTGGGAATTTCAGTCTCAACGTGTAGTTTTTTACAAAGCATTTGAAAATTCTGGATGGTCTTATAGTTGATTATCGGAGGGGTTAATAGTTTACTGCCCCGATGTGTGGCTTGATCCTTTGCCCATAATTTGAGGTGCTCCTCCCCAACTATCAAGCAGCATGCTCATGCTAGACTTAGTTGTGAGCTGCTATTTGGATACGTAAAGTCCTCTTTATGTACTGAATCTTCCTTTAGATTTACTAGCTTGCAAAGCTGTTTTGGTTTTAGTGAATTTCCTTGCTTTGAGACATTCTATGTTGTGTGTATTTATACAACAATTTGTTGCAAAAATGAGTTGTACGTGCATGCATTCACATCTGCTCATGGCTCAATGCTTTTCACTTTCCCCTTCATTTTCCTTTTGCTTTGTGTTTTTGCATGGCTAGTGCAAATTTTTCCTGTATGTGTGTGCCACATGCATATATGAGACAACTTGTCAGGCTCTTCAGATGAGTTTTAGTTGTTGCAAGGGTGTATTACTACGTTCTATTGGTCTATGAAAGTGCCTTGTTCTTCTGATGAGTTTTAGTTGTTGCAAGGGTGTATTACTATGTTCTATTGGTCTATGAAAGTACCTTGTACTTTTTTGGATATTGAAGAATTTGTAGTGTTATAATATGTGTTTTATCAATTAGCGAATAATTATAGATGGATATTAAGTTCAGTTTACAAAATATATATTGAAGAATTTGTAGTGTTATAATATGTCTTTTATCAATTAGCGAACAATTATAGATGGATGTTAAGTTCAGTTTACAAAATATATATCAACACCTTTAGGACTATTTTTATTTAGTATTAATTAACCTTCCGATTTCCACATGGCTAAACTGTACCTTAATTGATGTTTTGGAATCATCATTTGTGTGCCACTTGGTGACTTTTCACACATGATAAGAATTCAATTGTTTCTCAAGGCACACATTAATGAATTTTCTGTTTCTTTGTGGACACAAGCTGTATGTGCATGGATTAGTTCAGGTGTCTACTTTTGCATGTTTGCTTTTTGCATATCCTATATGCTTGTGTGCTTTTGAATGTGTGCAATTGATTGTTGGGTTATTTGTAGGAGTTATGCAAGAATGACAAGTGCAACATTTCAGACTAGTTTAACATGCTTCCTTGCACTTGTCATGTACACTTGCATAGACGAGTGTGTGCAATTTAGTGTAAATTCCTTGATGAGTTTTATTTGTATTAGACACACATGATAAGCTGTTGACTTATTGAATTTCTAGTGAGGATTATTATGGTACTTCACAAAAACTTGTTGAATTTTTATAGCTCTAGTTATTTCGTCACTAGTGTCCTTGTGAATTTTATTTTGCTAACCTTTGTCGTTTGTTCATTAATATCACATCAAATTTCCCTCATGGTTCTTTTGCACCTGATGAGAATTGATATACATCAATTTGTGACCTTTGTCTTAGATGGAAGACAAAGCACAAATATTATGTATACTTTTGTTCGATAAGAAAAATATTTTGCATACTTGTGCAGTTACTTGTATAGACGTGGATGGGTTGAAGAAAGATATTTAAGAAAGGTCTATAGTGGAGCAGTCCTCACCCTTTTCTTTGGGAGTTATTTTCTGTGCACTGACATCTAATTATCAGTTGGAAGATTATTAGTATTCCTTCTTGATGTTGTGAGTGATAAGATCTTGTGGCTTCCGTTTCTCATCATGGATAACCAGTTTAAACTGCAATTAGATGAAATTCTATGACGGCTATTTTAGCAAGGATTATAACATGTTTCATGCTATATTTCTTACTTGGAAGCATGTCATCTTGGGATGTCAATCATCTTATTTTCTAAGTTGTACATCTTGTTCAGATTAGTTTTCTCTAGTGTTGTTTGATGCCATCCTTTATTTGGAAGCTTGTAATTTGGGATGTTACCCACTTGCTTTCTAGAATGAGTTCAGATGGGTGGATTGTTATGCCTTCAGTCGATGCTAGACTAGCTACTACTGTTGGGACTCAGATGGATGCAGTCAAAATTATTCCCTTCAAAAAAGTTTATAAAAGATTTACACATGGCAAGAAGAGAAGCAATGATGAAGTAGTAGTTGAAGATTAGATTTGCTGCTATGGAACAACTCAAAAGCTATTAGAATTCAAGTTTGTTATTTATTAGTTTTCCTCTTTGATTATCTAGGCTATTAGGAAGTTGTTAGGATTCAAAATTAGTTTTTTAGATTATTAGGAAGCTGTTATATGAATTTGAATTTCAAACTCAAATGTATTCCTATTTAAAGATTGAGAAGGGAATAAAGAATACAAGTTGAGTTTCCAAATTTATTTTCTTAAAATCTAGAGATCAGAGGGCTCTCTCTAAGGAGCCCTCACTGCTTACAGAATAGGTATGAAGGGTAGAAGGACTTCCAGGTGCAGGGCCCCTTGACTACATCTTGGGCAAGAGTTGCTAGCAATTTGGTATCAGAGTTAGCTGTCATGTTAGAAGCTCGTACCTTCCAGCAGCAGTTTGAGGCTTTTATGGCTATGTACCCGGAGGATCGAGCAAGGGAAAGAACTGAAAGAGAAAGGGAGAAGTTAGCCAATGAAGCCCGATAGAACGAGTTGAATGTCCAACTAGAAGAATTGTCCAGAGACTTTACTGCCAGCAGAGTCGAAGGGAAGAGACATAAGACGGATTATAACCACAGGGTGCCCCAAGAGCCACAAGTTGAAACCCCAGAAAGGGGAAATTTTGTGCTGAGGTACACCAAACTAGATTTCCCTCACTATGAAGGAAACTCAGATCCACTAGGTTGGTTGAACCGATGTGAGCATTTTTTCCTTCACCAGAAGACAGCCTTAGAAGACAAAGTTGGTCTAGCCTCTTTTCACTTGGAGGGTGACGCCCAGCTTTGGTTTATCAAATTAGAAAGGGACCGTCCCTAGTTGACTTGGGAAGACTTCAAAACCAACTGTAACTTATGCTTTGGACCACCCGTTTGAAGTAATAAGCTAGGGGAGCTGTCCAAACCGCGTCAAACGAGCTCGGTGGATGACTATCAATGAAGGTTTGAGCAATTGGCAGCTCGCGCCTCTTCCCTAACTCAGGAGTAAGAGGTGGAAATTTTTATAAGTGGCTTGAAGAAATCAATTGTGGTGGAAGTTCAACTACATAAGCTTGCAGATTTGACCGAAGCAATGAGCTTGGCACGATTATACAAACAAAGAATTAATCGTCAAAGAGAAGGGCCTTCTAAATAGTGCAACAATTTAGCAAGTAGTTCCTTTAAAGATCCTTACATAAGGTGTCTCAACAGGGCTGACATGGAACAGAGAAGGGCCTAAGGACTTTGTTTTAATTATGATGAAATTTACAAGCCTGGGCATCAATCAAATGGCTATTTTGGCTCAAGGGGATGGACGATGATGCTCCAGAAATTGATGGGGAACCTGAAATTTCCTTTCACGCCATCACTAGGTCACTCAAATTGCAGACTATACAGGTGCAAGGATTCATTGGAAGAGAGTCTCTAACAGTTTTGATTGATTCGGGTAGCACCCATAGTTTCATCGATGAAGCCTTGGTCGAACAACTGAAAATCCCGAAAGAAGACAAAATTGAATTGAAGGTGACAGTAGCAAATAGCGAGAAATTGCGTTGTCCGGGGGTGTGTCGTGTGGTAAAGTTACAGCTGGGTAATTAGTTCTTTTCATTTGATTTATTTTTATTGCCCTTGTTTGGCTTCGGTGTAGTATTAGGAGTTAATTGGCTATGTACATTGGGGCCGATGTATTGGGATTTTGAGCAAATGAAGATGGTGTTTTTGAGTCAAAATAGGAAAGTAGAATTGGAGGGCATCAGCAGTTCCCAAACTCCACCAAAATCTCTCTTCTCTATCTTAACAGAAGGAAAATGTGAGTTTGCAATCCAAGAAATCCTAGCCGAATTCATGGACCTTTTCAAAATTCCAGATCGTCGTCCCCCTGCATGTGATTACGATCACAGAATCAACTTGCAGCCCGGAACTGGTCCCATAGCCATGCGTCCATACTGTTATCCTCATGCTCAAAAAGATGAAATCGAAAGGCAGTGTGAAGAGATGCTACACAGCAGTATAATTAGACCAACCCAGCCCCCCTTCTCATCACTGGTGCTCCTCATAAAAAAATCAGATAGGTCACTGGGATTTTGTGTGGATTATCGCTCCTTGAATATCCACACTATCAAGGACAAATTTCCCATTCTAGTGATTGATGAATCGCTAGAGGAATTGTATGGAGCAAAGTTCTTCACCAAACTTGATCTTTGTTCTGGGTATCATCAAGTTAGAATGAGGGAATTGGATATTGAGAAGATAGCATTTCGAACACACCACGGGCATTTCGAATTTCTTGTAATGCCTTTTGGTTTGTCCAATGCTCCATCAAATTTCTAGGTTCTTATGAATGGTATCTTCAAATTGTTCCTGCGTAAGTTTGTTCTTGTATTTTTTATGACATTCTTATCTACAGTAGGACCTAGGTAGAACACCTCTAGCACTTAAGGAAAGTTTTCTCTATACTCTGACATCACTGCCTCTTCCTCAAACAAATGAATGCTTATGTGCTCAGGTACAAATTTCCTATTTGGGACATATTATATCCGAGAAGGAGTTGAAGCCGATCCGGACAAAATTTCAGCCATACTCCACTGGCCTAAACCACAAACCATCAAGGGCCTTCGGGAATTTCTGGGCCTAACTGGTTATTACTGGAAGTTTGTGAAGAACTATGGAGAGACTGTCGGTCCTTTAACCACCATGTTAAGGAAAAATTCCTTCCTATGGACAGTTGAATCCTTAGCTGCCTTTAACACTTTGAAGGAAGCAATGAGTTAAACTCCAGTCTTAGCACTACCAGATTTTGACCAGCTAATTGAAATAGTATGTGATGCATTTGATAGCGGGATTGGAGTTGTGCTGCAGCAAAATAAGCACCCTATTGCTTTCTCCAGTAGATCACCTGTGAAACTGCATCTATCTCTTCCAGCTTATGAAAAGGAACTGATTGGGTTGGCAAAAGCTATCAGACATTGGAGATCGTACCTATGGGGGCTGCAATTTCTAATTCAGACTAACCATTACAGCCTCAAATTTCTTCTGGATCAGCTCATAATCACCTCTCCTCAACAACTTTGGATTAGCAAACTAATATGGTTTGATTTTTTAGTAGAGTACGGACCAGGGAAGGAAAACAGAGTGGCTGACGCCCTTTCCTGTAGGGATGAGGATGTGGGACTGTTGCAATCAGTTTCAATGCCTCAGCTGGGATGTTTTGAAACTATTCAGCAAGAAGTTAAAAATTCCCCTGAATTGATGAAGCTGGTGGACCGAATTCAAGCGTGGTCAGTTCAGGCTCCTTGGAGCTTTAGGGATGGTCTGATTTTCTTTAAAAATAAAGTTTATTTGCCGCCTTTTTCACCCTTGCAGCAGGTCATTATTGCAGCCATACATGCACAGCACCATGAGGGGTACCAAAAAACTCTCCATCGCGTTGCAGCAGATTTTTATTGGCAAGGCATGAGGCACCAGGTCTGGCATTTGATTCAATCTTGTGACGTCTGCCAGTGAAATAAATTGGAGCACCTTCGTCCAGCAGATCTCTTGTGGCCCCTTCCAGTTCCCTTGCAAATATGGTCTGATAACTCTATGGATTTCACATATGGCTTGCCACCTTCAAATGGTAAGTTGGTGCTTTTTGTGGTTGTTGATAGATTCTCAAAGTATGCGCATTTCGTACCAATCTCACATCTCTCTATTGTTGTCACGGCGGGTCGGGTATCCTTTGATCACATCTTCAGATTTCATGGCTTACCGGAAACCATTGTTAGTGATTGAGATGCCACATTCACCAGCTCTTTTTGGATTGAATTATTTAAGTTGAGTGGCATTAAATTGGCGTTTAGCTCAGCCTCTCATCCCCAATCTGATGGTCAGATAGAAGCAAGCGGTTAATTGTATCATTGAAATGTATTTGTGATGTTTTACAAGTGATCATCTTCGGCGATGGGCAAGCTGTATTTCTTGGGCTGAGTATTGTTTTAATACCAGCTATCATTCTTCCTTGAAAACATCTCCTTTTGAGGTAGTTTATGGTCAGCATCCCCCTAAACTACTCTCCTACTGTCCTGGGCTATTTCTACCGGCAGCAGTAGATGTTGAATTGTAGGATAGAAATCTCCTATTGGCTGATGTTCGGGTTCGCTTGTTACAAGCTCAACAACGGACGAAAGATTATTATGATCTTCGTCATCGCAAGGTTCAATTTCAAGTGGGCGACCTAGTTCTTTTGAAGTTGCAACCCTATGGGCAATTATTCTTGGCCAATCGCAGCAATAAGAAATTAATTCCTAAGTTTTGTGGGCTGTTCCCAATGGAAGCAAAGGTTGGAATGGTCGCTTACCGCCTCACACTACCTCCCCAAACCCGGATTCATCCAGTCTTCCATGTCTCTTGTCTTCAAAAATATCATGGGGATGTTGCCGCAGTTCCTTTGTTGCCTACCGTTTATAAGGGTATTGTTCAACCTACTGCTAAAGTCATCTTGGATTCCAGAATGGTGACCAATGTTCAGCAGGTATTGGTCCATTGGGATGGTCTTTCTCCTGTCGAGGCTTCTTGGGAGCCTGTCCAGCAATTGCTTCACTGTCATCCTCCCTTTGCGCATGAGGTCACGTGCTTGCTTCAGGGGATGGGCAATGTTATGCCTTCAGTCGATGCTAGACCAGCTACTGCTGTTGGGACTTGGATGCAGTCAAAATTATTCCCTTCAAAAAAGTTTATAAAAGATTTCACGTGGCAAGAAGAGAAGCAAGGTTGAAGAAGTTGTTGAATTAGATTTGCTGCTATGGAACAATTCAAAAGCTATTAGAATTCAAGTTTGTTATTTATTAGTTTTCCTCCTTGACTTTCCACATTATTAGGAAGTTGTTAGGATTCAAAATTAGTTTTCCAGATTATTAGGAAGCTGTTATTTGAATTTGAATTTCAAACTCAAATGTATTCCTATCTAAAGATTGAGAAGGGAATAGAGAATACAAGTTGAGTTTCCAAATTTATTTTCTTAAAATCTAGAGATTGGAGTGTTCTCTCTAAGGAGCCCTCACTGCTTCCAAAATGGGTAAGAAGGGCAAAAGGAGTTCAAAGTTTGATTTATCAGCGGACTTCCAGGTGCAGGGCCCCTTGACTAGATCCCGGGCAAGAGCTGCTAATTTGTATATCTTGTTCAGATTTCTTTTCTCTAATGTTGTTTGATGCCATCCTTTATTTCAAAGCTTGTAATTTGGGATGTTACCTGCTCGCTTTCTAGAATGAGTTCAGATGGGTGGATCCTTTGTTCTTTGAATGGGTAATTCGATGTTATTTTGGCATAATTCTTATGTATTTGTCTTGCCTTGGATTCTTTTAGGTTGCTAGTTCAAATAAAAGATGGAGAAAGAGGAAGGTGGGTGCCTGCATCTATCGCCTCCACTACCCCCAGCAATTGTAGCACCCAATGTGAAGCTAGAAAAACTGGACCCTCCCAAACATTCTATAATCAGTAGGCATGGGTTTGGTGGTGTCGGAAGAAGCATTTCTTTGCTGACAAACCACTTCAAAGTTTCTATCGAGAAACCTGGTGAAATATTTTACCAGTATAATGTATGTTGGCTTTCCTATTTTGTATTTTCAGGGTTCATAATGATTCAGCTTCAAACTTATTGAGCTACTCTACATGTAGGTTTCAATTAAGTCAGAGGATAAAACAAGAGCTGTTGAGGGCAGGCATATTGGGAGAAAGATTATTGACAAACTTTACGAAACGCACTCCTCAGAACTTGCCGGGAAGAGATTTGCCTATGATGGAGAAAAGAGTTTGTACACAGTGGGACCGCTACCACGAAATAATTTAGAGCTCCCTGTGGTGCTTGAGTCGGTTGCGAACTCGTATGTCTTTTATTTGTATTTTTTCAATCATTTGGTTACATTGCATTCTTTTATTTAGTTCCCAGATTATGATCACTGTTCCAAAACTCATACTGCATTTTCCTTTTCTGTTTGTCTCAGCAGTAGCCCTTCTCATAATGGGAGCCCTAGGGAGTCTAGCAAAAGGTTGAAGCGTTCTTTGCACTCAAAAGCTTTTAATGTGGAAATCACTTATGCTGCGAAAATTCCCCTGAAGTACATTTCTCTTGCTCTTCAAGGATCTGAGGCAGAAAAAATTCAGGATGCATTGAGAGTCCTTGATATTATATTGAGACAGCAAGCAGCTAATAGGTGTTATAAAATTTGCCCTTTGTTTTTGTTTCTCATTTTTTCCAAATCCTCATGCGGAGGGTGCTGTTTTTTTCCAATTGAATTTATTGCTTCTAAATGCAGGGGATGCCTTTTGGTGAGACAGTCGTTCTTTCATGATGACTCGAGGAATTTCACAAATATTGGGGGTGGTGTAACTGGCTGTCGGGGTTTCCATTCCAGCTTCCATCCGACTCATGGCGGTTTGTCCCTGAATATGGGTATGACTTTACTGCTGCTTTTCTATCAGGGGTTGCCTTGTTGCTGTTACTTGCTCATTGTAATGCTGGTCACAATCCTTTGTCCAGATGTATCTACGACTATGATCTTAACTCCGGGACCTGTGATTGATTTTCTTCTGGCCAATCAGAATGCACGGGAGCCTCGTTATATTGACTGGGCAAAGGTAATAAACCCGTAAGGCTCTCATATTTCAATTTAGTCATCTTCTATCTGCTAAAACCGTAATTTTTGTGGACTTGTACAGGCTAAGAAGATGCTAAAAAACATGAGGATTAAGACAATGCATAGCAACTTGGAATTTAAGATCACAGGCTTGAGTGAAAAACCTTGTAATCAGCAACTGTAGGTGTTTTTTAATTTGCAAACTTCTTTTGATATGTTCCGGTTGAAAAAGTTCTCATATTGTTTTCTTAATTCCTTCAAGTTTTTCAATGAAACAAGATGGCGGTCAGAGTAGAGAGATTACTGTGCACGAGTATTTTACTGCACACCGTGATATTAAACTTACTTATTCTGCATACATGCCATGCCTTGATGTAGGCAAACCAAAAAGGCCCAACTATCTTCCATTGGAGGTATATCTTTTGATGTTATTTCAGAATCGAACATCCCCCCTGTCATTTCTTTGTAACAGTTTGGTGTCATTTTTGTTATTGTCTTCCAGCTTTGTACTCTTGTCTCGCTTCAACGTTATAAAAAGGCATTATCGTCAGTACAGAGAGCGTCCTTAGTTGAAAAGTCAAGGCAAAAGCCTCAGGAGAGAATTCAAATTATTACTGATGTAAGTAATATCATGAAACATTTCTTAAATTTTTGATATTGCAATCTTACTGCACAATTAATTTTGGCAGGCCATGAAAAACTACCATTATGACGATGACCCTATGCTTGTTGATTGTGGCTTTTCAATTGAGAAACACCTTACTCAAGTTGAAGGTCGTGTCCTTGAGGCACCGAAGGTAATTTTTGACTTTTTATTGAAGGACGTTTTTGTGTGACTCTCCTTTCAAAAACCCATTGATAATAATTGTATTAAATTTGTTGAAGGATGTTTTTTTGTAGCTTTAAAATATCACGTCCTTTGACCCCCCTCTCTTTTTCCAGTTGAAGGTTGGTAACAATGAAGATTGCCTACCCCGAAATGGACGCTGGAACTTTAACAACAAGGTATTCCTTTGGTTTTCCTCAAATAAAAGGAAAATAAGTTTTCTGACTTTATGGTGTGGGGGCTGAAATTGATTATTATTGATATTAATTATTCTGCTTTGTCTCAAAAACTTAGATATCTGATTTGACATTTTTCCCTTTGAAGCAACTCTTAGACCCCATCCGTATAGAACGCTGGGCAGTCGTCAATTTCTCTGCTCGTTGTGATACAAGTTTTCTTTCTCGAGAGCTTATTAATTGTGGAAGGAAGAAGGGAATTGTAGGTTATCCAGTATTTATTTTCTCTAATAGGTTTTATTGTTTCATAGTAGTTTTGCTTGATAAGATCAGTTTCTTTATGTTCAGCACATTGAACGGCCGATTACACTCATCGAGGAAGATCCACAATATAGAAGGTCTAGCCCAGTGGAACGAGTGAAAAAGATGTTTGAACAGCTTATGGCAAAACTCCCAGCTCCCCCTGAATTTCTTCTTTGTGTCTTACCAGAGCGAAAAAATTCTGACATTTATGGTAAGGCTGACTTCTGTTGTTGTTGTTGTTATTATTATTATTTTCTTTGAATTCTTTGTATGGTAATTTTATATGCAATGAACTAAATTTTCTTCATGTTGTCAAGGACCATGGAAGAAGAAAAGTCTAAGTGACTTTGGAATAGCCACTCAATGCGTTTCCCCTTCTAAGATCAATGACCAATATCTCACAAATGTACTTCTCAAGATCAATTCCAAGGTATTTTGGTAATTAAAACCCAGAAAGATATCATTCATCTTACACGGTGATTAATTTTGTTTGTTTCTTTTCATAGCTTGGAGGGATAAACTCCTTGTTGGCCATTGAGCATTCCAACTGTGTCCCTCTGATAAAAGATACTCCAACTATGATTTTAGGGATGGATGTCTCTCATGGGTCTCCTGGTCGATCAGATATTCCATCAATAGCTGCGGTACTTTGTCGTGACAAATTTCTTTGCAGCATCTGGATCAATCCTTTTTTATTATTATGTTTTTATTGCTAAATAGTTCTGTTGCTGTTATTTTAATGGGATGCTTATTTCAGGTTGTTGGATCTCGATCTTGGCCATTGATATCAAGGTATAGGGCAGCTGTACGAACACAATCGTCGAAGGTGGAAATGATTAAATCTTTGTTCAATCCCTTAGCAAATGGAGAGGATGATGGCATTATGAGGTACTTACATTATAGTTCTTTACATTATCAATGAAATTCACTGTACATATACTTTCTTTCAATTATTTGGGACTCTAAAAACTACTGTACTGTTAAATGTTTACTGTGCTTCAGGGAACTGTTTATGGACTTCTATCAAACGAGTAATAGGCATAAACCAACTCAAATCATCTTATTTAGGTATCACTCTATTCGTGTGGTAAATTTTTATTTGTACTAATTTGTTTTTGTTAGTTCTATGGAGGATATATTGTTTTCCATAATTATATGATAAATGTGATGCAACTCATTTTGCACTTCTGAAGTTGCTGCTAGTATATATCAATTCCTTACCTCTGGAATTTTGGTTCTAGAATGGTGGTTTAGAATAAATAATATTCTGCTAATGCCAAATGTGCTTTAGGAAGAGTGACAGATGCATCCTGTGCTATCTTCTGAAGTTCACTATTCACATAGTGATTGGGAAACTCTGTTACTTCCTTGTGGCTTTTTCGCGATTGTGCATTTGCCACATCAATGCCTGGATTTGATGTTATCTTGAATACAGATTAGGGTGGAATTTTGTTGCATTTGTATTTTATTTTCATATAAAATGGGTTTTAGGATTTAAACACTGATTCATTGTTTTATGTCTTGTATTTAAGCTTGATGTATTTTGAATCTTTTTTTTTTTTAAAGAACTGCTTGTGTCTTTAGTTATAACCGGTTTATGAGTATTTGTTGGCACGTGAAGTTTATGCTACTGAATATTGTATGATTCTTTGCTTTATAAATTTTACCTTTGTCCTAGGGATGGAGTGAGCGAATCACAATTTAATCAAGTGCTGAACGATGAAGTGGATCAAATTATAAAGGTTCTTTCCTGTCTATAAATTTTTGTTTTGTGCAGTAATAATTTCTTTCTTCTTCTTCTTCTTCTTCTTCTTCTTCTTCTTCCTCCTCCTCTTATTATTATTATGAACACCTGTGTTTGGCCACTGGATCCTTTGATGTCAAATGTTAAATTCTTACAAACCCTGAACCTTTAGCTTGATCTCATGAATCAAGGACTCACCATTAAGGATGTCGTCTACAAGTAAACTCGTGAGAGATTAAGACATGCCCTGGACACGAGTCAGATTAGCATTTTGTTGTGTTCATTTTATTTTTGTTCAGACACATCTTGGACACTTCACGACCTCCTCTTAATTTTTTATTTATTTATAGTTTCTTTGTTAACTTTTAAGCTATGAAAAATAGTTTACAGCCATTTTTATGGAATGTAATTATTGTGCGACTTCATTGACTTCTAAGCTATGAAATACATGATTTTTAATTTTAGTTATAGTTATATTGCATTATTTCTGTTAGAATTTAGGAGTGATATGATTTTATTTCCTATTTGAATTGATATAGGATTAATTAGGTTTGATATGATATTTCCTTGTCTTGGTTTCTTTCCTTATGCGATGTAAGTTTTTGATTATAAATAAGACCTTAGGGAGAAGAGAGAATTCAATTCACTCTCTTCTTTTTCTCTCTTTTCTTTCAACTTGGTATCAGAGCGATCTTTCAAACAACGAAAAAAAAAAAAGAGGAAGTCGGAGCTTCCGTTTCTGGTCTCGCCGCCGGCAGGTCCTCCGGTCATTGGAGTTGACCACCGACCATCCCAGAAGAGTCGTCGATTGCCGACGACCCCCCCACCTGAGCACGTCGTTGGAAGAGTTTCGACATGCCTTCACACGCCGCTCGCCGCCGCTGCCCAGTCTTCACGCGCCTGCCTTCTCCTGGTGCATGTGGGCGCGTGACACTCCGGCGTCTCATCGACGACCTACAACGATGATCGCCTGAGGCCGGAGAATCCACCTTGTTGCCGATAATCCTCGCTGATGCTCGGTTGTGCTTCTGATCTGGCTTTACTCCACTGATTTCTGTTTCTGATCCCTACTGTTGCTTCTGGCTGCTGTGATCTACTCTGCTGATGTGTGTTTTCTGATTTGAATCTGCCTTCTTATCTGCTTTGTGACGATCTGCTGGTGCTTGATTAATGATCTGGTCTGATTGATCTCTCCTTGGTTGTCTGGTTCATCACTGCTACTCCGCTGCTTTCTAGTTCTGATCCAGCATGTTGCTTCTGGTTGCTGCGATGATCTGCTGATGCTTGATTACTGATCTGGTCTGATTGGTCACTCCTTGGTAACTCTCTTCCTCGTTGATTTCGGTTTTCTTTTATTTTTATTCATGGCCGAAGGGAAAGTTATTGCTCTTGAACCGAAATCAATATTAATGAAAGATGAAGATGTTCCTCGGTCAATTACTTCTAAGAAGTTGAATGGATTAAATTATTTGGCTTGCGCTCATGCGGTGAAGGTGTTTCTTCGTGGGAAGAAGAAATTGAAATTTCTTACTGACCTTCCACCAAAACTAGATGATAGTGCGTATGATGATTGGCTTAGTGAAGATTCCATTGTTATGGGATGGTTATGGCACAGTCTTGAGCCCCACATTACCACTACGGTAGAATTTTGTGACTTCAAATAAAATATGGGATTCTCTTGCTGACTCATTCTCACAACAGAATAATGTCTCACAAGTGTTTGAGTTATATGAGCAGATTTTTGCAAAAAAAACAGGGTGGTCGTCCTCTTTCAGAATATTACAGCGTCCTTAAGAACCTTTGGGATCAACTGTTACGGTATTGGCCCTTTACTACTGACCTTGAGCAACAAAAGCGACACTGGGAAGATTTTATGATTGCCTCTCTTCTCTCTGGGCTTGATTCTGATCTACGTGGCTTCAAAGATCAAATTCTTGCTAGTGAGACTTTACCTATAGCTACCAATGCTTACTCTCGCCTCTTGCGATCATCTTTAGGCCATCATACTCAAGGTCAGGCCACTACTTCAGAAACCTCTGTCTTGATCTCCATTGACACTGCTACAGGAGTTTTCCGTGGTAGTATGTGTGGACGTGGTCGTTCTTCTTGAGGCTCATCGCGTGGTGGTCGCTCTTCTCGAGGACGAGGGGATCGCAAATGCACTCACTGTGATCGTACCAATCACACCGAGCCTTATTGTTGGGCCAAGTATGGTCGACCGGATCAAGCTTATCATGTGTCAGATGGTTCTACTCCTGTCACGTTCACCCAGTGGACACACACTGCTTCAGAACCTTCAAGTTCCAACAGTGATCTTGCTGCCCAACTTAGTGAGCTATTGCAAACTCTTCGGAAACCTCATCCATCTACTTCCACTGTTACCTTGGCAAATTCAGGTAATGTTGCTTGCACTGCTTCCACTTCACCTTCCTTGGTCATTGATTCTGGTGCAAGCTCTCATATTTCTGGTAAATCCTCCTTATTCTCTCATTTAGATCCCATTGATTATCATGTTGTTTTAGTTGATGGATCTTCCCGACCTTTACAAGGACAAGGAGTTATTTCTCCTCATTCTTTAATTCATTTGCCTCATAGTCTTTATGTACCTAATTTTTCATTCAATTTACTTTCTGTTAGCCAATTGACCAAATCCTTACATTGTTTTGTAACCTTTTCTTCTACCTCTTGTGTATTTCAGGACCTCAAGAACAAGAGGACGATTGGTTTGGGGCATGAGAAAGACGGGCTCTACTATCTTGATCCAGCAAGCTTTTCTACTGCCGCTTCACCTGTTTTGAGTGCAACAGTTTCTCCACTCCAATGGCATTTTCGTCTTGGGCTTCCCCCATTAAATAAATTGAAGTTTGTCATTTCTCATTTAAGTCCTGTATCGAGTCTAGATTGTGAGGCTTGCTAGCTTGGCAAGCACCACCGTAGTTCTTTTTCTAGTCATGGTGTCAGTTGTCAACCAGAACCTTTTGATTTAGTTCATACTGATATAGGGACCATCTCGAATTACTAGTATTAATGGTTGTTAGTATTTTGTTATTTTTGTTGATGATCATTCTCACATGACTTGGTTATTTTTGATGAAATAGAGGTCTGATTTGCCATACATTGTGACTCATTTTTATAATGAGATTCTTACCAAATTTAACAAACGTATCAAAATTTTTCGATCAGATAATGCTCTAGAATACGTGCAATCTGTTATGGAAACTTTTTGTACTGATCATGGTATAATCCATCAGACCCCATGTATTCACACCGCCCAACAAAATGGTGTCGCCGAGCGCAAACATCGTCATTTGCTCGAAGTTGCTCGTACTATGATGTTTAACATGCATGTGTCAAAACCTTTTTGGGGGGATACTGTTCTCACTGCTTGTTTTCTCATTAATCGGATGCCATCTGCTGTGTTAGGTAACCAGTCTCTTTTTTCTATCTTGTATCCTGAGGGTAATTCTTTTCCTCTTACTCCTCGAGTCTTTGGTTGTGTGGCCTTTGTTCATATTCTGGATCCTGGTTTAGATAAGTTATCTCTTTGTTTTCGAAAATACATTTTTTTAGGCTACTCTCGTACTCAAAAAGGGTACCGTTGTTATCATCCACCTTCTCGTAAGTATTTTGTGAGTGCCGATGTTACTTTTTTTGAATCCACACCCTTCTTCTCTGACTCTGGGATTCAATTATCTCATGACTTACTGTCCAGCATTCAGGGGGAGTCATATCCTACTTGTGAGGGGGAGACTAGTCAGGGAAACCCTAGTCCTACATTACCTTTACCTCTTTCTCACTCTTCTGTGCAGGAATCTCAGCAAAATCAGTTGCAGGTATACCAGTGGGATCAAAATAGACAAGTTGTTTCTTATGGCCCATCCAACTCGTCAGATTTGTCTGAGGTCCAAATCTCTGCTCTATCTCCCTCTAATGATGATTTACCTATTGCTCTACGTCGATGTAAGCATACTTGCACCCAACATCCTATTGCTAAATTTGTTTCATATCATCGTGCTTCCCCTTGTTTGTATTCCTTTATTTGTGCCTTGTATTCAGTCTCCCTTCCAGTCTAATATCAAGCAGCGTTGTCGTCACCTGGGTGGAAGCGTGCCATGGATGAGGAAATGGAGGCACTTTATGCAAATCATACTTGGGACCTAGCCGAATTACCTTTCAGGAAGAAAACAGTGGGCTGTCATTGGATTTATAACGTCAAGTATCTTCCGGATGGTTTAGTAGAGCGGCTTAAAGCACGCCTTGTTGCTAAAGGCTATACTCAGACTTATGGCGTTGATTATCTAGAGACCTTCTCTCCAGTTGCTCGTCTCAATTCAGTTTGCATTTTTCTTGCTGTGGCTGTAAGTCGATCTTGACCACTTTACCAGCTGGATATTAAAAATGCTTTTTTTCATGGTGAACTCTACGAAGAGGTTTATATGGATCAACCACCAGGCTATGTGGTTCCTGGGAGTGAACACTTAGTCTGCCGGTTACGTAGGTCATTATATGGTCTGAAACAATCCCTCGTGCTTGGTTTGATCGCTTCAGTGATGTTCTACTCAAGTATGGTCTGCAGCGGTCAACCTCAGATCATTCTGTCTTTACTCTGTATTCTTCTACTGGTACAATTGTGTTGATTGTATATGTTGATGACATTATTATCTCGGGTGATGACGCCGCAGGCATTGCTGATTTAAAAACTCATTTGAGTCACCACTTTCACACCAAAGACTTGGGTGCCCTTCGCTACTTTCTTGGCATTGAAATAGCACGATCTAACACAGGACTTATGCTTTCCCAGCGCAAGTATGTTTTAGATCTTTTATCTGAGACTGGCTTACTTGGTTCCCGACCTGTTGAAACTCTCATGGATGCCTCTGTTAAACTGGATGCGACTATTGGCTCACCATTTTCTGATGTGAGTCGATATCGACGTTTAGTAGGGAAGTTGATTTATCTCACAGTCACTCGTCTTGACATTACTTATGCGGTCCATATTGTCAGTCAATTTATGCATGCTCCTCGTGACACCCACTTTGAAGCAATATGTCGTATTTTATGTTATTTGAAGGGTGCTCCAGGTCGCAGTTTATTTTATCGTCCTTCTTCTCTGTTGGTGACTGGCTATAGTGACGCTGATTGGGTTGGTAACCGTGATGATCGAAGGTCCACTTCGGGTTACTGTACCTTTGTTGGTAATAATTTGGTTACTTGGCGTAGCAAGAAACAACAAGTTGTGGCTCGTTCAAGTGCTGAGATTGAATATCGTGCTATGGCTCATACTGCCTCTGAAACGTTATGGGTTCGTTCACTACTTCGGGATTTTGGTGTCGATGTTCATACTCCTATGGCTATGCATTGTGACAATCAAGCTGCTATCTTTATTGCGAATAATCCTGTGTTTCACGAACGTACCAAACACATTGAGGTTGATTGCCATTTTATTCGGGACTTGTTACTTCGTAAAGAGCTGAGCACTCCGTTTGTTCGATCCTCTTTTCAATTAGTTGATCTTCTCACAAAACTATTGCCTCGGTCTTCATTTCAGAATCTCTCATCCAAGCTGAGCATTTTTGACTTATATGCTTCAGCTTGAGGGGGAGTGTTAGAATTTAGGAGTGATATGATTTTATTTCCTATTTGGATTGATATAGGATTAATTAGGTTTGATATGATATTTCCTTGTCTTGGTTTCTTTCCTTATGCGATGTAAGTTTTTGATTATAAATAAGACCTTAGGGAGAAGAGAGAATTCAATTCACTCTCTCCTTTTTCTCTCTTTTCTTTCAACTATTTCTATTATATTTGAATAAAATATTAATATCTAAAGCATAAAATATAAAAATATAAATTTCTGCTGAGCCCCCACTGTTTTGTGTCTTGTAGTTTTTGAAAATCATTGAGTTGGTGCATCTGTGTCTTGTCAGTTTCCGTGCTTCTTAGGCCTGATCATACTAACGAATTTGTTGCTTGGACTAGGAGCTCTTTTCTGTCTTCAATTCTGAGCTTCTCAACTTCTTGTTACTACAGGCTTATCAGAAACTTGGCGAGGTTGACATCCCCAAATTCACAGTGGTTGTGGCTCAAAAGAATCACCACACTAGGCTATTTCAAGCCAATGCCCCCGAAAACGTTCCACCTGGTCTCTGATTTTGCAGTATTTGGATTGTTTCTGTTTTTACTTAATGTAAGTTCTGTTAAATCAATCTCCCTCCATGTGTACAGGTACTGTTGTTGACACCAAAGTTGTGCATCCAAGAAATTATGACTTTTACATGTGTGCTCATGCAGGAATGATAGTAAGTTGCCTTTTCTTTTTCCCTCCTTCCTGGGGTTGCTGACTAATGCATGCTGGTCCAAATCTTGTTTTGATTTGCTTGAATGGTTTGTCTTGCAGCATATAGAGAAGATATGTTTTGGCAGTTTTGAGTATCCGATATTTGGGGTTCCTCTAGGTGGTGACTTTGATTTTCTTAAGAATGCTAAGAAAAGAACTTCAAAGTCTTCTATTTTGTTTTCAGTTCCATGACAATCACCTCAACTAATCCGTGTGTGTTTTGTTAGACAATTGATTTTAGATTTTGTTTCCTCACTCCTTCAAATAAGGTGGGATTATTTATCTATTTATTTTTTCACCATCTTTCTCTGCAACCTGAAATCCTGACCAAAATTGTAGAACTTTTTTTTTTGTGTTTTTTTCTTTCTTTCTTTCTTTCTTTTTTTTTTTTAAAAAAACAGAGAAATACATGGCTTATGATGATGAATCAGATGCGGGATGTGTTTATAATTTTAGCTGTTTTGTTTTTTGTCCTTCCCTTTCATCAAACTTACCTTTAATTAATCATTTGTGATTGAAACGAAAGGGAACTTCTCGGCCTGCACACTATCACGTCTTGCTTGATGAGATCGGTTTCTCCCCCGATGACCTGCAGAATCTTATCCACTCACTATCATACGTGTAAGCTTTAGAGCTCTTAATTCTAACTTGTGTCTGAAATTTCAATTTCTAATCATTCATTCTGGCCCTTTCTAGGTACCAAAGAAGCACCACTGCAACCTCAATTGGTGTGTTATTTACCTCTTGTTCTTATACGTTTCTTTCTTTACCTTTTACCATTTTAAATGAAATCTAAAGAACTACTTATTGCTTTTTCACAAGTAATCCCATTATTTGTTTTATTTCTGTTTATTTATTTATTTTTTTCCACTTTAGTGGTGCCTATCTGTTATGCGCACCTTGCAGCCCAACAAATGGGACAATTTGTAAAATTTGAAGAAGTCTCCGAAACATCTTCGGGACAAGATACCGTCACATCAGTAGGAATTGCTGTTCTTCCTGAGCTCCCGAGATTGCACGAGAACGTCCGGGGTTCCATGTTCTTTTGCTGAGCTGATGATTGTCTCTTGCAAGCGTACATGATTGGTAACTTTTGTCAATTCTGTAAATGCTTTTGTGGTATCTATAGGCTACAGGGAATATACGGCTGACCCCAAGTGTTTAGATTGGGGGCATAAGATATAGGCATTTAACCAACTTAACATTAATTTTGAACAATCAATGATTTTGTTAGTTTCAACTTTGGAAATTGCTGCACTTTTGTTTCCCCAGTTTTGTTTGGAGTTTAAACATTCTCTGCATTCTGCGCATTGGAGAATTGTGGGAGATCTATCTAGTTTTCCGATTCTATTCTCTTGAGATGTTTTCTGTCACAATCTTCTTTATTGCTTCTTTGCCCCCTTTTTTTTGGGTCCGTGGCAATATTTCTTGTTCTCCTTATGTTTGGTAACGAGGGAAGCGGATTTTGTTTTTGTTTTTTGTTTTCAACCTTTTTTCATCTTATATATGAACTTTTTTTTTTCAACTGAAATTTGATATCATTCTCTCTCTTTTCTTTTTTCTTGTTTTGGAAACTTTTAACATGTTTTTTTGCAAAAAATATGCTTCCAAGTATGGGAACTGACGTGCAAAAAAATCAGCTTTCTTCGCCTATATGTGGGTTTTCCTATTTGGAAGCATTATTTATTATGAATCACTAAAATGCCTAAAAGCTACCACAACGTAAGGTTCCGAAACAATGAATGTATTGTTTCTTCACCAAAGGTACCGGAAGATTACAGGGCAAGTTATCGCTTGGGAATCCACTAATTGGTTGGCTGTCTCTGCGGTGTTTGATCCTGAAGTTAACTTTGGTCAGTTCTCTCTCTCTCTCTCTCTCTCTCTTTCAGAGTAACTGACAAAAAAAAAAAAAAAAAAAAAGAAACTGACCAAAAGAGGGCAATGGGCCCCTTGTGCTTGCTTCTTTAATGCTGCTACTTTTGACTATGATGCTATGCAAATAGGCTGTAAATCAGTCTTGAGTAGGTGGTTTGAGCTTGATTTTGAAAATTTCATTCAGTTTGAAAATGTGTTGAGTTAACATCAAATGAGCTTTAATTGAGCAAGTTCAAATAGTTTGTTTTGATTCTAATTTAAAATGAATTCGGTTTCAGGATCGAATTTTAGGAATCGAAAAAATCGACTTGATTTTGGGTTAAGTATAGATTTGAATCGAATCTTGTCATGTATCATATATATATATATATATATATATATATATATATATATATATATATATATATCATTGGGTTTATTGTGGTAAAAATGAGTTCGACTTTTATGTTTATCGTGTTGATAGGAATTTGCCAAATTGATTCCTTATATATAATAAACATGTTAAGCTAGATATTAGATTTATAGTTTTTTCAACTTGATAAATTTATATGTAAAAATAACTAATAGAGCTATTTGAGGGCGGTATTATTTAAATTATATTCAAGCTCTACTATAACATTATGATTGTATTTACTTATTTATTTGTAACTATTACCATTACAATTATATTTATGAATTTGGTATTAATTATTAATGTAGAATAACTTTGATATAGAGTTTTGGATTTGAATTTGAATTTGAATTTGAAATTAAAAGAATGAAGATAGTGAGCCTGTTTGGAATTTAATAAAGAAAAAGAAATTTTTAGTAACTTTTACTTATTTTTAATGTTTGACAATACCTCAAGTTACTAAAATTTTAGAAATTTTTTTTTAATATTTTTTTTACCAAATAACGAGAAATTGTTAAAAATTCTTAAAAAGTTCTCTAAATTTTTACTAAATAATTAAAAGTTACTAAAAATTTTAAAATTTTTATCAAACATTAAAAAAGTTACGCCTAGCAAATTGTCAAAAAATTATTAAAACTTTCGTTTGAGACGAACCCAATATATATGTACAGTTAATTTTGGTTGTAATTTTACACGAGATTTCCCTAATTGGCAACGGGCTTGTTGTACATTTGTTGCAGGTTCTTTTGGATGTGTGTGTGTGTGAGAGAGAGAAAGAGAGAGAGAGATTGATTGGGCCTTTACGTACACATTTATCTTTCTTTAACCAAAGACGGAGACTTATTGAAAGAGATGGATAGGGCTAATACTCAGCTTGGCTCTTAGACCTATTGACTATTATATACCTTTACCTTCCTTCGCCAAAGTTTCAACTGTCTCTTTTATTATGAGAAGTTGGCTTATAGCACTCGTATCAATTACTTAAAATAGAAATTTTAAAATACAATAAGAAATGTATTATTATTTTTTTAACGTTTTTTTTATTTAATATCACTCTATATTTTAATTTTTCTATGTTTTATTTATTTCTTTCGATGTCAATTTATTTATTTTATAACTTCCGAATGTCAAATTATACAATCATAACTATATTTTATAGACAATAATTATAGGATTAATAAATATAATATATTAAATTATAGAGTAAAAACAAATGAAGTGCTTACCGTGCTAATAACATTATACATTAATTAAACAAAACTAAACTAAGTTTTTTCCCACTAGGTGGGGTCGGTTATATGGATTTGACGACGTCAATCAAATCTGTTTAGGATCATATCCTCTGTTAGATCTAGGTAGGCAATGTCATATTTAATAGTTTCTTTCCAACTTCTCTTGAGTTTTTTTTTTCTCTTTTACTATTAGTAATTTTCATGCTTTCACACTTTTTAATAGATGCCTCCGTTGGACGCCTTTTAACATAGTTGAATTATCTTAATCGATTTTTTCTTATTTTATCTTCAATCAGTGATATTCCTACTTTATCCCTAATCTTATCGTTCTTAATTCTTATATATTATATAGTAAAAATAAATTATTAACATTTAATAGAAAATTTCTTATATATATATATATATATATATAAAATGAGAAAACAAACTTGTGGATGAGAGAGTAGTTGTTTTTGAGAGATAGTCAAACTTTGATATAAGATGCATTCGGAATTACAAAAAATGAGATAAAATAAGATAAAGTGAGATAAGTTATAAATTCGTAATTTTTGTAATGAGATATAAAAATAAATAATTTTTAAAATTTTTAAGTATTCTTCATCATTTTTTAGAGCTTTTTTCGCCCCACACGGAGCGATAATAGTACATGCAAAGAATTTCAAAGAAACCAAACAAACATACAAGCATGGTTGTTGGCAAAGTCAGATGACCAGCCAAACAAGTAAATTCTTCTCTAGTGTGAGTGCGTCAAAATCATTGACTAGAAACACGCGCGCACACAAGCAATTAAAGGTTGTCGGCAAGCAGAGCCAAATGAGCAGCCCAACAAGTGAATTCTTCCATGGTGTGGCGGTGGTGTGAGCGCGTGAGATGGTGTGTTTGAAATTGTATAAATTTATATAAATTTATAAACGTTAATGCCTTATGCTTTGCCTAGTGAGTAAAAAATTTATTACAGTGAGTAAAAAATTTAAATTATACAGTTTCGTAACTCTTGTTTGTAGAAATTGTAGAATTTTATATTTTTTTGTTTAATTCCAAACAATGCCAAAGGGGTGAGGTTATTTCAAACGCTTTATTTAGTTGTTTATATTTTTGATTTTCAAGAATTAAGACTAAATTGAATAAATAAAAAGTTTGATTAATTCTGTTTAATTTTTTATAAAAAAAATCAACTTAGAAATCAATTGTTTCAGTTAATCTAGCTTTAAAAATACAATTTTAAATCTCCAAATCCCAAAATTGACCGAATAAGTTAAATAAATTGAATTATTTTACCCGAAATTGGATGATTATTTTTATATTTTTTATTCTAATCAAATTATGCTCACCCATTAGTCAAAATTATTGACTCTCTCGCGTTGGCCTTTCTGTTTATCATGGATTCTCGTTCTCCGCAAGAGAATGAATGGCCAGGTCAGAGCGCACCCCTACGAGAAAGACTTTCACAGGGCGGTAACTCATTACTTTTTATGCATACGTACAATTATAATAAGAAATTTAGGGATGGTTAGTGAGAGTTGATGAAACCCATAAATGAAATTGGATGTATTACATTTTAATTAAGATATAAATATTCAGTCTCCAATTATGATCCTGCTCCAAAAATGGATGTGAGACACAAATATACTCAGTACTCAAATTAGACACCTCAAGGATGGACGGATCCATTAAAGATCCTTTCCCCCCATTAATTTAGAAGATTAAACGCAGGCATTGTTGAGTCTGTTTTCGTTTATTTGTAAATTTTATTTTTGTTATATTATTATTAAGTTTTTATTTTTTATTTTTATTTTTGTCTCTATTTATTTTAAAAATATAATTTTACCTTTACCAATTATAAATTCTGAATATGTCCCTGATTTCAAGTACATGTCTTATTTCATATACTAAATATACAATTAATAAAAATTAAATCCTCAAATTTGGATGATTTCATTTTATAATGGCTTGGAGTGCATTTGGATCATTAAAAATTAACAAAAATCTCCACAAATTTTCATAAATTTTTACAAAATTTTTTTCAGCTCGAATTACATAAATCTCTACAAATCTTTATAAATTTATATAAATTTCTACAAATCTCTATATATCTACGAATCTTAATAAATCTCTATAAATTCTAATAAAATTTTTATAAATTTCTAAAAAGTTATGTACAAAATGGTAAAAAAATCTCTATACAAATTGCCAAAAAATCTTTCTAGAATTTGTTCGAACGGATTATTCAAACACATTTTGAATAAATTTTTGCTATTCATTTTTATCTTTTCTTAATTTATTGATTGTACTCCAAACACTAAAAAAATAAGGAAAATCACACGTTATCTTAACTTTTATGCCTCGCACCTAGTCACGATTGGCCAAAATAAAAAAAGGAAAACTAGTAGTGAGGAATTTTGATTCCTTTAGAATTTGTTATTAAGGCAAATCACACTTTATCTTAACTTTTACGCCTTGCACTTAGTAATGGTTACCCAAAAAAAAAAAAAAAAAAAAAAAAGAAAGAAAACTGATAGTGAGGAATTTTGATTTATTTAGAATTTTTATTAAGGGTAAATTATACCTAAATCCTCTAAACATTTACATAATTACACATAGATCCTCTAATATTTAAAAATTACAAAGACCCCTCTTATTTTGAAAAATTGGTAACATCCGACCCCTTTCGTAAATTTGGAGCTTAGCTTTATTAAAATTTTATTATAAAGACAATTATGTCCTTACTATTCTTTCTTCTTTTCAGAGAAGACCCATCTCCGAACTGGGTGTCTAGATCCAGACCTCTTTGATCTCGATACTAAAGGAATGGCGGCAGACAGCAACACGGTGACGCCGAATACCAGCCCTAAGATGCATCTGAACGTAGTACACAGACCCACCTCCAAACTGGGTGGGAGTCTCACGACGGGCTCTAGATGCAATACACAGGCCTCGTCGGTGAGAATGTGGCGAGACAGGTTACTTCTGAATCAGTCTTAGAATGAACATGCATTTTGTAGCTTTCTCCATTTCTCTCTCGCTGTTCTCTCTTGCGGTTGCTATTCGTTATGGGTTTCTCCGCTCTCTTCTCTCTGTTCTTTTTGATCTTATGGGGTGTTAGTAAACCTCAGAAACCGAAGATCGCCATGAAGGTTAGTCAATCTTTTAACTCAAATTCTTTAAAATTTCACCCTTAACACTTATTGATTACAATTTTAGAAATGCTAATTTCATAATGGGTGTGCATTGAATTCAATTTGTAGAGCATCAAATTCAAAAGTCTCATGATTCAGGCTGGTTCAGAATCAGATGATGTTTATAGGACCTGTTCTTGATTGTCTCTACCTTTCATTCTTGAGAGAGGAAGAGAGAGAGAGATTCAATTTCCCCAAGCTCTTATCTTTGGACAATGTCTTGGTCAAGCTAAGGACCAAAAAATTGTTTCCATGTGTGATAATTACTTTGATTTTCCATTTTCTTGGTCTTTTCTTCTAACCTCTCATCTTCCTTGGTATACAAATATAAGAGGGGCTGATGGTGTGAACATATTGATTGCATATGGAGAGTGATGACTAATTTCATTTGCTTGTGGGGCTTCTACTATATATATATGTGTGTGTATATACAATTATGTGTGTATAATTTTAGGTTTCTGCAGGAGATAATGATGCATGATTAGAAATTTGGAACCTTGAATTATCTTTCTTAAAAATTGTAGTGCCAATCGTCATTTTTGGGTTCCATATTTTGTTTGGTCATGGTTTTTCTTCTTTCGTGTTTACAAATTTAGGTTCTAATTCGTGAGGGGACGGTGTAGGAGCAGAGACAGTAGGGGTCGGAGATGGCAACGTCGCAGGCTCTGGAGCTGTTAAAATAAGTAAACCTATCTTTGTAGTTTTTTTTTTTTTTAACCATTCATATGGATTTGCCTTTTGTGTTTTCTTTCTTAATTAAGAGTGAATTTAGGCCACCGAATCCAAAGCCATACAATGTAATTTATGGCTATTAAATTTTTTGCTTATTCTGTATTTTGCCTAGATATAGGCTTGTATATGAGTATATATATATGTATGCATTCACCTATTGTAATTTAATTTGGAATAAACAAAAAGAAAAGGAAGTCTTCTCCTTTGCTAGAATAAATTTCTTTCTCCTTCCTCTTTGTTATTTTTTTTTTCCGATGTGCAACATCATTATTTTTTTAAGCCTCCTACATTTAGTATCAAAGCCACCAGTGTTGGTAGAACTTAAATTATGGCAACTAGTAATTCAATTCAGTTGCAGCTTCGAGAGTTTACTGGAAAAAATTTTGACAACTGGTCCATCCAGTTAAAAGTATTTTTTTGGTTTTAAGATCTCTGGAATTTGGTGGAGACCGGCTACACCAATATAACCGATGCAATAGCATTTTAGGCGTTAACAAAAGAGAAGAAAGGTGTGTTGCTAGAAACTCACAAGAAAGATCAAAATGCATTATATGCTATTTTTCAAGCCGTAGATGAGCCGACATTTGAAAAAATATCAAGGGCAGAAACAGTACATGTAGCGTGGGATACTCTGCAGAAATCTTACAAAGATGATGATCGAATAAAGTAAGTAGGACTACAAATGCTTAGAGGCGATTTTGAGTCTTTAAGCATGAATGACTCGAAATCAATTTCTACTTATTTTGATTGAGTTCAACCCATTGTCAACTAGCTACGAGTAAATGGTGAACATATGGATGATCAAAGGGTAGTTGACAAGATCATGTGATCTTTTGACCATGAGATTTAATTATGTTGTTGCAGTAATAGAAGAAGAACATGATGTTTCAACTATGTCTATTGAAAGGTTGATGGGTTCATTATGCTCACATGAACACCGAATGAACCAAAGAAGCAGTAGGTCTAGTTCAGAGCAGGCTTTGCAAAGCAGGGTGGTTCAAGAATATCTTGGAGGCAGTCAAAGTAGTTGAGGTTGTGGACGCAGTCAAGGCAGAGAAGGAAATTACAACAATACTGCTAGGGATAAAATGACAAAAGGTCGTGGCCTACAACAAGAGCACATAACAAGTTCAACATCAAGTGCTGTAAGTGTAATATATTTGGACATTATAAGTCTAAATGTTGAACAAAATTACAAAATGAGCAAGTGAAGCATGCACACATTGCTAATATAAAAGAAAATTTAGTACTTGCCTACAAAGAAGTCAAACCAGATGCCAACTGTACAAACATTTGGTAGCTTGATACGTGATGTACTAATCACATGAGTGGGAGAAAAGAATGGTTCTCACAGTTGGACGAATCAGTTTGTGGAGAAGTTAATTTTGGAAATAAGTCCAAAATTCTTGTAATGGACAAAGGTAATATTAATATTCATTCTAAAGATGGCACTAAAGTTACAATTGCAGATGTTTTTTTATGTGTCGGGACTTTTTTGGAATTTGTTGAGTATGGGACTACTTTCTTAAAAAGGCCACAATATTAATATTCATAATGGTGTTTGCACAATCAAAGCCAAAAACAACCAAATGATTACAAAGGTGTTGATGACGAAAAATAGAATGTTTCCAATGGCACTTCAAGCACGAATTTTAATGAATTTTCAAGCAATGATGAAAGACAGCAACTAGCTATGACACCTTCGATTCGGTCATTTAAATTTTAGAAGGTTAAAGTTACTTGTGCAGAAAAATCTAATAACTGGCTTACTTTTGATTGATGCTCCAGATTGTCTGTGTGAAGTATGTATTTTTGGAAAGCAGTGCAGAAATCCATTTCCAGTTGGGAAATCTAGAAGAGCCAAACAATCCTTAGAATTAGTACACATGGATATATGTGGTCCAGTTGAGGCAGAGTCTCTTGGATGCAAAAGATATATTTTAGTCTTTGTGGATGATTTTACTAGAAAAATATGGGTTTATTTTTTAAAAACAAAATCAGAGGCACTTGAAAAGTTTAAAGAATTTAAAATCTTTGTTGAAAAACCAAGGTGGCCTTAACATAAAGGCATTAATATTTGATAGAGGGGGAGAATTTACCTCTAATGAAATTCTTAACTTTTGTAAATCTCACGGGATCCAGCGTCAGTTAACTGCTAGCTATCCACCTCAGCAGAATGGTATAGTTGAAAGAAAAAATAAAACAATATTAGAAATGGCTAGAAGCATGTTGAAGGCTAAGAATTTACCAAAATTTTTTTGGGCGGAAGCTGTTGCCTGTGCTGTTTATTTGATAAACAGGTGTCCAACAAAAAGTGTGTTTGGGAAAACTCTAGAAGAAGCATGGAGCAATCACAAGTCAGAAGTGCATCTTTATTGGTTATAGTAATGTGACTAAGGGTTACAAGTTGTATAATCCAATCACAAAGGAAGTCATGAGCAAAGATGTTTAGTTTAATGAAGATGACGCTTAGGAGTAGATTCAGGAAGATGACAAATAGAAAGGCACAGTTATCGTCGAGAATTCCACAGAGAATATAGATCAAGAGGGTGATACTTCAACCATCATTTTATCTTCAAACACTTTTTCCCAAACAGCAGTCCCAAGTTTATCGGAACGTCCAAAACAGACACGAGTGATGCCAGCACGTCTACAAGATTATGTGGTCACAAGAGTAAGTAATAGCAATGACATTACTGATGAAAGTTTAGTAAACTTTTGCCTGTTTGCAGATTGTGACCCAATCTCCTTTGAAGATGCTGTAAATGATAAACAATGGATTCAAGTCATAGATGAGGAAATTCATTCAATAAAAAAGAATGATATTTGGGAATTAACTTCTTTGCCAGATAGAAAGAAGCCAATCGGTGTCAAATGTGTGTACAAGATAAAGTACAGACCCAACAATTAGATGGATCGGTTCAAGGCAGGGTTAGTGGTCAAGGGCTATAAGCAGAAGCCGGGAATTGACTATTTTGAAGTATTTGCACCAATTGCCAGAATGGATACCATTCGTATGATTATAGTTCTTGTAGCTCAGAATAGATGGAAAATCTATCAAATGGATGTAAAGTTAGCTTTTTTGAATAGTGTTCTTGAAGAAGAAGTTTATGTTGAACAACCACGTGGCTATGTGATAGAAGGATATGAGAAAGATGTTTATCAACTCAAGAAGGCTTTGTATGGGTTGTAGCAGGCACCTCGGCCCTAGTATACTCCAATTGACATGTATATGCTATAAAATGGTTTTTTGAAGTGTTCTTATGAGCATACATTGTATATCAAGTCAAAATCTAATGGTGACTTAATGATTATATGTCTTTGTGTTGATGACTTGATATTTACAGGAAATTGTGAGACAATGTTTGTTGAATTCAGGGAGGCAATGACTTGTCAATTCGAAATGATAGACATGAGACTAATGTCATATTTCTTGGGGATTGAAGTACAACAAACTGATAATGGCATCTTCATTTCACAAAAGAAATATGCTAGTGATATTTTTAAAAAATTCAAAATGGATTTAGCTGCCCCAATTCGGATGCCAATTGTAGAATGTTTGGGGAATAAAAAAGGAAGCGGAGAACTAGTAAACCCCACCTACGTTAAGATAATAGTTGGTAGTTTACTATATTTAACTTCCACTATGCCAGATATTGTGTATGGAGTTGGAATTATCAGTTGCTTTATGGAAAAGCCTTGCCGGTCATACTTTCAAGCAGCAAAGAGAATTTTGCAGTATGTTAATGGCACTCAGGACCATGGAATTTTTTATACTTACACTAGTAATTTTAATCTAGTAAGGTACATAGACAACGATTGGGAAAGTGATGTAGAGACTCGAAAAAGCACATCCAGGTATGTTTTCTATCTTGGAACATGAGTGTTTTCCTGGTCATCTAAGAAACAACAAGTAGTTGCTTTATCAATAGTCCTCTTCTCACCGTGACTTTGGTGGCAATACGTCCATTTGGAGAAGAATAACATCCCGATGGACAGATGCATCAACAAGTGCAAGTTCAAATTCATCCGACCTCCAACGTTATCTTGGTATACCTCCAATAGAAAATGAAGATAATTTCAGTCTTTTAGACTGGTGGAAAGGACAACAATCAAAGTTTCCAACTCTTTCAGCTTTAGCTCGTGATATACTCGTATTTCCAGTTTCTACCGTAGTATCCGAGCAAGCATTTAGTGCTAGTGGACGCGTTATCAGTCAATCAGGAGTCGACTGGCCCCTCCGATAGTAGAAGCCTTGATGTGTTTACGAGATTAGTATCTTGCAGAAAATAGACAACAGGAAGATGCCGAAAAAGAGCAACTTACCCTTGATTTTAATACAATATATTTAGGTGAAAGAGAAGAACACGCTAGTAGATCTAGTGATGAATAATAATTATGTATAGATAGGGTAATATTTGTAAATGATAGTCACTCTTATAGGTGCCAACCTAGTTGGGATGTATAAGACGTGAAGTGATGCACCTGTTAATTACTCTATCATTTATTTATTTATTTTATAATTCTACATTTATAAATTATAATTTTAAATTTAATGTTAATTATGTAATTAGTTGTTGTGTAATAATTTTAATTTTTTTCAATAATGATTAATGATTTTAATGTGTTTGTTTGATTTTTATTTATTTTTATTTTAAAAAAAAAATAAAAAAATATTAAAAAAATACCGGGTCAGCTGGGGTGGGTGGCGTGACCCTTGACCCGACCCGAAGCTCCGCTGGGGCGAAAGGGGCGGGTCGGCCCGAATTCAAGGGTCGGTTCGGGCCGGGTCGGCCCGATTTACACCCTTAATGTAGTGTAAATGTGTAAATTTTAATTATTAGGAAGAGTAAAATTGATATATTGAAAAAAATTTTTGGCTAATGTCGTCATTTTAACAAAAATTCTAACGGCATATTAACGGATGGGTCTTTGTAATTTTTAAATGTAATTATGTAAATATTTAGGAGGTCTTATGTATAATATACCCTTTTATTAATGTGCAAAAAGTTTCCCTATTTTTTTTCTCTACGGTCAAAAATGTTGACCATGGTTAAGCATACTTTGATAAGTTTTGTTGGCTGTCTCTTCTCAGTCACAGGCAAAAGAAAGGGAAAGAAAATTGACCATTTCCAAGCAAATTCTCCCACTTTTTTCTCTTTTATTATTTTTATTTTTTCAATTTTCCCACTGTTGAAACTACCCCTGTGAGCAAGTATTTCTCATTTTGACGTGTGGGAAAGTCTCAACAGGCCTGCGAGGCTTGCTATTCATCATTGCTGCAGAAAAATTGTGCTGGGCCCAAGGGTCAACCACACACTTATTAATTGAATTCACAAACAAAAACAAACTTCATGACTACATTATTAATGTGGCTTTTTCTTTTTTTTTTGGGTATCTACAACATTAGTCTATTAGTTAAAAAAATGAAATTAGATTTCTATGTATTATGCAACTTAACTTGAATAAACAAAAATGAATGCAATGTTATACGTACGAAAAAAATTTACAAAAAGTATTATCGTTTTAAAACTAAATAATAATAATAATAATATTTACATACCTCTATCTTAATTACAAATATATATATATATATATATATCATTGTGTGATTAGTGGTTTTTTCTAAATCTTTTTTTAAAAAAATTATTATTTTACTATAAAAATGACCGGAATCAAGGGATACAAGGTAAGGTGTAGTAGGGTATTTGAAAAGTTACATTAAGACATTATTGTTATTATTTTTATTTATCTGAAAATTTTATTTTCATCTCCATTATCTTTTTATTTTTGTTCTCACCATTTTCTTATTTTTACATTGATTTATTTGGAAATTATCTATTTGTTCTCTTTGATTACAAATCGAGCTTTGTTTTAATAATCAATTTTTACTAATTTTCTTTAATTATCTCCACGAAACATATTTTTATTTTTCAGCTTTTTTTTAACTTTTATAAATTTTTACCAAATATTTAACTAACCACTAAAATGATACGTGTCAGTCGTAGATGCAGATTTAAGAAGCCATTTGAAGTGTAAAAAAAAACTAAAATTTAACAAAAGTGAATTTGTTTTTGGAATTTGAAGAGTAAAAAGTTGTATTGAAATGATGGTTAGATGTTTGTATTTAATTTGATATAAAGTTACTAAAAATTACATAAAGTGAAATATGACAAAATTTTAATGGAAAATCTTAAAACTTTTGGAGTTTTGTGAAATTTTTTGATACAAATGTCAGTCTAACTTTTTCAAAAATCTGTCAAAATCTGTTATAACGCACTATAATAGTTTGTTTCAATGGATTTCGATTTTTTTTTTGAAAAAATTAAAATTTTTTGGAGTTTTAAAAAGTTGAAAATTTTGAAATTTTTTAAAATTTCTTTTGAATTTGTTTAGAGCTTCAAACATCCCTTATTTTTTTTTTATTTATATAATAAATGCATTCTTTAACGAGTTATTATTTTTAACATAATTGCCCACAAGTCTGCCGCTCTATTGCGGTGCACTTTTCTATAGAGTTTCTTTTTTTTTTTTTTTTATAACATAACTTACTTTTTAAAAAATAATTAACTTTGGTAAATTATATCTATCTCTCTCAACATTTAGGTAATTACACTCACCACACATAACATTTAAGAGTTACATTTCCTTTCCTTATTTTGAAACATTGTTGATATTAATCCTCATTCGATAAAATTAATTGTTAAAACTTAATAAAATATATCAAAATACTCAAAATTTTATGTGCTTTTCCGATTTCATCTCTCACTCTCTCACATTTTCATCAGTTTTCTCTACAAAATTTTAAAAAATCTTTTTGTTTGTACTTATTTTTAAAATTTTTTGTAAAACAAAAAGTCGACAAAGATGTGAGAGAATGAGGGGTAAAATAGAAAAAAATTTAAAATTTTAGTTATTTTGACATTCATGTTAAGTTCTAATAATAATTTTATAAGAAGAAGATTAATATTAATAATATTTCAAAATAAAAAAGATAAACATAATTTTTAAATATTATGGGTAATAAATGTAATTATTTAAATATTAAGAGAAATAGGTATAATTTATCTTTATATTATTTAAAACAGATTCGTGAACCTTGTTTTGGAAGAGGAGAGTGGAACAGGTCAGTGGGTTGTTAGAGAGGCCGAGGCAACCTCACAAGAAAATAATGGAAAATTTCTAGCCAGTCCCATAATTATAAGACAAAAGACGAGGCTCAAGTCTGACTTCTGAAATATTTTTTAATATAAAATAAATCAACGGTGAACTAAGGCACTGTTTGGCATCTACCAAAAAATAAAAAAAAATTCTAAAAATTTTAAAAAATTTTTATCACATTAATTTTTTTTATTTCACTGCACGTATTACGAATTCAAAATTTTTCTCACTTTATCTCATTTTTTCTCACTTTTTATCATTCCAAACACATTCTAAGTATCGTACGAACATTCGCCAGTTAGTTCAAAGAATTTTAAGTCAAATTTCCACATGAGAAAGATTAAAGGTGAATCGTTCAACGTGGGGCAAACTGAACCCCTCAAATGTTGACCCGACCCTAATCTCTTTTTTCATCCCTCTTTTTACCTTTTTTTTTTTCTTTTTCTTTCATTTATACAAAGGCTAACTTTAAATGGTTGCTTTTAGAATTCTCATAAAGACTTGTCCCGTGGAACTGATTAATTAAAAATAATTTTAAGTATAGATTACGTTTGTTTTAATGTAAAATATTTTATTTTTTTAACTTTAGACGTTTGGTTAAAAAATATATATATAAAATATTTTTCAGAGGCTCGTTTAATAGAATTTTCATAAAGGCTCATTCAATAATCACTAATTAATTAATAATAATTTTAGATAAATAAATTACGTCTGTTTTAATGTAAAATATTTTATTTAATTTTTTTTTTAACTTTGGATGTTCAATAAAACAAAAAATAGATAAATTATTTTTTTAATAAAGTTATTCCCTCTCAAAATCTCAAACACAACGTACAATAACACACTTGATTCTCTTTTTTCAACTTTGTGCACATCTAATTGCCATAGCTACGGCTCGAATAAAAAATAATTACTTATCCTTTTTTTTTTTTTTTTGGTTCCTCAAAATGTTTGCCAGACAATCAAAACTTGAAAGTAATATATACTTTTTTTTAACAAAAAATTTAGGCCGGTACTATAGTTATTTCTCACCTAAATAGAGTTCGTTTGGTGAAATGAAAAGCGGTGAAAAATTCTGAAAATTTTTAAAAATTTTTAAAAGTTATTCACTTTTTATCTCACTGTAAGAATTACGAACTCATAAATTATCTTATTTTATTTTACATTTAATCACTCCAAATGTCACCAAATTAGTGTTTAGGGCCACTTAGAGTTAAGACAAACTTTAAAAATCTTTATAAATTTGTATAAATCTCAATAAATTTTAAAAAAATTCTGCACAAAACTTAAAAAATTCTCTGTTAAAATTTATTTCAATGGATCATTCGAACAAAATTTTCACTCTTCATCTTTATCTTTTTGTAGTTTGTTAGTTGCACTCTAAACATTAAAAAAAGATTGTCAAACAACATTTTATCGTAATTTGTGAATCTTCAAATGGCCCTTTCAACCGTGGAATATACAAAATTATATAATATTTTTACTAACAAAATATAGTTTTGAAAAAATTATAAAATATTTTAATAAAATTATATAATTTTATAAAATAATTATTAAGTTATTATTTTACATTTATATTTTTTTTTTGCATCAATTTTTTGAGCCAATAGAGTAAATTAAATTCAGTCTTCTATTAACAACAGTGTATCGAACAAATAGTTGAGTACTAAATATTTATATTTTACTAAATCTCGATGTGACTAAATCTTAAAAATCAAGCTTAACTCTAGAATATATTAAATCTGAAACCTACCAAATCTACATGATCTCTTTTTTTTTTTCAAATTTTTATTTAAATTAATAAAAATTATGAATGAATTAGTTATATTATTTAGGGAGTGGAGGCCCATATTTGTATTTGCTTCATGTTATTAATTTCTTTGAGTTTAAATTACTTAATTCTTTCCTTGTATCAACTTGTTTGAGTTAAAATCAAGATTGGGAATAGTTAGCTATTACTCTTTCCATAGTTTTGAACTTTTTTTTTTTTTAAATATTTGTTATTCATGTGAGTGTAATTGAAGTAAAAAATAATGAATGCAAATAAAGTAGTAATATTTTTAAATCATTTATTATGAACTTTGATTAGCAATTATGATAATTTATGAGTAATAAGTATGAGAAATGGTTATTATTTATGAATTATTTGTGGTATTAAAAAGTTGCGATTATTTATGAATTATTTGGGTTAACAATGAATTACGATTATTAATGGAACTCATGGAATATAATAATAATTAACATTCTTATTATAACTAAGCATATATTGTGTGCATTACATGTGTATTATGATCATATGGGGCAAGAAAAAAATAAGACCAAATGGAACCAATGAAAACAACAATAATAACAAAGCTAGATGGGGCCGATAGAATATATTAATTAAAGATACTATCTATACTTGAGCACTTAAGTCATCGGCTCGATAGAACCGAATGTGTGTTGCATTGATATTTAAATTATAATATGCTTATACGTTTGAGATGTCCAATCGGGGATATAATATGATAATAGTTAATATAAATATGTTGGGCCGATAGGTATTGAATTTTTACAAATAGATTTGAGGTATAGTAGTTGTGTTTTATTTGTGATTGATATAGATGTTTAATATTGATAATTAAGCTTAAAATATATTTGGTATTATTAAATT
Organism: Vitellaria paradoxa; assembly: GCA_019916065.1. NCBI lineage: Eukaryota > Viridiplantae > Streptophyta > Magnoliopsida > Ericales > Sapotaceae > Vitellaria > Vitellaria paradoxa. The sequence goes on along the minus strand of CM034234.1, from coordinate 21,030,492 downwards.
TTTTGTTTTAATTTATTATCATTTATTTTGAATATTTTCATTGAGCGTGTGAACTCATACTTAATATTTTAACATTTCAAATTAACTCAGCAGGTCTAACTAGTTATAATTTTTTTGAGGCCTAAATTCAACTTAAGAGAAAAAAAAATTGGCCCCACGAACAAAATTCATGCCTATGTGCCTAGTTGAGATATTATATTTTTGTTATCAACTGAACTTTCACATGTTATGTTCTAATTTTCAATTTTTATATACGTTTTTTTAAATTACTGTGAACATTATTATAAAAAATAAAATAAATAATTTAAAATAGAGTGTGATAATTTATAGTTGGATTGATGATCGAGATAATAAAAATAAATATTCAATAATTTAACATTCGAAACGAGTATATTATGCATATCATTTTCAATCTTGAGTTTAATGGATAATTTGTTTTTACATCCAAATTCGTTCTATTACCTATTAATTTAAAAAAAATTTAAAAAAATTATAGCAAAATTGTCACCTCTACCATAGCTATATGTATGTTACATAAAATAAAATAAGTAGTTAAGTGAATTTCGCGCTACTTCTCCCTCCCCCACGCCCGAAACTTGCACAGTTGCAATTTGTATTAACTATATTCATTCGAAAGACAAATTTATCCCTAAAAAGAGTGCAAAAATCGGTTCCACTCGGGGACAGTTTTGTAATTCCAAAACGCAAGCTATTACATTATCCGTACACTCAAATTTATTTGTAATAAAATAGTAATAATAATAATAATTTCAAGGGTAATTTCAGAGGAGAGATCCGAAGAAATTTCTCCGCTTTTTGAATCTTTAGAAGGAAACAAAAAGCAAATTCCGAAGATTTTCGTAGATTTTTCACATTGATTGCTCTTAAATTCATCCTCTCTGTCTCTCTGCGATAATTACCATCTCTCTCATTTGATCAATCATCAGAACTCTGTTCCGATTCCGTGAAAATAAAAAATAAAAAAAAAATCACAACCCTTTTCTCTCATCAAGCTGTTGAGTCTGATTCGACCCTTGATCGGTCTTCAAAACCCAGTTGCTGGTTCAGTTTGCTTTCACATTGTCGAGGAGAAAAAACTGGTTTCTGGTCGAAACCAAGGGTTTTCTGCATACAAATACAGAGAAACATACATATATATATATATATATATATATATATATGGGTTGTGGTTGGGGTGGAGATTGTCAGGCATCGATGCCGGATAATCGGAAGGTTGAGAGCAATGGTGGTGTGTCTAATTCCTCCAACCCATCTGTCGAAAACCTTGAAGGTAAAGCTCGAATTTTGTTCATAAATCACAGACAAGCTTGGAGTTTAAAGAAAATCGTCCTTAATGAGAATGACTCGTCGTTTTGTAGTATTTGTTCTGTCATTTTTATTACATGTCCATTCATCTGATGTTATAAATACAGCAGTGGTTGGAGTTATTTCAAATCACTGTCCTTCCATTTTGGTTCTCTTTCTTCTTCTTCTTCTTCTTCTTGTTTCTGTTTTTTTCCCATCTGTTTATTTGCTATTTTTTTTGTCGGTTGATATCAATGCATATTTCTATTTCTCTAGATGTTCATATTATAGATATATATCTGTGTATGAGCTTTTTGTGTATGTATACACGCATAGATATAATGAATGCGTATTGGGTGGTTTGAGATCTTGTTGATGTTGATTTTACCTCTTCAATGCACTGTAGAAGCAGTAAGGAGGTTGAAAATTCAGAAAAACCATAGTGAGGACAATGTTGTGGTTGGAAAGTCGTGCCCCTACCCAGATCGTCCCGGGGAACCAGACTGCATGTACTATTTGAGGACGGGGCTGTGTGGTTATGGAAGTAACTGTAGATTTAATCACCCTGCTTCTGCCGGGCAGGTAGCTAGATTTTCTATGCCTATGTTTATATATTTTTTGTGTGCATATCAAATTCTCGGTTTTTCTTGGTGTGAGTAATCCTATTGGGTTTTGCGGTTACTATTTATTTTTTAACTAGTTGTGTTTATGCACAGGGAATTCAGTACAGAGGTGAACTGCCTGAAAGAGTTGGACAACCTAATTGTGGGGTAATTGCCAGTAGAGATTGTTCTTTAATTACCACATTTGATGTTGTAACTTCTTACTGTTTTTTGCTGGGAATTTTTTTTTATTAATAAATAAATTTATCATTAAAAGACAAAAAAGGGGCATTAAGGAAATGCCAAGTTCATCCCGTCACTCAAAATCAGTAAGGCGAACCCTCCACAAAACTCATAAAAGACTCGATATCTGGCTCTATAGCCTTTTTCAGCCAACTATATAGTTGTGAAAAAGCGCTCTTGACTTTATATAGGGACAACACCGCAATACTGCTTTTGCTGGGATATTTGATGATGTTATATATGGGGAATGGAGGTTTTTTTTTTTGATTAAGTAGGGCTTTATATGTGCTTTTGTATGACTTGATATGTGTGCACGTGTGTGCCCATATTAAGTAATTAAACAGGTGAAGCATGTTTTAAATATGATCTTTTATTTTTAGTTTACATCAGGTGACATTTTGAGCTTGTGATATAAAGAGTAACATGATTAACTAAGTTGTTTGATTATGGTCTCATAAGCTGATGTTTACCTGGTCTCGTAAGCTGATATTTTTACAAGTTGTTTGCTGATAATATTTCATTCAGTTCCATTTTTATTCTTCAGTTTTTGATGGCCTTGGAGTAACCAGGGCCGTGGCAACCCCTGGACCGGTGAAGATCACTGAGGGAGGGCCCCACAAAAAGAGAAGGCACAAATCTTAAAAAATTTTATTAATAATAAAAATATTAAATAATATTTTAAATCGATTAAATTGAACAAACTTATGAAACTTTCTACTTTTTCTCCAATTCTCAAGTAATAGATTCCTTAGCTTCCTACTTTAACTCTATCTATGCATGTCATAATTATGTTATGTTTAACGCATTAATTATTAATTTTTTATTTATATTTATAATATATTTTATAGAAAAAAAACTTTTGAACTTCCTACTTTAACTTTATCCAGACATATCATAATTATCTTATATTTAATGCATTAATTATTATTGTTTAATTTTATTTAAAATTCTATTTGACACCAACAAAAGATTTTTTAACTTTATACTTATAACTTTATTTGTACATGTCATAATTATCTCATATTTAGTACATTGATTATTATTTTTTTAATTTTATTTAAAATGTTATCTTGTCAAATAGGCTAGGCTTCCCTAAAAATTTCATCTAAAGCCCCCAAATTTCTAGATACGGCCTAACCCGGTAAGGTTATTTCATTGCAACTTGAAATCAAGTGTTCGAACCTTGGAATTAACCTTTTTACTTGTAAAGGGAAGGTTGACTACATTTGATCTTCCCTAGACCCCATATTGCGGTACTCTTGTCTTGTGCACCAGGTTTCTCTTTTAGTATTGGTATTATGCCAAGCCACAATTTCTAGAATGCCAATTTTAATTTATAGTTTCTTCATGTAAGCTTCGCATTCTCATTTCATATCTCTGATGGAAGAACTTAATGCAAATGGACTCTATAGAATTCTCTGACCTGGGGCTTACAGCTTTTGCACATATGATTTTCTATTTTGAGTTTGTAGTCACATTAGTTGAGTTTGATGAAAAATTAATGATGTTTTAGAGTTTTTTGTTTTTCTAGTTGCCATATTTAGTCATGCTTATGCTGCATATAACTATCCTTTTTGCATTGAAGCTTAGTCAGTTAATTGATTCAGCTTATGGGCCTTTATGCTGCACAGACGTTTCTGTTAAATGTATGGATTTGCAACCAAGGACAAATATATAGTGCAAAATATATTAATGGCCGATATATGTTTTTAATTGCTTGTGATAAGGAGATTATACTTTTAATGCACGAAGAAATCTGTCTCTAAAGGTGATATTAGTTTTTACTTTTCTCTGCTCTTTCCTTTTTTCTTTGGGCTGAAAAATTGTGTCTTTTGATTAATAATGCTCTTCTTTTGGATGTGCATTGAAGTATTATCTGAAGACGGGAACCTGTAAATACGGATCAACATGTAAATATCATCACCCGCCGGACAGGCATGGTGCTGGACCTGTTCCCCCCTTGAATGTTTTGGGCCTACCTATACGTCAGGTGCTTATCTATGTCCTAGCGGTCCATACTTATGAGTCACGAATTGTTTCCCATGGATGCTTCAATTCAAGCTAAATCAGATTTCGTCTGATTTTTTTTCCCCGATTAATTTTCACAGGAAGAAAAGTCATGTCCTTTTTACATGAGAACTGGATCGTGTAAGTTTGGATTTGCATGCAAGTTCCATCATCCTGAACCTGCGGCTCCTCCTGGAACAGTCTTACCCATTCCTGGACCTGTTGCCTTTGGAATGTCGGAATCATCGGTTGTACCTTCATCTGGTTTGCATCTTATAGGAGTTTCAGCTTTGTCGCTATCAGGAGCACCATATATATCTGCTCCCCAGGCACAAGCTTCCCAGACCTACATGCCTGTTGTTGTGTCTCCATCACAAGCCATTGCACCTGGACATGGCTGGAACACTTACCTGGTCAGTGAATATTGTATTATATAGGAACCAAGGTTTATATGAATTATGGTCATAATTACTATATTTCTTCGTTTTTACTAAAGAATTTATACTTTGTTTAAGCACTTCTAACTATTTTTTTTTCTTGTTTTTCTTTTCTTTTCTTTCTTAAACTATGGTTCTTTATTTGCGTTGACAAGTGGAAAGGTAGTATTATCACTTGCACTGTACAAACAAAATTTTAACTCCACCGTCAATTAAGCCACTAGTCATTGTTACTTGTACCCAGGAATGTGGTGTTGTATTGATCGTGTACAAAGACAATTTTAACTCAATTCTCTTGAACGTTTGATTTTGCAGTGTTGAATTATTTTCTTGATAATGACTAGTTAGATTGCTTTACTTATGTTGCACAAACGTTAACACAGTGATCAAATATTACTCCTCCTGAACTGTTTGGTGATTTGGGGTCTTCCATCTCTGAGGCACATTCTGTTCAATTTCCATTGTTCCTCCTATTTTAGAAAATATTCATTGCAATAGTTGTACCATGTCGTTGACACACTGATTAAATTTAAACATATAGATGCATAAAATCTACTCACTAGTTTGGTTAGATTTAAAATTTTGAATTTCCCTCCTAAAATAAGGTTTACATGTTTTATTTTTAGGATTTTTAAGCGCTTGTGTATCTATCTATATTTAATTGGTTTGTTGCATGACATCATGCTATTGATGTGGTATAACCGTTGCATTGAATATTTACTCTCCTATTATTTGGTGTGATAACTTCATTACCATTGCTTCTATTCCCTAATTACGACAGTGTTATTCTAAGCCTATAACAAGCACAAACTAGTAATGTGATGAATCTCTTGATTATCACCAATAAGATGAATATTATTTATTCACTTCCTTACAATCCTTTCAGACTTAGGTTTTGTTCTCCGATCATCGCGAATTATTATAGACTATCATATAAGTTATTTCTCTTACAAGTTTTTAGCTGTGAATATCAAATCAGGGAACTCAAACCTCCATGCTTTATAGCATGAGATTTTGAGTCTCGCGTGTCTATGGTGTTGGGATAGAAGATGGATGTGTCCTACTCTATATACGTCCAGAACACGCATATTATGTTAATGGATGTCAAATTGCAACTTTGCAAGTGGATACCTAGAAATTAGTAAAATCACTTGTGTGGATATATTTTGCTAAAGAAATACTGGGGGGACATATATCATGTTAAATGTGTATTTTCTCATAATGAATTCTTATTGTCAGATTATAGAGTCTTCTTAAGTAGATAACCTGATGGTTTATATGTCTATGTTGAAGACTTGAAGTATTAGGTTCTAGAACTTAGAAACAAGCCAATCAAAGCATTTTTTAGTCAAGCAATTATGGAATGCTCATCAATTCGAAACAATGGAATATTGTTCTTTTGGCAATTCATTTGTGACCACCTCAAGTCAACAAAGCTTTATTCCCAATCTAGTTGGAGTCAGTTACATGAATATTCTTCCTCCATTCATTTACATCATAGATAATGTCTCTTCAAGGTTTTATGAAATTAGGTCCTTCCTTATAATTTCAATCCATGTAATCTTGGGTCTTTTGTCCTATCCTTCTACTTGGATCAACTCATTCTTTCGTATTAGTGCATTGCTAGGTCTACGTTGGGGTTGACCAAACTATTTTGAACGACTTTATCTCAATTTCTCTTCTATCAGTGCCACCTCAACTTTCGTTTAGATATATTTAGTTCTTATCTTTTTTTTTTCTTTTTTTTTTTTTTTTCATATTACCATACATACATCTTATTATCCTCATTTCCGCCACACTCATCTTATAAAAGTTTTGGTTCTTAATGACCTAACACCCTATGTCATAAAACAAGTTGGTCTTATAGACATCTTATAAAAATTTTCTTTCAGCTTCATAGTTATTCTTCAGTCACATAAAACACCCGAAGCACTACTCCATTTTAATCACCCAGCTTGAATCTTGTAGATAATTCTCTGGCTTTTCATTTTTGTAAGATGTGAGGCAAAGGATTACTTGGCCATATTAGAGCTTTTGATTGGCATTGACATATCCTCCTTAATTTGGGTGTAAATTTCTCTTTTATTGTTTGTTTTGCGACTCAGAAACGTCCCTCTTTTTTCTTCTAATGCTTTATTTGGCATAAATATCCACCTACACATGCACACTTGTATACTATTGATATAGACGTGTTGATTTATGGATTGTTTTTAATTTACCTTGAGCTTTTAGCATGTATTTAACAGAATGTTTAGGTGATCCCTTTCTGCATAGAAGGATGATCTTGAACTTGAATTGGCCTAAAATAAACAAATACTCATTGATGAGGCTCATTATGCAATCTGTGGTTATTTGTGAGCTTACCGATTGCTATGCATGCATTACGTGGTCCAAAATCCCCCCCCCCCCCAAAAAAAAATAATCTAGTTTCAAGGTGCATAACCATGTGTTTTTCATTTGCATGGTTGGAGTTTACTTTCTTCTAGCATATTCTATGGATTACATAAGCCAGACCAATGCTTATTGTTGGATTTTATGTGTACTTTTCTAAATATAAAATATATCTGTGTTGGTTACTCGATACTTGGACATAGACATCTAGGTAAAGGTGTGATATATGTGTTCTATATATAATTAAATGTCCATTCAAACGTATTTAGCATTTCAATTTTAGCACATAATTATTCATAAAATTTATAATTTATGCATGAAATACTCTAGTAGGACTTTTTGAGTACCATACTATCCTATAAAATAAAATAATTATATTAAATATATGAATATTTTCCCGTATCCCTATATCCTTGGACAAGAGAATTAATGTATCCGACTCTTACAATCTATATACCATACTCGACATCCATATCGGAGTCTATTAACATCAGGTTGAAGGGGAAAGTTGCATAGCAGATAGTTACCTTTTTGGTCACCGAGAAAAGATAGTTACCTATTTATTGAAAGATTTTTCTACTTAAAATGCCTTTAGTGAAATCCGTTGTTTTATCTTGTTTTCTTTATTTGCAATCTGTTAATTGAACATATTTAGCATCAGCTAAGGTTTTATTTGTTACATTTTGAAAAAATGTTCAATGAGATTTGTTATTCAACTCAAGAAGAGGTTTAATTTCAAGTATTTTAATGTCAAACAGGGATGCATGGGCCCTCTATCGTCTACAAGTGTTCTTGGACCTGATCTTCTTTACAACTCTAAGAATCAAGGCGAATCAGGCTCCAGTGGCTCAGTGCACTTGTTATCTAGATCCATTCCTCATCTACCTGAGAGACCGGATCAACCAGAATGCCGGCATTTTATGAGCACTGGAAACTGCAAATATGGATCTGATTGCAAGTACCACCACCCAAGAGAGAGGACTGCTCAATTAGCAACGTATTCTTTAGGTCCGCTTGGGCTTCCATTGAGACCCGTAAGTCATATTTTTATCTCTTGTGCAGTAATGTATCTCATTTGTGTATCTCATTTGTGTATCTCATTTGTGTATTATTTGACACTTCATTATATTTGCTAGTATATGCGTCTTACCTAAGATGCCTGAACACTTCTAGTATATGGATCTTACTACTAGTGTTATGTTGTATTAGATATCTACACTTGTTGGACACTTGAAATACTCATAAACATATATTGTACTTAAAAAAAAAAAAACACTTGGAATCAAATAACAAGATAAAAATAATATGAATCTCAATTTTTAATTCCTTAGCATTTATTTATTTATATTTTAGGACCTAATAGCAACTTCAAGTTTGTTGTAAATAAAATCTCTTAAAATGGATATAAATAAAATATAATTGTATTTTTAGTTAAAAAATGAATAAGATATTTTCTCATGTACGATGTATAAATTATACATTTATTCATTTATGCCTACTTATCGTGTCGTGTCATGCTAATTTTGAAAATTGATGTGTCGGTATATCTGAATCTTCTTGTGTATTCCATGACCATGTTTGTACTTCTTAGGGTCATTACTGAATCGTTGTATTTGGTTCAACTATTAAATTTGTTGGATCTTCCCATAGATTCCTGACTCAGGCAGCTTTTCAACTGCAGGGGCAAGACATATGTTCATACTACAGATTGTATGGGCTCTGCAAGTATGGTCCAACTTGCAAATATGATCACCCTTTGGCAGGATATTCTCATAACTACGGTTCTAATTTTGCTACCCTGCCAATATTTGATGCATCTTTTCTTCCATATCAGAGAAATCCGCCCGTGATCTCATCACATACGTCTCCCTCTAAATCATCCAAGGCTCCTGACCGGGCCAGGAAACCCAAGGCTGCAACTGCAAGCGAGAAAAATCAGGATATGGCCACTGAAACTCCCAAAAATGCATCAGAACAGGCTGCTTCTCCGTCACATTCCAAGCCGGCTTCTTCGGAACTTCCACACGATCAATCTGATTGAGATGTTATTTCTCTTCTCTTTTCTTGTTTTTCCATTTTGGTAGCTGAGTGTCCCTCTGATGAAATATTCCATGACACTGTGCCTTTTATCCATCGTTCTGTGGAATTGTACAAGGTTTTTTGTGGGTTAGATGTGATGAGGGGATTGTGGAAGGAGGCTTATTTTTGTAGTGAATAAAAATGCAAATGGAAGAGTTTTAATTTTGATTTATTTATTTGAGAAATTCTTCACAATTCTGCAGATGATATGTTTCCTTGATATTTCATTGAAGGATTGTTGTTGAATGTGTAAGTTTTTCCTTTATAATTTACAGCCTCCCTTGAGACAGCTGCTTATATGTGGAAGAAGGGGTGAAGATTGATAGGGGTTATATGTCCCCATAGTTTGTTACCAATCCTGAGAAGTTGATTGTCGAATTCGAGAATGCAAGAGTGTTGGTTGCTGATCAGAAGATCAAATAATTTCCTTGCTAGAGAAGGCCACTGAATTGAGAGTCCCTTTTCTTATTATTGCTGAGGATGTTAGAGGGGAGGCTCTTGCTACTCTAGTTGTGAACAAAGCTGGGAGGCATCCTTAATGACGTTGCCATTAAAGCACCTGGTTGTGGTGAGAGCGGGAAGGCTTTCCTTCAAGATCTTGGTATTATGAAGGAGAGGAATCCCAAGCTAGTGATCTGGGTTTGCTTGTTGAGAATACCTCGGTTGAGCAGCCTGGTTTGGCAAGGAAAGTTATCATCACAAAAGACTCCACTTCTATTATTGCTGATGCTGCATCAAAGGATGAGATACAGGCAAGGATTGCAAAGATTAAAAAGGAGTAATTTGAGATAGATTATGATAGATCGGTGGTGATATGGGTAGGTTAACAAGAGGTTATGCGGTGAAACAATCTTATTTTAGGTTGTCTAGATAGGCTAAGGTGAAGTATCATATATGTGATATTGAATTGAGGTGGTATCATTCGATGATTGTAATGGGTCAAGAGAGTTTGTTATTAACGTGTTGATGGGCCAAGAGCACAATCATATACATGGACTTGTAAAATGATAAAAAAAAAATAAGTTTTTAAATTACCAAATAATTCCCTAGATGATATATATTAATTACTAGAGATTGGTTATTGGCAATGAGGCTTTAATTGAAGACGCTGAGATAGTACTTCCTAGGAGACACTCATTTTTGGTTTGGAGTTGTTTTAAAATATTTTGTACGTTGTAAATGTTGAATATTACGTAAATGTTGAATATTACATATATATTATTTACTTTTTTTACATAGGGGATGTGGGACAGAAGGCATGCCTCTCTGCTTCACTCTCTCGCAGACAGAGTCTCTTATAGGCAGATCTCTTATATTCTTTGACAATTATGATTTGACTAGAGCACAATCCAATACCTGACTGTGGATGAATACCTATCATGAGATATAATAGAAAAGTCTTTGAGAAGTTATATTACCCCTCAATGATAAGAGGACTTGGCTCCTGTTATTTTGTATTCTACTTTTTTTTTTTCTTTTTTTTTTTTTTTTTACTTTTTTAAATCTCAACCCTTCATTTTCATTCAAGAGCTGATAATACAATTTTTTGTGGATTGCATTGTATTGATTTTTCCTTTTTAATTCTTGCATTGTTATTATCTTTTCATGTATTACAAATTGAGTTTGTATTTTCAAGCCTTAGATGAAAATGAACAATTGAGATTTAAAAAAAAAATAGAAAAATAGCATAATACAAAATAACAAGGGAACGAGGTCCATGATAAGGAGCACCCATGGGATGCAAGTTTACCGTAAGTCGGATAAAACAATATGGTTGCTTGCTCTGTGTGCTTTGCTAATTATCACTTAATTTGCTGTGATCCAATATAAAATAATGTAAATGGTGACTTCACGTGTTTAGCTAAGTATTACTTGTCAGGGAATAAGGTTGGAACTTTGGGATAAATGGTGAGTGTGGGTTGCACTGTATTATTTCTTATTGCATGAGAATCTATCTATTATTTTTTATATCGAATAATTTACTAAGAGAAAAATAAATGCGACACAATAGAAATATATTAATTTGATTTAGTTTTGAAATAAATTAGGTGACGTTTAGTTTGTATTTCTATTTTTTGTTTTTATTTTTTATTTTCCATTTTATGTATTTTATGTTTGTAAAATTCAAAAACAAGAAAAATAGAAAACCTCATTTGATTTGACATATTCTATTTTTCGTGTGTTTAAGATTTTCATTATTTTTGGTTAAAGACGCTTAAAATGATATTTTACCATTTTGCATTTCATATATAAACTTATTTTTTATTTTCTAAAACAAAATTTAAAAACATAAGTGACCAAATGTATTTTAAACTTTTTTTTTTGTTTTCCAAAACATAAAATGAAAAATAAAATCAAAACAGATATACCAAATGATACCTAATTATTTAATATATTTGTTTAATTTTAAGATTTTCAAATATAAACATAAATAAACACATTTATAAAAAAGAAAATGACAAGTTAACACAAATTTCCACCCATTAGTAGTTTCATTTTAGGATGTGCATATTTCTTTTGTATTTTTAAATTAAAATTTAATTTTTTTATTTCAAGAATTTTTTATGTATATTAATTACTTTTTATTTTAACAAAATTCAAAGATGAATATGAATATAAATCAAAAAATTCGAAAAGGTATTTTTTCTTTTTGGAAGAGAACGCAATGAAACACACACACATTAAATAATTATTTAATTTAATATTAGATTAAATCATGTAAATTTTAAGTTAATGTATTTCTATTGTTTAAATTTTCTCACAATATTAATATTTTCGTCTTAGCGTTATGTTTTTATTCAAATTATGATGTCATATCTAATATTATTAAAGGGTTTTTGGAGGCCGGTCACTATTTATGGACTTATAAGGATTTAAGTCATATCCAAAAAATTTTTTTGTAAATAAGTCACACTTGCAACAAAAAGACAAAAAAAGACATCACGTGTTTTTCACCACATTTCAAAACTGTCAGTTTTATTCGAAAATAGTGCACACTTCACTCATAACTTCCGCGACTTTCTATCTTCATTACAAAGCAAGTAAAATCAAATTTTGGAAACAAAATCAAAACTGTTTGGAAAAAACCTAAATCGATCATCATTCCTAAGTATCTTTGTTTTTTCTAATTTTGAAACAGTACCGGTACTGTTTTGAAAATAACTCAAAATTCTAATCAATCCCATGGATTTCTCTTGCCCAAAACTTGTCATCTACTTATAATTCATGGTGCTGTTTTGAAAACAGTACCGACAAAACAATACCGGCACTGTTTTAGACCGGTACTGTTTTCATACTGCCTAAAAAACATCAATCGATACATGACACAAACCAATCATATAAGCCAACATTATCATATTTTTTGAAACAGTACCGGTACTGTTTTGAAGATAGCTCAAAATGTTGATCGGTCCAATAGATTTCTCTTACCCTTAAAACTCGTCATCTGCTTATAATTCATGATGTTGTTTTAAAAAAAGTACGGATAAAACAGTACGGTACTGTTTTGGATCGGTACTGTTTTCATATTACCTAAAAAACATCAATCGATACATAACACAAATCAACCATACGAGCCAACATCATCATATTTTTTAAAACAGTACCGATACTGTTTTGAAGATAGCTCAAAACGTTGATCGGCCAAATAGATTTCTCTTGCCCTTAAAGCTCGTCATCTGCTTATAATTTATGGTACTGTTTTGAAAATAATACCGATAAAACAGTACCAGTACTGTTTTGGACTGGTACTATTTTCATACTGCCTAAAAAATATCAATCGATACATAAAACAAACCAACCATACGAGCCAACATCATCATATTTTTTGAAATAGTACCGGTACTATTTTGAAAATAGGCCAAATAAACTCTATCTTCTTAATATCTTCACGACTAAAACTGTAAATAATGAAACTAAAAATAAGGAAAGAAAAAAAAAACGGAAGAAGCGTGATTCTCGGTAAACCATATCTTCACGTGATTTCTGGAATTCCTGGAAATAACTTGTGTAACTTTGTTATAGAAATAAAGGATATTATCGGTATATTAGAAACTATATTTAAAATAAACTCGTGGGACTCACTCAAAAGTGTGACTTAAATACAAAACTTTCCACATTAATATGAGTTAAAAGCAATACTTTTTTTTGAGTGTGACTAATAGTTTTAAAAGATTACAAAGTATGACTTGGATACAATTTTTCGTATTATTAAACCCAGTAAATAAATAAAAAATAAAATAAAATTATTGAACGGCCTAGATCATTTTGTTTATTCTTACCAAAAATGGACGGCCCAAACCGTTTACAAACTTTACCCATTTCCGTAGTAAACTTTTCAACTAATATTTGTGGCTTTCCTGTATTGTTTCCGAGGAACTTGCAATCGGGGGGGACCTCAATCAGCTCGATTGGGTCTGAAGGGTGGTGAAGTATGCAGCGGTTAAGGGCCTCAAGGTCGTCGATTATAGGTTCTCTGGCCGTGCCACAGTTGAAGAAAAAGGCTTTGAATTCATGGTCTGCTGTCGAAGAGACCTTTTATTCAGCCAAGGTATGGTTTTCAATATTCTTCATACTCTGTAGAGTTAACATATGTTTTATTTTATTTTATTTTTTTTATATGGTGGGTTTTGTTGTTTTGATGAAATTGGTTTTGACGTTTGTTTCGTGACATTATTCTCATGTTGTGTCATGTCTGTGATTGGTATTTAATGTTTAGGATACATTTGAGAGGCATAAAATCGTCTTTACAATATCAACTTCTGTAGCATCAATAGCTACAGCTTGGGCTGGTATGTTATGCCTGACCTTGAATCACTTGAATCTTCTCTCTCATGTTTGTTTAATGTTTAGATTATAACTACTTAGCAAAAAATTGTTGTCAATATGATTTTTGGTTGTGGCAGCTGATGTGATCAATGTCCATTCCTTGTTCGTACGCTTGCCCCAAATTTATTAACTTATTTAGCATTCATTTACTTGTTCTGGAAACCTCTCTGGATGAAATTGAGTTATGTTTATTTGTTCTCAAGTAGGTTTATGATGCTATTATACCTTGTTGAGTCATGAACAAAGAAACCTGCGCAACCACTGGTTGACAATGGAAATTAGTGGTGAACTTGCGTATGTCAATTTCAATTCATTTGTATTAGCCATATGTTGAGAGATTGGACCATGTGAAAATTGGTTAGCTCAGGTGTGGTATCGGGAATGCTCATCGTGTTCTCCAGACAAATGGTCAATCTAAGGTTGTTAATCAAAGATATGTGCTTAGGTGTTTAGTTGGAGAACATCATGGAACTTGGGATTTCTTACTCCTGTTGTTGAATTGCCTATGTGAATTTTCTATCAATCAGGTTAGTGGTAATAGTCCTTTTGATTGCGTTCATGGTTTTACCCCTCCCTAACCTGTTGGCTGTATTCCCCTGCCATTTGATGGCCGCCCATATCAATTCATCAATTCTTTTGCATAACATATTTATGATATCCACCTTGATGTTTGATGTAAGATTGCAACAAGTAACTTGGCTACTAAACTAGATGGTGATATACATTGACTTAACATTGCATTTAATGAAGGGGGCTATGTCGTGGTTTGTGTTCTTCAAAAATGCTATCCTAAACATTCCTTAAAAATTTGCATGCTTGAGCCGTTGGACCTTTTTGTATTCGAAGTAAATTGGGTCTTGATGCTTATTTAATTTATTTACTTGCTAATATGAATATTTGTTTAGTTTTCAGTGTAGAGACTTATTCCCTTTATGAGGCTCACTTGAGCCTCCCATTTTTCCTATGGGTATTTCTATAAGTGACCTTGTTGGCTCTTTTGTTTTGTCCGTGGTGCAAGTAATTCCACCACTTTAGTGACAACATGTAGAGTAGATCGCTGATGTGCTTGAATTTGAGACCATTGTTTCTCCTTAGGTGTGCTTTCGGCATTTTCTTGTAAAGTGCATGAGTCATCTAGACTTTGATGTTACTTAGGTTCCTGAGGAGGATTGCCACCTTGATCCAAAGCTTTTGGAGTAATATCTTCATTGTCACTTTGGGCAACAGAGTTCTTTTTAGCCAATAGAGAACGATGGGGACCATGATGGGCATTTTTTAGTACTAATATTCTCGACGGGGACACTATATGAATTGAATGGGTTTATCTTAGGTTGGATTTTGGGTGTTTATCTTTCTTCCCTTAGTTGTTGGGATTCTATTTCCATTACGTGATTTGATTTTCTCAGACCTAGCCCATATATGAGCCAATTTTGTAAGGGATTCATTAGTTTTGAATGAATTAAATTGAGTATTGAGTTTAGCAGTAGCTTTTCTTTATCTTTTTGTTTCCTTGCTTTCTTGTGCTACATTAGCTCAAACCTTGGGTTTTGGCTTTATATTGCCCGGGCTAGGATAGGAAGTGCTTATGGGTTGCTACACCATTTGTGCTTGCGAATGGGTGCCAAATGTCAAGATCTTGAACAGATCCAATTAGGCTGTAAATTTTGTCCCAAGTATAGGTGTGGGTGAGAAACCAATGCCAAACAAGTACTGCGATGGAAAGATAAAAAAGAGCTTGAAAACCCATCGGCCTGTGGGTGCATTGCTGGCCCCTATCTCCTTCCTTCTTGACAATTTCAAACACATTTTGACTCCATTTGCAAACTCATTTTCACATTTACAATGGCTGTTACACCTACGAAAGTTAGACAAGTCATATGGCTTATTGCATTACTTTGTATCATTTTTGCTTAAAAAATATGATTGAGGCAAGTCAAGATTTGAGTATTTGCGGGCTATCATAAAATCTCGTATCTCAGAGTTTGTTATGTTTTATCTATTGATTGATTGATTGATTTATTTATTTATTTTTTGGGTGTTATATTCACATCTGTAACTAATAAAAATGTATGTATTTTTTCCTTGTATCCTCACCGTGTCTGTATTCTTATTTTTTAAAGTCAATGTATATATGTAGGTATCTGTATCCTATGACCATATTCATGCTTCTTGTCCTAAAATTAAATGCTTGGATCATGGAGTCTTGTGGGTGATTAAACCTAGAAGGGATGATTTGATCATCTGGGAATAATGCTAAACGTCGTCTGCGGTGGAGTCATTAGAGGTCGTGGGATAAGAACAAAGGTAGTTTTTTTTTTTTTTTGGGGGGGGGGAGTAGTTCTGGTGAGGGTAAAAATGATGATCTCCTTAGGAAGGAGATAGGTATATATAGACACGGAAGAGTCCCTTGAGGAATGAGTCAGGGCACTGTATCCACCTTGTGAGGATTCAACCTTATGTTGAATGACTCTATATGATAAGGATGACTCTATATGATAAGGATGACTCTCAGTGATTTCTTTCTAGACTGGTTGAGGACTTTTCGGCGAATCCCTTAATTTGATTCTAACCATCGAATCATTAGTTTCCAATGGTCCTGCTAAATGAATTAGTGGAGGTCCTCTGTTAGGAAAATCCTTGGACCTTGCTCCAGATCCAAGGGGAGTCCTGTGATGCCCCACTAAGGTTTGTTTGCAGAGAAACATCCCCTCGGGAATCTGCTGTGGGAGTCTATCTTGAAGAAGAGGGTCCTTCTACAATTGTGAGGTGCCAGAGGTCCTCCTAGCTGCTAGCGCGACTTGGGTCCTGCTGATGTGTGCCAAGTACTAGCAAGTGACAAGTCCCAAGTTCAATTCCGTACTTGGTGCTATTATTCTTGAATGCCCTTTGGGGTGAAACACTGCCTTGTCCACCTATGCAAATGCAGCTATTACTATTACAACCCTAGGGATTTACACCTAAAAGTTTCCAGATGGTGATTCCCTTGGTTATAAAGAGAGAGAGAAAGAGGGGGTAGAATTTTACTTTGCCCCCATATGATTTATCTAAAATCCCATTTTGGAACCTGAGATTTTTCTTTTGTAACAATTAAGTGCATGAGCTTTTAATTAGCTGCAATGTTGCCCCTTAGTCGATATTTTGCTCTTGAAAGCTAGTCAGTTAAAAATGGGAGTGGAGGGGAAAAATAGCATAGAACTGGGAGACTAACAAATTAAAAGCTCAGGCCTTTAATTATTACAAAAAAACTCAGGTCATGAAGCAGGATTTCGGGTAAAACTCAAGGGACAAAGTGAAATTTACCCAAAAGAGTGGATAGATATTTACTTGTGGGGTAGGTTGAATACATAATGTGGAACTAAAAAAGAGTGGAGGAAGGAAAGATTGAGAAGGAGAAGATGAAAATAGAGAATAGGAAGAGTATTGCTCAGATAAGAGAATGAAACACACAATCTGCTTATGCAATCAATTAAGACCAAATAATTCCCAATTCTCTTCCACAATGCTGTATGTATACATATAGGCATTCTAATTGTGAAACTGAACAAAATATTAACAAAACAAAAATAGCAAGAAAAGAAGTAAAGAAATTTTCTAATCCTATTAAAAATAAAAATTCGTAAAACTTATTCTCCACCATTCTTCCTGGCTTAGGTAAACTTCTGGAGTGTAAATTGGCAAGATAGGAAGTAATGCTTTGTGATACCATTTGGTAATTGAGTTGTAATTAATATGGTTAATAGTTCTTATTAGACTTTTAACTTAAGGGTCTGCTGGTCAAGTTTTGGGTTTGCTCGCAAAGGTTACCAGTTTGAGTCTCTGCAAAGTTATTGGAGGTTTATCCAGTCGTTAACTTTAGGGCCTTAGGAATTACTCGAGGTGCGCACAAATTGACCTGAACACCCTGAATTATTTAAAAAAAAAAAAAATTCTTGGTAGATTTTTGGCTTTGTTCCTGCTAGCTTGTTACATTTAATATTGACATTGTTTGGTGAATAATAATGGTAATAATTAAAAAGAAAAAAAGAAAAGTTGTCTACTGAATGTTAGAGCGTTGGATAAATATGAATGAAAATCAGGGAATAAAATACTTGTTTTGGCGTTATTAATAATTTAAAAGAAAAAAAAGAAGTTGTCCAGTGAATGTTAGAGCATTGGATAAATATGGATGAAAATCAGGGACTAAAATACTTGTTTGGGCTTTACAAATTTATTTATTGCTTTGAGATTGTCCCTTTACAGACCTTTAATGCCTCGTTACCAGTTTACAGCAATTATTGGCGACTTCACTCCCATGTGCCCTGCTCCGTTTTTTCCCCCTTATTCACTGCATGAGAGTCTCATATTGAAACTATGCAGTTCAGTTGGTCTAGAGTTTTTCATTACTTGCTTTTTCTTTGCTTTGTAGCTAGAGTATGTTTCTGAATATTCTTTTACTTAGAAAAATACGTTGATGATGCAGGTTATACTTTACGCCACCTTCATGAATCAAAAGTTGAACAAAGGCTTGACTCAATTGAAAAAGCTGTGAGCATTTTTTTGTGTACTGTATATATATGTATATATATTTATCTTCATACATCTATAAATATGTGTCTTTATATAGATGATTAAGTGGCCAACAGAAAGAAGGGCCAATTGCCAAGGATATGCAACCTCTGGGTGCATGTGTTGACTTTATATGGGATGCCACGTCATATCATTTCATTGACATTTCATCATCCTTCATGAACTTGGCCTCTCGTGTCCACCTTTTTTGGGGAAGGCACATAGCAGAACCTTCTATTGGAG
Source organism: Vitellaria paradoxa (assembly GCA_019916065.1). Lineage (NCBI taxonomy): Eukaryota > Viridiplantae > Streptophyta > Magnoliopsida > Ericales > Sapotaceae > Vitellaria > Vitellaria paradoxa. The sequence goes on along the minus strand of CM034234.1, from coordinate 21,011,813 downwards.
GTCAAGTTTCACAATTCTAGTGCCCCTGAATTACCCCTTAATTCAGGTTGGGAACTTCTGCTCGGGCTTGCATTTTTTATGCCTCTAGAAATGTTCCCAGTCACTTCTTCAAGGTTAACACTGCCTAGGCTGGGAACAAGGCCTAGGAAATCCCTAGGGGTTGATGCCATGGTATAGGACATCTACTAGCCCCATGACCCTCCTGTGGGACCTTTTTGATATGTGATTGGTGAGAACATTCGTGGGTTTGTCAAGATGCTCATTTCTCCTGCCCTCCTAGTAAAATGGCAATATATAGTAGTGTGCTACTCAAGCTCTCATTTTAGGGTTAAATACCCGTATTGACATGATATGATACAGACATGGGTGTGGGATATGTGTTGAATATGGTGAAATTTCGTTGGACACGTCTGATTTAGAAGAAATGAAGGTTGAGTTTGAGAAATCTTTTAGACAACATGTGAACTCTTTTGGTCTTTCATAATATAAAAAGATAAAATACCGAGTCAGCTTTTATAATTTACTTCATGAGTGAATTTTTATTTTTAAGTTCAGTTTTTGTTTGAATGATTATCATTGGTTTATGATACAATGTTGTTATCGTTCTAAAAAAAAGTTACATGTGTCTCCTTGTTTGTATTTTTTATTATAAAATACACTTTTACATATAATATTGTTTATGTGCTGTATCCCCATGCCCGTATCCAAAATTTAGAAAATTTCTTTAGTTGAGTCGCTGTATTCTAAAATATGGATAATGCACAAATCTGACAGCTAGATATGTATTTGAGTCTGAGCAACATGAACAGTCGATATACCCATATGCTTTCATATATAATATTTCAGTAAAGGCATTTGACTTAAAAAACTGTTAATTTGCATTGATCGTGAGAAAGCTTTGGCTGGCAGGAGGATAATCATAGTTAATTGATTCCTATGCCTAAATCCCAACATCGAAACATATAATCAATAGCTACCCCAATACGAATGTTTGCTCTGTAAGGCATTTATTTGTTTTTTCCATTTGTCTTTACCATAGAAGTCACTGATCTCTTCAGAATTTAGATAAATTTCAGATTAACAACACCTTTTTGGTTTGCCCGCTGGGGGTATCTTTGCTGAAAACGCATGTAACCACCTCCCTTTGACAAAAGTGACTCAGTATAGATCATCCTAATGTAATGCAGATTGCTTTTAAGTTATTTATTGGTTTTGGAATCCTTGACTGTTTTTGAAAGTTTTACTTTTTGGTTGTTCAATTATGAGTTTGTTAGCTCCTTTTTTTTTGTTTGGGGATTGGGGGGGGGGGGGGGGCGTAAGAGTATATAAAAAAGCAACAAAAATTAGAGAGTACAACCATGATATGTCTTTCTCTTAATTCCCCTCTCTTTTTAATTGTTAGTTTGTTCAACTCTCTGTGTCTCTTTGTCTCTCTCTCTCTCTCTCTCTCACAAATATACATTACTATAGTGGTGCCACATCATCACTATGATGTGATACAAAAAGGCAGTAAAATAAATCCACATGCGATTGTTTAAATTCTAATGACTAGCCATTGCATGTATTTTAGGAGGGAACTTTTAAAATTTCAAATTTTGATTCAAATACAATTGTTTATTAGATTTAACATATATATATTTTTGATTCAAATACAATTGTTATTAGATTTAACATATTTATGTTTTTGAATGTTTCTAGCGTATTGGGTGTTGTACCACATCATCGTAGTTGTACCGAGTCTCCCTCTCTCTCTCCTCCACACACATGCACAATTATGTATGTATAATATAATCTAGGCCCTACTGAAGTAGATCCACTTTAATTTACTAAAAACCTAAATCTTTCTGGTGTAACTTGAAATAAAAAAAGCTATGTTCAGTAGCAGTTGATGCCATCAATGCTTCAATAGAGTTTGGTGATGTAGGTGAATAGGGGAGTCTATTTTCCGTTTCATTAATAAATCATACATAATGTGTTGTAAAGAAAACTGTTTCATTATGTATAAATCATGCATAATGTTTGTAAAGAAAACTTGAATTCACGCAAATACTTGTTGCTGGTTTCTCTTTATTTATTTATTTATTTATTTTATTTTAAATTGTTGTGAGAAAATATTTGCTAGGATTGATATTTGCCTTGACATTTCACAGAGTTCAGGAACATTTTTTTTTTTTCCTTTTAAATATGAAATCTATATCATTGCTTTGACTTATTTTAAGATTCTTGATCTTGTGTGATGATTGTCCTCGTTAGTAGCACTTGATACCATCAATGCTTCAAAAGAGTTGGGTTGATGTAGGTGATGAAGGGAGTCTGCCTTTCGTTTCATTATGTATAAATCATGCATAATGTTTGTAAAGAAAACTTGATGTCATGCAAGTACATGTTTGTAATGTAAACTTGTGTTGCGGGGAGCCAGGAACTTTGCTTCACATAGCAGAGCAGTGGCCTTAAAATAATTCCTTTTCCTTCTATTGAGAATTTGAATAGAATGACCTGAAATATACCATTCATGAAACCTTGTTTTTTGTTCAAGTTTTGGCTTATCAGAACCTACTTCTGTCTTGCTGGTTTTGGGAATGTTATTCTTGGTTATATTTAATCACTTCCTTCTTCCCACTTACTCCATTCTCTTTGGTGTTGTTCATTAGACCTTAAACATAGTGTTTGTTTTCTGGCAGATGAAGAACAATTATCATATTGAACACAATGAATTTAAGAAACTGGTTGGCTCAGGCAGTTGCAGCATTCCAGCTTGTGTTGCCACCGCTGGAACCACTTTAATTATCGGGTTTGTTAATTTTTATTTCCTGTTTCATTATTATTACCTTGTTTTCGGTCTTTTGATGGTTGAATTCTTTCTTATTTATCTAATTTTGACTTCATTAAGAAGAGGGGATAGCCTAGTGGAAATAGCTTCCCTGCCTTCTCTTTTGGTTCTGGGTTTGATTCACCCTCCCCACCAGGTTTTGTCCTCCACTGTACCCAAATAAATAAATTTGATTTCTTTATTGACAGAGACTATCATTTGTTTCGGAAGTGAAACCCCCTGGTTCTAATGTGATTACTGTAATCCTAACACAAGGCACCAGTGAACTGCAAAGTGCCTTTTCGCTTGTGTTTAACACTGCATTTCTTAATTTGGGAGAATCTGTAAAATAGAATATGAAAGTTCGCTATTCTTGGCATTCAAGTAATTTTATTTAGATTATTTGGGGGCATAGGTCTGCTTCTCTATTGGAGGAGCTTCCATTCAATCATAGTGCTCCTTATGCTAACTTGATATATTGCCTAATGGAAGCTTTCTTTGGGGATGCTTATTTGATCGAACATATTGGAGTAGTGGTTCACTTAGGTTTCATTGGCTTTGCGTGTTGAAGGTATTGGTTCTCCCTTCTAGGTTGTGTTTATTTATGGGATAGGATAAGGGGAGTATAGAACAATTAGTAGTAGGATAAGGAGTATCGAGATTAGTTGTCCCCCTTTTTTTTTTTGGTTGCGCGAATGAGGGAAAATAAGGGGTAGGATGTCCTCTACACGAAAATAAATAAATAAATAAAAATCCTTAGAAGTAGGGCAAGTTGGTCATTTATCCCTGATGTAGATTCTCAATAGTGGGTTAGTCTTGGTACCAATAGTATCCCACCTCTCATGGTATTAAATAATACCCTTGTTACAATATTATTGTCCAAATAGGATAACTTTTCCCGGCCTTTGTTAAGGCCACCAAACATTGAATAAAGGAGGCTGTGGGACTAATAGTCTGTCCACTCCTGCTGCTTCATACCCAAAGCAAGCCTGATCTAGTTTTAAGCCCCATGCCGCATTGAGTAAACTGTGTGGTGTTCTCCTACGTGACTTAACATCTTATTTTACGTGTAATTTTTTAGAATAAGTTGTACATTCTATAACATTTTGAGTAGAGAATGATTTGTGCAAGAGTATATTATGGGCCCGTTTGGTTTGCAAATTTTTGCTGAAAATCTCCAAAAATCTCTATAAATCTCTGTTAACTTTATATCACATCAACTTTTTTCTCTCACTGCACGCATTACGAACTCCCCTCAAACCATAATTTATCTCAATTTATCTCATTTTTTCTTACTCCAAACAAACCCTATATTTGTTCATAAAAGAGGAAAAAGGATTGTAAAAGATGCTAGCACGACAATTGGTTCCCCCCTAGTTCTACGTGGGGGCATATCTTGACTTCCTTCTTACTAATTTTGTTCTAGTAATGCTATGCTACCAAAACGATTTGTTGGAAAAATTTGTCAAAATAATGCGACACTTTTATGAGCCTATCAACTTTGAGAATACAAAATCCAATAAGATACCTTTTTATTACACTTGTGCCATTGTCACGTTATTCTGGCATAGACTTCTGGTAAATCTTTCTAGCAGAACAATATTTTTCATTCTGTTTTGTCCATACAGTTCTTAATTGGACGAGAGATCGGTATAGATAGAACAATTAAGACTAGTTGCTGTAGTAACGTGCCTTACGACAATTGTTTTCGGAGGATGGCATGTCTGTTTGAAGATTGTGTTGCTTTTATCATTTGATTGCCAATTTGTCACTCTACAAAAGTAGCTTATTTTACAGCCCATCCTTTTGCAACTTTCTGATCTGACTTGCAGGTATGGCTTGGGTTGGCGGGGTGGAAAATGGCATGCACATAGGAGATTCAGGAAGGAACAGATGAAACTGCTGGGGCAGATCAAACCTAGTAGGTGGCAGCAACTCAAGTTCTTGAGAAGGCCATTAATAAGACCCAAATGGCGAGAGAATGCCGTCGTCAAGTTGGCTGAAGCTCTGCAAAAGGACGTACCCCCGGGAGTAGCGCCTAGTTCTGGAGACACAAATCGTCCTTGTTAGAACTTGCTGAGGCTGTCTGTATTAACTGGTAAAAAATTGAGAGGAAATATGACGTTATTTTTAGAGATGCTACAAAGTTGAGGTTGATTTTGTACCCATCTACTTGGTAAGAAATGTAATCTACCAGTTTTGCCTTCTCAACTTGTTCATCCGATTACATTTGCTTGCCTTTGAGAGGGTTGTCCTCTGTCTGCACTTTTTTTTTTTGGCCTTCTGAGGACAAAAACTAAAGAAGATAATACAACTAACCTAGGAATATGTTGGGAAGACTATTAGCAAACCGGAAAATGACTAAGGTTTTGTTTGGTTACGGAAAAAGATTCTAAATTTTTTTCGTAGCTTTTTTTTTCTTCGTCGTTTATGGTTCTTTTTACATCAAAATTTATTTTTTTGTCTTTTTAGAAACCGTAGTTTTTAAGGTTGTTAATCGCATTTGAAAAAAAAAAATTCAAAAAATTTGCGTCCGTTTGAGTAAAAATTTAATAAATTAAAATTTTTAATTTAAAATTTTGAACTGTTAGTAATACAAAACACATTTATAAATTTTTATTTTAAAAATAAATGAATATATTTGAATTGTTAAATTAAGTTGTTATTGGGCTAGGATCAAATTTCTGTATTCAAAAATTGTGCAAATAAGTTCATTGGAAAATAAGGATTTAACTTTGTAAAAGTTATGGCGTTGTATCAATCAATGTTTGACGACCAGCAAACTCTAGGGATTTTGACTCTCCACAAGTTGTTTTCTTATGGGAAACTAAATTAAATGGCTAGAATGCTTATCTTGAGCAGATTTAGGAAAATCTCATAATCTTGTTTTGTTTCCAATTATTTTATTGTTAATTCAACTCTGATGATGTATGTGTAAATATATATACACACACACATTCATTAATCAGATCTTGATTAGATTTAGGAAAATCTTACAATTCTGTTTCGTTTCTAATTTTACCTATATACATACATACATTAATTGGATCTTGATCAGATTTTGAGAAGTTTTACAATAATGTTTTGTTTCTAATTTTCTTTTTTTTTTATTCTTAGTTCAATTCTGATTATGTATGTGTGTGTAAATTAAAATTTACTTTTATATGATTACTAAAAATATAAATTAAAATAATATTTATTTTAGTCTTTCAAAATATTTTTTTTTCTTACATAAAACTTACAAAGATAAAAATAATACCACTTATAAATTTAAATTTCTAATTATACTTTAACTCTATTAATTTTTAAATATATATTATTCCCATGATTCCAGCATTTATACATTAAATACTTCCCTACCTTCTGATTGTCAGCGCACGTTTTCGAGTAAAAATTAAGGCTGCACTTGCAAGCAGCTTCCAAGGAAAGCCCATTTTTATTGGTCATGGAGATGATCTGGTGATTTGTTTGTTAGAATTACTAATTTCGTTTGGTTTTTTAGGTTTTATTGTAATCAATTACGGCACGGCAGATTACTTTGAGACCTAGTTTTCAGTAATACTTGGAGGCTGTTATTATTACTATTATTATTATAAATGCGTAAATTGTCCTAAGAGAAGACTGAGACTTGAAATTTTGTTTTTTTTTTAAATTCCTAATTTAACTCTTATTAACAATTTTATTTTGTTTTTAATTTTTTATTCCTATATCAACTCCGATTATGTATATGCGTATGCATATATTAATTAGATCTTGATTAGATTTAGCAAACTCCTACAAATTTGTTTTGTTTCTAATTTTTTTATTCCTAGTCCAACTCTGATTATGTATGTATGTATGTAATATATATATATATAAACACAAATGTACATAATTAAGAAACTTGGAAAAAAGATCAGTAATGATGGATGCTACATCATTCCTTTCAAGTTCTGATGGATGTTATATCACAGAAGGAATTTTGATAGAAATTCTTTGTAGGCTGCCACTGAAGTCGATATTTAGGTTCAAAAGCGTGTCTCGAGAATGGCTCTCTCTGCTGTCAAGTCTTTATTTCATGGATTTCTACAAAGCTCGAATGTGTCGATGGACGCTTGTTAGCAAATATTTGTATGCCGAAGAACCCAACTGTTGTATTCCTCCCATCTATCACTTTTTCAACAATCTAAATTCGTTCGCTTTGGAAAATTACAAGTCCAAGTTCCCGACTTTCAGTATGCCCCCAGCTCGGTGGTCCTTAGAGTTTCCAGAGGAAGAAAATCAGAAGAAGACACTGATTATAAATGAAATATTAGGATCGAGCAACGGATGGTTGCTGTGCACGGGTAATTCAGAAATTTGCGTACTCACCACCTTGCACTTGATTAACCCACTCACCATGCAATGTGTCTCGCTTCCCAATTCCTTCTTCCCCTACGAAGTTAGCTATGGCTTCGTCACCGAATCCGAAGGCAATGCGATCACAAGTTATAGAGTGGTAACACTATTCCGACCATCTTTCGCCAGATTCAATTATGTCCCTGCAACACATCTTACGTTCGAGGTATTCTCTTCTGAAACACGCGAATGGAAAGTGTCCAGAATGCACATTAATTCGTACCCCGTCGAAATGTTCCTTTCTTTCGAGAAATTTGCTTTCGCTCTGGGCAATGTTTTGCATTGGTTCAACGGCGCCGCCATCATAGCTTACTCTCCAGACTATGGTGGTCCCGGCAACAAATGCCGGTTGATCAGCATGCCTGCGGATCGGACGATTTGGACTAACAACCATCTTGAAGGAAGGGAAGAATTACCTTCGGACGTGCCATGTGATCAAATGTGTGGAGTGGCTCAAGATGGATGCATCACATATGTTGAGATGGTTGGTTTGGGCAAGAGAGGGCTTGAAGAAGGGTGTTTGAGCGTGTGGAAACTAAGAGACTACCATAAGGATGAATGGCGTTTGGAGCACAGAGTCAAAAACAGAGACATAGTACTTGATCCTCTGCTAAGCAAACCTCTCACTCATCTGATAGCTTTCCACCCATTAGATTCAGAAATGGTTTATTTGGCACAGAGCTGCGATTTCACATTTTCTTACAACGTTCGGCTTCGGAAGTTGGAAGTTGTTCATTCTCCTACGCATGAGAATGAAAGAAGGGTCAATTGCTGCTGGGTCCATTCCTTGCCGTTTATGCTTCAATGGCCAACAAGGCTTCCTATCTCTTCTAGGATTGCACTAAATAACTAGTGTTTTTTTTTTTTTGTTTTTTAAGTATGGCTAAGTGTTGATATTTTGGATATTTAATCCTACGAACAGCATTCGTTATGTTTAGCTAGTATGGAGTGTTAATCAACTAGTTTATTTATGGATTTTTGAACGGGAGTTTGATGTTAAACTACATAAATACTAGTTATCGTGGTGGTGGTGAGTGAGTGAGTGAGTGAGTGAGTTGAATTCCAATTCCCCTGATGCCTGTTTAGAGATTTCTTGGAATTTGATTAAGTTTAACAAATTGCAGTAAGTGTACAAGTTAATGATAATTAACGAATTAAATCTGCATCTCTTGACTTAATTCGGTAAAATCAACAATTAATTTTGATAACTAATCGGTATAAGCATTCGTGTAAATTCCATTTAATAAAAAAATTTAGGCAATCTTATAAAACCCCATTCAATAATAAGACCCCAAATTTAAAAAAATTAATTATTTTAAATTCATTCTTTCCCTAATTTCGATACTTATCTTAATCTAAAATAGTTTTAAAACTTATCTTATTTCATAGAAATATAACTTGTAAGAATATCTATAATATATTTATTAAAAGAATTAATTTAAATGGGCTTTATTTCCTTTTATTTTCACCAATGATAATATATTCTACCTTATCTTTAATTTTAAAAATGACTTACACAATTAGAAAATATGTTTACTGATTATTACAATTTTAAATTAATTATATAATAATTGTCTTAAATTATTGTTTAAAGAGCTATGCTAAAATTTAATAAGTAAAAGTAATTTTATGTCTCAAACGGTTAGAAAAATTATCTTTCAATAAAAATTTTAAAATATTTTATATTATATTAAACATTTTAAAATACTTTAAAATATTTCAGTTTCGTTTCAAGTTTTAGATAAAATTCACTTAACCCCAACGATTATTTAAAATGTTCTCACATCTTGCACGGATATATGTTTTATCTTCACTAAATTGTTATGTTTAGTTGAGTAAATAGATAAGATAATTTTATTTTGACTTCTTTTTTGTTTGTTTTATATGGTTTTTTTTATCAAAATTTTATTTTATTATATTTTTTTATAATTTTAAGCATGTTGTTCGCATTTATGATAAATTTTTCATATCAAAAATTTTTAAGCACTTTTAAGTTCAAAATATTAATATATGAAAATTGTTTAAAATATATAAAGATTTTTATGTCCATTTTTTTTCCCGTTAAAGTCCCAAATAATTTGGTATGACAATGGTCGTCAGCATCCCCTGTCGTAGTCGAATGGAAAGCTCCTTTACATGAAGATTGCCTTTTCAATAATAGGAGCCGAAGTGAGCTTAATGGCCGGATAATAAGAAGAGACACAATTAACTTGAAGTTTTCGGAGCAACACCTAATCACGGACAAAATGAAAATCAATTTCGAAGTGTTTCGTCTTGTCAAGCCCTTAAGCTAGTAATCTGGGGCAAGACCTGTTCATATAGAAACTAATAAAATCAAACAAAATCTTGTTTCCAGCTGGATACCCAATCTTGCATCCAGTGTGGGTTGAGGCTCATTTGATGCGTGACTTTGGACTCCAAGATTTAAAACCCACTTACCCAAATTTAATTGAAACCCAATAACCCAATTTATTACCCACTTCAATTGGACTGAACTGAACCATGTTTCAATTTTATCTAATGGACTAGACCTCACCAATTGTTCTGTATAAAATTTTATGTCTTTGGCACTCGGTCACCATGCAATTGCAAGGTAACCATGTGGGATTGCATGCCTAGACCACCTAAACCACCTACTTGTGAGCCTCACTTTGCTTGCAAACCCCTGTATATTATATTTTTTTAAGTTAGTTACACATTATTTCAGATTAGATTATTTTCGATTCTATTCTTTTATCTATTAACTCGAGAACTAAATTGAAAATATTAGGTTGTTAATTTATTTAACCTAAAATTAAGAATGTAAACAGATTAGATATCCACCTAATTAATTATTATTATTATCAAATTCGTTTATTTTTTCTCTACTCTTTACCATACCAAACATGTTTAAGATTTTAAACCTGTCCCATCCTAAACCTATCTTACCCATTAAATGCTTATTTAAAAAGACTTGCTAAATATCCGTTTAAAAATTAATTTTTTTAAAATAATTAATGTGTTGTCTGTAACACCTGATATATTTGTGAATATATATTAGATTCTCTTCTATCAAAAATTTTATTGGTATCTCTATCAAATAAAAATTACAAAAAATCTCACGCAAATAAACTACAAACAACATAATACATATAACTTCAATTAGTACTTATATACTCAAATGATTTTATAAAACTAATCATTTAACAATCACTTTAAAATGTAAACTATTTGACTCTAATCCATAACAAATAGCCATAACTTCAAGAGTTTAACTGCTTGTATTTTAGGAACAAAATTATAGTTGTTTAAATGTACATATATTATATTAAATGGCTATTTAATAGATATCTTATAAATATAAATGGGTACCAAGTACCAGGTATCCTACAATCCTAAACTCATGGGTATTAAGTTTTAATCTCAAACTTGTCTCAATTCTATTAGGATATTTTCCAAAGGGTTTTTAACGAGTTTGGTCAAATTGGGTACTCTCTTGTACTCATTCCATTGACATTTATACCTAAAATCGAATCGATATTAATATAGACTCAAAGCAACTAAACTAAAGTGATCAAAAAGTTTCAAAAGTTTCAAACTCCAAAGAATTATAACTTTTTAGGAAATTTTGTCAAAATCCAATGGAGCAAACTATTATAGTGCGTTCCATAGATTTTTGGTAGATTTTTTAAAATGTTAGATTGACATTTGTACCAAAAAGTTTTACAAAACTCTAAAAGATTTCAAAAGTTTTCGTTAAAATTTTACCACATACCACTTTATATAATTTTAAACAACTTTATATCAAATTGAACATAAACATCCAATCATTATTTTAAAACAATTTTTTACATTCTAAATTCTAAAAAGATTCACTTTTGTTAACTTAAAATTTTTTTTTTAACACTCCAAAAAGCCTCTTAGTTTTTGATTTATTCAATTTTTTTATGTACCCTTAGATGGTGTTTGGATGGCAAAAAAATTAAAAAAAATTGGTGGAAAAATGACATGTGACTAAATTTAATTAGAAAAAGTTAAAAAAAAAGTTTTGTAACTTTCGTAAATTTTGATGAATGTTGACATACTAAATAGCAGTATCTTAGGAGTGTTTAAAGTTGTAAAAGTTAGTTTAACTTTGTAAAAATTGTATCTTCAAAATATATACAATAAGTTAAAAATTTGAGATTTATAGAAATTTGTAGTGATTCATTGAGTTTGGTAAAGCTCCAAATACCCCATGGGTGACTAGGTAGTAGGTGCATAATTTATATTACAAAATTATTAATATTAATATTACATAATTTTTAACTACATAATAATAGTAATAATAATTTCTGAATAAAAATAGAGTAATAATTATAATTTAGTAAATTTATATTTTAAAACAAAAGGTTTATTAAATTATATCGTAAATATATAATATTATCATTTGAGAATATAAACATTCAAATTAAAGAAAAAATGTGAGAATATTGTTTTAAAATAAAAATAAAATGAAAAACAAGTGGCAATAGTAAGCAAATCCACATCAAAAATGGGTTATTAACTTTACTTTTGATGTTATCTTTACTTTTGATGTTAGACATATAATATTGAGATTGTAAATTATTCAATAAAAAATTAAACATTTTGAAATTGGTGCAAATCGGTGCTACTACCGGAGGGGTGATATTGACAGACTTGGGAAAGTAATATCACTTTTGATATTGATTACATAATATTGAGACTGTGAACCAATTGATTAAAATCAAATAATACATAATAAAAATAATTTTTAAAAAATTTATTTTTATTAAAAATTGTTAAATTTCAGCATAACAGCTCCCACTATGTTGCTAACATCCAAGGCGATGTTGCTCCCTCGAGTCCACCAACGTCACCCTCCCGCAGTGGCACCGGTCTACACGAATTTGGAAATGGCCAGTAATTTTTCACCAGCAAAGTTAGTCTTTTTTTTTTTTTTTTTTGAAACTGAGCAAAGTTAGTCAAATTTGAACCATTCAAAAAGTAGAAATACGAAAAGGCAGTGTTTGGTTGGGAAAAAAAGTTAATCAAAAAGTGTAATAAAAATATAAATATTCGATATATAAATAATATATAATAAAATTTAATTAAAATAATATAAAAAATTAATTAAACCTATAAAATTTAATTATTTTTGGTCAACCGATCACCCAAAAAGTCTTCATCGGCCAGCTTTGTCTTGTTTCCATGGTCTTGACCCTTGATCAACGCAACACCGCCCCATGCCGACCCGTCAAAACCTTGAAGGATGAAAGCAAATGATTGTTTTTTTTTTTTTAAATTTTATTTGGTTTAAGAAAAAAAAATGTGAAAACATATATATAATAGATTTTATGTAATATAATAATAATTGTATAAAAATAAAAATAAAAATAGATATTTATATATATATTGAATTTTAGTTAATTTGATTTTAACTAGAATCCAAACAAATTATTGTAATTAATTCATTTCGTAGTTTGATTTTCAATTCGATTTTACTTAATTTTTTAGAGAAATAAAAAATTTAAACAATTCAACTTTTAATTTTTAATTTCAATTCTACCAAATAAACACTCCTATCTGTATATCCGAGTGTTTAGACTTGTATAAATTTACAAAAATTTTGTAAAATTTTTATCTTATAATTTATGTAATAAGAGAAAAAATTTAAATTTATAAAAATTTGTAAAATTGTATTAAGTTTTGTGTGTGTATATATATATTTGCTGAGAACCAAACCCACTCGATCATATCGGTACAAATGTGTGCGTTGCAACTTACAAGTTGCAATTACAAAGAAATCTTCACTCCGAGAAGTCTTCGCTCACAGGGGATTACAGTGAAAAAACCCACTAAGGAGGTTATAATAAGCCAATTAATGGTTATGGATTGATTGTATTTAATCAAATAGTCTAAATTTAATTTAATAAAATTAAATTTAAAATAAAAATAAAAATTAAATAAAATCTGATTATAACGTAATTAATGAAGAATATGAAAATTCATATCACATTAAAATATAATTAAATCATGACCGTTGATTTTTTTATTACACTCCTTCTATGGGATTTTCCCACTGCAAACCCAAAGTCCTCACCCTCAAAATTAATGGAAGACATTGAAACCGATATTAGTTTTCAAATAGTCATGTGCAGGTCATTAAATTAAAATTTAATTGTTCAAATATATTTATACTTTTTTTGGATTAAAAATAAATAAATACATATAAACAGTTGAATTTTACAGTCTCCGATATTATTATTACATTAAACTAATGTTCGCCTCCCCTTCTAAAAATTAATAAGGTGGCATTTAATTTATTTTTCTATTTTCTATTTTTATTTTATGTTTTAAAAATCTCAAAATAAAGAAACAAAAAATGATTTATTTTTATTATTTTGAAATTTTTCTTATTTTGGATTAAAAAAGCTCAAAATGATTTTTTGCCATTTCTTCTTTTATGTGTAAGTTTATTTTCTGTTTTCTAAAATAAATTTTGAAAATATAAGTGACTAAATGCATTTTGAACTTTTTCTTTACTTTCAAAAGCGTAAAATAAAAAATAAGTTTCAAATCGAAAAAAAATAAAAATAAAAACAGAAAACAAAAAATAGAGCAACAAATTAAATGGGCCCTAATATTCTATGACAATTTACTAATACATAAATCTATGAAAACTTTAGAGAAAGAAGGAAATACAATGCAAATAAAAAATTATTACATTAAAAAAAACACTAATAACTATTGTGCTTGAAACAACTATTTGAGTTTCAGAGAACTACAGATGCACTGAAAGAGCCGAAATGAAAAAATGAAAGAAAATCATGATTCATTCCTTTGTAAAAATAATATTTATTGTGGTATTTATTAATTCAGTTAAACTTATCTTAATTAAATTTTAACTTTTTATCCCTATACTTCAACGAAGTGTATTTTGTATTGCAGCCCCTACATCCCTAAAGATTTATAACCAAAAAAATAAAGGAAATAAAAGTATTTATATATATATATTTATTTTTTATAATTAATTAATAAAATATTAATTTTTAATAAATACCAATTCATTTTTTTTTCTCATTTTTAACCATATCAATATTGTTTTTCATATTTTCTACTTTATAACTAATTTCTTGGTGATTATTAAGAATCAAAATGTGTATATACAATCCAGATCATTTATGTCTATGATGAAGACAAGATTTCCATACAGAATCTGGAAAAAAAAGGGGGGGGGGGGGGGAAGAGCTATGCCCATCTTACTTACATTACAGAGACGGATAATCTCTCGAGCAACGAAACAACCAGAGGAGAACATGCGGGAAAATTTTCTTTCTTGCCAAGAAAATTTTTTCATATGCCCCAAAACCCCCAAATCCTTTCTCCAATAAAGCTCAGAACCTTCCTCACAGACTCCTTTCCCACGCCCACTTCCCCATCCTCACCATCCACCTCTACATCACCATCGCGACTCACTTCCACCGATTCCGACTCGCCCGAGTCGCGCTTATTTTTATCCGCCGAATCGCCTACTCGCTTCCTCCTCCTCTCCTTCCTCGCATTCACATTCTTCTTCCTCTGATGAAACAACCCGTCTTCATAAGCCTCCAATACCTCGTGAATGAGTTGACGATTCGGTGAAGTGTCCCAGCGAACCCAGTAACTCATGTAGCACCTGAAACAGTTGCAATTGAACTGGGGAGGGTGGTCGCCGCAACTATTATCGCCGCCGCGGAGGCTGCTCTTTCGATTGCCAGAGAAGTTGGTGGAGGCTCCGGAGCATGAGATGAGGTAGGCCAAGACTTCTTTGTCTTCGGGGGAGAGAGCCACCCTGAGAGTTAGAATCGTCGCCGGAAGCAGAGATAGGCAGTCGGCGGCGACGGCCGGCGGAGATGGGTGTACTTTACCTTTTTTGCCGTGGAGCTTCCTCATGGCTGACGTAGTTGAATCGATTCTTTCAACTTTAGAGCTTATTTGGTTTGTTTTGCGATGAGACTCGAGAGAAGTTTGTTCACAATTCTCAGCTCTCAATTAATTTATAGGAAGGAGAGACATCAACCGCGTTTCTGAATTGTGGCTCACGCGCTTTTTCAGTAAAGTTTGAAAAATGCTTTTTTGTCCCAAAAAAAAAAAAAAAAAGTTATCATGTAATAATAGTAATTTTAAAATTAAATTATATTTTAGTAAGACTTGGTTTGGTAAGCAAAAAAAATTCAAAACGCTTTAATTTTTTATCTTATTGGTCTCCAGTAATTCTGCCATAGATAACGTTTGACTTGACGTTGTTTTTAAATATTCAGATCATCCACCTTAAGTCTAATTAATCATCCAAACATGATAATTAGTAATGGAGAAAACCACAAAGGTTTAAAATTAAATATGAATCAAATAATTATAGATTATGTTAAAACCTAATTGTGAATTTAGCACACCCAGCTCTATTGACAAAAAGAAGCTACAAGCGTTGCATTTTGTTTTTTAAGTTAACTACAAGTTAACTAAAAATAAGTTGACTTTTTTGTGTATGGGAAGATAAGATAGTTAACTTTTTTTTTATCATAGATTTTTTAATAAATTTGTTTATTCACATCTGTACTCTTGATAGTTCACACTAGTTTCTAAAACTATTCTTGAACGCACAAATATTTTAGGTCCTCGCATATTTACTATCAGAAGGGGTCGACTTCATCCCATTTGTTAGTTTAAGGATTCACATAACTACTGCCAAAAAGGAGTCGACCTCTTTTCCTGATTATTTGTTTGGTTTAAGGATTTATATGCCTACTGTCGAAAGGGATTAACTTATTTTCTTGATAAGGTCAACTCTATTTGTTGGTTTGAGGACTTACATGCCTACCATATTTTAAGAAAGGGTAATTTCGTAATTTAGAATTAACCTAACAATTAACTGTCACAATATTCTTAAAAAAAAAAAAAAAAAAAAAGCTAACTACCTAGTATGTACTAACCCGGGTTCCCAAACGATACCTAAGTGTAAATTTAAAGTATAAACCCACAATGCGCTAAAACATTTTTGATAATTTATAACTTTATTGAAAGTTTAGGGTTTTGTTAAAGTGAATGTGTTATTTATAACTTTAAAAGGCCATGTTCGTGTAGTTTCTAAATTAAAAATCATACTTTTGAAATTTTAAATATTAGATTATTCATTTGTAATTTGTAAACATATTTTTTATAAAACTATAAAAGTTCCTACATAATTACTTTAATAAGATATATTGTGAAATTTATATTGACTTATTCTATACGAAATAACTGTATTCTAAATTGTCCTAAACATATCAAAATTTAATTATATATTAATAATTAGCTTTTTTTTTTTAAATTGAATTAAGTCATGTTAATTTTAAATTAATATAATCATATAGGGTTATATTCATAATTTTTTAATCGTAATTTTAAGTTATGTTTGATTATGTTACTTGTCGTGTGATGAATATTACAAATTACATCCCAGTAGTTGTTCACATTCATTACTTGTATTTCGTACACTAAAAATTCAATTTTGTTTCAAAACTCAAACTTTATTTATTTGTTTACCTTTATAATAATATGTGGTGAAAAGAAGCATAAAGATGGCTAAGGAAGGGCAAAGCAAGGATCGGAGTTTGAGGGAAAACATAAAAATGGAAAAAACGCATATAATGATAGAAGTACTACAACAAACAAAAAGTATAATAATTTAAAGTATTAATATAAAAAATTCATAAAATAAATTTTAATAAATTATTTATAATGTAATTTTTATAAAAAAAATATCATATCATAATATAAATATTTTGTTATTAATATTAGGAGTGTAAATGCAATTTTATAGTATTAAATCAGTTAAAAGTTACTTTTTGGATTAAAAATTTAATAAAATGAGTTTGAATAAATGTAATACAAATATCAAGAGATCCAGATGTATATTTATAAAATTGGGATTTTTGGAGGCCGGTTATTATTTATAGACTTACCAGGATTTAAGTCATACCCAAAAAACTTGTTTGTAAATAAGTCACACTTGCAAAAAAAAGACAAAAAAAGATATCACGTGTTTTTCACTAACTTTCAAAAATGCTAGTTTTATCCAAAGATAGTACACACTTCACTCATAACTTTCGCGACTTTCCATCTTCTTTACAAAGCAAGTAAAATTGATTTTTGGAAACAAAATCAAAACTGTTTGAAAAAAACTTAAATCTATCATCATTCCTAAATATCTTTATTTTTTCTGATTTTGAAACAGTACCGGTACTGTTTTGAAAATAACTTAAAATGCTAATCAACCCCATGGATTTCTCTTGCCCAAAACTTGTCATCTGTTTATAATTCATGGTGCTGTTTTGAAAACAGTACCGATAAAATAGTACCGGTACTATTTTCATACTACCTAAAAAACATCAATCGATACATAACACAAACCAATCATATGAGCCAACATCATCATATTTTTTGAAATAGTACCGGTACTGTTTTGAAGATAGCTCAAAAAGCCCATCGGCCCCATGGATTTCTCTTGCCCTTAAAACTTATCATCTGCTTATAATTCATGGTGCTGTTTTGAAAACAGTACCGATAAAACAGTACCGGTACTGTTTTCATATTACCTAAAAAACATCAATCGATACATAACACAAATCAACCATACAAGCCAACATCATCATATTTTTTGAAACAGTACCGGTACTGTTTTGAAGATAGCTCAAAACGTTGATCGGTCCAATAGATTTCTCTTACCCTTAAAACTCGTCATCTACTTATAATTCATGGTGCTGTTTTGAAAACAGTATCGGTACCGGTATTGTGTTGAAAACAGTACTGATAAAATAGTACCGGTACTGTTTTCATACTGCCTAAAAAACATCAATCGATACATAACACAAACTAACCATACGAGCCAACATCATCATATTTTTTGAAACAGTACCGGTACTATTTTGAAGATAGTTCAAAACGCCAATTGGCAAAATCAATCCATGAAGAAGATATGCCAAATAAGCTCTATCTTCTTAATATCTTCACGACTAAAACTGTAAATAATGAAACTGAAAACAAGGAAAGAAAAAAAAATGGAAGAAGCGTGATTCTCGATAAACCATATCTTCACGTGATTCCTGTAATTCCCAGAAATAACTTGTGTAACTTTGTTATAGAAATAAATGATATTATCGGTATATTAGAAACTATATTTAAAACAAGATCGTGGGACCCACTCAAAAGTGTGACTTAAATACAAAACTTTCCACATTAATGTGACTTAAAAGCAATACTTTTTTTTTGGGTGTGACTAATAGCTTTAAAAGATTACAAATTATGACTTGGATACAATTTTTCGTATAAAATTTGTAAGATTTAAGTGTACAAAACCGAAATTATAAGAAATGTAGGTGAAATAAATCTTTAATATTATTTGTATTGCCCCCACCCATAATTTCAGGTTTGGGCTTGGGCTTGGGGCACCCTTGTCTCAACCCGCAACCTGCTGCAAACCCGACACTCGGCTCGCTCCACTTCCGGGCTAAAAACCCTCCAAATCCCCGCACGTGCATTTACTTTAATTAATGTATTAGTGATTTTCAATTCCAATGCATTACTTTTTTATTTGTCAAGATCAAACAAAAATAAATAACACATTTATTTTTGTGAATTCCAAGACCAAAATAAATAAATAACGAATTAGATGGTTTTCACTTTACGATTTTTCAAATTCCAACTCAAATTTTTTATTTTCTAACATATAATATTAATTGAAATTTAGTATTGTAATTTTCTTTAATGAGAATTATTGATTTTTCCATGTTGAAATTTAGACTTACAAAATCCAATGTAATTGAAATTTATTAATAAAATTTTTTATCTATAATTTTTTTTAAATTAATTAGAAAACTATTTTATTTTCAATTAAGTTTATAATTAATTTATTTTATAAAAAATATTTAAGGTCAATAAGTCAAGTGTAGAATTTTTTGATCCCGAACTGTCTTAATGACTTTAGGGTAGAAAGGTCATGGACGTGTAAGCAAGAAATCGAGTCGACTCATCTTATATCATTGAGAGGACGCAACCTTTGCCATTACTTTTTGTACGGTGACCTTGAAAACTAGTACTATATCATTTTTGTCATTGATTTGTGCATTTGTATTCAAAGATTGTAATTATATCCTTGGTATAACCAAGGATTACATGAAATTCATATTTTTAAAGAATAGATGGGGTGTTGTCTGGTTCTTCATTGTTTCATCTTTTGAATTTATTTAATTGAATGGTAGCATTTTTTTTTTTTTTTGAGTACCTTAAAAGGCCTTTTGGAGTGTAAAAAAATCCCAAAAGTTAACGAAAGTAAATTTTTTTAGAATTTGGGGTATAAAAAGTTTATTTGAAATGATGGTTGGGCGTTTGTGTTGGATTTGATATATAAATGTTATATAAAAGTGACGCGGGGTCAAATTTTAGCGAGGAATCTTGAAAACTTTTAAAATTTTATGAAAACTTTTAAAATTTTATGAAAACTTTTAAAATTTTGTGAAACTTTTTTAATACAAATATCAGTCTAACTTTTTAAAAAATCTGTCAAAATTCATTCAAACGAATCATAATGATCGGTCAGAACGGATTTTGGCAAATTTTTTTTTTAAAGTTGAGCTTTTTTAGAGTTTGAAAAATGGTGGAAACTTTCAAAAATTTAAAAAATTTATGAATCTTTTGGAAGTTCCAAACGCCCCTAAATCACTAGTGGACACACATCAGGGCAAGTGGAGCCAAATAATCAAAGGGGCCTCACTTGAATTTAAAAAAATGATGTTCGTACAAATAAAAAATTTATATTACAATTTAGTTTTCTCTAAAATTTTAAAAAATAGTTAATCTTTGTTAGAAAAATACCACAATTAGTATATGTAAATTGTTTGATTAAAAGAAATTAGATTATAGACCAACCTTCTTAAAATTTAATTATTTTTTCAATTGTTATATATAATTCAAAATTTAGAAGCCTAATTGATTGCAGCATCTATATATATATATTAATTTATTTTTTGTTTACTAAGTATAATTTATAATATTAGTTATAATTTTTTTCTAGGCCTAAATTCAACCCAAGAAAAAAAAATTTGGCCTCCTAAACTAAAAATCCTGACTTCGTCCCTGTAAATGATCATCTTGATTTTGAAGGTGAAATTACAAAAATACTTTTAATATTTTAATCTTATTATAAAATTAACATTAACTCATAATTTTAAAACATAAATGAATCTATAAGAGTAAAATACAAGATTTTTTTTTGTGGAATAAGATGCATTCTCTTACTACACTATTGAATACTGATGATGACTCATTTTCATCAACATATCATATACTTTTCTGGTAGATATTGTCTGTTTTCTACACTCTCCCATAGACACTCTCACGCACGGTTTTAAAATATGTCCTGCTAGGGAGAGATGAGCTGGACAGTTATAAGTTACCGTAATCCTTGACTCATTTCCGATGCGAAAATTTTTTTGGTGTCATCAGTTCCCCGGTCAAGGACTAAGGGACTAGGAACGGTGGGCTCATAGCTCATTCGATTCTCACAGACGGCGTCAATTGATGATGATCCATTTTCATTCGCACACTGTAAGCCCATAGGCCCTCTTGGCAGAAATTATTTGCTTTGGGCTCTGGCAGCTTATAGGAACTCTCACACACAATTTTAAAATGAATTTGACAAAGAGGAGAGGAACTGGTTACTTACAAACTACCGCACGGCTTTAAAACACATTCGACAAAGAGTAGAGGAGCTGAGTGCTTATAAGCTACCTTAGTACTCAGCTGAGCTTATGAGCTATCATAATGCTCAGCTGATGATGATCCATTTTTGTTCACACACTGTAAGCCCGTAGGCTTGCTGGCAGATATTGTCCACTTTGGGCTTCGGCAGCTCGTAGGCTTCTCCCTTAGGGATTTAAAATACGTTTGACAGATAGGGAGATAGAGACGCTTATAAGCTACCTCAGTCCTTGACTCATTTTTAAAGTGGGACAGTTTTGGTATCATCAGTGGTCCCTAGTCAAGGACTGAGGGACTAGAAACGGCAGACTCATGGCCCATTCGATTCCTACTGAAGGAGCCGGCTGATGATGACCCATTTTCGTCGACACACCGTAAGCCCTCCTGCCAGATATCGTTCGCTTTATATACTCTCCCGTAGGCACTCTCAATCACAGCTTTAAAATGCGTCGTGTGATTTAAAACATGTCGTAAGAGTGCCTACGGGAGAGTACACAAAGTAGATAATATATGCCACGAGGGCCCTACGGTGTGCGAACAAAAATGGGTCGTCATTAGCTAGCACCTTCTGTGGAAATTGAAAGGGCCATAGGCTTGCCGTTCCTAGTCTTTCAATTCTCGACTAGGGGCACTGATGACAAAAAAATGATCCCACATTAGAAAGAAGTTGAGAACTACAATAATTTATAAGTGCTCAGCTCCTCTTTCCCTTGTCAGATGCGTTTTAAATCTATGAGGGAGAAGCTCAGGGCTACCGAAACCCAAATTAGACAATATCTAACAGGCAAGTCTATGGGCTTACAGTGTGCGAACGAAAATAAATCATTATCAAAAACTTTTGTAAATAATAATAGTAATATAATATATTTCATGATAAATTTATATAAATTCTATTAACAATAACGATATTTTTTGTGAGAGAGACTATTTGTGCTAAATTTCAAGTGTTACTAGGATGTCCAATTGAACCAATAAATCATAAAAAATGTTTTCACCGGTTTAGTGTTCAATGTCTTCGATTATGATAACTTTTTCTTTCCCAGATAATCAACATTGGTGCTCGTGTACTCCCAACTTTAATATGAATCACCATCCTCTTCTTAATTTTTATATATTCTTTTAATTAATGAAAATCTTGGACACATCTTTACCTTAAATAGGGATGGGCATGGGGCAGATAGGGATGGGTACGTTTATTTTTAACTTGATCCCCGAGTTCAAATCAATCCCCTACCCTACCCGATCCTCATTGGGGATTTATTTTTAACCCTTATCCTCGCCCCAAACGAAAAATAGGAATCCTGCAGGGAATAAAGTTACCCAAAATGGAAAAAGAAAAAAAATACAAAAACTCCAAATTTTATATTACAGATTCAAGTATCAAGTCCAAATTCTTAAAATTCCAAATTCCACAAGCCTGATTATTTAATTATTAAGTTCAAATTCCAGATTCATGCATAACTGCATAAATATCAATTAAAATTCTAATTTCTAGATTCAAACCTGAGGCTATTAATACAAGTCAGTTAGGAGATTTTAGGATTTTTTGAGGATTAGGTAGGATACGGGTCAGGGACATACTCATACCTGTACCCTATCCGATCCCCGAAATGTTTTAAAAAATGTCCCTATATCGTACCCGATCTCTAAAAAATTTCCAATTCCTCTACCCGTTTAGGGCGAGAATCGGATAAGATACGGATGAGTCGGCCGAGATGGCCATCCTAATCTTAAAACTTAATAAACAAAAGACTTTGCTTTTAGTATATTGATTGCTTGGTAAAATCTTTTCATTATTATTATTATTATTATTATTATTTTACCAATGGTGTTTGAAAGTTTGATAGAAACCATTCAAAGTTAAATGAGTTTGTAAAGTAAATACTTTACTTCCGATCCACTATCGTGGAATTTGAAAATGAGTTATATAAAATTCTTCATTCGTGAAATTAAAAGTATAAAATGAAATAATATTTAATTCGTTGGTTTAGCCATTTCAATCTCATTATTTTTGCTACAAATAGAAGTTGCTGAGAAATACCAAAGGGTACTCATTATTTGTCGGTTGACTCATGCGTGTTTGAAGTACCAAATTTTGATAAAATATAACAAGTAAATTTTAAATTATTGAGTGTTTGGTATGAAAAAAATTAATAAAATTTTAAAAATTTGGTAAAAGATGAAAAAATTAGAAAAAATCAATAAAAGTAAAAAAAAAAGATATTTTATATATGAAAAAAATAAAAAAAATTGATCAAATTTAACACTCCAAACGAGACTTTAGTATCCTCCAAATTATTACTTAACGGTGACCACCTGTGTCTGGAAGTATTGCCGGAGCATCATCATCGTGCCCATTTTTGTTCACACACTGTAAGCCCGTAGGCTTGCTGGCAGATATTGTCCACTTTGGGCTTCGGCAGCTCGTAGGCTTCTCCCTTAGGGATTTAAAATGCGTTTGACAGAGAGGGAGATAGAGACGCTTATAAGTTACCTCAGTCCTTGACTCATTTTTAATGTGGGACAGTTTTGGTATCATTAGTGGCCCCTAGTGAAGGACTGAGGGACTAGAAACGGCAGACTCATGGCCCATTCGATTCCTACTGAAGGAGCCGGCTGATGATGACCCATTTTCGTCTACACACCGTAAGCCCTCATGCCAGATATCGTTCGCTTTATATACTCTCCCGTAGGCACTCTCACTCACAGCTTTAAAACGCGTCGTGTGATTTAAAACATGTCGTAAGAGTGCCTACGGGAGAGTACACAAAGTAGATAATATCTGCCACGAGGGCCCTACGGTGTGCGAACAAAAATGGGTCGTCATTAGCTAGCACCTTCTGTGGAAATTGAAAGGGCCATAGGTTTGCCGTTCCTAGTCTTTCAATTCTCGACTAGGGGCACTGATGACAAAAAAATGATCCCACATTAGAAAGAAGTCGAGAACTACAATAATTTATAAGTGCTCAGCTCCTCTTTCCCTTGTCAGATGCGTTTTAAATCTATGAGGGAGAAGCTCAGGGCTACCGAAACCCAAATTAGACAATATCTAACAGGCAAGTCTATGGGCTTACAGTGTGCGAACGAAAATAAATCATTATCAAAAACTTTTGTAAATAATAATAGTAATATAATATATTTCATGATAAATTTATATAAATTCTATTAACAATAACGATATTTTTTGTGAGAGAGACTATTTGTGCTAAATTTCAAGTGTTACTAGGATGTCCAATTGAACCAATAAATCATAAAAAATGTTTTCACCGGTTTAGTGTTCAATGTCTTCGATTATGATAACTTTTTCTTTCCCAGATAATCAACATTGGTGCTCGTGTACTCCCAACTTTAATATGAATCACCATCCTCTTCTTAATTTATATAGTCTTTTAAGTAATGAAAATCTTGGACACATCTTTACCTTAAATAGGGATGGGCATGGGGCAGATAAGGATGGGTACGTTTATTTTTAACTTGATCCCCGAGTTCAAATCAATCCCCTACCCTACCCAATCCCCACTGGGGATTTATTTTTAACCCCTATCCTCGCCCCAAACGGGAAATAGAGATCTTGCAAGGAATAAAGTTACCCAAAATGGAAAAAGAAAAAAAATACAAAAACTCCAAATTTTATATTACAGATTCAAGTATCAAGTCCAAATTCTTAAAATTCCAAATTCCACAAGCCTGATTATTTAATTATTAAGTTCAAATTCCAGATTCATGCATAAATGCATAAATATCAATTCAAATTCTAATTTCTAGATTCAAACCTGAGGCCATTAATACAAGTCAGTTAGGAGATTTTAGGATTTTTTGAGGATTAGGTAGGATACGGGTCAGGGACATACTCATACCTGTACCCTATCTGATCCCCGAAATGTTTTAAAAAATGTCCCTATATCGTACTCGATCTCTAAAAAATTTCCAATTCCTCTACCCATTTAGGGCGGGAATCGGATAAGATATGGACGAGTCGGCCGAGATGGCCATCCTAACCTTAAAACTTAATAAACAAAAGACTTTGCTTTTAGTATATTGATTGCTTGGTAAAATCTTTTCATTATTATTATTATTATTATTATTTTACCAATGGTGTTTGAAAGTTTGATAGAAACCATTCATAGTTAAATGAGTTTGTAAAGTAAATACTTTACTTCCGATCCACTATCGTGGAATTTGAAAATGAGTTATATAAAATTCTTCATTCGTGAAATTAAAAGTATAAAATGAAATAATATTTAATTCGTTGGTTTAGCCATTTCAATCTCATTATTTTTGCTACAAATAGAAGTTGCTGAGAAATACCAAAGGGTACTCATTATTTGTCGGTTGACTCATGCGTGTTTGAAGTACCAAATTTTGATAAAATATAACAAGGAAATTTTAAATTATTGAGTGTTTGGTATGAAAAAAATTAATAAAAATTTAAAAAATTGGTAAAAGATGAAAAAATTAGAAAAAATCAATAAAAGTAAAAAAAAAATAGATATTTTATATATGAAAAAAATAAAAAAAATTGATCAAATTTAACACTCCAAACGAGACTTTCGTATCCTCCAAATTATTACTTAACGGTGACCACCTGTGTCTGGAAGTATTGCTGGAGTATCATCATCGTGCCCAATATACCTATCTCTAAAAAAAAAAAAAATTGTAACTTAATAACTTATTTTTTATAATTTTAAAATAAATGATTATATTATAATTGTAGAGGGAAATGAGTTTTGCTTTTAAATAATCAACAACATGATGATACAGTGAACCAAGAATGCTGCGAAAATGGTTCGACCCGTATCCGGAACGCTGCCTTAACATTGGTGTGGTGCCTGCCAAAGAGTCTTCGATACTTAAGTTAGCAAAGTAAGCTTTTAGTAAATAATCCGGCAGAGTAATAGTAAGCAAATAGTGTCTATCGTGTATATACCTGGAGAGAAGTGTGGTTTTATATGTTTAGGGGTGTATCGGGCATTAGCATGATATACCGTCGTTGCACTAGTTCATCTTTTCCTCCAATCAAGTTGAGCCAACTGTACCAGTAGATCTTAATGAGTATATTCCTTAATTAGTTATTCATACCGTTAGGATTGGATCGTGTCCTTATAGGTAGATATCAAGGGATATGTCAGAAGGCCGTTACACGCCTGATATATGACGTCACTTTGGTAGGACCTGATTAAGAAGGAGAGATCCCTTAGTCGGTTAGGGCTCATTCGGTCATTCGGATGCCCCCGATCAGTAAGGCCGATTGATGCCAGTCGGGTGATCTTAGTTAGGAATCTGAGTATCACCTCAGTCGAGCGGGCCTGATCGGGGAAGAACGAATAAGCCCGATCGGGTGCGAACCCAATCAGTGCAGTATAACCCCTATATTAGAGGCCCCCGATTCCCTAGATTTCTTGAGTAAGATCTGGGGAATCTAATGGTTGCACAATTAAAAACTACACGCGTAATTAATGCACTGCAACTGTGCGGTAATAATGGCGTTGTTTTAGCGCCGTAACGATGATATAACTTACCAGACTTGCGCCACGTGGGTGTCTGTGACGGGGAAGATGCACGAACATATCCTGGCCGTTGAAAAATGTTAAATCCTAGCCGTTGATTTTTAAGCGGGACTTTTGGGTATTTTGGGCTACCGTTCTAAAAACCCCAGAGCTCTATAGCTGGCTTTTACTTTTACATCTCAAAGCTCAGAGCTCTTTGAAAGTTCCATTGTTTTCACCATTTCTCGCGGGCTTAGTAAGTTTTAATTCTTCTCTAATCCTTCATCTCTCTTCATCTTTAGCTTTCTATAGAGGGCAATATGGTGTATGCACTGGTTTGCCCTTAGGGTTCTTTGGTTCTACCATAGAAACTCCCATTTTCCCCGTTGTGAGGGGCTCCTAGGACATCCCATGTTTATTAGGGCCATGTTTGGCAGTGTCATGTTTGAGTCATATAGCCAAAAACTCAAGCATCTTAGTATTGCCTCCGATTCCAAATCAATGGCTGGTCAAGACGATTTATCTAGGGTTAGGAATATAGTCGCAGCCCCTGAAACCTCTGCCATGGGGCTAATAATTGATGCCTTTGATACAGATCTTGGGGAGCCGGGCAATAGGAAAGAACCCCAATACCAGGCTGAGAATTTCAAATCCATTATGACTGTTGCCAGATGACTGCTGCCAAAATCTGGCAGCTGTGGTCGAATTTTCAGTTTTCTCGTTCGGTGTCGTTCTAGGTACCGGAGGACGGGAATCGGGCATGTTGGTCGAGGGAAGGGGAGATCGCCATCTACGAGAGTGCACTCGTGGGTGGCCTCCGCTTCTTGATCGCGAACCCCGTTCGGGAGATCTTAAATCGTCTTGATCTGGCTCCTGCCCAGATCCTCCCGAATAGTTGGAAGATCATGATTGGGTGTGCTGTCCTCTAGAGGGTAGTCACCGGTCACGAGTTGACGACCGAGGAGTTCCTCTATTGTTATAAGTTGACTGAGGCGGGTAAGGGCTGGTGGTTTTCTCGGGTAGAGAAAAGGACCTGAACTTGGTGACCGCACTTCCAACCTCGAACAAGGGTTGGAAGGACAAATTCTTCTTCTTCTACAGAGATGGGTGGGAGCTGCAGTACTGGGAGGCGTCCAACCCTCCGCGATGAGGGTCCCAAGGCATTGGGGTTGCCTGACGAAGAGAGGTACATTTCTGCAATCCACTCTCTTCTTCTATTCTAATTTTTCTCAATCTTATTCTACTCTAACTCTCTTATTTGTCTTGGTGAACAGCCCAAGTCTAGCCAAAATTGTCAGCTAAGCTGAAGGCCCAAGTTCAGCTCGTTAAGAACCATGATGTCCACGAGGTGGACATCTTGGTTAACGTGGAATCTCTGGCCATGTATATGCTCGGTCTAGAGCCGACTAGAGAAGTCCTGGCTGCCGAATGTGAGCGGAGTGAGTGTACATCCTTATTTCTAGATTTAATTTTCATTATTCTTACTCTGATCTCCTTTGTTTGTTTAGACAACCCTTTTCAGACCGCTCTTGAGACAGACCCTACTGTAGAAATGGCTTGAGTCAACCTGGACAGGCTCAGGAAGAAGAAGAAGAAAGAACAATAATAATAACAACAACAAAGTCCAGGCAATCTTTCCTCCAAGAGGACGAGGCTCACGATTGGTGGAAGTTTGGGGGTGAGAGATCCTCTACCATTGACTACTGTAGAGGATCCAATTATAATAAGTTCTTCTCCTCAGGAGGAACAATTGAGGGCTGCTGCTCAAGTTGAGTCCCCGCCTACTCCTGTGGGGTTCGTCAGTCTGATTGACGACCCTAGCTCTGCTTAGAGAAAGTCATTGGCTCTGATTGTCGATGATGAAATATACTACCAAGAGAATAAATCTAGCCACCAGATCTTCAAAGATCTGAACCATGACATAGTGAAGGTAAGTCTTCTCCCATTCTTCTCTTTCTCTTATAGACTTACCTTATTGCGTGAGTCGTGACACTTGTAATTTTGTTGTGTAGGCTCTTACTCAGGCGACGGTACTGATGCACAGAATGATGTTTACCAAGAGGCAGCATAATTTAAATGATGACGAAATAAACGCGTTGAAGTCTGAGGTGGAGGGTCTCAAGAGCAAAGTCCTCTAAGCCGAGTTAGAGAAGGAAGTCGCCCTTACCGCCTTGGAGGAGTTGAAGAAAAAGTATGAAGCTAAGAAGGCCGAGCTACTGGCCAAAGCTCAAGCTGACAAGGCTCGACTGACTGAGAGGTGCCAAAAAGCTAAATCAGATGCCCTCTCAGCAGTCGAAAACTACAAGAATAGCGAGGCCTTCAATAACAAAGTGGAGGAGGCATTCTTTCAAGCCTTTGAAGTGGCTCGGGAAAGAGCAACCCAACTCTTCCCTAGTATCAATTTTTCTAACCTCCAGCTAGTCGACCAAGATGAGCTTGAGGCGGACGGTGGCGGTGAAGGTGGAGGGGCTGAAGACGAGTCAAGGAGCCCTAATATATAAGTTTTGTAACTTTTCTTTCTTTTTTCTTTTGAATGTAATACAGACCAATGTAACTTTGTTATGGTTTAATGAAAGTTCTGTGTTTTAACATTTGTCCTCTTCAACTTATGATGTTGGTTGCCTCTGATTCTTCTCTTCTTCTTTTATTTATTTATTTTTTGCTCGAATGGTGTGGATGTGCCCTTATATGGGATAAATAAAGTAAAAGATTACCTTGTTCACACCACTCGGCCTCATGATTTTTGCATTTGTTGTAGATATTACCCATCTTCACGCCACTAGGCCTCATAAGCTGAGGTGGACTTCATTGCACTCGGTTGCATGAACTAAGTAGAGCAACCTTTTAGTATTGGCTTTATCAGTCTAATAGGATAACTTGCTTTAAGATCTGTTGAAGACATTTTACAACTTCTCACTACTCAGTTGCGTGAATTGAGTAGGATCATTTGCTTCTTTCTGGCATTGGCTATGTGGGCCACCCTCACACCACTCGGCCATGTGAGCCGAGGGAGTCTTTACGCTACTCGGTCGTGTGCTGCTTTTCTTACTCGACCTCGTGAACTGAGGGAATCTTTGTACTACTCGGTCTTGTGAACTGAGTAGGACAAGTTACCTTATTTGAGCATCGGCCTCGTGAGCAATCCTCACACCACTCGGCCACGTGAACCGAGGGGATCTTCGCGCTACTCGATCTCTTGAACTGCCTTCTCACTCAGCCTCGTGACCCGAGGGAATCTCTGCACTACTCAGTCTCGTGAACTGAGTGGGACAAGTTACTTCATTTGGGTATCGGCCTCGTGAGTCATCTTCACGCCATTCAGCCACGGGAGCCGAGGGGATCTTTGTGCTACTCAGTCTTGTGAACCGAGTAGGATAAATTGTCTCATTTGAGCATCGGCCTCGTGAGCCGTCTTCTCGCTACTTGGCCATGTGAGCCGAGGGAATCTTTGCGCTACTCGATCTCGTGAACCGAGTAGGATAAATTACTTCATTTAGGCATTGGCCTCGTGAGCCATCTTCACGCCACTTGGCCATGTAAGCTAAGAAAATCTTTGCACTAATCAGTCTTGTGAACCGAGTAGGATAAATTACCTCATTTGGGGATCAGCTTTGTGAGCCGTCTTTATGCCACTCGGCCACGTGAGCCGAGGGGATATTTGCGCTCAATAATTTCGTAACCTGTCAAACCAGTGAACTTTATTAGTAAGAGGAATGTAACATTACAATTCAAAAAATTAAAATTTACACATAATATTTTCTCAAATGCTCTGCATGGCAAGGGCGGGGTAGTTCTTTGCCCCTAAGTGACCGTAGTCTGTAGGTGCCTTTCCGAGTGAAGCCAATTATCTCGTATAAGCCTTCCTAGTTTGGCCCAAGCTTTCCCTCACGTGGGTCCCTGGTAGATTGATTTACTTGCTTCAATACTAATTCCCCTGCAAAGAACCCTCTTGGTCAAATCTTGAGTTATGATACTAGAGCATCCTCTGCTGATAGGAGGCCATTTTGATAGTCGTCTGCAACCTTTTGCCCTCAAACAAATCAACCTCTTCCCCAAGAGTCTCATCATTCCTCTCTGGATCAAACCTTTGAACCCTCGGACTGGCTAGCCCAATTTCCACTGGGATAACTGCTTTCGTTCCATAAGTCAAGAAGAATGGAGTTTGCCCAATTGTCATCTAACTGTTGTCCAATAGGCCCACAAGATATTTGGGAGTTCATCTGACCAGAGCCCCTTGGCCCTGTCGAGTTTTGTTTTGATGATCTTTAAAAGAGATCTGTTCATCACTTTGACTTGACTATTAGCTTGGGGATGTTCTGGAGAGGAATAATAATGACTGATCCCGAGCATTTCACACAACTCGTTGAATTGTTTTCCCTCAAATTGCTTGCCATTATCAGTTATTACCACTCTGGAGAAACTGAACTGACACACAATATTCTGCCATAGGAATTTTCTCATGTTCTGCTCCGTTATATTCGGGAGTGCCTTGGCCTCTGCCCATTTTGTGAACTAATCAATGGCCACAACAGCAAACTTTCGTTGTCCTTTTCTTAGTGGGTGTGGCCTAATTATGTCTATTCCCTATTGAGCAAATGGCCAAGGGCTTTGGATCAGTGTCGGCTCTTGACCCGGTTGTCTTGGAATGTTAGAGAATCTTTGACATTTGTCACATTTCTTGAGAAATTCCTGGGCATCTGTTTCCATACTCGGCCAATAGTAGTCGGCTCAGAATTTTTTCTACTAGTGCTTTGCTTCCCAAGTGGTTGCCACATACACTTTTGTGGATCTCCTTTATTACCTACTCGATTTTTTTTTTTTTTTTGTTAACATAGCGTAATAAAGGAGAACTATGTCCCCTTTTGTAGAGAGTCTCATCTGCTATCAAGTACCTGGTTGCTTGGTGCTGTATCTTTTGACCTTTGTTCCTATTAATCAGCAGAGTGCCACTTTCCAAATAGGTTCTGATCGGTTTGGCCCACTTGGTATCATTTTGTATCTGGTTCATCTCTGGTGTCCAAGATGATTGGCGAATCCAGTATCTCGATCGGTACGTCTGAGTCCTGCTCAAAAGAGGCGATTCTTGCCAGTCTGTCAGCTTCTTCGTTTTGAGCTCTGGGAATTCGTTGAAGCTGGAACTTTGAGAATCTCTGGGACAAGCTTTTTGCTCGTTTGCAATACTCGACCATGTGCTCTCCTCTTGCTTGATAATCCCCTTACATTTGTTCTACAACCAATTGAGAATCACTATAAGCTCGTGTTTGATCTGCCCCATATACCGAGCTATTCAGAGACTAGCAATGAGGGCTTCATATTCAGCTTAATTGTTAGAGGTGGGGAACTTGAAATGGAGGGCATACTTGAATTTGTGGCCCTCAGAGAAGACAAGAAGAATCTCAGCGCCACTTGAATTCTGGGTTGAGGACCCGTCAACATGAAGTGTCTAGAGGTGGTCAAGATCGTCATCTTCAGGGGGTCTACTGGGTGGGTAGTAAATTCTGCTATGAAATCTGTCGTAGCTTGTCCTTTTGTTACTAGCCTCGGTCGGTACTGAATATCGAATTGACTTAGTTCAACCGACCATTTCATCAATCTTCCCGAGGTTTCAGGTTTGTGTAGGATGTTCTTCAGGGGTTGGTCTGTGAGTACCACGATTGTGTGGGCTTGGAAATAAGCTCTCAGTTGTCGAGCCGTAGTTCCAGAACAAGGGCCATGAGTTCCATCTTCGGATAACACTTTTCTGCCCCCCTCAAGGCTTTACTGGTGTAATAAACTGGCTTCTGAACTCCATTTTCTTCCTTGGCAAGGGCTGAGCTCACAGCAGTACCCAATACAGCGATGTACAAATACAATTTTTCCCTAGGGGAAGTCTGACTAAGGAGTGAGACTGGCCCCAAATATTGCTTCAGCTATTGGAAAGCCTCATCGCACTCGGTTGTCCACTCAAAATCCTTTCTAAGCACTTTGAAGAAGTGGTGACACTTATCTGTTGATCTGAAAATGAACCTGTTCAGTGCTGCTACCCTTCCAGCTAGTTTCTGGACATCCTTTGTCATTCTTGGGGATTGCATTTCCATTATGGCCCTTACATTTTTTGGATTGGCCTCTATCCCTCGGTTGGAGACTATGAAACCAAGGAACTTGCTAGACGCTACCCCAAATGCACATTTGACTGGATTAAGCTTCATCCCAAACTTCCTCAAAGTGTCGAAGGTTTCTTACAAGTCGACCACGTGTGAGTGGGATTTTTTACTCTTCACTAGCATGTCATCTGCATACACTTTAACATATCTACCAATTTGCTCCTTGAACATCCTGTTCATCAACCTCTAATACGTAGCCCTGGCGTTCTTCAATCCGAAGGGCATAACTTTGTAACAGTACAGCTCTCTGTCAATGATAAATAGTGTTTGCTCTTGATCGTGCTCAACCATTTTTATTTGGTTGTACCCTGAAAATGCATCTATGAAAGATAACAGCTCATTGCTTGCTGTTAAATACACAAGTCGATCGATGGATGGAAGAGGGAAATTGTTTTTTAGGCAAGCTTTATTCAGGTCTGTGAAGTCCACACATCATCCACTTACCGTTTGACTTCTTTACGATGACTACATTTGATAGCCAGGTGGGGTAGTGAACTTCTCAAATGAAGTTGACCCTCAACAGATTATTGACTTCTCGTTCAATTCCATAATTTCTCTCGGGGTAAAAAATTTTTCGCTTCTGCTTTATTGGTCGAGCTTCACGAAAAATGTGCAAATGATGAGCGATCACACTCGTACTTATTTCGGGCATATTCTCGTGGGACCACATGAAGACATCCACATTATTCAACAAAAATTTTTTTATCTCGATCTTTTTGGGCTCAGGTGTCTCCGAACCAATTTTGAGGACTTGGCCCTTGTTAGGAGGGCCAATGATCAGGTCCTCGAGCTCACATTCGGGCTCGCCTCTTCTTATTTCTTCTTCATCTCAAACCTGCAGCCCATCGATCACTAGGGCCTCTCTTTTTGGTTCCTTCTTAAGGGAGGACATATAGCATTCATGAGTCATCTTCTGATCGCCTTTGGCACATCCAATGCCGTCCTCGGTTGGGAATTTGATACAAAAATGGGAAGTGGATATGACTGCTCAGAACTGATTCAGAGCTGTCCGCCCAAGGATCACGTTATAGGCCAACGGACAATCCACTACCAGGAGGTTGATTATCTTCATCACCTGGTGCAGTTTGGCTCTGAGTGTTACAGGGAGAGTGATGGAGCCGAGTGGAGTTACTCAGTTTCTTGTGAATCCTACAAGTGGGAAGGACATCGGTTGCAGTTTCTCCCGACTGATCTTCATTTTTTCAAATGCCCCCCAATAAAGGATATCAGCTGAGCTCTCGTTATCGACGAGAATCCTCCAAGTCTTGAAGTTAGCAATAATGGTTGAGATGACAATGGGGTCATCATGGGGTTGGCACACTTTGCTCACCTCTTCTTCTGTGAAAATTACCCATTGGGATTTAGCTTTCGTCTTCTTCGCCGGTCGGTCAGCCGCCATCACTTCCCCTGGTCTACTAACCTCCTGTGCATACTTATTTCTGCCTATTGAGGATTTTCCGCCTAACGCAAACCCTCCAGAGATAACTTTAATCTCTTCAATTGGATCTTAATTATGCCTTGCTCGATTGGGACTCCTGTCGGGACTCCTTACTGGACTGCGCCGGTTGGGACTTCTGTGGTTAGCTCTTCGAGTCGGCTCCCAACCAGTGACAAATAGGCTCAGTCTACCTTTGCGGATCTGCTCCTCTACTTGTGATTTAAAAGCAAAACAATCATCTATGTCATGACCGTGGTCCCTATGGAATTTGTAGAACTTTGCCCTGGATCTCTTGTCAGCTGGCGTTTTCAGCCTTCTTGGCCACCTTAATGCTGGATCATTCTGAATCTCGTAGAACACGTTCTCCAATCTGGTATTTAATGGGGTGAAGTTTTGCCTATCATCGAATCTTCTGGGTCCTAGGTCTATTCGGTTTTCCAATCTCTTGTGCTTGGGGTCTCTGGTATCCCGAGCGTTATTGGCCCCACTCGTTCTTTTCCTCTTGGGCTTTGAACTTCCCGGCGCATCTGCATCATTCCTTGCTTTCATCGCATCTTCAACGTTGATGTATTTCTAAGCACGAAACATTGTCTCCGCCATGTCAATTGGTGGTTTCTTGACCAATGATGCCATGAACCTGGGTGATTTTAGCTGAATTATGAAGGCAGTCATGACCACTTTCTCATCCGCCTCATCGACTTCCAAATTTTCTTTGTTGAATCTCCCAACATAGTCTCTCAGGGACTCATCCCTACCCTGCTTGACCATTAGGAGGTGAGTTTCCGACCTTCTTTGCCTCTGGCCGCCGATAAAGTGGCTGACAAAAAGTTTACTTAGTTGAGCAAAATAAGCAATAAAGCCTACTTTCATCTTAGAGAACCAAAGACGAGTGGGCCTTTTGAGAGTGGCTGGAAACACCCAACACATTATCTCGTCGGGGTAAGCATGGATGTGCATCAGTGTCTTGTAAGTCTCCAAGTAGTCTAGGGGATCTTGCGACCCATCAAATGTTTCCAGGGCTGGCATCTTAAACTTTGGGGGAAGGGGGTAGGGCATCACCGCTGGGTCAAAAGGGGAGCCCGTGTGGGCAATTAGATCTTCCACAGTATTTGGCGCCTTAACTGCCACCAAAACATCTTCCATTTGAGCCTGCATGCCTCGAAGCTGGTCTTCCCATGGATTGCAGAGGCATCCTTGATGCTTATGCCTTCCACCCTTGATGCTTCGGAGCGGCCACATACCAGGACTTCGGCCCCCACAGTTTTCTCTCTTCTTGTCGATTCCTTCGAGAACCTATTGATGAAATCGTTTTCTCCAACAACGCCTGCCCCAAGGGCTGGTTGTGGAGCGCCATTGTTGGGAGTAGTCTCCACCCCGTTGTGTTCTACAGCTTCTCCATTATGCGCCCCATTGACCAATGGGTCCACTTGTGGTGGAACCACAGCCAGAGGCGCATTCACTCGCTAGAACAGTACCTGGTTTTGGGCCATCAGAGTTTGCTTGACAGCCATCATTTCTGACATTTGCCTTTCCATGGCATTGATTCTTTCGTCGTTCTGGTTTTCTAATAGAAAAAAATACTTAAAATTAATCCAAAAACAATGCTTCTAAATTTTGTTAACCCACATTTGCAATAGTCTAGAACTTTTATTCTAATTTTTTTGTTTTTAAAATCTCTTTAAACTGAAAATAAATAAATAAAGTACTATTGCATGAAAAGGATGCAATTTAAAACCACTTTTAAGTTGCTTCGAAATTTCCAAACAAAGAAAGTGGAAACATAATTTTCTGCTAACTTGACTAGATACTAATCCAGAGTTGCTATAATAAAGTAATAATCTCACAATTTGTGTATATTTGCTTTATTTTTTGAAATATCTGTTTCTTGAATGTATAATTAATACATAAGATATTATAATTTATACTTACGTATTTTACTCCTTTTTTTTATTAATTAGACACATAAAATATTATATTTTCAAAAGATTAAAAAAATTTCATGACAATTTACTTGTTTTTATTCTTTTTTAACTAATGCTGATTCAAGCAATGCATGAAATTGTCTAATATTTTTTAATATTTTATAAAATATTTTAATAAAGTTACATAATTTTATAAAATAGTTATTGAATTAGTTTCTTATATTTATATTTTTATGAGTAAATTACACATATTTCATCTAAATATTAAGTTAATTATACATTTAATCCATCAACATTTAAACTTTATATATACTTCCCTTATTTTCAAAAGTCACTGACTCCAACCTTTTTTTGTTTAGCTGTCGTTAGGATTTTAACAAAAAATGATGATATTAGCCATAAAATAGTTCTAATATGTCAATTTTGTCTTTTTACATCTTGAATGAAGACAAGTTAGTTTTTTTTTTTTTAAGAAAAAAGTAAACTAACGTAGGGGTGTATGCATATACATGTAATTATATGTAAGCATATGTATATCTATATATTTGAAAGCTAGCATCCTTGCAGTGGCAAACTGGTTGGTGGAGAGGGGTGATGTTGATGCAAATTAGGGGAGAAAGTGAATAGTTTGGTAGGTGAAAAGGAAGCCGTGACGGGCTTTCCAGCAGAGGCCATCTTCGGCGCTCAGAAATTACAGTGGAATTCACATAGAGAGAGAGGGAGAGCTTAGATCCCCAGATCTAATTCTTCAACAGTCTTTCTCTCTAAGCATGTGTTTATTATGCTCTCTCTCTACACGTACAGAATAAGAATTTTTGTATGACTCTAAACAGATCTGAATCTTCAATAGCCATTGATTTCACACATCTGCTATCTTCTTTTATTTATTTTTTTTGAATCCACAATCACAAAATGAAGTTCATAATTCAGTTGAATCAAATACTACCAATTATGGGATCAGACATAGATGATAATAAAGTAAACAACTTTTACTTTTCAAACCCAATGATTTCACACAGCTTGATTACGCACACACAGAGCAATCAATATACTAGCATGGTTTTGTGTACATATCTATCTAATAAAATATAGGGTAAATAACACTTGGACCCCCTAAACATTAGCGTAATTACACATAGACCCCCTCGACTTTCAAAAATTACATTGACCTCCCCTATTTTGAAATGTTTGTAACAAATACCCCATTCCGTTAAAATTCCCCATAACGCCGTTAATTCGTCAGGCGTAAAGTCATATATGCCCCTCACATTAACTGAAGGGTATTCAACCCCCACCAGTTCCTATTTACTTAAGGGGGTTCCCATTTACACTCGAACCACTTTACTGTTCTGTACAGTGGTAGCCATACACGCTTCGTCTCCATCCCCCATCTCCCCCAACCATTCTCTAGGGTTTCATTGAAACCACTAACATCACAGACTGGTGATCGTAAAGAGTCACCAAGGTAAAGATATGTCTGACTTTCTTCTTCGCCCTACGAGCCCAACTTTTATATTTGACTTCTGATTTGGGTTTTGATTTTCTCTTACAGGATCATTTACTAATTCAAACATAAGTTTTCTTGTTGTCATTTTTGTATGAACCGATCGTATTACATGTTCTCCTTGTTCTGGAAACAACTAGGGTTAGGGTTTGCACTTACAAGTATGTTGTTTTTCATTTACCGATCCAATGATTTGGGAGTTTTTGTAATTTTGGGGGTCGTTCTATGGTCAAGGGATGTATTTTGGGTTTGGGTTTTTCTTGTATTTTGGGTTTGGGTTTGGGATGTATTTCGTTCTAGGGTTTTTCTTGTATTTTAGGTTAGGGTTTTTGTTGGGTGTAATTTAGGATTAGATTTAGGTTTTTGGTATTTGCTGAAATTTTGGGGGTTTTTAAGGTTTAATTGCAAATAATGCTAGATTGACCAGTTAATTACGTATATTGTTTAGGTTTTTCTTGTATTTTAGGTTAGGGTTTTTGTTGGGTGTAATTTAGGATTAGATTTAGGTTTTGGGTTTTGTTGAAATTTTAGGGGTTTTCTAGGTTTAATTGCAAATAATGCTAGAATGACCAGTTAATTACATATATTCTTTAATTATGAATAATGATTAGATTTGGGTTTTCGAGTTTTGTTGAAATCCAATTTAGGGCATGATTTATGAAAATTGATAATTGTTAGATTTTTGAAATCAATTGTGATATCTGGGTATAATTTATAAATTTTGATGCCGTATACTGTTTAATTATAAATATTGTAAATTTTGATAATGTTCAATTATCAAATATGGCAAATATTGTATACTGTTTAATTTTAAAATTTGTAAATAATGTTCAATTACAAATATTGATTAGTTTTGTATATACTTATGGAATCTGATGATTGTTAGATTTCTGATTATTATGAAATTCTTTAATTTATAAATTTAGATGATGTATACTGCTTAATTGCAAATAATGTTTAGCACATCGTTTAATTAAGAATAATGTTTAATTACAAATATTGATTAAATTTCTGTGTACCTGTTACTATTTGAAATTAGTAATACTGTTTGAAGTTAGTTAACTTTTTTTTTTTTGAAAAAGATAAGTAAATATTTATTTGCTTCAAAAGGAAGTTAGTTAACTTCTTAGTTAACTTTCTACTGTTTAATTGGAATTTAGTACATGCTGATTCATGATACTTGAATAGTCTTCTTATTATTCTGATTTGAGGAAACCTCTCAGAAGGTATGTATATTTTTTAATTACAGCTATTCAATATTGTTTAGGGTTTTAATGTTAAACTTTTCATGTTGCTCTTTAATGTTAGTCTTTCTAGTTTTGCCATGTCATTAAACTCTGTACTAAATTTTACAAACGAACGATGTTAAGGAAATTGAGCTCACAATTCATGAATTCTTCCCAGGTTCAACTCAAAGATGAGGTGTGAGGCATTTATACAGCAATTTCAGACAATTGCATCCTGGCATCCAACTAAGGAGCCTCTTCTGGGCAGCTGCAAGGGCTTGTAATACAGCAGAGTTTAGGAAGGCAATGGAACAAATTCAAGCTGCACGCCCTGCTGCCTATCATTGGATGATGAATAATCCTCCGGAATGGTGGGCTAGACATAAGTTTAATCCTCTTGTAAGAGTAGACCACCTTACCAATAACTTCACTAAGTCATTTAATAATTGGGTAGGTGAGCTGAGGAATAAACCAATTCTAACATTACTTGATGGGATGAGGAGTAAGATGATGGAAAAACTTCGTGATAGGTTCCAGCAAGGTAGTACATGGGAGGGTGTTGTCACAAAAAACACAAGGACGAGATTGGAGAAAATGAGTCAAGAGAGTCAGACATGTAATGTGGTATACGCTAGTGGATATGAGTACGAGATGCTTGATAAACAGATAAGATATGTTGTATACTTAGATAGGAGGACATGTTCTTGTGGACAGTGGGATATATGTGGCATACCCTGTAAACGTGGGGCAGTATGTTTATTGTCGAGAAGAATATGCCTGGAGAATTATTGTGATCCATTTTTCACCAAGGCCAAGTATTTGGAGACTTATGAAAGGATTCCCCCTTTGCTTTGATCAAATCCCCTTCTTCAATTCTTTTTTTTTCTATGTTGGTTTGACGGCTATGCAGCCGCGACTACCGGATCGCTGGATAACGTACGGGAGGTTATCCCCTCGGGCTCAGAACCCGAGGAAGTAGCACGCTTATTCATCCTATCCTAGATGAATCAATGTAGGATGGTGAAGTGCTTAGGGATCCAATAGACCCTCCCAAACTACGAAGGCTACCAGGCAGGCCAAGGAAAAATAGAAGAAGAGAAGACGATAAGCCTGGTACTGGTATAAGCAAGCAAAGAAAGTGGCATAGCATTACTTGTAAAACCTGTGGATAGATTAGGCATAACAGGAGGACATGCCAGAGAGCCACTGTTAAAGTAAGACATTTGTGTATTCATTTTATATCTGCAATTTTGTTTATGGTGTTTTAACTATATTGTCCAAACAAAATATTGACAAGTTTTTTACTGCTGTATCAGAAGCAAAAAGGTGCTAGACAAGCCAGTGCCAAACCCTCCTAGACCTCAATTCCACATCGAGCAATTCCACAAGTTACAACTAGTCAGTCAGCAACACCTCCGCCGCCATCGCAATCTTCAGCAGCACCTCAACCGCAACCATCGCAGTCTTCAGCAACAGAAGTATAGTGGGATTTGGTACAGGAGTACAGGGGTATAGGGGTAAATTGGTTCTTCTAACATATAGTGGTAAAGGGATACATTTGTTCTTTTGACATACATTGGTTTTTTTGGTATAGTGGTACAGTCGTTTTGGTATACATGGGTTGTACAGTGGTACATTATTTTGGTATACATGCGTTAAGGGTATGGGAGCCCACTAAAGTTTTTTATTTAGTGGGATTTTGTTGTATGGGAGCCCGCTTATGTTTTTTGTTTAGTGGGATTTAGTTGTATGGGAGCCTACTTAAGTTTTTTGTTAGTGGGCATGATATGTAGTTAATGGTGGATGCTTAACTCCTCTTCTGGATAGTCAATGTTACTGATGCTTAATGTTACTGAATGTACTCAATTGTATGGATGCTTAACTCCTCTTCTGGATGGTTAATGTAATTAATGGTTGATGCTTATGTTTTATGATCCTTTGTAGCTTAGTTTTGAAATAGGAATGGCTAAGTAATATGAATGTGTTATTTTGAATGGGAACGTTACTTACGAAATTGTAAACAAGTGTTGTGTTTATTGATCAGGACTAATGTTTAACTACAGTTCTGGAGAATTGGTCTTTCAATGGGAATGTTTTGAATGGGATGGTTAATATAGTTTGTTGATCAATTCCCTAGAACTGCAATAACTTTTAAACAGGTGTGTTATTTTGAATGGGATGGTTAAGGTAGTTTGTTGATCAAATTCTCACAAGAGTTCTCAGTCCAAAAGCAAACTATAATGAATGGAATTCTATTCTATTGCACTACATATCAAATTAACAAATCAAGGACATTGCTTCTATTTTCCTTTAATAAAATTTCAGCAGAATGCACATTTTATGTTCATTTTCAAGGAAATTGTTCATCAATTTCCCAGCCAAATACAGGTCTGCAATTCTATTTCTTTCCAAATCTACTAAACACTTGAAATGTTAGGAATTGCCTGGAAATCCCACCATAGCTTTATTCTTAAGTGAAAGCCACTGTTATCAAAAAATCCCACCAACTTAGTTTGTAGGCAATTCCTAACTCACACTCATGGTTTGTATGCAATACCACCAATTAAAAGTCATAGGTCTATATGCAATGCTGCAACGAATAAAAAATCACTTCCAAATTTACAACCATTTATCAAATTAAGTCAAAGACTAGTAAGAAACACTTCTAATTTTAAATTTATCACAAAAAATAGCCGTTTATCATAAAATTAAGTTACTAACAACCATTTACAGCAATACATCAGTCTACCAAAAAAACCATCAAAGAGGCTTACATACTAATTATTAAAGTATTTTTGCCAATATTACAATCAAGACAATGAATACCATACACGTCACAATTACACTTGATAATAGTATAAGCTTTACAACTCCAATGTTAGCTTCCAAAGTGTGAAGCCTTGTATGCAACGCCCGAAATTCATTGATTACATCTGGATGCATAGCTTCGTTAGCTTCAATTAGTGGCTTGACTTCTCTGATTTCATCCAAGGGTGTTGCAGTACACCAAGCAAAGTAATTGCATTCCCTTTTAGCACATCGAAAATAAAGCTTTCTAGGGTTGTCTAGCGACTCCGATATACCAACAGCTGCCCCTTTTCCACATCTACAATGCCTATTACGATACTTCAATCCGGAGCTGCTACATCCACTACTATTTGTTGACATATTACTACCATATAAGGAAAACAAATTTTAAACAAATAAGCCATGAATTTTGTCTAGGATAATTACTGAAAATGGTAATAAGCCATATAAGAAAAACAAATTTTAAACAAATAATCCATGAATTCTGTGTAGGATAATTACTAAAAATGTTAATAACTGCACTACATGGTGGCTCTAAGGATGTAACACATAAAAAAAATACATAAAAACGTATAAAATTCTTTCTGTGGCATTTTTTCAAACACCTATAATGCACCATAAATCAATTTTTTCTTTCAATAAATTTCTTCCAAAAATTACTCCAACATAAATGCGACCACCATGATATCAATCCCCACAAAGAAACTCCAACATAAACTCTCTAAAATGTTTCATCAGAACACAAACTATCATTAAAATTAAGAAAAATATTCAATAAAAACAATAATTTTCCAGTAACACTTAACTATGAAAACAATGGACAAAACTTTCATCCATGAAAAACACTAGCCAGCAAACTGAACCACAGCTGCATCACACAACTTCCAATTTTTTCAAATTTTTTCTTCCAATACAAAAAAAATGTCAAATGGAAGTTAAAATACAACAACAATCAACGGGAAGAAAAATTACAGTACCTTTCATATAACGAGTTTCGTTCCCAACAGAAATGGAGAACCCTAATCGGCAAATGAAACCTCCAATGAAGACAAAATCGATCGAGATAAGTGAAGAAGAGCCTCGATGTAGCTTCGTTATCCTTTTATTCCATTCTCGTTGAAGATGGAAATGTACTTCTGATGACTTCGGCTTCGTCGCAGATGGAGGAGAGAGGTATTTTTGATGACTACTTTGTTACAGATATGGAGGAGAGGTGCATTTAATCCATTACGAATGGGTAATGAACGTTAAGGGTAGAAATGGTATTTTAGAATTTTTTTTATGGCTAATCACGGTGTTTTTGGGTAAAGCCTAACGGCAAGCAGACGGAAGGGGGTATTTGTTACAAACATT
This sequence comes from Vitellaria paradoxa, assembly GCA_019916065.1. Classification (NCBI taxonomy): domain Eukaryota; kingdom Viridiplantae; phylum Streptophyta; class Magnoliopsida; order Ericales; family Sapotaceae; genus Vitellaria; species Vitellaria paradoxa. The sequence goes on along the minus strand of CM034234.1, from coordinate 20,968,992 downwards.
TCAAAATAGGGGAGGTCAATGTAATTTTGAAAGTCAAGGGGGTCCATGTGTAATTACGCTAATGTTTAGGGGGTCCAAGTGTAATTTAACCTAAAATATAATACATTTTAAAAAAGTCCTTCACACAAGCTAAAATTTAAGCAAAATGCTACGCTTACACCGCCTTATCTTACACCTTTACTTACACCCCGCCAAACGACGTCGTTATAGTCCCAAAAAAAAAAGAGAGAGAGAGAGAGGCTGTTTTAAAAGAGAAGGGCCAGCATCTGCCATGGCTATGGGTGAATCGAAGACCCTTCTCAGCCATCCGATAGATTCTACCTTTTCCGGTCTGCTTGATTTCTAATTCTTCTTCTTTTTTCTCTGGCATCGCCATTTGTGTGTTTGTTTCGTACACAGATTCCACTGACGAAAGACTCGTAGAGTTCCCCGCGTCGGTGGAAGCCTTACAGAGTTTCCTAGCATGGGGAACTTTGTGAAGCTTCTACCGGCGGAATCGGAGTATGAAACAAACACACAAATGGCGAGAAGAAGAATTTGAAATCAGGCAGATCGGAAGAGGTAGAATACCGGATGGTCAAGAAGGGTCTTCACCGGCGTTGACAAAGACTCTGGGGAAATTTGCGAGGCTTTCGCCAGCAGAATCTGAGTACAAAATAAACACACAAATGGCAAGCCAGAGAAAAGAGAAGAAGAATTAGAAATCAAGCGGACCGAAAGAGGTAGAATTTACCGAATGGTCGAGGGGGGTCTTCGATTCACCCATATCCATGGTAGATGCTGGCCTTTTCCCTCAAAACAACCTCTCTTTTTTTTTTTCTTTTTGTGGGACCAAAACGACATCGTTTGGCAAGGTATAAGTAAAGGTGTAAGAGGAGGCGGTGTAAGCGTAGCATTTCGCAAAATTTAAATACTCAAATTGAATTTATTTTTCAACAAATAACTAAGATCTTTTACAAATCATAACTTTTCCTCAAGCTCTCGCCTAATTTTTAAGTGACTTCATATTCTGATAAACTATTGAGTTGAACTTAACAACGATACCTGAAGAGTTGTATCAAGAAAGACAAAAATTTTACTTCTCAAGAATAATACAATGAAAAGAGAATTTATTTAAAGTTTTAGAAAATGGAAAATGTGTTTACATATTTTAGTTTCAAGTGCGTGCATATTTAATTTTAGTTGAGCTGTACCATAGACACAAGTTATTCACTAGCATATGTATATTGTATAGATCAAAGCCTCAAAAGCTAAATTTCTAAGATTCAAAACATAAAAGGAGTACAAAACAGCTAAAAGGAGCTTGTTGTCAAATGAGATCGATTATATGGATGAGATTAATCTGCTGGTAGCTTCTTTGGCATCGATTGTGGCCGCCCAATACTCATCGGCCGTTATTCCTAATGTCCTTCCCGATGATACGTTGAACTCGGCTCCCTTATCGAACTTTGCCCAGGCAATTGCCAATGTTGTTTATGCCAATCCAGGCCATCTCTCCTCCATAAACCACGCTTCAACTTCTGGCCAGTCTTCCTTAGCTGCCACGACTTTTAGTCTTCCATGGTTGCGGCTGTAGTTGTGGCTCTATTGTTACTGTTACCCTCAAATCTGCCCAAGCTGCCACCTTCATGGAGCAATCTGGCAACAACCAGTCCAAGCTCGACGTTGCTCTTGCATTAGGCCATCACTCCAGTGGTGTTAGGCTGTAGGAAGCCATAGAAGGGAAAGAGTTTAGGGTTTGTGAGAACGATGATGACAGAGCAAATTTAATACCTGGGCATAATTGCCTGTGCCTGTACAGTAAAAAATTTAATGAAATCAGAAGTAATAATAACAGAATGGGATCAGATTAGCAACTTTTGAAAATAAGAGAGATATATGTAAATTTTAAATTCTAAGGAGAGGTGTGTGTAATTAACCAAATGTTTAAGTGAAATTATATTTAATTTACCCTTTTATTTGGGTTACATAAAATCTTTCCTTGATGGTGATTGTATTAATTATTTGTTTGATAATATTTTTTAATTTAAAATATTTAATAACAAATTAAAAAATAAAAATATTTAATAAATCTTAAAAACAAAGAGTCACCAGTAAATAAACATCACATGAAATGTGGTTTGGGGTAGTAAAAAAAAGATAAATTGAGATAAAATGTGATTTGGGGTTAATTTTGATGCCTTTTTCTAAGTAGTAGCAAACCGTGGAAATGGTTTTCCAAATCCGTTTTCACGGATTCAAAAAAATTCACATAAAATAACGACAATGGTATTCATTTGAAAGTTTTCGACACGATCCAAATCCGTTTCCACGAATTCAAAAAAAAATTCACATAAAATAACGATAATGGTATTCGTTACACGAAGAATATGATTATAAAAAAAATTATGCATTCGTTTAACCTCTTTCCAGATTTTTTATCTTTTTAGCAAAATATTGAATTTTTTTGAAATTAGTAATGACGTGAATTTGAGTGATTTAGAGGTTGTTGGATATTTATAGTGATTTACTTTATTTGTTGGAGGTCCAAATGCAGCCAAAATGAAAAGTAACCGAATAAGTTTTTTTAATGAATTTTAAATAAAAAATTCTGAATAATTTTGTTTCTCAAAATGATTAAAGAATTATCTTTACATTGAAAATATTAAACTATTTTATATTTAATAAAAATTTTGAAGTTATTTCCATAGAAAGAATCCCCAATATATTGCTTTTGGACAACCCCGTACTAGCACTGAGTGGACGGACGGACCCACACCTACTCCGTGGTTTGGAGCCATCTATCTTTGACAGATTGAAAATATTGATTTCTATTATTATTATTATTAAATTAATAATAAAATAATAATAATTTATTTTATATAATTACTTATTTATATATGGCTGCAGTTTAAAATTCTAAATTTTAACAAATTTTAGCAATTTTTTGTCAAAAGTTGATAGTTAAAGTTTTTGGTGTGTTTGATAAGACAAGTAGCAAGTTTTAATAACATTTAGCAACTTTTTGATAACTTTTAGGTGTTTAATAAAATTTTTGATAACCGATAACGCGATTCTTCGGTGAGGTTATGGATGGTCTAAGTCCGAGTCAGGAAAGCTGCCCTTGATACCAGTGTGATGCCTGCCAAAGGACCTTCGATGCTTAAGTTAGCAAAAAATAAGAGTTTGAGAAATAATTTCGACAGAATAATAGTAAGGCCAAAAGAGTATGCGTACCTTCTTTCCTGAGGGGTGGCATATATATACAGGAATATGATGCCCGCATGAGCATGATACATGTGAGTACCACGTAATTGTCGTTTTTCCCCAGTGATGTTGTGCCACGTGTATTTGTAGATCTCAAGATGATTCTCATAATTAATTATCGAAACTATTACGTTACAGGCATCACTTTTATAGGCGAAATCACGGAATATGTCAGAATATCGTTATAACGTAAGCCACATTATTTTTATCACAACGATTGGTTGGATTAGGCCATGATCGTTAACATGATCGTTTGGGAAACCATGATCGGTCAGGTATACCCCATCAATGACAATTTTTAGTAGTTTTTGACAATTTTTTATGTGTTAGCTAAAAATTTTAATATTTTTTTAGTTTAATAAATTGACGTAACTTAATAGAAAAGTGACAAAATTAGTGTTTTGCCAAACACTCAAGAAGCAAAAATTAGTTGCTTTTCGCTAAAAATTAGTTCACTAAATGGTGTCATGATATAAATTTAAAACATTAATGCAAAAATAGTAATTTAATGTAATTTTATATAAAAAAGATATATCATATCATAACATAAATATTTTTTTATTAATACTAAGGATATAAAGGTAATTTATAGTATCAAATTAGTCAAAACTAATTTTTTAGATAAAAAAATATAACAAAAAGAGTTTGAGTGAATGTTATATAAATTTAAGAAAATTTAGGTGTATATTTATTTAACTTATGGGATTTAAATGTACAAAACTAAAACTACTAAAAATGTAAGTGAAATAAACTTTAAATTTTAATCTAAACTCGAGATGTGTGAGGGATCTGACATAAGTTGGATGTCAGCTCGATGACAATCGATCTATCAACAGTTGAATTAAAATAAAATTTTCTTAACATATTTGCGTTTTTTAATTAAAAAAATAAATATATTTGAATCAATAAATTTTAATTGAATGATCCACAATTCTTTTATCAGACTAACGTAACATCTGCTGGGGAGTAGGCTCCCCTGCAATTTGGTTGTTTGTTATTTCTATGCAATTATCAGATCTTAGCCCTTCATTTCATCCAACACCAAAAATTTAATTTTTGTGGGCCCCATTTTTAAAGCCATCCTTTTTCTTTTCCTGTCCTAATTTTTCCAATCAGTTTCTTTCTTTCTTTCTCTCTCTCTCTCTCTCTCTCTCTCTTTTTGGTCTCAAATGAAACCTAAATTTTTCTGTGGATCCTTGTAGCTAGACGAGTTAATTTCTTCCAAGTGGTGCAAAATCGACCACAGCCAGACAAGGTTAGTCTTGTATGTATATTTATATATAATATCATCGGCCAAAAGTAAAGAAAACATGTCACCCCTGTTTGTTAGGCCCCAAAATGACACCCACCAACCACATTGTTCCTCTGCCCCCCATATATATATACTTATGCATATACATGTGCGTATTCTATTAAAATAGCTAAATGATGCAACCATAAGTATTGGGCTCACAATTTGATTGTTAAAATTGAAATATAGTTAGAAGGAATATTAATGTAGGGTGTCAAAAGATTATGTGGATGTTATTAACATTGTTTTTAAGGTAAGCTAAAAAATAATTAATTTTACTATAAAAAATTATTTCGTTGATTCAATAATCTGCCCATGGTAAGACAATACATATATATATATATATATTTATTGTGTGTTCCCCTATGACAATTGGTATAATTTATTTATTTTGAAATGGGTCTTTTATTGAATTTAAGGTTGAGCTAAAATAAAGCAGAAGCAGATTTTTCTCATTTTGAGATCCCTTTTGTTTTAAGTCAAGTGCAATTGTTGCATTCAAAGTAAGAATGCATGATTTTGTAAAGGTGTGTTTGATAACAACACAAACAAAAGTTTAAATTCCATTTTCTTTAAAGATTTTCTTCTATAAGAGAAAGTTTAATTTTTGGTTATTTGAAGATTAGGTTTCACCCTTTCAATTTAGCAGATTATTTTAGTGTTCTTATTTGTTTATTTATTAACAAAACTCTTATTCAATAGCCTTACAATCTCAAGGAATTGTCCCACAAAGGGGTTTATTGTCACTGATAAAATCTATATAAATATACAAGCACATATATAAATATATAAGTACATAAAAATTAAGAAATATTTCCCTAATCACCACATTATATTATTTGTTGTATGCTAATTTGAGTTAATAGTGATTTTGATTTATGATTTTTTTATGTCAGAATCACAACTAACATGGAAACACTAAAAGATTGGACATCTTTAGTAGGTATGGAGTTTGAGTCATTAGAGGAGGCTTGGAGGCACTGGCAAAATTATGGAAACGAAATGGGTTTTGATGTCAGAAAAAATTTCATCAACAAGAGCTTAATAGATGTGAAAATAACATCTCGAGGTTTCGTATGCTCTAAAGAAGGTGTTAGAGGAAAAAGACAAACAAAATCAACTTTACACTCGTTATCGAGCTGAAACAAGATGCAATTGTGGTGTACAGATGTCAGTCTCATTAAATAGACAGAATGGGAAATACAAGGTCTATGAGTTTGTGGGTGAACACAATCATGACCTTCATCTTAAACAAACTACTCATATGATGAAATCTCAGCGGAACATTACCGATGTACAAGCTCATAGAATTGATTTAGCATCAGCATCTAGACTTAATCCTAAGGCGACCCACGAATTAATGTTTAGAGAAGCTAGTGGAAGATGTAATCTTGGATTTACTCATCGAGATTTGAAAAATTACATTTGCACAAAAAGGCAAAGAAATATGGCTTTTGGTGAAGGTAGTTATATTATGAGCTATTTTGATGAACAAATGAGCAGAAATCATTTATTTCATTATATGGTGTAGTATGATATAGAGGAGATGATGACAAATGTATTTTGGGCAGATGCTAGAATGATTGATTGCTGATTATGCCCAATTTGGAGATGTATTAACCTTCAACACCACATTTGGAACTAATAGAGATTGTAGACTTGTGGCTGTGTTTGGTGGTTTCGACCAACATAGGGTAATAATTATTTTTGGAGCTGTACTTCTTTATGATGAGACAATTGATTCCTCTAAGTGGCTTTTTGAGAGCTTCCTAGCTACACATGGAGGTAAGTATCCTCGTACTATTTTTATAGAGCAAGATGCTGCAATGGCAAGTGCACTATCTAAGGTAATGCCTACTACAAAACATGGATTATGCTCTTGGCATATAATGCAAAATTCAATGAAGCATATTGGGAATATTAGAAAAGATGGTAAATTAATGTTGAATGATTTTAATGCTTGTATGTTTGACATCGAAGATGAGATTGAATTTGAGAATGTTTGGAAAAATATGATTCAAGTGTATAACCCTCCTAATAGGAACTGATTAGATGATATGTATAAGTTGAAGGATAAGTGGGCTCGTTGTTATATAAAGAATGCATTGATATTGGGTATAAAAAGTACACAAATCAATGAGAGTTTGAATGGAGGCATAAAAAAGCACTTGACTTTAGTCATGAATATTGAACAATTTTTTCAGAATTTTGAAAGATTTATGGAGGATAAATGGTATAAGGAGCTCGAGGCTGAGTTTGATGCTAAGCATAAATTGCCTACATTAAGTTCGAAGAATTCTCCTTTGTTAAGGCATGTTGCAAAAGTTTATACCCCAACAATTTTTAATATGTTTCAAGAGGAATATAACTTGGCATCTGCAGCAAGCATAAAGCATCAAGATGACTCTACAATGGTACATGAATACACGGTTGTGCTTTTTGGGGAGAGTAAAGGACACATTGTATTTTATAATTGGGGTGATATGATCATTAAGTGTAGTTACAAGAAGTTTGAAACATTTGGGATCTTATGTTGTCATGCTATACGAGTTTTAGATAAGCTCGATATAAAGAAAATTCCTGAAACATGTATCTTGAGGAGATGGACAAGAGAGGCTAAGCAAGAATATACAAATAGTGAAGGGGTCTACATTGAAGAAAATGGTAACTTGGGCAAGACTTAATGGTATGACAGACTTTGTCCCAAGCTTGTCAATTTAGCTTATCAAGCTGTTGAATATGTGAAGGCATGTCATTTTTTAGAATAGCAAACTGTGGAGTTAGAAAAACAAATTAGAGAAATTATTAAAAAAGGCAAACTTGTTGGTCATAATCCAGAGGCTTCTTTAACTGATGGTATTCCAACTTTGGTTCAATACCAATGTAGTGATACTTCATCTCAAAAGGTCCAAGTGTTTAAGAAAAAAAAAGGTTGCAAAGGTGAAAAGCAACATAAGGCTTGCACTGAGAAGCAAACTAAAAGAATAAGGCAAGTTCCAGCAAAATATTCATCAATAGAAAGACCATCACAAGTTAGTTACAACACTAATCAATTTTGAATGCTTAATTAGATTTAATTTTGAGCTTAAGTAATTGCTTTCATTTTACAGTTCAAAGAGAACTTCTCTCCAAATATTCAATGCTATAGTCCAAACATTTTCATGGGATTTGCTTCTCAAGAGGTAATAATTATTTTTTTAAGACTGATAGTTAAGCCATTTTATTTATATAATGATAAGTTTTTTAATGTTTTTCTTATTCTTACATTCTAAACAAAGTTTTTATTCAAATAGTCAATGTGTCAATCTTAACTTATATATGGGATTCACTTCTCACGAGATAATGTTTATTTATATCATATGTGGCTACTTTATTTATTAAAATAAAATTAGAATAATGTTTCTCTTTGTCACAGAATTTCTCTCCAAATGTTCAATGCACCTATTCAAACTTCTACACGAGATTGCATTTTGAAGGGGTAATGATTATTTACTGAGAAGTGATTGTGTTAATTTTTTTCCCCATTTAGGATGTTGAGATTTCATTTGCCAACCATAAATGTTGATCTTATAGGTAGTTGATTGGCAGAGTAATTACACAAAAACTCCACTTGGTGCTCGAAATAATTATATGAATGTAATGAATTTCAAGTGATTGAGACTACTATATATGGATTTAGATTTAAGACTAAAACTATGCCTTTCAGTTTTGCTTTTGATTTTGGTATTGTATCTCTAAAATGTTCTTTTAGGTTTGGTTTTTGTGGTTGTGATTTGTAACTGGATGTAACTTAGTTGTGCTGTGTTTTGAGATTCTCTATTGCATTATCGCGGTAATCATGAATGCAAAAGCAAGTTTTGTAATTGATGAAATAGGTATTTTGAATTTGTAATTTATGTTCTTTTTTATGGTTACCTATTGTTTATTAGTGTGTATTTTGTGCAAGTATCTGTGTTACTGCCACCTAGTTTGTAACTTAGGTGGTCAAATCTTACAATTTAATTTATCTAATGTGCTTGATTTAAGCTCCAATTAATTTTTATTTTTTGATAAATAGCTTCTCGAACATTTTTTAATTTTGTATCATGCAATTGTAGGTATAATATATAAGATCATGGCACAATTATGAAATTATTTTTAAACTTGTTTAAATCAAGGTTGTAAAGCGTGTTGAATTATTTTTATTTATAAGCTTTGTTTGTTTGTTTGTTTGTTTTAATCTATTTATTAGTTCATTTTCATTTATAAGATTTTTTTATAAGCTTTGTTTTTTCAATCTATACTTTTTTTAAATCTATTTATAGGTTTTAGAAAAAAAAGGTTGTAAAGTTTTTAAGGCTAGTATATTAGTTGACATGTAAATAAGAAAATATTATATTTAAAACCCCTAAAATGGGACTCACAAAAGCTAAGTTTTAACCATTTAATAAACTGAAAGGTGAAGATTTAATAATAACTAAATAACAGTATAAAAGTAAACGTTTGATTTAAAATATAGAATTAATTCGATTTGAGAGTATTTTTGTCTAGATGGTTTAAGAAGAAAATAAATCCACATCAAGTTCTATTATTTTTATTAGATTTCAAATGGTATATAAATAAAAAAATTTTAAATGATAAAATGAAATCAAATCTAACTTATATTTTTTATTTTAATTTTAATTATAAAAATTAATAAAAATTTTTACTAAATAAAATTAAACACCACCAAATTCACTACCTCAAACAAAAAGTTTATGTCAAAAGCCTGGCATATTCTTAATATTATATTTGAACCTATTTTTTTTCAATCAAAGACTTAATCGGCGAGTTTTGCACCCCTTGAAAATTTTTAATTTTTTCGTTACAGAAGTTGGGTTTCATTTGAGGGAGAAAAAAAAAACTGATAGGAACCTCAAGGTAAAAAAAAAAAAAAAAGGAATGGCTTTTAATGGATGTATTTGAAATTGTATAAAATTATAAAAGTAAATGCTACGTAATTCGTGCAATGAGTGTAAAATTTAAATTTTACTGTCTCATAATTCATATTTGTAGAGATTTTATTTTATTTTATTTTTTTGTTTGAGAGCTCCAAACGGAGCTAATATGGAATATACAAAAATTGACTTTTTAGCCGTTGGATGAAATGAAGGGCAGAGATCTGATAATTGCATAGAAATATCAGAAAGCCAAATTGCAGGGGGCCGGCTCCATCCGCTGGTCATCCTCCCCCTTTTGTCTGTGGGACCACACCCCCCTTTTTATTTTACCACCCAACGCTGATGCACTTCCTGCAAGCACAGATTCCGGACCTGACCTGAATTTATTATTGTACGGTCCTAACAGTGTCTACTTTCTGGTCTAACACCAGGTATCCACATACGCTACATAAATTTTGAAAACAAAGAGCGCGTTTGGTTATTAAAAATCGTTAATAAATGTTAATAAATTTTAAAAATTATTTATTTTTTATTTTAATATATAAAATATGAGTTCATCAATTATTTTATTGTATTTTATTTTGAGTGTATTTAAAATAATAAAAAGTAAAAAAAAAAAGATAAATTATAAATTTATAATTCATACAATACAATGAAATAAAAAGTAAATAACTTTTGAAAAATTTCAAAAATTTTTATAGATTTATAACAAACTAAACGAAACTATTATATCACATTTTGTCCCTGCAAACGCAAAGTTGGAGTGAAGCTAAGTGTGAAGGTATTAATTTTTCAAAGGATCTATTTCACATCAACCGCCTATAGTTTTGATTTTATATATTTAAATTTCATAAATTTTATAAACGTATATTTAAATTTTTTAAAATTTATATTATATTCACTTAAATTTCTTCTATTGAATTTTTTATTAAAAATAAATTTTCACCAATTTAATACTATAAATATATTTTTATACCCTTATTATTAATAAAAAATATTTATATTATAATATGATGTATCTTTTATTTTATAAAAATTACATTATAATTAATTCGTTAAATTTTTTTAAACATTTTCTATATTAGCACTTTAAATAATTATGCTTCACATTAATATATTAAATTTATGTTATATGTAAATAAATAATTATATATAATAAATTATCATTATTTTTTATTAATAATCGAATAAACTAAACATGGAAATAGAAATAGAATTACACTATAATCAATTTATTTTTTTTTGGTGAATTTTTCTAATATTAGTACTTTAAATTATTATACTTCACATTAATATTTTCAATTTATATTATATATAAATTAGTAATTATACATATCTATAAGTTGTTATCACTTTTTTCATTAATAATCTAATAAACTAAATATGAAAGAGAGAAAAATTTAGTTTATTATTTTTTCCACTTCCTTTCCATTAGTATGAAGCAATAACAGATGAACTTTATTCTCAATTTTCTTTTTTATGTATTTTTTTATATTAGTAGTAAGGGGTAAAGGTAATAATTTTAAATTGGTCAAAAATTATTTTTTAAATAAAAAATCTAACAAATGAGGTATAAATGAGTGTAATACAAATTTAGGAGGTCTAGGTATATATTTATGAAGCTTATGAGATTTAGGTGTACAAATCTGAAACTGTAGGAGTGTAGCTGAAATAAATCCCTTTTTTAAGCGCATAAAGTTGAAAGAATTTGTATGAATGTTTATTAAAAGTATTTAAATATATAGTTGTATAATACAAATGTACAGTTTAGATTTGTTTTTATAAAATAATATTTAAGACAAAAATAGAGTTGCAATTTTTTTATATGAATGTGATTCAATCTTATTTTTTTCATACATAAATTTGTTGGAAAATATGGCTTAAAATGATAAATGGGTGAATGAAGATTGTATTTCAAAAGAGTACCCTTGAATTGGAAGGAAAACAATAAAGTCAAGTGGAAAGTAAGAAAACCCTTGTCTCACATTAAAAATGAGATAAGGAGCTAAGTGTTTCATATATAGTTATACTCTTTAAGAGTGTAACTAACTACTAAAAACACTATGCTTTGTTTGCCTTTGCAAGGGGTACAAATTCAACACCCCAACAGAGACTCGATGAACTTTTATTGTGCTTGACATGCGGACATGATGCCGAACCGAAAAGTGGGTCTCGTGAAGCACCCAAATTTAGCCTTGTTTTTATTTATTTTTCTGAGCAATTATAGATATAATTAGTAGAATTAAGTCTGCTATTACATGTTTTGAACTTGAATTTACGGAGACCCGGCAAACTTTTATCGTGTGCAAGTGCGCGACCTGCAAACGCAATGCTAAACCGAAAGTGGGTCCCGTGAAGTGTTCAATTTTAGCCTTGTTTTTATTTATTTTTCTAAGCAATTACATATATAATTAGTAGAATTAAGTCTGCTATTACATGTTTTGAATTTAAATTTTAAAACTGTAACAGCAGTGTCATTATAGATTCAAATGGATGTAGAATTTAATTTCTGTAATAGCTACATTTGACTTTGAAAACTGTAAGTGCAGTATTATTATAGAATTTGAATTCCGTAATAGCAGCTTTAATATGTCGTATAATTCCAAAATTACCTCACACATATTGCCTATAAATAGAGACTCTCCTCCTGTTTTCTAAACACACCACAAATTCTCTTCTTATTAGTTTCTCTGTATTTGCATATTTAAAAAAAAAAAAAAATAGTATTCTATCGGTTCTTGTTCAAGTTTGCCGAAAGTGTTGAAGTGTTGTACTAATTTCATCACTGCTAACTGTTGTATTCTGCGAGACAGATATTCAAGAAACCTCAAGAACATACGAGAGGGGACAAATCTGTTTTAAGGAAACTGTGTTTAACACAGTTCTCGGTATTTTATTGATACAATCTGTTCTTTATTTTTTTTTCTTTCTCATATACTGTTATAATTTTATTATAACAGTTTATCATAATTTATTTTTCTTGTTATTATTATTATTATAACAGTTTGTGTTAATAATAATTTTATTCTTTTTACTGTTTTACTGAAGTCAGTTTGAATATTTTTTTAAACATATTTTTATTTTTCTGGTAAAAAAATTTTGTATAATAAATTTATATATAATTATTATTATCTTTATAAATAAGTTATTTTAAGATAATTTATTAATTTTTTAAACATTTTATGTGATTTAATTATTTTAGTAATTTGATATATTTTAAATTATCGTGACATTGTGTGTATAAAAAATAAATTTATTTTGAATTTAAAAATTTAATCACATTAATTAAAATTTTTGATGAAAATTCATTTTAAATTTACAAATTCGAATATTGAAATCTAACTCACTCAAGAATAGCCACCCACAAACCTTTCCATATGTACCATTTTAGGAATACGTTTGAATTGTCAGAATAAAAAAAGGAGAAAAGAATTATGTATTAACATTGATGATCAATATTGTATAACGAAACCCTATATTTATAGGGTGAATAAGAAACATAATCTTAATAGGATTATAACTTTGTGAGTTTCCTAAATACAAATCTTCTATGACTTAAGGTAACTAAATATTAGAAAATCATATATACATTAGGATATTTCTAACATGCCCCCGCAAACTCAAGGAGGTATAGAAGAAAACCAACTTGAGTTTGGAAACTAATTCATGAAATCTTTCAGGAAATAATGCTTTAGTAAACAAGTCAACAGTCTGAGCAGCGGAAGTCACATGAGTAAGCTGTATGGTACCCTCTGCCACATGTTGACGCACAAAATGACAGTCAATCTCAATATGTTTGGTGCGATCATAGAAAGCATCATTGTGAGTAATTTGAATGGCACTCCGATTGTCACAATAAATAGTCATGCCAGTAGGATAAGACACACCCATGTTAGAAAGTAACCAACGAAACCAGAGTAATTCTTGTGCAGTGTCAGCAAAAGCACGATATTCTGCTTCAGTGCTAGAGTGAGCAGTGACAGTCTGTTTCTTGCTACGCCAAGAGATAAGGGAGTCACCCAGGATGAAGCAAAACCTAGTGGTAGATCGCCGATCAGTAGGATCACCAGCTCAATCAGCATCAGTGTAAGCTCGAAGATCCAGAGATGTCTGAGAAGAATAATGAAGTCCATAGAATAAGGTGCCCTTAATATATCGTAGAATACGGAGAACTGCAGCATAATGAACTGAGCGAGGAGCTGACATGAACTAACTGACAATATGAATAGCATACACAATGTCAGGTCGAGTAACAATAAGATGGATAAGACTCCCAACGAGCTGACAACACAATGTGGCATCAGATAGAGGCGTGCCATCAAGAGGTGTAAGGCAAACACCAGGCTTAAGAGGAGTTGGTGCAGTCTTGTTATCAGTAAGTCCGGCCCGGGAGAGCAGGCCAGAAGCATACTTAGCCTATGTAAGGAAGTAACCTGTAGTGTCATTAGTAACTTTTAGACCAAGTCTTTCATTTCAAAATGAGAACTGAGCAAAGACTTGAGTTTAGAGACGCCCCCATGATCATCACCAGTGATGATCATATCATCCTCATATAAGAGAAGAAGAACCGTGCCATGTCTTGATGTTCGAATGAAAAGAGCAGAATCATAAGAACTAGAAGAAAATCCAAATGTACCTATGGTAGCACTGAATTTAGCAAACCAAGCGCAAGGTGCCTGCTTGAGTCCATAGAAAACACGACGTAGTTTGCAAACCTGATATGAAGGATAAGAGGAGCCCGGAGGAGGTTGCATATAAACTTCTTCGGCTAAGTCACCATTGAGCAATGTATTTTTAACATCTATCTAAAATAAGGGCCACTGACGAGCAGCAGCAACAGCAAGCAAACTTCGAATAGATGTGAGTTGAGCTACAGAAGCAAAGGTCTCCTCATAGTTAATCCCATATTCCTGAGTATAGCCTGTAGCCACTAGACGAGCTTTGTAACGCTCAATGGACCCATAAGAGCGAGTCTTAATCTTGTAAATCCATTTGCAGCTAATGGTTGTCTTACCAGGAGGAAGATCAACCAAATCCCAGGTGTGAGTCTTTTTAAGAGCCTATAATTCTTCAGACATTGCTTGCTGCCAAAAAAGAGTTAGAACTAGCCTCTCGAAAAGAGCGAGGCTCATAGTGGGATATAATAGTAGAAAAACAGTAAAAATCACGAAGGTGAGATGGAAGTTTCCTTACCCGAGTAGAGCAGTCAAGAAATGTAGAATAAGTGTGAGAGGACTTAAGTGGTATAGATACGGTGTTTGAAGGTGGAGGATTAACAGGCGGTGTTAGAGAATGAGAAGAGGCCGAAGCAGATATTGCAGGAGCTGATGGAGGCTAAGAGGGAGAGGGAGGTATGTTCAGAGTAGGTATGAAATTGAGACCCAATAGAAAGAATAGAGGTATTACGAAGCCATGTGATGATTTGATGATTCTTGCTGTCCCACTTATCAAGACGATAATGAAACTTTTTGTCAGATTCATCTTCATTCTTGGTTGAAGGGCGGATATCACCAGAAACATAACGCCAGAGCTTGCATCCTTTTAGGAAATTGGACATGGCATGAGCCCAAAGTAGATAATTAGGGCTGGAGAGGACAATGGTGATAGGTAGAGCAGCATCCGTACGCTCCATGAATAATACCAAGCAAGCAGTATGCTTTAGAAGCAAAATCTGGCAGAATTGATGTTAAAAATGGATTCAGGGTGATAAGAAACCTTAAGAACCAGGTTGAACCGATTAAGAATGCAAGCAGATGGACCTGAATTGGCCAGAAGAAAGTTGAAATCGGTCTGGATTGATTTAGGGTGAACTAGCATTGAAGGGAGCTGCTGGGGAGCCGCGGCGCTGGAGGAAGCCGCACGGAACCCGCGTAAACCATGGCTCTGGAAGAAGGCTACACGGGAGTTGCGGCGCAAGACAAGCCGAGCAGGGAAGCCGGCTTAGATGAGCCGCAACTGAGGATCGCACGTGGAGGTGCGTGACAAGAGGGCGGCGCGTGGGACTGATTTAGGTAGTGCATGGGAGCGCGTGCTAAGGTTTTTGGCTGAGATTTTTGTACGGATGGACTCAAAAAGACGAGACAAATCCAATGGTATATTGGATTTGTAGGACAGGGGAACTAGATTGGGCACAGAGGCCGAGGTGTGAGATTGGGTTATTTTTGGCGACGGTGCAACTGGCTATGAAAACCTAATTGACCATGGCTCTGATACTATGTTAGAATAAAAGAAGAAGAAAAGAATTATGTATTAACATTGATGATCAATATTGTACAACAAAATCCTATATTTATAGGGTGAATAAGAAACCTAATATTAATAGGATTATAACTTTGTGAGTTTCCTAAATACAAATCTTCTATGACTCAAGGTAACTAAATATTAGAAAATCATATATACATTAGGATATTTCTAACATGAAGTTTCTGTTTCCACATTTTGCGTATGGCATGTTGGCTAACAATGGAACAATTTGGGTATAACCCTAATCCCCTCAACACTAAGTTTGGTTCAACATGAACGTATGTTTCCATCATTTTCAAAGGGACGGGGGGAATTTGGCGATAAATAAGTTATAACTTTATATATATATATATATATATATAGTACATTTGAAGTGACAAAAAAAGTGAAATAAAATTAGATAAAATGAGATAAATTATAAATTCGTAATTCGTATAGTAAAATAAAAATAAATAATTTAAAAAATTTTTCATTATCTTTCACCGTATTTTCAAAATTTTTTACCACTTCAAACGGTGCCATATACGAGTTTAAAGGGTCCTTTTAGATCCCCATACGGTACTCGAGTGTCTATTGGCTGAGGCTAATTAAAACTTGAATGGGGGATGATGATGGTGATAGTGTTTGAATTATGGAGTGTTTAGTTAATAAAAATCTGACTAAAAAATATAATAAAAATATAAAAATTTGATATATAAATAATATATATGTTAAAATTTGAGTGAAAAAATATAAAAATTTGGTGAATTTTGATTGATTTTAGCTAACCAAACACTCCGTGAAAGAGTGTGTTATGCTTGGAAAAAAAAAAAAAAAAAAGCTTTCTCAGAGTGGTTGGATTGTGAATGCAACTAATATTAGGCCTAATTATTTTTATTTTTCTATTTTTTGGGGAAGAGAGGTTTATATTGTTTTAATGTTAGTTTAGGGGCAACAAATTCAGAGCTTTCAAATTAAAATTTAATAATTCAAACACATTCATAGTTTCTTGAATTAAAAATATGTGCATATATTTAGTCCGTTAAATTTTAATTTAACAATTTCAAATTTGGCTGTCATCAAACTAATATCTAAACCAATGTCAACCTCAGTCCAAGAGTGGGGGAAGCTCTAGTTGTTGTTGTTGTTGTTTTTTTTTTTTTTTTTTTTTTTTTTTTTTTTTTTTTTTTTCTTTGGGTAAATTACACTTATAACTCTTTAAGATTTAGGTAATTAAACTTAGTACTCATAACATTTAGGTACCGTTTGGAATGGTAAAAAATAAGAAAAAACAAGATAAAATGTGATTTTGGATAAATTTTGGCGTTTAGTATTTTTTTCCAAACCGCATTTTTTACAGATAAACAATGATAAACTGTTAGAACGATTTTTCCAAATCCTCCGTTCTAACTAATTCAAAAAATCCCCAATCAAGGTCTCATTTATTAGATTGTTTAAATGGTTGAAAACATTAAACAGTGGAAATAGAATGAAGCAAACCGTTTGAAATGGTTTTGTGGTTCCAGGCCATAATGGTACTCGTTCAAAAGATTTGGACTCGGAAAACATGATTGCTAAAAAAAATTTTCGCACTCGGTTAACTTCTTTCCGAATTTTCAATTTTTTTTGGCGAAATACTGAATTTTTTTGAAATTACTAAAGGTAGGAATGTGTAAAAGTGTAATAAATAATTTTAGTAGTTTTTAGGGGTTATTAGAGTTTTATTTTGTTTTATTTTTTTAGGACACCAAACGGTGCCTTAAAAATATAACTTGCCTCCTTTATTTTGAAATGTTGTCAACATTGATTTTTTCTGATAAAATTAGTCATTAAAACTTAACATAAAATGTCGTACTAATCAAAATTTTAGGTATTTTTCTTATTTTGTCCTCTTTCTCTCACGTATTGTTAGTTTCCTTTACATTACA
The DNA here is from genome assembly GCA_019916065.1 of Vitellaria paradoxa. Classification (NCBI taxonomy): domain Eukaryota; kingdom Viridiplantae; phylum Streptophyta; class Magnoliopsida; order Ericales; family Sapotaceae; genus Vitellaria; species Vitellaria paradoxa. The sequence goes on along the minus strand of CM034234.1, from coordinate 20,951,386 downwards.
AAATCCTAAAAAATTATTTGTTTTTACTTTTTGCTTATTTTTTGGGATTTGTGTAAAGAAAACTGACAAGAATATGAGAGAGTTAGGGAGGGATAAAATAGAAAAAATATCTAAAATTTTAATTATTTTAACACTTTTTTGTTAAGTTTCAACAGCTAATTTTATCGAAAATAGGTAAATATTAACAACATTTTAAGATAAGGAGGATAAATGTAATTTTTAAATGTTGTAGATACTAAGTATAATTCTCCAAATATTAAAGGAAGGTAAGTGCAATTTACCTTTTTCTTTTTTTTTATGTAATTTTTTTATATTTGGTACTTACTAAATTTGTTTATTTGACAAATTTATCTTTTGTTAGATTAAAATATATAAATAAACAAAATTCTAATGCCTGAAGATTAAAATAGTTAATTCAAAGCAAATGAATTCCCAAATTGAGCCTGACAGAGTTCCTACCTGGGACAGTTCATCAAACTGGCTCAAAATGTATTAATTAAGGGGGCGCATAATAATGTCCCCAATTTCAGTTGAGCTGCTTAAATACCTCAGCCTGCCCATTGTAAGAGACTCCTGCAAGAGCTACGTTGACAAGTTCCAGCCCAGCCGGTGCTTTTGATAAATGTAATTTTTTAATTGATCACTATCAATAAGATTTGATGTGATATATTTAAATTATTCAAATTGTTAAATAATTATGTCTTTATTTAAAATTAATGATGAAAAACTGTACCAATACTAAACGCACCAACGGGGCCGGAACTCTTGCATTGACATTCTCCCTCTCTCTCACACTGGCTCAAAATGTATTAATTAAGGGGGCGCATTATTAATGTCCCCAGTTGCAGTTGAGCTGCTTCAATTACCTCAGCCTGCCCATTGCAAGAGGCTCCAGCAAGAGCTGCGTTGACACACTTTCTCTCTCTCTCTCTCTCTCTCTCTCTCGCATCCTCTCTTTTACAGCAACAAATTTAAGATTTTGTTATATGGGCTCAAACCCACGAGTAAGAATAACATATTTTTCTTTATTTATATAAAATTTCAAAGATTAAGAATATAATTTTAACTTTTAAACGAGTATTTCAACCATTATAAAATATTGAGGATTCGTTTGATTACAAATTTAATTTTAGCTTATCCTGAACCTTTTTTGTATCTCATATGAATTTTTTTTTACTAAAATTTAATTTTCTTTTCAGAATATATATCTTTTGGACGTGTTAATTACATTTATAAAAAAAATTAAAAAATTTATATTCATTTAGGTAAAAATTAGAAAAAAATAAAAAAAAAAGAAAATCAATTTTTTTGTTTTTTTTTTATCTAAACAGATATTTTTTAAAAAAATTGAAATGTAAAATTTTTAATTTTTTTATTTTTACGAATGCAATTAACACATCTAAAGTTATAACTTTCTAAAAAAAAATTAAATTTTACTACAAGAAAGTCATACAAGATTAAAAAAAAAAAAAAAAAAACCGTAAGAAAAGTTAAATTCAAGTTTTTGTGACCAAACGTAGCCTCCATCTCTCCGAGTTGGGCTGCCTTCAATGTGCCTCTACCAACTGTTAGTATTCGCTATTTGCTATATTTGCATCTCTCTCTCTCTCTCTCTCTCTCTCTCTCTCTCTCAATCTCCGGAGCTGTGTCGTCTTAGTAATTGTTGGTTGGAAGTCAGTTGTGCTCATCACTATACTCAGGGTCGGTTGGGAAAGGCAGTTGGCTTATTTATTTATTTGTAAAATAATTAAATTTATTTTTTATATTTTAATTATTTTAAAATTTTTAAAAATAAAAATATTAAATTAATCAAAATTAGAAAATCACTTACTTTTTCTTTTCTTTTCAAATACAAAAATAACTAGTTAGGTGAAAATAAGTCAATTATTTTCTTTTCCAGACCAAGCCTTAGTATCCCACACGCAATTAAATCAGACGTAGCACCAAAAATTAGATATGCTTGTTAAATTGTACCATTTTAACATGGCCTAAAATAATAATTAATTGTTGAAATTAAGAATTTAAATATATATATGAAAATGTTAAAAACTGTTAAAATACAGATAGGGAGTGTTTTAATTGTAAAAATTAGTATAAATTTTGTAAAAATTATAATTTCATAATTTGTATAATAACTAAAAAATTTAAACTTTATAGAGATTTTTAAATTTTATAGAATTGTAACCACACTCTCAATTGATAGTAAAAATAATAAATGCGATGCGTCATACATCTGGTATATATTTTATTGACTGAATACACATGGGCTGAGAGGCCATTTGGGCACACCAAAAAAAGTACAACTCTACACTTCCTTTTTTTGTGTTGGGTGCGACACTTTAGTTGGCAGCTGGGTGTTTGGTAAAAATTTGTAAAAATTAAAAAAAATAATAAAAATTAATCTTGTGTTTGGTGAAGAAAATTAATAAAAATTAATTTTTTTTTTTTTTTTGTTGATAATTACTCATGTATTAAAAAGTAAAAATAATCGCATTTAATATGTATGAATAATGAGTTTAAGTGTGAGAGTGGTGTATGTTTAGTAAAATAGAATAAATAGTGCAATCGAATAAGAATATGAGTAAATATATTAGTATTATCCTTGTACACAAAATAAACATTCTAACAAGTAATGAATAGAAGATGTTTGACAATAATTTTTACTCTCTTCTTTATAGACCCATTCTCTCCCTACTTCATTGAGATCTCCTGCAAACAAGAAAATAGTGAAATAAAGCAGTCGGAGTTGGTCCCCGACCAAGGACACTCCGATATTTCAGTCAGTAACTCATATGGATAATAAACTCATGTAAACGAATAGAGAGAGAGAAGATGAGAGAAAAAGGAGCAAAAAAAAAAAAGAACCCTTACACTGTATTGGTTTTTTGTATTTATAGATGAAATGCCTGTCTAGCTTTCTGTTGATTTGACTATCACTTTATTTTGATATGACTTAAAGTGGAGGTGGGTGGTTAACATTAAATGTCAAATGATGTAAGTTTCGGGAGCCGTGTAGTAGTGTAGTATGTAAAATAATTATACAACGTAACTAGTAAATTATTTAATCCCAATTTAACTAGAATATACCACCTGTTTGGGGGTGTAATTTATGGTCGATGGACCACTCTTGTGGTCAGACAAGCTATTTTTATGCCTCACAGAAGATATTTTTATAAATATCTTATAAAGCCTCATTCTCGATTCCCATGGAAGAATAAAACATTCTCATAATTTTTTTGGGAAAATGACTTTTCTTTTTTTTAATATACAGGGAGAATAAAAGATATGATGGGTATAACATTCCACTCTCCAATTGATTAAAATTGTTACCAAACAAAAGAATAAAATATTTATAATTATTTTGTCCCAACTAAATGGACGTTTGGAGTGATAAAAAATGAGATAAAGTAAAATAATTTGAGATAATTTGTAAGTTTATATTTTATGTATTGAAATAAAAAGTAAATAATTTTTAGAAATTTTTAAAGATTTTTAAAATTTTTTAAACATTTTTATTTCACCAAATACGCCTTAAGTATAAATTTAAAACAAAATAAAGGAGGTGAAATTGCTTTGTCGTTAATTTCAGTTACATCATAATTTCTCCTGTGTAAATAATGTATGTATATATGATACAAGAACCATATAATTAATTAAGTAGCTATTTAAGTTACTGAATTAATACATCCTTACCTAATTAAACAATTTTTGGTTGAATACATGAATACCTAAATAAGTGTATGACTTCTTAACTACATACACGCGCGCGCCCACACAAATACATCTCCCAATCTTGATTCATGAATGCCTAAATTCATGTGTTTAAAAATATACGACAATATACCATATTCATAAACTCAAATAAACAATTTCAATATCTAACCAAAGTCATGGTGTGCTAAGTGTTGCACCAACGTGCAGATTGTTGAAAATAAAAGACAAGAAATAAAATTAGAAAAAATATAAACTCTTTATAGCGTAATGTTTACGTAATGAAATCTTTTTTTCAAAAATTAATAACAAATCTTTAAATAGGTTTATAATATGAGAAAATATATATTTTAAATAACTTTTTAAATCACTTAAATTTAGATCATAAATATCTCATTTTAAATGTCTCTTCTTAACTTTTCAAGTAACATTTTATTACGTAAACATTATATTATATATAGTTTATATTTTCTTTAAAATTCTATTTCTTATCTTTTAATTTTAACATGGTATCAACATCATAATCTGTATTTTTTATTTTTTTAGTGTAGCATCATTCTATTATATATATATATATATATATTTTACCACTACAATATATACACAAATTTTTTTAATCTTCTGTGTCAACAAAGATAATCTAATCAAACACAGTTGCAACAAATAGATCAAACATGCACTTGATTGAACTTGAGCTTTGGGTCAATTACAATTAGTAGCCATCTATATTTTATCTTTAATTTTACTTTATAGTATTTTACATTATAATGCTTTATTACTGTATATTTAACTTAGTTTTACTTTATTTTTTTATGAGTTTTCGTTAAAATGAAGTGACGAAAAGTACCATTGTTCATTACATAGGCAGAACACGTGGCATTTTTCGTTAATATTTTTGACAAAGAGCACAAAGTGACTTAAAAGTGCAAGCAAAATAGAACTGAGGATAAAAAGTGTCTAGTGTAATTTAGTCTTGGACTTTTAAACTGTGTTTGGATTGAAGATTTGCTGAGAGGGGGAAAAAAAGGAAAATGAGAGAGAAAGGAAAATAATCTCTTAGAGAACATTTGGGACGAGGTGAAAATTTTAAAAGTAAAAGATTACAGAGTTAATTATTATTTCAATAATACTTCAAGAGAAAACAAGTTCATGATATTTATATTTGGATTGAGAAAGTAAATATTATTCAGTAATAATTATATTATATTTAAAATGCTGAAAAAAATGCAACTTAAGAAATAACGTTGCCTACGATTTTATAGAGGTGTAAATAAATATTTTATGAGGTAATGACAAAATGGTATCATTTTTTTACTACTCCTTATTATCTATCCCCACTAGTAATAATTCACTCCAGTAAAAGAGTAATTCTTATCTCAAGTGTAATTATTATTCTCTCTTCTAAATAGGAGTGTGCATAACTTGATCAAAATTTAGTTATCGAGTCATATGGATCAAATTGAAGATGTTTGGTTTGGTTATTTATTTAACAACGATTGATTTGGTTATTTTTTGTAAACATAATAGTTATCAGTTTTGGATATGATTTTGAAATTCTAAAATCAAATAAACTGAGTTAACTGAATTAAATTTACTTAATATATATATATATAGTAATTAATCTAAAAATTCACTCCTATCAATAGTTTTATCTTTTGAAATCTCAAAAGTTATATGAAATCAACAATTCATTGTAATATTAAATACTCATTCTAAGTTTCAAATAGCACTTGTATAAAATTTTTTATTTTAATTATGTAATTAAATTATAAAAATATATTTAAATTATAAGCATATATAACTGATTATAACCAAACCGATATAATTCTTAATGTTTAATTAGCGTATAATATTTGGTCGGTTTAGTTATTATTTTTGATTTTCAAAAATAACTAGTTCGGTTATAAAAATTACTATTTTTAAACCATACTAACCAATACTGATCCTTACTTCTAAATTAATGTAATAGAAAACAAAAATTATTCTAATAAAATTTATAATATGTTGCCTCCACAACAAACATGCCCTTAAAATGTTTACTAGTTCCACAAATTTCAACTTTCCTATTTAAGAATGGAATCAATTTTACCTGACCTCCGAAAAAATTCCTCAGCCCTAAGAAGAAAATCTCCAAATTATTAGGATCAAGGCAGCCATTGATTTCAACGCCAAATTTCAAGCACAATTAATTATTGCAAATTGAACCATTTCAAAGTGATTGTTGCCCACAACAACTCATACAGCTACTGTGCAACACATTTAAGTCAAGTGGGCTGGCCAAAATTTTCATTTGGGGTGTTTAGTTAGTAAAAGTTTGACAAAAAAATATAATAACAGTACAAAAAATTTAATGTAAGATTAATTTACGATAAATTTTAATTAAAAGAAAGTATAAAAAAAATTAGTATACGTTAGTAAATTTTGATTAATTTTAATTACCAAAAAAAATAATTTTAATTAATTTTAATCAACCAAACACCCCTTCATTAATAACCCTCCACACAAGCCTCCTTCAGCTCTAACCAAGTATTTATCACCACCACCTCTCTATAGTTTTTCCCCATGCTAATGAGACATCAGAGGCAGCTACAGCCAGCTAGCTAGACATGGAAAAAACACAAAAACCATGCCTCGTTTTGGCTCAACTACTCCTCACATTACTAGCCATCAGTGCTACAACCACCGCCGCAGCAAAAGCTCCGGCAGTCATCGTGTTCGGAGACTCGTCCGTCGACGCTGGTAATAACAACCAGATTAAAACCCTCCTCAAGAGCAATTTCCCGCCTTACGGTCGCGATTTTTTTGGCGGCGCCGCTACCGGACGGTTCTCCAACGGCCGGATTCCTCCGGATTACTTCTCGGAGGCTCTCGGGCTCAGGCCATATGTACCTGCCTACTTGGATCCGTCTTATAATATATCAGATTTTGCTACGGGAGTTTGCTTTGCTTCTGCTGGTACTGGATACGACAATGCAACTTCTGATGTGCTAGTAAGTCCCCTTTTTCGCTTTACACTTTCCCATCAGTGTATGCATTGCATCCTCGTTAACTTTTGCTAAATCTTTGAGCAACGCTAAGGATACAAATTCCATCCTTATTTCTATTAGGTGGTTTAAATGGGTAATTATCTCAGTTTTGGGAGCGAAGTTGAAAGTAATGTCAGTTTGAGGACTTGAGATTGAAAGTTATTAAATTAAAATTTTATGGTTTAAATACATTCACATATATTTTTTTTAATCTAATGGTCTCTACTTCAAAGTTTTAATCTAATGGTCTCTACTTCAAAGTTATGAAGCTTACATTAGTTTCAGTGTTATTTTCCCCATTTTAATTATTTCTTATTAGACAAGACTCCTTTTAAGGGAGTGTTTGGACGCACAAATTAAAAAGGTTATAAGGATGAAACGTATTAATTAATGGTTTTAATTGTTTTATAATAATAATTTAATTAAAATTAATTTTAAAATAAAAGTAATGATTAAAAATAAACTAATTAGAATATAATCAATAAAAAATCATAATTAATTAGAATTCAATCAAGTCAGAACTGTTAATTAATACGCTTTGGTGAAGTGCATTGCCCCTATGACCCCACAAAAAAATTCAACTTTGCACCAAATTTGACATGTGGCACTTTAATTGGTAATTGGATGTTTGGTAAAAAAATTATTTTTTGTGTAGTGGAGAAAGTTGGAGAAATTTTGAGAAAGTTAGTAAAAATTTGTTCTATGTTTAGTGGGGAAATTTTGAGAAAATTAGTAAAAATTAATTTTTCTTTCTTTTTTTCTTTTTTTTTTGTTTTTTTTTTTGAGCCAAACACTACCAATATATATATCTATATATATAACATAATTAAAGTTAAAAAAAAGTATTAACAAATTTTATCAACTCACCCTATCAAATCATCCGGAAAATAAATAGGATGAATTTTGTCATGGCATTTCTTTAAATCTTCACATGCAAATGCTATAAAAATTGTTTGGTTACTATAATTTGGGAAGCCAGCTTTTTAAACTACAAGGTAGATTTTTTTTTAATGAATTTTCTTATTAAAATTTGATTATATATACTAGAGTTTTAAGGTATATTATTCATATTTATAAAAAAAAATCTAAAAATAAAAATAAATAAAAATTAGAAAATCTAAAAAAGTTAATTAGATATCAAAAGCTAGCTTTTTAATAAATAGTTTTTATATTTCTTAAGTATTTTCCATAATTTCTGATAATAAAGTACATAAATGCTAACTTAAAATAAAAAAATGAAATTTTTGATTTACAAAAAAAAAAGAGATACGGAAGAATAAAAATACCCATGTAACTTCAAAAAAGTTGGCCCCTCAATTTCTTTCCATTTTTTGATTTGTTTTAATGTAAGTATTATTTGAGTTCGTTTGTTTATAAGTAAATTAAACATACCTCCCTTTTAGCCTTTGAATAATTATATTTAGTAGTTATAATATTTAAAAATTACAGTTGTCTTCTTTATTTTAAAATATTGTTAACAATGATTTTCTTCTGATAAAATTAATTATTAAAACTCAATATAAAATGTCAAACTAACTAATATTTTAAATATTTTTCTTATTTTACGCCATCCTCTCTCACATCTTTTCAGTTTTTTTTACAATAATTCTCAAAAATTTTTTGCTTGTACTTATTTTTTGCTTATTTTTGAGATTTAATTTTTGTAAAAAAAAACTTACAAAAATGTGAAAATGTGATGAATAGCATAGGAAAGACACTTAAAATTTTTGTTAGTTTAATTTTTTTTTTTAATTTTTAATAGTTGATCATTTTATCAGAAGGAAATCGATGTTAATAACATTTTAAAATAATGAAGATAAGTCTAACGTTTAAATGTTGTAGGTGCTACGTATAATTATTCAAATATTAAGGTAAGGTAAATGTAATTTATCCTTTGTTTATTTACTTTTGGTTCAAAAAGAAAGAAAAAAAAAAAAAAAACAGTAATGTTGTTGACCTTTATCTTTGTGTGCAATTAGCTAGAATTTGCTTCTACCACTTGCAAAATAAGGTCCACTGAAGGTGATATATGCAGTTTATTTGCCTTAAAATGTACGTAATGTACGTCGGAGAAAATTTAAGATAATTTAATGTAAATTATTAAATATAATTTAAATTATATTTGTAGTCAAAAGAAATAATTTTAGGAACCATAAAAAAGAAATAGTTTAGTACTAAGATAAATATTTTTGTAATTTGGAGTCTTTGGATGGTCAAAGTTTACAAAACTTTACAAATTTTTAAAAATTTTTGGTATTTTTTGTTTTTTGTGCATTCATTTTAAAATTTCAAATTTATCAACTTTTATAAAATTTTGTCAATTTTTATTAACTTTCTGACAATTTTTCTGATCAAAACTATTGGAATGAATCATTCAATCCTGTTCCAATTGTTTTGATAGCAAATGTTAATTTGGCTTTTCAAATGCCAAAAAATGACTATTATACTTTTTTTTAACTTTTGATGCTCCAAACACCATCTAAAATTACCTTTTACTACAATTATACCATCATTATATCATTTTAGTATATATTTCTAATTGAAAATTTATGGTACGTAGATGAGCAATTTGATGCTCTTTGGGCTCATATTATTTGCTTTGCAGAGAGTGATACCTCTGTGGAAAGAGGTGGAGTATTACAAGGAATATCAGAAGAGACTGAGAGACTATCTGGGAAACACGAAGGCCGACACAATAATAAGTGAGGCTCTCTATCTCATAAGCATAGGAACAAATGACTTCCTCGAAAACTACTATCTTCTTCCCGGCCGGCGATCGCAATACAACGTCGATCAGTACCAGGATCTTCTCGCCGGAATTGCCGGGAATTTTCTTAGGGAAATTTACAGCCTGGGTGCTCGGAAAATATCCCTGGCTGGGCTTATTCCAATGGGGTGTTTGCCACTAGAGAGGACTGCAAATTCTATCCGTGGAGATGGAGATCAATGCATTGGGAGATACAACGAAGTGGCTCTGAGTTTCAACGGGAAATTGAATGGTTTGGTGCAAAAGCTGAACACGGAGCTCCCCGGGATCAGATTGGTGTTCTCGAATCCTTTCAACATTTTTCAGCAAATGATTCAAAAACCTTCTTCATTTGGTAAGTTCTTTATGTTTTATTTATTTATTTAGTTTTTCTTCTTTTTTGCAAATAAAAAAGCGTAGAATCATTATACGATTGATTGTCTCAAATAGGATAGGGAGTAGCAATGAAATGAGTTTTCTTTTTTTTTTTTTTTAAACTATTTTACAATGACTCGAAAAAATTAGGCTCGGGTTTCATTCGCAACCAACAAAAGCTCGAATCAGATTCAATTTGTGATCATTTAGAATTGAGCTCAAATTCGAACTAAAAAAAACTTAGGAGCCAGCTCAGTAATATTGAGGAGTCCGTATCAACACTTAAGAGCCAGCTTAATAATATTGAAGAGTTCGTATTAACTAATTAGTGAAAATTCTTACTAGGGACTTTGAGAGACTATCATCATTTTTTATGTTAGTTATGTGACATCAAATTATGAATTGTTTGATCAAGATCAGATGATTCACAATAAAAATAAAATTTAAAAATTTTAAGTGAGAATTTTCAAATTCTCTAATCCTTTTGACATTTTTCAGTAAATGATTCAAAAATTAACCTTTTTCATTTGGTAAGTTCTTTTCGTTTTATTGATTTTTTCTTTTTTTTTTTTTTAAGAAAAAGAGTTTAGAATCATTATACAATTGATTGTCTTAAAATAGGGGGTAAAAATAAAACGAGGTTTTTTTTTTCAAACTGTTTTATCTTGACTCAAAAAAAACTCGACTCAAATTTCATTCGTGACTAACAAGAGTTTGAATCATATTCAATTTGTGACTTGTTTAAAATCGAGATCGAACTCGAACTAAAATTAAGAAAAATTCGGGAACTAACTCAATGGCATTCAAGAGTTCATATCAACTAAGTGAAATTTTTCATTGGGGATTTGAGAAGGTTAACATCATTTTTTTATGTTAGTAATGTGATATCGAATTATGAATCATTTGATCAAAATTAAACAAATCACAATAAAAGTGAATTTTAAAAATTTAGGCAAAAATTTTTAAATTTAATTATATTATAAATTGTCTAATTTTAATCGAATAACTCACAACATCAATATCAGACAATCAACATCAAAAGTGATGTTAGCTAGTTGTTTTCATTTTATTAGGATTGATATGTTAGAAAACTTCTTGTCGGTTCAACTTTTTAAATTTAAAATATCATATTGTATGCCTATGGCGCCACTGGGCTGACTTTGATGTCATCTAACTCATGGGAGGGCAATGCCATCATCAATAACATTCTCTTTAGAAATATTTTTTTTTAAGAATTAATTTGATTTTAAAATAAAGAATTAATTTCATTTGATTTAATTTGATTTGTTAAATACAAAATTTTGTTTGAAATACATTTTGAATTTAAGAATTGAATTGATTTAGTTTAATTGAAATACTAAGTTTGATCATATGAATAGGAAATAAAAAATATTATAAATATGATATAAGAGGATAAATTTGTCCACTTATTTATATTATTTAAAATAATAATGAATTCTCATCAAATTATATTGTTTTGGATTGGATTTCAAATTCTATAGAAATCACAGAATTTAAGTGAAAATGAAATCAAATTCAGCTCATAAATTTTATTTTAATTCCAAACATAATAAATAATGAGAATTCTTATTAAATAAAATTCAATTACATCAAATCCATAGTTCCAGATGAAGTGTAAATAAATTAGTAGTCTTTCATATAAATATTAAACACAACAAATCAGAATATTATTTCTGTGGGTTTTATCAATTTAGGGTGTGTTTGGTGCACAATAATTTGGTGAAAATTTTTGAAAATTTTTAAAAATTTCTATTACATTTTTACACATTCTTACCTTCTCAAAATTCAAAAAAAGTTCAATACCTTTAAAAAAAAGTTGATAACTACAATTCGGTTAATTAAATAACAAAAATTTTTTTGCCATTCTCACCACGGACACTCAAGCTACCAAATGACACCTACTTTGACTATTTTTTGTAAGGTTATAGAAACCATTCTAACGGATTGTAAAAATTGTTCCGATAGATATGTCAGGACCAACTTTATCTAAACGGTTTCTACAATAGAGTATAGAAGTTATGACTGCCCAAAATCTATATAAATTCGCATTTATTTTTGCTTTTATTTAAATATTTTAAAATTTTAACAAACATGTTAAATAATTGTTTACTTTAAAATTAAATTAAATTATATTAAAATTTTAAATTAAATATTTGTTTTATGTTAGCATTTTCTCTTAATAAATTTATATTTCGCTATATGTTTTTTACATTAAATTCAAAATAGCTACCCCCAGGCAGCATTGACTAGTGTTTGGTAAGGAAATAAATACAGAAAAGGCCTTCCAAGGGGTAAACTCACCTGTCAACATTTGTTAAACCTGAGACACATGCAGAGTGCTTTCATTTCCTATCGTCAATATTTATTGCTTTTCCATCAATATTTCGTGGGGATTGTATGCATATTTGTGTATAGGAATGGCAACGGATTGGATTGGAATCGGAATACATCACCTTTGTGAACAAACAAATGTTAAAATAAAATTATGATGAAATTAATAATCTAATATCTCATAATAAAATTATGCTAAAGCCCATGAGATTAACAATTTAATCCCACTCCCATGTGATCAAGCATTGCCTTATGCAATTATTTTTAGTGATTGATATATGCATGTTATTGATATATATGCAGAACTCCTTTACAACTCTAAATTTTGAAAAAAAAATTAAAAAATATAATTTTTTTGAGGTTTTTATTTTATTTTTATTTTTAAGTGTGTTTAGAGTGTGAAGTAACTTTTGGAATTTTTTGAACATTGGTGTTTGATTTGACAAAAAAATTATTAAAAGTTGTGTAAAAGTGACACACGACAAAATTTTATTAAAAAAAGTTGTGAATGTTTGGAATTAAAAATATTTTTTTGGGAACTTTTTGTACTTGTGTTAAAACATACTAGCAAAAAAATTTAAAATTCATTTGAACGGATGATAAATGACCCATTCAAATGATTTCTTTCAAAAGAGTTATTTTTTTAGAAATTTTTTAAAAATTTTCATAAAATTTTTTTAAAGATTTTTAGAGTTATTTGATGCTCCAAACGGGGCACTACATATATGTGTATATAAATTTGTTGACTTGTTAAGCTTTTGCCCCATTTCCGGGATGTCGATCTCCCCGAGTTCAAAACTTTTGCTGGTTGCCTAATTTTTTTTAAATAAATTTTAGAAAGAAGTTTTTTGTGTTTCTTTCGTAATTTGAAAGCATTGACAGGGTTTGAAGTTGCATCAGTTGCATGCTGCGCGACGGGGACGATCGAGATCAGTTACCTATGCAATGAATACAATCCACTTACATGCCCAGATGCCAACAAATACGTCTTCTGGGACGCTTTCCATCCTACCGACAAAGCCAACCGTATCGTCTCTTACTCTTTGATTAAAAACGAGCTGCGCCAGTTCTTTTGATTTTATTTTGTTCATTTAATACATAATTTGTTCATTTAATACATAATAGACTACATTACACGCACCTTTCCTTACCTTAATATTTGAGTAATTATATTTAATATCTATAACATTTAAAAATTACACTTACCTATCTTATTTTAAAATATTATTAATATTAACATTTTTTCGATAAAATTATTCATTAAAACTTAATATAAAATGTTAAACTAACCAAAATTTTAAACAATTTTCCTATTTTAGCCATCTTTCTCTCACATCTTCGTCAATTTTCTTTAAAAAAATTCTAAAAAACGTTTTATTGTACTTACTTTTTTTTTACTAACTTTTGGAAATTTTTTTAAAGAAAACTGACTAAAATGTGTGATAGTAAAGAATAAAATAGGAAAAACACTTAAAATTTAAGTTATTTTAATATTTTTATTAAATGTTAAACGGTTAATTTTATCGTAAAAAAACCAATGTTAATAACATTTCAAAATAAGGAAAGTAACTGTAAGCTTTAAATGTTGTGAGTGTTAAGCATAATTACTCAAATGTTAAGGAGAGGTAAGTGTAATTTATCCTACAAAATATATATGTATGTATGTCCTTGCTTGCAATTGTTAATGATTCTAATAACGTGTGGCTCATGGGCATGTTAGAAGTTTTAGGAATTTGAGTCTTTGTTTGGAGTTTCCTTTTGATAATCCTGCAAGTTAGGCGCCTGGTTTAGAGGTTGACCCAGTTTTTAAAAGAATCCCATAGCAGTATAGCGGTTGCTGTACCTGGGATGGGTAGTAGCTTAATTTTCTGATTGTTTGTTTCTTTGTAACGCTATTTAAGCTAGACTGAGTATTTTGAATAAAAGTAGCATTCTCCCAGCTCTCCTGTACTCTTTTCGATTTCTTTAAAGTATTTTTATAACAATTGATATTAGAGCCCCCACTGGGGTCTTATTAAGTAAAGCAGCAGCAAGATCACACGACGTCTAAAAATGCTAGTTTTGTACAACCAACAATTCCTCGATTACATGCCAAAAAAAAAAAAAGCAATTCCTCGATAAGATGCTCATTACGATCACTAGAGTGTCGTGGAGAATTTTCTGAAGTCTATAGAATATTGGAGTTTGGTGGAGAACGACATAACTGAACCGGCTGCAAAGCAGTTCTTATTAATGCATAGACCAAAGCACTAGAAGAGCAGAAGTTCAACGACTTGAACACCAAGACTTGGTTTGAGAAGAAAGTTAGCTAGTTTATTTTTAGCTAATTAGTAACTAATTAAAAATAAGCTAGCTAATTTTTGTATTTGGGAAGGAAAAAAAGTGATTTTTTTATGTAGATTTTTAGTTTTTGTTAATTTGACATTTTTACCGTTGAAAGTTTAAAATAAAGTTAAAATGTAAGAGGGTAAAATTGATCAAGCACTGTTGAAACTAAAAAAACAAAGCCGGCTACTAGCCGGTTTTCTCAAACAAACCCTAAGAATTACTTGTTCTAGGCAATCGATTGCGCTACCCTAGAGACCATTTTTAAGAAAGACACTGCCAAACATTGGCAGAGCCATGGTGGGTCGAGCGTTGGCGAGGGCTTATCTTGGATTTTTTTAAAAAAAATTATTTGATATAAAAAATTATTCGAGGATGGATGAATGGATGAATAATTGTTTGGTGATATACATAATACAATGAAAGGGATATTCGAAACTATTAATAATGAAATTATTTTGCAATGTTTTCCAAATATGAAAGAATGAAAGGAGATTGTTATAACTTGTTTTGTTAATTTGAGGGTTATTTTGTGTAAAAAAAAAGTTTGATATCAATGTCTAATATTTCGTATTTTATCATACTTTATGCAATTGGTTGGAATTTAAAATTTTACTTGTAATTTAAGTTACACTGATCTAAATTCTTGAGTCTACCACTGTTGCTAAAGACACTTGGAATTCTCCGAAGTAAAAGTATCAAGGCACAGCTAGAGTGAAACGTGCCCAACTTCAAGCTCTTCGCAAAGAGTTGGAGATTCTTATCATAAAGAAATGAGAATCTGTAACTATCTTTGTTGGCTATTGCAAACAAAATGCGCATTCATGGAGAACAAATGACAGATATAACCATTGTTGAAAAAATTCTCAAATCTATGACCAGAAGATTTGCTTATGTGATTTGCTCAACTGAAGAATCCGAGGATGTTGCTAAACTTTCCATTGAGGAACTACAGAGTCCTTTATTGGTGCATGAGCAACGCATGACCAGCATTGCTGTAGAAGAAAAATTATTAGAAGCTTCAATTGATGCGGAGAATGGCCGTGAAAATTCCTTTATATCCATAGGCGGTGGAGTTATAGAGACAAGGGAGGGCAAGTGACCCCGTAATTTTGAATACAAATTATTAAAACATATTTTAGTTTTATTAAAAATTAAATTAATTAAAAAGAGGTATTTTAGTCTTATTAAAAAATTAAAGTTAAGTAAAAAAATTTTAACATAAAAAAAAATTATAAAAATCAAACCTAAGTATTTATTATGAAATAAAGTACATTTTCTCACTATATTATTGAATACTTTTATGTATAATATTAGTAAAGAAATACAACATAATAAACTCTAAAAATAATAAAATTTAACAATAATTATATATATATTAATAACAAAAACATTTCTATTAAATATTAAGTGCTATTAAAAATGGTAGCTAAATTATTAAATTATGAAAAGTATATTCGTCGTTTATAATTTTTTCTCTCCTTAAAAGTAACATCGCTTTTCTTCTACTTTTAACCCTGACATAATTCATTGTCTCTTCTTAAGTATTTGGTACCCCTCCTTGTTAAAAATCTTAAATCCACTCCCATTTACAATGAATAGTCATGGAAGAGACTGGGGTTGAGGAAGAGGTCAATGAGGTGGGAGAGGTCGTTGCATGAAAATCAACAAACATGGAAGTAGAATGAAACAAGGGATAAATCCAATGTTAAATGCTATCGGTGTCACAACTATGGCGATTACCAATATAAGTGCAAAACCCTGCAGTAAAGGATGAGAAGTCAAATTATGCGGAGACAAAAGAGGTTCTCTCGATGACTTATATTGAGGAAGAAGATTAACGAGCAGTCAAAGTCTAATATTCAGTATTTAGATTTTAGTTGTAGTAACCATACGTGTGGCAACAAGTCCATGTTATCTAACTTAAATGAAAGCTTTAGAGAGAATGTGAAGCTTGGTGACAATTCAAACATTTTTGTGATAGGAAAGGACATATCAAAGTCGAAAATTTACTATTGGTACAGTCCGTATGGGTATTGATGTTTTTTGGAATACCATTTTAGATTTATTATTATAAAATTATACATTTATAAAATATATATATATATATATCTACTTAAAACATTTAATATACCATTTAAACAAATTTAAAATACAAGTTAATTATAAAACATAATTATAAATATCGCGTCGATATTAATTAGCATAACTAATTTATCATGCATTACATTTTATAGCAATAATAACAAAATAAAAAAGTTAATTACATAGAGTTGATAAGAAATTAGAAAAAATAAAAAAAATTGTTTATCATTTTTAATTTTATAAATTTAGAAAAAATAAAATAAAAATAAAATACAAATAATTTAAGGTAAAATAATAAAATCTTAAAATTTTTATTATTATCTAATATTACTTGGTATTGATTGATATTATCAGTTATTATAAAATAAGTTATCGGTTCTGAATTATAATACCTAAGACAATAAGATTTGTGATTATGTTAGTCTGACGACTTATAATCATCATTATTGACTTAAAATTTAATATTTTTTTAAATTAAAATAATATAAATACATATAAATAATTAAATTTTAATCCAACCATTCCTCTGCCAACGTGAGTAAATTGCCATGTGGTCCTGCCCCTTTTCCTTCCGAACTATCACAAAATGAAAAAATAAATAAGAAAAGGAAGTGGTATCCCACAGAGTGATTGGGACTTTGCCTCGAGAGTCTGAGACCCCACACAAATTCGGCTCAATCCCTTGTTCTATTTCCGCTTTTGTGGCCGTTTGGTCTTTCTTAATCGCGTTCTGATAGTAAGTTCTTACTCTGCTCTTCTCCTCTTCTAATTTCATGGGATTTTGATTTTTCTTTCTTTAATCTAATCGGTACTGTGGTTGTATCTGTATGTTAATTCTAGCATTTAGTGGGTAATTTGCCGAATAAATTCAACGACATTTTTCTCTGTAAATCTTCAAGCCTACAATCTCTATATCTATTTGTGTTTTTCTATGTGCGTATATAGAGATAGCTTCTATAGTGTAAGCTGGGTTTGAATTGAACCCATTTTCCGTTTCTTATGGTTTAGACCATGCAATTGGTCAATTGGTGATTATTTACATACACATATAGTTTCATTCATTTGAT
Organism: Vitellaria paradoxa; assembly: GCA_019916065.1. Taxonomy (NCBI): domain Eukaryota; kingdom Viridiplantae; phylum Streptophyta; class Magnoliopsida; order Ericales; family Sapotaceae; genus Vitellaria; species Vitellaria paradoxa. The sequence continues at coordinate 20,933,699 of CM034234.1, read as the reverse complement.
ATCTATTTGTTGTTAACTGTTTGCTCAGTGAATTGGGTGTGATTGGGTGCTGAACTAAAACGTTCTAGGCATTATTGTTGTCAATCGAATGCCATGAGCTAGCACAGTTTCTATTTTCGTGTAGTTAATCTTCTAACCTTGCACAAGTTCGAGTCTTTAGACTTTTCTTGCAATAGTTTTTATGATCACTGTTAAGATATGATGATTAGATACAAATTTGTGTAGCTTGATTTCTTACAGACATTTATTCAAGCATGTGATGGACTATGCTAATTAGTTTTATGAGATGGAGATAGAAGAGATGAAAGGGGAGAAAAGAAAGAGAGAAAATATACAAGAAGAAAACATGGAAAGAAGATATAGAGAATAAATGAGGGAGAAACCAAAAGAGAAGAGAAAGAGTGAAAATGCAGGGAGAGAGAGTGCAAAGTTCTCCTAAATATTCAGATTGTATTTATTCTCCAATAAGATTTCCTTCCCTATCATTCATTTAAAAGGCCTTATGGAACCTTCAATGACAAATAATCTCCATATGAACTATCCTACCAATGATGGTAACAACCTAAGCCTTGCGTTTAGTTACCAAAGGATAGTGATAAATGAGTAGGATAATGTGCAGGGATGGCAACGGGCAAATCGGAGGCGAATATGACAATATTCAAATTCGAACTCCAAATCCTCTGCCTACCTTCAAATTTGCCTCGAACTCCAAACAGATATTTTTTGGACCTCGATCCCTACTCCAAACGGAAAACGGATATATTCATGGATATCCAAAACTCCGAACCATCGGTTCGCCTCCGAATCTGCCCCTAAGTTGATACATAACTTGATTGCATATGTAATCTATTACTACCAAATAATTCATCTTTAAAACCAAAATAATACAAACATCATCACAATAACAATTTACCAAAGCAATACATAGATATCTCCAAAACCAATATTTTACCAAAGTACCATTTAATTAATAAGTTGCCTTCTCTATATATTTTTAAAAAAATAATTTTCATTTTAAAAAAAATATTGAATGTTTCAGGAAACATTTTAGTTAAACTATTTAAAAAATCTATTTTCTAGAGAACTCTTTGAATATCAATATTGCAAAGTTTAAAAACATATTTTAGCTGAAAATGTTAGAAATACTGGGAAAACAATAAACTATTCAAAAGTCAAGAAAGAAGTTACTTAATGAAACAGTAATCTCATGTACTAAAATAGGAAAAATAAATAAAATAGCAAATAAAATATTTTAATTATTTTTTAAAATTTGTATCTAGATATTTTTCTGGAAACAATTGAGTTTACAAGTCATAATGGGATTTAAAATTGTATAAATTAATATGAATTTGTAAAAGTTACAGCTTCGTAATTCATGCAGTGGGTAAAAAATTTAAATTTTACAGGGATTTATATAATTTTGTAGAGTCCCAAATGATATACCTTATAAAATTTTAAATTTACCTCTTTAAGCTTTCTTGATTTTTGCGTATGAAAGAAATAAATTGAACTTTGAACTTCAATTTGCACAAAAGTTTAAAAAAAAAATTAAGTTTATAATTTCTTTCCTAAAGTTTTAAATTTATTTATCAATATTCATTTTAATGATAATAATAGTGAACAATAAGTTAGTGTATTATGAATGTGAATATTGTTTGTATGGTATGGTAACGATGTTGTCATCATGATTCAAATGGTTCGGGGTTGTTCGGATATTTTTCGGGATGGATCGGGATAGATTGGGGTAGATTCGGATTAGATATCGGATTCGGGACAGATCGGGAGGAGGCAATCCTACCCCCATATCTGATCCAACATCCAATTTCTTTTTTTTTTTTAAACCAAATCTACATCCGATCCAATCTTAAAAAAAATCCAAATTCCGTATCCATTCGGCTCGGGTAACGGATTGGATTCGAACGAATCGGCCAAGATAGCTATCCCTAATAATGTGGGGACATAAACTCTATGGGATATGATGGGATAAAGATGGATATAACTTTTTGTATTTGGTATGACCAGGTTATAAGTAGAATGAGTGGTTTCAAATCCATGCTTGGTTTGATGAGAATTGCGCATGAAAATGTAACAAGATGTCTTGTTTGAATCTTTGCATTACGATTTAAGTTAAGACATGGTCAACTATGATTTTGAATACCTTTCAATAATTAAAAATTTCTATCATTTTGACCAAATACGAGTCAAAATTTCAATAATAATATTATAATTTTAAAAATAATCAATTCTTATATTTTATAAATTAATATAAAATCCTAATGAAGAACTATTTGAAATAATAGAAAAAAGCATAATATACTAATTTATGTAATACTCAACTTAACATAATAAAGCCTTAATCCTAAATTAGTTGGGGTTGGCTACATGGTTTTTTTCTCCATTCATTTGTGTTCAGGGTTATATTTTGTGAGTTTATTTGAAATTAGGTCTTCAAAATTTTAGTCCATGTAATTTTAGATCTATTTCTCTTTTATTCTATTTGCATCTAAGCACTCTTCGTTACTAGTGCAACCCTTGGTCTATTGTCCAACCAAACCTGCTTAAACGACTTTTTCTCAACTTCTCTTTTGTTGGTGCTATCTCAATTTTTTTCAGATATATTCATTTCCAATCTGTTTTTTCTTGTATTACCACACGTTGTGTTAGTATCCTATTTCCGTCATACTCATCTTATGAGTTGTTAGTTATCAATGTCTCAACCTTTTTGTATCATAAAGTATAATTGACTTTATAGCTATTCTATAAATTTTTTTTTTCTGCTTGATATGTATTATATGGTCACATAAAACACTCGAGCACTTCTCTATTTTAATTACCCAGTTCGAATCCTATGGATAACATTCTTTTCAATTCCTTAATATCTAAGCTACTGAAAATGATCACTTTTTGGTATTTATTGATTGTCAATTTTCTTTGCGCTTATTCCTAATTTTAATTGTACCAAAATTGCAATATATGTTATGTTTAGTCATAATCAGTTTGAAACATTTGGCCTTTAAAGTGTGCCTCCAAACTTTTAACTAATGATTAACTTTAGTCCTAGTTTCATTTATCGATATAATATTATCTACGAACAACATATACTAAGAGATGTCATCTTGAATATATTTGGTAAGCTTGTCCATAACCAAAGTGAAAAAAAAATAAAGGAGATCCTTGTTGCAGACCAATTGTAATTGGAAATTGTTTGTATCAACACCATTAGTAACTACTCAATATGTGTCCTTGATTACTTTAATATATTTCATAGACCCCAATGCCCAATGTAAAATTTCTTTTGGGTCCTTATCATATGTTTTCTCTAAAACAATAAAATCATGTTAAATTTTTATTTTTTTCTCTATATTTTTTCATCATTGTTTTTATTAGAAAAATAGCTTCCATAGTCGATTTACTAGACATAAAACCAAATTAGTTCTTTGATATTTTTGCTACCCATTTTAGCCTAGTCTGAATCACTCACTTGCAAAGTTTCACAGTGTGACTCATAAGCATAATATTTCGATAGTTATTGTAGTAATGGATATTCCCTTTATTCTTATATATAGGCACTGGGATACTTTTTTTTTTTTTTTAGCACATTCATTAGGCATCTCATTGGTATGCAAGATCCTGTTAAACAATTTTGTCAATTAAGTTACCCCATTGCCCCTTAGGCTCTTCCAATCATAAATTGGAGTACCATATTGCATAACTTTTCCTATCTTCATTTTTTTCATAGCTTCTTTTACTCATGCAAACCTAACTATATGTATAAAACTTATATTTTTATCGTCAATGGAGTTACTAAAATCTCCTAAATTCTTCTCTTGGCAACTATTGAACACTTCGCGTATATCGAATATCCTCTTCTTTAACCAAAACCATTGGTTCTCTTTTTTTTACACACTCAAGCTAATACAAGTCCTTCCTTACTTTTCGTTTTATTCTAGTCACCTTCTAATTATCTTTCTCCCAATTTTTTTGTCTCTAACTTGTTATGTCTTTTTCTCCAATCATATTTACTTTTCTCTTAGCCAAAGTATATAATAATTCTTTTATTTTTTCTTTCGGTTAATAAGCCTATTTTCTAAGTTGCTCTCCGTAACGTACTCTCCTGTACTAGCCTTTTTTTACCCACACTTGTCCATTAAAGTGTGGGAACACTTGCCTACTTCTCATCACATCCGGGCGTTGATGTGACGCTTCACTTTAGGGGAATGCCGTAGTTAACCTTTACCCATTTTTCACTGCACCCAGTATTTGACGCAATGCGTTGCTAGTTAGGGATGGCCCAACAAAATTCTCATTTTGATTCGTGTCCATAGGAAGTGATATGTTTTATGTTGGACGTCAACCTATTGTAACCCTCCTCCTTTATCCAAACTAGGGATTGACTATGGTAAAATAAATACTAAGCACATGTAGGCAGAGTTTTAAGACTATTCAAGTTCACGTGTTATAATAATTAATAATAAGTTACTGTAAATGTAATAAAAGAAAAGTTATTATACATGTTTTATTGAACGAAGGGAAAATATAACATTTTACTTCCTTATCCTATCCCACCAACATTTGTTTGACCTCCCCCAGGATAGTGTTATCCCATTATAATGGGATTATTTATCTTGCCCATTTATCTCATCACATTTTTTACCACCAAACATGGGAAATGGTTTAACTATCCCCTCCCATCCCCCTATCCTTCAAGCATATGTGCCATGAGGTTTCATTAATAGAACTCAAAACGTAAAATATAAAATCATAAAAAACAAATGATGCGATAACGGTTTCTTATGAATCTAATGAGGAGGACTGCAATGAGAATCTATAACTCTACTAACGGTTGCACAAGTTATGATACATTAGATAATGATGTGGTATTGATTTTAGCTGCATAGCAATCAAAGTAAAATGCAAATCCTAGACAAGTCTTCTCCAAGAATTGGGCAATACTTTGTTTCATTTTGATACATAATGATACTAATACATGAATGTATTTATCAATGCATAACTGTGCATAGCATAGCTACTTATTCTTTTCTTCTTTTTTTTTTTTTTCTGTATGTGTTGGTGGACTATTTAGATTGTAAAGATTAACCTTGTCTTGTGTGCTCACTATGTACAGGTACCTTAGGAATGTTGTTCGGGAAAATTTGGAGTCTGAAGAGCTGTGTTAATGTGGGTTTCTTGTTGCAAATGAGACAATCAGTCTCAGCTTCAAGCATTGCTGCAATAGATATGGCGGCTAAAGATGGGGAACTCAGGGTTTTTGTAGTTGCAGGAGAGGTTTCAGGGGACACTATTGGTTCTCGTTTCATGGCCTCTCTGAAAAAACTCTCTTATTTTCCGTCCATTTTGCTGGTGTTGGGGGGTTAGCTCTCTATTCTCTGGATTTTATGTGAGACTAAATTATATAATAAAATGTGCATGTAAAGTTTTTATTTTGCTGGTGTGTCTGTTTTCCTAAATATAGGTATGGTATGATATCATGATTTGTTTTCTCATTATTTTTGTATTCTAATTCTATTTTCTGCCTCTGCTTTTCTTATCTCTTTCAATTAGATGATTGGCTAAAGCAAGCAGTTGCTTGTATGTGTTTTGGTCTTTTAGCTCTTAAATTTTAATTATTTTTATCCTTGTTCTCAGCTACCACCAAATATGCAACACTGAATTGTGCAAGAATGTGCTATGTCCTCTCTAAGCATTTAAGCTACTCAGATGATTATTGTTTCCTATGATATTTCATTTTGGGATTCTGTTTGGATTTTCCATTTGTAATATTATGTTACTTCCTTTGTTCAGGTCCATGATGTCTAAGCAAGGATTAAAATCTCTGTTCCCTATGGAGGATATCGCAGTTATGGGGATCTGGGAGTTGTTGCCACATCTGAATAAGTTCAGAGTGAGCACTGAGCTAGTTTAATATTTTATGCACTTCCATATATCCAAACTAATGCAATGTTCTTTTCATTTTGTTTTCAGTTTTGTAGATTGTAGTTGAGTACATATGTTTTGCCTAAATAAGAAACTCCATTGTGCCATTGCATCATTTTGGACCCAATGCTTACATTGACCTTTGGAATGGCAGGTTAAGCTGAAGGAAACTACAGAGGCTGCATCTTGTTCCAGCCACATGTTGTAGTGACGGTGGACTCCAAGGGGTTCTCATTTCGTTTCCTAAAGCAGCTACGCGGTAATTTAAAATTACCTTTTTTGGATTCCAAATGAATGCTAGGATTTTGCTTATGGAAACAAAAGTATGGTGTAGGAAACTGGGGGAAAATCTTTTTGCAGCTAAATATGGTCAGGAAGGATTGGTTAGCCCTCCACACTTCCATTATGTAGCACCATCTTTTTGGGCGTGGAAAGGGGGTGAAGCAAGGCTCAAAGGGCTATCTGAGTTTGTGGACCATGTCTTGTGCATACTTCCATTTGAGGGAGAAGTTTGCAGATCGAATGGATTGGCAGCGACCTTTGTGGGCCATCCCATACTTGAAGATGTTTTCGAGATGAATTTGGTACTGATACATCTTCTAATCTTAATATTTTTATTATTTTATTCATCCAGTTGCTTTATTCAGATAACAGATGCATTGATCAACATTGGATTTTATTGAAATTTCTATTCTGTTGACATTCATCTGATACTCTTGTGTAGTAATTTAAATTCTTAAATTCTGGAGTGGTTTCGTCTTCAGGGGAAGAATACCATAGAAAATGGATGGCGGGTGCTGGGAGATTCTGAAGAATTTCGAAGTCAACATGGAATACCTTCAGGTATGGGACCAACTTCAGTTTGCCCAGAAGAGCTTGTTAGATATGAACTTCAGATTTTCAGTAGTTATAAAAGTACATTCTCAATCCACCTTGAACATTCTCATTAAGGGTGTCTCTATTGATAAATACATACACATATATGTATTTTTAATGTGTGTTTAATTTTTTGCAGTTTCAACTCTTAGCTTTTGTTTATGGAACTTCTCATGATGAAAATTTTGAAAAATATTTGTTCTTTTTTCTGTTTAACCCTTTTTTTTATCTTTTCAATTCATGGATTTTACCTTGGAAAGGAGCAACAATTATTTCCTTGCTACCTGGAAGCAGATTGCAAGAAGTAACCCGCATGCTTCCAATCTTCTTAAATGCCATGAAGCTATTAAAAGACTACTACTCAGAGTTGGTGGTGGTGATCCACGTGGCATCTAATAAGCTTGTGGAAGACTATATCAGCAGTCTTGTTCATAAGTGGCCTGCACCAGTCCTCCTGATTCCAGGAGGATTGCTTCGCATGAAATATGATGCATTAAGTGTAAGACCTCCTTATCTTCTTTTCCCAATATATTAATTTGACTCAATTCATTATTTGACATACTAAACCAAACCAAACCAAACCAAGCCTGTTCCCACTATATGGATTTGAAGATGCCAATCAAATCTATTTAGGGCCATGTTCTCCGTTAGATCTAGGTAAGCAAGGTCATGTTTAATAGTTTCTTTCCAACTTCTCTTGGGTCTTCCTCGTCTCCCTCTCCTACTCCTGACAATCTCCATGCTTTCACACGTTCTAACAGGTGCCTCCGTTGGATGCCTTCTAACATGGCCGAACCATCTTAATCGATTTTCTCTCATTTTATCTTCAATCGGTGATATTCCTACTTTGTCCCTAATGTCCTCGTTCCTAATTCTATCTCTCCTTGTAATCCCGCACATCCATCTTAGCATTCTCATCTCCGTTGCTATCATCTTCTGAACACGATCATGTTTTACTACCCAACACTGATCATATAGCAATGCTGATTTTACAGCTACCTTATAATACTTTCCTTTCACCTTGAGGGGGCTTTTAGATCGCACAAGACCCCGAAGCACTCCTCCATTTGGTCCACCCGGCTTAAATCCTGTGACTTACATCAGTATCAATCCCTCCATCTTGTTGCACCATAAATCCAAGGTACCTAAAGTTTTCTTTCTCTACAATTTTTTGTGTGCCTAAATTATTTCTATTCTATCAGTTACTCTACTTTGACTAAACTTGTATTCCATATATTTCGTTTTGCATCGACTTAGCCTAAACCCTTTTGTCTCTAACGTTTCTGGCCACAATTCTGGCTTAACCTTCACTTCTCTCGTCTTATCTACTAAAACAAATCATCTGCAAATAGCATATACCACGGCACCTCATCATGAATATGTTTTGTAATCTCATCCATAACTAGAGCAAACAAGTACGGGCTTAACGCTGAGCCTTGGTATAGACCAATCGTGATAGGAAACTCTTTAGTCTCTCCACTAGTCGTCCGTATAAATGTCATGACTCTATCATACATGTCTTTATCACCTCAATATATGCGATACACGCTCCTTTCTTTTCCAATACTCTCCATAGAATCTCCCTAGAAACCGGTCACATGCCTTCTTTAAATCAATGAACACCATATGTAAATCTTTTTGACCTGCTCTATACTGTTCCATTAACCTCTCAGGAGAAAGATAGCCTTCATGGTTGATCTCTCAGGCATGAAACCAAATTGATTCTCTGAAACGATTGTTGTCCTTTTTAGTCTTCTCTCAATAACTTCTCCCATAATTTCATCGTATGGCTCATCAATTTAATCCCGCGGTAGTTCGCACAGTTCTGAATATCTCCTTTATTCTTGTATATGGGTATAACAATACTTTTCCTCCATGCATCAAGCATCTTCTTGCTCTTTAGCACTACATTAAAAAGTTTGTCGACCAACTTATGCCACACTCCCCTAGGCACCTCCAAACCTCAATAGGGATACCATCTGGCCCAACTGCTTTCCTATTTCATCTTTTTCAATACTTCTTTTACTTCTTCCCTACTGATTCTCCTATAGAACATATGATTTAATTCTTCCCTAAAGGTGGTAAACTGTCCCAATTGTATGTCAGTACTACTGTTTTTGTTAAATAACTTGTAGGATAATAAATGGTTCCTCATCTAGTGGGTTCAAAATTTCACTGTGGATAATCTTATCTTTGATCTGGTTGAACAAGTATGATCATTTCACATATCTTAAGCATATAGATAAAGACTTGGCTACATTTGATTGGAGGGATTGGATGATGAGATAAATAACACTATGAGATAATGATGGGATTGGATATAAGAAGGGATTAATTTTTGTGTGGAAATTTAGGCATGTAAAGAGAATCTAGTTAACCCTGACTCGACCTTGATCCTATGTCTGTACTCACCGAACTTGGCCAACCCCTATACCTTAGGGTCAAGCTTGCAACACCCTCGACCCAACCTGACCTCAACTCAAGACTGACTCAGTAAATTTAATTTTGTTTCTGTTAATTTTTTTTTTCAATTGCTTATTTACACTATACGAAAATAAACAATAGATATTAGTATTTTTATGATTTTGAGGGTGGAGAACAATTAATTCTCCAATTCGTGATAAAAAAACTCAATGCCTTGGAATCTACTATAATTATTAATAGAATTTATTTATTTTTAAGACCAATTGGTTAATTATTTTATTTTTATTTCAAAAGAATTATAAAAAATATTTTACAAAAATCTTCAAAATACATAGGGTTAATAGCTTATGGTCGGGGTCAGATATGCCTGATCTGACGGATCTAGTTTTTGCAAGGGCATTTAGGTTAGGGGAAACTAGGCCGCTTCTGGGTTGGGTCAACCCATTTTAAATGCCTATGCGGGATTATTTTTTATTTTTTGTGTTTTGTTGGTGGGATATAGAATGAGATAAGAGGTGATTTAATAGAAAATTTGACAGTAAATAATTTTGGATCTTTGGATTTCGGTAGAAAACAAATTCGGAGATAAAACAAATTCGGAGACGGGGATATCCATATCCCATGTGATATTGTATCTCCCCATTTGGGGAATATACCATCCTGACATAAAATCCAAAAAAAAATAATAATAAAAATAAAAAATAAATAAATAGACATTAGACTTGTGGTCCTATGCGATACCCAGTCCAATCTTCTTCTCTAATCCTATAAACAAGCGCATCCTTGGTCTATTGGGTTATATTTACCAAAAAAAAATGAAAAATGAAGTGAATAAAATAAGACAAGAAATGGTCTTCCACTGCGAATTTTAGAAATTTTGTTTGAGATTATTCATTGCGGTAGTGTGTGGTCAAACTCTCTTACAAATTTAGCTTATTAACAAGGACCTACTGGTCTCTGAAATAGATTCAATAACTTTAGTGATGACTTACCCAAAAAAAAAAAAAAAAAAAATTCAGTGATGTGTGGTTTGACCATTTGATGTTTTTCATTCGACTTTTATAATAATTCCAATTTCCATGCAGGCGAGTAGGGTTGCCCTTTGTACTTCTGGGACAGTGGCTGTGGAGATGCAACTTGCACGGTTGCCTTGTGTTGTTGCCTATCGAGCCCATTTTCTAACTGAATGGCTGATACGTTACAAAGCTAAAGTACCATACGTCTCCCTACCCAATATTCTGATGGGTTCGTCTATAATTCCTGAAGCTCTCTTTCAAGCATGCACGCCTTCGAGACTGGCATCACTGCTCATGTAAGTTCTTCTTGCAATACTTATATCCATATGGATTCTTTTCTTTCTCGAGTTTCTAATTTTTAGTTGAGTTCCACGAAACTGCAAAACTTTCATACAATATTACAGTGAGATTAGACAGTATAATTATATTTTTACTATGTTTAAAATATGATAATTTTGTTTTTTGTGCTTCATGGACCCTCCTCTATCTCTACATTAATGGAGAAACGATCTCATATTCCATACAAGATGTAAATTTGATGATCAAAGACGGGTAGATCTGAATGGTAGATACTAAAATGATCAGTGCTGTATCCCAACTGTTAAAACAGCGCTGCTATGTTTAAAATTAGGAATTTTTCAAATTTAGGAAACAAAGTAGGCTGCCAGATATGTTTAGCATTATTTTCGTAGCAGTAGTTGGTTGCCAATCTATTAATTGGACCTGTATCTTAGCAGATGGATGATAGTTCAGAATTCTTATCTAAGTTGTAAGTGGTTTTCTCCTACCCCTAAGTGGAGATTCTTTACCAACTCTAGTTGTGTCTCCTGCTCTGACAGGGACCTAACACAAATACATGCATGTTAACATTAAATTTTCCTATACATTGGATTCTTTTGAAGATGCCGTTCCTCAAAAATCAAAATTTCTTCGTCTTGCCCCTATCCTAGCCCTACCACCCCAACCTTGCCACCCTCCCGCCAGCCCTAGAACCTCTTAACCTTGCTGCCTGCACCCAACCTTGCAATGCTGTATCAACTCCATGACTTGCAATCAGGACCATTGGATTAAAATTCAACGATCTAAATATATTCAGTTTTTTTTTTTAATTAAAATAGTGTGAATGCATCTGAACTATTGGATTAAAATCCAATGGTCCCAAATCAATGTCAATGGGACTAACATAGCATTGTTATATCAGCCTTGCCCTTTTCTGCCCCACTACCCTTGCCGCTGCCAATCCCTTTGCCTTTCTCTTCCTCTTCGTCAATTTCTATTTTTATTTTTGTTTCACAATGTATTAATCATTACAGTGTGTGAATGCCACTCATAACAGCACAAGTGTGCTAATCATAACTGGTTATGACTAGCACCTTGTATGTGGCAACAACTGGCACTTTATATCGTAATTACTAACACTTCTCTAGCTATTGCTAAAAAAAGCAAGTGTTATAGGGTGGCTGGAGGTGAGAGAGAAGAAAGGAGAGATAGGGGAAAAAAAAAAAAAGAAGTAAATATAGGATATAGGGTATTTTTAAGAGATTTTGAGAGCAAATAAAAAGTTCCATGAATGTGTGATTCTAGTTTCAGAAATCCATGTGTGTAGTTTTCAATTTGAGGGTTCCATTTTTTTGAAGTTTTCAAATATTGGACCATTAATGTTTAGTTTTTAAACTTAATTTTTGCACTAGTGTACAAAAATCCCCTTGAAAACCCACAAGCTCAAATTCTTGACGAGTGCATTAACTCATTGGAATTGATGTTGCAGGGAATTAACACGGAATGAAGCCCTACGTGAAGAGCAGATGGTTGCTGCTGGGAAGGTTATAGAATTACTGAAGCCATCGGAGAGAACCATTTGCAATCCAACAACACAGCAAGAATGCAAACCTCTTTTGCCGGATTACACCCCCAGTATGATTGCAGCATTTACTGTACTATACTCCGTGAGGACATGACCATACAAATATGAAAAACAAAATTTTGAAATTACTGAAATTATAATTATTATTATTTTTATATTTTTAAGTTCTTTTAAATCATAAAAGGTAAATTCGTCAAATTAATAAAATAGTTAAAATGTTAGTAGTCAAAAACTATTTTTTTTCCTTGGAGGTATTTACACAAGGTGTGAGTCTTGGACTTAACGGTTCGCCTGGTTTGTAGGGTATTGCGCGAGTCCCCGGTTACTCATCGACTATGCGGTTCGTTGAGGCTTGCAATAAATCGATGGGATTTTGGGTCACAAAAAAAAAAAAAAAAAAACAAAAAAATAAGGGGGAAAAAACTAATTTCTAGCATTCACTTGCAAAAGAAAGTTTATTTTGTATTTCTTTATTTATTTTTTTTAACCCTGGATACAATGCAATTAGGCAAGACAGTAATAGTAAAGTTTTCCTTTAGGTTACGATTTCTCTGTAAAATTTTGTTTTTAAATACGTTATTCACATTTTATAAAAAAAATTAAAACCATAAAAAATTATGAGACAGTATTTAGATTTTTTTTTTTTTTTTTTGAAGAAGCATAATTCTCCACCATCCAAAAATCACCGCCGGCACTAAGTAAACAAATGCCAATGCGAAGGCTTCAAGCAAACAAAAATCTATTCTTACTAATTTTAATAATAAGCAATTGGTTCATACCGCAATGGGCATAGAATCTTTCGAAAAAGAAAGGGTTTGCATGAAAAAGGGGTAAAAGTGATGAAGCAAGAATATAGAACATTTTTGTGCCATCAATTCATTTGGTTTCTTTATCGCTTTCACTACAAGGTTAGACAATTTTACCCTTATTGTAATAAAAGGGTTCTAGGGTGGGATCTAATTGGATTTTACTAAAGGGTACAAAATACTCAAAAAAAAAAAAAACAAAAATAAATAAATAAATAACCAATTATGTCAAGATTAAGTGTAGAAGAGAAATAATATTATTTTTTAGGAAGAGAAAAAATTATTTTGAATATTAAACTAATGAATATACTTTTCACATGTTTAACTAGTCATTTAAATAACACATAAAATTTAATAGGAATGTCTTTTGTACATATATATATATATATATATAATTATTATGAAGTTTTACTATTTACAGAATTTATATACTATATGTGATTTAATTGATGTTATGCATAAAAGTAATGTAAGAAAGTGTACTTCATTTCATAAAAAAAAATTCGAGTTTAATGCTTATAACTCATTATGGATTGGATATGTTTGAAGTGATAGAAAGTGAGATAAAATAAAATAAGTTATGGATTCGTAATTTGTGCAGTGAGATAAAAAGAATACTTTTAAAATTTTTTAAAAATTTTTACCATTTTTATCACTCTAAACGAAACTTTTATGATAAAAAATTTATGCATTGGCCTTAATTTTTTAATAAGGTCAAATACCTAAATTTTAAATTAATTTAATTTTTCTAATAAAAATAAAATACTAAAAATATTTTAGTAATTTAACATCCCAAATTAAGAGGGGGCAAGTTGCCTTCATTTTACTGTGCGCATGCGTCGATCGTTCCATTTCTTCACATCCTCCGTAGTATCGGTTGGCTTTTCAATCTTCTTGTGACCATCACCACGACATCGTTTAACTCTTTCACATCCTCTACGGTACCGATCAGCTGGCGTTTCACTACGAGCACCATGCGACTTTTCATGATCGGGAGTAGGTCGCCGTAGCCGATTTCTTTCGCGATGCAATTCACCACGAGCGAGGATCGAATTAGAGGAGCTCCAAGAAGGAAAATAACTTCACATCCTTAGGTACAACCATAGCTATATATGTACTAAAAAAAAAAAAAAGTTATGAATGGATTTATTTATTATGCTACGTACGGGATAAAGGGGCTCTCTAGTCTTTACCAAGCTTAATTTATTCAAAATTAATTTACATTTAAGTTTTCGTATCGGTTTCACAATTTTAATATTTAGTTAATTATCATAATTATGTAGGAATTGATACAATTCTAATGGTCAAATTGAGCTATAAATTTTAGGAATTATATAAAAAAATATTAAAATTCTAGAGGGATAGCCTTGTTCTCTCGCCACCACTAATAGTTATAATTTTAAAATAAAATGTTCGATACGATCATTGATTTGAACATAACATGATTTGCAACACGAATTGTTGAAAAAAATTCAAATATAAAATGATATAAGCACGCAAACTTGAAATTGATATGATATAATAAATTCAAATATAAACTGATATAATTATGTAAACCCAAAATGGATATGGTACAACACGGAGTTTACCCGATTATAAAATAATTAAATTATTTAATATACTAATTTAATTTTAAAATATTTGAGCATCGACATAATTTTAAAAATTCAAATAAAATACGTGAATTCAAAAATTAACTAGCCTCATCCACAATTGATAGTCATAATTTTCAAAATGAAATAATACTTTTATATATTTCCTGAACGTATTAAGAGCTCATTTGGTTGCACAAAAAGTAAAAATTTTAAGAATTTTTAGTAATTGAAACTTTTGATGGTTTAGCAAAAATTTAAAAAATTTTGAATTTTTAGTAACTTTTGGTTATTTTGGTAAAAATTTTAATAACTTTTCAATAATTTTAGAAATCTTTAGTAACTCTTGATTTTTGGTAATAAGTTAGAGAAATTTTTAACAACTTTTAGAGCTGTTGCCAAACACCAAAAAGGCAAAAGTTACAAAATTTTCCTTTTATTTTTATTTTTATTTATTTATTTATTTTAACAACCAAAGATCCTAAGTAACTATTCAATTGTACTCGATATAGGCAAGAGTTGAATGATCTGGTCCTTTGTACATCTTGAAGCAACTAGTTTAAGCAACAAAATGTTTTATTATTATTATGGATAATTCATTACTTAAAATAGTTTATTTATGAAACCGAAGAAGATTGATGTCGCATTCTGATGCCAGTTCTGCAATAATTGAACATAAATCATTTGATAAAGATTGAATTGTTCATTAAAAAAATAAATAAATATTCGATATTAAATACCCGACATTGAGCATTTAAATTTAAATTTTTTTAGTCAACCATCATTTAGCCTTAATCCAACAATTTAGACTCGCTGTTGTTGTGGGTGCTGAGGGGCCCTTATTTATACGCAGCCTGTAGGCTCCAAATATTCATCAAGATCATGTAAGCAGCTTGAGGTACTTATTACTCTACTTGCCAATTCCTCTATAACAATATTCTAGGATACAGCCATGCATACCAAGGGGGTGTTTGGTTAGTAAAAAATGGGGCAAAAAATATAATAAGAGTAGAAATATATGACATAAAGGTAAAATATGAAAAATTTTAATTGAAGAAAAATACAAAAAGTAGTTAAAATTGGTGAGTTTTGATGGTGTCAAACAGGGCACAAATCTTACTCTTATTTATTCTTTTGCTTTAAATTTGGCACAACTTATATGCCCAGTTCTGTTACAGCAGCGAGGAAGGCGTTGGGTCTGGTTTTGAAATTACTTTTTGTTTTTTAATTTTTGTGAAAAATAATATTTTATTATTTTTAGCTTTTAAAAAATAAAAGCATATTTTTGTGAAAATAAAAAATAAAAATATTTTATAAAGCAAATATGGTTTTCACATATTTTCATTTTCTTAATTAGAGAAAATGAAAACCAAGTGGAAATTAAAGGGTCAAACCAAACACTAGTTTTTATTTCTTTTTCTATATATGGTCAAAACCACACGCATTGAGGTTGAGCCAACTTGGAAGACCTCAACACGAAGATAATATTGAGGTCAGTGGCTTCATGGTCATTGAAGGTAGGTAACCATTAACCATTCATTAATGTCTCTAATCCCTTTGGCCTTTGGGTAAATACAACCCAACGCACACAAACTAGCTCATCCATTGACTTTTTAATCCCCTAATTATGGAACACATGGATTTATTTTTACACCATTAGATTAGACAGTATTTTTACTGGGAAGAGAGAGGTTGACATTGTGCACGCATAATGAGTTCGAGACTATTGTATTAAGATTTAACAGTTTAAATATATTCATATATTTTTAATCAAAAAAGTGTAAATTATTTGAACAATTGAATTTTAATTCAACAGTCTTAAACTGCTATGCCACCGAGTTAACAGCATACCTGCTGTCAGTCTCCCAAATTAGTTCCAGAGAATCCCATGTTTAACAAATGGGTAATAAATTCTATACAACCAAAAAAATCTACCTAAAACAATAACCACCATAACAAATAAAATTTGCCTACGTATCACTTTTTTAAAATATAAATTTTGAAAAATATATTTTTTATTACAAATTATAATTACCATCTCATTCCTCACCGTAAAATAGTATCTTCCTAACTGGCACGTGTGTCTGAAATTAGCTAAACCTTACAACCTCCAAAAGTTAGTCTTGCATGCCCTAAAATTGGACCTTCCTCACCCTATATATATATATATATATAAATTGGATTGGACCTTCCAAGGTGCATTTACTTCGTTATTATCAACTCGAGGCCTCCCCATGCAGTGATTGCAAGGGGAATCTTTGGATCGATCGTTTTCGTGCGTTGATTAACCATGGATGCATCCAAAGGAATGCTTGTCTTCTCCATTCGAGCACTCCTCCTCTGCTCAGCCTTGGTGAGCACTTCAATGGCAGTTAGTTCGATCAGCTATTATGCTTTGAGCATGAACAATAAAGGAAATTATGGAATTCCATACAAGGTTTATTATGCACCTTCACCCGATGAAGCTTCTTCACCCCCTGGATCCCAGAGGGGATGTACGAGGGTACCAAGCAATGTACTTAGAACAAGGCCTTGTAGGAATCCCCAGCAACAATTTGAAACCAACTCGGTGGCTATGAAGTGGGGGATCATTGGATAAAAAATTTAACAGTTTAAATAAATTTATATTTATTTTAAATTAAAAATATATAATATTTCTGAACTGTTGAATTTTGATCCAATGATCCGACCGTATTTTTCAAGGTAACATGATGTAAGTGCCTCCAAACCCCAACAATTTCCATGAAAATTGGCAGTATTACATGAGCTGGAGTTAGGGACATTCGTATATCTAGTTTTTTTTAATTTCTTTTATTTTAGAATTTGTACTTTTATCTTTATTACTTTTGTACTTTTTTCTTTTTTCTAGACCCACCTAAAATTTATATTCTTATTTCTACTTATTACAAATTCTAAAACTGTCCCTGTTTTAATATATTATATCCATTCATAATTTGATGTATTAGTATATCAATGTTCACAAAAAAAAAAAAAAAAAAAAAAATTTTTTTGGTTGTTTGAGTTGCATTTATTTATTTAGACTGTGTTTGAACTAAAAATTTTGTTGAGAGAAAATAAAAAAAGATAAAATTCGAAATATCTTCTCTTATTTAGATTATAATGAAAAATAGAATAAAAATAGACATGGAATTTGAAAAATTAAAAATAATTAAATTAAAAATTAATATATTAATTATTATTCTTTATTTTATTATTTTTTAATTCATTCGAATAAAAACATATATTCATTCAATTATTTGTCCATGTGCATGTATTTCTTTCTCCATGCGCACGCAGTTGCTTGTGCCACTGTGCACACCAACTTCTTTCACCATGTGCATGGATTGTCTGCTGTGTCAGTGCAAGTTTTTTTTTTTTTTTTTCAAAACTTTAATTAGATTAATTTATCCTATTGAGTTTGTATTGACACAAGCTTTTTTACGTTGACGTCAAATGAAGAAATGAAAAATATTCCTTAAAAAAAATTAAAAGGACAACAATTCTGCATATTGAATATGCTATGAATACAAGAGGATTGAATATATTAGAAAAATATACGAACATAATGCCTTCATTAATGTAGAAAATATGCATTGTGCGCCCCAGATTCCCAAGGCCTGAGGAAGTTAACTACGACTCATGCTTACATATATATATATTTTTTTAATTCAGAACTCTACCGATTTATTGCAGCCCTCAACAAACCGTATAGTTAATGAGTAATCATGCATACACATTTATTCTAATTTTACTCAAATTTTGTTGTGTTGCCTTAGATTGGGAATAATTTTATGATGATGTGACATGTATACTTCTGTTGTAGTTCGCATTCTTGGGCCTGAGGGATCTAGTGCATGATATGTATTATACATCATATCATATAAAGAAATTATAAATACAAGATAATTCATAATATAAAGAAAGAATGATCACAAGAATCAAGTTAAATTTATTTTTATTCACCCGCTTATTACTTATCGACAAACTTTAGAAAACTTATTTATTGGAAAATTTTAAAACCCTAATGTTCATATAATTAGTGAAATCCACACGTACAATTGAAATCCAAAGAGTATAAGAGTTCTTATTCAACTGAAATATATATATATATATATACATATATAAATTGTAATATGTGTGGAACCAAAAAAATTATTGAACACATATCTAAACAATCATAATTTAAACTTGATTGACTCCTTAATTCACGTAGGTGGATTCAAGATGAAATAAAAAGAATAAAAAATTAACAACTTACAAATTATGTTCTAATTTGACTTAAATTTAAAAGACTTGATGTAGACAAATTGTTAAAAAATAAAACATAAACTGAGGTTTGCAACCTTGCCATCTGCAAATTATCTACAGACAATAAATATGTACCTTATTTTTCCAAAAGAAAATTGTAAATGGATAATGTGATGTAACACTAATCATTTACGTATGGTTTTGATTGCATAGTTTTTGGTCAGGTTTATATAAGGGAACTAGTAGACCAAAGAGATCCGATGTAATTATTCACTAACAATTTTTTTTTTTTAACTAACCCAACGCAACAAACCAACACACATGCGCGCGTGCACACGCATCCTAACATGCCGATGTGGGATGTTTACCCACTGCAACTCCTTGAGCTAAAATTTAAACTGAACAAAACAGTCATAGAGAGAGTAGAGCACTGGACACATGCAGACAATTTTTAATTTTTTTTGAAATAACCCAATCTAACAAACCAAGTTAGAAACTTAGTTTACAGGTGGGACATGTACACCACACACACACTCCCCTAACATCCCAATGTGGGATGTCATTCACTAACAATTCTACCATCGTCAAATGGAAAAAAAAAAAAAAAAAGGTTAATGTCACAAAAATTATAGCATAATTATTTAAACATTAATTTGAAATACAGTAAGGTTCCATAAGCATTTATTGTATGAAATAAAGGGATCTGAGACTAGGTTTTGACGTAGAATCGATCAAATATGGATTTGATATGAATTTTAACTTCAAAAATTTAAAAGAGTTGTTTGGTTGCACAATAATTGATTTTTTAAGTAAACAACCAATACATAGTTTAAAAAAAAAAAAATAACTCACTGAAGTAATTAGTCATTGAATTTTTGTAAAATTCATGTCAAAATATTTATGATTTTACAATAATACTTATATTGTTCATATTTTTGTAAAGTTTAGGGGAAAAGCAACGAAAGATCGATTATCATTCAATGATTCCCAAATTTATTTATTATTAAGAACTACATAAGTGTCATAATATTAAGAAAAAAAAACTGTAAACTCAAGGATGAAATTGTCGATCGCCTGATGACCGCTACATAGCGGTCGTAGATGCCGGGGTCAAGAAAGAGTTTAGATGACCGCTTAAAAGCGGTCGTCTAAAGTGTCGACCGCTAAAAACTTTTTGACGACCGCCTGAAAGCAGTCGTCTAAAGTTTTTAACGACCACCTCAAAGCGATCGTCTAAACTCTTGCAAACAACAGTTGCCAAAAAATAAAAATATAAAAACCATTTTAACGACCGCTTAGAGGCGGTCGTCTATAGTTTTTTTTTAACAAAAATTTGTTTGTTTCTGCTAAAATCAAAAAAACCTATACATTCATACAATAAAACTTATATATTGATTAAACCTGTTCATTCAAATATATACTACAATAATATGAAATTATCTAACAAAAGTCTAAAGTTTCATAAAATTTGAAATAATGATTACATTATCCTTAAATTTACAAAATATAATCAAAACAATGTCTTCGAGTGATTGTCGACCTCAAAACCATAAGAAAACCCATCAAACCTGAAATTAACAAAAAAAAATTGAATTAAATATGACTATAAAAATTATAATGAATGCACAATTCAAGTTTAAAATCATAAACAAAACCGTAAGTGTAAATATTTAAATTTAATCTAGCTCTAGCGGCAACTATACGTACATAAAGAGATTCTTTGCGTGTCTCACACCCTCTGCCTTTAAAATTCTCTCTTATTTACAAATAAATGCCATGTATTGATTCTCTGTTCACACTTTTCACCCTTTCGTATTGTATAGTTGGAAAAATACCGAACCTTGTACCCCTACCATAGATGCTAAGTATAGATGCATCTAAGGATACTGCACAGCAATGTTTGGTGCAAGATGCTAAGTATAGAGACCCCTCTCAACCAAGCAAGGTGCTGCATCCACATCTCTCCAGAAAGCCTGTGCAGTCAAACAAAACCCTCCAAACAATTCCATTGATCTCTCAGGATCTCCAGATAGCTTTCCCTCCAAATCAGTCAGTCACCTTGGGCATATAGAAAGATCCAAAAAACCTTCCAAAGGTACAGCCTCCATCTATGGCACCTCAAGGTCCCATATCTCCTGTCCTTTACAAATTGGTGTCTAACACGAGGCGTCCTTTATTGGTTTGACCCTAAAAGAAATTGGTTTAAAAGAGAAATCTACAATACATAATTATATCCATGCCACCTAATACTCTCATCCATCCCATTTAAAGTATTTTTCATAAAACATATGAGATATCTGAAGTCACTATCAGCCAGACAGCAATATACTCATTATTTGCTCACCATATGTCCTAGGATCATATGTCCATCATATGTTCTTTCATAAGCTGGCCTACATAGCTTGATCCACCTACAAACAGCCGCTTTGGCATTAAATAATCATCATCTAGACAAAAAAATTTCTTCTGCTTGGAGTCAAAGCTTGAGACACACTCTCCCCTTAATCTAGACCACCCTGATTCTTAGCCACAAATATCAGGAGATCTTCTGTCATCAATAGCACTACTAGATGGCCATATCCATCCAGCACAAGACCCATCAGTCCCATCCATCCACACCATTTAATCAAAAAACAAAGGAAATAAATTAAATAGTAAACCCTTAGTGGTAACATTTTGGCCCAAAAAGAAAAGTTAAAGCAACCTGCTAGGTGCCCATATCTAATAAAAGTTAAAGACGGCTGGAAACAAATACAGAAGCCCATGGAACATCCATCACGGAACCATGTTTTCCCATGATTCAGATAAAATAAACAGGTAAAAATGTATAGAAACTAAGATTCATAGATACCTGTTGGCTGTGAAGGCGATTTTCATGTTCAAGCTCGTCAATTTCCTCCTGAATTACAAATACATAAAAAACTGCATGGTTGAAAATGAATAAAAAAAAAAAACTAGAAATAGGAATAACTTACTTGAAGTGCAAGAATGTGCCGTTGTGATTGTGCTAGTTCTTCCTCGCTTTGAGCTTGTTGCCTAGCCAAAAGCTGTAAAAGGAAAGGTGAAAAAGTATAAAAAAGGCCATCATTATTTAATGTTCTCAGCCAAAGCTGCCTATATTTGAGCAAGAAGGGTATTTTGATTAAAAAATAAATAAAACCCAAAGGAACAACACATGAATGGAACTTCTATTGGTATGCAGCTTCAATGACCAAAACAGCTACACACTGCAACCTTAATGGGCAGCCCATAGTCAACTCAACAAATGCAAATCAACTTGCATTATAAAATATTATAAAATATTTTCTCAGTACAAGTTACTTTTCATACTATAAAATATGGGCAACGAGAAGCCTGTACTTTTAGTGCTTCCTCCTACGCTTTGAGTTGTTCATTGTCCCAAGAGGTAGCTAGCTCTGCATCCTTTCTCTGTAGAAGTGTATGAGCTCGAACCTTGTAAGAGGCAAATTCAGTTTCTAGGCGGTTGATCTGCACAATATAAATTGGGAGTAAATGTAAGGAGAGATAATAGTTTAAGACATGAAAAAGGAGACTATAGAGAAGCAACTGTCCATTGTAGCATCGTTAGCCCCCGATGCAGCCTCTAGGTGTATGCACAGTGTACTTGGGCTTGTGACCTGATGAGAAGGAGGCTGGGAGCCGAGTAAACCTCTAAAATATTAGATAAAACTTAATTTATTTTTATTTGTAAACAACCACAAGGGTTTGGCCAAAGGTTTTGTTATGTGGCATTGAGTTGGACACCTCTACTGCCTTGGCACATCTTTTTAATCAGAAGGTTGTTGAGGGGCAATACTTTATTCAAGGCCTATCACTAGGAGCCAGGACTAGTTCAAATATCTTTTTTTTAACTCTAATCCCAATTTAATTTCAAGATATTCCCCTGGTAACTTCATTAAGGTACGGTCTCTCAATCTTCAAACCAAGTTAAATCACTACCGAGATAGTGCTCAGCCTTTACAAACCCCAATTAGTCTGGACAATCAATACCACAATTAAAACTGCCATGACTAATTTTGTAGAAAAAAATTAAAGACCATAAGACACTAAAATACAAAAAACTGTAACTTAATCAAAATAATAATAATAATAATAATAATAATAATAATAACAAAGAACCGTACAAAGGGGGAAAAATTACTTTGTTAGTGGAATCAATGGATTCATTAAAAAAGGGACATAGATCTTGGCACATGAACCAATTTGATAGAATTTCCGTATATAGACCACATGCTTCTGATACTCGAAATAGTACATATTTTTGTCTTTAATTTCCTAATGCTGGTAAAAGAAGAAAACTGTGATCTAATTCTCAAAATGCTTAGGTGTGTTAATAATTCTTTGATCACTATATAAAGCAAATGAGTATTTGTAAGTAAAGGAAGTTATCATGTCCAGAGGGCGGCTTTTTGAAGGAAGCTTTTTCTAGAAATTTATGACATGCCAGTAGTTAAGGAAACTTTGGTGGAGGCAATCATGTGTATGGGAGGAGGCTTTATCTTGTGAAACCTTCAACTCTGTATAAAACTTCAATATTGGGAGCTGGAAAGCTTTGTTAATCATATGCAGTTATTGTGGGTCATTTGGAGCACCAAAAAAAAAAACCAAAAAAACTCTAAGAAAATTCTAGAATTCTGTAACAAACTTTTTCCACCTAGAATTAAGTGAATCTATATAAATCTCTATAAATTTATATACACCTACAAATACCAACAAATTTCTACAAATCCCAATAAATTTTATACATATTCAAATAAATTTTCTACAAATCCCAATAAAATTTTTACAATTTTCAGAAAGTTTTGACAGAAAAGTTAAAAAGTTTCTACCAAAATCCATTTGAACGAACAAAAATCCGTTTAAATGGAACTATTCAGAAAACCGAAACATTAATATGGATTTAATTTAACAATTTTAAGCAATATTTGATCAACAAAAAAAAATTTAACATAGCGATAATTTTTTTAATTTGAAAGACAATGAATTAATGTTATAACAGGAGATGCTTAAACCTTTTATATTTCAAAAAAAAAAAAAAAGAATTAATACTAACCCTAATTGAAATTTCCCTATAACTAAATTTAAACCTAATCT
Organism: Vitellaria paradoxa; assembly: GCA_019916065.1. Taxonomy (NCBI): domain Eukaryota; kingdom Viridiplantae; phylum Streptophyta; class Magnoliopsida; order Ericales; family Sapotaceae; genus Vitellaria; species Vitellaria paradoxa. Next base: position 20,909,824 of record CM034234.1, on the reverse strand, counting down.
AATTTTAAAATGACTAAATAATCATAAAGATTAATCACAAAATAAATAAAGAATAGCCACCTATGTTGATCACAAAATGTACAAATTAACTAAAATATTAACCCTAAATTATACATTCAACAATTAAAAAAAATAGAGAAAAACATAATCAATTTAATAAAAAAAAAAGTAATCATTACTCAAAAACCCAAAATCCAACAATATTAGCTTCTAACAGTGAACATTAACTATCATAGTGAACAACAATGGCTCCAACAGTGAACAAAAGAAAATCATGAAGAACGGAAGCCAACCATGACTACTCACAGCACCCAACCAATGGGCAATGAAGAACATAAAAACCCTCGGATTCATTCCGAATTTCTCAACAAAAAAAAATAGAAAGAAATTGTAAATAAAAAAATATACAAATGTGTGTGTGTAATCGAGTGAGTGTTACACAAAGAAAGAGAGAGAGAGAGATATTGTCACATACAAAGAGCAAGAAAGAGAGAGCCTGCAGGTCGGAGTTGCTGCAAGAGGGGCGGTGCGGCGCGGCGGAGCTCGTCGGGTCTCAACCTTAGTAAGAGAGAGAAAACAGAGATGAGAGAGCGAGTGTCCTGTTCATTGGTGCTCGGCCGGTGACCGAAAGAGAAGATGGAGGGAGAGTGAATAAGGGAGAGAGTGTACAGAGAGGGCTGGACTGAGCGCGCTGGAGAAGAGGGAGAGGGAAAAAGAGAGGAGCGAAAGAAATTTGGGGAAAGAATTTCGTGTTTAATAAGCACTTTGACAACCGCCTACAAGCGGTCGAGGTTTGTGGCCAAGCAGTCGTTTTTTCGATCAAAGCCGACCGCCTAAAAGCGGTCGACCGTTGGTTCGGTCTCCTTTCCCCTCTTCTCTAGCAATAAAAATTGTCCGAGAAAACTATCACATGCAATTTGTAATCATTGGCATAATAGTAGAAAATTTCAAATTTGACTTCAACAATGGATGGAAATAACTTGATTTAGAGATTGAATATACAAAACAAGCAGTTAAAAATAGGTCATACACCCCCCATAATTAATGATAAACAATGAAGTTCTAAAATTGAGATTTCAATAATAAACTGCTTAATTTTAGTAAACAAATTAAACTGTCCCTGCAAATTGATCTATCCCTAATTAAGATATATAAAATTTTGACCTGCAACCCCGGGTTAGAAAACAACCATGAATTATAAATATAAAACTTAACCACACATTTCAAACAACTATCTTTAGCAAACCAGCCAATGTGTGGTCAATCCGAAAGGAAAGCCTATACATTTCCTAGAATTGACGCTTCTTCTCCCTATAAATTAGCTAGGTTCGATCGACAATGACTCTCATGTCTTGCCATTTTTAGTATTAAATAATTCAATAGTTTTCAAAACTATGGCTGTATCCAAAGGAATGGTTGTGTTTTGCCTCGGAGCGCTCCTAATTATGTGTTCTTCGATGGCAAATTGCGAAGCGAAAGAGATTAGCTACGGCGCTATCGAACATGATCCTCAAAACCCACGTTCTACTGAAAAGCCAGCCAACAACTACAATAGAGGATGTGAAAAAGTTGAACATTGCCGACAAGGATAAAGACGTGTTGTGATGAGCACTTCCACGCACAAGCAGAATATGCTGTCGAGTATTAGAGGATGTGAGTGATTTATTGGAAGGAACCTTGTAAAATAGGGCAAGAGTGTATCTGTGCTCTATTTAATATTATTAAGTAATCAAATTTAGTATGAATAAATAATTAATATTTGTTTGAAGCTTTGAGTTGCGTTTATTACAAATTAACCGGTGCCGTTGGTGGCTTTGTGAGATAAGGATTATGTCTTTTTCTCCAAAAATTGTACTTTATAACAAATGAAAAAGGTTTGTTAAATTATACTTCAATCACGTTTCTCCTGCTATTTTGTAATGAGGAATGTTGTTTTTTTTTTTTTTTTTTTTTTTTTTTTAAATTAGTACATTGTGTTTGAAGTCTCAAAAATTAGAATTGCTTATTTACTGTTTCCTTAATCATGTAGGGAGAATTTAAGTGCTCAATTAGTATGGAGGCTTGAATTCTACTAGTTTTACGTAGATTCTCATAATCATGCCCTAATCAGCATCACAAAAAAAATGAAGTTTAAATATAGATGCAATTCAATGAAAACTTTTTCGCATGGATGTAAAGAGAGAATTTTTTGCATGTCGTATAAAAAATACAAATTGAAGTAATCGGAATAAAATTGTCAAATCAATATGCAAGTCCTGAATAGATATTCACGCTCTCACAAGTTCTGATCAATCATTATAAGCATAAAGAAGAACAAATTTAAATTCAAGAAAAAAAAATAGAAGTTGATTAGTATGTTGCGTGCAATAGGTTCATAGTTTATGATCCCGACCGAAATGTGAAATGTGATCGATTGAGTTTCACACCAAACAATGTTTTCTTATGTTTTCAGGTTTTTAGAATATCAGAACTTCATCGAAAAATTATGTATCAGGATCAAAATTTAGTTTGATATTAACATCATATTTGAATTAAGGATATTTTAATGTTCAAAAAATAAGAGGCAAAATACCAAGTTTCGCGCCATGGCCTCAGTTGTGCCAGTTCTTTTAATTTTATTTTTTTTTTAGTTTTAATTAGATTACTTTATCCTATTAAATTTTTATCGATGCAAGTTTTTTACGTTGACATCAAATGGAGAAATGCAATATATTTGTGGTATCTTGAATTTTTATTATTTTTAAATACATTATTAATTATAATTTTTATTTTGTACTTAGAATATTTAATTGTGTTAATTTGGTATTATTTTAAAGTTTATTTAATTTCAATTTAAATTAATCAGTGGATTAACCAAGTTATTAGTAATTAATTAAATCAAATTAATGAAGTTAATTAAGTTGATAATTAATCAATTAGATTAAATTAGTAGGTATATTTAAAGTGACACGTGGCTAGATTGTAATAATGGTAGGTTTACCTATCTGTAATAGGTTGTATTTGCTAGAAGATGTTTTCGTGTATGGGGGTGTAAGTAGCCTAAATGGCAAGTCACGAGGGAAAAAAAATGAAAAAAATGAAAAAAAGAAAAGAAAAGAAAAGAAAAGAAAAGAATGGTAAGATAAGATGGACAAGGCGGTGGAGACTTGGCTTGGAGGCTTAACCTGTGCATATATAACTTTCATGTGTGTGTGTAAAGGTTAAAGAAAAACAATAAGGGAAAGGCAATGAAAAAGAAAAAAGAAGTGAGGAAGCGAGGAAGTGGAAGAGAGAAAGAGGAAAGTTAAAAAATTTTGGTTGAATAATTGATACAAGTTATTTTATTTTGTTCATTTAAAATTAACATTATAGAATGTTAAATAAATTAAATATGTTAAAGGTGTAATAATTGTGTTTTGTTTGTTAAATTTTAATTTGCTTAATTATTCAATATCTGAGCTATATAATTTATTTGAGTTAAATTTAGGAGTCAGGATTAGTCAGTAGCAACCATCTAAATAACTTCATTTTTTCAAAATATGTGTTGTCAGGTGGGTGTGTTAAACTTAAAAGTAAAATGTAATAAATATGAATTAATAAATTTTATTTATTTAATATTAATTATTTGTGATAAGAAATATTGATTGTTTTTTTTAATATAAAGGGAGAATTGAGATTATTTAGGAAAAGCTAACGGTAAAAATTAATATTTTTATTTGAAGAATTGTTTGGGTAGAGAAATTGACCATTCATGAATTTATTACGTTGACAGTGAATTATAAATATTTATGAAGTAATAATTGTGATTTGATTATTTTTATTATTTTTAAATTAATTAGTGAACTGTGATTATTTATAGGAAAATAATATTTATATTTGAGAAATTATTTATACGTAAATATTAATTATTTATTTAGTAATTGAGTTGATGATAAAATGGTGATTATTTACGGAGTAATCTGTGTAGATAAACAAAAATAATAACAGTGATTATTTGTGGAATAATTGCATGTATTGATAGTTATGGGATAATAAAGGTGATTTTTACTTAAGAAATTATTTGTGAGAAATATTAAATGCTTATTCATAGAATTTATATTTTCATAAGAGAAATTATTTTTGGTAATAATAAAAATATATTGACTGTTGAAGAATTAATTATGCAATGGTGACTCACGATTATTTTTGTTGATGTTGAATTATGAGTACTTATAGAATGATAATTAGTAGAATTTATATTTTTATGTAAATAATTATGAATTAATTGTGTTTATGAGGATTTATAATTATTTATAGAATGTTAGTATGTGGATTGTTATTTTTATCTCAAGAATTATTTATTATTTGTGAATTGATTGTGGTAATACTGAACTGTAATTATTTATGGTATGATAAATATGAAATGATATCTTTATTTAAGAAAAAAATATAATAATAATAATAATAATAATGAATACTATTGCATATCATGAATTGTGTGCATTGCATGTACATCGAGGCCAAATTGGGTCAAGTTAGATAGGATTAATGGGACATGCTAATTAAAGTCATGTCCATAATTGAGCGCTCAACTCATAGGTCAGATGGAGCAAACTATGTACTGCATTAACATTTAAATTATTCATTATACATACAGATCACGACACTGTCAGATGGCGCATGTGGCGATCATAATCTGATGAGATAATTTTCTTACCACTGTCAAATATGGTACAATGATGTGATGAAGTTGATGATTTAAAAAATAATGATAATGATGTGATGAGATATTTGTATCATTGTCAGATGGGGCATAATGTGATGCTAAGAGTTGATGAATAAAACGTGGTGTTAATGATGTAATGTGATATTGTTATTATTGTTGAATTTAATTCTTAATTATTTGTGAGACTATTGGTTATGTAAGTAATTATGGATATGTATGTTATAAGACGGTCAATTATAGTGAAATACGAGAATGAGTTCTAATGAATATGTAATGAGAATAAAAGTGCCATTAAATTATATAATAAAATAAAAGGTGAATAGTTTATTATCTTTTATTTTAAGTATAACACTTTTACTAAGTGTGTAACATTCACATCTAAATTTTAAAATTTTCAGATTGAGTTAAGCATGGTTGCATGTGCTGGAAAAAACTCGAATTGTCTATTTCTTTGTTTTAATCCTAGTCTTGTGTTGATTTTTAGTATTTATAAAAATAAACTTGAATTACAATTTGTGAGATGTTATATTTATTTGTATACACATAAAATATGATTATTGTGCTGGAGAATTAGTGAGTGTCCACCTTATTTAAAGTATTAAATCTATATCCTAAAATAGGGGTGTGACAATATTAATTAAAAAAATTAAAATTACAACAATTTTGCATATTAAATATGCCGTAAACACTAGAGTATTTAATACGTTAGAAAAATCTATGGACATAATGCCTATAATGATGTAGAAAATTTGTATTGCCCCACCCAGATCCCCACAGCCCGCAGAAGTGAATTACAACTCATGCATACACATTTATTTTAATTTGGCTCCAGATTGGTTGTGTTGGATGAGATTGGGTAATGTTCAATAAAAAAAAAAAAAAAAACTCGGAATTTTATCAAGATGTAACGTGTCTACTTCCGTCGTAGTTCGAGTCCCCATTTTGTGAGGATCCTATGCATAACATGTATTATACATCATAAAGAAATTATAAATATAGAACAGTCCATAGTATAAAGAAAGAATAACCACAGGAATCAAGTTAAATCAATTTTTATTCACCTATCGGCAAACTTTAGAAAACATATTTATTGAAAAATTTTAGAAACCTAATGTTCATATAATTAGTGAAATCCACACGTATATTCAAAATTCAGAGTACAGTAATTATCACCTAACCGAATTATATATATGTAAATTATAGTATATCTAAACAGTCATAATTCAAACTCAAGTGACTTTTATATTTACAGAGCTTAATTCATGATAAAATAAGAAGAATAAAAAATTAACAGTTTACAAATTATGTTCCAATTGGTCTTAAATTTAAAACAACCTGATCTAGAGCAATATACCAACAAACAAAATATAAATTGAGTATTGCAACCTTGCCATCTATAAATTATCCGCAGGCAATTAATATGTACCTTATATTTCCAAAAGAAAATGGCAAAATGGATCAAAAGGGAACTAGAAGACCGGAGTGATGTGTTATTATTCACTAACATTTCTACGTCATGAAATGAGAAAAAAAAAAAAAAAAAAGTGGGTTTAACAGTCACAAAAATTATAGCATAACTAGTTAAACATTTGAAATATAATAAGGTTCCATTTGTACTTATGGTATGAAATAAAGGGATTTGAGACAAAGTTTTGATGGAGGATCAATCAAATATTGATTTGATATGAATTTTAACTTTAAAAATTTAAAGAGTTGTTTGGTTGCACAATAATGAATTTTTTAAGTAAATAATCAATACATCGTTAAAAAAAAAAAAAAAAAAACTCGTTGAAGCAATTAGTCATTGAATTTTTATTAAATCCATGTCAATATATTTCTAATTTTACTGTAATACTTACATTGTTTGTATTTTTGTAAATTTTAAGGGAAAAGCTAATAATTTGATATTCACGTTGATCCAACTAGAATATTACACTTTGCAAGGAATGAAAGATTGATTATCACTTAATAACTCTCAAGTTTATTTACTATTAAGAGCTACGTAAGTGTCATAATATTAAAAGAAATTGTAAACTGATACACGGATGAAAACTGTCTAAAAAAAACTATCACAGGCAGTCTGTTGTCATAGGCACAATAATGGAAAATTTCAAATTTGACTTTAACAATGAAAAGAAATAACTTAATTTAGAAACTGAATGCACAAAACAAGTGATAAAGAAATAAGTCATACATTCCCTTATAGTTAATAATAAGCAATGAAATTCTAAATTTGGGATTTTAATAATAAATTGTTTAATTTTAGTAAACAAATTAAACAATCGTTATAAATCAATCTCTAATTTTAGAATATATGCCGCCACCATTGTCATAAGATTAAGATATATAAAGTTTTGACCTACAACCAGGGTTAGAAAACAATCAAGAATTATAAATATAAAACTCAGCCACGCACATTTCAAACAGCTAACTTTAGCAAATTAACCAACCAATGTGTGGTAAATCTGAAAAGAAGGCCTACAAATTTCCGAGAATTGGTGCTTCTTCTCCCTATAAATTAGGTTTGATAGTGTCTCTCATCTCTTGCATGCATTTTGCATAATAAATCGTTCAATAGTTTCGATAGCTATGGCTGTATCCAAAGGAATGACTGTACTTTGCCTCGTCGCGCTCCTAATCATGTGTTCATCGATGGTGAGTTGCGATGCAAATGAAATCAGCCATGGCCCTGTCGAAAATGATCTTCACAAACCACGCTCAGCTGGAAAACCGGCCAACAAGTACAACAGAGGGTGTTTCAAAATTTATTCCCTAATCAACACTACAAACAAACAAACTGAAATTTAAATATTCTTACAATTCAATATAAATGTTTCCATATGGATGTAAAGAGAGAAATTTCCGTGTGTTATATAAAAATTACAAATTGAATTAATCGAAAATAATTATCAAATTAGTATACAAGTCTTTAATAAACATTCACACTTTCACAAGGATTGGTTAATTATTAAAAGCGTAAAAAAAGGATAAATTTAAATTTAAGAAAAAAAAATAAAAGTTAATAAATATGTTGTAAACAATAAATTCGTAATTTATGATCCCGATTAAAATGTGAAATGTGACTGATTGAATTTTTAAATAAGCACTTATATTTTCTTATGATTGCAGGTTTTTTAAACATCATATCTTTTATCAAAAAAATTATGTATCAAGCCAAAAATATAGTCCGATGCCAATATTATCTTTAAATTGTGGATATATTGATGTTCAAAAATTGAAGGTAAATTACATGTTTTGCGCCATGGCCTTAGTTTGATTTCTCCCCTGCAATTTCTTTGGTTACTAGTGCCACTTTTTTATTTTTATTTTTTTTCAAAATGTCAATTAAATTAGTTTATCTTATTAAATTTGTATTGACACAGGCCTTTTTTTTTTTTTTTACATCGACATCAAATGTAGAAATGAAATATATTCATTAAAAAATTAAAAGTACAACAAATTTTCATATCGAATATGCCGTAAATACAAGAATATTGAATACGTTAAAAAAATCTACGTACATAATGACTATATTAATACAAAAAATATGTATTGCAACCCCAAGAAGTGAATTACGACTCATGGGTGCACATTTATTTTAGTTTTGCTCCAGTTTGGTTTTGTTAGTTTAGACTTAGAACAATTTTATCACGATGTAACATGTATGCTTCCATTGTAGTTGGCATCCCTGGTTTATGGGGATCTAGTGCATGACATGTATTATACATCATAAAGATATAAGAAATACAAGACAATCCATAACATAAGGATAGAATAACCACGAGAATCAAGTTAAATCAACTTTTAATCACTCGCTTAAATCTTATCGCAAAATTTTAGAAAACCTATTTATTGAAAATTTTAGAAACCCCAATGTTTATATAACTAGTAAAATCTATACGTATATGTTTATTTGAAATCCAGAGAGTAAAGGAGTTTTCACCAAACCCAAATATATATACAAAAATTATAGTATGTGCGGAATCAAAAATATATAGGACATATATCTAAACAATCATAAGTCATACCCGAATCATTTCAATCCATGATAATAACATCACCACCATAATATGACAAATAACATTCACATTGATCATATTTCAAACTTATTGAACATCACTATTTCTACTATTAAAATGAATATTGATAAATAAATTTAAAGAAAAAATTGTCATCGTTTTATATTAATTAGGGTGTATTTGAGAAAAATTATAAATTTAATTTTTTTGACTTTTGTGCAAATTGAAATTTAAAGTTTAAATTTATTTCTTTCATACACAAAATTAAGAAAACTTAAAAAGGTAAATTCAAGATTCTATAAGGTATATCATTTGGAATTTTACAAAGTAATACAAATCTCTATAAAATTTAAATTTTTTACTCACTACACGAATTACGAAACTATAACTTTTACAAATTTATATTAATTTATATAATTTTAAACATCACATTATGACTCATAAACTTAATCATTTTCAAGAAAATATCTAGATACAAATTTTAAAAAATAATTAAAATATTTTATTTGTCATTTTAGGACAATGTTAGTATTTTAGAATTATGTATTTTTATTATGTGTTGGTAAAGTGATATTTTGGTAAAATGTTAATTTTGGAGATATTTATGCATTATTTTGGTAAATTATTATTATGATGATATTTATGTATTATTTTAGTTTTAGAGATAAATTATTTGATAGTAATAGGTTACATATGTGATCAATTACCATATTACGTTAAGGCGGATTCGAAGACGAATAGATAGTTCAGATTTTTGAATATCTGCGGATATATCCGTTCTTGGTCTGAAGTAAGGATGGAGGTTCAAAAAATATTGATTTGGAGTTTGGGGCAAATTTGGAGATGGACGGAAGGTTCAAAGTTTGGATTTAAATATTAGTATATCCGCTTCCGATCTGTTCCGTTACCATCCCTATGTATTAAAAGTGATTGTTAAAAAAATTAGAAAACTATAATATTTGGACTGAAAATTTCATTTTAGAGTGTGAGGATGTATTTAGTATGAAAGTTTAGTTAAAAAAAAAAAAAAGAGAAAAGTCAAAAAAGACAAAAAAAAAATAATTTTCTTTTCACATTAAAGTGTTTGTTAAAAAAAATAGAAAATTATAATATTTGGACTATAAATTCCATTTTAGGGTGAGAATGTATTTTTTGGGATGCGAGAATGTATTTAGAGTGAAAGTTTAGTTAAAAAAAATATAGGAGAAAAGTCAAAAAAATAAAAAAAATAATTTTCTTTTTTCATTAAAGTGATTGTTAAAAAAATTAGAAAATCAAAATATTTGGACTAAAAATTCCGTTTAGGGAGTGAGGATGGGTTTTTTATGGTGTAAGGTTGTATTTTGAGTGAAAACTTATAAAAACAAAATAGAGAAGAAAAGTCAAAAAAAGAAAAAAAACAATTTTCTTTGGTTGAAAACTCAATTCAGATTCAGTATTTAGTATATTTTTTCGCTTTATGAAAAACTCAATATCTCATTAACCATACTTTGTTAATTTTTTCTTTTTTTTTTTTTTTGGAGCGGTAAGTCGTCAACTATTTAATTAATTTCCTGTAAAAAAAAAAAGAGTCCAAGTTTATCTACTATTAAGTACCACATAAGTGTCCTAATATTTAAAGAAATAGAGGGACGAAAATTGTCCATGAAAAATCATCAAATGTAATATGTAGCCGTAGGCACAATAATAAAATAAAATCCTACAAAACTCTACAAATACGAATTACGAGATAATAAAATTTAAATTTTTACTTATTGCACGAATTACGAGACATTTACTTTTATAATTTTATTTTATTTTACACACTTTTATACAACTCCAAACACACCCAATAGAAGATTTCAAATTTGACTTTAGCAATGGAAGGATATAATTTAATCTAGAGACTGAATACACAAAGCAAGCAGTAAATTGGAGATAGGTCATATACGGGTTTGAAGGAGATGCAGTGAAGAAATTTACTGCAAGGGCTGCAGTGAAGAAATGAAGGGCTGAGATTTATTTTCACTTTAATGATACGTGACTTTTTACATTCTGCATTAATTGTGTTCCAATCAGATTTTTTTAACCTTTATTTTTATTTTGAAAATAATTTTAATTAAATTAAATTAGAACCATTCAATTAAAAGTAATTAAATCTCAACCTTTGATTTGTCACTGCAGCCCCTGCAGTAGATTTCTTCACTGCAGCCCCTGCAGTAGATTTCTTCACTGCAGCTCCCTGGAACCGTCATATATCCCCTATAATTAATGATAAGCATTAAAATTCTAAACTTGAGATTTTCGTAATAAATTGTTTAATTTTAGTAACAAATTAAACAGTCTCTACAATTCCATCTCTAATTTTAGAATATACACCATCATTGTTATAAGATTAGGATATATAAATTTTTGACTTGCAATCCAGGGTTAGAAAACAATCATCAATTTATAAATATAAAACTCAGCCACACATTTCAAACAACTAACTTTAGCAAATTAACCAGCCAATGTGTGGTCAACCGGAAAAGAAAGCCTGTACATTTCCTTAGAATTGGTGCTTCTTCTTCCTATAAATTGGGTTCAATAGTGACTCTTATCTCTTGCCATATTTTAATAATAAAAATAAATCGTTCAATAGTGTCGATAGCTATGGTTGTATCCAAAGGAATGGCTGTATTTTGTCTCGGAGCGCTCCTAATCATGTGTTCATCGATGGTGACTTGCGATGCAAATGCAATCAGCTACGGCGCTCTCGAACGTAATATGCAGAAACCACATGATACTGAAAAACCAGCCAACAAGTTCGACAGAGGGTGTGAAAAAATTGAACATTGCCGAAGTACTTAGAGGACGTGAATGATTTTATCGGAAAGAACCTTGAAAAATGGGGCAAGAGTCTATTCATGCTCATGCTGTTGTCATTTAGACCCGTTTAGTAATGTTTTTATTTTTTATTTTTATATTTATGTTTTCAAAATTTTGTAAAGTGGCAACAGAAATATATTTATTAAATCTGTTTCCATTTTTTTGTCTCAAGAAAATAAAACTTAAACAGAAAAACGAAAACAGAAAAAAATATTTTTACTCTGTTTTTTTTTTTTTTGCCGTAAACATTTTATCAATTCTCATACTTTATCCATTTTTGTTACATTATATTAAAATAAATTATTTTATTCAAATATTTCATTAAGCTAAAATTATTTTTAATAAATAATATAATTACATTAATATGAAATATCTATTATTAATTTATTTCTAATAAATAATTAAATTAGTTAATTTAATTAATAAGAAATATATATTATTAAACTATTTTAATAAGTAATAAAATATAATATAATATTTTAATTTAATTAATATAAATATATTTTATTAAATTATTTTTAATAAAAATATTATGATTAAATTATTTAATTTAATTTAATTTAATAATTAATTTAAATAATATTAAATATATATTTTATTAAATTATTATTATAAATATCATAATTAAATTAAATTAATAATTAAGTTAATTTAATCTATTTATTTAATATGAATGATATTTTATTAAATTAATGTTAATAAATATAATAATTAAATTATTTTGAAATATATTTTGTTCAATTATTTTTTGTAAATAATATAATTATATTATAATTAATATATTTTATATTTACTGAATTAAATGATATGATATTTATATTTTATTCAATTGTTTTTAATAAATAACATAATTAAATTAAATTAATATAAAATATTTTTTTTAAATTCAATTAGTTTTTAAAAAATAATAAAATTTAATATTTTATTAAAATAAAAAAATTAATAATTGTAAATAAAATTGTATTTTCAAACGTAGTTTCAGTTTCATTTCAGAAAACGAAAACGATAACAAAAAATAAAAAACATAAAACATAAACATATAAACGTAAACAGAAAAACGATAGTGTTATCAAACAACCCCTTAGTAATCAAATTTAATATAAATAAATAATTATTTATTTAAAGCTCGGAGATTGCATTTATTACCAATTTACTGGGGCCATCGGTGACTTTGTGAGAGGAGGATTATGTCTTCTTCTCCAAGAGTCATACTTTATAACAAATGAAATAGGTTTTTTAAATTATATTTTAATCATGTTTCTTCTGCTTATATTTTACAATGAGGAATGTTGCTTTTTTCCCCCCCCGACATTGGGTTTGAAAGTTCAACAAATTAGAATTGCTTATTTACCATTTCCTTGATTACATAGGGAGCATTCAATTAGTGCTCTGTTAGTGTGGAGGGTTGAAACCTACTAGTGTTATGTGCATTCACATAATAATGCCCTAATCAATACTACAAGCAAACTGAAGTTTAAATATTCTTGTAATTTACTACAAATTTTTTCACATGGACATAAAGGGAGAATTTTTCGTATATTATATAAAAATTACAAATTGAAGTAATCGAAAATAAAAATTACCAAATCAATATGCAAGTCTTGAATAAACATTCACACTCTCACAAGTATTGGTCATTCATTAAAAGCACAAACAAATTTAAATTCAAGAAAAAAAAATTGACGTTGATTAATATGTTGTGTACAATAGATTTATAGTTTATAATCCCGACTAAAACAGTGAAATGTGATCGATTAAGTTTCTCAACAAGCAGTTATATTTCCGTATGGCTGTAGGTCTTTTAGAACAACGGATCCTTATTGAAAAAATTATGTATAAAGCTCAAAATTAAAAAAACCTCATATCTTTATCGAAAAATTATGTATCAAGCTCAAAATTTAGTCTGATACTAACATCATATTTAAATTGAGAATATGTTGATGTTCAAAAAACAAGAGGTAAATTATCAAGTTTTGTACCACGGCCTCAATTAGATTGCTCCTTTTCAACTTTTTCAGTTACTAGTACTAGTTTTTTATTTTTATTTTTTTCAAAACACTAATTAGATTAGTTTATCCTATTAAATTTGTATTAAGGCAGGCTTTTTTTACATTGACATCAAATGTGGAAAATAAATATGTTCATAAAAAATGCTAGAAGTACAAATAATTTTGCATATCGTATATGCCATGAATATAAAAGTATTGAATGTGCTAGAAAAATCTACGTACATAATGCCTACATTGATGCAGAAAATATGTATTGCCCCACCCCGAATCCCCACGGCTTAAAGAAGTGAGCTACAACTCATTCATCCACATTTATTTTAATTTCTCTCTAGTTTGGTTGTGTCTGCTTAGATTGGGAATGATTTTATCATAGTGTAACGTGTACGCTTCCGTTGTAATTCACATCCATGGGTTGTGGGGATTCGGTGCATGATATGTATTATACATCATAAAAAAATTACAAATACAAGGCAGTCCATTAGATAATGATAGAATAACCACAAAAATCAAGTGAAATCAATTTTATTAAACCACTTAATACTTATCGATAAACTTTAGAAAACTTATTTATCAAAAAATTTTAGAAACCCTAATATTCATATAATCAGTAAAATCCACACATATATTCAAAATCCAAAGAGTATAAGAGTTCTCACCCTACTGAAATATATATATATGAAAATTGTAGTATGTGTGGAGCCAAAAAATATAGGATGTATATCTAAATAGTCATAATTCAAACTCGAGGGACTCCTATGTTTGCAAAGTTTGATCCAAGATGAAATAAAAAGAATAAAAAACTAACAACTTATGAATTGTGTTCCAATTTGAGGTAAATTTAAATCAATCTGAAGTGGAACAAATTGTTAACAAGCAAAACATAAATTGGGTTTTGTAACCTTGCCATCTACTAATTATCTGCAAACAATGAATATGTATTGGTAGGTTTATATTTGCAATTACCAAATTAGTGAAAAAAATAATAATTTCAAACTTGTATGTTTAGTTATTTGGGTAAGGTGTCAAAGGTATAGGTTTGAAAGTTTTTTGGAAGGTAACCTAATACTTAAGGAGGTTGAAAATATTTTAAGGAAGGTTTCTTGATGTTCAAGGAGTTTGTAAAAAGTTTCTAAAATAATTTGGAAATTTGAAACTATATAATCTTACGAAAGATTGGATTTCTTGAGTGTTCTATAAATAAAGACCTTCTCCCAAGATCTTGAAGCATATATAAAGAGAGAAATGAAATATAGGAGAAATGGAGAAATGAAATATTTCTTGAGTGTTCTACAAGACTTAGTCTCAAATTTTCTACATCAATTCAAAGAATTTTTCTTTTGTTATATAGAAATTACAAATTGAAGTAATCAAAAATAAAAATTGTCAAATCAATACGCAAGTCTTGAATAAACACTCACACTCTCACAAGCAATAGTCAATCATTAAAAGCACAAAAAATAACAAACTTAAATTCAAGAAAAAAATAAAAGTTGATTAATATGCTGTGTACAATAGATTCGTAGTTTATGATCCTGACTAAAATATGAAATGTGATCGATTGAGTTTCTCAACAAGCACTTATATTTTCGTATAGCTGTAGGTTTTTTGGAACATCAGACTTTTATCAAAAAAATTATATATCAAGCTCAAAATTTAGTCTGATACTAGCATCATATTTGAATTGAGGATATGTTGATGTTCAAAAAATAAGAGGTAAACTACTAAGTTTTGCACCATGGCCTCAATTAGATTGCTCCTTTTCAATTTCTTTGGTTAATAGTGCCATTATTTTTTATTTTTTTTTCAAAATATTCATTAGATTAGTTTATCCTATTAAATTTGTATTGATACAGGCTCCGTCAAATGTACAAAGAAATATATTCATTAAAAAAATTAGAAGTACAAACAATTTTGCATATCGAATATGCTGTAAATACAGGAGTTTTGAATACGTTGGAAAAATCTATGTACATAATGCCTACATTGATGTAGAAAATATTTATTGCCCCACCCCAGATCCCTATGGCTCGAGGAAGTGAACTACAACTCATGCATAGACATTTATTGTAAAGTTTTATGTTGGCAAATCCAAACAAATCTTAAATTAAGTATTACAGATATATTTGTTTCGTAATTTGAAAAGAGAAAAGATAATTCAAAGTTCAAAGAATTTGCATGTTGCTAAAAGGATAATCTGTAATCCAAGTTAAAGTTGAAATCAAGACTAATTCCGCACAGATCAGGACTTAATTAGCTAATTTCACAAAATTCTAATAAAGGTCATAGGAAAATTGTAGGGAGCGCAAGGGTTTGCCCCAAGCCTACTGGGAGCATGAGGGAGCAAGCTAGGTGAATTAAGGCTTGGACTCAAATTCCAGTACACCACATATGCTAGGCGATGGATGTGTAAAGGTTCAGGTATAGCTTGCTGACACAGTGCTGGGTGCGCAATGGTTCGAGATTTTTACTTTTCTAACGATCATGTTTCCTATTCAGCCGAGATAGGGCTAAGTTTAGTATGTTATATGTATGTGCCCGGACTTGATGTACAATATATCTATGGGTATATATTATAGAGTCTTTTGAGAGAGATTTTTCTATATAAGCTTAATAGTCTTTCTCTTGTCTTTTACTTTTCGTTGAGTTTATACGCTTTCTAAGGATTCAGAAAATTTCCACTTGGTCTAGGTCTACGTGGATTCGAGCAAGGTTTTAAAAGAATTCGTGCGAAGATTCGTAAAGAATTGAAGTAGAGTCTTGCAACCTAAGTTTATAGTGGATTTGTTTTTGAGGTTTTTCCCTGGAAAGGGTTTTCCTTGTTAAGTCTCTAGCGTTATTCTTTGATTGTGTGTGATTCCATTATTAAGTTAGATTCGAAAAATTTTCACACTTCAACTCCTACAAAAAATTAAGATAAAATGCAGTCAATTAAATAGGTCACACCAAACACTTTAAAAGTCTTATTGTGCAGCTGGGCAGATGGAGTAGAGAACGAGATATAAATCTTTTGTGAACTTTGTTGCAGATTTATTTTGTTGATATACGTAAGTTTGTATGTATGGTATCTTCTTGATGCATATTTTTGCTTTCTTCTATTATTAATAAAATTCTTTACTTATAAAAAGAATGAAAACTATAAATGAAGAATTGTAGCATAACAGATCATACCTTTATATTATAGGCATTGGATAAATTTTATAATTTTGTGATTCAATTTTACGACTCAATTTTTTTAAATCCTTCACCAATTTTAAGTAGAATCTCGATTTTAACAGCCTTAGTTGTGAGTTTATGAGAAATGATGGTTGTGTTGATGATTCATGTAGGTATATATACATAGTTGCGCGCGCGCGCACACACACACACACACATAGAATATGGTGAAATGTGAACTTAATGCATCAAATACTTGGTATACATTGTAAATTTGGTTACGATGCATGTTGAGATGGTTTATAGCATTATTTTACCTATTATTGCGTGAGAGTTTATTGTTGATTGAGTTGATTTAAGAAATGGATTGAAAATTCGAGAAACAGAACAAGATGAAGCATTGTTACAAAAACTCTATCGTGTATACATAAATCTAAGGCTTGTGGACGCGCTTGCAACCTGATCATTCCCGTGCGCACGCCATATGTTTCCTCGTACACATGACAAAAAGGATTAATTGCCCAATGTGCATGCTAGAAACTTTCTTGTGCACATTGCTGTCTCATATGCCTGGCCTTGATCTAGTGCACATGATTGGCTGGGTTTGGATTCTATGCGTATACCTAAGCGTAAATCATACGCACAACACCTTGTCACTTAGAATATTTTTCGAATGTAGTTTAACATACTTTGATGTGTTAATGCATGCCATTACTGGTTAGACTATTATGCGTAGTTATAAGATGTATATTCATCATTGGTTGATAGGCTAGGCTAATGAAATAATAATGATAGTACATCATAATATATATATACTTTTGGTTTATTGATTTTAGGTTTTGTGTGTAGAGGTATTAAAAATAATGGGTATTGATATACCCAAGGATTGAAAATCTCCAAACTTGCATAAGGATTAAGCACTCACATCTAATAAATTAGTCACCTATAAAGTGCGGTAGGTGTGATTTACACCTGAGATTTAGCTTAGTGGCAAACGCAAAATCACGTATTCACTCATAATGGTTATGGTCATATTAGGCTAGCCCTAAATAGGCATGGATTGGGATCTGTGGCTACAAATCTACCCCGTAGAGTACCTAAACCCATTGATTATTGATTTTCAGTTATATTATATAATGATGATAATGAGATAAATGGATGTGATGTTTCACATATTGCAGTCAGCCTGTGGTTATTTGTGGTTTCGCATATTACTTGCTCATGTAGTAGCATGCTAGGGCATACTCTATATTTTACGTTGTTTACCGTGGATACTAGTGGCTATATTCACTCCCCTACAAATTTTGCTGCAAGTCCTAGAACTGACTCTCAAATCGAGACATCTAGCCGGGGATAGTAGAATCTTCATGATGATTTATTTTAAGAGCTGTCATTGATATTATTTATATATTTTGTTTGCCTCCATGAATTGAGGTGTGAGTGTAATTAACCTTCATTTAATTAGATTCAATTGTGCGGACGAGTTGAACCCTAATGTTATTATAATATTCTTTTAAAGCATGATTGCTTGGTCTATGACCAAAACCGATTGTACATATACATTTTCAATTTCAATCCTTTGTTTACTATTTTATTGCTCCGATAGATTGTTTGGCCCTAAAGGGTTATATATTAATAATGTGATTGAATGATTTTAGTGAGTCTCGCTCTAGATCATGGAATTCGGGGAGTGACAATCGTTTACTCCTATGCCATTTTTTTTGCCAAGATTCGCATTACTGGCATCCTAAAAAGTTGAAAAAGTATTCTTTAGTAAAATTTCCTATCAACTTGACAAATTTCAAATCGATCCAAACTTGATCTGTAAAATAACAATTTTACTATTGAGCTTGTTTTTTGGTCCAGGTTCATATTTTGGATTTTCCAAAAGTTTAAAAAACATTCAACTGATTATTTTACCCATTTACTTATTTTTTGCCCAAATTTGCATTATAAATTTTTCAAAAGCTAAAACATATTTTTAGCTATATTTTTTTTTTATCAAATAAGCAAATTTCGGCTCAATCTAAATTCATATTGTGTGCTTCAAAATTTAAGAAATATTCATTGACATGTTTGTTTGTTATTGTTAAAAACGTGAAATCTAAATTTAATTTTTATAGTGTTTTAAAAATTGATGGTAATAATTATTATTAAATTTTATTTTATATTATTATATTTAAAATATATAATCAAATTATGAGAATTAGAATGTTTAATTCATTCTCATGATTTTCATGTTGATAACCAAATAATCCATTATCATCTCTATTCTACTGTATTTTATTTCATTCCATATTTATGTACCCAAAACAACCTTCAATACGAATTTGGTTTTTACTCTACTCTTTCTGTTTAAATAATAATAATAATAATTTAAAAAAATAACCGATAGAAATGTCCTAATGCATGATTCAATCGAAAAGAAACTGTTAAAATCCATAGATTTACATATCCAGCATAAGGAAATCCACGACCTCGGCATAGGATTACATAAAGAAGTGTTGCCAACCATACGGGGATCAACTAAGATCTGCTTCTGAATTTATCCAAAACGCGCTTACGATAGCATCTGCGTAAACGGGACGCGCCGCCCGTCCCCATCAGCGTCAGCATCGCACTAGGAGCCAAACTTGGTTTGTAGGTGGGACATGTACACCACACACACACACATCCTAACATCCCAATGTGGGATGCCATTCACTAACAATTTTACCATCGTTAAATGGAGAAAAAAAAAAGTTAATGTCACAAAAATTATAGCATAACTATTTAAACATTAATTTGAAATACAGTAAGGTTCCATAAGCATTTATTGTATGAAATAAAGGGATCTGAGACTAAGTTTTGACGGAGAATTGATTAAATATGGATTTGATATGAATTTTAACTTTAAAAATTCAAAAGAGTTGTTTGGTTGCACAATAATTAATTTTTTAAGTATATAACCAATACATAGTTTAAAAAAAAAAAAAGAAATTCATTGAAGTAATTAGTCATTGAATTTTTGTAAAATCCATGTCAAAATATTTATGATTTTATAGTAATACTTATATTGTTTGTATTTTTGTAAAGTTTAGGGAAAAAGCAACGAAAGATTGATTATCATTCAATGACTCCCAAATTCATTTATTATTAAGAACTACATAAGTGTCATAATATTAAGAAAAAAAAAATTGTAAACTGATACACGGACAAAAATTGTCCGAGAAAACTATCACATGCAATTTGTAATCATTGGCATAATAGTAGAAAAATTCAAATTTGACTTCAACAATGGATGGAAATAACTTGATTTAGAGATTGAATATACAAAACAAGCGGTAAAAAATAGGTCATACACCCCCCATAATTAATGATAAACAATGAAGTTCTAAAATTGAGATTTCAATAATAAACTGTTTAATTTTAGTGAACAAATTAAACTGTCCCTGCAAATTGATCTATCCCTAATTAAGATATATAAATTTTTGACGTGCAACCCCGGGTTAGAAAACAACCATGAATTATAAATATAAAACTCAACCACACATTTCAAACAACTATCTTTAGCAAGCCAGCCAATGTGTGGTCAATCCCAAAGGAAAGCCTATACATTTCCTAGAATTGACCCTTCTTCTCCCTATAAATTAGCTAGGTTCGATCGACAATGACTCTCATGTCTTGCCATTTTTAGTATTAAATAATTCAATAGTTTTGAAAACTATAGCTGTATCCAAAGGAATGGTTGTGTTTTGCCTCGGAGCGCTCCTAATTATGTGTTATTCGATGGCAAATTGCGAAGCGAAAGAGATTAGCTACGGCGCTATCGAACATGATCCTCAAAACCCACGTTCTACTGAAAAGCCAGCCAACAACTACAACAGAGGATGTGAAAAAGTTGAACATTGCCGACAAGGATAAAGACGTGTTGTGATGAGCACTTCCACGCACAAGCAGAATATGCTGTCGAGTATTAGAGGATGTGAGTGATTTATTGGAAGGAACCTTGTAAAATAGGGCAAGAGTGTATCTGTGCTCTATTTAATATTATTAAGTAATCAAATTTAGTATGAATAAATAATTAATATTTGTTTGAAGCTTTGAGTTGCGTTTATTACAAATTAACCGGTGCCGTTGGTGACTTTGTGAGATAAGGATTATGTCTTTTTCTCCAAAAATTGTACTTTATAACAAATGAAAAAGGTTTGTTAAATTATACTTCAATCACGTTTCTCCTGCTATTTTGCAATGAGGAATGTTGCTTTTTTTTTTTTTGTAAATTAGTACATTGTGTTTGAAGTCTCAAAAATTAGAACTGCTTATTTACTGTTTCCTTAATCATGTAGGGAGAATTTAAGTGCTCAATTAGTATGGAGGCTTGAATTCTACTAGTTTTACGTAGATTCTCGTAATCATGCCCTAATCAGCACCACAAAGAAAATGAAGTTTAAATATAGATGCAATTCAATGAAAATTTTTTCGCATGGATGTAAAGAGAGAATTTTTTGTATGTCGTATAAAAAATACAAATTGAAGTAATCGGAATAAAATTGTCAAATCAATACACAAGTCCTGAATAGATATTCACGCTCTCACAAGTTCTGATCAATCATTATAAGCATAAAGAAGAACAAATTTAAATTCAAGAAAAAAAAATAGGAGTTGATTAGTATGTTGCGTGCAACAGGTTCGTAGTTTATGATCCCGACCGAAATGTGAAATGTGATTGATTGATTTTCATACCAAACAATGTTTTCTTTTGTCTTCAGGTTTTTACAATATCAGACCTTCATCGAAAAATTATGTATCAGGATCAAAATTTAGTTTGATATTAACATCATATTTGAATTAAGGATATTTTAATGTTCAAAAAAAAAGAGACAAAATACCAAGTTTCGCGCCATGGCCTCAGTTGTGCCAGTTCTTTTAATTTTATTTTTTTTTTAGTTTTAATTAGATTACTTTATCCTATTAAATTTTTATCGATGCAAGTTTTTTACGTTGACATCAAATGGAGAAATGAAATATATTTGTGGTATCTTGAATTTTTATTATTTTTAAATACATTATTAATTATAATTTTTATTTTGTACTTAGAATATTTAATTGTGTTAATTTGGTATTATTTTAAAGTTTATTTAATTTCAATTTAAATTAATCAGTGGATTAACCAAGTTATTAGTAATTAATTAAATCAAATTAATGAAGTTAATTAAGTTGATAATTAATCAATTAGATTAAATTAGTAGGTATATTTAAAGTGACACGTGGCTAGATTGTAATAATGGTAGGTTTACCTATCTGTAATAGGTTGTATTTGCTAGAAGATGTTTTCGTGTATGGGGGTGTAAGTAGCCTAAATGGTAAGCCAAGAGGGAAAAAAATGAAAAAAATGAAAAAAAGAAAAGAAAAGAAAAGAAAAGAATGGTAAGATAAGATGGACAAGGCGGTGGAGACTTGGCTTGGAGGCTTAACCTGTGCATATATAACTTTCATGTGTGTGTGTAAAGGTTAAAGAAAAACAATAAGGGAAAGGCAATGAAAAAAAAAAAAAAGAAGTGAGGAAGCGAGGAAGAGGAAGAGAGAAAGAGGAAAGTTAAAAAATTTTGGTTGAATAATTGATGCAAGTTATTTTATTTTATTAATTTAAAATTAACATTATAGAATGTTAAATAAATTAAATATGTTAAAGGTGTAATAATTGTGTTTTGTTTGTTAAATTTTAATTTGCTTAATTATTCAATATCTAAGCTATATAATTTATTTGGGTTAAACTTAGGAGTCAGAATTAGTCAGTAGCAACCATCTCAATAACTTCATTTTCTCAAAATATGTGTTGTCAGGTGGGTGTGTTAAACTTAAAAGTAAAATGTAATAAATATGAATTAATAAATTTTATTTCTTTGATATTAATTATTTGTGATAAGAAATATTGATTGTTTTTTTTAATATAAATGGAGAATTGAGATTATTTCGGAAAAGCTAACGGTAAAAATTAATATTTTTATTTGAAGAATTGTTTGGGTAGAGAAATTGATCATTCATGAATTTATTACGTTGACAGTGAATTATAAATATTTATAAAGTAATAATTGTGATTTGATTATTTTTATTATTTTTAAATTAATTAGTGAACTGTGATTATTTATAGGAAAATAATATTTATATTTGAGAAATTATTTATACGTAAATATTAATTATTTATTTAGTAATTGGGTTGATGATAAAATGGTGATTATTTACGGAGTAATCTGTGTGGATAAACAAAAATAATAACAATGATTATTTGTGGAATAATTGCATGTATTGATAGTTATGGGATAATAAATGTGATTTTTACTTAAGAAATTATTTGTGAGAAATATTAAATGCTTATTCATAGAATTTATATTTTCATAAGAGAAATTATTTTTGGTAATAATAAAAATATATTGACTGTTGATGAATTAATTATGCAATGGTGACTCACAATTATTTTTGTTGATGTTGAATTATGAGTACTTATAGAATGATAATTAGTAGAATTTATATTTTTATGTAAATAATTATGAATTAATTGTGTTTATGATGATTTATAATTATTTATAGAATGCTAGTATGTGGATTGTTATTTTTATCTCAAGAATTATTTATTATTTGTGAATTGATTGTGGTAATGCTGAACTATAATTATTTATGGTATGATAAATATGAAATGATATCTTTATTTAAGAAAAAAAATATAATAATAATAATAAAAAAAATACTATTGCATATCATGAATTGAATGCATTGCATGTACATTGAGGCCAAATTGGGTCAAGTCAGATAGGATTAATGGGACATCCCAATTAAAGTCATGTCCATAATTGAGCGCTCAACTCATAGGTCAGATTGAGCCAACTATGTACTGCATTAACATTTAAATTATTCATTATACATACATATCACGACACTGTCAGATGGCGCAAGTGGGGATCATAATCTGATGAGATAATTTTTTTACCACTGTCAAATATGGTACAATGATGTGATGAAGTTGATGATTTAAAAAATGATGATAATGATGTGATGAGATATTTGTATCATTGCCAGATGGGGCATAATGTGATGCTAAGAGTTGATGAATGAAACGTGGTGTTAATGATGTGATGTGATATTGTTATTATTGTTGAATTTAATTCTTGATTATTTGTGAGACTATTGGTTATGTAAGTAATTATGGATATGTATGTTATAAGACGGTCAATTATAGTGAAATGCGAGAATGAGTTCTAATGAATATGTAATGAAAATAAAAGTGAAATTAAATTATATAATAAAATAAAAGGTAAATAATTTATTATCATTTATTTTAAGTATAACACTTTTACTAAGTGTGTAACATTCACATCTAAATTTTAAAATTTTCAGATTGAGTTAAGTATGGTTGCATGTGCTGGAAAAAACTCGAATTGTTTATTTCTCTGTTTTAATCCTAGTCTTGTGTTGATTTTTAGTGTTTATAAAAATAAACTTGAATTACAATTTGTGAGATGTTATATTTATTTGTATACACATAAAATATTATTATTGTGCTGGAGAATTAGTGAGTGTCCACCTTATTTAAAGTATTAAATCTATATCCTAAAATAGGGGTGTGAAAATATTAGTTAAAAAAATTAAAATTACAACAATTTTGCATATTAAATATGCCGTAAATACTAGAGTATTGAATACGTTAGAAAAATCTATGGACATAATGCCTATAATGATGTAGAAAATATGTATTGCCCCACCCAGATCCCCACAGCCCGCAGAAGTGAATTACAACTCATGCATACACATTTATTTTTGTTAGAATAAGATAAGAAAAAAAGAATTATGTATTAATATTGATTTCTGTGTGTATGAATACAAGGTTACAAGGTCCCTTATATAAGAGAACAATAATCCTAATACTGATAGAAAATAGTAATCCTAATTATGATAGAATATACAAAATAGGAAATAAGATAGTAATTCTAATTATGATAGAATATACAAAATAGGAAATAAGATAGTAATCCTAATTATGATAGGATATACAAAATAAGGAATACATAAATTAAGGAATTATATATATATATTAGGAATTATATATATTACTAAATCTAACACCCCCCTCAAACTCAAGATGGTGGAGCAGAGACTAACTTGAGTTTGGTGACGAGGGCATCAAACCGGCCGGGTAGAAGAGACTTGGTGAAGATATCGGCTATTTGATCAATTGAAGAAACAGGATAATTAGACGGGAACTCCATGGGATAAACTGTAGCAGGTGGCACAACTTCATTAGGGAGATCATCAAGAACATCAACAGTTTCAAGAACAGGAGATGGAACCACAGTAGGAACATCTATATCCTCAGGAAACAGTTCAACAGAAGAATCAGTTAGGTAAAGAGATGCAGGATTGTGAAAGGTTGAAGGAGCACGGAAACGCGTTGAAGGAGGCACAGAGAGGCGTGTTGAGAGGTGCATGAAAGCGTGTTGAAGGCGCATGGAAGCGCGTTAAAGAGAGCGCAGAGGAACGCGTTGAAGAAGCATGAAAGCGCGTTGAAGAGGGCGCAGAGGAACGCATTGAAGGTGCATGCAAGCGCGTTGAAGGGGGCGCTAAGCAGCGCGTTGAAAGTTGAAAGCGCATAGAAGCGCATTGAAAAGTTGAGGGCGCATGAAAGCTCGTTAAAGGAGGCGCGGAGGCAGAGGTGACGTCAGGAAGGGCAACACTGACGGTAAAAGATGTGGTTATTGGATGCCTAGTCTACCCAGGATCAAAAACTTTAAGCTCTGATACCATGTTAGAATAAGATAAGAAAAAAAGAATTATGTATTAATATTGATTTCTGTGTGTATGAATACAAGGTTACAAGGTCCCTTATATAAGAGAACAATAATCCTAATACTGATAGAAAATAGTAATCCTAATTATGATAGAATATACAAAATAGGAAATAAGATAGTAATCCTAATTATGATAGAATATACAAAATAGGAAATAAGATAGTAATCCTAATTATGATAGGATATACAAAATAAGGAATACATAAATTAAGGAATTATATATATATATTAGGAATTATATATATTACTAAATCTAACAATTTTAATTTGGCTCTAGATTGGCTGTGTTGGATCAGATTGGGTAATGTTCAATAAAAAAAAAAAAAACTCGGATTGGGAACAATTTTATCAAGATGTAACGTGTCTACTTCCGTCGTAGTTCGAGTCCCCATTTTGTGAGGATCCTATGCATAACATGTATTATATACATCATAAAGAAATTAGAAATATAGAACAGTCCATGCTATAAAGAAAGAATAACCACAGGAATCAAGTTAAATCAATTTTTATTCACCTATCGGCAAACTTTAGAAAACATATTTATTGAAAAATTTTAGAAACCTAAGGTTCATATAATTAGTGAAATTCACACGTATATTCGAAATTCAGAGTACAGTAATTATCACCTAACCGAATTATATATATATATATATATATGTAAATTATAGTATATCTAAACAGTCATAATTTAAACTTAAGTGACTTTTATATTTACAGAGCTTAATTCATAATAAAATAAGAAGAATAAAAAATTAACAGTTTACAAATTGTGTTCCAATTGGTCTTAAATTTAAAACAACCTGATCTAGAACAATATACCAACAAACAAAATATAAATTGAGTATTACAACCTTGCCATCTATAAATTATCTGCAGGCAATTAATATGTACCTTATATTTCCAAAAGAAAATGGCAAAATGGATCAAAAGGGAACTAGAAGACCGGAGTGATGTGTTATTATTCACTAACATTTCTAGGTCATCAAATGAAAAAAAAAAAAAAAAAAAGTGGGGTTAACAGTCACAAAAATTATAGCATAACTAGTTAAACATTTGAAATATAATAGGGTTCCATTTGTATTTATGGTATGAAATAAAGGGATTTGAGACAAAGTTTTGATGGAGGATCAATCAAATATTGATTTGATATGAATTTTAACTTTAAAAATTTAAAGAGTTGTTTGGTTGCACAATAATGAATTTTTTAAGTAAATAATCAATACATCGTTAAATAAAAAAAAAAAACTCGTTGAAGCAATTAGTCATTGATTTTTTATTAAATCCATGTCAATATATTTCTGATTTTACTGTAATATTTACATTGTTTGTATTTTTGTAACTTTTAGGAGAAAAGCTAATAATTTGATATTCACGTTGATCCAATTAGAATATTACACTTTGCCAGGAATGAAAGATTAATTATCACTTAGTAACTCTCAAGTTTATTTACTATTAAGAGCTACATAAGTGTCATAATATTAAAAGAAATTGTAAACTGATACACGGATAAAAACTGTCTAAGAAAAACTATTACAGGCAATCTGTAGTCATAGGCACAATAATAGAAAATTTCAAATTTGACTTTAACAATGGAAAGAAATAACTTAATTTAGAAACTGAATGCACAAAACAAGTGATAAAGAAATAGGTCATACATTCCCTTATAGTTAATAATAAGCAATGAAATTCTAAATTTGGGATTTTAATAATAAATTGTTTAATTTTAGTAAACAAATTAAACAATCGTTATAAATCAATCTCTAATTTCAGAATATATGCCACCGTTGTTATATGATTAAGATATAAAAAGTTTTGACATACAACCAGGGTTAGAAAACAATCAAGAATTATAAATATAAAACTCAGCCACACACATTTCAAATAGCTAACTTTAGCAAATTAACCAACCGATGTGTGGTAAATCTGAAAAGAAAGCCTACAAATTTCCGAGAATTGGTTCTTCTTCTCCCTATAAATTAGGTTTGATAGTGGCTCTCGTCTCTTGCATGCATTTTGCATAATAAATCGTTCAATAGTTTCGATAGCTATGGCTGTATCCAAAGGAATGACTGTACTTTGCCTCGTAGCGCTCCTAATCATGAGTTCATCGATGGTGAGTTGCGATGCAAATGAAATCAGCCATGGCACTGTCGAAAATGATCTTCACAAACCACGCTCAACTGGAAAACCCGCCAACAAGTACAACAGAGGGTGTTTCAAAATTTTTCATTGCCGACAAAGGTAAAGGCGTGTGGTGAAGATCACTTCCGCACACAAGCAAAATATGCTATCAAGTATTTGAGGACGTGAGTGATTTTAAGGGAAGGAGCCTTGTAAAATAGGGCAATAGTGTATTCACACGCTCATGTTGATGTTATTAAGTAATCAAATTTAACATGAATAAATAATTGTTTGCTTGAAGCTTTGACTTGCGTTTATTACCAATTTACTAGTGCCATTAGTGACTTTGTGAGAGCAGAATTGTCTCTTTTTCTCCAAAAGTCATACTTTATGGCAAATGAAATAGGTTTCTTAAATCATATTTCAATCATGTTTCTCCTGCTATTTTACAATGAGGAATGTTGCGGTTTTTTTTTTTTTTTTTAATGAATAAGTTGTGTTTAAATTTTCAACAAATTAGAATTGTTCGTTTATCGTTTCCTTGATCATGCAGGGAGCAATCAGGTGCTCAGTTAGCGTGGAGGGGTGAAAATTTACTAGTTTTAGGTAGACTCACATATTTATTCCCTAATCAACACTACAAACAAACAAACTGAAATTTGAATATTCTTACAATTCAATATAAATGTTTTCATATGGATGTAAAGAGAGAAATTTCCGTGTGTTATATAAAATTACAAATTGAATTAATCGAAAATAATTATCAAATTAGTATACAAGTCTTGAATAAACATTCACACTTTCACAAGGATTGGTTAATTATTAAAAGCGTAAAAAAAGGATAAATTTAAATTTAAGAAAAAAATAAAAGTTGATTAATATGTTGTGAACAATAAATTCGTAATTTATGATCCCGATTGAAATGTGAAATGTGACTGATTGAGTTTTTAAATAAGCACTTATGTTTTCTTATGATTGCAGGTTTTTTAAACATCATATCTTTTATCAAAAAAATTATGTATCAAGCCAAAAATATAGTCCGATGCCAATATTATCTTTAAATTGAGGATATATTGATGTTCAAAAATTAACGGTAAATTACCTGTTTTGCGCCATGGCATTAGTTTGATTTCTCCCCTGCAATTTCTTTGGTTACTAGTGCCACTTCTTTTATTTTTATTTTTTTCAAAATGTCAATTAGATTAGTTTATCTTATTAAATTTGTATTGACACAGGCTTTTTTTTTTTTACATCGACATCAAATGTAGAAATGAAATATATTCATTAAAAAATTAAAAGTACAGCAAATTTTCATATCGAATATGCCGTAAATACAAGAATATTAAATACGTTAAAAAAATCTACGTACATAATGACTATATTAGTGCAAAAAATATGTATTGCAACCCCAGGAAGTGAATTACGACTCACGGGTACACATTTATTTTAGTTTTGCTCCAGTTTGGTTTTGTTAGTTTAGACTTGGAACAATTTTATCATGATATAACACTTATGCTTCCATTGTAGTTCGCATCCCTAGCTTACAGGGATCTGGTGCATGACATGTATTATACATCATAAAGAAATTAGAAATACAAGACAATCCATAACATAAAGATAGAATAACCACAAGAATCAAGTTAAATCAACTTTTAATCACTCGCTTAATTCTTATTGCGAAACTTTAGAAAATCTATTTATTGAAAATTTTAGAAACCTCAGTGTTTATATAACGAGTGAAATCTACACGTATATGCTTATTTGAAATCCAGAGAGTGCAAGAGTTTTCACCTAACCCAAATATATATACAAAAATTGTAGTATGTGTAGAATCAGAAAAATATATGACATATATCTAAACAATCATAAGTCATACTCAAGTGACTCTTATGTTTACAGAACTTGATTCAAAATGAAATAAAAAGAACAAAAAATTAACGGCTTTCCAATTGTGTTCTAATTAGACTTAAATTTAAAACAAGCTGGCTGTTTAAACATAAATTATAGTACCAAAAAAAGAGTTAACAGTAGAATAAAAATAATAGTATAACTATTTAAGCATTTGAAATACAAGAAGGTTCCGTTTGCATTTATGGTATGAAATAATGGGAGTTGAGACTATGTTTTGATGGAGAATCAATCAAATATGAATTTGACATGAATTTTAACTTTAAAAATTCAAAGAATTGTCAGTTTGCACAATAATAGATTTAAGTAAATAATAAATACATAGTTAAAAAAAAAGTCATTGAAATAATTAGCTGTTGAATTTTTATAAAATCCATATCAATATATTTATGATTTTATTGTAATACTTACATTATCTGTATTTTTGTAAAGTATAGGGCAAAAGCTAATAATTTAAAATTCACGTTTATCCTATTAGAATATTGCACTTTATAGGGAATGATAGATTGGTTATTACTCAATAACTAATTAAATAATTGGCAACTTACCGCTCGAAAAAAATAAATTGGTAAAATATAATTAATGAAAATTTAATCTCATATTGAGTTTTTATAAAGAGTAAAAACACAATTTAAGAATGCGTGTTCAGTTACGATTACCTAATTACTCAATCTCATATTAAGTTGTTACACTTAGGGTAGTCTAAATATACTTTATCTCAGATTGAATATTTATTGTTACATAAAACTTTTTCTCTCTAGTCTTTTAAATTTAACAGGCCACTCCTCCCCCACTTCAACACTTGTACTGATAGGGATGACCATCTCGACCGATTCGTCCGAATTTGATCCATTACTTGATCCTATATAATAGATGTGAGATTCAAATTTTTTTTTGGAGATCGGATCAAATTTGGGTTTGTTGTTAAAAAAAAATTCAGATGTCAGATCGAATATAGGGATGAGGCTGTCTCCGCCTCGATCTACCCTGAATCCAATATTCGATGTGAATTTGCCCCGATCTGTTTCGATTTGTTCCAAAAAATATCCGGATAAACCCAAATCATTTGGATCCATGATAATAACATCACCACCACAATATGACAAATAATATTCACATTCATCATATTTCAAACTTATTGAATATCACTATTTTTATCATTAAAATGAATATTGATAAATAAATTTAAAGCAAAAATTGTCATCGTTTTGTATTAATTAGGATGTGTTTGGGAAAAATTATAAATTTAAATTTATTTCTTTCATACACAAAATTAAGAAAACTTAAAAAGGTAAATTTAAAATTCTATAAGGTATATCATTTGAAATTCTACAAAATAATACAAATCTCTATAAAATTTAAATTTTTTACTCACTACACGAATTACGAAACTATAACTTTTACAAATTTATATTAATTTACATAATTTTAAACATCCCATTATGACTCATAAACTCAATCATTTTCAAGAAAATATCTAGATACAAATTTTAAAAAATAATTAAAATATTTTATTTGTCATTTTAGGACAATGTTAGTATTTTTAGAATTATGTATTTTTATTATGTGTTGGTAAAGTGCTATTTTGGTCAACTGTTAATTTTGGAGATATTTATGTATTATTTTGGTAAATTATTATTACGATTATATTTATGTATTATTTTAACTTTGGAGATAAATTATTTGATAGTAATAGGTTACATATGTAATCAATTAGCATATTAAGTTAAGGCAGATTTGAAGACGAACAGATAGTTCAGATTTTTGGATATCTGCGGATATATCCATTCTTGGTCTAGAGTAAGGATGGAGGTTCAAAACATATTGATTCGGAGTTTGGGGCAAATTCGGAGATGCACGGAGGGTTTAAAGTTCGGATTTAGATATTAGTATATCCGCTTTCGATCTGTTCCGTTACCATCCCTATGTATTAAAAGTGATTGTTAAAAAAATTAGAAAACTATAATATTTGGACTGAAAATTTCATTTTAGAGTGTGAGGATGTATTTAGTATGAAAGTTTAGTTAAAAAAAAAAGACAAAAGTCAAAAAGACAAAAAAAAATAATTTTCTTTTCACATTAAAGTGTTTGTTAAAAAAAATAGAAAATTATAATATTTGGACTATAAATTCCATTTTAGGGTGAGGATGTATTTTTTGGGATGCGAGAATGTATTTAGAGTGAAAGTTTAGTTAAAAAAATAGAGGAGAAAAGTCAAAAAAATAAAAAAAAAAATAATTTTCTTTTTTCATTAAAGTGATTGTTAAAAAAATTAGAAAATCAAAATATTTGGACTAAAAATTCCGTTTAGGGAGTGAGGATGGGTTTTTTATGGTGTAAGGTTGTATTTTGAGTGAAAACTTAATAAAAACAAAATAGAGAAGAAAAGTCAAAAAAAGAAAAAAAACAATTTTCTTTGGTTGAAAACTCAATTCAGATTCAGTATTTAGTATATTTTTTCGCTTTATGAAAAACTCAATCTCTCATTAACCATACTTTGTTAATTTTTTTTTTTTTTTTTTTTTTTGGAGCGGTAAGTCGTCAACTATTTAATTAATTTCCTGTAAAAAAAAAAAAAAAGTCCAAGTTTATCTACTATTAAGTACCACATAAGTGTCCTAATATTTAAAGAAATAGAGGGACGAAAATTGTCCATGAAAAATCATCAAATGTAATATGTAGCCGTAGGCACAATAATAAAATAAAATCCTACGAATCTCTACAAACACGAATTACGAGATAACAAAATTTAAATTCTTTACTTATTGCATGAATTACGAGATATTTACTTTTACAATTTTATTTTATTTTACACACTTTTATACAACTCCAAACACATCCAATAAAAGATTTCAAATTTGACTTTAGCAATGGAAGGATATAATTTAATCTAAAGACTGAATACACAAAGCAAGCAGTAAATTGGAGATAGGTTATATACGGGTTCCAGGGGGCTGCAGTGAAGAAATAAAGGGCTGAGATTTATTTTCACTTTAATGATACGTGACTTTTTATATTCTGCATTAATTGTGTTCCAATCAGATTTTTTTAACTTTTATTTTTATTTTGAAAATAATTTTAATTAAATTAAATTAGAACCATTCAATTAAAAGTAATTAAATCTCAACCTTCCCCTGCAGTAGATTTCTTCACTGCAGCTCCCTGGAACCCGTCATATACCCCCTATAATTAATGATAAGCATTAAAATTCTAAAATTGAGATTTTCGTAATAAATTGTTTAATTTTAGTAAACAAATTAAACAGTCTCTACAAACCGATCTCTAATTTTAGAATATACACCATCATTGTTATAAGATTAGGATATATAAATTTTTGACTTGCAATCCAGGGTTAGAAAACAATCATCAATTTATAAATATAAAACTCAGCCACACATTTCAAACAACTAACTTTAGCAAATTAACCAGCCAATGTGTGGTCAACCGGAAAAGAAAGCCTGTACATTTCCTTAGAATTGGTGCTTCTTCTCCCTATAAATTGGGTTCAATAGTGACTCTTATCTCTTGCCATATTTTAATAATAAAAATAAATCGTTCAATCGTGTCGACAGCTATGGTTGTATCCAAAGGAATGGCTGTATTTTGTCTCGGAGCGCTCCTAATCATGTGTTCATCGATGGTGACTTGCGATGCAAATGCAATCAGCTACGGCGCTCTCGAACGTAATATGCAGAAACCACATGATACTGAAAAACCAGCCAACAAGTTCGACAGAGGGTGTGAAAAAATTGAACATTGCCGAAGTACTTAGAGGACGTGAATGATTTTATCGGAAAGAACCTTGAAAAATGGGGCAAGAGTCTATTCATGCTCATGTTGTTGTCATTTAGACCCGTTTAGTAATGTTTTTATTTTTTATTTTTATATTTATGTTTTCAAAATTTTGTAAAGTGGCAACAGAAATATATTTGTTAAATCTGTTTCTATTTTTTTGTCTCAAAAAAAATAAAAACTTAAACAGAAAAACGAAAACAGAAAAAAATGTTTTCACTCTGTTTTCTTTTTCTGCTGTAAACATTTTATCAATTCTCATACTTTATCCATTTTTGATACATTATATTAAAATAAATTATTTTATTCAAATATTTTTTAAGCTAAAATTATTTTTAATAAATAATATAATTACATTAATATGAAATATCTATTATTAATTTATTTCTAATAAATAATTAAATTAGTTAATCTAATTAATAAGAAATATATATTATTAAACTATTTTAATAAGTAATAAAATATAATATATTATTTTAATTTAATTAATATAAATATATTTTATTAAATTATTTTTAATAAAAATATTATGATTAAATTATTTAATTTAATTTAATTTAATAATTAATTTAAATAATATTAAATATATATTTTATTAAATTATTATTATAAATATCATAATTAAATTAAATTAATTTAATAATTAAGTTAATTTAATTTATTTATTTAATATGAATGATATTTTATTAAATTAATGTTAATAAATATAATAATTAAATTATTTAAATTATTTTGAAATATATTTTATTCAATTATTTTTTGTAAATAATATAATTATATTATAATTAATATATTTTATATTTACTGGATTAAATGATATGATATTTATATTTTATTCAATTATTTTTAATAAATAACATAATTAAATTAAATTAATATAAAATATTTTTTTAAATTCAATTAATTTTTAAAAAATAATAAAATTTAATATTTTATTAAAATAAAAAAATTAGTAATTGTAACAAAATTGTGTTTTCAAACGTAGTTTCAGTTTCATTTCAGAAAACGAAAACGATAACAAAAAATAAAAAATAGAAAACCTAAACATATAAACGTAAACAGAAAAACGATAGTGTTATCAAATGACCCCTTAGTAATCAAATTTAATATAAATAAATAATTATTTATTTAAAGCTCGGAGATTGCATTTATTACCAATTTACTGGGGCCATCAGTGACTTTGTGAGAGGAGGATTATGTCTTCTTCTCCAAGAGTCATACTTTATAACAAATGAAATAAGTTTTTTAAACGGAAAATTGTATCCAAGTCATACTTTGTAATCTTTTAAAACTATTAGTCACACCCAAAAAAAAGTATTGCTTTTAAGTCACATTAATGTGGAAAGTTTTGTATTTAAGTCACACTTTTGAGTGGGTCCCACGAGTTTGTTTTAAATATAGTTTCTAATATACCGATAATATCCTTTATTTCTATAACAAAGTTACACAAGTTATTTTCAGGAATTCCGGGAATCACGTGAAGATATGTTTACCAAAAATCACGCTTCTTCCATTTTTTTTTCTTTCCTTGTTTTCAGTTTCATTATTTACAGTTTTAGTCGTGAAGATATTAAGAAGATAGAACTTATTTGGCCTATCTTCTTCATGGATTGATTTTGCCGATTGACGTTTTGAGCTATTTTCAAAACAGTACCGTTACTGTTTCAAAAAATATGATGATGTTGGCTCGTATGGTTGGTTTATGTTATGTATCGATTGATGTTTTTTAGGCAGTATGAAAACAGTACCAGTCCAAAACAGTACCGGTACTGTTTTATCGGTACTGTTTTCAAAACAGTACCATGAATTATAAGCGGATGACGAGTTTTAAGGGCAAGAGAAATCTATTGGGCCGATCAACGTTTTGAGCTATCTTCAAAACAGTACCGGTACTGTTTCAAAAAATATGATGATGTTGGCTCGTATGGTTGGTTTGTGTTATATATCGATTGATGTTTTTTACGTAATATGAAAACAGTACCGGTCCAAAACAGTACCGGTACTGTTTTATCGGTACTGTTTTCAAAACAGCACCATGAATTATAAGCGGATGACGAGTTTTAAGGGAAAGAGAAATTCATAGGGCCGATTGGCTTTTTGAGCTATCTTCAAAATAGTACCGGTACTGTTTCAAAAAATATGATGATATTGGCTCGTATCGTTGGTTTTTGTTATGTATCGATTGATGTTTTTTAGGCAATATGAAAACAGTACCGGTCCAAAACAGTACCGGTACTGTTTTATCGGTACTGTTTTCAAAACAGTACCGGTATTATTTTCAAAATAGCACCATGAATTATAAGCAGATGATGAGTTTTAACGGCAAGAGAAATCCATGGGGTCAATTGGCGTTTTGAGCTATCTTCAAAACAGTACCGGTACTATTTCAAAAAATATGATGATGTTGGCTCGTATCGTTGGTTTGTATGATGTATCGATTGATGTTTTTTAGGCAGTATGAAAACAGTACCAATTCAAAAGAGTACCAGTACTATTTTATCGGTACTGTTTTCAAAACAGTACCGGTACTGTTTTCAAAATAGCACCATGAATTATAAGCAGATGATAAGTTTTGGACAATAGAAATCCATGGAGTTGATTAGTATTTTGAGATATCTTCAAAACAGTACCGATACTGTTTCAAAATAAAAAAAAAATAAATATACTTAGGAATGATGATCGATTTAGGTTTTTCCCAAATAGTTTTGATTTTGTTTCCAAAAATTAGTTTTACTTGCTTTGTAAAGAAGATGGAAAGTCGCGAAATTAGGTTTTTCCAAACAGTTTTGATTTTGTTTTCAAAAATCAGTTTTGCTTGCTTTATAAAGAAGATGGAAAGTCGCGGAATTAAGTTTTTCCCAAACAGTTTTGATTTTGTTTCCAAAAATCGATTTTGCTTGCTTTGTAAAGAAGATGGAAAGTCACGGAAGTTATGAGTGAAGTGTACACTATTTTCGGATAAAACTGGCAGTTTTGAAATGTGGTGAAAAACACGTGATGTCCTTTTTTGTCTTTTTGTTGCAAGTGTGACTTATTTACAAACAAGTTTTTTTGGTATGACTTAAATCCTTATAAATCCATAAATAGTGACCGGCCTCCAAAAACCCCTTTTTTAAATTATATTTTAATTATGTTTCTCCTACTTATATTTTACAACGAGGAATGTTGCTCCCCCCCCCCCCAACATTGGGTTTGAAAGTTCAACAAATTAGAATTGCCTATTTACCATTTCCTTGATTACATAGGGAGCATTCAATTAGTGCTCTGTTAGTGTGGAGGGTTGAAACCTACTAGTGTTATGTGCATTCACATAATAATGCCCTAATCAATACTACAAGCAAACTGAAGTTTAAATATTCTTGTAATTTACTACAAATTTTTTCACATGGACATAAAGGGAGAATTTTTCGTATATTATATAAAAATTACAAATTGAAGTAATCGGAAATAAAAATTACCAAATCAATATGCAAGTCTTGAATAAACATTCACACTCTCACAAGTATTGGTCATTCATTAAAAGCACAAACAAATTTAAATTCAACAAAAAAAAAATTGACGTTGATTAATATGTTGCGTACAATAGATTTATAGTTTATAATCCCAACTAAAACGTGAAATGTGATCGATTAAGTTTCTCAACAAGCAGTTATATTTCCGTATGGCTGTAGGTCTTTAGAACAATGGATCCTTATTGAAAAATTATGTATAAAGCTCAAAATTAAAAAAACCTCATATCTTTATCGAAAAATTATGTATCAAGGTCAAAATTTAGTCTGATACTAACATCATATTTAAATTGAGAATATGTTGATGTTCAAAAAACAAGAGGTAAATTATCAAGTTTTGTACCACGTCCTCAATTAGATTGCTCCTTTTCAACTTTTTCAGTTACTAGTACTAGTTTTTTATTTTTATTTTTTTCAAAACACTAATTAGATTAGTTTATCCTATTAAATTTGTGTTAAGGCAGGCTTTTTTTACATTGACGTCAAATGTGGAAAATAAATATGTTCATAAAAAATGCTAGAAGTACAAATAATTTTGCATATCGTATATGCCATAAATATAAGAGTATTGAATGCGCTAGAAAAATCTACATACATAATGCCTACATTGATGCAGAAAATATGTATTGCCCCACCCCGGATCCCCACGGCTTAAAGAAGTGAACTACAACTCATTCATCCACATTTATTTTAATTTCTCTCTAGTTTGGTTGCGTCTACTTAGATTGGGAATAATTTTATCATAGTGTAATGTGTACGCTTCCGTTGTAATTCACATCCATGGGTTGTGGGGATTCGGTGCATGATCTGTATTATACATCATAAAAAAATTACAAATACAAGGCAGTCCATTAGATAATGATAGAATAACCACAAAAATCAAGTGAAATCAATTTTTATTCAATCGCTTAATACTTATCGATAAACTTTAGAAAACTTATTTATCAAAAAATTTTAGAAACCCTAATATTCATATAATCAGTAAAATCCACACGTATATTCAAAATCCAAAGAGTATAAGAGTTCTCACCCTACTAATATATATATATATATATATATATATATATGAAAATTGTAGTATGTGTGGAGCCAAAAAATATAGGATGTATATCTAAATAGTCATAATTCAAAATCGAGTGACTCCTATGTTTACAAAGTTTGATCCAAGATGAAATAAAAAGAATAAAAAACTAACAACTTATGAATTGTGTTCCAATTTGAGGTAAATTTAAATCAATCTAAAGTGGAACAAATTGTTAACAAGCAAAACATAAATTGAGTTTTGTAACCTTGCCATCTACTAATTATCTGCAAACAATGAATATGTATTGGTAGGTTTATATTTGCAATTACCAAATTAGTGAACAAAATAATAATTTCAAACTTGTATGTTTAGTTATTTGGGCAAGGTGTCAAAGGTATAGGTTTGAAAGTTTTTTGGAAGGTAACCTAATACTTAAGGAGGTTGAAAATATTTTAAGGAAGGTTTCTTGATGTTCAAGGAGTTTGTAAAAAGTTTCTAAAATAATTTGGAAATTTGAAACTATATAATCTTACGAAAGATTGGATTTCTTGAGTATTCTATAAATAAAGACCTTATCCCAGTGTTCGGCAGCAAAAAATACTACCGGAACTGCTGACCATGCCAATCGAAAATGCAATCGCCGACCTGCCGAACAAAGACAGAAAGAAAGGTTACGGCCTGAGTGGGGGTCTCTGGCCGGAAAACCCTCCGATGCTTAAGTCAGCAAGTCGCTCAAAGAAGAAAGCTTTTCAGAAAAGAAATAAGTAACAGTTAAGTTGGCAATAGTCAGCTTACCTCTGTTGTTCAGTGGAATGTTCTATTTATAGTAACTTGAATAATAATTAAAACATACCTGCGATTTGACATTACGCACGCTCCCGTGTTCCTTTTTTCCATCATTGCTTTAAATGCCCTTCCCGTTCATTTAATGCCTCAAACCTCTCATTTAATACACAATGCCTTTCATTTAATGCTTCTGGTGGCTTAACACGGCATTACAACCAGAATTTTAGGGTCAGACTGTCTTCCTGTCACATCCGCCAACTACTCGTAACGAGATGGACTAACTTAGTTACTTTCTCAGAGATAAATACCCAGTTCAGTCATAACTATGGTACATTTATGGTTATGAGTCTTCTTTAAGGCTGTGGGCCCTGGGCTCAACATTTACTAGCCACCAATCGATGGGCCGAACAAACTAGCTATTGAGGTCCTCGGCTATAGCCACGTAGCAACACACTATTTATAGGTGCTAAGGTTCAGGGTATTCTCTGGAATATTAACACAAAGACACGTGTTCACGTATAGTACTCACGTGGAACTCTCGTGCCATCAATCAGCTGCTCGGCAGATGACTACGTGGCTCACACGAATATGCTCGGCACGGGGCCACGTGGTGCCTTGACTACACTTGTTCGGCATCCGTACATCTAAGTATTATTTTGCCCAACATTTTGCCCCCACTCTGGTTGGAAAAAGGTATTTTCCGAGCAGAGTAACCTTACCTTACTGATCTGCCAATCTTCCCCACGTAATTTGTTGTTTAGTATCCTCCTGATGCGCTTCAAATCTGATTGGACTCTTATCTCTCCTCGTAATGACACGCGTTGTGCCCTTTCAGCTTTTCATCTGCCGCGCCGCCTACGCGGATTCCCAAATCCGGGGTGTTAAAACGTGAGTGGTCAGAAATTTAAAAGTTGGGGCGGTAATAAATGCTATTTTTGCCACTCGTGGCTTTTTTAGTGGTAATGCTTCGATTGCCTCCCACAGATACACACACATATACATATATACTAGGTTCATCTTCTTTTCTTCCTTTCCGCGATTCGAGCCATCAGATTTCCTTTGCTTCTTTTCCTCTGAGTCTTCATCTTCTCAGGCTTTCATCCCTCCTGTCGACCTTCATTCCTGGTGAGTTAATCATTTCGATCTTAAACCTCTCATTATGGGTAGACTCACGAACGAGCTCAATTCTGAGGAAAAAATTAGGGTTTTTGATTGTACTATGAAAAGTACAATCATTAACCTTAATTAGTGATTTGTTAGGTGGATTATATCTTAAAAAGATGATAAATTGTTTTTAAATGCATTCATAAGGAATTCTTGTGATTTGCAGGTGTTTGGGACTAAAATGGATGAAGTTGGGCTAAATTGGATGAAATCAAGAAATTGGTTCGAACACATGTTTGAACCAACTGTTGTTCAAACCAATATTCTAACCACAGAAGGCAAACCAGAAAAAGTTGCAGCAGATTTTGGCTAAGTGTTGGGAAAAAGTGGTTTGAACCAATGTTCAAACCATAGGTTGTTTAAACCTTGGTTAGAACAACAGAAGCCAAGTGTAGACTAACAAGTGCTAAATTTGACTAAGGCAAAGTGGTTCGAACCTTTGTTCAAACCACATGTGGTTTGAACCTTGGTTCGATCGACAGAAGGGTGAAAAGTTGCAGAGCTCAAAAATTTCTAAGTCCCAGATTTAGGTTCGAACCTTGGTTCGAACCAACCCTTGTTCAAACATTGGTTCGATCAACAGAAGCTGTGCAAGGTTCAACTGGAAGAAAATTTTCTAAGTCCCAGACTTTGGTTCGAACCCTTGTTCGAACCAACTTTGGTTCAAACACTGGTTAGAACAACAGAGGCTGTGCAAAGTCTAATTGGAGTAAAATTTGACTAAGTCCCAGAAATTGGTTCGAACCTTTGTTCGAACCAATCAGTCTGTTCGAACCTTTATTCGAACCAACCTGCAATTCGAGGATCCTGAAATTCAGCTTTTGAGAAATGGGCAGTTATGTACTTTTACATGTTATATTTCATATATATATGTACTGAAGGAGGTCGTTTAGGGATATACAGATTCATTTCTTTCAGTTAAGCTTTCCTTTTAGAGAGAGAGAATTGTAGAGAGAGAAAGTGATTCCATCTTCATTTCTTTGAATTCTTGTATCAGAATTTCAGTTCTATGAATGGATTTACTTCAATTTTTATTGTTTTCTTCTTTTATGATGTTTGAGTAGACTTTTCTCTTGGATTCAAGGCAAGTTTCGTAGTTGATTTGCAAGAATTTCAAGGTAATGGGCTTAATGTTGAAATCTTATGTGTTAAAGGAAAAATCTATGTTTGATTTGAATTGATTATTGATTTTTGAGTTGAGATTTCAATTGAACTCCAATTTTGTATGGTTTATGGCCTTTACTTACAGATTTCTACATAGAATTATCATGCCTTTCTTTTAGATTTGTATGGCAATTGCTATTCCTAGGATTTGTATGTAAGATCTATGAGCTATGCCTATTAGGTGTTTGATTTGAATTCTCAGCAGATTTTTGTTCTTAATTTCTTACTCAAATCAGATTTGGATTGTTCTAAGTGGTTTTATTTCTAGATTATCTTTTGATCTACCCTTTTTAGGTGTAGAATCCTTGGAATTTATTGTCAATCACTACGAGCTTGTTTTGGATCCAAGGTTTTCTTAAATTTGTTTCTAAAACATTTTATCCAAACAACCATTTCTAAAACCAAATTGAATCTCTATCATTCATTGTGGGGTTGAAAATTTGTCTAAAACCTTTTCCAAGAATCATTTGTTCACTAATTTTTACTAAGGCTCTCTGTGGACACGATCCGGTTCTCACCGGTTATTGTGCTTCAATAGACACCCTGCACTTGGGGTCGAGCCAATATTGATACATTGGAATCGAGCAAGCACTTTTTGGCGCCGTTGCCGGGGAGCCTTAAGCAACGGTGAACGACGATCTTGGGAAGTTTGGGCGGATTCATCCTCACCACCATTTCCAACGACGAATTACACACTTGTTGGGTAATCTCGTTCCATCATCATTTCATTTTCATTAGTAGTTTTTGATTTGAAATAAGCTAGTATTGGTAAACATTCATAAATTGCTTGTGCTTGTGCATTTGTTGCATCTTGTGCATGCATCTTAGGTCCGGTAGGATTGTTCAATCAATTTGCATCCACAACATCAACCTATAGAGGAATTCATCGAGTTTTCATTAACTTCATCATCCACATCATCTACACCACAATCACCATCATCATCATCTGTTTCTACTGATTTAGCGCATTTAATGGAAAATTTGGGAGACAATGGGCAAGATGGCCATGAGGCCATAGCTCCTTTAGATGCACGACCATTGAGGGAGTTGTTGCACCCCGTGCGACAAACTACCCCTTCTTGCATAATTCTTCCTCTAAATCAGAGGAATTTCACTTTTAAGCTTGGCACAATACAATTGTTACCCACATTTCATGGCATGGATTCGGAAAACCCATACACATACATGAAAGAGTTTGAGGATGTGTGTGCCACTTGCATGGATCAAAATGTGAGCGAAGACACCGTAAGGTTGCGGTTGTTTCCATTTTCTTTGAAGGATAAGGCCAAAATATGGCTCAATTCCTTAAGACCTCGCTCCATTGGCACATGGAGAGAAATGCAAGCTGAATTTTTGAAAAAGTATTTCCCAGCTCACAGAACATTAATGATGCAAAAACAAATCATGAATTTTTCATGTCAACCGGGTGAGTCATTTTTTCATGCATGGGAGAGGTTTAAAGATTTATGTAATGCATGTCCTCATCATGGATTTCCAATTTGGCGGTTGTGTAGTTTTTTCTATGATGCATTGCCATCTGAGCATAAACAGTTAGTGGGTACCATGAGTAATGGTCAATTTCTTGATAAGTCGGCTGAGGAAGCCTATGAGTTTTTGGAGGAGTTGGCTGAAAATACCAAATCTTGGGAGGTAACATCACCTTCACCTTTAGAGTCTAGAGGAGTCCAAGCACAATCTAGCGGGAAATTAAGGTTGAATGATAGTGACGATTTGAGTGCTAGGATAGCTTCTCTCACTAGGAAGGTAGAGTTACTTGAGACAAAGAAGGTGAACATGATAAGTGAAAGGGAAGTGAGATGTGTCATTTGTGAGGTACCTGACCATAGTACTGATGAATGCCCCACGGTTCCAGCTTTCAAAGGAAGTTTTGTATGGGCAAACTTCAAACACAAACACCTCACACAATTTCCCTAAGCCATACTCCAGTCAAACTCAAGCTCAGTCAGGACATCCTCCCCTTCCTAACCAATATCACCCTGGGTTGAGAAATCATCCCAATTTTTCATGGAGGAATGATTCATCTAGTGCACCCTACCCCCCACAATTCAATTCAAACCCTTCTCAAGGTCAACCACAAGGTCCATCTTCTAGTTCCTTCCAACCTCAATATAGGAAGTCATCATTAGAGGATACCCTTCAGCAGTTTATGCAAGGTCAAATTGGTATTAACAATCAAACTGCTAAGAATCAAGAGCAAACCAATAGGGCCATTGAGGATATTAGGAACCAATTGACCAAGCTCATTCAAAGTCAGAGTCAAACTGAAAAGGGTAGATTGCCTTCACAAACCATCCAGAACCCTCAGGGTCAAGTTCATATGGGAGAGACTTTAGGTGAGAAATCAACCCATGAGCATGTGCAAGCAATCACTACATTGAGGAGTGGGAGGATAGTTGAAAAACCAGATGATCCGAGGTTGTTGAGAGTTAATGATAAAGAGGGAATGGTTTATGGTGAAAAAGGGGAGAGTAGTGAACAAGGAGAGAGTAGAATAGAAAAGAGAAGAAGTGATGATGAAGGAAAGAGAAATGATGATGATGATGTGGTGGAAGAAGTTGTGAGAAATGAGAGAAATGAGAAAATGAAAAAGAACAAGGTTGAGAAGAATAAGGATGAGAATAAAGAGAGAGAACAAGTTGTAGGTTTCCAACCCCGACCACCTTTTCCAAGCCAATTGAGCAAGTCAAAGAAAGAGTTGTTAAACTCTGAAATTTTTGAGGTTTTCAAGCAAGTAAGGATCAACCTACCCTTATTAGATGCCATCAAACAAGTTCCATCTTACTCCAAGTTCTTAAAAGACCTTTGTACTGTTAAGAGGAGGGTGAGTGTCAAGGAAAAGGCTTTCATGGCAGAACAAGTTAGTGCCATTCTTCAATATAAGACCCCACCAAAGTACAATGACCCAGGGTGTCCTACCATAGCATGTGTCATAGGTGAGCACAAGGTGAAACAAGCCCTACTAGACTTAGGAGCTAGTGTCAACCTTCTCCCTTACACAGTTTATCAACAGTTGGGTTTGGGGGAACTTAAGCCGACTAGAGTGACCTTGCAATTAGCTGATAGGTCGGTTAAGATTCCTAGGGGCATTTTGGAGGATGTGCTCATTCAGGTTGATAAGTTTTGCTATCCTGTGGACTTCATTGTTTTAGACACTCAACCCACCCCTCAAGGTTCCATTCCACCTGTTCCTGTCATTTTAGGAAGACCTTTCCTAGCAACAACTAATGCGGTCATCAATTGTAGGAATGGTCTTATGAAAATCTCCTATGGGAATTTGACAGCTGAGATGAACATCTTTAGAGTTGCTAAGCAACCCATGGAGGAAGAGGAGGATATAAGAGAGGTGGACTTGATTCAGACAGTTACGGAGGAATATGTTGAGAGGGAGTTTGTTGGTGATCCTTTGGAGAAGGCATTGACATTAGGAGATGGAAAAGATTATAGGGATGAGGTTGATGATGAAGATGTCTTGGAGGTGTTGAATTGGTTAGATAGTGCACCCATCATGTCTATAGAGCAGTCTGACCAATCTATAGAAAACCTTGCCCCAAACATGGTCAACCCTGGATCCTCCATTGTCAAGCCACCCAAGCCTGATAGGAAACCTCTTCCTAGTGAGCTTAAATATGCATTTTTAGGAGAGGAAGAGTCATACCCAGTGGTCATATCTTCTCAGCTTACTAAGGACCAAGAAGAGAAGCTAGTAGAGATGTTGAAAAGACACAAGAAGGCACTAGGTTGGACAATAGCAGACCTTCATGGGATTAGCCCACTCATTTGCACACACTCCATTTATCTAGAGGAGGGGGCTAAACCAGTGAGACAACCTCAGAGGAGGTTGAATCCTAACATGAAGGAGGTAGTTAAAGGAGAAGTCCTTAAGCTCCTAGATG
The DNA here is from genome assembly GCA_019916065.1 of Vitellaria paradoxa. Taxonomy (NCBI): domain Eukaryota; kingdom Viridiplantae; phylum Streptophyta; class Magnoliopsida; order Ericales; family Sapotaceae; genus Vitellaria; species Vitellaria paradoxa. The sequence continues at coordinate 20,864,908 of CM034234.1, read as the reverse complement.
CTGGGATTATATATCCCATTTCTGATTCTCAATGGGTGAGTCCTACCCAGGTTGTTCCAAAGAAGTCTGGAGTTACGGTTGTTAAGAATGAGAGCAATGAACTTGTGCCCACTAGGATTCAGACAGGGTGGCGCATGTGCATTGACTATAGGAAGTTAAATGCCGTGACTAGGAAAGACCACTTCCCCTTACCCTTTATTGATCAGGTCTTAGAGAGGGTAGCTGGACAACCATTTTATTGCTTTCTCGATGGATATTCTGGATATAACCAAATCGAGATAGCCCTTGAGGATCAAGAAAAGACAACATTCACATGCCCTTTTGGTACCTTTGCTTACCGGCGCATGCCTTTTGGTTTGTGTAATGCGCCGGCCACATTTCAAAGGTGCATGATGAGTATTTTTAGTGATTTTGTGGAGAAGTTTCTTGAGGTATTCATGGATGATTTCACTGTGTATGGGAGTGATTTTGAGGCATGTTTGAGGAATCTAGAAAAGGTGTTAACAAGGTGTGAAGAGAAAAATCTAGTGTTGAATTGGGAGAAATGTCACTTCATGGTGACACAAGGTATTGTCCTAGGCCATGTTGTTTCTTCTAGGGGTATTGAAGTAGATAAGGCTAAGGTAGAAATCATTCAAAAGCTTCCAACCCCTAGGTGTGTGAAAGATGTGAGATCATTTCTCGGCCATACAGGGTTCTATAGGAGGTTCATTGCATCTTTTAGTGCTATAGCCCGACCATTGTGTAACCTTCTAGTTCATGATGCACCTTTTGATTGGACCCTTGAGTGTCAGGTTGCATTTGAGAAATTGAAGGGGCTACTCACCTCAGCTCCTATCATTCAGACACCTGACTGGACTTTGCCTTTCGAATTGATGTGTGATGCCAGCGATTGTGCCATAGGTGCAGTCTTGGGCCAAAGGAAAGATAAAAGACCTTATGTATTATACTATGCCAGCAAGTCCCTTAGTGACACCCAAAAGAATTACACCACAACTGAAAAGGAGTTATTGGCAGTAGTATATGCACTAGATAAGTTTAGGTCTTATTTGATTGGCTCACATGTCATAGTTTACACAGATCATGCTGCCCTTAAATACCTCCTCACCAAACAAGACTCCAAGCCTAGGCTGATTAGATGGATTCTATTGCTTCAGGAGTTTGATTTAGAGATTAAGGATAAACGGGGGGTAGAAAATGTGGTAGCGGATCATCTTTCTAGACTTCCTCAACAGGACTTGATAGCTTATGACCCTCCCATTAATGAGACCTTTCCAGATGAGGATTTACTTCTTGTGTCTACCATTGAGTCTTCTCAAATTCCTTGGTATGCTGACATAGCAAATTACTTGGCTTCAGGCATGATACCCTCTCATTGGACTTTGCTGGATAGGAAGAAATTCTTTAGGAATGTGAAATTCTTTTTCTGGGATGAGCCTTATCTTTTCAAGTACTGTCCAGACCAAGTCATTAGGAGGTGTATTCCTGATAGTGAGTTTCAGAGTGTGATGAAATTTTGTCATACCTTGGCATGTGGTGGACACTTTTCAGCCAAAAAGACTGTGGCCAAGATCTTACAATGTGGATTGTACTGGCCCACCATGTTTAAGGATGTTCATGCATTTTGCCTTGCGTGTGATAGATGTCAGAGGCTTGGAGGCCTAACTAGGAGAAATATGATGCCTTTGCACCCCATTTATGTCTTGGATATCTTTGATTGTTGGGGAATGGATTTTATGGGGCCATTTTTGAATTCCTTTGGATATGAATACATTTTGGTGGCCGTGGATTACGTGTCTAAGTGGGTAGAGGCCATTCCTACTAGAACAAATGACCATCGGGTAGTGATCAAGTTTTTAAAGGAAAATGTGTTTTCTCGATTTGGCATGCCAAGGGCAATGATTAGTGACAGAGGGACACATTTTTGCAATAGACCCGTAGGTTTGTTAATGAAAAAATATGGGGTAGTTCACAAGGTGGGAACAGCCTATCATCCCCAAACTAGTGGTCAAGCTGAATTAGCCAATAGGGAGATAAAGAGGATAATTGAGAAAACAGTGAACCCAACTAGGAAGGATTGGTCTTTGAGGTTAACCGATGCATTATGGGCATATAGAACAGCATATAAGACCATTTTGGGTATGTCTCCCTATAGGTTGGTTTACGGGAAGGCTTGTCACTTGCCTGTGGAGATGGAGCACAAGGCATACTGGGCCATAAGACAATTCAATGAGAACATAGATGAGTCAGGCATTCAAAGGAAGTTGCAATTAAATGAATTAGAGGAAATTAGGCATGATGCTTATGAGAACTCAAAGGCCTCCAAGATCACCATGAAGAGGTTGCATGATTTGAAAATTTTGCAAAAAGAATTGCATGTAGGCCAGAAAGTCCTTTTGTATGACTCTAGGTTACACCTTTTTCCTGGAAAATTGAAGTCAAGATGGGTTGGACCTTACATTATCAAGTCTATGAATGAATTTGGGGCATTTGAGATTGAAAACCTTGTGGATGGGCAAGTTTTGCAAGTGAATGGCCATCGTTTGAAACCGTATCTTGAAAATTTTGTGGCCGAGATAGGAATCTTGGGAGTTGGAGGACCCACCTCCATTTGAATGATTGAAAGTTTTTGAATCAATGAATAAAATAGATTAGGAGTAGTGTTTAGGTTTATATTTCTTTTTCTTTTATTTTACTGAATTATCATTCATGATTTGGGTTTCCTTATTTGCTCTCTTAACAATCTTTGTGAGCTTTGATGAATTAGCTTGACAGTGTCATCCAAGTTGGGGGGGAACAAGGAAGGAGATTCAATTCAGGTGACATCATTTGTGTGCATCAATTCAGGTATTTTTACAAAGGATTAGATTGACTAAGGTAACTTCCTTCCCATATTCATGATGATTTGATTGCATATTTCCACATTGGGGACAATGTTCAATTTAAGTTGGGGGGGAGGTAACCATATTCATGATTGTAATTGTTGTGTTGGATTGATGTTGCATAACATGTTATAACCTGAGCATGAATGTTTGAAAAAAAAATCAGAAAATCAGCAAATTTTGAAAATTTTTGGTTAATTTTAGGAATTTGAGTCTTTTTAGTTAAATTCTTTTGGTAAATAATAGATTTAGAGAGTCTTAGTCTTGGTGACAATTCAATTCAGTTCTTATGAGCTAAGGCAAGAAGAGGTAGGATTCAGAGCTGAGCTAAACTGATATAGGATTTCTGATGTACATTGGTTCGAACCCATGTTTAAACAAAAGATTAAGAGGAGTTTGTTCGAACCAATGTTCAAACCAGCAGTTTGTTCGAACCCTTGTTCAAACCAAGTAAGTCAGGTTATTTTGTTCGAACCTTTGTTCGAACCATCTGAGAAAAGTTTGTTTGTTTGAACAAGTGTTCGAACCACCCGACGATTCGAACCCTTGTTCGAACCATCGGGCAGTCTTGGCAGACTATAAATAGGACACTTCAGAAAAATTAGGGCTTATTTCACTGTTTTGGGTCCTAACACTGGTACGAACAGAGACGAGCAGCTTGAAGGCTTTGGTGTCTGATTTTGATTCCGATTGAAAAGGGTCTCTTAATTTGTAAATCCAAGCTTCATTTGGGCTGAAAAGGCATCAAGGATTTTTGCTCTGCATCAGCTCAAAGCAACACAGAGTTCATTGAGGTAGGATTTCGGACACTGTTCATCTTCTATCAGAAAAATTGAAGTAGGAAATTTGTTGAGATGTGAATTTTTGGAGATATTTGGGTTAAATTAAAAATTGATTGGGTGTAAAAATTCGTGGTTTGGTTTATTTTGTTGAAGAGTTTCTTGTGTTGGTGGAATTGTGGTGGCAGTGACAGTGTGAGCTGGTGCCAGTGAACTGTAATCTGATTTTTTTAGTTGTTTAACAATGACTACACCTAAGAAAGTGTATGAGAAGAAGAAGAAGGGTAAGGGAGCTAGCTCTCAACGAGCTGAACTAGAAAAGCTCACCCCTACCAGGAAGAAAGCCAAAACCCAGCCTTCCTCTGTCCAACCTGAAATCAATGTATCAGTTCCAACCCAACCCACTGAACCAACAACTTTAGCTGAAAATGTAGCACCATCACCAGCTGAACTCACCCCAGCCATTGCCACTGACCAACCAAGCCATCAACTGGACCTCAATCCAACACCTACACCTCAGCCCACATCCAACCTACCCATTGAACAATTGCAATCCCATCTCACCCCCACTTCAAAGCAAACACCAAGGACACCCCTGGAACCCCAATCAGAGGCTACTACTGAAACCATTAGGAATTTGATTGAGGAGTTAAATGAGGAAGCTGGGAATGAGGAAGAAGAGGGTGAGCCTTATGATGACTTCAAGTTCTCAAGTGCTCGAGCACAAAAGGGGTTTGCCAAGTATTGGAGCAAGAGGTCTGTGATAGTGGAGAGAGGGATGGAGCTGAGCCATTTCCAAGGAGAAGAATTTAAATTGAAACCGAATTTTGAAGCAAGGAAATGGGAAAAATGGGCTCAATATAGTGGAGTAGCTGTGGTTCCCATTGTCCAAGAATTCTATGCCAACATCTTGGACCTTAAGAAGGAAGGGAAAGATTGCATTGTAACTAAAGTGAGGGGAATTCACATTGAAGTCTCTCCTAAGGATGTGAGGAAATTTTTTGGATTGAAGGAGGAAAAGCAACCTCAATTCCCATTCTCAATTGAGGAAGCTCTTGACAAGGATGCATTGGCCAAGGTGTTAACTGGAAACCCCAAAGCTGAGTGGGGCCACAAGAAGAAGATTGCTAAGAATAGGTTGAACTCAAAGTTCAACTCATTGCACTTCTTAGCATGTTCACAACTCAATCCAGTGATGAACACTTCTGAGTTGAGTTATGAGAGGGGCTTACTTTTGTATGCAATTGACAAGGGATTGAAGGTGGAATTGGGGCAGCTTATCTGGGAAAACATGGCTGAGGCTTCCAAGATAAAGAAATGGGTCAGTGGGCTTCCATTTGCTGGATTCATCACCAAATTTGTCTGCAAGAGGAAGGTCACAACTGAACTAGGGGAGCAAGTGGCCAAGCCATTGGGGCATATCACTGCTTTATCTAGGGAAAGAAGTGCAAGTCATAAGAAGAAGAAAGAAGGGATCACAACTGAAGAAGTTATGGAGAAGATGCTACAGAAGTGGGATGAAGTGAAGGTCAAGCTTGGAGAGATTAAGAATGACCAGTACTTTATCAGCAAGAACTCCAAAGCCAAGGGAAGAGGATTGCAGCCATTGAGGCTAAGCTGGAGCTACTGCTTTCTTCTACAACTGCTGGGACTTCTTCAGTGCCATCCAAGGACCCTCCTCTTGGCTCTTAGATCTTAGGAGCTGTTTTGTTTTGTTGTCACCAAGCTAGGAGCTGTAGTACTTTTTGACTTTAGTTAATTTTGTTGCTTTATTGTAGGACTTTTTGACTTGTAGTAAGCCTGTGAAGTGGGTATTGACATGTTTTTGTAATCAAAGGGCTAAATATGAACTTTTTGTGAAATTTTAAGTGGAATGAAATGAAATGAAGTTTCTTTTTAGTTCTTGACTTGATTCAAAGCATGTACATGGTTGATTAATGCTCATTCTTGAGAATTGCTTGTGATTTATCCTTTAAGTCTTAAATGTCAACATGGAGTTCAGAGTTTCAACACTTTTGAAGTTGTGTGAAATTAAATTGTGCATTCAAGAAATTGTGCGAGTATGAACTCTTGGGACATAAGTTGACTCAAGAAATACATATATTTATTCTCTAATAAGTGGAGACTAGCCTTGTGAGATTTGAGCCTTTAGCTTCTTTTGTTGAGTGGTTGAACTTAATCTCACATGTTTTTCACATCTATATTCTTTTAGTAGCTCTAAGTACTTGTTTTGAATCCTTAAGCATGAGAAACTCATCAGCTTGAACCATGAACATTGGAATGGATTTGTCAACTCAATTGAACTCTTGGAAGTGAAGTAGGCCATCTTTGCATTGTTGAGCCTTATTGACCTTTCTTTCTTAATTAATTTTCCTTAGGAGCCAAGTTGAGCTGTGAATGCATAAATGCATAATTCTTTTGGAGCCTTGAACAATACCCTAATCCTTATAAAATTTTAGCAACCTACCTAAGTGCCTTAGTAGTGTATAAGCTTAAAGGAGGTAGAATGAGTCAAGGGTAGTGGTAGTTTTGAGGAAATGTAGGTTGATAAAAAGGAAAGAAAAGGAAAAGAAGAGTGATACAAGGATGTGTTTTTCATTTTCTAAAAAAAAAAAATGGGGAAAAAAGAGTTTGAAGAGAATTGACATCTTGGGAATTCAAAAAGGGTGAAGGAAAAGGAACAAAGAATGGAGTATGATTGAGAAGAGAGGGATCAAATTACACAACTAAGGCACATTTTGAAATATCCCCTCCCTTCCTTGGTCCCACATTTAACCCCTTAGCCCCATTACAACCCAATAAAGACCTAATGGATCTAAGGTGTCAAGTGAGTTGAATTTGAAGTTCTCAATGTGAAATAGTTCAAGACTTTCATTGCTATGGATTATTCCTTTCATAGAGCTACACCAAGTCCAATATTCATTGAATTTTATCGTTTTTGACTTAAGGAAGGTTCTTACTAGAATTGGCTTTACACTTACTCTTATGAAAGAATCTTCCAAGAGTGTCTCACCCAATTCTCATTTTATTAAAGAGAGTATGCCCTGTGAGGATTGAAGTCAAGGCTTGAGAGAATTTTAGTGCATCATTGAGTTAGATTTATGTTCTAGTGAGGAATTATGAGCATGATGGGTTGATTCATGTTTTAAGACCATACAATGAATAGAGGGTTGCTCCTATGAAGTTCCATGTTAAGTTTTAATTGTCTTGTGGAGTTGAACTTGAAAATTCAAAAGAATTTGCATTAAGATGTCATGTGCAACTTTGAATTAGGTTAAAGACTGAGAAGTGATTTCTTGTTGAGCTAATTTACTAGGGCCTAGCAAATCTCAAGTTGGGGGGTGTGATTGTACTATGAAAAGTACAATCATTAACCTTAATTAGTGATTTGTTAGGTGGATCTATATCTTAAAAAATGATAAATTGTTTTTAAATGCATTCATAAGGAATTCTTGTGATTTGCAGGTATTTGGGACTAAAATGGATGAAGTTGGGCTAAATTGGATGAAATCAAGAAGTTGGTTCGAACACATGTTTGAACCAACTGTTGTTCAAACCAATGTTCTAACCACAGAAGGCAAACCAGAAAAAGTTGCAACAGATTTTGGCTAAGTGTTGGGAAAAGTGGTCCGAACCAATGTTCAAACCATAGGTTGTTTAAACCTTGGTTAGAACAACAAAAGCCAAGTGTAGACCAACAAGTGCTGAATTTGACTAAGGCAAGTGGTTCAAACCTTTGTTCAAACCACATGTGGTTTGAACCATGGTTCGATCAACAGAAGGGTGAAAAGTTGCAGAGCTCAAAAATTTCTAAGTCCAAGACTTTGGTTCGAACCCTTGTTCGAACCAACCCTTGTTCATACATTGGTTCGATCAACAGAAGCTGTGCAAGGTTCAACTGGAAGAAAATTTTCTAAGTCCCAGACTTTGGTTCGAACCCTTGTTCGAACCAACCTTGGTTCAAACACTGGTTCGATCAAAAGAGGCTGTGAAAGGTCTAATTGGAGTGAGATTTGACTAAGTCCCAGAAACTGGTTCGAACCAATCAGTCTGTTCGAACCTTTGTTCGAACCAACCTGCAATTCGAGGATCCTGAAATTCAGCTTTTGAGAAATGGGCAATTATGTACTTTTAAATGTTATATTTCATATATATATGTACGAAGGAGGTCGTTTAAGGGATATATAGACAGATTCATTTCTTTCAGTTAAGCTTTCCTTTTAGACAGAGAGAATTGTAGAGAGAGAAAGTGTATTCATCTTCAATTTCTTGAAGTTTTGTAGCAGATTTTCAGTTTTATGAATGGATTTACTTCAATTTCTACTGTTTTCTCTTTCCATTATGTTTGAGTAAACTTCTCTCTTGGATTCAAGGCAAGTCTCGTAGTTGATTTGCAAGAATTTCAAGGTAATGGGCTTAATGTTGAAATCTTATGCAATATTGAAGAATCTATGTTTGATTTGAATTGATTATTGATTTTTGAGTTGAGATTTCAATTAAACTCCAATTTGGTATGGTTTATGGCTTTTACTTATAGATTTCTATATAGAATTATCATGCCTTTCTCTTGGATTTGTATGGTAATTGCTATTCTTAGGATTTATATGTAAGAACTATAAGCTATGCATATTAGGTGTTTGATTTGAATTCTCAGCAGATTTTTGTTCTTAATTTCTTATTCAAATCAGATTTGGGTTGTTCTAAGTGGTTTTATATCTAGAATATCTTTTGATCTACCCTTTTTAGGTGTATAATCCTTGGAATTTATTGTCAATCATTACGAGCTTGTTTTGGATCCAAGGTTTTCTTAAATTTGTTTCTAAAACATTTTATCCAAACAACCATTCCTAAAACCAAATTGAATCTCTATCATTCATTGTGGGGTTGAAAATTTGTCTAAAACCTTTTCCAAGAATCGTTTGTTCACTAATTTTTACTAAGGCTCCCTGTGGACACGATCCGGTTCTCATCGGTAATTGTGCTTCAATAGACACCCTGCACTTGGGGTCGAGCCAATATTGATACATTGGAATCGAGCAAGCTGTTTTCAAGGAGAAATACCAAATCCCCCAAAATGTAAACATTAGGCTCGCCGAAGAAGGCGAGCGCGAAACAAGGGAGTTCCCCATAATAGCCATCACCGAAGGTGGCCTTAGGTTCCTCCTACACCCTTTTCTTCGCTCTGTGATGAGCATCTTAGACCTCGGCCCTAGGAATCTTACCCACAACTTCTATAGGATAGTCAACGGGGTAATAGAAATAAATAGACGATACGGATTCCACATATCCGAATGGGATCTACTTTACTGTTACTCCATCCAAAAGGTGAAGAAGGATGAGAACAGGTGGTATTTGAAATCCTGACCAGAAAAAGCCTTGGTCCATATGCTGCCTGATACGATTAAGTCAGAAAGTGACCTATGCGTCGTCACGGGTCACTGGACACACGATCCAGATGAAGATCGTTATCCAATCGTCCCTCTGGTTTCCTTGGGCCCAGGTTGGTTGATTTCGAATATTACCAGTTCTTATTCTTTTTTAACATCTCATTTTTTTTTGGAAGCACACTAACTGTTTGATCTGATGTCTATGCAGCTGACCAATCAAAGAAGTTCTGGGCCACTGGTATCCACGCTGACAAGGATCATCTTGAACATGTGTTCAAATTCCTTGGAGGTCCGGATCTTTATCCGTTCGCCAGAGCAGTCCCAATTTTGTTCAACTTCTCGCAACCTCGGAGGCTATCAGGCGTATTCAGTGGTGGTTCCGAGCCTCTGCTAAAGAAAAAGAAGAATACTACGCCTTGAGGCATCCAGAGTGGGTCCGTCCACCTCCGTTTGCTATCCCATTGGTTGCCGAGCACGTTCCTGCCCTGGAGGCAGCGATTCCCGAACCAGCTAAGCAACCAAAGAGACGGAGACTCGTTCTCTTGGACGAGGAGGAAGAAGAAGAAGAAGAGGTTGAACCACCCCCAGCTTTCGAGTACTTCTCAGATCCAGTAGAAGAAGAGAGAATAGACATGGCCCCCAAAATCGATTATAAAAAACTCGCCATGGCGAAGGCCAAGGAACAAAGGGTCGAGGAGGCCAAGAAGAAAAAAGCCGACGAGCAGAAAGCCACTGGCAAGAGAAAGCTTGATGAGGGGAAGGCCCCTGCTCGAGCAACTACCGAGCAAATACTGAAGGTTAAAATTAAGAAAGGGAAGGAGCAGGAGGCGGCTCGGAAAAAGCCCTCTGGTCCCCCTGAGCAGAAAAAGGCCAGAACGCTGACGACAGAGGCGGTTCAGGTTGCCGAGCAACCAAAACAGCCCATGGTGACTACCGGAATGGTGGCAGCACCTTCTAAGGATGTGCCACCCACCAAGGATGCGCTGCCCAGGACTATCAAGCCATTGCCTTCTCAACCGATTGGGCCTGTGCCACTTGCCATCAAGTATCCGGCCAATCCGGTTCGAGACTCCCCTCCTTTCGTTCCACAAATCCTCATTCCCAACCTTGAGTTCCCTCAGGGCCAACCCTTAACCATCCAAGATACAGCTTTCAATTATGCCGAGGAGTATCTCAAAGGTGTCCTCCCTCCTCGGGATGTCAATGCTACAAAGAAAAATAAAACGGAGGACATTCACAAGACTTTAATGAAGAATGCCATTTCTGTAAGTATAATGATATTCCTTTATGCACATCCTTTCGCCATTATACTTTTTCTAACTCTCTATTCTTTTTACAGACTTCTCTCTACATAATGGAGCTAATTGCTCGGAGCCAAGCCTCCAATGCCAGAGTCGAGCAGGATAGATCAGACATAAAGGAATTAAAGGCAAATGTGAGGACCTTGGAGAAGGAGAAGAAGAATCTCCAATCCAGCAATAACGCTCTGGCAAAAGAGAGAAGCCAGCTCCGAGATGAGAACAAAGAGCTCGAGCATCAACTTAACACTGCCCTTGGCCAAGTAGCAGGAAGCAAAGCTCGTGTGGAGTCTATGGACAAGATCCTGATCCGCAAAGACGAAGAGCTACTAGAGGTCAAGGGCAAACTTTCAAAAGCCGAGATTGAGCTATCCTCCACGAAGGCCGAGCAAGAGATACTTCTTAAGGAGTTGGGGACTTCTAGGGTCGAGCAGACCAAATCGAAGCAGGAGCTTGCCAACCTCCGAGCAGAGCTCACACTTAAGACTCGAGCCCTGGAAGAAAAGGAAACTGCCCTCCGCGCAGCCGAGGAGAAGGCCAAAGCTGATGTGGAGGCGCAGATTAATGACTGCGTGGATCAGATGAGGGACACTCACAACGATTTTTTCCTCGAGGGTTGGGAGGCTGTAATGAAGAAGAACAACATCGATCACACTAATCCCATATACACAGAGGTCCCTTATCCTGATCCTGAACGCCCAACTCCTCAATTCAGCTTCGAACGTCCACCTCAGACTCCCTCAATTCAGACTGCCGAAGAAACCATTGACAAGGGGGAGGTTGAGGTGGACAGTGCCCAGAAGGACACCTCCCAAGCACCTAAACAGATTGATCTGGTTTTGGAGAGTGATCCCACTAAGGAAGGAAAGAAGTGAGCCTCTTTGTATTTTTGTTTTACTTTTTTATTCAATTCAGACGTAACAATGTGATGAATTATGTACAGCTTTTGACTCTGAATGAATGAAAATACTTTAGTCTTTCTCTAATCTCGCTTCGTTTTTCCATGTCTTTGCTTCTTTAGAACTGCTAATGAATTGATTGAAGAATACTTTGACTTGGTTGCTAACGAAGTTATAGGGAGTGCAGCCGAGGAGTACCTTGATGTTTTGTCATACGAGATAGCTACAAACCCTTATAACAAATGCTAATGCCTCATCTTAGGTTTAGGATGGCCTCTTCAGTTGACAATTATGTAAAGTATATTATAATTGTATTCTGATATACGTAATAAAAGCTTTTGGATTGTTGTCATTCTCGCTTTCTCCTATTGGGATTCTACCTTTATGTTTCTTGTGCTTGTGTTGAAGTACGTGCCTTGGATGAATTCGTACCAATAATCAAACAATCATAAAATTGAACAGAACTGCTTTAAGCATCAAGCCTTGAATAACAAGTTCAAGTAATAACTTGCTTTTCATCAAGTAATTTCAAGCTTTGACTAAAAAGGCATAACTTTAATAAATCCCACATACCTCAATGAGCTCGGCTGTCAACCAGCTTTCATATAATAACGGACGAATCCATCTATTGAAAAATTTCACTTTTCAGTTCCATGCCGAGCATTGGAGAAATGAATTTTTATGATACGAGGGCTTTTGTACAGCAGCGCCGGGCTCCTTTGAGAGGATTCTTTGTGTTGTGAGAGCTTTTGCTTCTATTGTACCAATGCTACGAAAACTGAGCGTGGCTTCTTTTCTTCCCAACTAATAAACCAAGGAATTGAATCCTGGCTTAAAGAACGCGTCTGGTCAATGAACAAGCTATGATTGGGCCAACATCAGGAGTGATGTGAATTCTTATACCAGTTGTCGGCAAGCCGAGCACGGTTCCTTTTTGATAATCCTTTTCAGAAAACTGGGGAATTGAATCTCAGTCTAAAGAGAATTCCTGGTCAGTAAATAAACCAGGATTGTACCAACGCTGGGCAAGCCGAGCGTGGCTCCTTTTGATAATCCTTTTCAGAAAACTGGGGAATTGAATCCCAGTCTAAAGAGAATTCCTGGTCAGTAAATAAACCAAGATTGTACCAACGCTGGGCAAGCCGAGTGTGGCCCCTTTTGATAATCATTTTCAGAAAATTGGGGAATTGAATCCCAGTTTAAAGAGAATTCCTGGTCAGTAAATAAACTAGGGTTGAACCAACATCCAAAGGGATGTGGCATCTTTCTGTACCAATGCTCAGTAAGTCGAGCATGGCTCTTTTCTAGACCACCACTCAAAGAGATGTGGTGTCTTTCTACTAAACAGGGAATAAGCTTTTAAAATTGCTTTATTTGCTTAAACAAAAGAATGACTTTTTCAATAAATGTACAGAGTCTTTAATAATAAATGTACAATAAGATTAGTGATAGTACAACTTTAAATGGGCTATATTCCATGGTCTTTTAATTGGCTTTCCTTCCACGTCAGTTAACTTGTAAGCACCATTGCCGAGCACCTCCGAGACGATAAATGGTCCCTCCCAATTGGCTCCAAGCTTTCCTTCGATTTGATCTTTTCTGCTTCCCATCAATTTTCTTAACACCCAATCGCCAGTGCCAAATTCTCTATGTTTGACCCCTTTATTAAATTTCTTCCTTGTCTCTTGCTGGTAGTTGGCTAACCTCAGCGCGGCCAGTTCCCTTTTTTCATCAATTAGATCTAGACTCATAGCCATAGCTTTATCATTCTCTCCTTTATCAAAGGCTAGAGTCTTGATTCTCGGCATGCCAACCTCCAGCGGAATGACAGTTTCAACTCCATAAGCCAGAGAGAATGGAGATTCCCCAGTTGATCTTCTAGGGGTTGTTCGGTATGTCCACAGCACTGACGACAATTCATCTACCCACTTCCCTTTTGCTGCTTTCAGCCTTTTCTTGATACCACTGAGAATGACCTTGTTTGTAGCTTCGGCTTGACCATTACTCTGGGGGTAAGCTGGTGTTGAATAAATGTTTTTGATTCCATATCTAGAACAATATTCCTTAAATGGGACACTGTCAAATTGCGTCCCATTGTCAGAAATAAGTTTCCTAGGGATGCCATACCTGGCAATGATGTTCTTCCAAACAATCAAATGGTATCGGCATCTCTGATGTGGGCCAAAGATTCTACTTCCACCCACTTAGTGAAGTAGTCAGTGCCGACTACTAAAAACTTTCTATTTCCCGTAGCAGTAGGCAAGGGTCCCACAATGTCGAGCCCCCATTGAGTGAATGGCCAAGGGCTGGTCAGCGGGCTGAGTTCTTGTGCGGGCTGGTGAGGTATGGGAGCAAACTTTTGGCATTTCTTGCATCTTCGAACATAGGCTTGAGCATCGTACCCCATCTTTGGCCACCAATACCCTTGTGTAATTGCTCGATGAGCCAATGATCTACCCCCAGTATGTGCTCCACAGACCCCTTCATGTAGCTCATAGAGGAAGTCTTGCACTTTGTCAGGATGAACACAAAGAAGATAAGGGCCTGTGAAGGATTTTTTGTACAGCTTGTAATCAGGAGAAAGCCAAAACCTGGTAGTCTTTATTCTCAGCTTCTTCGCTTCTTTTTTGTCCTCAGGGAGAGTCCCATCCTTCAGGTAAACAATGATTAGGTCCATCCAAGATGGAGCCAAGTCAGCACACATTACCTCTTCAACTTTCGTTATGCTCGACTTCTTTAGGACTTCTAAGAAAACCTGATCAGTCAGCCTTATTCGAGAAGAGGCAGCCAACGTTGCAAGTGCGTTAGCATGAGCGTTATGATCTCTCCCAATGAGCTCCACGCTAGCTTTATTAAAGCTTTCAATTTTCTTCTGTGCCAATTGCAAGTACTCTGCCATCCTCTAACTTCTAGCCATATACTCACCCTTCAGCTGGTTGGCAACCAACTGAGAGTCAGTCCTTATTACAACATCGTTTGCCATCAATCGCCGAGCAATGTCGAGTCCGGCCAGGAGAGCTTCATACTCTACCTCATTATTAGTAACCTCGAACTCGAGCTTTATTGCATATTCTATTGAGACCCCTTCTGGTGTAGTCAGGACGATGCCCACGCCACCTCTTTTCCTAGATGAAGATCCATCAACCTCAATTTGCCAAGGTTGTTCTGCCTCAATGTGTTCGGCTGGGGCAGACTTTATTTCAACTTACCATACTTCTTTTGTTGGACCAGGAGCCGGTGTGGTAAAATTTCGCTACAAAATCGGTCAAAACTTGAGCCTTTATTGCGGTTCTTGGGATGAATTTTATGTCAAATGCACTGAGGGAAACTGCAAGACAAACCGGGCACTACGGTGAGACGTGAAAACACCCGATCCCATTCCGACCTCGATTTGTTGAATCGTCTTGCGCCATATGTACTGAGATTGTTCGGGAGACATGGTCCAAGCCCGGGGAAGAAATTCAAATTTCAAAGATTCTGCTCATGAGGCAGGAAGTTTTGCAGTCGGCCTTGAAGGATCGGCGGAGGAAAAAAGACGAGAGAGGCGGAAGCGGCAAATCGCTTCTACCGAGTTCTCCAACAGCAGCTTAGTAGCTTAACTCTTTCTACTGGCGTGGCGCTGCTGGATGCTTTTGATCAATAGGAAGAGGAGGAAAAAGAATCTTGTCAACATTGATAAGATTCTTTGCGAGGCTTCCAGCCAAAGGAAGGAATTGGACGACAGGGGAAACGAAGTTAGACCCCGACGTCCCAATGTGTATTTTTATTCTTCGTTGTTCTTAGCTTGACTCTCATTTCTAGAGCGGAAGTCACACAAGCTAAGGCTGCTGGTGGTGGTCTGGAGAAAAAAAAAACGCTACACCACCAGAATATGAAAAGATAAAGTCAAACTAGCCGAAAAAACTACTATACTAGTTTGTTCGGATCAAGTACATTTTATGAAAGAAGGGCCCATATATAAGACTTGAGATGTCCCTATTACGTAAAGCCGGAACTACTACTTTAGACATTTTGCCACCCGACCAGACACATCGGCCTTCTTTAAAACATGGCCAATTGGCTGATCGGTGACCACTTGAATGGTGTGTGCATGGAAGTAATGGGCTAACTTCCTGGATGCCATTATCAATGCCAAGGTCAGCTTCTCTAAGGGAAGGTATCTGGTCTCCGCCCCTTGCATTGTTTTGCTAACATAGTAAATAGGATGCTGCTTCCCTTGTTCTTCTCTCAGCAGGACGGCACTGACTGCATGTTCTGAAACTGCCAGATATAGTTGCAAAATATCGTCCGGCTGCGATGTTGATAATATCGGGACAGTTGTCAGGTACTCTTTAAGCTTCTCCAGTGCTGCGTCTGCCTCAGCATCCCATTGCATCTTGTTGGCACCTTTTAGCAATCTGAAGAATGGTCGGCATTTGTCAGATGATCTACTGATGAACCGATTGAGTGCCGCCACCATTCCTGTGAACTTCTGGACTTCTTTTTGTGTGCACGGAGGAGAAACAGATTGGATAGCTCGTATTTGATCGGGGTCAGCTTCAATTCCTCTTCTGCTCACCAAATGGCCCAAGAATTTGCCCGAGCCAACTCCGAAGGCACACTTGGCAGCATTTAGTTTTAACCCATACCGATCAAGGGTCGAGAAGACATGCTGGAGATGTTGCAGATGCGTGTTCGGCTCCTTACTTTTCACCACCATGTCATCAATGTAGACCTCCATCGTCTGCCCGAGGTCTTCTTTGAATATTTTCGTGACTAACCGTTGATAGGTGGCTCCAGCGTTCTTCAATCCAAATGGCATAACCCTGTAACAGTATATGCCTCGCGGGGTTATGAAAGAAGTCTTCTCTTCATCAGGGCCGAACATGGGGATCTGGTGATATCCGCTGTAAGCGTCTAGGAATGACATCCTAGAACATCCAGCGGTTGAGTCAACGAGTTGGTCGATCTTTGGTAGGGGAAATGGGTCCTTTGGGCATGCTTTATTCAGGTTCGTCTAATCCACGAAAACTCTCCATTTCCCATTCTTCTTTTTGACCACGACTGTATTGGCCAACCACTCCGGGTATGAGACTTCTCGGATGGCCTTAGCCTCTAACAATCGGCCAACTTCCTCTATGACAGCCTCCGCATGCTGGAGAGCTGACCTCCTTGCCTTTTGTACCACAGGTTTTACCCCCGGATTCACATTCAACTTATGAGTCATAATTTAAGGGAAAATACCTGGCATTTCATGCGGAGTCCAGGCGAATGTTCCAATATTCTTCAAGAGCATCTCTGTTAGCTCCAGTTTCTCCTCGGCACTCAAGTTTGTGCTGATCAGGAAGAATTTGTCATCCTCAGCAGGGCCAATCTGATATTTCTCTAAGCCTTCTATGGCTTTCTTCTGTGGATCACCGCCGACATCATCGATCTTCGGGGCGTCTTCGGGAAGCTCCGTCAGTTGGACTTGTTCGGGAATGGTTTTGGATTTCAGGGCAGCGGTGAAGCACTTTTGAGAAATGATTTGATCTCCCAAAATAGAGATCACTTCTCCACCATAGGAAAACTTCAACACCTGATGGTAGGTTGAGAAGACCACCTTCAAAGCATGAATCCACGACCTTCCCACTATAACGTTGTAGGAAGAAGGGGAATCCACAATAGTGAACTCAACCTCTTGCTCCACCGGGCCCACGCGAACGGGGATAACAACCCTGCCCAGAGGCCGGATAGGGGCAGAATTGAATCCTATGAGGGGGCACTCTGCCGGTTCCAGGTCTTCTTCGGTCAATCCAAGCTTCTTAAATAAGCTCAGGAACATGATTTCGGTTGAGCTTCCTGCATCCACCAAAATTCTCCTCACCTCGGAGTCGAACATGCCCAAGGTGATTACCAAGGCGTCGTTGTGCGGCAATCGAACACTAGAATATTCATCCTCATACAAGGCGATTCCTTCCGTGGCGACCTTTCTCGGACGTTTGCTCGGCTGACCCGCAACTCTCAAAATCTCTTGACTTCGTGGATCAGGGGCATGATTGACGACGCTCTGGGGTCGTTGCTCCATATGGATCACATGGATGACTGCAGGTCTAGGAGCATCTCTGCGTGCCCTGGCTCTTGGTGGGGGTTGCACCTCCTCGGCAGTCTCCTCCCCTGCAGTCTCCTCTCGCTGCCTCCTTGGCTCTCTATCCTGTGGGGGTGCTTCCCTAGTTCTGCCCTCGTCTATGTACTCTTTAAGATGGCCTTTGCGTACCAGTTCCTCTAGATGGTGGCGCAATGATCGGCAGGCTCCAGTTCGATGCCCCTTGTCATGGTGGTACGCGCAATAGTCTTTGGAATTCTCCTTCTCAGGGAAATCTGGTAGCTTCCTGGGCCATCTGAAATATGGCCTATTTCTTATCTGTGGGAGGATCTTGAAGATCGGCATTTTGAATACCATATTGACCGCCTCGAAGACGGACTTTCCTTCATCTAAGAGTCGACGGCCTCCTCCCCTGCTTTTATCTCCTCTTTGGCCTTGGGATCTCCTTTCTTAGTGTTCGGCCAGCTGTGTCTCGTCCTCCACCTTGGCGTATTTTTCAATCTGGCACATAAGGTCTGACACATTGGCCGCGGGCTTTTTGGTCAAGGAGGGCCACTGCCTATCCTCCTTCCGCAACCCCAACTTGAATGAAGTTACAGCCAACTGCTCCGAACATTCTCCTATCTCGTTATAGAGCTCTAAGTAGCGGCGGGAGTAATCTCTCAATGATTCTCCAGATTTTCTTTTTATTGTGAGGAGAACGTCAGCGGTTTTGGGCTGTTTTGTGTTAGCCAAAAACTGGGTGACGAACTCCTCTGCCAGTTGCTGCCAGCTCCGGATACTACCAGGGGGCAATTTATGGAACCACTGAAGTGCTGTATCCCCCAAACTGGAAGGGAATACTCTGCACATAAGATGGTCGTTGCTGCTCCATAGTGTCATGGCTTGCATGTAATGGCGATAATGGGCCAGGGGGTCAGTTCTTCCATCATAGAGATTAAGCCTCGGAGTTTGGAATTTCTCCGGAGGCTCCGCATCAATTATTCATCAACGAACGGAGAGGCAGAGATCCGCCCCAAGGCTTTCCTTGCCATCATGCGTGTGCTCTGGCCCTAAGCACCCCATTCTTCTTCTTGCCCCCATTCCTCTACCTTTGCCTTTCCCGCCTTCTTACGCTTCCAAGTCACCTCTTCTTGGTCTGAGCTATCCGCTTCTTCTGAGCGTCCCTCCGGGGCCCTTTTGGAGGAACTCTTTTTATGGTGCACTTTGGCGAGCAGGTCAGCATCAAATCTCACGCCACGTTTTGTTATTGTTTTAACGTGACGCGAGTCCTTTTTGGAAGGAGTGACATCGCGTCGTGAGCGAGAACGTACCTCCTCTTGTTCATGAGTGTCCTCGTCATCTTCTTCAGTGGGGTCCTCGTAAAGAGTATCATAACCTTCGTCAGATTCTGAGTCAGATCGGTCAAGATCGGCTATATGGCTAGCAGTAGACTTTCCCTTCTCCTTACTTAATTCCAGCAGAATCTCCTCCAATTCTGCTTGCTTCTTACTGGCCTTAGCCATCAACTCCTCTCTCCGTTTCAGTGCCTCTGGGTCTTTCATTTTCTTTCTTTTGGCGTGCTCCAGACCTGGAGTCCGGATAACCAACGTATTCTCTTTAGTTTTGGCAGGGGTGGAACCTTCCCTTACCCGTGGAGATGATGGTGGAGTAGTGTTTCCTCCTGAAGTCATTATGTGGACAAATACTAGAGACTTGACAAAGAAATAAGAAAAAAACTGGTGAACAACAATACTGGGCTAAACAACGAGCTTCACGGTGGGCGCCAAATGTTCGGCAGCAAAAAATACCACCGGAACTGCTGACCACGCCAACCAGAAATGCAATCGCCGACCTGCCGAACAAAGACAGAAAGAAAGGTTACGGCCTGAGTGGGGGTCTCTGGCCGGAAAACCCTCCGATGCTTAAAGTCAGCAAGTCGCTCAAAGAAGAAAGCTTTTCAGAAAAGAAATAAGTAACAGCTTAAGTTGGCAATAGTCAGCTTACCTCTGTTGTTCAGTGGAATGTTCTATTTATAGTAACTTGAATAATAATTAAAGCATACCTGCGATTTGACATTACGCACGCTTCCGTGTTCCTTTTTTCCATCCTTGCTTTAAATGCCCTTCCCGTTCATTTAATGCCTTAAACCTCTCATTTAATACACCATGCCTTTCATTTAATGCTTCAGGTGGCTTAACACGGCATTACAACCAGAATTTCAGGGTCAGACTGTCTTCCTGTCACATCCACCAACTACTCGTAACGAGATGGCTGACTTAGTTACTTTCTCAGAGATAAATACCCAGTTCAATCATAACTATGGTGCATTTATGGTTATGAGTCTTCTTTAAGGCTGTGGGCCCTGGGCTCAACATTTACTAGCCGCCAATCGATGGGCCGAACAAACTAGCTATTGAGGTCCTCGGTTATAGCCATGTAGCAACACACTATTTATAGGTGCTAAGGTTTAGGGTATTCTCTAGAATATTAACACAAAGACACGTGTTCGCATATAGTACTCACGTGGAACTCTCGTGCCATCAATCAGCTGTTTGGCGGAAAGCCACGTGTCACGATGCAACGTGCTCGGCGGATGACTACGTGGCTCACACGAATATGCTCGGGATGGGGCCACGTGGCGCCTTGACTACACTTGTTCGGAATCCATACATCTAAGTATTATTTTACCCAATACCCAGGATCTTGAAGCATATATAAAGAGAGAAATGAAATATAGGAGAAATGGAGAAATGAAATATTTCTTGAGTGTTCTACAAGACTTAGTCTCAAATTTTCTACATCAATTCAAAGAATTTTTCTTTTGTTATATAGAAATTACAAATTGAAGTAATCAAAAATAAAAATTGTCAAATCAATACGCAAGTCTTGAATAAACACTCACACTCTCACAAGCAATAGTCAATCATTAAAAGCACAAAAAATAACAAACTTACATTCAAGAAAAAAATAAAAGTTGATTAATATGCTGTGTACAATAGATTCGTAGTTTATGATCCTGACTAAAATATGAAATGTGATCGATTGAGTTTCTCAACAAGCACTTATATTTTCGTATAGCTGTAGGTTTTTTGGAACATCAGACTTTTATCAAAAAAATTATATATCAAGCTCAAAATTTAGTCTGATACTAGCATTATATTTGAATTAAGGATATGTTGATGTTCAAAAAATAAGAGGTAAACTACTAAGTTTTGCACCATGGCCTCAATTAGATTGCTCCTTTTCAATTTCTTTGGTTAATAGTGCCATTTTTTTTTTATTTTTTTTTCAAAACATTCATTAGATTAGTTTATCCTATTAAATTTGTATTGATACAGGCTACATCAAATGTACAAAAGAAATATATTCATTAAAAAAATTAGAAGTGCAAACAATTTTGCATATCGAATGTGCTGTAAATACAGGAGTTTTGAATACGTTGGAAAAATCTATGTACATAATGCCTACATTGATGTAGAAAATATTTATTGCCCCACCCCAGATCCCCATGGCTCGAGAAAGTGAACTACAACTCATGCATAGACATTTACTGTAAAGTTTTATGTTGGCAAATCCAAACAAATCTTAAATTAAGTATTACAGATATATTTGCTTTGTAATTTGAAAAGAAAAAAGATAATTCAAAGTTCAAAGAATCTGCATGTTGCTAAAAGGATAATTTGTAATCCAAGTCAAAGTTGAAATTAAGACTAATTCCGCACAGATCAGGACTTAATTAGCTAATTTCACAAAATTCTAATAACGGTCATAGGAAAATTGTAAGGAGCACAAGGGTTCGCCCCAAGCCTACTGGGAACCCGTAGGGAGCATGAGGGAGCAAGCTAGGTGAATTAAGGCTTGGACTCAAATTCCAGTACACCACATATGCTAGGCGATGGATGTGTAAGGGTTCAAGTATAGCTTGCTGACACAGTGCTGGGTGCGCAATGGTTCGAGATTTTTACTTTTCTAACGATCATGTTTCCTATTCAGCCGAGATAAGGCTAAGTTTAGTATGTCTATATGTATGTACCCAGACTTGATGTACAATATATCTATGGGTATATATTATAGAGTCTTTTGAGAGAGATTTTTCTGTATAAGCTTAATAGTCTTTCTCTTGTCTTTTACTTTTCGTTGAGTTTATACGCTTTCTAAGGATTCAGAAAGTTTCCACTTGGTCTAGGTCTACGTGGATTCGAGCAAGGTTTTAAAAGAATTCGTGCGAAGATTCGTAAATAATTGAAGTAGAGTCTTGTAACCTAAGTTTACAATGGATTTGTTTTTGAGGTTTTTCCCTGGAAAGGGTTTTCTTTGTTAAGTCTCTGGCGTTATTCTTTGATTGTGTGTGATTGCATTATTAAGTTAGATTCGAAAAATTTTCACACTTCAACTCCTACAAAAAATTAAGATAAAATGCAGTCAATATTTTAATATCAGTTAAATAGGTCACACCAAACACTTTAAAAGTCTTAATTGTGCAGCTGGGCAGATGGAGTAGAGAACGAGATATAAATCTTTTGTGAACTTTGTTGCAGATTTATTTTGTTGATATAAGTAAGTTCGTATGTATGGTATCTTCTTGATGCATATTTTTGCTTTCTTCTATTATTAATAAAATTCTTTACTTATAAAAAGAATGAAAACTATAAATGAAGAATTGTAGCATAACAGATCATACCTTTATATTATAGGCATTGGATAAATTTTATAATTTTGTGATTCGATTTTACGACTTAATTTTTTTGGACCCTTCACCGATTTTAAGTAGAATCTTGATTTTAACAGCCTTAGTTGTGAGTTTATGAGAAATGATGGTTGTGTTGATGATTCATGTAGGTATATATACATAGTTGCGCGCGCGCGTGTGCACACACACACATAGAATATGATGAAATGTGAACTTAATGCATCAAATACTTGGTATACATTGTAAATTTGGTTATGATGCATGTTGAGATGGTTTACAGCATTATTTTACCTATTATTGCATGAGAGTTTATTGTTGATTGAGTTGATTTAAGAAATGGATTGAAAATCCAAGAAATAGAACAAGATGAAGCATTGTTACAAAAACTCTATCGTGTATACATAAATCTAAGGCTTGTGGACGCGCTTGCAACCTGATCATTCTCGTGCGCATGCCATATGTTTCCTCATACACATGACAAGAAGGATTAATTGCCCAATGTGCATGCTAGAAACTTTCTTGTGCACATTGCTGTCTCATACGCCTAGCCTTGATCTAGTGCACATGATTGGCTGGGTTTGGATTCTATGCGTATACCTAAGCGTAAATCATACGCACGACACCTTGTCACTTAGAATATTTTTCAAATGCAGTTTAACATACTTTGATGTGCGAATGCATGCCATTACTGGTTAGACTATTATGCATAGTTATAAGATGTATATTCATCACTGGTTGATAGGCTAGGCTAATGAAATAGTAATGATAGTACATCATAATATATATATACTTTTGGTTTATTGATTTTAGGTTTTGTGTGTAGAGGTATTAAAAATAATGGGTATTGATATACCCAAGGATTGAAAATCTCCAAACCTGTATAAGGATTAAGCACTCACATCTAGTAAATTAGTCACCTATAAAGTGCGGCAGGTGTGATTTACACCTGAGAGTTAGCTTAGTGGCAAACGCAGAATCACGTATTCACTCATAATGGTTATGGTCATATCAGGCTAGCCCTAAATAGGCATGGATTGGGATCTGTGGCTACAAATCTATCCCGTAGAGTACCTAAACCCATTGATTATTGATTTTCAGTTATATTATATAATGATGATAATGAGATAAATGGATGTGAAGTTTCACATATTGCAGTCAGCCTGTGGTTATTTGTGGTTTCGCATATTAGTTGCTCATGTAGTAGCATGTTAGGGCATACTCTATACTTTACGTTGTTTACCATGGGTACTAGTGGCTATATTCACTCCCCTACAAATTTTGCTGCATGTCCTAGAACTGACTCTCAAATCGAGACATCTAGCCGGGGATAGAAGAATCTCCATGATGATTTATTTTAAGAGCTGTCATTGATATTATTTATATATTTTGTTTGCCTCCATGAATTGAGGTGTGAGTGTAATTAACCTTCATTTAATTAGATTCAATTGTGCGGACCGAGTTGAACCCTAATGTTATTATAATATTCTTTTAAAGCATGATTGCTTGGTCTATGACCAAAACCGATTGTACATATACATTTTCAATTTCAATCCCTTTGTTTACTATTTTATTGCTCCGATAGGTTGTTTGGCCCTGAAGGGTTATATATTAATAATGTGATTAAATGATTTTAGTGAGTCTCGCTCTAGATCATGGAATTCGGGGAGTGACAGTCATTTACTCCTATGCCATTTTTTTGCCAAGATTCGCATTATTGGCATCCTAAAAAGTTGAAAAAGTATTCTTTAGTAAATTTTCCTATCAACTTGACAAATTTCAAATCGATCCAAACTTGATCTGTAAAATAACAATTTTACTATTGAGCTTGTTTTTTGGTCTAGGTTCATATTTTGGATTTTCCAAAAGTTTAAAAAACATTCAACTGATTATTTTACCCATTTACTTATTTTTTGCCCAAATTTGCATTATAGATTTTTCAAAAGCTAAAACATATTTTTAGCTATATTTTTTTTTTATCAAATAAGCAAATTTCGACTCAATCTAAATTCATATTGTGTGCTTCAAAATTTAAGAAATATGCATCGACATGTTTGTTTGTAACTATTAAAAACGTGAAATCTAAATTTAATTTTTATAGTGTTTTAAAAAATTGATGACAATAATTATTATTAAATTTTATTTTATATTATTATATTTAAAATATATAATCAAATTATGAGAATTAGAATGTTTAATTCATTCTCATGATTTTCATGTTGATAACCAAATAATCCATTATCATCTCTATTCTACAGAATTTTATTCCATTCCATATTTATGTACCCAAAACAACCTTCAATATGAATTTGGTTTTTACTCTACTCTTTCTGTTTAAAAAATAATAATAATTTAAAAAAAAAACCGATGGGAATGCCCTAATGCATAATTCAATCGAAAAGAAACTGTTAAAATCCATAGATTTACATATCCAGCATAAGGAAATCCACGACCTCGGCAGAGGATTACATAAAGAAGTGTTGCCAACCATACGGGGATCAACTAAGATCTGCTTCTGAATTTATCCAAAACGCGCTTACGACAGCATCTGCGTAAACGGGACGCGCCGCCCATTCCCATCAGCGTCAGCGTCGCACTAAGAGCCAAACTTAACCAAAATTTATTAATTCTTTTAATTTTTTTAATTAAATTTTATTACATACCACTTTTGTATTAAATTTTTATACTTCTATCTTTTTTTTTTTTTTTTTACTACACTTTTACCCACCAAACATTTTACATAAAAATGCTAAAATACGCTGCCTCATAAACCAACAACCCCCCCCCCCCCCCCCAAAAAAAAAATCCCATCAGCGATTCCTATATAAATACTGTGGTTTTCGATTCAGTCAGCGGGTCATAACAGAGGTTCTTTAAAATCGTCATTTTGGGGCTGATCGACGCTTGAGGTACTTGTCTCCTAAAATTTCAATCTGGGTCGGTCTAATAATTCATTGTTTCTTCTGAAATCTCAATCTGTGTTGGTCAAATAATTCATGACTTTTCCATAATCCTCAAGATTTAAGCTGTTTTTCCCTCGTAGAAATTGAGGTTTTATGCTGGGTAATTCATCAATTTCTGTTAGTTTAAATTTATTCCCTTTTTCGGTTTTCTTGGCGTAAAAATAAAGCGTTCGCACCCGCCAAAAGAAAAGAAAATGAGAACATGGGTATTGTTGTCCCGCACATAATTCTGTGTTATTTGGTTTGATTTCAATGGGATTGAATTGGTTCTGGACCTTAAACAGTGCAATTTTTGGCTATTGATGATGAAAATTTTCTGGGATTCTATAATATGGTTGAGCTGCGGATTTAATATAGTTGGGATTGTCAACCTTGAAAAAAACTGTGTGAAATTACTAAAAGATTTCAAGCTTTTTGCTTATTGAACTCTCAGTTTTGGGTTTCTTAGATAGTCCTGTTCAGATGAACTCCTCTGCTAAGCCTTGCTTTTTCCTTAACCCATTAAGGGCCCGTTTGGAGCACCAAAAAAGCACTCAAAAAAAACTCTAAAAAACTCTATAATTCTCTACAAAATTTTTTCCACCTCAAACTACACTAAATCTTTATAAATTTATACATATCTACAAATTCAACAAATTTTTACAAATTCTAATAAAGTTTCTACGAATTTCAATAATATTTCTACAAATCTCAAAAATATTTCTACAAATTTCAAAAGTTTTGACAGGACAATCAAAATGTTTTTACCCAAATTCATTCAAACGGAACTATTCTTCTATATGTTTTGTGATTTGTGGTTTGCACTCCAAACGCCAAAAATAACCCAAATCAAATTTTATCTCAACTTTTTAACTCCAAATGCCCCCTAAGCATTCAACGACAGAAAGTGTTGTGATAATTGCATATAATTCACTACAGGTTTGTTGTTTACTATTTCTAAATGAAGAAGTTGGGGGCATTATTCTTTCATTTGCCAATGCATCCACGTCACGCCAAAACAAAACTTTACTTCCTTTTTTTTTTTTTTTGTTTATTTGATAATAATGTACATTTACTTGATATCCTTGGTGCACAGTACTATCCTAGTAACTCTTAATTTGGGGAATCAGATGAATAATGGTTTCGAAATAAGAGTGTAGTTGATGTTAAGCGTGGCATGCCTATTTTGACTGACCCTATGAGAATGCATGTGGTTTGATAAGGAGCACTCAATGATGCCATATTGACATGACTTGTGTATAATCTCGTGCTTATAAGAATTGGTAGCACAATTAAAAGTTTTTTGAAGTTTAAGTTTTGACCCAAAGCTTGGACATCCTTTTATTAAAGAGTGCTTATTGATTGCTTTTCTTTCTAGATGGTATAAGAATGTTAAACAATTTAGCAGAACTTGTTCCTGAATGTGATTGATTAAATAAAGTGGCAATTCTCTTGCAAAATCCTTTTTACTGATGAAAAATTAGTTTGATTTTGGTGAAATCTGCTCTCTTGCTTATGCCTGGACCTTCTTCAGTACATCATGCAACAGCATCAAAGCACTCACAATATCTCAGTTACATGGAGGGGGAAGAAGTTTGTTCTGGAGATGAATTTGGGCTCTACTCTTAAGGAGCTAGGACATAAACTGCAGAAATTGACTGATATTAAAGCAGATACAATGAGGCTCATTGTGCCACAAGCGTCCAATAGAAGTTCAAAATTACTATATCCCTTCTCTGTGGAGCAATCTTCTCTAAGTTTGCAAGAAGCTTCCCTTTTCGAGGTGATATTATTTATTTCTATCCTATTGATGGTAGATAACATTATAGCTAGGAATTAATAAGAATTGAATTCTAATTTTATAATTTAATTCTATAATTCTGAATTTAGAATTCCCTCTTTTAAAATGCAACTGAAGTACGGTGGGTTGCCATTATACATAAAAATGTGCAAACTCTGACTCCTTTGGTGGATTATGTAATTTATCAAAAGAATTTTTTTTTTCTATGTATATTATAATATTAATTAAATGAATATCTTGCTTGTAGCTGATATAATTAGAATTAACATTTGGAGTTTACCAGTAGTATATGCAACTAGCTGAGAGTTGATACGATTGAGAAATTTACTTGTTATCTGATATGCCTGTGTGTCTGATTATTTTTGCACATGTATGCCTCGAGCCAAAGACTATCCTGTATATCATCATTTTTCACTTAACCATGTACATATAATTTTCTCCAGTTATGTCACCAAGTTATCGAACCCCTTCACTTCTTCACCATGATTTTAACTAAATGATTACTTTTGCACGTGTATTCCTTGAGCCAAAGACTATCCTGAATATCATCATTTTTCACTTAACCATGTAGACATAATTTTCTCCAGTTATGTCACCAAGTTATGGAACACCCTTCACTTCTTCATCATGATTTTGAACTAATTCTTTTTTTATTTAAAAAAAAAAAAAAAAAGAAAAGATGCTGTGGACTGCTCTCTTTGTTTTGAGCATTGAAATTGGTGGAGTTTGGTTGAAACTTCTCTCTGTGGTGCAGATATATACAGAGTGTAAGGAAGAATGATTTTAAGATACCATGAAGTTAATCTCTGGTGCTGAAAGTTCACCGTTTGCCCTTAAAAGCAGCATTATTGTTCTTGTTTTTGAATATTGTCAATATGCTTACACGCTTCAACTCTTATGCCAAATTCACTTTCTATTCAGGGGAAGTCCATCAGGATGATGGGAGTACCCAAGGATGAGGTGGATGAAGTTATACAAAATGCAAAGGAAAACCTGAGGATAGCTGGATTTGAAGAAGAGGAAAGGAGAATGAGGCAGAGAATGTTTGATAGACCACATGCCTCACTGAAACTTCCACAAGGACCTTACATATTTTGTGAATTCCGAACACTTCACATTCCAGGGGTAGAGGTACTATGGACTTTGTTTATCTAGTTTTCGTCTTAAATTTCTTTTTTCCCATACATGATTTTGCCAATGCTCTTTTAAATCTCTAGTCTCTATTACTTTATGATCCATCTGTACAAGGATTAAATGAAGAGTCCACAATAATGCAGTTTAGACTGGCCAAGTGCCAGGACAAAAGAAGGGAAACAATTTAGCAGTCCCTTCCCCCCCCCCCCACCAAAAAAAAAAATAATAAATAAATAATAACAAATTTAAGAGATCAACTCTTGCAGTCTAAAGTACCATAATTAAGGACTTAATTTGGAAATGTCAACTAACACGATAGAAAATTAATGAACTGATAAATTTTCTGGGGTCTGGTTCAATTAGTACATATATGGTCAAACCTGACATGCCGTCTGGGATATTTAGGATGTTAATTGAGTGCATAAGTTAATTGATTTCTGGTTTCACCATAGTGTTTCTTGTCGACTGCAATTAGAAGGGTTGGAATTTTACCATTTAGGCATGGAAAATTGATTATAATGTTCAGCAGTTCTAAAATTTTGTTAAGATGAACAGTAATAGAGGCGGTGTTTGGAGGTTTTTGGGGAGTTGCATGTGGGTAGGGCTCTAGGGCCAGATAAGCTATAATGCCTCTCTGTAGGACTTGTTCAGTCTCTTACGAAGTAGGAAGTGGTTGCAGCTCATGGTTATGACTTATGAGTTGGCAGATTTTAAGAGTTTTTAAAGTTAGTTCCATCTTTTAGTTCCTTAAGTGAATAGGGAACAGTTTCTAAAGTGATCAAAGGGGACCTCTATTTATGGAAGATGCTCAATCTCTCTGAATATGAAATTTTGACTTTCATGAGACATTTACTTAATGCGCTCCAGTTTGCCCTGTTCTCTTTAGTTGTCTATATGGCTTGAAGGCTTCAGAATATAAGATGCACTTCCACTGATGTGGCTGAGAAGTGAAATTGGAATCTCTGTGAACTGAAAGTTCATTTCCACTCTAAAAATTAGGGTATTAAGATTTAATGATAAATAAAAGCATGGGTTGCCAAGCATGAGAAGTGAGAACGATATTCTGAATCTAAGAGCAACAATTTTGTCCGAAGGTCAAGTCTGTAGTTACCGACCCATGCACTCTGAATTAATGGTAAAAACATTGGGTGGTAGTGTCCCTATTAGAATTTCACTCTTAGCAGGCATGTACTTGGATTCTAGACTTAGATGATATTTGAGTTTTTAGAGTAGAAAATATTCTATGGAGGAGGGTGAATAGGAAGTAGGATGCTGCCTAATAGATGTCTGCAAGTAAGAGATTGAGACTGTTTATTTTCTCATCATTTGTTTCCAATTGGTAGCTAGTTTAGCTGCGATTTTTCGTTGATCTTGGAATGAGCTTGGTTTCTTTGACTCAAGATTCTGGACAGGTTTGGGGTATAGAATCCTTTCAATCAAATGGCTAATGTATGAAAAATGGCCCTGAATTTGTCTCGTCGCATTTGGAAGAATGTGGATGTTGCAGGCAGAAATTATGATATCCAACTTTGATTTGATTGTTGTAAAGCCTCTGGTTTCTTGGTAGCAAATGTTTGTTAGGGATATGGGGGTGTGTCCTTTTTGGGAGAAGCAGGAATCTATCTTTCTTAGAGAGTGGTGGTTTCTCTGTCTTCATTGAGAATTTGTAGCTGGGTTGTTCCCAGGTTTGGTTGCAAAAGAACAATCTTTTCCCATATTCAATCCCAACCAAAGGTGGAATGCCTATTCTGAAAACATCTTGATCTCCTCATGAAGTAGGGCAAGTAAGCAAGTGCCTTTTATTTAAAAAAAAAAAAATGTACTACTTTTCATCGTAAGTAAATATTATTTATTAAGAGAAGGGGTGTTGGGATGACGATAGTGTGTTCAAATTTAAAAGGGCTTGTTCTGTGTGGCAACCAAAAAAAGCCTTATCATAGCACACTGTAGTAACACAGAACTCTTGCTTTTGTAGAGTCTCTTACCTTCGAATGTTTTTTCATTGTGGGATGAGTTGTTTGCAGAACTGTTTGTCAATGAGGATAAATGACATGGTCTCACTATTTTTTTTTTTAAATTAAAAAAGATGTTCCAACACGCCCCACAAGCAATACTTCTGTATTTTTGTCTTCGGTGGGCCAAACTGATATGTTACTCCTCAAGGCAGTCGTGTTTTGCCTTGTAATTTTGGCTAATTGGGCTGTGGCATGGCACAACTCTTGTTGATCCTGGCCTTGTCATGAACCCAAGTGCTTGTATGTATCCCATAGCTGCCTCAACCCCAATAAAATGCTCCCCAAGCCCCTCTACCGGTATGGTCTGTGCAGGATGGGTACCCACGCGACCAGGTTGAATTGTCATCCCTACTTGTAGCAGACGTTTGTTCTACTTCAGTTTCAATGTTCTTACCCATACTATCTGTTGATAGAATTTTTGTTTATAAATGGCCAATTGAATTAAAAACAGGTTAGTTGCTGGCAACCAGTCAATCTCTCCTAAAACCTTCACTGGTGGGATCATCATCCCATCCAATGACGTGTTAGATTAGTTAGTATGTTGTCTTGCTGTTCTTCAATTTCTTATGACACCATCACTGAGTGCAAATGTGGCTGTTAAATAAAACAATCAGTGGCACTGTTTCTCGTATCAATCTGTTTTTGGTTTCTTACAGTTGAATCCTCCAGCTTCAGAGGCACTGAAAAGAATGCATATGCTTGCTTCAGATCCAGGAATTGTTGCTATCATGAATAAGGTACTACCATATTACTAGACGCAATTCTGTTCTTAGTCATATAGACCGACTTTTGCATGGTAGGCTTGTTGTCAATTCTGATAATGCAGCTTTTGCATGTGCTGCTTAAAAGCATCATTGGCGAGTAGGAATAATGACGGAGATGGCCCCGGAGGGTTATGTTGGTGTGAGTCCCAAATGTATTCTTGGTTTCAACAAGGTGAGAGTCATTTAGGCCTTGGAATGGAACAAGGACAATATTATTCTTTGTTTTTTGTTTGTTTTGACGTATGTTTTGGCCTATGCTACAGAACCATGGAGAGGAAATATCATTACGCCTACGAACGGATGACCTAAAGGGATTCAGGAAATATGAGAGTATTAAGAAAACACTTCTACATGAACTGGTAAGATTTTTCCTTCACAAATTGGTCAGTATGTCTTTAGCATTGTCTTGATGATCTGTGCACAAGTTTTTCTGTTTAGACATGCTATATGGTATGCATTTGGGACGTTAGTATTGAGGACACTAAAATTTTTCATATTTCTTTCAGGCACACATGGTGTACTCAGAACATGATGCGAACTTCTATGCCTTGGATAAACAGGTACAAACGTGTGTTCATATTTTTTATTTTTATTTTTATTTATTTATTTATTTTTGTTTGTATGTGGGCATTGTGGTCTGTTACTGTTGCTCAGTTTCAGTGACCTTTAAATTATCTTTTCTGAACAGCTTAACCAAGAAGCTGCTACTTTAGATTGGACTAGATCAAAGAGCCACACCTTAAGTGGAGTCAGGTACTCAGATCGCTACGAGGAAGAAATTTTTTCTGATGACCACAGTAGTTTTTCTCACAAACTTGGGGGAATGACACCTGATCTCCCGGCCAGTGCACGTGCAACTGCAGTGGCGGCTGCTTATCTCCGGGTAGCAAATATATCCACAGACCTATCAGGAGCATCTGAAGCACATCAAGAACCAGACCCTGATGATTTTGGGCTTGGTGTTCATCAAGAACCTGATTCCATGGATGTTCTTGGAAAAGGAAAGCTGATTATTGAGAATAAAGGTCAGTGGAAAGATGATAATGAGCCTGATCCTGATGCCTGCCAGAATAAGTTTGAGCCAGATCCTGATGATATTGATGGTGATGATGCCATGGAATCTGAACCTTATTCAGAGTCTGGTGGTGGCATATCCATCTCAGAACCAGATCCTGATGATTCTCAGAGTACACAGTTTTTACCTCTAGTGAATGACAAGAAGTTGGCAGCAAGTAAGGCACTTGAAGAACCTGATCCCGATGATTCAGAAGCTTGTTTGAAGCACGGGGCTGTACTTGAAACTTCAGTGGAAGACTCAAAGAGCGGTCATATGGAGCAAAACAAGATCATTGATGAACCTGATCCCAATGCTTCTGAGCTGAAAAGGATGGGATACAAAGACATGGCAAGACCTGATCAAGATGGTATTCTAGCAATTGGAACCATGGAAAGAAAAAGCCAAATGATTAGTAATGATTCTCAAGTGAATGGGGTCATGCAGGCAGAACCTGATCCTGATGATAGTTTGGAAACCCAGCAGAGAATTTCCAGAACACGAACTGATGAGCCCAATCCAAATGACCAAGAATTGCAGAGAATCCAAGATCCCGTTACGATTATATGTACTCGTCTGCAGACAGCCATTGAGATGCTGCTATCTGAAGTAAATCCCTCAGAGGCGGCTGGAGTCCTCCAAACCCTATTTAAGATAATTAGGTATATTCCTCTAGTTGAATTAGCCTATTCTACATGCAATGATATCTAGTTTTTTAATAAATTGAATTGTGGATGATGCTGAAACTGCCCTAAATTGCCTCCAGAAATCTTATTGAACACCCCAATGAGATAAAGTTCAAACGAATCCGTAAGGTACATTATTTTCATTCATAACATAGTTTCCATTCCTTCCATAAATATTCTCACAATTTATTCATCTAATAGATTACCGGCTTACTAATGAACACATTTGGCAGGCTAATCCAATAATCCAAAGGAATGTTGTGAGTTACAAAGGTTTGGTTCTTTTTCCAGGTTCTTCTTTTGATTGATTAATTGCATTATGTTATGACCAATGAAAATAAGCCATCATTTGTGACTACTTCGTGGTATATATATGCAGAATTTTATATTGGTAAACCACCTTAACGCAAAGCCGAACAATGATTTTAAGTTTCAGTTTCTTAGATGCAGATTTTTATATTGATAAACCACCTTAGCGCAATGCCGAGCAATGATTTTAGGTTTCAGTTTGTTGTTTAGAGAATATATTCTCCATGAATTTGAAGATTGGAGTAGATTGTATCTGATAGCTGCCAACTTTTTTCATCGTGTCTACTTTATAGGAAGGCTTTCGCTTTCTATCCAAAATTTGTGTTGTGCAGTGCTATTTAGGACACCCCTGAAACACTAATTGGATCTGTGGTATAGTAGGATTTTGGGTTTGGGGTAGGCCCATTAACAGATATATATTGAATACAAAATCAATATTGTGGGATAGGCCACATGAACATGCAAGGATTTGTTTGGAGCTTGAGTGGGGGACTGGGGATTTGTTTTAGAGTGTTCAGAGAATAAAATGTAGTGGAAGTAAGAAGGAAAACTGTTTTCCTGGGTGTTTCCACTAGCTTATTATATGGAATTATGAATTTGAGAGAGGAAACGGTTACGTAGAAATTAAAATTTTTCACACATTAAAATTGCTTTTTTCTTGTCATTTTCATGGTGACCAAACAGGAAAGAACCATTTCTTACGGTCCCCTTCTTGTTTTGGCCGTCTTGCCTCTGTATCTTAATGGAACTCAGATCACGTTAGCTACTAGGTTGCATGAACTCTCTTTAACAAAGTAGTTGGCTGATAGATCAATTGAAATCCTGACTTCTACACAGTTTTCTCAACTCAATTCAGCTTAACAAAGCCTTTGTCCCAAACGAGAGACAATTTTCTGAACCTTGAATTTTCTTTTTTTTTTTTTTAAATCACAGCTGCCATGGAAATCCTTTTTCTGATTGGTTTTATTGAAGATGTTGTGGCGGATGAAATTGGAAGGTCAGAAACTTATTTAGTGCTGAAGCGAAATGATCCAGGCTTGTTGTGGCTTGCCAAATCATCTCTTGAGACGTGCATTGCTTGCTAGGGGTTTAACTGAAGAGAAGTGAAGGAAGAATGAAGAAATAGAAAAAGGAGATGTATGATTATGTAAATCTGTGTATTGTGGTGTGTACTACAAACCCATTAAAGGTGTGAATGGTCTATGACATTCATAAGCATGTGAGTAAACCTTGTTTTTTAAGTATTTTGGACACTGGTGTAATTGTATGTTGACATTTGCATGAAGATTGACGAATGAATGTTTTCAAATTCTCATCTGATAACGCCACTTAAATTACCTTTCATGGACTCCTTTGTATTTCTAGCTAGATTTCTCACCCCCCCCCCCCCCCGCCTCCTTGATATTTGAAAACCATAAAGTAAAAAGATTCCATTGTGTTTTGAGTTTAAAACAAGAATTAGTGGGTAGAACTAATATACAAGGATCACATGATTTCGTCCAATATGAGGGCGTGATTTGAAAATCTATAACTAGCTGAACTCAGCTGCAGTAAACATTCATCCTCGGCAGAGTGGAAAAATAAATAAATTCCTCTGATTTGTGAAGAAATGAGATCATTTTTTTTGACATATAGAAGCAATATTACTTCACACACCGTGACGTGGGTTTTTGAAGAAATGAGATCATTTTTTCGACATATAGAAGCAATATTACTTCACACACCGTGAGGTGGGTATAAAATTTGCAAATCATTGGAATCCTTGGAATGGATTTCAAGCAATCCCATCCACGGATGCATTAATAAATTGCAGTAAATGACACCTCAAGCGTTGGGTAAACCTAGATTCAATTTCACTAAATAAAGGATAAAAACAAGAACAACATTGTCCAACCTGTATCATTTCATTTACGCAATTTCCAGAAAGAATCCATATTCAGAAGACAGCCAAAAATTTTAGAAATCTCTTGATGCATTGCACATCCAGAAAATTTGACTCAAGAAAGGCACCCATAATGCATTCCATGTCAAACCTTAACAAGCCCAGAAGTCTAGTAAATTGTTCCCACACTCTACATTCAGACTTCAGATTAGAAGCCCTCAAAGTTTAAAGACTCCACTTGACTTGCGACTAGTCTCGGAGGGGGGATAAAATGAAAATCGCATGGAAATCAAGAACTATCCATGGGAATGTCATTACCACTTGGATTTGGTGGGTTCTCCCCAAATGGGACTCCGGAGGGATTATTCTGAGTTGGGCCAGCTCCAAAAGTGAACTCAAGAGGAGGAACGTCCAAAATCGGACGAGCAAAAATGGATGTGATGGCAGGACTGTTGAAAGCAGGGAGAGGGACAGGATCATTTGTCTGTGGGAAACCGAAGCTGAAGGATGGCACACCTGGTGACTGGAAGACTGGCAAGACAGGGCTGCTGTTCTCAATCGAACCACAGATCTTCTGCTCGTACTCCTGTAATTGCTGGTAAACAGCTACATTTCATGAATTAAAAAACTGCATCAGAACTCGGATATGGAGAAGTTCTGTTAATCAATTACAAAAACAAAGAATTCAATAAGACATTCCTATCTATCAAAAATATTTCTATCCTACACAGAATGTGAATACCAAATGTGTTCCATGCTCTACAAGGCATTTGGCAACATCTAAAGAAGGCAGCCTTTTTTTTTTTTGGTTTTTTTTTTTTTTGGGGGGGGGGGGGGGGGGGGGGGGATTTTCCGTCTTATATGACTTGTTTCCACCGAAATTTGATTTCTTTTTTACTTCTGGTAGCTTTGGGGCATTTTATTCACATTCATCAAAAACAAATTGCAAAAAAATGCTTACAAATAGGGAACTTAAGATGTATGGATACGGATACGGAATATGAATACGATGGATATGAACACGAATATGACAATTTTAAAAAAATGAGGATACAGACACGATAGGGATATAATCAAAAAATATACATTTTGTATATTTTTATTAGTTATATATATGTGAACATAACATCCATCACAAAACTAATTTAATATATAATTCAATACACAAACCATAATAAAATATAAGTTACAAAATTTTATAATGTTATTAGTTTCGACTAATTAAATCTAGATTTGTTTTAATACTACATTTGAAGAAAAAAATTATAAAATAATAGGGCACATCAAGTGATATGTTCGACACGTATCTTAGAGTATCTAAGAAGCATATGCGTCCGATACTTGCTGGATATAGATACGGCACTCA
This sequence comes from Vitellaria paradoxa, assembly GCA_019916065.1. Classification (NCBI taxonomy): domain Eukaryota; kingdom Viridiplantae; phylum Streptophyta; class Magnoliopsida; order Ericales; family Sapotaceae; genus Vitellaria; species Vitellaria paradoxa. Next base: position 20,828,977 of record CM034234.1, on the reverse strand, counting down.
TTTTGAAGTGTCCATACTCCCTAGAGGGGACTGACATATAAGGCAAAAAATGATGTTCTTTTCACCCGTATTTTAAATCATTTTTTTTTATGAATGTGAATAACATGCACAAGGCCTACCAAAAGAAAATCAAATTTCAGTGGGGAAAAGAAAGTCATATAAGATAAAGAAAGCCAATAAAAAGGGCTCGCTTCTCTAGATGTTGCCAAACGAACTTGGCTTTTCCGCTTCTCTAGACAAGGATCTTTTGTTCTATTTAAAAGAAATAAAGGTCACAAAGATCAAAAATAAACTAGTCAACAGTCCTTTTTCATGCACAATTGTCCAACATAGTCACCTATCTTAAAAGGTCGTCTAGATTTATTACTCAAGTGAGTCCTTCAGTATAAAATAAAAATAAAAAATACGGACCAATGAGCTACTAAGAAAAAGAACTTTGGCTGATGCTATTGCCAGGGCAGAAGTGCTTCAATCAGGAAAAAGCCATTATTGCTACTCCAAATACAATGAGAGTCCATAAAGTGTCTCTAGACACACAAAAAACGTACATAAACATACACACAGTATGACTCATCTTTGAATTTCTTCCCAATGTAAGATGGATATCCAACTTATCTTTGTTGACCAGTTTTGGTGTTCGTCTCTTGCTGTATCTTAGAGGCGCACGCACAAGCATACAAACATTGCTCTTTTAATTCCACTAGTTACAGAACTAAGATTAAGTCAGTGACCAGCTAGTAAGAAAACCCGTGTCAATTTGTTTCTTTGTCCTTATCCTACATAAAGTACTACAAATTTTAGTTGTTTTGATTACTGATATCCCCAAACCTAATATACCATGAAACAACTTAGCTTTCATCAATTAAAGTAAAATCAGTCTTAACTACATAGCTTCATTTATGTACCTTGGGTTAATTCAACAGATGGTCTTCGCTCTTTCACCCACTGGTAACTTTGTGCAAGCCTCCATCTTTTGCTCTTCATCAAGTAAGCTATCACAATTGCTGGTGACCTTTGAAAAATAACACAACTTATAATCCCACCAAACAAGTTTAGATAATTAATATACAATTCCTGAAAACAAAATATTAAGGAATTAAATCTGTCTGCTTGAATAAAGTACATCTCTGGTCGTGATCCACTGGCATACTCGTTAGCCTCTTGCTGGCGGAGGTCAGAAAATCAAGTGCTACACACTTTCCTCACATTAAGTTAGGTGATACCACTTTTTTAGCATCCTAATGATGATTTTATCACTGATATGCGTCCGCACATTGGTATTTGTGTTCAACATTCAGAAAAATAAGTAACCCAAAAACATAAAAGTTTGTAATAAGAAGCCACCTGCTTTTTCCAGACATGCAGTGGACAAGCACACGTGCCTTGTCCTTTTCACACTGCTCTGTAAAACAAACGTGTTACATTAAACATGGATCAGTTAGCAAATTAAACTACAGAGAACGTAAATGAAAATTTCCAATCAAATTAAGAACATTCATATTTATCGCAATGAAAACCAGAAATAAAGGTTACTAGCACAATGGTAATTGGAGTGACCGTGAAATGGTTGATCAAATTTCAAATGTAATGGAATACATGCAACGAAAAGTGAGAGGTCAGCTCGGTACAATATAAGCTAGTTATAGCTAAAAAGCCGGTGTTTAGTTACTTCAAGTACATTGGACAAAAAGTTACTTGTCACTAGATCTATTCCAACCAGGGAGGGGAAACAGACAGACTAATAGAATTAGCTCTTTGTTACCAATTTAAAAATAACCAGAATGAAGGAGGTCTAAGGAAACTGTGCTTGCCCTGGTTTGGCAGTATATCAACAAGCGCAAGCCTGTTTCGAAAAATTAATAAATAAATAAATAATAGACTACAGTGTTAGAAAGTTTTTCCATTTCTCTTTTGAACACACATTGCAACCCTGCAAAAAAAACTCCGTATTTTTTATGTGGTGTCTAAGAATCTTATAGCAAGGAGAAGAATTCTGATTAATTGGTATTGTTTAAGTTAAAAGGACGTGGAGTCTATCAATCATCTTTCTGTACATTGTACGTGGGCTAAGGAACTATGGGGATATGGTGTTATCTTGTTTTGGAATACAATAGATGTTTCCAATAGAGGCTAAACCAGCGGCTGAAACATGATGGGTGCTTTTGTGGATAAAAAAACAAAGAGCGTATAGATGGAACCCGGGAGTAAAGACCCGGATTTACTTTCTTTTCTGTCCTTAGTAGAAAACATAGTGCTTTAATTGATGATATTTTGGCAAGACCTTTTGTACAGGGTTACATTTTCTTAATGTCTCCTCCCAAAAAAAAAAAAGGAAGTTTTGATAACAAAATTAAATGATATAAACTAAAGCCATCTTACTTTTTTTTTTTTTTTTAAGTTTCAACCTAATTCTCAAGTTTTTTCTACACAACAAAACAAATGAACAAACTGCTTTGTTACACATACTGGTGCAATCAAAACCATCCTCCACAAATAATTTTGATAGGTAAGGAAGCATTTTGTAAAGGCACCAGTGGGAAGCTGAGAAAAAGAAGAGGGGGGGGGGTGTGACAATTACATCTTGTTTAATCTGTTTTCTATATGAATTTGCAAGAAGTTGTTTTAAAGAGTCCAATTAGTAATAGGATCATTGTCTACAAGTTGAGTCTCTAATTCCATAGAGGTGTACTATTTTATAAAGCATTACCTACATGCAGCTGCTACACGAGTTATTATTTCCCACTCAGCTCATGAGATGACCACAGCCTTCTTTCAGCTTACCCTCAACAGCCACAGAATTTACTCATAAATATACAGTAATTCATTGTAGTCTTTTCTTATATTCCCACCATTCACGTAAACATTCTCAATATTACATTCAACTCGCAATATGTTTGCTTCAATTGGATTAATATTTAATAATCAATTCATCTACTTACATCCTTCCTACTTCATTTTATAAGCAATATCAACTTAATCTCTCCCTCACAATTAATTTGTGCAATCATTCATAGAATCATATTTTCACGTCTCTTTTAGACAGTTGTGCCCCATTCTTAAACCTAATGTGCCTTTTTCATCAATGAGCCACTAGCTATTTGACACCACTCCTTGCTATGGACCAAACTTACATATTCCGTTTATATTACACAGACATCCAAAAGTCAACATTCCAATAATTACACAGTTGAACTAGCTATTTCAAGGGCCATTAGGATTCAAAAAGATTAAACATAACATTACATCCTCCAGAAATAAACAGGGCCTTATGAGATCTCCCATAATAAATAGTTTACTGGAATCCAGCTTCTGCAATGTCCTTCAATTTATGCTCAATCAATCCAACCATTCCAAAGGTGGACAAAAGTATCTTTGATGCATCATATGCATTAACAAGTTTCACTGTATGCTTAATTATCCTCCAATATTCATTAAGTAATAAATTATATAATGGTTTAACATTCTTACCACCAAGCACATTTAAACATATCCTAGAGATGTGTTGTAGATTTTAAATCTTTTACCCTTGCAATACAGGTAGGAGTGGCTAGTAGGCAATTCGGGCAGGATTGGTTCTGATCAAGACAAATGAGAGGTTGAGATAATTCAAACCAAAGCTGCCAATATGGTACACAGATTAAACTGGGGCAAGTTAAACTGGTAGGGAGTCAGACCCAATAATCTGACCAACCCATTTACTTGTGAACTAATTCCACTCAGAGCTAGATGATAATTTCCCTTAAAAACAAATCCTGGTAGAGATACGCACCTAGAAATTGGATGGCATCTTCAAATTGTAAGCTTTTGTCATCTTGGAGACAATAATAAGTAAAGGAGTTCTTATAAAGATTTTGACAAGAAGGTACAGTCTGCAAAAGGAAAAAAAACCAATAGAAGAATATATGTCAGATAAATATTAATCAAGTCATTATTGCAATTTAATGTCCTAAAGCAAGATAAAAACTGTAGTACACTAATTGCAAGCAGGTCATTTTTTACGACAATAGAACCCTGAGTCACTACCCTACAGGTATGCACTGGATAAACCTATTGGACCTGCACAACAGCTGACAAACTGTCCGGACCAACTAAACCCACAGAAAATCCGTGTATAGGCTCTACAAGCAAGTCATGTTTCTATGACAAATGCTATAAAAATTACCTTTAGAATTTCTTTATCTAGAAGAGAGATTGCATCAAAGTATTCTTCACTAATAGGGATGGAACATAAATCTAAGCAAAACTACCGACCAGGGTAATGAGCAAAAAATTTAAGGCCGGTTTAGTTGTCCCTAAAATGTGAATTGGGCCAATTTAGAATTGCCACACTCACAAATCAATTAATCAAATGCATTTGGCTGTAAAAATGCAACACCTGAAAATATATAAATTTACAAGTGAAAATTAAAACATTTATTTTTTGTTAACACAGTATTACATAATCTAATTTAGGAGATTCAAAATCACATCTATTCAATGCATAACCAATTTCAAATTGACTCGTTTTGTGATTCTACAGATCTGAAATCAGTTAAAATCTAAATGAAATAATTCGATTTACATGATCAAATAGGCACATAGTGACCTCCAAAGAAATAAGAATTTAACAGGACACTAAATTTACAATCCCTAATAATTTCATTAAAAATGATGGAAAATGGAAAGAAGGAAAATGAGAGAGGATGAATATTCGATGGAAAATTTTCTTTCCTTGGTTTTGTTTGGTTGAAAGGAAAGAAATGTGTGAAAATATATATATGTATGTGCGTGTGTAACATCATTTAAATTTTATAAAAAAAGAATATTTTAAAAATTATGGGACCCACCCTTGTTCCCTTACCATCCCCCATCTCTCTTCCCCCTGCCCTACCCGCTTACTTTTCCCTCTCCCCCTCTTTCTCTCTTCCCTCTTTTATCTCGCCTCTTTTCTGCCCCAAATTAAACAGACTGATTTTGGTGGGCTGGGAAGCTCACTTTTCCCTTCCTATTTTCCTTACTTCCTGCTTCCTTCCAAACCAAACGAAAGAAAATGCATAAATCCCCCCACCCCATCCCTCTCCTTTTCCCTCAAAGCAAACACAATGTTAGGGCACACGTACACTAGGAGTGGAGTGAGGGTGGGGATGGTTTGATAACAAGTGGGGAAGAATTGAGAAAGCAGACCCCTATCCCAAACTATTAATACCCAGCAGCGAGCAAAGTCCCTAATTTATGATTTTCAAACAAAAGATACGAACAAAGCAAACCCATCCTCTATCATCTGTTTCCATCCCTGCTCATGCATAAATTTCCAGCAGCAAGCCAAGTCTCAAATTCACCACTTTCATTTAAAATATGAAGCTGAAGCAATATCATCCTCTGTCAAGTTATCTACCAACAGAAGCACCCTTCTCCTTTCAAGCTATAAAAGAACAAATCAGGAACAACCTAGAAAAAGGAGGACATCCGGCCTACAGATCTGACCATATCCTTATAATATGCATCTATCTGCAAAATATTTCCAGTATCCTTCATAAAATGCAAATTTTACCATGCAATATTGCCACATCCACTGGACATCAGGAGTCTGAAAAATGCATGGTGATAGGTATCCAGCTACCACAATCACATGCTTTGCCAAACTGCCACGACTTCTTCTTAATGGCCCATCTTAATACTAGACAACCAACAAATGCATTACCACAAATGATACTATCGAAAAAAAAGAAAAAAAAAAAGAAAAAGAAAAAACACAGAATCCACCAATACATAGCTGGCCGCTCCTAGCTTCCCCATTCAAAGGTTCAGTTGTACTAGACAATTAGATATAAAGCATTGAGATAACAGCTAGAGACCAGAAATGATGATCTAAAACAATACTAAAGAATTAACTACTAGCAAATTCCACCAATTTTACCTTAGATATATATCTAGTTGTACAACAGATGTCAATATATCTGCTTGATCCATTGTGGCCTAGGTGATATCAAATCAACCAAATGCCACCAAAATCATTATATTGATGCAAACTCATATTATCCACAAACAATCCCAGTTATGATTGCTGTCTATAGCATGGATGCCTACAAAACTGATCATTATTCACACACTCTCAATGATGTAGATGCATATAGATAGGCATGAATGTCAGCCCAACACTCAAATCCAATCAACTAACCTAAACATATCTATAACACTTTATTTGGAATGGTGGAATTTGATAAGATTTGATTTCATTTGATGAGAATTCTCACTAACTCTTATATTTGGTATTAAAATAAAATTTTGAGTTAGATTTGATTTCATTTCATAACTTAAATTTTGGATTTCTATATCATTTGAAATCCAATCCAAAACAATAAAATTTAATGAGAATTCATTATTTTCTTAAACAATCTAAATAAGTGGACAAATTTAACCTCATATATTATATTTATCATATTTTCTATTTCCTACTAACATATTCAAATTTGTTATTTTCTTAAATCAAATCAATTCAATTTTTAAATTCAAAATGTGTTCCAAACACAAATTTCTATTTACCAAATCAAATTAAATCAATTCTTTATTTTAAAATCAAATCAATTCTAAGAGATTCAAATGAATTCAAACTAATACTGTCCAAAAAATAAATAAATAAATAAATAAAGAATCTAAGACCCGTTACCAAACTAATTTTTTCCCCAAAAAAAAAAAGCCTGAGTTTCTACTCTCCTTCAATCAATGGATTCAGTATCAACTGAATTTATAAGAGAACAAATTAAATCAACATTATCACATATATAGAGACCCACAAAAGGAATAAAACAGCACAAGCAATCTCTAATCGATCGAATTGACCAAGAAGTAATATTGAAACGAAGAACTCACATTAAGAACACGAGAAATACCCTGGGTCTTGAGAAGTTCCGATCTCGAAGCATTGTCATAGCTGCCGAGATAGAGAAAATCTGGCAAGATCTCCGTCGGAAAAGCACTAACTTGGAGGGAAGTTCTCTCCGATCCCGCCGGCATCCGATGACCGCAAACCCCACAAACCTCGCCTTCTTCGTACCTGTGATAGTGCCCACAAACCCTGCAAGGGTTCTCCCTCTCTCTCTTCCTCATACCGATCGATTCAGACCCCCCCAGAAATTACAAAAGCTTCTTCGTCGAAGAAATGAAGACCCAGATCAGGAATTTGGATATAAAACCCAGATGTAGAAGGATTCGAACGAAACTTTCTCAAGAGTGAAGGTGGGTAAGACCGTACGGATGATAAACGAGCATAGAAAGGAGCGACAGAGATCTTTGTTTAGCTGTTTAATTGAAGAGTTCTTGACAGTCTTTTTGACGTTGTCTTTTATTGCTATGCTTAGACGTACATATATATATATAGAGAGAGAGAGAGAGAAGACGACAGGGCTGGCACAGATTTTTGATAGGCGGCGTCAACGAAGAGGCCAGGGATCCTTTTCACGGTCGTACATGGTGATGACTTGTTCGTAGACTTTTAATCAAATATCGGGTCTCGATTAAATTTGTCAATCATTCTCGCGGTGATGGATTGGTTTATGATGGTGCACTTATGCGCATGGAATGTTGATCTATTGAACTGAAAATGTTTGAAAGGAATAAATAAAAGAGTATGGTGTTTCCATAATTAAGAAGGTGTTTGGAAGTTAAAAAAAAATTTAAGTTTTGGTAATTTTTTGGTGTTTTTTTTTTTTATACTTTTTTGTGTGTTTGGTTGAAGTAAGTGGAATTTTTAGTTTTTTTTTAAGTAACTTTTGAGTGTTTGGTAAATTTTTTACTGTAGCAAAGCAAAAAAGTTGTAACTTTTGAGTGTTTGGTATATTTTTTACTGTAGCAAATCAAAAAAAATGTAATGATAGAGTGGTACTTTTTACTGTAGCAAATCAAAAAGTGATAAAATTTGTGGTTCTGCCAAACACACAAAAACTAACTTTTGGTATTTTTTTACTAAATTTTGAGTTGCCAAACACCTCCTAAACCAACCCCCCAAAAACAAAAAAAAAAAAAAGTTGGTGGCCTATATCGATTGGATAATAAAAAGTAAAATGTTTAGCATGTTTTAGCGGCGCAAGGCTACCATCCAAATTTTGGGTCCGGTTGAAATAATAAAAAAATCAAAATTTTACAAAAGTTAAATTTTTTGAAATATGAAATGATGTTAGATGATTGTATTTGATTGATATAAAGTTGTTAAAAATTATGTAAAGTAACACGTGTTAAAATTTTGGTAAAAAATTTTGAAAAGTTTTGAAGTTTATGAAACTTTTTAGGTATAAATGTCAATCCAACTTTTTTAAAAATTTGTCAAAATCAATTAGAACGTACTATAATGTTTTGTTTCAATGGATTTTGACAAATTTTTTGAAGGAAGTTAGAATTTTTTTAAGTTTGAAAAAGTTGAAACTTTTGAAATTTTTTGAACTTGGTTAGAGTTCCAAACGGCTCTTGAGCGGATTTTTAATTTACTTAAGCACTCTAATTCGACTCCAAAAATTGATAATTTGTACTCAATGGGTTTGAATTTGACTCAACGAAGAACAATTTGAACTCCAGATCGGTTCGCTAGTAATTCAACTAACTAAAACAACGTTATTTTAATTTAATGAAGCTATTTATTATATTTTTGAACAAAACAATGTTATTTACAAAAAATATTATAAATATATTATTTTATTCAGCCAACTTATAAATTTTTTAGTCGAGCACTTTTGAGCTCATGCTTTATTTTAAATAAGTCCCAAATCGAGTTTGTTGAGGCCATAAATGAATAAATGAAGCTTGAACCAAGCCCTGGCAACTCATAAATAGCTTGATTTATAGCCACATTCATATCAAATGCCCAGAGAAATTAGGAACTTTAACTATGAGCCCGTTTGGAAGTCAAAAAAAACTCAAAAAAATTTAAAAAATTTTAAAAGTTTTCAAATCTCTCCAATCAAAATTTACCACCAATCATTTTTACATCACATCAACCTCAAAAGTTGAATTTTTTTGAACTTCCAAACACCCCTATGATAATAATTTGTCACACTTTGAATTTAAAGTTTATAAGAGAACATTACGAGATTAAGTACGTATTCATTAATTAATAATTAAACATCACAATCAATATCAAGTCACAATATTCATTTAATATCAAGTTATAAAGTCCAAGTTAAATTGAAATAAATTATCATAAAATGAATATCTACCAAGTCCTTATATATTCCATATAATATGAATTGGATAACTAAGAAATAGTATAAATCCAAACATCAGATAATATTAAATGGGTTTGAAGTAACAAAAAGTTAATAAAATTGATAAAGTTGCGTAACTAGACCCAAACCTATAACCTAAACCTTTTACCCATTGACCCATTTTGGATAAACCCATTAATCCAATAGGGTGTGACCCAATAACCTATTTTCTCACTTAGCTATCTATTACATGCAATAAACTACTTACTCACTTCTCTACAATTAGTTTACCACACCATCTATCAATTTCCTTTTGGTCTCCAGTGGACAAGACAACCGAGAGAAAATGAAGAAAGGTAGCTGACCGAAAAAGAGGAAGAAGAGAAAAAGGAAAAGAAAAGAGGAAGATGGAGAACTGATGCACGCGGAGAGGAAGAAAGAGTTCGGTGTAAGTGTCTTTGGAGTTGTTTGAGATGGGATGATCCTTCCCTACTCCTTTAGAAATCTATGAAACAAGAAATCTAAAGCATATCTACAAATCTATGAAACAAGAAATCTAAACCATAACCCCTTTTAGGGTAATCAAGTTGGTTCGGACAGCGTGCCGTAAGGCCATATAATCCTGAGTTCGACTTCTCTTCGGGAGAGGAGGGAGTGATCATCCCTTTATTGTGGGAACTGTCTAACAACTTTCTCGACTAAGCCGGTTAACCAGGATTACCTAAACTAGTTTACTCTCTGTGCTTCTTAACCGGCTAAAGCCACATAACAAATTTCACCAATGCTCACCCCTAAAGTATAGAATACGGACTTCCTTGTACCAGAAGAAATATAAAGCATATCTACATCAGAAATTAATTCGATTACACATGATTACACATGCATGCTAGTAAATAGTTTTCGTTAAGTATGTAGGAAATTAATTTGATTACACATGCATGTTAATAAATAGTTTTAGTTTAGACTTTTGTGGCTACATATGATTATCCATGCACGCGCGAGAGATGAAACTTAATTTACATACGTTGACTTAAAGATAATTCGACATTTGTGTTAGATTATGTTTAATTATGATCTTGTATTCACAATTTGGCGACCCAGGAATGCGAACAAATAAATAAATGCACGTGCTCATCACATACACTTTATCTCAATCAGAGCTAATCACAACTAAAAGTGAAAAAAAAAATTAAATAAAGACATTAAGCTATCATTTGATTTGTTTTTTATTTTTTATTTTTGTATTCTATTTTCTATTTTGAACGCATTTGTCATTTTGCACTTTTGAAAATAAAGAAAACAGTTAAAATACATTTAGTCACATGTATTTTTAAAATTTGTCTTAGAAAACAAAAAATGAATTTACACATGAAATGAAAATGAAAAAAAAAAATCGTTTTAAGTGTTTCTAATCCAAAATAAAAAAAATCTTAAAATAAAGAAAATAGAATACTTTTTGTTTTCTTATTTTAAGATTTTTAAAGCATAAAACACATAAAAACAGAAAATAAAAAATAAAAAAAACAAACCAAATGCCACCAAGATAACAAAATAAAGCCTCAACCGAGCACAATGCTCTACAAGTAAAAATATGGGACTCAACTCAACCTAGTACAATCCTATCATAGCAACAATATATAAATATATACAATTCGTCTCTCCAAGAGATCAAAGGAATAATTATACATCAAAACCTAATATCTAAAGTATCAAAAGACGATGAAAGTATTAGAAAAGTAAGGACAAAGGAAGTAGGAAAAACCTAAGTATTCCAACTAATTGGTCCAATAGGCAGCCTCGCCTCCAAACCTGCAATCAAACTTGTAAAGGAGTAAGCACTAAAACCACACGGTCACTATGCAACAACATATATAAAACCAAGTCCTATTATGCTACTAAACACGATTATGCTTCTCAACATGTAATACATGAGAATATAACAAGACATAGCAACAACTCAGCATCAACAACATAATAATGTTAATAACATAACAAGATAATATGTTCATTATATCGTCAATCACATCGTCATCGTCATACTCAACTTAACTCGCCTATCTCATCAAACAAATGTATAAACACAAAACATAACATAGAATATCACCAACTCTACTCATTACCATTACATATCATCACACTTATCCAGACATGCACCCATAACATACATGGGCAAGTACTTTGCATGATTCGCCCGCCCAATGAAAATTACACCATCGTATCCATTACCAGAGCAAATGGAAATACGCCATTTTAGACATTTGCATCTTTGACTGCAGTCAAAGAAAATTACTATGCCATTGTAGGTATCTGCATTGCTCTGTAAGCTACTAGTCTACTAGAAATAAAAACCAACTCCTATACTTGTTTAAGAACTTTCAACTCATGGGTATGTATACCATCTATTTATTTTTTTTTTTTGGTAGTTAAGTATACCATCTATTTAATAGTACCTCTTGACACAAAATCAACACTCAACTCACACCATAGCCGAAAGACATCATAGTCCCATCACACACAACTCAATACATCAACATCCATCATCTTAACCGATCTACACAATAGGAACCCAAGTTCCACATACCACACTCACATCATAAATCATAACCCATCATCATCACAAGCACAGCGTCATGCTTTACTCATTTCCTCAGCATCATTTTCACCTTTACTCAAAATATTATTTAGACTCCGTTTGGAGCTCTAAATTCTACCCAAAAAAAATCAAAAATCTCTAAAAGTAATTAACTTTTTAACTCACTGCACGAAGTACGAGACTACTTTTTGCGACTCCAAACACACCCTTAAATAACATAAACGAATACCAATTCCCTATCATGCATCATCATATAAATTATATGTACAACCCATGCTTTTAACTTAAAAAGAAATGAAAAACTAATATTACTACTCAGTCACACACACGCGGTATGAGATCCTGTACGCACACCTTGACTCTCTGGCAATGGTGCGCACACAGTATGAGATCTCATGTGCACATCACCCTAAAACATCCCATGCGCACGCCCAACTGCAACTCTGCTACCATGCGCTCAACTAACCTACATCAGAAAACTCACCTAGATTAGAAAACTCAGTAATTTGGGATTTCCAGTTCATATTCCATTCCAACCCATTTCTTTCCAATTCAACATATTCATACAACATATAAACTTCATAAAAATTAAAACATGCTAGAAACAGTAACTCTCAACCCTACACATCAATTTACAACAAAATGCTTGGATTTAAACTAAACCCAAACTATACATAGGATGCATATATACATATTTACATATATCATCTTCTAAATCTTCCAAATTTCAACATAAACAACACTATATTAGTTAAACCAGAGCTTAAACCATGCATGACACAACTTAAAACAACCCTACCTCAACCAAGAAGGATAAGTTAGAGAAGCAGAAGGAGAAACCAAGAAAAGAAGATGAGCAGGACACTCAACCACCACCACCAAAGCCACCAGAGAACACCACCACCTAACCCTCACCAGAACCACCTAGACCATCGAGAAGCACCATCAAGCCACCACAACCTGACACATACTCACTTGGACCAAACCCAAGCTCACACACCCTCAAACACTCACTCAGCTTCCTTACAGCTCTGCACTTTTATCTCTCTCCCTCTCTCTCAGTCTTCTCTTTAAAACCCACACACCACAAGCAACCAAAACCAAAACATGGAACAATAAGTGAGGGGAGCAAGTGAAAAGGAAAGATGAGGCTACTCCAAGAAGCCAAAGCACGTGAGATATACATATACATATAAATGTATAAAGCAAGAAAGAAGTAGGTAAAACAAGACAGCAAAGCTGACACAGACCCCTTGCGCACAAGAAAGGAGATGTCATGCGCAAGCGAAGCACCTAGACAGACAATGGGCACAAGAATGCCCATTTCATAGGCATGCCAAACCACCACACCCAATGAACATGGAAAGCCATTTTCGTGCGCACGCCAACACCCATCTTAGAAAACTTCTACATGTTTGATCCTAAACTCAACCAACCAGTTGAGACTCAAATAGGCCCACAACAGCACATACCTTGAAAAATATAATATTAAAATAAATACAAAAATTCAGATCATTACAATTAAAACTAGAAGAAATGAAAAATAGAGCTTGAAAACCCAAACTGGTACAAACATAGAATTTCATAGAATTTCTAACATGTTGTCGTGCGTACAACTTGACATTTCTCACGCACACGCAGCAAGTATTTTTGTATCCACAATTTACTTAAACTATATGGTGAAGATCACATGTATATGAAGGTGAGTTATATCAATTATCACCAGAGTAAGCTCTAAGATGACTTCTTTATTTAGGCAATATAACATGTGAGGCTGAGGATGCTTTCTTGTTTTGTTTTCTAGTCCCTATCTCAGTGTTTATATTTACAGTCAAACTTTTTTTTCTTAAGCCAACTGGAGTCTGATCTTTGAATCTGAATCTTAGTTTCTATATATGTTAAAATTTAAGCTTTCCATTGAATGAGGGCATTAAGATTGCTTGTACTGAATATGCCATATTTGCTTGCTGGGAAAATGAAAGGGATTGCATTCATCAAGGATCCTGATGGCTATTGGATTGAGATTTTTGTATTGTATTATGAAATTTTGATGTTGCACTATTTGTAATATTTTTGTTTATTTTAATATATTTGGATACATTTTTATTAATTTATTGTAAATTCTACATCATGTATTGAATTACAGATACCGCGTATGAATTAAATTGGTTATTGACTGTAAATGTAATGTTCACTGTACAAGTAAAAAAATAATTATTATAAATCAAATTAAAATTTAAAAATAATTAATAGTATTGGGTCGTAGCCAATACCTTATACAAAACATTATAATTTTTTACATTAGCCACTGTCTCATGCCGTAGCTAAAGCTTGTAAAATTAAATTAATATAATAATATTTGCCACAAGCTAAGCCATAACCAAAAGTCAAATGTACAATAACTAATGGTTTCAAGGACCCTTTTATCGGCCGCTCTATACATGCCGTAACCAATAACATATTTGTCGTAGCCAATACATGGCTACTATCATGGCTACTATCATGAGCCGTAACCAAAGAACCTTTTGCTACTCAGCAAAAACCACCACTGACGAGTCGTAACCAATACCCTTTGGCTACGGCTCAATTTTTAGCTACTACTTTGGGCCAGTAACTAAAAGGTCATATTCTTTTTTTTGAAAAAGACTAAAAGGTCATTTTCTAGTAGTGCATATTCTTGTGCCAAGGTGTTTTAAGTTTTCATTATTTGGTAGCAAAAAATAAAAACAAGGTTTACTAAACACGTTTTTTGTTGCCAACTTTAAAAAATTTGTAAATATAAATAGAAAAATAGTAAATATAAATGTTGCCAAACAAGACCTAAGAATGCTTATGTTCTTGGTGGAGGAGTTGTGAATCATGTCAATTGCTATTTTCATGACTTATTGTATTGAATATTATTATTGGTACGTGAACTCTTGGACTAGAAATATGAGAAATAACGATATGATCGTGGAAATTGAATAATTGATACATAAACCATAGGCTGAATTGTAATCTTGAAGGCTGCGGGACTGAATTGGGAATGAATAGATCGTAGGATGCGTGCCTTTGTATACATTATATATATATATTTTAGGCCCATAGACAAACTTGGAGTTACGTATTTGCTCTAAAGCCCAAACCAAGCCCCAACTTGAGACTTCGTAAAGGCCCGAAGTACCAGGTCGACTAAACTTGGCCATAATACACATGCATGAACCCAACCCAAGTTTGATCACTTTTAGACCAAATGCATAGGTTTTAAGACCTTATGTTTTGCTCAAGCCATTTCTCAAAGAGCTAGTTGCATATCATTAAAATATTAAGGATACTTATTTCAGAATGTAATTTTTTTAGTACATGAAATATCACAAATATTAAATGGTAGAGGGGATCATATAGCTCCCGTAATTTGGAACCCAGTACATGAGTGGGGGCTAATTAATTAATTCTAGGGAAATCAAATTATTCACCTTAACAACACTCGTAAATACCAATACTTTGTAAAAGCATTGACTGGGGCTTAAATTCACAACAAACTACATGTTACTCTATTATTCAACCTACGACCGATTCCATAAGACACTAACAAATCTCCCTCATAAGCCATTGAAGGAGCCAGAAAATTTTCAAACTAGAACATGTGGATTAGTTACAAAAGGACAGAATACTTACAGCAACAAAAAATCGAAAAATAGAACCCATGATTCTGTTTTAAGAGTACATCGATTTGAAGCCTTCAGTTAGGGCAACCACTTTGGCCGATACCTTTGATTGCAATTTTGACACAGCCTGATGAATGTCCTGCAATTGAAATGGAGAAATATTTCTCTCTCACACACATGTTAAAGAAATTATATATTAATGGCATGATTAGACACCCTATTGAATAGTCTACATTTGTATTTATACTAAATACACAAATTTTGTACAGACTAAACTACCTCTAGGATGAATACATTCACAGCTCTAGCATATACATCATATATTCCAGGTTTGATACAAAAAAATCTCACTCTTGATCCTTCCAAAGTTTTCATAAGTAAATCAGCAAACTGATTTTCAGACTTCACATAACTAGTTTTAATCACATTCTGTAAAATTTTCTCTAACAAAATAACAGCCAACCTCAATGTGTTTAGTTCTCTCATGAAACACTGAATTAGAAACAATATGCACAACAACTTGATTATCACACAGTAATTCCATGAATTGTGAGTAATGAACTTCAAACTCCTCTAACATGTGTTATATCCAAATTAACTCACAAGACATATACGCCATGACTCTATAATCTGATTCAGCACTTGATCGAGTTATTATTGTTTGCTTATTACTTTTCCAAAACACCAAGTTACCTCTAACAAAGATACAATACCCTGTTATGGACCTTCTATCTGATGGTGACCCAGCCTATTCTGCATCTATATAACCTAAAACTAAAGTGTGTCCATTGTCCTTGTATTATAAGCCTCTACCATGTGCATTTTTTAGATATTTCATAACTCAAATAACTGCATCCCAGTGACTAGTGCAAGATCATTCTAAGAACTGATTGAGCACACTCGTAGAAAAAGCTGTATCTATCCTAGCTTTAATGGGATTGTGATGAATATTTATTCGTGATTATTGGAATTGAAATAAAAGTCTAAGGGATAAGCTCCCTAACTGGTGTGACTCTGGCAACTAGGGAACAAGCCCGTATGAACCGTGGTATCCTAGTTCTCAACAAATGTAGCAATAGGTCCGTGAAAACTGTGATGACCTCAATCAGATCAACTTAAGAAATAAGCCAAGAGTCAGACTGGGTGACTCTTATTCAATGTTGGATCCAACAGGGCATTATCCATGAGAAAATCATTTGGCATGTGAAATTTAATTACTATATGATAATCCACGGATTAATATTGTATCATCACTGTTGTGATTAAGGTGTTGATTGTGGATGTTACTGCACTCCAACGTGCAAATTTTGAAATTTTCATTATTTATCCATGAGCATTACTTACTTGAAAATTTCTTCTGGTTAAATTGTTTTATTTGAAAATTTGTTATTTTTGTATGATTATTATCATTATTATGATTGGCTTGGCATTCTATTTACTAGGCGTTTAGATCATCCCTCATTTTTAACATTTTTCAGGTGAAATAAAAAGATCATAGTCGAAAATTTCAAATTAGGTTGGAACCATGACATCACAAGTTTGTGACCTCCTATAGAAATATTTAATTGTTTTCTTTTGGAGTTATAAGGCTTGCGTGTGCCATGGGCCAAGGCACTAGGTTCACATCTAGTCTCATCCTTAATTTAGGGTATGACAAAAGTAGTATTAGAGCCAATACCCAGTCGGAAGTATGGGGCTATAAGGGGGTGCATGCTTTGTTAGGAGGAGAATTGTGAGAGACTTGTGCCTATGAGGACCCTGCTTCAGGAGAGTGAAGAAGAGAGTGAAGCAAAGAAGCACTGCCTTCTGTCTCACATCGCCTGCATAGAGGAAGGAAGTAGCATATAGATAATATTCAGTATTCTATAAAATACAACGCATTTTAAATCTGTGAAGGCATTGAATTAATTGGTATCATAACCTAAATATTAATTATTTATTTTATTTGTGTTATATTTTTATTAGGGGAACTAGCTAACTTAATTAAGAAATATTTAATTATTAATTTATTTATTTTTGGACACGTGTGGACCACTGGATGTTTTAAGAAATTTTTTTTATCATTGATATATGATTGGAGGTCCACCATAATTTAAGTGAATGTAATGGCACTTGATTAAATAAGTTACATATAAATAGAGATTATGTTATACTAGAGTTTTATCATATTATGTATATATAATATACATAATATAAGGCTGCGGCAGGTGAAGGGTGAAGAGAAACCCAAAGGTTAGCATTGATTATTTTGTTTATTTATTGAAAGATGATTGACGGAAAAGACTATGGGCATGTGTATATATTTACGCATGTACATTAGTTATGGGTTCAGAAAAAAAATAAAAGAAAAAAAAAAGTTCCACGGGTGAGCTTTGCCTGAATTTGTAGTTACATATATACACATACGTAGGATTACAATAAACTTATTGATTGGCAATATAAAAAGGAAAAAAGAAAAAAAAAATTGAGGATGATGGTTGCCGCGAAAGGCTATGAGAGGGTTTTGGTGAGTATTAAATTAAAATTATTTAATAAGCTAATTATTAATATTAATTAGTTTGATGGAGAGGAAGTTAATAGTCAATACTTTTTTATTAATTATAATTTTAAGGTAGACTTTAAAATAATAAATATTTATATTCGTGTGTTCAAGATTGTGACGGATTATTTTGATTTATTTTATATTTGCACCTTTGGACTTCAGGTCAGTGGTTTGATTTGCCAGTATCAATTTTGTAAATTATTCCATGGATAAATGCTTTCAAGTTAAATTTTTTAATTATTCTTTGTAAAAAATTTTATTATTTTGATAAAAGATTTCATTTTTTATACCACTGAGAATAGGAAAAAAAAATTATATGAACATTGATGTTCCATTTTGGCTTGGCATTCTATTCACTGGGTTTTTAGCTCACCCCTCATTTTCAACATTTTTCAGGTGAAATGAAAGGATCCTAGTCAAAATTCTGGATTAGTTTGAAACCACAACATCATAAATCTGTGACCTCTTATAGCAATATTTAATTCACTTTGGGTTTACAAAGGCTTTGCATGCGCCATGGGCCAAGTCACTATTGTTCACGACCGGTCTCATCTTTAATTTAGGGTGTGACAAAAGTAGTATCAAAGCATTAAGTTAATATTATGTTATAGAATTAGTTTTCATTAGCTGAGGTTCGATCCCTACAGTTTGTACAAATAAGAATGTGAGTCAGGTTTGTAGATAATTATGATTACCTTTTTTATTTTTATTTTTTTCTATTTTTATTATTCTCAAGTATAAGATGTTTTATAACGGAACTTGGAAGACAACTTAATGGTATTGAAAATTTTGGTGATATGATTTTATTAATTAGTAAGATTTTAGTGGATAAATTTTAGGTATTTGATGTATAATATTCTTTAGAATTATTATTATTGGTGGTTTAATAAAGTCTTGTATAGTTTTTGAGAATTTATTGGCATAAATTAGAGTCTAAAGATTATGTAATTTTGCCGAGATTGACAAAAGTTGATATGACAGGCATAAAAGGAGATAACATATTGAATTTTGAGTAATTTTAGGTTAACTTCTTCAACTTTAATTTTGAGATTTTTAGAGACAAAAAAAATAATAGCATATTTCTAATGGAGTTGTTTCTTGTCTGTTTGAATTTGGGAGAATTTTTTTTTATCATAGAAGTTTGATTTTTATATTAGGATTGTATTGCGGACTTTAGATCATAAAAATCAATATTGATAGATAAGGAATTATGACGTTTAAATGTCAGTATATTTATGAAGAGAAACAAATATTGGGGGTAAAAAGATTTTTGCAACTCAAAAAAAATATATATTTGGTGAATCCTTATAAGCAAGTCATAAGAGATAATGTGATTTATTTTGTAGTTAGTTTATTTTATAATTTTGAAATTTGTTTTGTAGTTAGCTTATTTTATAATTTTGAAAGTATACTTATGTTTATTAATCATAAGAAAGTTTGATGTTACAAATATATAAGATTTTGATTCAAATTTAGGCTATTAGTTTTAACCAGATGTATAACATAATTACATAATGCATTTGCAGAGTAGAACTTATGTCTGAAATATACTTTTGCTTATTATATTTTTGGAGAATCTTAAATTTTAGGAATTAAGTATGTATACAGGAGTTTAGGAGATTTAAGTGACTTTGGTAAATATATTAGGAAATATAATGAATATTTTTAACATGAGTGCATAGCGGAAGTTAGTTGGACCTTTGAGAAGTTGAAGATAGTGAATTATATTTAGGTGGTGAATTTAATGATTTATAAGTTGTAATAAATTATATATTGAGAAAGATTTTTAAGGTGCAAGATGAAATAGAGACTTTTCTGGAAATTTTGGTGTGATAGGTTGGGAGGACCAAATATAATCTAAGAATGGGAGAATGAGAAATTAATTTCGATTCAATATGTTGAGGTAAGTTTTGAGGACCAAACTCTTTTTAATAGGGGAAACTGGTATAACCTAGAAATTAATTATTTATTTTATTTATTATTAGTTATTTATTTTATTTATGTTATATTTTTATTAGGTAACTAATTGGCTTAATTGAGACATATCTAAATTATTAATTTATTTATTTTTGGGTAAGTGTGAAAGTGTGAACCATTGGATGTTTTAAGAAATTTTTTTATCATTGATATATGATTGGAGGTTCACCATAATTTAAGTAAGCATAGTGGCAGTAGATTAAAAAAGTTATATTTAAATAGGGGTTATATCATAATAGAGTTTTATTATATTTTGTATTAGAAAGAGAGAAGAAAGAGAGAGAGCTGCGGCTGGTGAAGGGTGAAGAGGATCCAAAAGTTAGCATTGATTTTTTTTTCCCCTTAGAGGGTGTTTGGCAATTCAAAAATTAGTAAAAAAATATCAAAAGTTGATTTTTATGTGTTTGGTAAAATCACAAATTTTTCCACTTTTTGATTTGCTACAGTAAAAAGTACCACTCCATAATTACAACTTTTTTGATTTGCTTCAGTAAAAAACATACCAAACACCCAAAAGTTACAACTTTTTTACTTTGCTACAGTAAAAAATTTACCAAACACCCAAAAGTTACTAAAAATTACTAAAAATTCCACTTAGTTCAACCAAACATACAAAAAAAATGCAAAAAAAAAAACAAAAAAACTAAAAAATTACCAAAACGTAAGTTTTTTTTTAACTTCCAAACACCCTCTTAATAGAAGATGATTGACAGAAAAGTTAGGGGTGTGTGTGTGTGTGTATGTGTGTGTGCATATGTTAGGTGTGGATTCTTGGGGGGAAAAAAATAGAGCCACAATCCAATTGATTGATTAAAGACTGCCGCTGCACAACACTATATATGTAAGTTTTACACTGATTGATTAACAGAATGTTAAAAAAAAATGTTGCGGCTGAAAATTTCCTAGAATGTGTGGGGGGGGGGGGGATTGACAGTATTGACTGAAGTAAAAATAAAAAAAAAAGTTAATTTGATTGTGACGTGATGGATTGATGGCGTAAATTTGTGAGTATGTATACATATATATATATATATATATATATAAGTCACACATTATGATAGATTTGTTAAAAATATATATATATATATATATGGGAGTCGCGTTTGCTGCCAAAGAGTGCCATAGGGTTTTGAGAAATATTGTTAAGGTGTGAACTTAAGATCACAGAGATTTTCTAAAAATTTTGGTGTGGAAGGTTAGGAGGACCAAGTATAATCTAGGAGTATAAGAATGAGAAGTTAATTTCAATTCGGTATGTTGAGGTAAGTTTCAAGGACGAAACTTTATTTAATGGAGGGAAAAACGTGATAACCCTATTTTTTTAAGGAAACTAGAATTGTTGTGATTAATTTTTATTTTCTAGTGATTTTAGTTATTTGAGTTTTTAGTCAAAAAATAATAATTTTGCTAGCATCAAATTATTTTTGGCAATAACGTGGACCACTGGTTGTTGATTGATAATTTGAAGTGATTAAGACTAGGTAGAATTTTTAACTAGTAACTGAGTGAAATTTATCTATTATATAAATTATTATTATTATTATTATTATTATTATTATATTTTGTTTTACTTGCCAGATATGAAAGGATTTTGTTAATGGTGGATATTTGGAATACATTTGTAGCATTAAGGGTTCAAAATTCTTAACTAGAAATAATTATTTCGATACCTATTATATTAGGATTTTATATCTTTGTAGGATTAAATATATATGTATATATAAGAGATTTTAGAGAAGATAGATTTAAAGCAATAATCAGGAGAGATAGTTTAAGAGGGTTAGTTTTATATTTTATTAAATATACTTAAATATAGGGATATGCATTTATCTATGGTTGCTAGAGAATTTTAGTTTATATAGGCTATATGGGAGTGTAATTCTTAAAATTTTATTTCAATATTTATGTATAATATTTTCAGGGATGGATTTTTTGAATTATTATTTGTGAAAATCTGTTTACTTTGATAAGAGATTCTATGTTTTATGCTATTAAGCATAGGAAAAATTATTTGAACACTACTAAGTGTTTGAATTTATGGGACTGTGATGAATATTTATTTGTTGTTATTGGAATTGAAAGAAGTCCAGTGGATAAGTTCCTTAAGTGATGTGACTCTGGCAATTAAGGAATAGACCCGTGTGAACCGTGATAACCCTAATTTTTAACAATTGTAAGAACAAGCTCTTGAAAATCATGGTGACCTCAATCGGATCAGTTCAGGAAAGAAGCCAAGAGTCAAACTTGGTGACTCTTAGTACGATGTTGGATCCAACAAAACATTGCCTAGGAGAAAATCAACTTACACATGAAATTTAACTTCCATACGATAATCCACAGATTAATACTTTATCAACGCTATTGTGATTGAGGTATTAATTATGGATGTTAGTGCATGCTAACATGCAGATTTTGAAATTTCCATTATTTACGCACAGGCATTATTTACTTGAAAATTTCTTCTGGTTAAATTATTTTATTTGAAAATTTATTATTTTCATACGGTTATTATTTTGTGATTGGCTTGGCATTCTATTCACTATGTATTTAGCTCACCCTTCATTTTCAACATTTTCAAGTTTAGGTTGGGACCATGACAACATAAGTTTTTAACCTCCTATAGAAATATTTAATTGTTTTCTTTTGAGTTTATGAAGGCTTGCGTGTGCCATGGACCAAGGCACTGTGGTTCACGGCCGATCTCCTCCTTAATTTGGGGTGTGACAAGCGACATCACGAGCTGCGAGATGAGTGGCAAGATATTGATGAACTAGGTCGATAAGCGAGTCTCAAGACGACAAGCACAAGACAAGAAACGGCTGAATTGGTTGAGGACGACGATCGGATCTACTATTTCACGTCGACTGGACTGGGATGATGACAACCTTGCACCAACTAGACTAGATTGGGGACAAACTCGCATCAAATGGTCTAGGAAGATGACTACCTCGCACCAACTAGACTGGGTCTACAGCGACGACCAGACAATGACAATATTTCTTTTGTTTGAGAGACAAGCCAGAGTTTCTTGGTACTAATGAACCAGGTTTGCTCTAATACTATGTTAAGAAATTAGATATTGCGGTGTGATTAGACACCCAAATGGTTAGTCTACATTTGTATTTACACTAAATACACAAATTTTGTATAGACTAAATTACCTGTAGGCTAAATACGTAAACACACCAACATACATTAACAATATATATAACAAAGTTTGTCCCTAAAACATCAGAATATAGATTGCAGCATTCATTTGTCAAAGTCGACAGAATCAAGTAAAAGAAATATGGATTAGCCTCAGACCAGAGTCACACTTCTCTATAAAGCAATCCATATTTTCCTTTATACTAGAAAGAAAATCCTTCAGGAACAAAAGGGGGCCCATATAAGACGTTTACAAAGCAGGATCAGTATTAAGTTGATTCTGCATCATCTGATGTGTGATGTCCTTTTGGATGATACAAAAACTTCTATAATTGGTAGCAAACATTCTATGAGGTAATGAATCAAACCATCCACGGCATGCACAGAAAACATTCTAAGTAATGTTTGATTAATACAAGTACCTTATCAGTAAGATGGGGCAACAGAAAGGTAAAAGAAACAACCTGTGAGTGCGCACATGTAAGTGTCTCTATATAACACTGGATCAAAAGCTAACAAAGACATTGGGTATGCAATTTTCAATAAATGACATCAATAAGTTAGTCCATTAGCTGATTACCTCAATATTGTATCGGGACGAGAAATGAGTCAGCAAAACAGCTTTGTTTCGGATCCACTGAGCATTTTCTATTATCTGCCATTTGAACAATTGATAAGTTCAGAATAAACAAAATATTTTCATCACCCATGAACTTTGCTGGAAGATTTGATGGACACAAGTATTAAAAAAAACCCTCTGTGCACATGATCTCATGAATTTTAAACACATTGGATATGTGCCATATATAAGTTACTGAAAACACAAAGCATGAATTTGCCTAATCAGACAGCCTCCTTCATCTCACATACCTCAAATAAATGAGTATGCCCATGCTCACGTGCGTGCTCAACACTGTATCCTTCATCCAGAAACGTTGCCTGTCAAAAGAGAGGTTTAAAGTTGAGATTTCACCAGTTTATGGATGCTCAGTTCATTTATTTTTAGACATGGCTACACCTCAATAGTGCTTGTAAGCATAAGTAGGCACCTCAAACTGCCAGAAACTAATGGTAAAAACTTAAAAGTACAAAATTATGGATATTAAGAAACCAGAATTGAAAATAGCTTGAGTTAAACACAACCAGAGTAAGTGTTTGTACGCATAAATTAACTTCAAAAGGGTTACTAGGCAAAATTAGGACCACTGAAACAATGTTCTGTTAAAATGACGGGGTTAGTTATCATTTTGAACAGAATGTAAATCAATATCTGACTTTGCTCTTGATTTTTAAGATATGAAATGTTATATTGCATTATTTTTATTGTATTTGATTAAAATATAATATCTAAGACATAATATATATATATTTTTTCGAGTTAAAAATATATATTTTTGTCGAGTTCCTGTCGGGCCATGTCCTACATTTTTTTAAAATTGTGAGTCGCCGCATCCATATTGTGTCGAGGTCCCAAATCTGTGTTTATGCTTCTTAGCATGGATACTACTCTTTCAATTTGAATTTTCAAGATAAGTAAAGTAATCTCGTTGGTGACAACACATACATGTATATAAACTTACTAATTTACTCCACAATTTTGAATAATTTGCTGCTTCCTAGTCTATATGGGGATTGATTTGTAAAAAAGGTAGCATTCTCTTGATGCCCTTATTAATTATTAGTTTGAATTTTAATTATAAAAAAAAAATAATTAGCTTCTTCTTTGGAGACAAAAATTTAAGAACCAGATGACTTTCAACCTAGACATACAATCAACCCCCAAAAACAACAAAATGAGTTCATCAGACAGAATAATAACAAGATTATGCATGAAGCCAAGAAACTACCTCAGTTATAAGAATTTTTGCCCTTAACGCATCAGCACTACGTGGATCAAGTAAAAAATCTGATGTTGTATCACCTGTGAAGGCCACCTCTGGACACAATATAGTGTCTGTGATCTAAAAGAATAGACTTTAACGTCACAAAATCTCAGTAAAGGAGCATTTAACCAAAACTACCTTGCAAATACAAACCTCAACGCCAGATTTCTTCAATTTCTCAATTTGTTTTCCATTCAAATGCATGTATTGCTTCTTCAGCTTTTTCCTAACCGAATAAATTACATAACCCTGAACAAATTAAGCACAGATCTAGACTTGTAAGCAAGAATTTGCAACTTGCATATTTAATGGGATGATCCATATCCAACTACAATAATATAATAGCTCTACAGGATCCCCTCCCAAGTTAACCACATAAAGAGGACTATAAATTTTAAAATCATCCTGATACGTTAATTTGGATATTCAGATAGGAAACTTTTTGTGATATTCAAATCACACAGAAAAATATTTATATATTTAATAAAATTATTTTATTTTATAGGATAACATGGTATTAACAATGTTCAACTGGAGTATTTCATGCATAAAATATAAGTTCTATGCATAAATTATATGCGAATATTGAATTGTTAAATATATTTATATAGATATTCAATTACATTGAGTCATGCACCGCATATCCTTACCCAAGTATTCTAAACCAAGTGTCAAGTATTTGACACGGGTACTTCATACATTTAAAAAAGTCCATATAATATTGATACTATGTGCTGATTCAACCTGCCCAGAATTTTCATCCATCATTTTCTGGTGTTTATTTTAACGGGTCAAATACTGGATTTTCTATACAGTACAAATTGACCCTGATGTGAGTTGAAATGTACCTGGCTCGGTATAACATGGTGCGTTTTAAATGGTCGTACAACAAGGTTATTCCGCATTTCATAAGTTTCTCCTGAGTAGGCATTTAAAAAAGCACGATTTGAATGAACAAGTACAAACTCATGAAGCAAAAACTGCTTTAGCTTTCAAAACTACATACCTATATCTAATGCAACCAAGTCAAGCTCTAGTTCCACCTGACTCATGGTCCTGTGAATGTCAAACAACTTCTCCATGTCCTCTTTAATACATGGCGGCACAAATATTGTCGGAGGTTTTAAGCTGTACAATCCACGAGTTGCTACATACATTGGGAGGCCACCCTGGATAAGTAAATATCACTAAGCTCATTGCGCTTTCACAAGTGAACAAGTTTAGTTAGAATCAAATGATGACAACCAAACATTCTAAAAGCTACCCATGAGTCAAAAACATATAAACATTCTGATTTAGTTCAGACAAAATTGTGATCACCAAATCAAACTCTCACTTTTGCAACCGATGAAAAAACTGTGTTGCAGCCCCAGAATAATTGGATTCCATAATTCAGTGAACCTGGGTGAACAGTAAATTTGACTGTTTTGCACACTAGATGGGATAGGTTAGAAATATATACAAAAGCCCATTTGGTGCCATGGTAAGAAACAATTAGAGATGCAGCAATTTCATTTTACTATATGACCGTCTATACATTAGCTGCAATCTATGGTTGTGCCACAAGACGAAACCCAACATATACATTTCAAATATATCTTGATATGCAGAAAATTATCTGAAAGGAGCTAAAATTCTGGTCCACCTGTGCGTCAAGGAAAAAAGACCCACCATGTGCTTAACAACAGTTCCATTCTATGGGGCACAAGCCCCTCAAGATGAGTGGTTTGTCCATACACTTCATAAAAAAAAAACAAACAAACCTTCACTCTCTACTTTCGTATTTGATAATAATATTATGATCAATTATCACATATGTTTGTATGTGCTCGAAATATTTATATAAATATATGGTTTTCTGTAAGAAGTAATTTTTTTTTTTTAATTATTCCACAAACACAGTTCTATTATTTTTTGTTCTCAAAATCAATTTCTGGATGGATTGACCAAATGCTTTTTTAGTTTTGAAAATCTATTCTGGAATCAAGGGTTTTGTAACATGTTTTCTCAGTCCTTAACAAAATAGGCCATTAAGAAAACATATGTGGCTTGTACAACGTGCAATTTGGTGTGTTCGATTAGAAATTTGTGTTAAAAAAAAAATTTAAATGTAACATCTATTTTTATTTTATAATTAATAAATTAATTATAAAATCATTAGATGATAAAAGCAATCAATTTATTTTAGTAGATGGTTAATTTAAATTTATTTATTAGATTAATTAGATCTAATTAATCTAACAAATAAATTTTATAATTAATTTATTATCTACTACAACAATTTAATTATGTTTTAATTTTACTCTATCATACATCTATTGCTTTATTTATTAATTTTTTTAATATATATTTATTTTAATTGAAGAGAAAAAGTATCATTTTATTTTCAAAATCAATGAAAACATCAAGACTGTTGTTTGTGTTTTCTAGGGTCTCTATGAGAATTAGTTCCTATAACTTTGTCTAGAAAACAAACAGGATTTTGGTATCAAAGCCATAAACAGAGAAGTCCTAAAATCTTTTATCACATTTTCTACATTATGCTTTATATGTTAAATTATGTGTTGAATTATTAAATTAGTTTTTTTCTTTTTTTTTTTCTTTTTGTTTTAACATTATATTTGCTATGTATAATAGATAAATATATATATATATATATATATGAAGTGATTTTTTCTGTAGTGTCCGTACCCCCATCCCTCATTTTTCCCAAAATGGCAGTATATGTATCCACTGCCTTCAAACTTCAGCTTAAACTTTGAAGCAAAAGTTGGGGGTTCGAAATTTTTAGTAATTATTCCCAACACTGAAATTAAAATAAAAACTGTAACGTGTTCGCTGATTTTTATGAAACAAAGATAGCTTACAAAACCATTCAAAATGAAAATATCATTTAAACATTCAAACCACAAAAAAAAAAAAAAGGAAAAACTTCCCCCAACTAGAGAGAGATGATCAGGATAAGCATTCGCTAATTTACTGTCAGTTTTAGGAAACTTACAATATGATCAAGATGAGCATGCGTGATAAACACAAAGTTCTGATGAACAGCCCTCGCCGGGCACCTCCCTATATCGAAGGCGGACTTCAATTCCGGCACAATAACGCAGGTTTCGTGACCTCCAATCGAAACTCCCTCAATTGAATACCCTTCTAAATCGAACCCTTTGCGGTTAACCTCAGCCCTCGCTTTTCTGTACTCTTCT
Source organism: Vitellaria paradoxa (assembly GCA_019916065.1). NCBI lineage: Eukaryota > Viridiplantae > Streptophyta > Magnoliopsida > Ericales > Sapotaceae > Vitellaria > Vitellaria paradoxa. The sequence goes on along the minus strand of CM034234.1, from coordinate 20,800,809 downwards.
TCTTCGATTGCTCGGCCGATTGCCGACAAGAACCCAGACGAACCTTTGACGGCCCGGAGGGGCTCAAATTGGTGGCTCACTCGCAGCGTGTCGTGCAACTTCGGTCTGTCAATGGTTGGAGGAAATGAGGACGGAGATGGGAAGCTTGAAGTTGCGGCAATGGCGACCGAAAGTTGCATCGTTTGGTGAAGGAACCTCCTGCCGAGGGAGGGGTAAAAGCAGAGCAAAGGGGTTTTAACGAGGTTTTGGTGCGTCGGTTGTCCCACGTCCAAGACGGGATACTTCTGACACGAGACGTTCGGGTAAACTTGGATGAATCGATTCGAAATGTTTGGTTCGGTAAAATTAATCAAAATTTATTATTTTTTTATATTTTTCAATTAATTTTATTATATATTATTTTTATATTAAATTTTTATATTTTATTATACTTTTTGATTAAATTTTTACCAACTAAACACTCTTATATATGCGAAAGGGTAATAGAATGAAAATTAATGATAATAAAAGTAATATTAGGGGAGTTTAGAGTTGTAAAAGTTAATACAAATATATAAAAGTTATAATTTTATAATTTATGTAGTGAGAAAGAAATTAAATTTTGTGGAGAATTACACCGTTTGTGAAATTTTGTAAAGTTTCAACAAGCCCATTATTGCGTTGAATATGATTTATATGATTATGAGTAAATGCAGAGTTAGATTTTTTCTCACGTAGACTATCAAATGAAGATGATTTTTTTAATCATGATTAATCATAAGAGTGGAAACGAACCGAGCTACTCGCGAGCTACTCGAGCTCGATTTGTGAGCTAAACGATCTCAAACCGAACTTAGTTTTTGACTCATTTTGGATTCGAGCTTGAGCTCGAGCCTAAAGAAACTCGACTTGAAAGCTCGCAAGCAAACTCAATTAGAATAATATATATATTTTTAATAATATTTTATATTTTTAATAATATTTTATTATATTTTTTAAATATATTATATTTTAAATCAAAATGACGTCGTTTTGGTTTAATCAAGTTATTCGCGAGCCGAATCGAGCCTAAATTCTTCTTTATCGAGTTGAGCTCGAGCCTATATAAAAACTTAAATCGAGCTAGAGCTCAGTATAAAAAGCTTGAGCTGAGCTCGAGCATGTTAAAGTTCGACTCGGCTCGATTCGGCTCGATTCCACCCCTAATTAATCATCAATTTAAATATGCAAACTTATCAACTCAACTATGATATCCTTAATCTAAATACATAAAATAGAGTACAAAAAAATAAAGTTTATACATATATAACAAGGTTTAATTATATATAAAATAATAAATAAAAGACAAAATTAATACACATTATTGAAGGTACATCTTCGATGTTTTAGAGAATAAAATCATTTATTATTGAATTTGAATCGACATCAACAAACTCTTGTTCAATGTAAATATTCATAAAATCTACTAAGAACTCTTATTCCATTTTGTTGCGAAAGAACAACTTTAACATGTTTCATAACTAAAAATACTCATTATGTAATGGTAGTAGAAATGGGCAAAGTCAAAACAAGACGAATCAATCTGTCGATCAAATTATAATATTACGACTTATTTGTTTCAACTAATCCTCAGCATAATTTTTAAAATAATAGACATTATGAAAGCTCTTATGATGAAGCACATTAATCTTATAATGCTTTAATTGACATCTCAAATAATACATTTCCTATTCACTGAAATCCTTAAGATAAAATTCCTATACGATCTTACAAATATTATCAACTTTAAGTGACTTAAAATTGTCCTTAGGTTCTAGAGCAAAGCTAAACACAAGCAATTTTATTACCTTATCATTGAATATAGAATTTAACTTTTCCAACTAAAAATAAATTGTCGATTTAAATATCTCAACATGATAATGTTAGCTAACTATCAATAGCTTTTTTTGCTGGCATGAATGACTTGTAACTTTTTATACCAACCATTCATATTCGATATATCAATTTTATATTGTATACAACATATGTAATGCATAAGTAGATGATCAAATCGATCTTTTCACAAAGTTTGGAATAAAGCTTTAGTAGTTGAGGCTAGATTCATCGCATTTAAGATGTCAAGAGATTTGCTTTGAAAAGCTCAATAAAGCAACTCAGCAATCCTCATAATTTTATGCATCAAATATATATTGAACACGAATTCAAAAGAGCTCACTATAATCAAACAACCACCAGCTTTTTCACGTAGATCTATCATGAACCATGCTTTCAAACACGATAATAGTTGCATTATACATATCTATTAAGCTGCAAATAGAATCAAAATGAGAGCTCCATTGAATAGTTCTACTACAACGTAAATTACCAATCTGATTAATCCCTCTACCAGTCTCACGTATCCAATAACTATCACGTGTAATTTTTATGGCCTGAGCAAAATGTAACTCGGTATGGCATTTGAAAGAAACACTAATAAGATTGATAATAGTTATCAGCTCTTGAAAAAAAAATAGCCAAATAGAAATCTCATTTCCAACAGCTGTAACTAATGCTAGTTGTAGTTAGTGGGCAAGACAAGGTACATGATATGCATATCTAAGAAATAGATCTTGTAGTCCATTTCATGTACCCTGCAAATTGCTAGCACCATTATACCCTTGATCACGCATATTGAGGATATGCAAATTATATCAAGCCAGGATATTAGAATTTTTTTTAAAGTGTCGAAACAGTCCGTTTCATGCACCATGCATATTGCTAGCACCATTATACCCTTAACCACCTATATCGAGGATATGCAAATTATATCAAGCGAGGACATTAGATTTTTTTTTTATATTTGAATTTTTTTTAAGCGTTGAAACAGAAGTATTTGAAACATGCACAATCTTAAAACAATAGCCATATGTTATTTATTTGATGCATCTTTGGCTTCATTAATCTAAATACAAAACATTATATCTCTAATTTCTTCACAATTTTCTTTCCTAACTTTGTTCGCAATAATATGCAAAATATATATTTGAATAGTCGATAAGGTATACTTTGTATTTTTAGAGCTTTTTTCTAAAACAACATCATCAATATTAACATTCAATCTCACTATAAGTTTTATCATCTCCATAAATTGCCACAATTATTAGAAGATGGAGTTCATCATTACCTCTAAATGCATATACTTGTAAGTTAAGCCACCGAGTACTTTCAATTGTTGCCATAAGTTGCAAGCCAATTCTTCTGAACTTCTTCTGTAGTTTATGCATTCAATACTTTATCAATAAGTTCAGTTACTTTCATTAAACCTTCAGCAAATTTCACGGCATTATTATGTGGTGAAGTATGACCTTCCACATGAATTAAAAGTGCACATCTAGCCCCGTCGTTAACTTTCTTTCAACTTTTAAAGCCTTCAATAATGAATACAAGATGACAAGACACTTTATTTTGAAATAAAAAGTATGGAAAACAAAATACTGCATTCTTTAAAATAGAATACGCTAACCAAGGAAGTTAATCAAACCAAGAGTATTGAAAATCAACGATACTGTCTCCCTGATTTAGTCCTCAAATATTCTGCCAACTTAGGTTAATACTAACCCATTTTGATATAAGCTCTTCTAATTTCATCGTGTTGATTAACAAGATGCTGCAATGTAAATATTTGAATCCGAATGTCTCATTTAAGAATACTAACATCAATTTCAATTCTTCAAGATTTGTAAAGGGATTGGTCGTTACAATTTGATATATCAATATTGGATGGAGAATATCCCTCACTAATTGACGTTTGTACCCTTTGGTTTAAATAATGAAAGTGTAATTTTTCCTCTCTTATTTCTTTGCATTTCAATTATAATTTATAGCCTATTAAAATAATGTATGAGTGGACATTAGCACATGTAACATATGCAATTTACTTACCAAAAATAAAAAAAAAAGCATATGCAATTATAAAAATTTACTTGCAATCATATGGGCAAATAAAACTAAAATAAAACATAATTATACACATTAACATTGTACACATAATTCAACTAATTATCCCTCTCACTTATCTCCCACCAACACAAATGTGGGTCTATGGGTCGAGATCTACCAGTTGCACATGTATTTCTCCCATATTATATATTGTATATTGAGATTGCATAAACTAACCTTTAAGCATTTTTAATTTTATTAGCAACAGTTCAAATGTCCAACAATAGCTTTGAAATATGTTAAATGTTATGTTTTCTGCAATCAAAACTGATTGATATATAGATTTGTCTGTATATATATATATATATGATTGTAGTAATTAAAAAATCTTAAAGACTGATATGATATGGGTAACTGGCCAATTTTTTTTTTTGTAGCAATTTACGCATTGTTTAATTAATTATTTTTATAAGCTAAGTTGATGATTTTAGGAGGTGTTATTAATTTCCACCCGATTTTGTGGCAAAATTGCGAGGGTCTTCTATTTTTATAGCTTTGCCAGTCAATTATAGGATGAATAGAGAAACAAATGGAGATAGATATTAATAAAGGTAAACAAAAAATTAATAAAAACACAGAAGAAACAGACATCAAACAAAAATAATAATTTATTTTGGACAACGTCACATCAAGAAAACTTGCTTTGGTTTAGAAGCAACTCAAAAAGCTAAAAAGTTGTTTTTATATTATATATTATGTAAACAAAAGCTTAAAAAGCTAGGAGCTATGACCATATATGTCTCCAATCGTATATATAATATGTAAATATATATTGATCAATGAACCGCTTGCTGAGATATTACAAAATTGAAAATATGTCCAAAATTCCAAACAAACCCATTGTAATTGGATATATATATATATATATATATATATATATATATATATATATATATATATATAGAAAGGGAGAGAAAAAGAATGTAAGAATACATAACTGAAAAGTTAAAAAAAAAATTATGAAGTTTTACTCAGGAAAGGTATGTAATATTAATATTTGTTGTCTTTTTTGAAAGGCTTTCGAGGCTACTAATTTATTTTTAATTTTTAAAATATATTTGGGATATAAGCTGGATACTAAACTAGGATATAGATAATTAGATTAGAATATCATATATCATTACTACTAAAAAAATTTTAGGCCAAAATTTTATGCGGGTTACAGTCCACCCTAGTTGTTACGTGCCTTAACCCCTGGTTATGAGAAGATGTGTTGAATTATGTGTTATGGTTGAGTTGAGATGCACGATAATGTTAGGGGTATGATAAAACATATTATGCATGTTTATATGTGGAGTAAGCATACATAGTTTGGTACTCACTCTCTACATTTATGTTTGTAAGTTTAGAGGCACATATACCAATTAGATTGGTTGACAAAAGTTTAGAGTTTTTCTTTTTTTCTTTGTTATTAGTATAATAATATTATTATATTAATTTGAATGCCTCAGTTGTGAGGATTGTAATATTATTTTGATCCCTCTATCGAGTGCCAGATGTAATTTAATAAAATTTATATTATGGTCGACTCTGAATCAGTAATAATTATATGTGTAATTGTGAATGATTACAGATATTTAATGAGTCATTTTCAGATTATAGAATTCGAAACATGACAACCCCACCTCACCCACCCCCAACCCCTTGCTCTCTATGTCTTTAGATAAATATTTTATTTATATATTAATAATTTATAATAACTAAAGTTATTTATTTATTAATAAAATTTATTCATTAAGTGATTCTAATTTATTAGTAAATTGTAAATATTTTTTATTTGAAAAATGTCATTTTTATAAATAAAAATTATTTATTATAATTTATAAAATTAAATGTGATTGAAATTATATTGAATTTTTTAAGATTGATTGAATAATTATATTATTTTAATTATTTAATTTATTTAAAAATATTTTAAGAATATTAAAAGAAAATAATTATTTTTTATTCTCTATACTTAAGATGAAAATCACTTCGTCCATTAATCTTTGAAAACCTACATTTACATAGTTTTATACTTTGGATTAAAATGAAACATTAAAAAATTTGTCAAACATAATGGTTTTGATGCTAAATAAGTTTGAAAATTATATTTATACTTCTTATATTTTATATTACTTACACTTATACTCCCTAATTTTATTTAATTTTTAAAAGGTATTGTTGTCTTATTACTTGAAAATTTAACACTGTTTATAATTTCACTTTAACTTAAATTACAAGAAATACAAAAGTAAATTTTAAAATTTAAAAGTATAAATAATTTTTACCTTAAGACAAGAGGTAAAACGGTAATTATTCGTATTAAAAAATTCATAAGGTGGATGGGTAGGAAAAGGTGAATGTAAATGAGGCTCAAAGCCGCCCAGTCGCAGCGGGCTGAGCCGACCCCAGCCCATTTTCCATCACGCGGCCCACGAGACCTTTATCTTTATTTGTTCTTGGGTCAAAATTGTGGGATTCAGACGCGAGGCATGGCGTTGCAGACTGGGGTTGCGACCTCCAAAGTTCTGATCCTCGTTGGGGCTGGTAATTTCTTCGTATGTGTGTGTATATATATATATATATATATTTTATCTTTGTCTTCGATCAAGCTGTTGTTGCTGTTTGATCTGCTTACTTCAAATTTTAGCTAATTGGATTCTGTAACATTGGTTTCTGTGATTTGGCATGCTGCTTGAACCCCGAAAGTCAAAATCTTTTGGAAAATGACTTGGTTTCCTTGATCATGTTATAGATTTGTATATCCAAATCAATTTTATCAGCTTCACATACTAAATAAATACATTTGTTGTTGATCTTCTTCATTCATTTTTCAGGATTTGGTGTTTGTGCGTATACGGGTCACCCTGCTACTAGGGGATTAATTTGTGAAAAGATGAAATTGCCTTTCAAATCACCATGTAAATCTTGACTTCGGGGGACCCAGGGAGGACGGTTCAGTTAACAAAAATTTGTCCCGTAAACAGTGCCAGCCTAATATATTTTAGACATTATTATAGCTGGGTGTCGGTCAATTGTAAGCTTGATACCCTTATTTTGGAAAAATAAAAATGCTTAATAAGTATGCGACTTCCATTCCATATATATTGTATATTATGGCACCGTTTGGTGTGCCAAAAAACAAAATAAAATCCTAACAACCTCTAAAAATCACTGAAATTCTCTATTATACTTTTATACATTCTAACTTTTACTAATTTCAAAAAAGTTAAATACTTTGCTCAAAAAAATCAAACCCAGAGAGGAGGTTAATTGAGTAGGAATTTTTTTTTTTTTTTTTTGTAATCATGTTTCCCAACTCTAAGTTTTTGAACGAGTACCATTGTGGGATGGGCCCACACAAACCGTTAAAATGGATTGGGCAAAACCATTCCCACGGTATCGTTTTGTTTTGCCGAAACGCTACGGTTTAGAGCACAAATTGGAGGTTTTTTGAATCCATTAGAACGGATTTTGAGAACCGTTTTAATGATTTGTCATTGTTCATTTCCAAAAAACGCAATTTGAAAAAAACACCAAACGTCAAAATTTACCCAAAACCCCGTTTTATCTTGTTTTTTACCACTCCAAACGGGCCCTATGTATGGATCGACTTTGTTAGCTTCAAAATTTCCATTTGGATATTATAACTCAAACCCGAGTTAACTGTTAATTGAAGCTTGAGCCGTACCTTTGCGAGCTGCCTATACTATACATACATAATACATATATATATTATATGTTACCTGGACTCATATGTGTCTAAAAGTTAGATTCACCTCTCCTCTAAAGTTTAAGATATGTATAAATAGCTAAAAATTGTCCAAAAATTAGATACATGTACAGGGATACGTTATGTAAAAATGGACATGTATGAGAGGGTTTTCATATATTAAATTTTAATACCATATTACTCTGTTTCATCCTTTTTTGTTTGGTTATAAAAATGAGAATAAATGAATAAATATTTGATGGCTACATTTATTTTATGCAAAATGGCTTATATGAACGGGATGGAACAAAAATACAAGCCAATAAAATTGTAATTCAAAAATTTTATTACTAATTTTTTTAAGGAAAAATAAATAACCATTTTTTAAAGTACATTGCCTATTATTATTATTATTACTTGAGGTATCCCCACTTTTGGTGGGGCTAATACATCTCCTAGAGCTCCTGAGCCACACCATCAAAACCAGAAATCAGGTAATGCCAAGGGGGCATAGATTGCATATAATTATATTGGGCTATATTTGCATTCAAAAACGAATGCATTGATGAATATTTAATTTTTAATTTTTTTTACCTTGTGCAAGATAATTATAAATGAAAAATATATTTGACCTTTAGATGATACTTTGAGCACCTTAATTTTACATGATAATTGAAAGCAATCTAAATCTTTCCATTAGCTATTTGCATCCTTTGTGATTTTCCATCAATTAACCGGTTGAAAGCAAAATTACATATTAAAATTAAAATATATGAGTTAAATACGATAATGATTTAAATGCTGTAATTTTATTACCATAATTCGTAAATCACTTATATAATTTCCATATATATTATAATATTGCATCTAAAATTAAGCATTGTAATTGCCTCGTCATGTCAGGGCATAACCACAGGTGAATCAACTTTATGTTAGGAGATGAAATATTTTTATAAAATAATTTGTCCAAACTACACCCATGCAGGGGCTACATTTTGTAATGAATAGTCAATGTTTTCGAACAACAGAACAAACTGTGACTTTGCTCTGTCCAAAGGCACATCACACATACAAGGGCTTCATCCCAAGCTTTTTTCTTGCAACCTCTAGGGCATCCCCCCCCCCCCCCCCCACCAAAAAAAAAAAAAACATGAAATGAAGAGCTCCTTCATGGAATGAGGCATTATTCAATATACCCCAAACACATAAAAAATGACACACTCATACTTCCCTTATAGTTGAGTAATGCTAGTGTAAGTGGTTGACACCCTCACGTCCTCTTTGCACATGAAACATCAATCAATGATACATATATGCCTGTTCCTTAAATTTTGCTTCTTTGATAAGCTATGCAAAGAAAGCCACTTTTGTAGGGTTCTCTAGACCTCTTAACAAGGGAATGAATTTTCCCCCTCACCACAAGGCCTTGGAATGGAGAAGATTGGTTAAGCACTTCATTCATGGATAACCGCCATCTTGGAGCATCCCTGACCCTGGCTTGGACCTACACTCATGAAACAGCTCCAGAAAAATATTGCCACCATTTGAATCTCGCAATTTACAGCTTCCGGTGGAAAACAAAATTTCAGATTGTATTGATGAAAGAGGAATAGCAACAATTAGCAACAAGCCAACGGCGCAATCTAGCGAAGAATCAAAATTAAATCATCTAGGATATACCTCCCTAATTGGACCTTGACCATACCGGTAAGCCTACCAAAATCTCTCCTATGACCCGCTTAAAAATTGTGACTGTTGCATTGTTATCCACACTCCCTTGCTCAAGCCATATGTACTAGATTTGGAGAAGTGGGATGCATAAAAGGGGTAAAATTTCCATTTTTGGCACAGGTAGGTGAGACCAATGATGTAATCAAAATCGCGTGAAATTTGCCATTTGTTTGGGCAATCTTAGATTCTCTTCTAGTTTTTAATTATGTGCTTAGTTGGGTTTTCCATTCTTGGTAATTTTTTGATTAATTGTCAATTAAAGTTTGATTAGGGTTAGAATTTGTTTTGAGTCTTTCAGTCTTTAAACAGTGAATCTTGTACTATTGAAACACAGTTTCTATTTGATTAATAATATACAGTCACTTTTTTTTCATATTGCTTTGAGTGGTTTGTAAACCCTAGTAATAGTTTCAACCTTAGTAATAGTTGCCTATGTGCTTGGTATTTTTCAACAAGCTTGTGGAAGGTGTTCAGTTTGTGGTTCCCATCACCACTCACTCCACCACCTCCACATCCACTTCCCACTTGAATTTTTTTTATTATTGTAAAGTTATCCACAAACTTACCTGATTAGAAGCTCTGGCGAGTATAACTGCATTCAAGTACCAAACTCCCCTACTCAAGCCATATGTACCAAAAATCACACCCACTTCTCCCCTCCCCCCCCCCCCCCCCAAAAAAAAAAAAAAAACCACCAAAAGTTTTGTTGAGACTTACCCCCAAAAAAAAAAAAAAAAAAAGTCCTGTTGAGCACTTCTACCTTTTGTTTCCCTCTCTAAGGCAAGCATCCACATCATGCTACTGCCTTATGTAAAATAGTCTACCTTGTAGCATGAGAGTTTGGAGGAGGAGAGAAGTTACAAGTTAAACATGCAGTGAGATTGGAAGTGAAGAGATTTGGTGGCTGGTTTTAAACATGCAGTAACATTGGAAACTGAAGAGTTTGGTGGGTGGTTGTGTAATTGTCTTTATTATTGTACAACTTTATTCTCAAGTGTTTTGGATGGGGAAAAAGACAAACCCTTTCTAACAAATGAATTAGTGTGTATTTGGTTGCACAAAAAAAGTTGAACTTTAAGTAATTTTTAGCAACTTTTAGTAATTGAAACTTTTTATATGTTTAGTAAAAATTTGAAAATTTCAGCAACTTTTAGCAAATTTTAGTTGTTTGGTAAAAAGTTGGAGAAATTTTCAACGACTTTTAGTAATGTTTAGCTGTTTTGTAAAAAGTTGGAAATTTTTTAGGCAAAAGGTTGCTAAAATTTGGAAGTTGCCAAACAAGCAATTGGGCAAAAATTGCTAAAAGTGGCAACTTTTTTTGGATGGTTTAAAAATGAATATGACAATTTCAAAAGCAGGCCTCACCAAATAGGCCTAATTAACTATAATATATAAATTCATACATTTAAATGTATAAATATCTATAAACTAGTTTATTAATTTTTACTTAGTTCATAAATCTTTGTCTATCTAATTTGTTGTAGTTTAGCTCATATCAATTTCATAAGGCAAGAAGTTTATTTTATATTTTTAAGGTTTCATGTGACTTGTGCTCTAATGTAGGAATTTTGGGTTTTTGCAATTGCCATTTAGGTCTGACTGGATCAATCGTTTTGAGGAGCGGGCGTTTGTCAGATCTCATTTCACAGCTTCAGGAGTTAATAAAGGGTGTAAATGAAGCAGAAATCTCACCCGACAAGTATGATAGTGCACTTCTTGCAACTCAGGTATTACTTATATGTAGGTGATATTCCCTTAGTGAATGAGATCACATTCTTGAAGAAGGAAACAAAAATATTCGATTTACCACACCCCCCTTCTTCCCACCTCCTACAAAAATAAGAAAAAAAAAAGGAATTACATTCAGCATAACTTTTAAACTATTATTGATGGTATAGTTTTTTTTTTTTCCCTCCCACAATAGTATTGTAATATTGTTTGCATTACAAAATAGTAAAAACACCAAGTCGTTCTTCAGAACATAATAGTGATTATACCACCAAATTATTGTTTGTATTAGAAAATATTAAAAACATCAAATGATTCTTTAGAACATTATAGTGAATCAATGATTTTGGTCATTTTATTGTCAAGTTAGTGGATGCATATTATTTAAATTTGTTTTATTTACTTTTATCTTCAGATTCGACAATTGGCACAAGAGATCAGAGAGCTAACCACATCCCGTCCCATAACAATATTTAATGGAAACTCTACTTCTAGCGGTATGTAAACTTAATTTCTTTCAGTTCTATTTTAATTTTATGTCTTGAATTGAAATATAGGACCATGAACACACCCAGGTAGCTATATGGGGTATAATCCCTAATTTGTGTCCCAATCTTGGAATGATAGTTTGTTAATTACTAGGATTTTATAAAAAATCTCTTTGAGGAACTGGTGTTTGATGGTGTTTTCTAATTGGAGTGGCTTAGATGGTGTTTCTTTCTTCCCTTTTCTCTCGTTATGCTGTGACTGCTGTCCCTTCATCTCTTCTAAACATATATTTTGTTCTATGCTACTAGTACTTTTGTTCTTTGTCACTTTCTATCTCACGCTATCCCTTCATCTGGTATCATCTATTTCCTTCCATATATGTTTAGGTTGAATGTAATTTTCTGATAGAAAATCCAGTGGGTTGTTTATCTGTAAAGGGTTTTTGATGAGGACATCATAGAGTCTTGTTGGAGATTTATTTCCTTTTATTTATTTGTTCTTATTATTATGCTTATTATTTTAGATAGTTTATTTTGAGTAGGATTTTTGAGAGACTGTAATCTTTGATTTGATTTTATCTTTAGTTATCTTGAGAATTTATTAGCCCATTCAAAGGCTTGAGATTATTAAGGTTTAGCAGACTTGAATTTTGAAGATTATTGATTGGCATAAATGGACCTCTCAGCTCCTTACAAATTGGTTTTGAAGTTGGATGCTTTAACATGGTATTAGAGTTGGGTTTGGGAGGACTCGTCCCCTCTTTCTTTTCTCAACCTCTCATTTGTGTATTTCTCATACTCTGTGCTTCGGTCTGCCTCTCCACATGCGAGTCGGGGTCGTATGTGGAGGGGCTATTAAGATTTATCCCACATCAGTAGCATAGTATCTCCTGTACTATTATAAGATCCCAGTGGACTTCTTCACTAGTTACCAATTAGTTTTGACTTGGATGTTTTAATAGACTTTTCAGCCCCGAAGTACTTTTCTGGAATTTCGGGATGTTCACATGCTCATTTAGAAGCAGTTTTGGAGGAAACCCATCTTATGGAAATCCTTTCTACCTAGGGTTGCAATCCAATGACTACACCTCTTTGTCATTTACTTATTTTATTTTATTTTATTATATATATATATATTTTTTTATTTTAGTGTTTGTGAGTTAAACTAAGGGTTGTGCATCATATCATCCTAGCTATGGATTCCTGTTGGAGGAGTTTTGTGAATCTGAAATGCTCACATGCTCTCGTGTTTGCACAGGGAGTCCTGCTTCCTACTTGCTTCCAGCTGCAGCACTTGGAGCACTGGGATATTGTTACATGTGGTGGAAGGCAAGATTTATTATGACCTAAGAAGCCTTTGAATCTTTGTTGTAAAGTATTCTATTTTATTTGATGTAGTTTAGTACGCTTATTTATTGCAATGTATTACTTTTTTTTTTTGGATCTCGGCTGTATTTATTTACTTTTGATAAGTTGATCTAGGTTGTAATAGTGAATCTCTTTCCTTTACAATACAGGGCTGGACACTATCCGACGTTATGTTTGTAACCAAGCATAATATGGCTAATGCTATTGCAACTGTATCAAAACAGTTAGAGCATGTATCTGATGCATTGGCTGTAAGTAGGATAGTTATTGGGCCAATAAGTAATAACTGCTTTCTCTTCTATCAGGAGTCTTTAATCAGGAGTTCTTTATTATGATGTTTGAAATATTCCTTGTTTTTTTTTTTTTTTTTCTTTAATACTGATATCCGCAGTCAACAAAGAGGCATTTAACAAAGAGGCTGGAAAACTTGGATTGGAAGTTGGATGAGCAGAAGGAAACATCTAAGCTCATTGCAAATGATGTGGGTAACATTTATCTGGTTTAGATCTGATGCATGATTCTATGTATTTAACATGCAGTAAGATCCTGTCCGCCCAAGTGAGAGGATCTTTTCTATCATGTGTGACATCTTATTTTGCTTTCCTACATTTCCCTCCACTTTTCTTTTCCCTTCAAATCCTTGTTCCAAACACAATCATAGTTGATGTGTTAGGTTAATAAGAGGGAAAATAAATAGTTGATGTGTTAAGTTTAGATGTTCAACTACATTTTCTTATACTAAGAGCATCATTTAGTTAAGTTGCCTTAGACGTTTTGTATATTAGGCTTGACATCCAAGTCAATATTTATTTTCAAGAAGAATTGAATTTTGCCCGTTATTTTCATATCCATAATGCTCTCATCTCTTGAACCTATTCATCTTAGCCCCAAAAAATGAAATGACCCCACTCCCCGCTGAATTCTTTTTGGTTGTGAGACACATTTAAATTTAATATAAATCCCCAAAATGCAAATAAATAAAAAAAATTAGAGGGGGTCAAACTTTTTAAATGAAAGAAAGAAATAAAAATGAACAAAATAGGCGGAATCACTTTGAAGAGAGACTCTTATTTGTGGATGATACCTTGGTCTTCCTCCAGTAGGGATCGCAGTGGGTCGGATCGGGATCAGGTGTTGCCTCTAACGTCTCCCAACCTATTGGGTAAAAAAAATATCTGGACCAAGTGAATACTTGATGGGCATCTTTAATTGGCTAACATCCTTTAACCCATCGGATAATCAAATACCCATTGCGTAAGCAGTTACCAATAAATTTCAAATATGAGATGATTAATTAGGTAATAAATTTGGGCATTTAATAATTTGGGCTGGTAATCGGGTACCCAATAAATGGGTAATTTGGGTGGCAATTGGGTAATACTCGTTGGGTACCATATAATTGGGGTAATCGGGGCAGGTTTAGGTAATGTCTGCTAGGAACACTAAATATACCGTCCTCGAACTCGAATCTGACGAGTATTTTATTTTTATACCCTAACCCGTCCTATCATCTATAAAATTTAAAAGTACCTGCACTTATTGGATCAGGATAGGTTAAAATTGCCATCCCTACCTCCAAGGGTTGAAAGATCAATTCAGATTTTTTTTTTCCCCTCTTAACATGTATGAAACTGATCTTGTAATATAGGGCAACAGATACCTAGTATTGAAGGGTCAAGTTGGTAATTTTTCCTTTATCTCCTCCTCTGGGCGCCCAAGTATCATGTAAAGAGCCAATATTGAAATAATTTTAGAGGTTTTCTTTGATTTTGTCTGTGTCAGAAAAGAATTCAAAATAACTTTACTTTTTTGGAGCAGATCTGAGTCAAATAAAAGGACACATTATGAACCTCCAAAACACCTGAAAAACTGAAGAAGGAACAAGAAACAATTCGCGAGCTTCCTTCTCCAAAGCCCCCTTACGGTACTTACCCCCCCCCCCCCCCCCAAAAAAAAAAAAGCCCCCTTACAGCCCATAAAGAATTGGATTCCTTATTTTAGTTTGAAAAAGAAGAAAGAATTTGCTTGGGTTGACGACTTTGCTTTCCCTATGCATTGGCTTCCTCTGGTCCGTCTGTTATTCATTAAAGTTTTCAAGGTTGCAAGAGTAATTTTCTCCCCAGTTGTTTTCCTCAATTTACATGTTCTCTCACGTCCACTCACTAGAACTTGAAAAAGAAAAAAGGAAAAAAATATCCTTACCCTTGTTTATCATTTATCGCTCTACCCTTCTGTTTATCTTGACTTTATTTTTTGCTCAGATTTTTGCAAGGAAAAGGATAAAAAAATTCATGCCGAAAACCCTAGAAAGATTTGATCTCTCTTAAATAGTTGCATTATAGACTATATTTTATAAATTCTGTAATTTAGGAGGCAAAATATTTTATAATTTTTGCAGCTGACTTTTATGGACAACAATTAAGACGTGCTAAAAGATTGGGAGAATGGGGTTTTCATGTAAAGAAAGATTTCTGAACAATGTTCTACAGTTCTAAAAATTGTAATCCAGTTTGGAAGTGAGTAACATATGTAATGTACTATATTTGTCATATTAATTACATCAGTGTCTCCTATGCCAGCTGAATATGAGATTTGCATTTCTTGAAATTCAGGAGGTGGCCAATAATGTCAAAAATTTTATTAGGGAAGGGGTGTATGTTAGCTATTTCTAGTTTATTCATATTTATTGGCTACTTGCTTGTCTGCAGGTAAGCGAGGTGAAATCAAATCTTAATCAAATTGGGTATGACATTGAAATAATAAATCAGATGGTGTCTGGGCTGGTGAGTTATTGTGATTTTTTTTATATTTTATATTCTACCGGAATAGCTAAACTTGGGTCAAGATGATGGGATGATCATTTTACTGATGTTATAGTTGTTGTTCAACTCAACAGGAAGGGAAGATTGAACTGATTGAAAGCAAGCAGGTTACCTAACTAATTCCATGGCATCTTACGTGTGCCTCTTCTGCACTCTTTGACTGATCTTTGATTGTTTCTTTATTTTCTACTTCGTGTAGGACATGACTAATTCAGGCTTGTGGTATCTTTGCCAATTAGCTGGAGGCATCAAAGACGGGCTAGATACTAAACCTTTTCAGGTCTGATGTTCTGCTATGGATCTTTCTTTTTTAAGCATTTCTAGAAGAAATATTAGCCTACTGTGCAGTTGCTCAAAGTCACCAATAATTGGGCCTTAGAGGATTCTTTATGCTAGCAATGAGCAAGCTTTAAGCCTGAGGAGTGAAACCCGATTGGGTGACTGAGACGTATGTTAGGAGCTGAAACACAATTATAAGGGATGTTGGAAAGAGTACTGTTTACATTTTGAAACATGGCTGAATGCAGAAAGCTGCCAGGGGTTGCTTTCGCCAAAACTTCTAACTGAACACTTCCTCTCTTTCCCTCTAATGCAACCATTTACTGCTGCCTGCTGCCAAACCAGCTTGTGACCTTTCCTCTGTTAGCTAGATAACTCTGTGCATTTCTTATTTAGCTTTTTGGGTCTTACATAGATTGATTTGGTCTAACTAAAGAGTGTAGGGTGAGAGTTGAACCAAAGAGAAAGAGACATTATTACCACTAAGAACAACTGAAACTAATCATTAGGCTGTGTCGTCCTTATTAAAGAGTACAATAATGTTATTATTTTATAACAGATGAGCCGCAAATAGTAGATTTTAACTGTGCATCATGTGGTAAAAACTATTTATCTTTGTTTAATGTTTATACCACTTCCACAAATTCTCTTAACATCCAATTTTAAGTATAAGTCAAAGGAAGGAAGGAATATGCAGAAGTGAAGTTTAATATCTAAAAATATTTTTATGAAAAATAATCTAAAACATCTTTTAAGTATATGTTCGTAAGGTAAATTATTTATATATTTGCATGCATGAGTCTGCTTATTAGAGCCATATATAGACACTATTTTATATAGAAGTGAAGTTTAATATCTAAAATATTTTTTGAAAAATAATCTAAAACATCTTTAAGTATATGTTTATAAGCTAAATTATTTATATATTTGCATGCACGAGTCTGCTTATTAGAACCGTATATAGACACTATTTTTTATGTTAATAAAAAATAGTAGCGGTGGTATATTTCTTCATCATGGTTAAATTTCCTTTATAGTAATGGTGCTTTTCTAAGAATCTGTGTTACCTCATGGTCTATTTTCTTAAAATAAGACTAGAAGATTTCTGGTAAGAGTGATAAAATCTGATTTGTCAAGGTGGGTAAAAATTTTATGACAATTGAATGTTACTCAGTAGTGGGACTAGGGAGATCTCATAGTGTGTCTTGGGATGTATATGTGGTTCCTGCACTTTCTATTAAGAAATATTGTTACATCTACTTCACAAACTGTTGCTGCAGAGTGTTTTCCATGACAGACAGCA
This sequence comes from Vitellaria paradoxa, assembly GCA_019916065.1. Classification (NCBI taxonomy): domain Eukaryota; kingdom Viridiplantae; phylum Streptophyta; class Magnoliopsida; order Ericales; family Sapotaceae; genus Vitellaria; species Vitellaria paradoxa. The sequence goes on along the minus strand of CM034234.1, from coordinate 20,783,439 downwards.
TGCATCTTTAATGGTGGTGGTACAAACTTTTATTAAAATTTGCCCCTTTGTGCTGCACCTGAAATCCCATTTCAGGGACCTGAGTTCTTTTTTTTTAAATAAATAATTTAAGGCTTAAGGTTTTAATTAGTTGCATTGGTTTCCCTTAGATACCATTTTACCTCTGAAAGTCTAACTGTTAATGGTTAACGGCTGGAATTCAGTGGCAAAATTGTCATTGGGGGGCGAGATTGTAATTAATTAAAAAGCTCAGGTCCTTAATTGTTGAAATAAAAAAACTCAGGTCCTGAATTAGAAATTTGGGTAAAACTCAGGGTGACAAAGCGAAATTTACCCTTTATTTATTTTTTGGGTGGCTTGGGAAATTGCGAAACCAGTTTGAGTCCAACCCTCTTACAGTTCTGCAAGTGTGTTTGAAGATACTACTCTCATTCCTGTTCTCCCGAATTCCGTGGGACGAACTACATGGACTTATTAATGAGTTAATTATTTATTTTTCTGGTACTTGGACAGGATGTTGGGGGCAAGTTAGCATTAACACATGAAGATAAATCACCGAAGGTAGGTTGAGGGGCGTAAAACAATTTTCTTGGCTGGAATTTGCATGCATTTCACAGCTGACTTGGTCCAACAATTATATTTCAGGGGCTTCAATTCATCGTTGAGTCCGACGAAACAAGTGCAAGAGAGAAATCAGTGATAAACATTAAGAAAGTTGATGTCAGTGACACTCCTGCCAAAAATGTCTCGACTGTCAAAACAAGAATTTGCAGGTCTTATCCAGTTGGATTTTCTTTGGGAAGGGACATCTTGGGTCCAGGTTTGTGATTATGTAGTTTAAAAAGACAATGAAAGTGAAAATATATAACATGGTGACCAATTTACCGAGTCGTCTTCTTCCCCATTGATTGCGTGATTGTGGGAGTTTACATAATTGTTTGGTCTTCATTTGTTTCTTCCTTTTCTCAAGGGAATGAATGCTGCTGCTGATAGATCCCGCCCAGATTAGAGGTGGACATTGATTTTCAAATAATAAATTTTTTTGTTGTGGTTTTCAATGCTAAACATTTCGAATAATGAATCATCTGCTTGACGTCATTGTTTTGATTTACCCATCCCTTCAATTGCCATGTTTGCTCTCTGAATCTTGGTGATTTGATTCATGGAAAGTTTTACCGTGTCCGTTTGAATTTTACTTGAAATTTCACTTCTTCCTGAGTGTGTGTGAGTGTGTGTGTGTGTGTGTGTTTTTTTTTTTTTTAATTCTCCTGTAAATCACAATGCCAGGGACGGCTAAATTCGTCATGAAAATAGTGCGTTTGAATTTTCGAATTACATTCATCTCAGGAGTGACTGAGTTTGGAAATTCAGCTGAATATTTGCTTATAGCTCACTAAATTCTTGATTAAGAAAACTCCATTGGAGAGTTAGGAAACTAATTTCGATTTGGATTAGTTTAGCATCATAAATATGACTCTTGTAATCTCAGTTTTTCACAGACTCTTTGTTATTGTACTTGTGAGGTAAAGAACGCTTTTTTTTTTTTGGTTGTACTCGGGAATCATGTACTTGTGGAACAAAAAATGTTTTTTTTTTGTTACATTTGAGAGAATCAGATCTTACCAAATGTCCTGTTGTTGTTGTTGCATCATAAATAATCTTAGATGGCAAACGAAACTGCTTGCATAGGAACACTTGCAGACAATAAAGAGGACTATAATCATAGTATGCATATTTCTAGTAAGGATGAAAATAATATTAGTATAATTAGTAAATGTATAAATAACCTGTGTGATATAATTAATCACAAGTTTAACATAATAGAGGATAGGCAATTAGATCACCAAAGCTCTTTGTATAATATAACTACTAAGCTAGATAATATATCTAATCATTCCTGTTCTCAGAACTTAGAACAGCTCCTTGAAAAACTTGATCCAATGTCCGAACTAGGTTTCTCAGAAATTCTTATTCTATATTATGGAAATCATGAAGTAAAAACGTTTCATGAGGATAAAACATACTCTAGACAAGAGTTTGAAAATGTTGTGGAAGTCTTAGACTATTAGAAAGCCTTGTACAAAGATCCACAGCTTACAGTAGAAAAGAGAGATTCTTTAGTAAAAAGGATCTAAACAACTTACTTTCAAAATGAAAGTTTGTTAACATATTTTCACTACAATCTAGAGCCCCTAGATAGTGAATCCGAACTTGAGTCAGAAGATATTCATATGGCAACCACAGAACAATCCAATAAGGAAGCATCGATTGATTCAGAAAAATCAGAAAAAGGGAGAAAACTTTCCTAGAAAAAGGAAAGTCGAAGAAGATCTAGACTCAGAATTATTCAGTACTTACGGTATGATTGAAGATAATTTTAAGAATTTTAATGAAATCAAGGCTAGAACAATAAAAGATGAAGGTGAATATTCCAAAACAAAGATGACAAGCCTTTTCCTACAATCAGTAGAAAAGACGATATGTTCAAAACCAATATAGCCCAGAAGGGGACATATCTAGATCTTACCCATGTTCCTTTTAATGACAATATAAATGATATAGATGACTGGGCATAGTCCCTATCTATTGTAGTGCTCAATTATGAAAAAGATTGGAGCAAAGAAAAGTTCTTAGATTATATATATGCTACTCTCCAAGGAAATGTCTTACAATGGTTGAGACAGTAAGAAAATTCAAAAGAAGGTAAATTGCAGAAAGCAGAACTTCTTTCCACTTTTAAGAAATTTGATGAGATATTAGAAAAGTTTGCAAAGATCTTAAAAGAACATATGATAGGATATACGATGGATGCAATTTTAACCCAAGATGCAACATATGCCCTAACTAGTATAGAGCTATGTAACACATGCAATTTTGAGAAATACTGTAGACTCTTTCAGAAATACTATTTCATGATTGAGTCACCAAAAAATGCTTTTTAGCTAGAATAGTTTTTCCATAAACTCTCAAGCCGATGATATGACCCTAATTATCTTAAGGGAATTAATAAAAAAAATAACCTGGGTCATCGAATACAATTCGTACTTGGGTTATTCACAGAAGAGTGTTTAAAGGCAAGAGCTAAAAAACAAATTAAACAAACCATCCCTAGTTTAGCCTATGGTAAGAAGTGTTGTGACTAAATCACTAAAGAAAATCGGAAAGTTGGTTGTCCAGTTAGAAGAACTCTTAAAAAGAAACCTAGGAAAAGAATGCATGAAGGCCTTGGAAGTCTTGGAATAAGAATAGAAAATTCTCCAAGAAAAAAGAAGTCTATTAGAAGGAAGAAAAGTCCTCCTAAAAAACCAAAAAAGAAGTGTAAATGTTATATTTGCAATGAGGAAGGACATTATGCACCCGAATATCCTCAGAAAGGGAAAAGTGCAAAGAAAATGATTAAGGTTCTTAAGGAACAAGAACTGAAAGTCTGCTTTGGAGAAGAAATCTTTGACGAAGAGGAAATATTATATGTATTAGAGTCTGAATCAGATGAAAATCTGAGGAAAAAATAATATTTATGATGGAAGCTCAGAAAGAGAATCCTATAGAACAAACGATGATTGCTCCTCCAATCGAGGAACAAGAATCTATTACCTTAGGAGAAATCACTGGAAGTGAGGTCTCCTTTACACCTGAAGAACTTGAAAAGATCGAAAAGATGCAGGAAGTTCATAAGAATGATATCTATAAGATATCTCGATTAAAGAACTTATTTTTTGCCAGAGTCTTTGAGCAATTTACTAGAAACACTAGATCTCAACTCTCTTCAAGTGGAAATGTTGATATTCCTATATTTGATAAAAAGAAAATTCACAGATGGAGAGAGAAATACCCAAATTTACGATAAATACACATTGGTCTAATCCAGATCAAGATTACAGCTTTATTTAGGGCAGGACTAGATGTACTCATTCTTGCAGTAGTTTTAGATAACCGCTTCCATGATATTAACCAAGCATTGATCGGAGGTATTCAGTTTAATTTAGTAAACCAAGTGGTATGGTCGAACATTAGATCTAATTTTTTCATCTCAATCGCAGATGCTAATATAACCGATACTGTAAGAATAAAGATAAAGACAGATGGAACCTTTATGATAGAGAACTCTCATGATTTGTCAATAGAATGGAAAACCATTCATGAGTTGACTCGTACTACGGAAACTAGCACAGTTTCTCAAAATAAGGATATGGTTGAACTTTTTGAACCAAAACCTTTTGAATCAGAAATTCAACCGGGACTGTTAAACTGGAAAGATCTTCAAATACCAAGACAATGGTTAATCGAAAATCTAGTGTAAGAACAAACTCCAAATAAGTTTGGAAATGTAGAAATACAGGCTTTAGAAAGAAACCTGTATATTACCAATAAAACACTCCAATCTGTTCAGATTAAGGCAAAGGAAAGAAACTTGATTGGGAACCAAAAGCTAGACTAAGCTTTGGGGAGTCCCCTAGAAGGATTACATCCAAAAAAGAAGAAGAAGGCAGCAGTTCTAGACCAGAATTTGCAAAAACGAATATACCTATTTTACTAGGAACTACATATAGAAAAACCTTAGAAGAAAGCAAAATGGTTCACATTTACCATGTACAATCTAGAACAAAAGTTATTATCTTCGCACCTAGTCAAGGAAAGAGAAAGCATACATATATTATTGGAGTATTCAATTTCTCAGGGTATAAACCATATTCCTTGAATAAACTAGTTGACACAGGTGCAACCATAAGTACTTGCAGAGAAAATGCTATACCGAGAGAAAAATGGCAAATAATGAAAAATCTTATTAGAATAGTAGGAGTAAATGTTGAAGACACAGTCATACATTATAAAGCCAAGAATGTTTCAGTATGGCTAAATAATACAAAGTTTTTAATCCCAAAAATTTTATGTTTTCCAAAGATGCATGGTGACATGATATTCGGATATAATTTTATCCAAATGTGTCTTCCCATGACAATTGAAGAAAAGGAAATTTCTCTCACCCAGAAAAACACTAAAACTAGCACACCCTTGGTCGAACAACCAAGTTATAAGTACTCAAAAGAGTTTGCTCCACCTAGACGGGGAGAGATAGACCAATTTGAAATTCATGAGTTAGAAAAAAACTCATTGGATTTATAAGATATTGGAAGAAAATTTTAGCGATGATCCGCTTAAATTGTGGAATCATAGTCCACGATTCTGCCACCTAAAATTAGAAAACCCTAATGTGATCATTAGAGTTAAGCTTATGATTTATACCCGACAAGATATAGATGAATTTGACATACAAATAGCTGAATTGCTAGAAAAAGGATTGATAGAGGCAACTATCAGTCCACATTCAAGCTTAGCATTTATGATAAGAAACCATAGTGAGATTAAACGAGGAAAAGCTCGTATGGTGATAAGTTATAAGAGGTTAAATCAAAATTTAAAATTTGATGGATATTTTATATCTCAAAAAGATATTTTAGTTAACCTAACACAGGGCACTAAGATTTTTAGCAAATTCGACTGCAAATTAACGGATGTGTCAAAACCATTAATGGCATTTAGCACACCAAGAGGACACTACCAGTGGAAGGTAATGTCATTTGGACTCAACACTACCCCTCAAATATTTTAACGATAGGTAGACACAATCTTTAAAGACCTCAAAGATTTCTGTGTAGTGTACATTGATGATATTTTGATCTTTTCAAAGACATTGGAAGATCATCGTAGACACCTGAAAATGGTTTGCGCAAAATTTCAAAAATATGGTATTATCATTTTTTATTTTTTTGAAAAGATAAGTAAGATATTATTATTCAGTGGCATCGAATAGATACCATGAAGAAAACAAAAATTACAAATTACCCGTCGCTTACAAACACTAGATCTCAACTCTCTTCAAGTGGAAATGTTGATATTCCTATATTTGATAAAAAGAAAATTCGCAGATGGAGAGAGAAATACCCAAATTTACGATAAATACACATTGGTCTAATCCAGATCAAGATTACAGCTTTATTTAGGGCAGGACTAGATGTACTCATTCTTGCAGTAGTTTTAGATAACCGCTTCCATGATATTAACCAAGCATTGATCGGAGGTATTCAGTTTAATTTAGTAAACCAAGTGGTATGGTCGAACATTAGATCTAATTTTTTCATCTCAATCGCAGATGCTAATATAACCGATACTGTAAGAATAAAGATAAAGACAGATGGAACCTTTATGATAGAGAACTCTCATGATTTGTCAATAGAATGGAAAACCATTCATGAGTTGACTCGTACTACGGAAACTAGCACAGTTTCTCAAAATAAGGATATGGTTGAACTTTTTGAACCAAAACCTTTTGAATCAGAAATTCAACCGGGACTGTTAAACTGGAAAGATCTTCAAATACCAAGACAATGGTTAATCGAAAATCTAGTGTAAGAACAAACTCCAAATAAGTTTGGAAATGTAGAAATACAGGCTTTAGAAAGAAACCTGTATATTACCAATAAAACACTCCAATCTGTCCAGATTAAGGCAAAGGAAAGAAACTTGATTGGGAACCAAAAGCTAGACTAAGCTTTGGGGAGTCCCCTAGAAGGATTACATCCAAAAAAGAAGAAGAAGGCAGCAGTTCTAGACCAGAATTTGCAAAAACGAATATACCTATTTTACTAGGAACTACATATAGAAAAACCTTAGAAGAAAGCAAAATGGTTCACATTTACCATGTACAATCTAGAACAAAAGTTATTATCTTCGCACCTAGTCAAAGAAAGAGAAAGCATACATATATTATTGGAGTATTCAATGTCTCAGGGTATAAACCATATTCCTTGAATAAACTAGTTGACACAGGTGCAACCATAAGTACTTGCAGAGAAAATGCTATACCGAGAAAAAAATGGCAAATAATGAAAAATCTTATTAGAATAGTAGGAGTAAATGTTGAAGACACAGTCATACATTATAAAGCCAAGAATGTTTCAGTATGGCTAAATAATACAAAGTTTTTAATCCCAAAAATTTTATGTTTTCCAAAGATGCATGGTGACATGATATTCGGATATAATTTTATCCAAATGTGTCTTCCCATGACAATTGAAGAAAAGGAAATTTCTCTCACCCAGAAAAACACTAAAACTAGCACACCCTTGGTCGAACAACCAAGTTATAAGTACTCAAAAGAGTTTGCTCCACCTAGACGGGGAGAGATAGACCAATTTGAAATTCATGAGTTAGAAAAAAACTCATTGGATTTATAAGATATTGGAAGAAAATTTTAGCGATGATCCGCTTAAATTGTGGAATCATAGTCCACGATTCTGCCACCTAAAATTAGAAAACCCTAATGTGATCATTAGAGTTAAGCTTATGATTTATACCCGACAAGATATAGATGAATTTGACATACAAATAGCTGAATTGCTAGAAAAAGGATTGATAGAGGCAACTATCAGTCCACATTCAAGCTTAGCATTTATGATAAGAAACCATAGTGAGATTAAACGAGGAAAAGCTCGTATGGTGATAAGTTATAAGAGGTTAAATCAAAATTTAAAATTTGATGGATATTTTATATCTCAAAAAATATTTTAGTTAACCTAACACAGGGCACTAAGATTTTTAGCAAATTCGACTGCAAATTAACGGATGTGTCAAAACCATTAATGGCATTTAGCACACCAAGAGGACACTACCAGTGGAAGGTAATGTCATTTGGACTCAACACTACCCCTCAAATATTTTAACGATAGGTAGACACAATCTTTAAAGACCTCAAAGATTTCTGTGTAGTGTACATTGATGATATTTTGATCTTTTCAAAGACATTGGAAGATCATCGTAGACACCTGAAAATGGTTTGCGCAAAATTTCAAAAATATGGTATTATCATTTTTTTATTTTTTTGAAAAGATAAGTAAGATATTATTATTCAGTGGCATCGAATAGATACCATGAAGAAAACAAAAATTACAAATTACCCGTCGCTTACATCATGCTATCTATAAATAGTAGAAAAGAACTAAGGTCTATCTCTTTTCCTTCCTCAATCCAGCTAAACAGACCTGAAAGAAAAACACTTTTGACATGGATTATAGTTCTTTTAGAATTGTCAAAACTCCTTCTATTACGTTCTTTCCAAATCAACCAAATCAGGCAGTGGGGGATTACTTTCCACATCTTCCTCTTACTCCTCCCCATAGGCTGTCCCCACCAAGCGAGTAGAAAACTTTTAAAAGTACTAGGAAAGCATAATTGAACTCTAAAACACGAGAGAATTAGATTCCAAAATTCTGAAACCCAACCACAGTGGATGAATAAATGGTCAATAGTTTCCTCCTGACTGAGACAAAGAGAGCATCTATTTGCACTGATAAGGCACCTTCTCATTAAATTGTCCATGGTTAAGATTCTACCCTTCACAACACACCATGAGAAAAAAGTAACTCTCGTAGGAATAGGGGCCTTCCATAAATTCTTCCAAGGAAAATAATCCCCAGACCCACTCAGAAGGGATAGATAGAAAGATTTGACAGAGAAATCTTTATGTGGCGATGGCTTCCAACATAAAGTATCCTCCATGTGAGCCAATGGATGAGAGTGAAGTAACTCCAATAATCTCCTAAAACTGTCAATTTCCCAATCATTTAAGTTTCGACGCAACTGAATATTCCAGTTTCTGTTGGAGCCTGAAAGCACCAAATAATCTGCTACAAGAGCATTTGTGTATTATCTTATCTCCGAAAAAGATAGAGGTAGAGAAACATTCTATTGAATTTTTGGGTATTATTCTAACCAAAGATGGCATTCAACTGCAACAAAACATTATTTCTAAAGTAAAAGATTTTTCTAAAAAATTAACAAACAAAAAACAACTTCAAAGTCTGTTAGGAATTCCAAATTATGGAAGCTCAACTTGAAAAATCTTTTTTAGAGAAATTAAAAAAGGATCAAGTTTTCACATGGACAAAATCTGATGAACTACTTTTACCAAAGATAAAATTAAAATTTCAAAATTGCCCAACTGTTTATTTTCCTAAACAAGGGGATAAACTAATATTAGTAATAGATGCCTCAACAGAAAATTGGGGATGTGTTTTGAAAGCAATTCCAAAAGACTTTTGGAAAGAACCAGATCCGCCATTATCTCAATAGAAAATTAGTATTAAGAAAAAGAAAATTCCAATAAACCGTCAGAAGGAAGAATTAATCTATGGATACAATTCAGGTAAGTTTAAGTCTAACGAGATTAAATATGTGATCTATGAAAAAGAATTATTAACAATAAAACTAGTTATCAAAAGATTTCACATTTATCTTGCTCCTGAATTTTTTATTGTACGAACTGATAATCAAGCTGTAAGAGATTTTCTCTCAGGAAAAGGGAAAAACCTAAATGGAAGAAAATTGCGTTGGTATATGATATATGCGAATATTCTTTTGAAATTGAACATATTCAAAGTACTAATAATTTTCTTGCAGATTATCTGTTTAGGAATGGATCCCAGTAAAATCGATTGGGTTACCATTACTAAAAAAATAGCTAAAGGAAAAGCTACAACCAGCAGTTTTTCTCAAGTTGCCACAGACAGTAGTAATACCAACTCTTCGGGTAATACAGACAGTAGAATCTAAAAAAGATTTTATGTTGTATTTATCGGAAGAAATCTAGGGATATACAAAAACGGACAGCAATGCCATAGCCAAGTAAATGGCTATAAAAATGCTTGTTATTGGTCGTGCTCAACTATTGAAAAAGTGTGGGAGGCTTGGAATATTTCCAAGCAAACACCTTTATTCGATAGTCAAGTTAATGACATGATCTCTGAGTTAGCCCAAGCTTAGATTTCACACTTTACTAATCCAAGGGCTACAGCAACATTTCTATCAAGAAATGGATGCTATATGGGTTCCTCTCTAGAAAGGTTTGAAAACCCAATTTAGAAAATATAAGAGAAGATTAGCCGACCTTATTATGATTCAAACCCATGAAAAGGAAAAGTTAATCTCTCAAAATTTACAACTCTTACGGAACAGTGAGAGTGAAATAAATATGTTAAAAAACATTATTCTCAGCTTCATTAGCCAAATGGATGAGTATATTGAATTTTCTACAGAACAAATAGAATATATTATTTAACTATCTGACTTCCTAGAAAATGGAGGGATAAGTAATTCTAAATTTGTCAAAATTAAAAGGATTTGTTTATTCCAAAAACTCAAAAAGATTATGACGAAAATGGAATTCGAAAATCTAATCAAACCTCGCATTGAGCCAAATCGTGAGAAGATTATTGAGATTCTAGAAAGGAATTGGATAATCTTGCTCTTGATTATGGCGTTCCACGAATAGTCTATATGTTAGAAAATCAATTATGGCACATTGAAGATATTGAATGGGGATTGACTAGTAAAATTATATTCCCAATCAAATCTTTTCAGTATTTTATTGACTTTCCCATGATGATCAAAACAATGTTCATGCATGTTGCTGATTACTAGAAGTGGAATAGGTATTTCTCCTTCCATATTACAAGCACAATAAAATGGTATGAACGAGAATTGTTCTATCAGCCTTATCAGATTTGGTGTCTCAGAATCATTGACGATGCTGAATTTGTTGAAGAATTTTTAGATTATCAATAACTAGTGAGAACCATGTGCATAAAACACTACTGGATTGATAACTTGCTAAACCTAACCGAGGAAGCAAGGAATATCCATGGCGTCGCAAAGGAACCATTCATGGTAACAGATGGAAGACGACTATTTGTTACTGACATTGCAATAAATTATCAGCGATCTGAGTCATAGATAGTTGAGGTGAGAGAATTATTATTTACCATGGCAAGGAAAATGATATTTCTTCAGCTACCCAACAAGCTCCTTCTAGAAGCCGATGAGGTGGAGGCTTATCAAGAAGATCGGGAGAATACCACACAAATCGATTCAGCCTCTATGGAATCCGAGGACAATGTCACGCGGCATAATTTGGACAACATGATGGAGACATAAAGACCCACGTGTCACTACTTAGGATAAAAGATAAAGCAGAATTTCTAGAAAAGAGGCTTTTGCACAACTAAAGTAAAGGACGCCTTACTGACACTCAGCTCAGCCAGAGACAAGTGTTCCAGCCTTTTATCCCATGTGACTGGACTCCAAATTTGTATACAATAAAACTCAGAAGGGAGTCTGTAGATGTGTATATAAATGTGTGAATTATTGGAAAAATGGGTGTGTCCAGAAAGTGTGTTCAGAGAGTCCTTTTGTCCATATAGTCTTTGTACAAAACATCAAGTCCTTGTAATTGAGATTTTAGAGTTCGCGTGCGTGTTTTTGTAATTGGTATCAAAGCCCTAGTACTGAAGTCCCAAATGTAAGTATTCTCTGTATATATTTATTTTATGAATAATGATAATAGAGCTTATATCTTGTTTTTTGCTTCTGTTGAATGTTTTCTTACTTATTTACATAGTTTGGAGCTTACGCGAGATGTTCTAATTTCTTTATATAATTTATATGAATTAATACATGATATTTCTTGTGACTGCACCTTAGACGAACAAACTAAAGTCATTTTACTTACTAAAGCCACTATCTTAGGACGTTTCTGTAACTTCTAGTTCCAAAAAAAAAAAAAGTGTACCCGAGTAAGCTGTGAACTTTATTTCCAGCTAAGTTATTTGAAAGCATATACGCTTGCTGTTTATCTAAAGCCCATATTTTTTACTCACTTTCAAGACCACATGAATAGCCCATATTTTTCACATTTTTTTTTGTGACTCAGAACTCCGCCGGCTTTGCTGACGGGTAAACCAGAGATGCACAATTGACCATCTCAACTGTGCACCAGTTAGTTGCGGGACTCGAAACCTTGCCAAGAATGTGAGAAGTACACTCACTTGCCAGTTTGGTTGCACTCGGATGCATAATTTTTCACATTCCTTTTTCCATTTCCTGTCAAAAATAATACACTGCATAGCCTTGGGAGCAAGTAGCAACGAACCGATATCATCTTGAATGGAGATTAATTTCAACCCAAGAACCCAGTAATTAATATATTCACAAACCAGGGTACAGTTTTGAATGCAGCTTTGGTGCTTGAGAGTTTGTTAAAAAGACACAACAGATTATCAACATGTACCAGGCAAATTCAACAATATTTGTAAAGCCACTGACTGCAACAGGAGTGAGTACATTCCCAATACATATACGTATATAATAGGAAAATTACTGCTTTCTTGACAGATTCATGCCCTGGGTTGGAGTAGTTGTTGCTGGGCAAGAAGACATTAGGTGATGCTCGAGAGGTGGCAGCATATTTACCCTTGATTAATTCCTCTCTTACTTCCACTCCGCTTCTGCTTGTGCTTCTTCTCTTTTTCATCCTCCGTCGGACAATCCTTCTTACTGGCCTATAGCCAAATGGAAATGAGAGTGAAAATGGAGCAATACAAAAGAGGAGCTCTTTACAGGAAAGAGAAGTTTATAGATAAGTAACGGTGGCGATGGATTTTTAGTTTAAACCTAGGTTATTCAACTCTCACTTTTTACCGTACAAGAATTCAAGGGTTTAGGTATTAGAAAATTATTGAAAATAATTTAGGTTTTAAAAAAATAATTGTTCAAAGAGACTGTCGATGAAGGACGCAATTAGTCACATTGTATAAGTTTAAAAATTTATGATATTAAAAAATATATATATAAGATGAAAAAATATTAAAATAAAAGTATTACGCTGCTTCTTATTAATCTAAGCTCTTCAAGGTTGTATTTGGATTAATGAATTCAAAATCACTCGTTATGTTTGATTTGTGATAGAAAATAAAAAAAAAAAAGTATGAGATTGGAGAAATTAATAATAACTAAATTAAAAAAATAAAGTTATATAAATGCCTTTTATTTATTATTTATTTTTTATTATCTACTCGAATAAAATCATGCATTTGGGATTTTGGATTGTTTGATAATTGAATAGAAATTTACTTTTGCACCAAAAGTTGTTTTGCTAAATGCATAAAACGTTAGCTTTCACCAAATTAGCAACTTTTAATGCAAAAGCTAATTTTTTTTTTTCAGTTACTAAATACATCGTTGGATTAAATAAAAAAAAAAGTTAACTTTTGCACCAAATATGTTAATTTTGCCAAATGCCTTCCTTTTTTTTTACCAAATTAATAACTTTCGGGAAAAAAAAAATTAACTTTTTTTTTATTTTTTTAATTAAAGATACCAAACGCACTCTTTATATTTCATTTCTCTCCCTTTTTTCTCTTCATTTTCCCCCGCCAAATTCTCATTCCAATTAACACACACCAAGTACTGGGAATGGAGCCTTCACCTTAGAAATCTCTCTGGGGAAGTTGCTGCTTGGCACAGTTTTCCTTCTTGATATGCTTCTTGTGGCCTTGACACCACTAGTCTTACCTGGTAATTTAAAGTCCTCTCTCTCTTTCGCTCCAGATACTGATGAAACACTATCAAATTGAACAGGCACTTCATTAGATCCACAGCTCTCCTTTTCCTCCCCTGCTATATCTAAAATCCTCTTCCTGACCGCTGATGATCTTCTGTTCACATTCACGACGATCGGTTCAACATGCTGACTCATTGCCTTGCTTTGATCAATAGATGAACTCTCAGGGAGTCGGGTCGCCATCCACCTCTCTAGCCAGCTCCAACCCATGTTTGTTTCATTGCCTTCGTCTTTGTTTTGTTTCTTCTTCGAACATATTCGTAACTGAGAAGAGACTCAACAAGCAGAGGGAATCAATTCAGCATTTTGGATAGACTCATAAATTGGTACAAATTGCAGATTCGTCATTCGTGCAATGCATAAAAAGATAGAATTTTAAGAAGATTTACATAGTTTTGTAAAGCTCCAAACGTATTTTCTCTTCATTGTACTCGTGTCCATTACATATGACAAAAGTAAAGACTCGTGAATACGTGCCTAACTTACTCAGCATCATACACGTGAAGCCTCTAATTTTTAATATTATTTAAAAAAAACAATAGTTGACATTGGTACTAAAATTTTTTTTTCCAACATTTAACGCGTATAAATATATATAAGACAAAGATCTTTTTTTTTTCTAATTTATTATTCCAAGTATTCCTTAATAATATAAGATACTATAGAGTAAATAATATATGTAAATATTTATAACATGTTCACGTATTTAAATCAAACTTTTGTATATGTCTCTTAATATTTAAATTTAATATATTTTGATAATTTTGACAATTAAACACATATCCACGCTCAATACTCCTATCACAGAGTTTATGTAATATAAATTATCTATAAACTTAGTCAAGGTAAGGACTAGATTGTTGAAACTTGTTTTGAAAAACTTATCACACTAGAAAATATATTCAAATTTAGTTTGTTAACTACCCGATCTCAAATTAGTTTTAATCAAGCTAAGTTAAGAGTAGTTTGACCAGGGATGAAACTAGAGGGTTTTTGGGGTGGCTATGACACCTCTTAAGTTTTGAAAAATGCCACTCATATATATATGCATTTTTGACTAAAAAAATTTATATTATGGTTCGACTCCCTTAAAATTTTAAAAAATAGTTAATTTTAACCAAGAAAACACCACTAATAATATATATAAAGTTTTGAGTAAAAAAGAAAAATTATGTTATGGACCAGTGTTCTAAAAATTTTATTATTTTTTCTTAATTATTATATATAATTTAAAAATTGGAAAGTCAACTTATTGTACCATCTATATATATATATATATATATATTAAATTCTTTTTAATTTACTGAATATAATTTATAATATTAGTTATAATTTTTTTGTTTTTTTTGCCTCCAAACCCAAAATTCTAATTTCATCCCTGAGGTTTGACTATTAATATATATATATATATATATAGAAGTAAGATTATTGAGTTAAACTCAACAAGTTGCAAATCATGTCTAAGCTTAGCATGAATTTTATAACGAATCAAACTCGAACTGTTTGGTTTATTTTACGCCCCCTAATTAACGGCTTCCTAGTCTCCTTTTGCATGAGAATTTACCTGTTGTGAAAAAGCATAAGCTAATGCTCTCTCACGCCTTGTTGTTGCTTCCAGTCTGTTCTGAATCCTCATTTTTATTATATTGCTACTTACAGTGCTATCATCCCAATCTTCCTGCCAAAACATAGAAAAGTCCATTATTATTGCTATAAAATGAAAAACTAGTCTACAAGAGTCCCACATTGCGGTCTTTTAGGAAGATTAGATATTCTCAGACATCCTCTCAGCAAGCAAGCAAGCAGAGTGACTGTTTCTAGATGCTTGAGAAAATGTATCTGATAATTAAAATAAATACTGCTAATTACTATAACTTCGATTACATTTATTATGATAACATATCTAAATCCATTTGCCGTATCTATTTTAGGTTCATTTTTCATTTTGTGTTTTTTAAAATAAGTAAAATAATTTAAAATGTATTTACTCACTTATATTTTCAGGACTCATTTTAAAAAATAAAAAATAAATTTATACATAAAATGTAAAGTAACTAAAAGTCATTTTGAGTCTTTTTGGACCCAAACAAGAAGAACTCTAAAATATGGAAAGCAAAAAAGTCAAATCAAATGTATTTTTAGTATTCTTAAAATATAAATATCAAAATAGAAATAGAAATGCAAATTAAACGTCACCTTAAGATTATAAGTTTTGTCTTTTGCCTTTGACATTGACACTGGAGTCCTAGATTTCTGCTGCAATCTATGTTGGACAGCCAACATCTCCTCACGAGATGAGAAAACTTCGGTAGAATTTCCAGTCTGAACTTCAACCGACGTCCCCAGAGACTCTCTACTCGGACTTCCTTCCACATCCTTCTCAATCCCCCCATTTCGACGCCTAGCCTGAAAATTTCATCACCCAAATAGCTATTAAAAAAAAAAAAAAAAAAAAAAGCAATTTGGAACCCATAACCAGATTAAATACAAAAACTGAAATAGCATCAATGTAGCTATGACATTATAAATTGACCAGAAATCTTCTAAATGCTGTCTGGATGACAACTGCTGCATCTTCTCGGTGAAACAGTCTAGCAGTTGAATTTGGCTTCTCCAATAACTGTAAACTCTTCTCTGTTTCTTTTTCAGAGGTCTCTTGCAGTATTAATGGTTGTGTGACAGTCACTTCAGAGCTCTTCACAGAGGCCGAATCCTCGTCTGCAAGTACTGAATTGAATTCTTCCCCACAAAGGTACGATCTCACGGAGCTCCACCTCCTCTTCTCCCCCGTGTTGCTCTTCATCTGATCAGATCAGAATACCTAAGTACTGAACAATATATATATATATATGAAGCTGTGAAATATATATGTACTCACACTGCAGCTGTGATCATGAGTCGTAGTACGAAGAGACTTGGTTCTGGGAAGAAGACCCCTCTCACCAGCTCCCCTGCAGTGATCCCCATATCTCAGTCCTGGAGAAGAATTCTCAAATGGGTTGTCTCCAATCATTCCCAAAATGAGCCATTATAAATATTGCAGAACCTTCCTAGACAAGAGAAGAAATCAGTAGTCACTATATTGATTAGTTATTCATTTATTGCTCATTAATTAGAACAAACCACATGTTTGATAGAATTACTTTAGAAGATCTGAAATGATTGCAGAACTTTAGAGTTAGAGTTGGAAGTCTTTTGAGTCACAAAGATGACTAAAGATTGTAATAATAAAGTGGGAAGCATTAGATATAAAAAGGATGGAGTACTTGAGAAGTGCCATGGTTTTATTGCTTTTTGCACATGTCTAGCGGCAGATTGGCTTTGATAAAGTTTGCTTGCCATTGGGGCCAAGCCTATTCCTTTATTTTTCGTTTGTTTTGCCCTTCCATTAGTTGGCCTCTGCTGGAATTTGTTTGATTCATGATACATGCACTTGAATATGAGCATTGAGTTCAATTTTATATCTAACATAAATTTATTGTGTAGGAGAATTCTTTTTATCCCCCGTGAATGTCTTGTCTGTTTTGAGACGATGTCCTTGTATTATCAGGAATTAGTTTAAATGGAATGCCTTATTCAAACAGAACGCCTGCCTCTCAAACCCCAAATCTCTTATACCATAAAAGTAGAAGTTGAAAAGTAAGCAGTTTAATGTGTGTGTTTGGAGTGATAAAAGGTGAGATAAAATGAGATAAATTGTGTGTTCGTAATTCGTGCAGTGATATAAAAAGTGAATTATTTTTAGAAGATTTTTAGAAAATTTCAGCTAAAATCAATGCGCCAAAATATGTAGAACCGACTTTCGAGTAGGCTAAATTTATATATATATTATTTTTAATTTCTTTAGGGTGCGCTTGGAGTGCCAAATTTGGCTCAAAGATCTCCATCTTTCTTTACCTGTATACCAGCACCAAAACTCTAACTTTACTAATTTTTGTCAACTTCTACAAAAAAATCTCATAATTTTTACGAACTTTCTTTCCATTTTTATCAACTTTATTCAATTTTCATGTTTTTCGAGAAACATACCAAACGCTCAATAATCCAAAAATTTTAACCTACTTTTTATTTATTTATTTTTATTAATTAAAAATCAACACCCCAAACAAGCACTTAGCATGCGCAGGTTATGCGGAAGAGAAGAATTGGATTGATGATTGGGGGACCTCGGCTTCAAACCTTGATCACAGGCTTGGGGTTGGTGTCTCTAAATCAATTATCCTATACTTCAAGTCATAAAATAATGTTTTAAAAATAAAAATTATAGTAATTTATGAATAATTATATAATTAACTCAACTATTTAACTTAATATATAGTGTCAGAAAAAGGGCATTTTACAAATCTGAAGACAAGACAAGACATGTTCTATGCCTCTTTGGGGGGGGGGGGGGGGGGGGCTGCCGCGGAGCAGCTAAAATTAGTGGTGTCTAGTCCAGGCCAAATTGACAAGATCCCCCCAAGGCTTTTTATCTCCAGAATTGCCCCAAAATCAACAAACATTGGTGTCAGGCTTGAACCAAGGACATGCAGGACAGATAAGGCTGCAGGTTACTTGCTGCTTGTCAAACAATTTCTTGAATGTCCAAAACAAGCCCTCATGGTTTTGTCATGGGAAGGAGGACAAACACAGTGGAGATATTTCTGGATCTTTGCATGGAAGGGAGTAGCTTCCCCCTGATACCAGAGCAAGTTAGGGTGATAATGACTTGCCCTTCTTTTTTTTTTTTTTGTTGGTGACCTGAAATCTCACCGAAATGGACCAAAGAGGTAAATCGGGAGACATATGTCCGGTTGCCTCAATCATGCCTCTTAATTGAGTCGCGGGACTCGAAATCTCACCAATAACGTGGGTAGCACACCCAATTGCCAGTTCGGCTATACTAAGGGCGCATGACATGCCTTGTTTAGACCACGCAACCATCAAATCTAACACAGTCACATATAACTGGGAGATGTGTTAGATTGTTAGGAGTTGTTAAACAAATGTAAAATATATTAAGATTGCGTTTGACACACTGAAAAACAATAAAAAATTTTGAAAACTTTTAAAATTTATTCACTTTTATCTCACTGTACGAATTACAAACCTACAAATTATCTCATTTTTGTCACTCAAAAACTCTCCCTAATTATTCCCGAATTTTGATAAAAATACATAGATTATCTATATAACCTTTTAAAATTATCTATGAAGCTTGATGAAAAACATAAATTATCCATTTAATCTTTTGAAATTATGCTTATTACTCTTATTTTTTTAAATTTTATAACAAATTCTTCCTTTGCGATAGTATGCCCTTAGGAGTCCTAGATAAGGATTTCATTGATCATTTGATCATAAAAATTAAAAAAATTTTACTGTTAAATTATGCCGAGTAATTCTATCAATATTATGCCAACATAAAGACACCCAGAGATGATCCAAAACAGATTCGATTATTTCAAGATTTCCAAATAAATCTAAATTAAAATTTGTAAGCTCAATTATATAATGGGGTAAATCTCACTGTATATATAAAAGATTGAGATCGACGGGCTTTGAAAGATGATCAAGATTTTTGGAATCTCAGATTAATGATTAGACACTCAAAATAGCTTAAAATCATTAGAAGCACTCATATTTGATCATTAATCAGGTATTAGCAAGCACATACTGGAAGAACCAAACCAAGTAGCTAATTTATTTACTTTTTCACTATTTTTTTTTTTCTCACATAAGTGATATGGAGTCAGCCCACACACTAACATCAAGAGATAATTTGTAACAAAATTTAAAAGGTTAGAATAGTCGGTGTAATTTTAAAAATTATATAAGTACTTTACATACTTTCATTAAACTTTAGGGTAGTCACTGTATATCTACCCTTAAAAATATGATTGCATTAAGCACCCGCATAATCCCTTAATAGATTTTCGGTAATAAAATAAAAAGAAATATTTTTTTTTCCTTACATTATAAATTCTCCATTCAACGTCGCACTGAATTAGATTCTCTAATCGGTTCTCTAGCTAGAATTTTTTTTAAAGAATAAATTGCGGCATTTCTCTGCCGTCAAATTTAATAGAAGTGGGGAAAGCTATTATGGAATTATTGAGAATATGTGTGAAAGTTAATTCTTACGTGGGATAAATAGAAGAAGACTTGGATTTTAATATATAATTGGGTGATTCATCATTTACAAGACTTAGCTTTTAAGTAAATATGGGTCATTCGATATATATTGGATTAATGTGATATGGTGTGAATTTCGTGGATACTCCCTAACCGGTTGGACCTATACGCACGCATGAAAATCTTAGGCAGATCAAGACTTTTAACAAGTGATATCAAAGCCGATGGCTGACGATCTTTGGGCAGACTCAAAATCAATTGATGGGCTTGCACAGAAACTCTTGATGAAGCGAGAAAAATCCAAGAAGGCTCTTAATGGAGCAAGGATGTAGGTGGACTTACTGCATGGAGGCTCTCGATGGAGTAGAAGGAGATGGTTCTCAATCGATAGAGTGTGCGGTAAAAAAGTCAAGGGTAATTAAATCAGTGTTGGGGAATAAAAGATCATAGATTTAAGGGGAGTCAAGTGAATCAAATTAAGGGGGAGCAAGGCTCAATGCAGGATTCGCACCTGAGGGGGAAATTGTTGGGAACATGTGTAAAGTTGAGTCCCATATCGGATAAATAGAAAAGAGGTTAGACTTTAATATACAATTGAGTTACTCACCACTTACAAAACTTAACATTTTAAGTGGATATGGGTTATTAGTGTATATAGTAGATATGAGTCATTCAATGTATATTGGGTTCATGTGATGTGGTGTAAATTTCGTGGATACTCTCCAACAGGTTGGACCTATACGCACCCACAAAAATCTTAGGCGGATCGAGACTCCTAACAAGAATAAAGAAAGTTAATGGGGGGATTGGCAAATTATATTTTTAGCCCAAACTCAAATTTAATTTAAAGGTGCCTGTTACAAATGGAACCCAATATTTTATAAATCTGTTATCTAATTTCTCAGTACTTAAAAGAATAAAAGTTAATTTTGAAGAGAAGTTCTAAATAATTAATAAGAAAAAAAATGTGAGAAGGGTCTCATGTGCTGCATGCTGCAAGGTTCTAATATGCACCGGCAGGAATAAAGTTTGCTAGCTGCTGATCTCATCTTTATTCTTAAAAAAAAAAAAAAAAAAAAAGAAAAATGGAAAAAGAGAAAAGGAACGGGTAAGCATGCGAGAAAGTTTAGGCAGAGGGTGGTCCAGAAAATGGCAATGGTCTGGTCTGCTTTATTGTTGGCCACCATTTTCACGTGGGCATGCATGATTGAAGATGATGGACCCTCTCAGACAACTATGCCTGTAATTACAACTCCCACCCATGTACCCACGAATTACCTCTTTTTTTTTTTTTTTTTTTCATCTCTCTAATAGCTTGGGATTACAGTAAAAATTCTTCGAAGTAAAGATTCTCTAATGATGTGTTTGAATTCCATATCTACGTACTAAGGGGAAACGTAGCGGCGAGTGTTTGGCAAAATTTATACAAGAACATTCATAAAATTAAACACAAAGTTGTCGAAAACTACAGAGTTGTTTCCTTTTGAAACATCTCGTCGTCTAAAGATATTCCTTTTATCTCCGTATGCTCAATACATTTTCCACACATTACCCTCTCTTGGTCTTTTTGAATGTTGTCGTCCTTTGAATTACATTCTTGTACGTACTTCATCAGTTCTACCGCCTGATGAGGAGAAGGATTTATTTAAAATCTAATTTGAACTACGAGAAGAAGGTGATGGATTTTGAATTTGATTATAATTTGAATTAGGATTAGTCCTATTCGTGTAGGACTACAAGTCCTTGCTGTAATGATAGGACTCTAATATCCTTTGTAATTCGGTAGGAACTTAGCTAGTACTCAGCCAGCTAGTACACAAATGAATCTTAGGTTAAGTTTCCCTTTAGTTTTCAAGAGATGTCACATAGGCATGAAAGGGTTTTTCTTCCCTGGTGACAACAATTTTATTTCTCGAATAAAATACCTCGTAATCTTATGGGATAAATCTAACTTCAGGATAAATCGAATTCATTCCCTGATCTTAGCTTGTTAATTTCTTCTTTTGCGCAGTACTCACCAAGTCTGAAATTGTTGCCAACAAATCAAAGCTTTGCCCATCAATTTGTTTTATACCAAATTTACCTTCATGCCTTCTTCAATACAATTATTCAAAGAAGTATTACACTTCATCCAACCACCCAAAATGGTTCAATCTCCAACTGCGTACTGAACAACGGAAGATTTATTTTTGTACAATAATTGTTATTATATGTCATTGATAAGGGAATTTTTGCGTTTAATTAATCAGTAGAAAGATAGAAAACTAGGCAAGGTGCACTTACTTTGATACCACTCCATGCAAAGATGGTGCATTTGGTGGGATCTCATTCCCAAGTGCGACATATAAATGTTCTTGAACCAACAAGAAAATCTCGTAAGAATACAAGATTCGTTAAATTTTAGTTTATTAATAATCCTCAATCTATTAAATCTGAAAATACTGTTAGATTATTTTTGTAATTGACAAATTAGTGAACAAAATAATGATTTCAAACTTGTATTTTTAGACATATGGTTGAGGTGTCAAAAGTATAAGTTTAAAGTTTTTTAGAAAGTTTTTTAATTCTTAAGGAGGTTGGAAATATTTTAAGAAAGGTTAATTTTCTAATATTTAAGGATGTTGAAAAGTTTTTAAAAGATTTTAGAAAGTCTTCTAAAAGATTTTGAAAATAATAAATTATACAATCCTATGTAGGATTGGATTATTTGAGAGTTTTATTAATAGAAACATTCTCTTAAGGTTTCTACAAAAAACAGAGAACATGAGACAAAAACTACTATATTACTTCAAGAGTTTACTTTATCTCTTATCCAAACAACTTCACAATTTAGTGTTTGTGATCTTTAAGATTGAAGATTGATCTTTTGTTGGTGAGGGTTCATCGTTTGGATATGACCAAAATTTTAAGATAAGGAATTGAGGGGTGTCGATTAAGTATCTTTGTGGTTGTAATTTTGTAACCTGACTTTTATAATGAAAGAAGATTGCGATTTTTTCTGATTTGGAGTTTCCACGTTAAATCTTTGTATCACTTTATTTTTTCGTACTTGTTTGTTTTGTTGATTGTTTGATATTACACTTCACATATATTTTTTTCGAATACCAACCTTTGTTTATAATGGCAAAGTGTTGTGACCAAAACCATGACGAGGGGCGCTAGTCGTGGGCTCCAATTGCAACGTGGTGTATTTGAGATCGCCCAATTGGTGGAAGTGTGATTTTTGGTTTGAAAAAGGCTATGATACAGATGGTCAAAGTCGCCACCCAACACTTCAAAAATACGTGTGTCAAGAAACTTGAGTTTTTAGTCTTTAGCTAAAAAGGCATTTTTGGTTATATTTTGAAATTATGATAAATAATTCTTATTAGTGACTCCTAATTGATCCCTGCAATCAGAAATAATGTGTCTAAAGATTCTGCCGTGCATAAAAACTGCTATACTTGAATACCTAAGGATATCCAATTTCATTTCCACTTTTCACAATCACAATCTCATAATATAATATATATTTGATTTATAACAATCTTTAAAATACAATCCTTATAATAATCAGAATGTTCATGATACATGGAATGTAAGGTGATCAAGCCTTACAGGGTTACTTACGTATCTTAACATGAGCCAATCATAATTCCTATGTGCAAATGTAGTGATATGTCAACTTATCTAGTAGAGATATTCCCTAGGAGGTTCTATATATTGGATGATGTTTAGATGAAATCTAGAGGCTAAATAAGTTTTAGTCTTTTAGGTGTTCTACTGGGAATACTCTGTAAAAGATCGGATGAACTATGCTGGGACGAGGATTGTGGTAAAAGCTATATCTGAAAGGTAAATTAGATGGTTAGACTGATCTGGGTCATGTAAATGAATGAAAGATAACGTGGCCTAGAGAGCCTGGTAACCGAACTCAAGCAATTTGCCTACCTACGTATGTAATACCTAGTATTTGTTTTTTGCCATTTATGTATTACTTTGGGCCAATAAAATATTTAAACTGAGATTTGGTCGATTTTTATTTTATTTTTCTTGAGTCCAGTTTGGCTCGAAGTGGCATTAGGTTGAACATTTGGGCCAAAGGACCAGTCTTTTTCTTCCTTTTCTTTTTTTCTTTTCTTTTTTTCTTTTTTTTTTTCTTCTCGAGTGGCTCTCGGCCATTCCAAACCAAGAAGGGAGAGAGAGAGAATAGAAAGATAAAGTGAGTTCTGGGAAAAAAGGCCGATGGATCAGGGTAGTATTCGACGCCGTGAACGTCGTGGTGGTGTTTGTTTTACGTGGTTTCTCTCGAGGTGGGAGAAATTGACGCCGAAAATTTGAAAGTCAAAACACAATCTTCTCATTTTTTTTTTTAGATTCAAGGTAGGTGAGACTTATATTGGTGTTCTAAATATTGTTAGGAAGAGTTTGATATATTATTCATTGATTATTGTTGAGATTTGGAGGATTTGTGTATATATGTGTATAAATGAATGTGTGTATATATATGCATTTACATGTTGAGATTTTGTAGATAGATTGAGTTGTTATTGAATTAAATGTGGTAGAAACCTATAATCAAGATATTTGAATGTTTATATACGATTGATTGTTGAGTTTATGGCTTGGATGAGTGATTTAGGGCTGTTTTGGGGCTGGGGTTTGTTTTCAATGAACCCAGAAATCAGGTTCTGGGCACTGACGTCTAGATGGCAAACCTGGCATCTAGATGGCGTTTGGCAGTAAAGCCGGATGTTGGCGTTTTGGTGTTGGAGTCCGAACGACAAGCTGGCATGCATATAGCACTGGGTAGAATGTCCAAAAATGTTAGATTTTAAATTTGAAACTCCTATTTTATACACAAACCCATTCATAGTTGAGTTTTAAATATTAAGTGAATCCTCAATCGTCATCAAGCCTAATGAGAATGCAAGTTTGTATTGAGACATTATTTGTTTACATGATTAAGCATATCATGTGCATGGAGCTGAGGTTGTATCATCCGATTTGATATTGTGATTATTGATTGGCTAGAGTGCATATTGATATTTTGACGTGCCGAGGCATGGATTGTATATATTGACGGGATCCATAATTTTGAAAAAAATGATGAAATGAGATTTTGAAAATGACAGATGATCATCAGTTATTATATATGACTAGAGTTTAACCAAATTGGACTCGAAACAGTTTTACAATCCATTTGGACGGAAGTTGGCTGTGCAAATCTGTCGAAACGTTTTTACAATCCGTTAGAACGGTTTCTACAACCCTAGAAAAAATAGTCACAGTTGGTGTCATTTGGTAATTTGTGAATCCATTGTGAGAATGATAAAAAAATTTTTGCTATTTGAACTTTTTTTGAACTTTGAGAAGGTAAGAATGTGTAAAATGTAATAAAAATTTTCAAAAATTTTTAAAAATTTTTATAAATTTTCATTAAAATTTGGTACATTAAATACACTTTTTATCTCATTTTAGTCATTCTAAATGCACCTTTAACTAGTATTCTGGTCCATCAAATATTTTGATGATAATACAAAGCCTAGCGCTTGGCCGCAAGAGTTCCAAATGAGTTAGGCTGAGCTGGGTTGCAACAAATTTAGAACTGACCTACCGCTTATCCTGCTTAAAAAATTATACTCGATCATAAATAACTCAATTTTGATCGTGTTGGCTCGCGTTGATAATAGGTTGAGGAATCAATCCAAAATTTTCAGTGAGCGGACATCAAACACTTAAAAAAGGACAATAAATAACATTAAGATTAAGAATAGGAGAAAAATAATATTTTTAGAAAGAAAAAAAAATTTATTTGTGAATATTAAACTAATGAATATATTTTTTAAAATTTAATGATTCAATTAACCGTTTTAATAGCAGTTGAGTTTTGATAGAGATGTCACTTGTGCAAAAAATATATATGTATATATAATTATCATTAAGTTTTATTGTTTATACAATTTATTATGTTATATATCATATTTACTAATATTATGCATGAAATTATTCAATAGTGTAGCGAAAAAATATATTTTTGTCACAAAATATACTTGAATTTGATTTTATAAACTTCTTTTATGTTAAAACATTTGAGTTAACTTTAATTTTTTAATAAGATCAAATTAGTCAATTTTGAATAAATTTAATTTTTTTATAAAACTAAAATATCAAAGATATTTTGGTAATTCTACATTCAAATAAAAGGAAGGCAAGTTATCTCTACTGGCTCCGCCAGCAAATATGTTAATGGCTTTATGTATAAAGTAAAACTTCCCAATTGAGTTGGGTTGAGTTTATATACCCAAAATTAAACTGAGATTATGGAAGTATAATTTTAAATTCAAATCAAAACAATCTGACCTAGATTGATCAAAATTTTATACTTCAGGTGGTGTTTGTAACTTATCTCCAAACAATTTAATTGCTCTTGCTATGACAAAAAAAACTAAATAAATAAATACTATCGATCGTGGGATTGAATTTCAAATTATATGTCAAGAGTTGTTTAAACGATGAAAAAAGTAAATTAAATAATATAATTTGAAATAATTTATAAATTCTTGATTTGTGTAATAAAATAAAAAATTAAATAATTTAAAAATTTCCAGTGTCATTCAGTATACCAAACACTGTCTTCAGACACAAATCTGGAGATTACAGAGATTTGCCCACAAGGGAATGGTCGCTAGTCTGACTTTTGTATGAATTAAAACCCTCACTTCAACTGCCAACCACATCGGGGCCCTCATCCACATGACACTAGCTCTTCAATAGCTATTCACTTCTCCTCTCTCTCTATCTCTCTCTCTGCCTATAAATAGAGATGAAGGTTGATCTTGTCTTCGCATCCTTGTCTAAAAAAGGGAAAAAGCAACAATGGGTTCCAAGCAATTCTTCTCCTTGGTCTTTGTTTGCCCGTTGTTCTTCTCATTGCTTCCGAGGTCACTGCCAGGGAGCTCGCCGAGACTTCCACCTCCAGCCAAAAATAGTGGGTTTTGGATTCTCAATTGAGATAATACTAAGTTTGTGATTTTCAAAATTTGTGCATTAATATAAAAAGTGAATAATTTTTTAAAAATTTAAAAATTTTTTTAATATTTTTAATGCCTACAAATGCACCCTAAATCTCTCTCTCCCTTTGTTTTTTTTTCTTAGTAACGTATAACAATAATTTTATTCTAATATTTTTGTACAAAAAATAATGTGATTTTATTGCAGGTTTATCATTTTTAAATAATCAATCGTCATAATATCTTTTTATTATAATAAAGTACCATTTGAAATTCAAATTTCAGTACTTTTTTGATTTTTTGGTCAAAAGTTATTAGTTATAATTTTTAGTTTATTTGGTGAGATAAGTAGATAATTTGTGGTAATTTTTATAACTTTTGGGTGTTTGATAAAAGTTTTGGTAATTTTCGATAAATTTTAACAACTTTTAATGATTTTAAACAACTTTTAGTAATTTTTATCTATTTTTGGTATTTTTGAATTGAGCAAATTATCATAACTACGACAAAAATGACACATTGATGTTTTGTTAAACACTAAAAAAAAATTTTTATTAAATTTTCGCTAAAAATTAGGGTGTCAAATGCACCCTATGGCTGCTATTGTCTCATTTTCTGTTTCATTTTTTAAGTAAAAAATATAATAAAATAATTTTCCTTTTTTTTTTTTCTGAGGTCACACGATGGATGATACTTTTCATGCTATCATTAATGTGCATTTTAACGGTTTATTTTTATTTATAAGAGGCAACAGTGTGCATTTATGTAATTTAATGTTGCACAATCATAAGAATTATTCAGTCTAATTGATGTAATGTATATATATATATATATATAAGCCTATTAACATGCATGCATATATTATTTGTGCAGCTGAGCAGATAAATGGAGTAGATGATGCCAAGTATGGTGGCGGAGGGTAGCCGGGTGGCGGATACGGAGGGTATCCTGGTGGCGGGTATGGAGGGTATCCTGGCGGCGGATACGGAGGGGGGTACCCGGGTGGCGGATATGGAGGAAAACCGCGGTGGTCTGTGGCCATGGAGGAGGAGGGTATTGCTATTACGGTTGCTGCCGCGGAGCTATTACGGGGGAGGCTTGCAGAAGGTGCTGCTCTTACAAAGGGGAGGCCGTCGATGCTGATACTCATGCAGCCAAACCTCATAGCTGATCAAAGAAAAAACTACATATATTTATATATAGCATTATATTGTTGGTGTAGTTAATGTTATAATATACTACTCGATAATGAGTATGAATAAAAGCTTGAATGGAGATGATCCACTCATACCTCCAGATTGATCATATATACCCACATATATATATATATATATATGTACACATACATATATGGGGGAATATATACATAATAGGTGTTGTATGTTGAAGGCAGTGGAGGAGTATGCTCTGTATGTTTTGTAACTCACCTACGGTAGAGATATTTCAGTACTATATTTTTGCATTATTGCATTCCGAAAGGCCGGTTAACAAGTGGTTTGATTCATTAACAAAAAAAAAAAAAAATAGAAAAAGAAAATAATTGTTAAAGTTTTTTAAAATTTTATCTAAGAATCTAGAGCAGGAAAGAGAAGAGTGAATAATGAATTTTTAAATGAGATGCATATTTATTCATAAAATGAAGAATAAAAAAGTATATACAAATATATCCTAAAACTAAATAAATGACAACTCTTCCAACTCCTCAAATGATTTAATAATAAAATAATAATATACACGCCCTTTTCCTTACATTTCTTTTCATGTACCACAAAATAATAAACTAAAATTATTATCCTTTTTTTTCTTAAACTTAAAACAATAAAAAAGAAAATTATCCCCATTTCTCTTCTATTCCTTCTCTCCTAATTAATTTCTTCTTTTCTTTTCTTTTTTTAAACCATAACAATGATGAGTCTTGGAAAATAAACTTAATTTTAGATATTTAATTATATTATTTTACAACTATATAGAATGGAATTTGGTTGTGTTTATTAAATTAAGGATATTATACGAAAATCTAGACTTCGAAAATGATATATGATATTGGTTGAATTATTTTATTTAGCTTAAAAAATGAGTTAAAAGTATGATACATATGTTAAATGGATTTGAAGCATGTCAAGGCTATAATTTTTTTTTTTTACAAAATAATAAATATGTTGAATAAAATAATAATTATGTTATCTTATTTGTGTATGAGAATATTAATGAGGACTAATATGTTTTTAAATGCTATTTAATTATGATGAGGTA
The DNA here is from genome assembly GCA_019916065.1 of Vitellaria paradoxa. NCBI lineage: Eukaryota > Viridiplantae > Streptophyta > Magnoliopsida > Ericales > Sapotaceae > Vitellaria > Vitellaria paradoxa. The sequence continues at coordinate 20,754,627 of CM034234.1, read as the reverse complement.
TGTTAATTGATATGATGAACAAAACATTGTTGTATGATAAAATTTATTTTAAACGGGTGAATAATAGTTTGAGTTGTGGTTATAAAGTAGGAATTTGGTTAGATGGAGATTTATCAAATAAAATGGAATGAAATCTAAGTTTAAGGATGATCATATTTCTAAAATTTTGCGATTTAAATCTGGTGATGTGTACAACTTAATAATTTACTAAGTTAGTTTTTAATAATAAAATATGATGAAAAATGATGGTAATATGATAGTTAAATTTAGGAATTATATTAAAGGTTTGAAGGTGGAACTTAGGTTTCGAAGTAAATTAATGAAAACAAATAATTGATTTTAAAGAATTGTAATATGTGAGGCTAGGTTTGAAGAATTCAATAATCTTTGTATTTTTGATTCTTCTCAATGAATAAAACTCAAATACAAGGCAAATATATATACTAAGAAAACAAAGGTAAGAAATAGTAAGTGAATAAGTTGTATATCATGTTCTCCTTAACTGTAGGTATGAGTTGGTGAGAATGATTCTCCTTAATATAGGTAACTAATTCCCCAAATTTTTAGCTTGGTGAGAATGATTCTCCTTAATTGTCGGTAAACAATTCTCCAAAATTTCAGTAAGGACTTTTTCCTTAAAAGAGTCTGTTTCCTTAATTAATTTTGCTTCCTTATCAGCCTCTCTCAAGGTGGAGATAGAGTGTAAATGGAGTCCTATCTTACCACAATGAAATAGAAATGGTGCCATTGGCAAAGACTTGGTTAGGATATCTACTATCTGATGCGAAGATGGCACAAACTGCGCAATGAGATTACCCATGGCTAACTTTTCTCGAACAAAATGGTAGTCTATTTCAATATGTTTTGTCCTAGCATGAAAAAGGGGATTAATAAACATATGAAGAGCACCAAGATGCTACAAAATAATTGAGAATGATGAAGTAAAGGAATCCCAATGTCGAATAATAAGAATATGAGCCAGGTTAATTCAGCAATGGTAGAGGCCATGGATTTGTATTCTACTTCTGAACTGGATTGAGCAATGATAGGTTACTTTTTAGAGCACTATGAGATGCAATTTGTACTTAAGAAGACGCAAAAATCAATTGTGCTTCGTCGTGTCAAGGGGCGTCCTGCCTAGTTAGCGTCTGAAAATGCATATAAGGAAAGAAGACTATGAGATATAAATCGTAAGCCATAGTCTTGTGTCCCTTTAAGATAGCGAAAAATTCGCTTGACAGCCCTGAGATGTAATTCTATCGGAACGTTGAAAAATTGATAGGCTTTATTTACTATATGTTGTATGTCTGGTCGCATAAATGTGTGGTATTGAAGGGTGCCAACAACACTTCTATAGTATGTTGCACCTACAAGTTTTTGTTCTGAGATATGTGACTTGTCCTTGAGGGCCATGGGAGTAGCATTAGAAGCATAATCAGCTATACCAATACAGTTAAGTAAATCCTTAATATACTTGCCTTGAGAGAGAATGACTCTTCTAGTGAAGTGTTTAACTTCAACACCTAAAAAGAAACTTCGAGATCCAAGATCCTTTATGGCAAACTCTGAGCTCAATTGATGAATTAGGTTAGATATGAACAAGTCATTATTTCCAATCACCACTATGTCATCTACGTAGTTAAAAAACAGTATTGTAACCAATTTTTTAATGGTAAATAAATAAAGAAGGATCTACTTTGCTGCAATAGAAACCAAGGTGGAGAAGAAACCGAGATAAACGATCTAACCAAGCTCAATGAGTTTGCTTTAGGCCATAAAGGGACTTGTGAAGAAGGCATACATAATCAGGTTTGTGTGGATTCACAAAACCAGGAGGTTGCTCCATATACACGGTCTCCTTAAGATTTTCATGCAAAAAGGCTTTCTTAACATCAAGTTGTCTTATGCACTAGTTCGGTGAAGTGGAAAGAGCTATGACAAGTCAAATTGTAGTGTGACGAATAACTAAGTTGTATGTTTCATTGAAATTAATACCTGAAACTTGGGTAAAACCATGAGTGACAAGGCAAGCCTTGAATCATTCAACAGAGCCATCCTCACGTTACTTAACATTTCGACCCAACAACATGCACATTTTGTGGTCAGGGGACTAGTGACCAGGTCTAGTTTGAATGAAGAGCCTTTAATTCTTCCATGGCCACCACCAATCGAGAATCTTTTAGTGTAAGATGATGATTCCGTGGTTAAACGGGTAATGTGACTTGTGATAGATTGCATTCATAGTCCTACAAATGTCTTGGACGTTGCCTATTACATTGAGGATGAACAAAGTGTCACTAATATTGTTGTTGATAGTGGTTTCAATAATATGACCAAGCATATCATCATGAAATGTGACTTCTTGTATGTCTACTAGTTGTGTTGTAACCATCGATTCATCTTCTTGAGGTACGTCAATATTAAAAAATATTCCATCATCAGAGTCAGGGGCTGGACTGTCATGATTGTTAAGAGATTCATCATTATTTTGCTAACTGTGTTTTTTATTGCACCATTACTGGATCAATATCAGGCGTGACATTAAACCACTCATCAAGAGTTGGAAATTTAGCAAGTTCTATTGGTGTAGGAGTTGATTTGTGTAGAGATGGTTTGTAGAGAAATTTACCTTCATCAAAGACAACATGCCTTGATATGTACACTCTCTTTATCCGAGGCTCATAGTACTGATAACCCTTGTGAATTAGACTGTAGCCAAGGAAAACACGTGGATAAGTCTTCTTAACAAATTTATTTCCTCCCTGATGTCTTAGAGAAGGGAAACATAAGCATCCAAACATTTGCAAGTTTTTATAATCCAGTTCCTTGTGATATAACTTAGAGTATGAGGACTGGTTGTGTAAAACTAGAAATGACATCCTGTTAATTAAATAGACAGCTGCAAGAAAAACCTCAATCCATAAGAAAAATGGCAAATTAGCATGAAATAACATAGTTAAACCTGTCTCAATAATGTACTGTGCTTCCTCTTGGCCACTCCATTTTGCTCTGGCGCTCCAGGGCATGAAATTTGCAACTAAATTATGCAATTATCAATATGGTTAAGAAAATCAATAGAGTTAAACTCTCCACCTCCATCACACTGAAAAATTTTGATTTTTTTGGTCAAGTTAGTTTTCTACTAGTCTTTGAAATTTAAGGAAATGATAGTGAAAATTTGACTTTTTCTTTAAAGGGTACAACCAAGTGAATTTTGAGAAATCATCTATAAAGATAACATAAAATCGAAAACCTTGATTTGAGGCAATGGAGCTGGTCCCCAGAGGTCACAATGTACCTTTTGTAAAGGATAATTAGAAATATTATTATTTAAGTTGAAGGGTTGATTACAACTTTTTCCGGATTGGCAACTAGCACAAATAGAAGGTTTAATTTGCCAATTAGTGACATAAATGACTTTCTTTCCTTTTAATAAAGATAGAATCTTTGAACTCAGGTGTCCAAGACATTGGTGCCATAAAGAAAACAAGCTGCCCCTTTTTAGTACTGATAAAACTTCTTTAAAACTTGAATCCAAATCATAGAATTGTCCTTGCTTATGCCCTTTCCCTATTGTTCTCTTGTTTTGATCCTTAATAACAAAATCAAATGATGTGAATTCAACAGTACAAGAGTTATCAGTTTTATTGAAACCAAGTTCTTTTTCAGTTTAGAAACAACAAGAACATCCTTTAAATTCAATTCTCCAACACATGTATTTTCAGCATGTGTTATATATCAAGTTTGTTTCCATTACCAATGTAAATGACATCATTTCCTCTATATGGTTTTAAATAAGACAACATACATGCATTGTTGGTCATGTGTGCAGTTGTTCCTGAGTCTATGTAGAAAGAATGATCATTGTTATTCACGGTGAGAGTTGCCAAAACCTATGGTAGTTCTTCAAATTGATAGGAATAGTCAAACCTATACCAACAATTGAGAGCAACATGATTCATTTTCCCACAAATTTGGCAAGTTGGTTTATCACCTTTTGCTTGATGTTGTTCAACTTCTTTTGGCCTCCTTTTTATGGAGTTATTTGTACTTAAACCTGTGTTGTTGTAACGACTAGCTAGAGTGAAACCTCTACCTTTCGAATTAAAGCCTCACCGATTTCTTCTATTGCTTTTACCAAGCCCACGTTGGCTAAAAAGTGCTTGGTTGTATTCAATATAACCTTTTCTCTTCTTCCTTTTGAGAAATGAGAGTCTGCTTATACCCCTAAAGAGCAAACACAAATTGGTTAGGTAAGAAGGTTTAGTTACCATAGCTAGGTGGAAGCTTTCGTATTTTGCTCCTAGTCCACGTGCAAATTGGAAAACTTTATCAAGATTAGCAACTGGTTTCTTAATGGCTGCAAGATTATCGCAGATTGACTTGAATTCTGTTATATAATCATCTGAGGACCTTGATTCTTTCTTGATGGTCATCAATATGTTTTTCAAAATACCTTCCTCTTCAATAGCTGTTGGCAGCAATTGTTCTTCCAATGAACTCCAAACATCATAAGCAATGGCATCTTCTGCAATTGATGGTTGAGCTTCTTATTTTATTGTGCCAAGCAACCATGAAATGAGAAGACCATCATTTGTTACCAAGAGTTATAAGCTGGATTCATAATATCTTTCAGCAACGCTTTAGGTTTTTACCATTCTTTCGTAGATGATGAAGCACACCGAAACTACGTGGCAGGTGAAGGATTTGTGATCACCACACGATATCATTGTTGGAGCCCAGTTTGATTGATACCAAACTGGCATATTGATGGAATGATTGTATTGTAAGCTTGGGTTCCTCCATAACTGATCAACAAAAAAATGGAAGAATTGGGTTATTTATGCTTGTGAGTTTCACAGCTTTGATACCATGAAGAATTCTATAATTTTTTGTATTTTTGATTCTTCTCAATGAATAAAACTCAAATACAAGGCAAATTTATATACAAGAAAACGAAGGTAAGAAATAGTAAGTGAATAAGCTGCATACTATGATAACTCTTTAATTGTAGGCATGAGTTGGTGAGAATAATTCTCCTAAATTGTAGGTAAATAATTCCCCAGATTTTCAGCATGGTGAGTGTTGTGACAAATTGAGATTAATATAGTAATAAAGTATGAAAAATAATTATGGGCAAGAAATAAAAATAATTGCAACACACAAAGACACAACGAATTACGTGGTTCAACGTAATGCCTACATCCACAAGTAAAGATAGGAGAAGTGTTTACTATGACAAAAGGAGAATATAAAATGTGAGAAAGACACAAAATATTTGATACCAATATTGAGACAAAAGTATCCGATATATATCTCACCTTACACACTTAACTTCTCTAACACCTCTCTACACTTTAATCTTTATTTTTCTTTTATTTTTTCTTTTTCTCTGCACTCTCCCGTTCTCCTAAGATTTCCCTTTTATACTTGAGAACTAAACAAAAATAACCAACCCAACTTTAGACGATGAATTAGAAAAGAATGAATGGAAGGCTATGAAAAATTTAATCCTCTTTTTATTAATCTTCTTGGCTATAATGAGTTGTTACTTCCCAACATGGGATTGCCAACTCAATAATTCTCCCCCTCAAGCCCATGTGTGGGCAGTCATGATTATCTCTTATCTTCTCCATAATGCCTTAGAGGGCCTTTCAAATGGAATAAACACCAATCAAGTCCAAGTAATGCTTGAACTTCTAAATAGGAACTGGCATAGTCAACATATCAGCTGGATTATCCGCCGTGCCAATCTTCTGAATTCCAATATGCCCTTGAGATATAATTTCTCAAACAAAATGATATCTGACATCAATGTTCTTAGTCCTCTCGTGATACATTTGATTTTTGGTTAAATGTATGGCACTTTGGCTATCACAATATACCACAGCATGATCCTGTTTCAAACCTAATTCGCTAAGCAAGCCTTTAACCAAATAGCTTCTCTCACTGCCTCAGTTATTGTTATATATTCTGCCTTCATAGTAGACAAAGCAACTATAACCTATAATGCTGCTTTCCTATTAATGTCAGAACCTGAGAGAAAGAAAACATACCCTGTCAGAGATCTTCTCTTATCAAGATCGATGGGTAACATAATCTAAATCCATGAACCCAATAGCAGTATTCTTTCTACCACTACTATCAAATACTAAACCAATATCTGTAGAGCCTCTTAAGTATCGAAATATCCATTTCATGGCCTGCCAGTGAACCTTACCAGGATTGGCCATGTCTCTGCTCACAACATTGACTACATGTAAAATATCCAGACGAGTTTATACTATAGCATACATGAGGCTTCCAACAGCATTAGCATATGGCACACGAGGTATGTCTATCTTTTCTTCTTTAGATTGTGGTAACATGGCCTTCGAAAGCTTAAAATGAGCAACAAGTGGAGTAATCACAGGCTTAGAATTTTGCATACCAAATTGTTCAACTACTTTCTTAATGTACTTTTTCTGTGACAAGTATAGCATTTTGTTTTTCTATGCCTGTGAATTTTCATACCCAAAATCTTCTGCTCTGGACCTAAATTTTTCATTTCAAACTTACCATTAAGTTGAGCTTTTAATCTGACAACCTCAGACATGTTCTTTGCGGCAATAAGCATGTCATCAACATATAATAGCAAACGCACAAAGAAATTATCTGTGAGCTTTTTGAAGTAGACACGACTATCAAGCTTACTTCTAGAATATCCATGCTTAATCATAAATGTGTCAAACCATTTATATCACTGTCTAGGTGATTGCTTCGGATCATACAAGGATTTCTTCAATAAGCAAACATGGTCTTCCTTTCCTGCAACAACGAACCATTCTGGTTGATGCATGTAAATATATTCTTCAAGCTCACCATGTAAGAAACTTGTTTTGATATCAAGCTATTCAAGCTCTAAGTCAAACATGGCAACCATAGCAAGCAACACGCGAATAGAGCTATGTTTCACAACTTGTGAGAATATTTCATTGAAATCAATACTTTCCTTTTGACTATAGTCCTTTGCCACCAAGCATGCCTTGTACCTTGCATCTTCCATTCCTGCAATTTCTTCTTTTCTTTTGAATACCCATTTGTACCCAACAATCCTTTTATCCATAGGTGGCTTTACTAGCTCCCAAGTCTGATTCCTCTAAAGAGACTCAATTTCTTCATTCATAGCAACAATCTATTACGTTGACTTATTACTTGTAACAACTCCATGATATGTTACAGGTTCTTGAAACTCAATTGTTTTAGCTTTAATCAAAACATAAGAGACAAAATCAACATTACTATACCTCAAAGGTGGTCTGATAATTCTCTTCTATCTACCAATAACAATACTGTATAGTTGCTTAGGTAGTGCATCATTTGCTTGCTCATCTTCTCCAATGGGCTCATTAGGAATAATACCTTCTATAGGGGGTCCACTTTCAAACCCTGCCCTTTCTCTAATATCAAGGTATTTACTTGTATCAACACACTCATTTCTCAGACGCAACATGACTAATTCATCAAAGGTAACATCTTTGTTGATAATGAATTTGGGTGACTTATGATCAGGACACCACAATCTGTATCCTTTCATCCCAGATCTATATCTCAGAAAAATGCATTTCTTAGCTTGTGGCTCGAGCTTTCCTTCATTAACATGTGCATAGGCTAAGTAATCAAAAATTCTTAAATTATAATAGTAAGCAGGATTAATTACCTAACCATACCTCTTTAGAAGTCTTGCACCTAATGGAAGTTGATGGAGATTGATTCACCAGATAACAAGCTATAGAAATTGCTTCAGCCTAAAAATCTTTTCCTAAACCAACATTAGAGAGCAAACAACAAGCTTTCTCTAAAACCATCTTGTTCATGCATTCTGTTACACCATTCTGCTGGGGTGCTTTCTGACCGTACGATACCTCACAATCCCTTCATTATTACAGAACTCAAGACCATTGTCAATCCTGAGATGCTTAATTTTCTTTTTTGTCTATTTCTCAATCATGGCCTTCCACTATTTAAACTTGAGAAACGCTTCATCTTTATGCTTAAAAATATAAATCCAAACTTTTCTTGAGTAGTCATCAATAAAGGTCACAAAATATCTCGATCCACCTTTTGACGAAACCTGAAAATGACTCCAAAGGTCAGAATGGATATAGTCCAGTGTACCTTTAGTACTATGAATGGCTTTATTGAATTTGACTCTACATTGCTTACTGAAGATGTAATGTTCACAAGAGTCCAACTTTCCTACTCTCTGACCACATAACAACCCTTGTTTGCTTAGCACTGTCATGCTCCTTTCACTCATATACTCCAAACACATTTGCCATAACTGGGCAATGTTATGATCTGAACTTGCTGATGATGAGATAGCCGCATCTTCAAAAACTGTATTGCCTTGAAACGCATAGAGGTTTTTAATCAACCTCTCTTTCATAACCACCAAAGTTTCTTTTGTTACTTGCATGACTCCCCCTTTAGCTACATACTTGCAGCCACTAGAGTCAAGAATACAAAGGGGAGATAATATTTTTCTTCAAATCTGGCACGTGTCGGACACCTATCAAGGTTCTTATGATACTGTCGTGCATCTTGACTCGAATTGTTCCAATACCAACAGTTTTGCAGGGTGCATCATTCCCCATTAAAACTATACCACCATTCACCGACTGGTATGTCGTAAACCAATTCTAATTGGACACATATAGAAGGAACAACCCAAGTCAAGAATTCACTCCTCATTTGAAGATCCACGAACGCCCATCACTGACAAAACAGTTTCGTCACTATTTGAATTTTCTTCAGCAACATCAGCAATTCTTTTCTCCTCATTCTGTTTGAGTTTTTTGGATAGTCTTTCTTATAATGCCCTGTCTTCTTGCAATAGTAGTATTTAATCTTTTTTGATCTGGATTTTGATCTAGATCAACCTCTGTTGCTACTACTGGGAACACTTTTTTCTAATGTCCTCCCTCGACTATTAGACCCTCAGCCTGATTTTCACTTCCATCATCGGACAATTTTACTCTCAATTCTTCTGATAACAAGGATGTTTTGACATCCTCCGTAAGAGATATTATCCTTTCCATAAAGCATTATTATAACAAAATGCTTATATGATGGAGGTAGAGAACATAATACAATAAGAGCTTAATCTTCATCATCAATTTTAGTGTCAATATTTTTCAAATTCATGACAATTTTATTAAACTCGTCAAGGTAAATTTGAATAAGTGTACCTTCCTTCATGCGTAAAGTGTAGAGACGCTGTTTCAAATAGAACCTATTTGTAAGAGATTTTGTTATGTACAAATTCTCCAATTTGAGCCATAATTTTACCTTAGTTGTATCATCTACGACTTCTCGCAATACCTTGTCACTTAAGCACAATTGAATTGCATTTAACGCTTTAGCATCGAAGTCTAATTTGTCTTCATCTGACATCATTGTAGGGAGTTTTTCATTTTCATCCAAACCTTTGTGCAAACCTTATTGGATTAACAAAACAGACATTTTTATGGCCATAAAATGAAACTATTCTTCCCATCAAATTTCACAACTCATATTTAGCAGCTACCATAATAAAATCTCAATAGAAATAACTTGGCTCTAATACTAGTTTGTTGTAATAAATTGAGATTAATATATTAATGAAGTATGAAAAATAAGTATGAGCAAGAAATAAAAATAATTGCAACACACAAAGATACAACAAATTACGTGGTTTGGCGTAATGCTTACGTCCATGGGGCGAAAATAGGAAAAGTATTTACTATGACAAAAGGAGAATACAAAATGCAAGAAGGACACAAAATATTTTGGCACCAAAATTGAGACAAAAAGTACACGAAATATATCTCATCTTATGTACTTAATTTCTCTAACACCTCTACACTTTAATCTTTGTTTTTTTTTGTTTTTTGTTTTTTTCTTTTTCTCTGCACTCTCCCGTTCTCCTAAGCTTCTCTTTTTATACTTGAGAACCAAACAAAAATAACCAACCCAACTTTAGATGATGAGTTGGAGAAAAAGGAATGGAAGGATATGAAAATTCAACCCTCCTTTTATTAATCTTCTTGGATGTAATGAGTTGTCACTTCCCAACATGGGATTGTCAACTAAATAGTGAGAATGATTATCCTTAATTGTAGGTAAACAATTCTCCAGATTTTTACCAAAGATTTTTTTTCTTGAAAGAGTCTGTGTCCTTAATAAATTTTGCTTCCTTATCAAGGTTCACTATCAATTGTTGATAGGCTAGAAGAAAAGTAGAGAACTTATAATGTAAGGGTATTAAAAATGGCATTGGGAAATAAAAATGTTCATTCATTTATATTGTTTACTATTACTGGTTGATAGGTGGAGGAATTGATAATGGAATGATTTATGATTGTTTTGATTTTCATATCGAATTTTTTCATACTTAGTTTTGGACAAGGTACTAAAAATATAGAGTATAGAGTATTGATATACCTAAGAATTGAAAGTACCAAAATTTATGCAAAAATAATAACACACATTGGTGCATTTAGCGTGTTATAAATCTCTAAAAATATCTGAAAATCTTTAAAAAATATTTCCTTTTTATTTCACTGTACGAATTACAAACTTATAACTTTTATCAAATTATCTCACTGTATTTTACTTTTTGTCACTCAAAACGCCATCCTAATAAGTTAGTCACATTCAACAATAATAATAACAATATAAGCCTTATCCCACCAAGTGGGGTGCCCTTAGTCACATCCAATTGATAAAAAATGATAACTCATGAAGAATTTATAAAAGTTAGCACTAACCGAACGAGGTCAAATCTAGAAATGACTGAGATTTGCTCGGAAGGGAAAGGTCGCTAGTCTTTTGACTTTTTGAATGAATTAAAACCCTCACTTCAACAGCCAACCACATCGGAGCGTCCATATCCACGTGACACATTCTCTCTCTATATTCCTATTAATAGAGATGAAGATCGAATGCAGATCTTGTTTTCTCATCCTGATCTGATAAAGAAAAATCTGTACAGGAAGCTAAATGGGTTCCAAAGCAATTCTTCTCCTTGGCCTTTGTTTGGCTGTTCTTCTTCTCATTGCTTCGGAGGTCACTGCCATGGATTTCGTCGAGACTCCCATTTCCAACCCAAAAAGTGAGTTTTGGATTCTCAATTAAATCTCTCTCTCTCTCTCTCTCTCTCTTTCCCCCCTTAGTAATCGTAATTTTATTTTAATATTTTATACAAAAAATAATTTGATTTTATTGCAAGTTTCGTTTTCAAATAATCAATCTGCCATAAAATATTTTTATTACTATAATAAAACTATTGTCGTACCATTTTTGTTTCATTTTTTAAGTAAAAAATTATAATAAAATAATTTTTCTTAACTACTCTCATATCATTTTATTTCATTTTCTGGTAAAAGATTATAATAAAATAATTTTGCCTTTTTCTTTAAGTCGCACAATAGATAATACTTTTTCATGGTATCATTAGTATACATTTTAAAGGTATATTTTTCATTTATAGTTAAGAAGGCAACACTTTTGTATTAGATGGAAACTCAGGTTGGATGAACAATGAGAATTATTCAGTAGAACGATGTAATATATATAATATATACATATATATACAGAGTATATTGGATGGCCGCCAAAAACAAATGAGCCAATCATTTTATAAGGAAAAAAATGCTAAAATAATTTTCTATTACAAAAAAAAAAAAAAAAGAAGAAGAAGACTACCATGTCATTACGTGTGAATTTATGAAAAAAAAAATACAATAAACTAGTATTAATTTCTCTATATATAAAACAGCTTAACATGCATGCGTGCATATATTATTTGTGCAGCTGTGCAGGAAAATGGAGTAGATGTTGCCAAGTATCGTGGCGGAGGGTACCCTGGCGTCGGATATGGAGGGTTTCTTCATGGCGGATACGAAGGCATCCGTGGTCGTGCTGGTCGTGACCGTGATCGTGCCCACGACCGTGACCGTGGACAGAGACTGACCGATTATCCTTAGACTCACCTGCATTGCTACTTGGGTAACCTGGCTCGAAAAAAAAAAAAAATAGTTCATTTTTTTTAATCTAATCCATCTTAAATTTTTGTAACATAATCTATTCTACTTTTAAATCTTTTGTACAGTTTAAATTTTTACAAGTTGGCTTACTCTATCTTTAAGGGTGTGTTTAGAGTTATATAAAATTGTATAAAATTATAAAAGTTAATATATTGTATGTTGTGCATTGAGTAAAGAATTTAAATTTTATTATCTCATACTTCGTATTTGTAGAGATTTACAAAATTTTACATTATTTTGTTTAACTCTAAGCACATTCTAAATTTTTTGTTCAACTCAAGCGAACCCTAAATTCTGAATCCAACCCTGGCGTGGAGGAGGAGCCTAGAAGAGTATTGCTATTATGGGTGCTGCCGCCGGAGCTATTATGGGCGACAGGAGGCGGCAGAAGGTGCTGCTCTTACAAAGGGGAGGCCGTATCATGCAGCTAACCAAACCTCATATGACTGATCAAAGAAAAAACTATATATATACTTATGGCATTATATTGTTGGTGTAATTAATGTTATAATAATATACTACACGATAGCGAGTTTGAATGAAAGCATGAATGGAGATGATCCACTCATGTCCTCCATATTGATGGTACCTATATATCTATATATCTTTATGCGCGTGCACGCATACACACACTTGTAAGAATACAGGTATAATGGGTGTGTCTAAATAATAGGTTTGAATCGAGTAAGACTTCTTCACCCAATGGCTCATGTACCAACTTTCCGTTTAGGAGGTTGGGAGTTCGAAACCTGCTATGGGCAGAATTGTTGGAGTTGGGTTTGTGTGAAGTGCCCTCTATGGAGGGTTAGGGATGCTTCACTCCCCCCCCCCCCCCCAAAAAACAAAAAAGTAATAGATTTGAATGTTTAGAGCGGATTAATAATGTTATGTTTGGAATATTAACTTGTAGAGAAAATAAAATAAAATTAATAATTTGTGTCATTTTTATATGTAAAAATTAAATTTTGCTAATAAATATCTATTCATTTTAATTTCATTTTGCTAACTTAATAAAAAAATAAATTTAATTTAATTTCTTCACTCCATTTTGCATTCTTATTATTTTCTTTCACTTTTTCTTTCTCTTCATAAATCCTTAGTCCAAACATAGTCTAATAATTTTTGTTTTTATTTTTATTTTTAAACCATAATAATGATGAGTGTTGAAAAATAAACTTAATTTAGATATTTAATTAGATTATTTTACACCTATTTAGTTTTTAAGAGTTGCATTCACCTAATTATATTTCAAGAATTACGCATAAAGTTCATGGGCATAGGCGAAGGGATGAAATGTGTCAAGTGTCATTACAAAAGAATTTAATTAGATGGATGTATTAGTAGGGATTTTTTTTTGTTCTACCGTCATTTAATAAAATTATATGACATTTGTTGTCTGGTTGAAAATAATTGTTAAAATACTGTTAATGAAAACGCTATTTGAAATTAAGTTTTAGAAAAATGAAAAACACTGTTTGAAATAGCGTTTTGTTTGCTGCAAAAACTGAGAACGCCATTTGATTTGGCGTTATCCTTAATATCTTTGACTGAAAACTCTATTTCATATAGAACTTTCTTTTTTACACTTGTTCCTCCCCTATACCCATTAACCTGCAAAAGTTGCTCAAAATATCAATATTTCACTGAATAACACATTTCACTTAATAACCAATATTTTACTGAATAAGACATTTTACTGAATAAACATATAAACAAATTAAAATAATAACAACTTTTAAATAATATCACAAATATGAAACAATATCACATGTTTGTGACATTATTTAAAAATTATTATTATTTTACTTTGTCTATGTATTTATTCAGTGGAATGTGTTATTCAATGAAATGTTAGTGTTTTGAATAACTTTTGCAGATTAATAGGTATAAAAGAGGAACAAATAATACAAGTGGAGTTGTAGAAAAAAAAAACTCTATATGAAATAGAATTTTCAGTAAAAATGACATTTTCAAGTAAAAAGCTTTATATGAAATATAATTTTCAGTCCAAAATTGATTTCAAGTAAAACGCCAAATCAAATGGCATTTTTTATTTTCTAGCAAATAAAACACTGTTTCAAATAACGTTTTCCAATCTTTTAAAAACTCAATTTCAAACAGCATTTTTATTTACAGTATTTTAACAATTATTTTTAACTGAACAACAAATGCCATATAATTTTATTAAATAGCGGTAGAACAACAAAAAAAAAAAAAAATCCTGTTAGTAGTCCATATATGCTTATGTAATGTCACCACCTTCATATCTCTGACAAGAAAAAAAAATAAATAAATAAAAGAAAAAAGTGATGGGATAAGGAGAGAGAAACTCCTTAGGAGGCGACACACACACGGCAGATATATATATATATATATAGCTGAGAAATGAAATGACAAAAAGCTAAAAATCATGAAAATACCCAGATCCGATCGGACCATTCGGACACCCGCCGACACCATCCCTATATTCAAAAAATTCCGAGTGCCAAACTATATGCTTAATCACGGTTAAAATCTAACTCAACTTTGGTAAAAATTAATCCAACCACCAACCCAACTAGCCAAACACTGCCTAAAATACCCTCCAAATAACTCATATCCTGAAAACACAATATAAAAATGCATTTAGAAATTCGGGTACTCATAAAACATCTTAGTTAAGGGGCTATCAATGATATGACACCCTCTGAACTAGCTAATTTAAATAAAAACACCCTTTGCGTACATTTGAATGGCAGAAGCGCCATTGACATGAATGACACATCATCTTTTGGGGTCGAAGAAAAACTCACAACTGCTACTCATAGATGCGCACTGAGTGAAACTCATCCCGTGACCTTAACCGGCAAAGAAGCACGAGGAGATAAACCAGCCTAGGCAAGTCCTGACTGACCGGCTCAGCCGAGAAAGCTATTAAATAGCCTCCCACAATTAGAAGAAAGACTGTCCCCAAGAAGAGTCGAACCCGGGACCTATTGGTCCCAGACCCTTCAGCTTGCCATCCAAACCAACTCGACTATCTCTTTCGGGGCAACTGACACATGATCTTGGTAGAGCTTAATGTGGTAAAATATGGAATAGAAGCACTCATCGAAATATGTCAAAAATTCATGAAAACAAGTATATGCCTATAGGCTGGAATCATACATCAGTTTTCGTCCCGAGTACATCAACAAAAAAATGCTTTTGTGATCCAATTTATTAGATCCCATCTCAAACGCAGGACTTTCCGGAGAAAGAAAATCTTATACTTCCAGTAAAATGAGATCGAAAAATTTGCGCAATAATTCAAGTGAAAAAAAAAAAAATTTCACATCATAAATAATTTGCTGGGGTTACAAATTTCAATGCCA
This sequence comes from Vitellaria paradoxa, assembly GCA_019916065.1. Lineage (NCBI taxonomy): Eukaryota > Viridiplantae > Streptophyta > Magnoliopsida > Ericales > Sapotaceae > Vitellaria > Vitellaria paradoxa. Next base: position 20,739,206 of record CM034234.1, on the reverse strand, counting down.
AAAGTATTGGGACCACCTTAATCCGGTGTGGCTGCGCCTTGGTTAAGCTCTGCAAACCTCATGCCAACTCGCATCGAGTGCTTCAAGAACTTCTCAGCACACCGCCGGACACAGGTTTCCTCTTGCTTGTCAAGGGATTTGCGCCTGAATGTGTCGACGCAATCAGTGAAACATCTCTCCACGAGCGAGTTGTACATCCTTAAACTGCAAGATGGAATTAGAGAAGGGGGGGATGTGAAAACTAAGTCAGTTCCACTGGCACCATTTATCCCTCCAGAAATTCAACAAATTTACACCATAAAGACCACAAATTATTGCAGAACAAAAAAAATTGCTAGTAAAAAAAATAACGGAATATGCTCGGGAAAAAGTATACGGGAAAAAGAAATAAAAAGAGGAAGAAGAAATTACAGTTTAGAATCTTCGGATGTAAAAACAGTTCTCAGAATATCATGCAAATGTTTCCATGTCTACCGGTCGTAAATCTAGACATGTCTATATCTTTTTTTTTTATTTATGACTCAGAGTGTCGGGTCCAACTTGCACACAACTCGACTAATTTATGGGGACCCTAGAGTTACCGGCCGAATAGCCTTCAGAGGCCAAAGGTTTGCCGGGGAAAGACATAACTATATATCACTACTACTAGAAATCATTTGTTCTTTGCATATAAAGTCAACAAATAGCTGATCCTTCATTTTGCCACTATCACTCAATCATTCTAAACTTGAAAGAGCCAAAAAAGCCATAAAAATCCCTCTGATAAATATGGTAAAGCACAAAGAATGTGGACTTGTAAAATCAGGCGTTACAAGAAGGAATAGTTAGATCTTCGGACACTCAAAAATTTACTAACCATGAAATTCTGCAATTAAGTAAACCACTGTGAATGTAGTCAACCAGCCATCTAATATTTAGTTGCAAGCGTGTAAAGAAGAGCAAATCTATAGTGTTGAATGTAGCAGGCCTACGACATTGTATGTTTGTGTTAAGGGCAAATTTGATTTTTATTTTGATATGTTTTATTTATAGATCTCTAGCCAAACTTATTGGCTTTGATTTAATTTTGGTGTCGGGGAGTGATCTATTGATTTCTACCATTTGCTGGAGATGAGTTGCAAGGGTCATCCAGGATTGTCTTATGGGTAAACTTGAAATTAAAATATATTATCCTTTAGACTAGTATTTAAAAAGTTAAAATTCATAATCTTGCAAATCATAGTTCTATTACAATTAGAAGAACCAACAGATTATAAATACAAATGCAATCTTCCCCCTCAATCAGAAATGAATTTGCGCAAACCTTTTTTGGGTACATGTAATTTTGCACCTCCTATTCTAAGAAGGTAACTCCTACTAGATTATTTGTCTCCTCCTACTCATTTTCTCTTCCACAAATTCACTACTTATATGTTTACGGTCCTAGAGAAGTCACTTTTATTCCCAAAACACTACCAAATCAAACACAAGAAGCCTAACCCCATCCAGTGCATGTTGACTTTTAACTGTTAAGGCCTTACACTACTCATTGCTTAGCTCTCAGCTAGCCTCTGCTATTAAAAATAAAATATATATATATAAAATAAAATAAAAAGAGTAAACAAACAAACTAGGACTTTTGAAACTCAACAAACACAAAGCTTTTTTGGCTACAAGTAATTTTGCACCTCCTATTCTAAGAAGGTAATTCCTACTAGATTATTTGTCTCCTCCTCCTCATTTTCTCTTCCACAAAATCACTTCTTATATGTTTATGGTCCTAGAGAAGTCACTTTTATTCCCAAAACACTACCAAATCAAACACAAGAAGCCTAACCCCATCCAGTTCATGTTGACTTTTAACTGTTACGGCCTTACACTACTCATTGCTTAGCTCTCAGCTAGCCTCTGCTATTAAAAATAAAAAATATATATATAAAATAAAATAAAAAGAGTAAACAAACAAACTAGGACTTTTGAAACTCAACAAACACAAAGCTTTTTTGGCTACAAGTAATTTTGCACCTCCTATTCTAAGAAGGTAATTCCTACTAGATTATTTGTCTCCTCCTCATTTTCTCTTCCACAAAATCACTTCTTATATGTTTATGGTCCTAGAGAAGTCACTTTTATTCCCAAAACACTACCAAATCAAACACAACAAGCCTAACCCCATCCAGTTCATGTTGACTTTTAACTGTTCAGGCCTTACATTACTCACTGCTTAGCTCTCAGCTAGCCTCTGCTATTTAAAATAAAAAATAAAATAAAATAAAAGCGTAAACAAACAAACTAGGACTCTTGAAACTCAAGAAAGAACTATAGTTTTGAAGCAGAAAGTTTAGAGCTCCCTTTTGTTTATCTTGGCTGGGTTGGAGTGAAATGAATAGAAACTTTTCGGGGTTCCAAATTACCATGAATTAAGTTGAAAGGAATTCTTTTGTCTACTTTGTATAGGTAAATTTCTGGGTCAAAGATCCGGACTTGTAGAGTTTCAAGTCATCTGTTAAGGATATGGATTAGGCCTGTCAATGGGCCAGGTCTGAATTAGATCCATCAGATCCAGATCTGATCTAGTTTTGGATCAAATAATAATAGATCCAGATCCAAAAGTTGTCGGATCTGATCTTACAAGATCCCGATCCAATACATATGCTCGGATTTGACTAGTTTTGAAAAATAAATTTTTAAACCATCATTTCATAAATATATATATATATATATTATTCAATATATATATGTTATTATCATAATATATATTATGTCAAGAGATTTATCAAGGGATGTTATAAAATTTGCATGTCCAAAATATGATCCTTTTGGGCTGCATGTATATGGGCTTGTCTTTGAATTTTTTTTTTAATGTTGGGGGATATAAGTTTTCCTAAATCTTATCTTATATAATTTTTTATATGTTAATTAACTTTTTGGTATTTTTTCGTATCTTTTAAAAAATTTTAAAAAATTGCTTAAAAGTAATAATATTTACATGTAAACAAAATGATAGTAGAGTAAAATAGTCAAAATGATTGATTTTATTAGTGCACAAAATTTTCTTTAAATATTTTTAAATTTTTTTTTTATTTTTAAATATATTATTTTTAAAATAAAGGGTTGTGGCAGATCGATCCGGATTAAGATCCAGATCCATTAGTAATCGAAGCTAACAGATCTAGATCCATCAACCCACGGATTGAATCGGTCCAATATGGTCTAATATTATTGGATCTAGTCCGAATCTACTTCGACCAGTTGACAAACCTAATATGGATGCATGCGTTTAGCCTTTGATTTTTTCTTTTATGTTTTTTCTTTTCTTTGGGGGGAGGGGGATAATTGAGTGGTATCTCCCTGATAGCATTTTCAATAAATTTACTCGTTATCTATCAAATAAAATTTAAAAAAAAAAAACTCAAGCCAAAACTCACCTTTTCACTTCAACCTAGAAGACTTAAAAGCCCCACAAAAAAGAAGTTTTCCATAACAAAAACCCACCACAATTAATATTGTAAATATCCTAGAGTGTGTTTGGAGGATCAGCGTGGAGTGAGAATTTGATTTTTTTTTTTTTTGGTTTGGGAGGGGAGGGAAGAAGGAATAAAAAAGTGTGGGAAAAGAGGGAGGATGTATAAAATTCCAAATACATGTCCATATTTGAGTGGATTCAAAATAAAAGACATTCATCAATAAACTAGTTTTTGAATTTAATTATTTTTAATTTCTCAATTCCAATAGGGAGGAGAAGGAATAGAAAAGTGCAGGAAAAGAGGAAGGATGTATAAAATTCCAAATACATGTCCATATTTGAGTGGATTCAAAAGAAAAAACATTCATCAATAAATTAGTTTTAGAATTTAATTACTTTTTAATTTCTCAATTTCAATATGCTTCCCTTTTCATTTTCCATCACAAAATAAACATGAGCATTAATTTTGAATCCCTATCCGTTTTCCTTTTTCTTTTCACAAATCCTTGATCAAACACATTCTTAGTTTCCTAATTTGCATCACTATCACAAACAACCTCCTCAGTGGATCAGTATACGTTCAAATCACACATAGATATGTTGGACATTAAAATAAAACAATCAAACAGATTAGTCAATATTTAGGTTAATGTTTAGTTAAAGGTTGAAGCAACTCATCTCAAACAATCCCACCACAAAATACCATCACATATGTGAATGCAACACTAAAGGAACCAAAAATTTAGTAATTTCCGAATTAGAATCCTCCAATACAAAATGAAGACTCATTAGAAAATATTTGACATAAAAAAAATCAAAATCCTTCAAACAAAGAGCATCATATACACCAAATTTTCATACAGACATCGACCAATAGCTTTCTAAATGCAACAAAACAAGATAAATAGGAAAACAATATATACAAATATATATACATATATACATATATATATATATATATATATAAAAGAGTAACAAGGATGAAAAACCTGTCACGGATCTGGAGCTGGTCAATTAAGGCTGACATCCTCAATTTATCTTCCTCCGGAAGAGATTCGAGGTCTCCGAGCATGCTCTTATCCATCTGCAATTCAGCAATTGTTAAGGGCTTTGTTTTGGGTTTTGGGGCTCACTGCCAATAGAACAAGTGATTTAACCCAAGATACCAATGTTTAACAAAAAAAAAATAGCAAAGAACACATTAAGTCCGATTCTGAATATAAAATATTGAATCTGAAGATTTTCCTTAATAAAAGAAATACATAAATAGAGATGAGAGCAGATTGAAGAAGACATAGAAACACTAGAATCTACTAGGAAGAAGAGAGGGGAAATGAATGGAAGAAACCCTAAATCCATATGGAGCCTCGAATCCATAATGAGAAGATTTTTTTTTTGTGCACCGGGGGGGAGGGGGGGTTAGAGAGAGAAAGAGGAGCTGCACTCCAACACAAACCCTAAGGCCTCACATTTTCTTCAATTCCATTCTATCTTTATCACAACCTAATGCCCTATTTGTAGAAAATCAATGAAAACCTAAAGACATAATAAGAGTAAAATAACACTAAGCATAATGCCCAATTACATCAAAAACCCTAAATACATTAAAATACCAAAATGAGCCTAAACAATTTTTTTTCTCTGGAAACCAATTACATCAACAAATCTTTCTCTTAAACTCAAGAATCATAGTACTGTCTTGTCAAACTTTATTTGCACAAAGATCCTTCGTCAAATTGTATTTTTTTGCTACAACACCCTGTATCAATGGTCATAGGACCATAACCCTACCCAAACTCTCTCTTGTTTATCTTGATTGCTTGAGCGTGAAATGAATATAAACTTTTCAAGATTCCAAATTATCTCATATAAGTTGAAAGAAATTCTTGTCTACTTTGTATAGGTAGAGTTTAGGGTCATAGATCCGTACTTCCACAGTTTCTAGTCATTTGTTGGGGAAATATAGATGCAAACATTTTGTATCTGATTGTTCTTTCTTTTCTAATTGAGTGGTATTGCATTTTTAGCAATTTCAACAAATTTACTCTTTATAATAAAAAATAGATAAATAAAAAAATAAATAAAACAACAAAACAAAACAAACTCAAGCTAGAACTCACCTTTTTATTTTAATCTAGGAGTATTAATAGCCCCTTAAGCAAGAAGTTTCCCAAAACTAAAACCCTCCACAATTACTTTTGTAAATGGACTTTTAAGCTTAGTTTGGTACAAGGCAATGGAATTGAATGTCTATTCTCACGCTATTTTTTAATTAAAGTAGCATTTCTAATAAACATAAAATAGCATTTGAAATTAGTATATCATATAAGGCAATAGAAAGAAAGTGCTGGAACGCCTTCCCTTATACCAAATGGGGCTTGGTGTGTGTTGGAAGGTGGATATGGAGAGGGAATAGAAAAGGGTAAAGAAAAGAGGAAAAAAACATAAAATTCCAAATGCATATCCTTATTCAAATGAATTCAAAAATATAATAAAATAAAACAATCATTCATCTATAAATTAGTTTTCTAATTTAATTATTTTAAATTTCTCAAATTCCGTGCCTTTTCACTGACATTTTCATCACAAACCAAACAAGAGAAGGGATTTTGATGCCCTATCCCTTTCCTTTTTTCCTTGATCAAAACACTAGCCTTAAGGTGTGTTTAGATTAAATATTTGGTAAGGGAAGGGCGGAAAAAGAAAAGGGTAGAAAAAAAAGGAAGTGAACATGGAATCCCAAATACAAAAGATTTGAATGGATTTTTCAAATTCCATGCGTTTTTTCTTCCATTTTCCATTACAAACCGAACAAAAATAGTGATTTGGAATCCCAATCATTATTCCTTAGACAAATCCTTCATCCAAACACATCCTTAGTTTCCTAATATGCCCTACATCACCATCACAAACCACCACCTCCTATCTAGATCAATAAAGACTCATTGCACACAAATGAATATCTAGGATCAAGTTTTTTTTTTTTTTTTTTTTGGGTAAGCCGGAACCCACACTAGTTTATTGCAGATCTCAATGGTTTGCGTAGCCGATAGGTAAACCGGGGGAAAGAGGCTGCAACCCAAAGCATCCCCAGGCTAGTCACAGTGCTCCCAGCGCGATTCAAACCTGTGCCAGTCCGGGTTTATAGTTCTGGGCAGGTCCTTCTTGACCACTGGGCTACACCATGAGGTCATCTAGGATCATGTTCAGTTAAGATGAACCAACTCATCTCAAACAATCCCACCTCAAAATACCATCACATGTGTGAATGCAAAAAATTATTAATTTCTGAATGACAATCATCCACTATAAAAGGAACACTCATAAACAAACAAGTAACATAAAAAATTCAAAATGCTACAAATCAACAGCATCATATACACCAAATTCAAAAAAAATAAAAAATGACTATAATTCAATATAGATTCATACGTCAACTTATAACTTTTTGAAAGTAATAAACCAAGAACTTTATGAAAATATCAAAACAAGATAAATACAAAAGTGATATATACGAATACAAGATAAATACAAAAGTGATATATACGAATATAAATATATAGAAAAAGAGTAACAAGGACGGAAAAGCCATCATGGATTTAGGGATGTAAACAGGTAAGATACCTGCGTAATTTATCATTGCCAAACCCATTTATTTTCCCCCTACTCCTTACCATCCCATACCCTTTTATTTTCTTAGTTGGATATCCCAAACTTGCCCCATCCCCTCTACGGAGGTATGAAAACTCACCAAACTTGCTTTGGCCCGCTAAATACTTGATTGGTAAAAATAAAAATAAATTGGAAGTAGCAATTTTCAAATTGATTTTTTTAACTGTGAAACAAATTTACATATATCAAATTAAATTTACAATAATAAACAGGCATGCCCCTGTAAAACTATGCCAACTCCAATACCAAACCTACCGATTGGGAAAATTCCCACCATCATGTAACAAATTTTAAAACCAAAAAAAAAAAAAAAAAAATTTGAGAAGAAATCCATCAACTATACATTAATATAGATGCCACCAGTCTTGCACTAGATATATCCGCCACAACAAAAAGTTAAAATATATATATATATATATATATATATATAAAGAGGCTAAAATAGCAAGATTCATCTAACACAAGAAGAAATTAAAAACGATAAAAAAAAAATAAAGAAATGTACCCGAAACATCAAAACACAAACCGAAATTGAAAAAGCCCCAAAACAAATCCAATGGCCAAAGAAAAGATTGCACCAATTGTCAGTGCATACTCAATGGAAGATGCACGTGAAAATAAAACAACATACATATATGTATTCAACCGACAAATTACAAAACCAACTACGAATTCCATTATGCTGAACTAGAAAATTCATATAATAGCAGAAGGATACTTCACTTATTAGCTTTTAGATTTATTAAAATAACAAATCTACAACCTGATCAGTTTGTTATTCTTTACACATTATGTGACCAGGCGACGAATCGATGATGAGGGAGTTAAGCATGGCGGAGTTCAAGACCATATACCTTCTAAGGCAAAGATAACGATGCAGAAACTGGCGATCGACGACGAAGCAACAACCAGCGAGGCGTCGGAGGCGATAGACTATGAGACGAAGCAGCGACTGACAGACGACTTCGATGGCTGCAGGTGAAGCTTCTCCCTCCGCCAATTTTGCTTGAGATGGGGATGGGGTTGGATGCTAGGGTTTAAACCCACGTAACGACAGGGGTTTGTGTATACTCGCTGTAGGATTATTATAATAATAAGGAAATCTATAATATAAAATAATAAAACCAACTATTTGAGAAAATTATTACTTTTTTATTAATATTTTTTAATAATTAATAATCACTTATAATTTAAAAAATACTATAAATAATATTTCTATTTTATAAGTTATTTTATATGTTTCTTTTTTTCTTTTTTTAAAATATCGTTTAACTATTCATTATTTTTATATTTTTTATTTTATGAAAATACTCGTCAATTATTTACTATATATTAAATATTTTTAATTAGTAAAATTTATTTATTATGAACAAATCTAAAGTTAGAAATGGTACTATGACCCCGTTTGGCGTAAGAAAAAAATAAGATAAATTGAAATAAAATGTGGTTTGAACTTAATTTTGGCGCCCTTTTTCTGAAAAGTAGCAAACCGTGAAAACGGATTTAGAAAATCGTTCCCACGGATTCAAAAAAATTCACAAAAAATAACGACAATGGTACTCATTTGAAAACTTTCGACATAAAGAATATGACTGTATAAAAAATGTACATATTCGATTGACTTACTTTCAGATTTTTTTATTTTTTTAGCGAACTATTGGAATTTTTTAAAATTAGTGATGGTGGAAAAATTAAAGGTAGAAGGGTTGTTAGAGATTTATAGAATTTGTTAATATGCCAAACGGGATATTTCTAGTTCGAAAAATATACGACCTTAGTTAAATTTTATATCCAGTGCTTTGAAAAAAAAATTAATTAATTAATAATCCAATCCCACCATTCATATTTTGTTACGAGACACGAACTTTTTTGTTTATGAAGACTAAAGTCAACAAAACTAACTTAAAGTTGGTCTGTCGACTGAGGTTATATGGAATATACACACACGCAACTCTCGATGTGGGAGCAAGCTCTCAAAGAGCCAACCAAACATTCCTTGGATCTAAACCTGAACTGCAGAGCAACCCATCAGAGGCAGTGAGGCTTAACACCGAAAAGTCAAAATTGATTTTTTTTTTTTTTATGAAGACCAAAGTCAACAAACCACGTCAAAGTTGGTCTGTCAACTGAGATTATATAAAACACACACACACCTAAATCCCGACGTGGGAGCATATGAGACGCGGTCTTAAAACAACGAAACGTAGTCCTCAAATTTTTTTTTAAGTTTTTTCTGTTTGAAATTTTTTTATTTTCATCAAAAATTAATTTTCTTTTATCACTTAGTAGTTTTTAGGTATTTAAAAAATGTATCTTAAAAAGCTTCCAAAAAGAAAAATTCATGTACAAAGTAAAAAAATAATAATAATAATAACTTGGTCAACTTTTTCACTTGTCCGAGAATTTTTTTTGACTTAAATTTTTTTTTACGTGAATAATATGCCTAAATATTTAAAAAAAAAGGAAAAAAGGAAAAAGAAAAGAAAAGAAAAGAATCTAGTTCTAATGGGAAAAAAAACCAATGAAAAAAAAGTTCGAAAAAAAAAACAAAAACAAAAACTAGCTAATGATTCTTAGGATGCATTTGGAAACGAAAACATGAAGAGTTTTTAGTTATTTTCACTTTTTTGTTTTTAACGCTCCGTAACACTTCAAAAGTTATTAAAATTTTTAAAAATTTTATAACTTTTTTATCAAACAACCAAAATTCTTAAAAATTCTCAAAAAAAACTCTTTAACTTTTTGCAAAATAACCAAAAATTTTTAGAAGTTCTAAAAAAATATCAAAATTTTATGAAACACCTAAAAATTACTAAAATTTTTATTTTTTTTTTATCAAATATGTAAAAAGTTGTACTAGTAACTTTTGCTAAAAAGTTACTAAAAATTCTTAAAAATTTAACTTTCAAATGCACTTTAAACTAAGTCTAGGGCTCCCAGTAAAATATTTCCAAAAGAAATTATTTATATAATAAATAAGATAGTCTTTAAAAATATTTCTCTTACAAATTAAAATCCAACAGTTAAAAATTATTTTTTCTTTCATTCAACGATCGAGATGATTTTTAAATTTTTAACTTTCTTCTTTATTCTTATTTTAATGAACCCCATTGCCATCTATCTTACAAAATGATTTGGACATTTTAAATTTCATCATATTTCAAGGGTGGAGATCATAAGCCAATCAAAACTGTCAACTTAAATTTTACCTAATTATGATTTTCTGAAAAGTTGAACCTTTCAAATTAAAGCACCATAATTTGTGTTTTCTTTTATGTGCATATCAAAATTAATTAGAGAGAGCGGAGGACCAAAACACAGATAATAGCTGGTAGAGTCTTAAATTTTAGAAAAAAAATTAAAACCCCGTGAATTATCATAATTTTTTTTTATTTGAACTTTTTGTTAAAAATTTCAACTATAAAGAAACTTAATACTAATTTGTTTAGAGTGTTGTAAGCACGAGTATTATAATTTTAAATATATTTTAACAAATGTTTTTTTTTTTCAAACAAAATTATTTCTACATTTTACCATCCATTTGGTTTCAATATAAAATATTTTTATTAAATAATAATGAGTGGAATAACCAAACACCAACAAAGAAAGCAAAGGAAAAAAAAATGGTCAGCCACATTTTTTTTTTTCATTTTTTTTTTGAAGGTAAGAATTTTTTTATTGTTTTTTATATTTTTTTGGGAAAGGGGATGCTCAACCGAGATTCAAACCTGTGAAAAAGTAAATGGTGAATTTGGCACATCATCTCTTCACCTAGAGTGCATGGGTGCTCAAGTCAGCCACATCCCCCACCCCATCTAGGGTGTAATTTCTAACGTTAGCTTCTGAACATTCTCACCTAACATATTGTGGTGTAAAGCATGAAGCAGACTCAACCTAGCATATCAATTGTTTGAAAATACCATGCACACTTATTCATATAGTAAAACGATAAGCTCTAAAAAAAATTACAAGAACACAAAAACTTTAGAAATTATTACTTTAGATGAAAGCACTCTTAGCATGTCTAATAACAAAGTGCCATTAACATAATGGACCACATCATTTTTGTAGCTTAATTGGTAAATTATTAAACAGCATCACTCATCTAAATATGTCAAAAATTCATTAAGATCATTTACATGCAATAGGTTACATCCATTTTCATTCCGAACAAAGTGAAAAGAAATCGAGCTTTCTTTTCAAACTCGATTCGTGATTAAACGAGCTCAAATCAAACTTAATTTGTAATTGAAGTCTATCAAACTCAAGTTTAGAAAAATTCTAATCTAAAACTTACGAGTTGACTTAATAAAACATAATATACATAAATATAATATATTTTTATATTTTTAATAATATTTTTATTATATTTATTAAAGTCTTATTAATGAATACCCAAAAACACTCATTAAGGACTAATAAAATATACAGTATAATATCTCGCACTTTGATAAAACTGTGCATATAAAAATGCAAAATATTATCAAGTAACATGTTTTTATTATCTCCCAAGGACTATTCTCGAAACATCAACGCCTATATTTTATAATATTTTATTTATATTGCTTAGACTAAATCGACATTGTTTTGATTATCAAATTATTCGCAAGCTAATTTAGAGTTTAAATTCTTTTTTATTGAGTCAAGCTTGAGCATAAATAAAAGTTTAAAACAAGCTCGTGGTAAATTCGAACCCAATATAAATACCTCAAACCAAACTTGAATAAATTAAACGCAAACTGACGGCTAAATCCAACGCATCACCAAACAAGCTTTTTATGATCCAATTTATTAGATCTCATGTGAAACGCAGACCCACTTTCCCTTAGACAAAATTCTTGTACTCATAAAATGAGACAAAACGCACAAATTTTTGTGCAATCAATTTTAACGTGCACAAATGTTTCCCATCATAAACTAATTTTGCAGGGGTACAAATTTCAATGCCAAATGTCTTGGGATACACCTTAATCTGTGTGCGCGCCTTGGTTGAGCTCCTGCGAACCTTCAAGCCAACTCGCATTGAGTGCTTCAAGAACTTCTCGGCACACCGCTGGACACAGGTCTGCTCTTGCTTGTAAGGGATTGCGCTCTGAAGGTGTCGACGCAATCGGTGGAACACACTCTCTCCACGAGCGAGTTGTACCTCCGTAAACTGCAAGATGGGTTTCAATGGGGGGGAAAATGTTAAAAAAAGTTCATCCCTAGGAAAATTTATTAGGTCATTCCACTTGCACCTTTTATCCCTCCAGAAAATCAACAAATTGAAACCATAAAGGCACAACTTATTGCAAAAAAATAAATAGCGAGTAAAAAAATAAATAAATAATGGAATATGCTCACCAAAAATATATGTGAAAAAAAAAGAAGGAATAAAAAAGAGGAAATAAAAAGAAGAATAAGAAGAAATTACAGTTCAGAATTTCGGATATAAAAACAGTTCCCAGAATATCATGCAAATGTTTCCATGTCTACCGGTCGTAAATCTTGACATATCTAATATCACTACTACTACTAGAAATCATTTGCGCTTTGCATATAAAGTCACAAACAGCTGATCCTTCATTTTGCCAATGTCACTCAATCATTCTAAACTTGAAAGAGCCAAAACAAGCACTAAAAATCCCTCTGATATATACCGAGGCACAAAGAATATGGACTTATAAAATCAGGGGTGACAAGAAGGAATAATTAGATCTTCGGACACTCAAAAATTCATTCCCCATGAAATTCTGCAATGAAGCAAACCACTGTGAATGTAGTCAACCAGCCATCTAATATTTAGTTGCGAGCATGGAAATGAGCAAATCTGTGCCTACAACACTGTGTTTGTGTTAAGGGTTAATTTGATTTTTATTTTGATGTGGTTTATTTATAGGTCAGTAGCCAAACTTAATGGCTTTAATTTAATTTTTAGTGGCTGCGAGTAATCTATTGATTTCTACCATTTGCTGGAGATGAGTTGCCAGGGTCATCCAGAGTTGTCATATGGGCAAACTTGAATTTAAATTATAGAATCCCATTGTCTAGTATTTAAAAAGTTAAAAATCATAATCTTGTAAATCTTAGTTCCAGTAAAATTAGAAGAACCAGCAGATTACAAATACATATGCAATCTTCCCACTCATTAGAGTGAAAGTTACAAAGAATTTGCGTAAAGCTTTTTTGGGTACATGTAATTATGCACCTCCTATTCTAAGAAGGTAATTCCTAGATTATTTGTCTCCTACTCATTTTCTGTTCCACAAAATTACTACTTAAAGGTTTGTTTACAGTCCTAGAGAAGTCCCTTTTTATTCCCAAACCACGCACAACCAGCCTAAGCCTATCCCCCCATATTTTGACTTTAACATTAAGGCCTTAAATTACTCAGTGCTTAGCTCTCAGCTAGCCTCTGTAATTAAAATGAAGCAAAGTAAACACAAACAAACTAGTGCTTTTGAAACTAAAGAAAGAACTATAGTTTGAAGCAGAAAGTTTGGAGCTCCCTTTTGTTTATCATGGTTGAGTTGGAGTGAAATGAAAAGAAACATTTCAAGGTTCCAAATTACATCGTATAAGTTGAAAAGAATTGTTTTGCCAACTTTGTACAGGTCAATTTCAGGGTCTAAGATCCAGACTTGTATGGTTCCTAGTCATTTGTTAAGGATATGAATCCATGTGTTTAGTCTTTGATTATTCTTTCTTTTGTAATTGAGTGATATCTCCTTGATACCATTTTCGATAAATTTACTCTTTACCTAAAAATAAAACATCAAGCCAAAAGTCACCTTTTTATTCTAATCTAGAAGTCTAAATAGCCCCGTAACCAAGAAGCTCGCCATAACCAAAACCCACCACAACTACCATTGTAAATATCTAAGGGTGTGTGTGGAGTGAGGATCTTGTTTTTATTTTTTATTTTATTTTTTTTTCCTTTTTTGAAGAGGAGGGGGGAAGGGTAGAAAAAAAGAGGAATGAAACATAAAACCCCACATGTCCTTATTTGAAGTATTCAAATATATAATAAAATAAAACATTCAAAAATAAATTAGTTTTCGAATTTAATTATTTTTAATTTCTCAAATCCCATGCGCTTTCCCATCCATTTTCCATCACAAACCAAACAAGAGTAGTAATTTTGAATCACTATCCCTTTCCTTTTTCCTTTGACAAATCCTTAACACAAACACATTCTTAGTTTCCTATTCTGCATACATCACCATCACGAACAACCACCTCCGTGGATCAATATAGTTTCATTGCACACACATACATTGAACATTAAAATAAAACAATCACACAAATTAGTCAATATTTATATTCAAGTATAGCTAAAGGTTGAAGCAATTCATCTCAAACAATCCCACCTCAAAATACACATATGTGAATGTAACACTAGAGGAACAAAAAATTAGTAATTTCCAAATACGAATCATCCACTACAAAAGGAAAACTCAAAAAAAATCAATGTCCTTCAAATTAAATCATATACACCAAATTTGCATTAAAGAAGATGACCATTAGCTTTCTAGACATAACAAAACAATAAGATAAATATGAAAACCATATATGCAAATATATTAACAGAATAATCAGGATGGAAAACCTGTCACGGATCTGAAGCTGGTCAATTAAAGCTGACATCCTCAATTTATCTTCCTCAGGTAAAGTGTCGAGGTCTCCAAGTATACTCTTATCCATCTGCAATTCAGCAATCGTTAACGGCTCTGTTTTAGGTTTTGGGGCTCACTTCAATTGAAACAAGTGATGTAACCCAAGATTCCAATAATTCTTTTAAATAATAACCAAAAAAAAAAAAAAGAAAATAACACAAATTAAATCTTGCTGAATATGAAATACTGAATCTGAAGATTTTCATTAATAAAAGTAATACAAAAATAGAGATGAGAGGAGAGGAGATGGAAGAAGACATGGAAACCTAGAATCTACTATGAAGAAGGGAAAGAAATGGAAGAAACCCAAAATCCATAGGATGCCTTGAATCCATAATAAGGAGAAGAAGATAAGGGGAGAGGAAGAGAGAGAGAGCTGCACTCCCACAGAAACCCTAAGGCCTCACATTTTCATAAATTCCACTCTATCTTCATCACAACCTAATAGCCTATTTATAGAAAATCAAGGAAACCCTAAACACATAAAAAGACTAAAATTACTCTAAGCATAATACCCAGTTACATCAAAACCCTAAATACATTAAAGTACTAAAATGACCCTTTTTCTCTAGAAACCAATTACATCAACAAGTCTATCTCTTAAACCCTAATAATTGTAGTACTGTCCTGTTGAACTTTATTTGGCAAAGGTCCTTCGTCGAATTGTATTTTTGCACAGGCACCACTACTGGTGGATACGAGATCATGACCCTGCCCATACTCCCTTCTGTTTATCTTGATTGTTTGAGAATGAAGTGAATAGAAACTTTTCATGGTTCCAAATTACCCAATATAGGTTGAAAGGAATTCTTTTATCTACTTTGCACAGGTAGATTTCAGGGTCATAGATCCGGACTTGTATAGTTTCTAGTAATTTGTTAAGGATATGGATGCAAACGCTTTGTCTTTGATTGTTCTTTCTTTTGTAATCGAGTGGTATCACCTTTTTAGCAATTTCAATAAATTTACTCTTTACCTATCAAAAAATAAATAAATAAAAGAAAACAAAACAAACTCAAGCCAGAAGTCACCCTTTTATTTTCATCAAGACCTTAATAGCCTCTAAACCCAATAAGTTTCCTATAACCAAAACCTATACCAAATCAACAGCAAAGCTACCAAACAGGGAAAACTCCCACCATCATGGAGTTTTTTTTAAAACAAAAAATTTGAGAAGAAATCCATCAAAAACAAGTCATACAGCTGCCACCAGTCGTACTAGCAATATCCACCACAACGAAAAATTATAAAAACAAAAAGAGGTCAAAACAGCAAGATTCATCAAACACGACAAGAAATTAAAAACAGAAAAATTAAAAAAAGAAAAAAAGGAAATGTACCCGAAGCATTAAAACACAAACAAAATTGAAAAGGCCTCAAAACAGGTTCTAATGGCCAAACAAACAATGGAAGATGTATGCGAAAATAAAGCAAAAGCATGTGTGTGAACCCACGAATTACAAAACCAACTAAGAATTCCATTACGCTGAACTAGAAAATTCATATAATAGCAAAAGGCCACATTACTTGTTAGCTTTTAGATTTATTACAATAACAAATCTACAACCTGATCAATTTGTTATTCTTTAGACATTAATCGACGATGAAGAAGTTGAGGGCCATATACCTTCAAGAGCGACAATGACGACGCAGAAACTGCCGATCGACGATGAAGCAACGACAGGGGAGGCGTCAGAGGTGATAGACTACGCGACGAAGCAGCGACTGACAGCCGACTTCGATGGCTGCAGATGAAGCTTCTCCCTCCGCCGATTTGCTTGAGATGGAGGTGGAGGCGGCTGATGAGGGTTGCTGCTAGGGATTGGACCCACAAACGCTGCCTACCGAACAACCCGAAAATCAAACCAATTTTACCACTTTAGTTGGGTATGTTAGGGTCTGTAACAAAAGCAACTCATCTCTGAGTTAATATTTAATTTTTGAATTAATAAACAAGATAATCCAACTCTGTTCAAAATAATAATAATAATAATAATAATCTTAAAGGTAACCCAACTCAAAATTAACTCAAAAATACAATATATTATATAATTTAACCCAAAATAATTTGAAAAAATAATATATAATATTATAAATAAATAAAAAGTGTGCTTCAATTCAAAACCTATTTGAATTTTTAAGTTACTTATATAAATGTCTATTGTCTGGCAATCGGAAAAAAGAAAAAAATGACCCAACTCGAAACCAAATTAACTCAATCCGATATTTTTAGTTCAGTTTCATTTTTAGTTCGATTTCATTTGATTCCAAATTGCAAATGGTTTGATTACGGTAACTGAAAAAATTTGTTCATTTTTAGGTTAAGTATGAATTCGAATCAAATCGATTCCAGATCCTACACTTGTAAATCTATAATATCAAATAAATTAATTGGCTAATTACTTGGTGAAATAATTATTATCTTTATTAATATTTTTTATTAATAATTATCTACAATTTAAAAAATGTATAGGTAATTTTTAAAAATTTTGTAAGTTATTTAATTAATTTACTTAGATGCCCTTTATTTATTTATAATTTCCATTTATTTTATTTGAATGCTCATTAATTAATTACCATCTACTAAAAAATACCTTTAATTAATAATTACTCCTTATTCATTTTTTAATTTTACAATCTTTTTTAATTTTATTTTAACTAAAGTAAAAAATACATATACATATTATGTGTCACACTTATATCTACTGGTGGCAATGGATTGGATTGAGGTTGGGTATTGTCTATGCTATTCTCGAACCCGTTAGGTAAGAAAAGGAAATAGCCAGACTAGATAGGTATTTAATAGGCATATTTTTATTGGTTATCATCCCTTAACCCATCGAATAATTGGATATCATCAGGTAATCTGGTACCCATAACTTTCAAATATGAGATAGTTACCTTAAGAACAAGCATTAAAAAAATTATTTGAATACAATAAATTTATAAGTAATTTTACATCTTTAAAGACAAAAAAATTAATATAAGTTTTTAAATATTTTTTATTTAAAATTTATCATATTACTTTTATGAAAATAAAATTAAAAAATAAATTCTCATATTTTATCTTGTCTTAAACTTCTATTATAATTAAGTAAATAATAATAATAATAATAATAATTTGTATTCATTCGTTACATTAAAAATCAAATCCTAAATCTAAAATAAATTATTTAGTACCAAAACACAATACATATAACTTAGTATCTAAATTGACGATATTATTTGCATAAATTCGAGTTTCTGATAATTTAGGGGTAAATGAATAATTTAAACAAGTAATTGGGTAATACCCACAGAGTATTCAATAAATGGAAATTGGTGTGGTTAATTTGTGTGATAATCGGGTAATATCCATCGAGTACCTTATACTCAGGGTAATCAGGGTGGGTTCAAGTAATATTCATCGAGCACATTATCACGCCCCCAAACTCATAGTCTGGGATAGACGGTTTAGGAATATGAGAACTTACTAGAATAAACAAAAAGTTGATCCAAAATCAATTCATAATAAATAATAACACCGAAGTATCTAATATCATCCATCATTCTCATATAAAACTAGTATTATAATATATTTCCATCAATTAAACAACAATATGATCTAATTGAACATTATCCCCGATTATAGCATACAAGACCTACATGGCCAAAACATATATTATAATCATATTAATATATCTCAAAATCATGACTTCGTAAATATAAGTATCGAACCCACACTCTAGGTCACACAATTTATAATGCTAAGAGACCAACTCTCAATTAAAGAGAATAAACAAAATATTATCATCCACAATTAAGATCGGATTTAGGCAACTCAAGCATAAGCTGCCTACATATTCCACCGCAAAAATTAGGTCACCGTAGTTTCTATCTTTATTATTTAATATTCACAACTCAACTTTTTATTAAATCATATATTAAACATCATTATAATTAACAACTTTAGGATATCAATACATAACAAATTTATATAATCTCATGCAATGGGTAATGACTAAATGCAATGCCAATGCATATTTTAGTCTCCATTTACCCCCCAACTTTATCCTAGGTTGAGTGACAATTAACAAAGCACGCAGAGCCACCAACTATATCATTTATGCTTACGATAAATGTACATCTCAATAAATCTCGAATAGGGAACCGAGTTATGCCCCCTGCCCTTTTTGCCAGGAAACTGAGTTACATCCCTAGTCAAGTATCTGCTTAACTCAAGCAGGTATGACTGCAATCTAAAGAAAATCTCATAATAATATTTCAAAATTAACGTCCTAACTCCGATTACTAAACTTTAGTCATATATATTAACTAAGAATTATCTGATATTTTTAAAATCTTACTTTACCACTTTTCTTAGAATCAAGAATCCTGTTCATGTATATAACTTGTGCCTCAACACGTCGATAATACCAACATGACTCTCTCAGTCAATTAATGATCATAATACCAAATCGATAATGCAACCCAACCCAATGCACAAGATATACTCAATCATGTAAATAAATATCATTTCAATATAAAAATGTATTCCCATTAGACTTGATAATTTGAGATTCATTTAATCTTCAAAAATCAACAATTAATAGTTTTAGGTACAAAATAATTTTTTAGAAATTAAAAAATTAGCTTTTTCGAGCATTTTGGAAGGTCCCATCTGGACAGCGTTTGCACGATGTCCCAACACTAGCCAGACACTAACAAGGGTGACCTACTGCCAAACACCATCTGGAACTAGCATCGAGCTTCTGTGTTTTCAACGAAACCGTACCCAAAAACAATCCCAAATCACTCATTCAAACCCTGAACTCAATAATTAGTCATACATAAACATCCAAACATTTTCAATAACATGATTTTACAATATTTGATTCAAGAATAACTCAAAAGAATACAAGATTTCAACATGAAGATGCACATATATACACATCTATATATACATATATTTATATTAACCTAAATCCTTCAATAGTCAACCAAAACAAGCATACAATATATAAAAATCATGCAATAAGTCCCACTTACCGTGGATCTTAAAAAAAAAAGAATAAAAAGTGAAAAAATCTCAAAATTTTAAAATCCTCTCTTCCATATTTCTCACCTCGGGCAGAATCACCATGATCTAACACCACCACGATAATCATGACGCCGAAAGTACTAAGGTTTGGCTATCTTTGACCTGTAGCCCTCACTTTCTCTCTTTCTCTCTCTCCCCTCTACACTAAACCAAAGAAAAGGAAAAAAAAAAAAAAAAGAGAAGAAGGAAATAAGAGAGAAAGGAAAGAGAAAAAATTGAAGAAAAAGAAAGGGCCCAACTCTAAGCCCAATAATCACTTCAGGCAAACCCTGGTCTAGGAAAATAAAATAAACCCGACAAATTAGACCAAACCTGAGGTCCAAATATTTTATTAGCCCAAAATCTTAAACGGTTAGCTAAAATAAAATATTGACTATTACATACACTAGATTTACTATGCTTGTACCCGAACTTGACAGTTATTTTATTTTTATATCCTAACTCACTCCATTACTCATAAAATTTAAACATGACCATACTTATCGGATTGGGGTTGGACGGCTACCCATCAAGGCGAGTTAAAATTGCCATCCCTACAGTTCTATCTTTTATAAATGGTAGGGGCACAATTGAAATTTAAATATGTATATAACTCAATATACTACCTATCTAGATATTTAATGAGTATTTCAATTTAGGAACCATTTGGTACCCCAAAAATCTGTAAAAAAATACAATTTTGCACCACAAACCAACATTAACACTTTAATGGTTAGTTGGATATTTAATTAATCTCAAATCTATCCAAATTCTGTTAGGATATTTGTTAATGTACAACTTCAGACTATTAAGGCATCCTCATAGACTCACCCTACTAAGATCTTAATCAATATAAATTTATTATGTACATACATTCGTTCAACTTTAAAATAAAACAATCACAAGTCAATCAATATTTAGGATCATGTTTAGTAAAAGGTTGAAGCAACTCATCTTAAACAATCCCACTGCAAATAAAATTACACATGTGAATGCACTATTAGAAAAAATAAAAATTAATAAATTCTGAATAATAATCATTCACTAGAGAAATTACATTGTAAACAAATATCTAAGATAAACAAATCGAAATGCTTCAAAACAACTTCATATACACCAATTTTAAATAAAATTATGACAATATTTTAATAGTAGATAGTAGATGCATAAAAATATTGACAAATAGTTTTCTAAGAATGAAAAAACAACAAGATAAATACAACAATGATATATGTGAATATATACAGAAGAAAAAAGATATAAAAAAGTACAGAAATATAAAGTGTAAAATCTTACTCTTAGAATTTGGCTTGTGCTAATATGGCTTTTTCCCCTAACTAGTTGCAGCAATGTATTTAGCTTTATCAATGAGCTGGGTCTAGATTCGATCTGAATCTAATAATAATGGATCTTGTCCCGATCCAAAAATAGTTGAGTCTAATCCTACAAGATCTAGATTCAATCCATATACTCGGATTAGCCCCTTTTTCAAAAATAATTTTTTTTAAACCATCATTTCATAAATATAAAAAAATAATATTCAAACTTCAAATTCTAATTATAGTAGATCCAAATAAAATTTGAATTAATTAATAAAAAGTTTTGTTTTCTATTTCAACAATAATTTAATTTCCTTAATAGGAGAAAATTGTATCTCAATTATGAGACTTCCAAATTGCTAAAAGATTGAATTTCCTAAAGTTTAGTTTTCAAATTGATGACAAGTTTGAAGATTAAGGAATTCTAATTCAAGATGGGTTGGAGAATATTCAAAGGAAGCTAAAATAGTGCAGCTTGCAGCCAGGTCACAAGAAATGTGATGATTCAAGCTTGTTCAAAGGAGCTGGTAGGGAAGGCGCTAGCAAGGTGAGGGTTCGAGCTGTGTCCAAAGTATCTTGTAGACAAGGCACAGGGAACCTAAGGGTTCGACCTGCCAAATATTTTCATATCCAATTTTATTGTTTTATTTGGGATTTGTATAATCTATAAATATGCATTTGTACTCACTGAAAAAAAACATAGGTGCATATTACATAATTAAAGGAGAAAAATTTTATTGAGTGAGCTTAGAGTCGTTTCTCCTTTTTTATTTTACATAATATGAGTCTGTAAGTCTTGAAGGATTTCAAGGTAGTTTTTTAAGAAATCGAAAAATTTTTCCACTTGTCTTGGTGCATCGAGGAGTTAAGTAAGAGAATGAGCGAAAACATGCAAGCAGTCATAGAATATTTGTGTTCAATTCTTGTAACCAAATTTCATATTAGAAACTACTTGGGTGGCCTCCAAAATTAAACCTGGGGTTTTATCTTATTATTTGATAAATGTTTCTCAGTTATCAATCTCATGTCTTTTTGATTAACTGATTGTTTGTTTATTAGAGTTGTTTTAAAATTTCACAAACTTTTTAACTGAATTATAGTGACAATTTTAAAATGAAAGTATTAAATTATAGTACTAGGAAATAATAATAGTAAATGGTTGGAACACACACACACATATATATATATATGTATATCTAAGGTTAGTAGTCTTGCAAATCTAATACCATTCATTGCCACATGTTGTATTATTACATGATATTCAAATATCAAATTATGCTTTTATAGTTAGTAAATATTAAATAATAGGCAACACAAAATTATGAAAAAAAACCCACTAAAATTATATAACCACATAACTATAAAGCATAGGTTAGTAGATGATAATCAAACGACTAGTTTGTAATAGGACTTGCACTATAAGTCTGTAATGTTTACAAATTCATTTTGTTCAAATTCATTTTGGAGGAAGGCTTTGTGAGGTGATCGTGAAGGGATTCAAACTAACGAGTTTGGTGGATCAATTCGGAAATAGACCCATTAATCATTGAATCCAATGAATTTAGATTTGTTGGATCACGGATTGGATCTAATATTGGATCATATCCGAATCTAATCTGGTCTAAATCTAACCCATTAATACGTCAAAGTGTATTAAAATAAGAAATCAGTTGGAAGATCTCTTAGATTATGTTAAATAATACTAATTTGAACATATTATTGTGTTGTAATTGGGAAATTGTGCTTAATATTAATTTTATTTGATTTTGATAAGTTATTCTTTTGTGTATAAAATGTATGCCTAGTAAATTTTTATTTTATTTCATTGAGTTAAATAAATAATTTACTCACAAAAAATAAAAAAAATTGGCACGTCATGAAGAAAATCACCATCTTGCTTCAACATATGTATACAAGAACTAGGACATTACATCTATTTTTAGGTTAAATATGCAGTGTTCAATTCTCCAAAAGTAAAATGAAATTTGATTAACAAAATTTGAGTGAGTTTAGTATAACTAATTCATCAATGAATAAATAGGAGTGAACGATACTTTACTCAAGAAATCTGATTGGGTTTCATATAAATAATTTATAAATAAGTATTTAAACTTATAAATAATTTTACCTTGTTCATAACAATTTCGTCATGACAAATGTAAATAAAATTTGATTGGGTTTGATATAACTAATCCATAAATGGATAAGTATTTTAAATTTATAAATGGTTGAAGATAAAGTTTGTAAATTTATAAGTTATATTTATAATATATAAATTTTATAATTATGTCTTAGTTATAACTACTTCAAAAAAAAAAATTAAATTTAAGATTAGATGAAGGAATATTGAGTTTGGTATAACTAATTGATGAATTGATAAATATTTAAATTTATAAATAATTCATGATGGAGTTGTTCTATTTTAATTATAAAGAGGGTGCATATTTTGAATCTTGTCATATTTATGATTCTTTTAAATACCAAGTTGTGAATGGAAAAACAAATATAAAATAGAAAAATACATATAAATAACAAATTGATTACATGTATGAATATTTAAAAGACAATAATTTTCTCATTTAAATTATTTTTTGCAGACTATAATTTAAAAAAGTGAATTATAAAAATATTATTATCTTTTCGATAACTTCACATGAAAATATAATTTCTCATTCTTCCCATATATATTTTTAAATACTTTTTATATAAAAGTTTTTAAATTAATATTTTTAAAATGTGATAATATACTTTTAAACACTATTGATGCTTTAGTATCTTTTGATTAGTGATTTTTATTTTTATAAGTTATTTTATAGTTTTTTTATGTAAGTTTATTTTATAAATTTAGATTTGAGTTATTTACACCCCAAATTATATTTCTACATTTATAGATTTGTTATTACAAATTTATTCGGTTCACAACCGTTGCATTTTAAAAAGAGTTATAAATCTTGCTAAAGTTTATCATGATAGGATTATAGATTTAAAAACTTTGTCTTTATAAATTTAAATACTTATCAATGATTTATAAATTTAGAGCTTTTTTTTTAAATGTTATTTGAGATAATAATTTTTAAATTTAAAGCCGCTATCTTAAAATAGCTTTTTTTTTCTCATTCATATTAATTTTCAAAATACTTGAAAAGGAATAGTATTTTCATATTTTTTTATTTTCTAACTGCACAACACTTATAAAACATTTATTCTTTTATTAATTTTGTTAATTTATTTAAAATAAAATTAAAAAGACTGAAAAATAATCTCAAATAATAAACAATGAGTAATTAAAAGAATTTAAGTAGACAAAAGTAATTAAGAGGATTTAACTAAAACTTTTTTTTTTTGGTAATCGAGGGTATTCGAACCAACTTGCGCGCACCTCGACTAATTTCTAGAGCCCCGAAGTTAACGACCGAGTAAACCCTCCAGTGGCTCTAAAGAGATTCGAACTAGTGACCATTAGAGAGCAAACTCAAGGTCTATGTTCTTTGTTAGTATATAAATAGAAGAGAAGATACAACCATCTCTACTCAACTCTCACAAGCTCATTACTCTCCTCTTTCACAACTCGTAACCCCATTACAATTCCTTACTCGAGCTCCTCTGAGCACAGGCTCTTTTGTGTTTGGCCACCCTGATGGGTGAATCCCACACTACATAAAAACACCTTCTGCTTCACCTCTATTTATATACAAATAGAGAATATACAAGCCAACCATTCAGATCACTATTTGGAGACATCTTAGAATGGTAAAGAAAGAGGAGCCACCTACGTGTTGGGTGGATTAATAGGTTAAAACCCAACCATCACCCCCTCCACCTAAGGTGGGTAGGTATGTCACGTCCATTGCAACCTTCCAGCATAATTTGCCTCATGCTAGCAAATTGTTTTGGAGCTACCTTTTTAGACGTTTTGTCGTATCTGTACTTGTATGGACTACACAGCACTGCTAAGAATGTCTCCCACTGATACTGCCACTGGCTACACTCCTAACAATGCTTCTGTTGTGAATACTGCACCCCCTATTTGAGGTGCTTGCACTTTCGTCCGAGTGCCTTTCATCAGCTATGCTTTATTATAGCTAGAATGCAACTTCTACAATGCTTGTCTCTATCATTGCCTTTTGCCTTATCTCTAAGCAGTTGCACCCCTCACCTAGGGTAATCTGCAAAATCGTTATACTTTTGCCATCATTTGTTACCTTGACAATGAATACCATCATCTCAGTCTTGTCACCGGATGGTATCTACATCGCACTTGTCACCAAGTGGTTGCATTGTACATCAAATGCCCATACCCTTTTGCTGGGATATCTCGTTTCGCACCCCCAGCCTGTGATGCCTCATACCCCTTCTTCGGGTGTGCCATGTGACCTATCTCTCTAGCATTCTTGAGCATTCTCCCTAAAGAGAAATCATTCACTGATCAAGAGACAAAGAGACCATCCGACTTCGTCCAAGCAAATGCTATAGCAATCTCGTCTATTTTCTCTAGGCTTTCATGTGAACACACCTAGTAATCATTGCACAACATTGTCTATGACCAGATTCCAGCACACTATTCAACTCTGATTTGTCATTGGCACACCTGTACGCCTTTAAGTACCAGCCAAGTACTCCTATACCTATTCCATATGCGTCCGTGCAACAATGTATTCTTTGTTCACACTGTCTAACTGTACTACCGAACCCGTGTTTGACAATAACCTCTAATTGTCAACATTTTCCTCTAGCATGTACTGTACCAATACACCACTCTACAGTAAAACAACATCACTGTCGGAGTCATCGTAACATCGTTGCTCCTAGTGATTGGTTTTTGTTCTAGACAACTTCGCGCGTGCCCATCTCAATTTATCACACTCCTGTTTTGGAACTCATACCATCAAAACCACCCCACTTTTCCTGTCTTGTCATCTTCACTTTCAACTTTATTCGATCTTCTCCTTTCGTCTTTGCAGGCCTAACACTCTTCATAATCCAAGGGTCGTCCACATCCTCTACAAAAAAAGAGCATTTTTCATCCAAGGCACCTCCATAACCACTCACAGCATTTATACATGCTTACTCTAGATTTCGCCATTTTCACTTCACACATATGGAAGTGGAATCTCTTGAATCTGACCTTGTAGATGGATGCGAAACACTTAAAACTTCAGGGAAAAACTTCACAAAAAAAATTTCTGGGGATTAAACTATAATTCCCACAATTGTAAGGACAAAATTTTAATTTCTCAAACATCTTAGGCCACTTTGTAATTATTTAAAACTCTAGTGACTAATATAAAATATTTGAAAACTAATAAGGTCAAATTAAAATTTTCCAAAATAGTGGGGCCATAACATTATTACATAAACTTTTTGGAGTTATTTTGTAATTTTAAAACTTCATAGAATATGTCAACAATATTCCATCCTTATGTTTCCACCGGAGCACCGCCCCTTTTTCCATTTTTTTTATAAATTTTTTTAGGTTCTTGCTCGTATGTTAAGATAATTAAAAATATTAATTACTTTTACATTAATTTTTACTCTTTTTAAATATTTTTCAAACAAACTAATAAATATTTTTAACTATTTTATAAGTGAAAATAAAGATAATAAATATAAGTGATTAATAAATGTAATTAAATACATAATTTTCAAGGTATTTAGTGTAAAAAATATGAAAATAAATGTTTTTGAACATATGGGCGCCCATATGTTTGCATTTGCATTTTATATATCTGCGTAACATACCTGTATGATGTAACATACATATATCAGTAAGTCCTCCAAGTCTATCCTAAAGCACGAAAACCGACGAACCTATGGTCCAGACTTCAAGACAAATCCTCCCCTCTTCTCCCGAAACCACCTTCCTCGTCTCTTTCCTTATTCTCTCTTTGTATAGACAAGCGTCCATATCTATATCTTTACTAGCTTGTTTGACATGCAATAATTTGTTAAAAATTTTTGAAAATTTCTATAAATTTCTATTAATTTTATATCACATTAACTTTTTTCTCTCACTGCACGCATTACGAACTCTTCCCAAACCACAATTTATCTTAATTTATCTCATTTTTTTTTACTCCAAACAAACCCTATATATAAATCTGTGTTTTCTTCTGATTGATCTGTTCTCGTGGACTTCCGTAAGTCCTTTTGGTCCTTCATAGCTGATTCGCGCAGAGCACTCAATTTAGGGTAATGCCAGCCATCGACAGCAACGAAGACGACTACCTCCGCCACCGCCATCGCCATGATATCATCAACCCTAATCCAAATTCGAGCCCCAACCCATCAATCCCCGGCGCCGCTGTCGTCGAATACCCACGAGCGGCGCCGCCGCTGTTGCCGAAACCCAGCCCCAAGTTCCTTTCTCTTTTCCTCAAGGCCGTCATCATGATCTTCATCATCTCCCTCTTCTTCCTCTTCCTCGGAATCGCCGCCGTCGTCGTCCTCCACTTTTCCTCCCCGGTGGCGCCGTCTACCGCCTTCGCCGCCGCTCGGCCCAAAGCCGGCTTCCAACTGCCCATTCGAACGCCGCATACTCGGCAGAGGACCTCCAGAGGCTCCTCCCAAGGCTCAAGTACGTCGCCGGATTGCCGGAGACGGTGTGCGCGGTGTGCTTGGATCGGTTCGAGGACGGGAAGTGGTGCCGGAGCCTCCCGGAATGCCATCACTTGTTTCACGTGAGCTGTGTTGACAAATGGCTGACCAAAGTTCCCAATTGTCCCATGTGTCGAACCCGTGTCCGGCTGAATTTGGAGGACTCGGGCTCGGTAACAGGGGACGATGATTGGAAGCAGGATCATTATCAATAAGGGGCTTTTGTTCATAGTTTGGGTTAATTTTGTAAGTTTCGAAATTTCCCTTTTTTTCAGCCTTTTTAGTGTGTAATTAGTGTTCCTTTTTTTTTTTTTCCCTTTTTCTCTTCCTTATGAGTAATGTATAGTTTTAATTGCAAATTTTGTTGGATTTTCTGTTCCTTTGTCTTTGGTATTTTTCAATTTGTTAGGGGGAGAGAGAAATTTGCAGCTTGAGGAATTGTGAAGTGCAATAGATAAATTGAATAGCATTAAGTGATTAGGTCCTTCAGATGCTATAATGGCTTGTAGTCATTGGTTGCAGAGAGGCTTACAAACAATTCTGTTCCTAATAGAATGGAGTGATAATCGTGGTGAATTGAGATGATCTATCCAATTCGAATAGATCCTTATGATTTTTGTAAGCAAGTGAACTGGTTGACATGATTTGCGAAATATATACCCCCCCCCCCAAAAAAAATAAAGTTATAGAGGCTTATAAGAATCTATGAATTATGCAGAACTTGCGCATCATCTTCATATTGGTTATTTTGAATTTTTGGTAACTCATATATTTTTGAATACATTATGGTTCATAAGTGACTAAAACATTGCCTCTAAAACCTTTCTGAATCCCAAGTTTACTGAAGACCTCATAAGTGATTAAAATACTGCATTTTTTAAAAAACTTTGTCAAGTACTAAAAACATTGCATCGGGGTTTTTTTGTCCTACATTTTGACAGACATTAATGAGATTGGAGGTGACTTTTTGGTGATTGAAATGTATGTTTTTAATAATGAATATTTTATATTACTTGTTTCAATTTATAGTGATAAATCACGGTGACATTTGGGCACACATTTCTAGTCATAAGGCTTAGCATCTTTCTATTTAAACAACGTAGTCATATTAAATTATTAGTTTTTAACAACAACAATGTTTCTTATTCAATATTTTGTAGATTTTTAATATACTAACATTATTTTTCTAACATTTTTTGATTTTATACTGAATCTTTTGACTCATGATTCTTAAATATAGGATTTTGATTCACGATATGATTCTCGATCTGACAACTATGGCAACAGCTGGTTATGGAAGTTCACCAACATTAATTGAAAGTGGAAGAAGGGAGGAAAGGGGATAAATAAGATGGGGGAGGATAAGTAGCGGATAATGCACGAAGTTCGACCATTCTCCTCTTCATTGATGGAGTCTTGCTGTCCATAAACTAAGTGCTTGATCTTTCATCCTTTATTTTTATGAAAGAAGGTGCCCTCCTTTTGGAGAGGTTAGGAACCTTACTTTTCAATTGCAAGAGAATAGAAATGATTTAGGATTTGCCCAGGATCAGTGACGACCTAGGAAGACAGTCAGGTAGTTACGATAGAGATCAATGTCAATGCACTAACAAGTCTTATCCTTTTAACTGTAGCTGGATATGGGATGTTCTATTGCTATCTGCAATGCAACTTCCAATTGTATTTTTTTTGGGGGTAGGCTCCCGTAATAAGTTTTTCTTATGAATTTTGGAGTGTTCATTTCTTACATTATACTTTGGACAACGTTCTTCTATCTTGACAAAATATTACTTTTTACTGAAAAGAGAAAAGAAAGTGGAAATGGATTGAAAAATAGCATCATGATTGAGTAGAAGTTAAAACACACCTAAAACCCTGGGAATTGGAACTCGTTAGACAAAAGGAATTCGGTGAATTATCTTTGTAGATTGCATGAATGAATGTGTGGACTATTGCAAACCTCGGAACTATATACGTGCTAGTAATGGTTTGTTCTTGAAGTGGCTTTGTTTTAGTGATGGCTGCTGTATAACTAATGGCCTTAAATTGAGCTTCAACAGAGATTTATCAATGGGAATGAAGGAGAAAGAGAAAACGGGTTGAATAATATAGGGCAGAAAATATGGGGATGGTAGATAGACTTTCACCTTTTCCCCAATGATTGAGTCATCTTATTCTAAAATGAAAAATGTCCTTGACTTTCTGATCTTTGTTTTGTTTGAATTGCATAAGGTATCTTTTTTATAGGTATTAGTAACATGGGATTCGCAATCACAAAAGTTCTATTTATCTGAGGGTATTATTGTAATTGTTCATGCCCCTTCTCTCTCTATCCCCCCTTCTTTTTGAGTTGGGTGACATGGTCTAAGAATTAAGAAAGAAAGAACTTTATTTTGGCTTTGGCACGAAACAAGCACTGGTCACGGAAATAAAGGGTGAGATGAATCTCAAGTTTTGACTCTGTTATAGGTAGTTATTATTAGGAGGAAATTTAGACTTAGTTGAATTCAACCATGGCCGGGTTTTCTTCTTGTAAATTTTTCGTGGGTTAAGCTTGTTCCATGTATCGCTTGTTAGTCAAACAAATCCTGTATACTTCTTGCGAGGCTTATTGAAGGTGCTGAGCTGAAAATTCTGCTGTCATTGGCTTTGGGCTAGTGACTTTGAACTCCTATTAGAATCTTAAGTAGGGCTGAAACTTTTATTACTCTCATTGTCTTTGGAAAAATAAACAGAGGAACAAGTTGAATTAACTACTAAGTTTAATCCCCCATTTGAATCTTAAACGGGAATAACCAAATTGAGATGTGATGGTGTTTGTTACTGCAGGAATTATCCTATTGACCCTAAAGAGTAGGCCAAACACATCATGTAAGTGTACTTACGCGTCTATTTTACCTTGTTTGGGACATGTGCCCAAGAACACAGTAGGTAATTTCTCTTGTTATAGGCAAACTCAACTAGCGGAATGCACAAGGTTGAACCCAGCCGATACATTTGTTACTGAACACCAACAAGCAGTTATTGAATGGTTGTGTTTCCTTTAAATTATGGGTATCATGGGTATCCCATACGTCAATTGTGAGTTTAAGCTGCCCTTTTACACTCGATCATTGTGCTTTATTATAGAACTTGAAAGAAGACGGTGCACAAATTAGGTCTGGATGTTAGGTGGACTTCATTCTTTCTTTTCCTGAATGACATGCCCTTGCTTTGTAAGTCTTTGGTTATATGATCTTTGTTTTGCTTGTTGATGCAACTTGATTTTAATTCCCCAAAATAATAATAATAATCTTGGTTAAATGGGTAGGTGGTGCTCTCTTTGTAAGATGTTAGGAAGGAATCTGGAATTCAGAATTAGAAATGACTACATTTGTCTAAGATTCTTTTTCTTTTTCCGTCACTGATAACCCTTTTGAAGCTGCCAAGGAGGAAAGAATATAGGTTTTATTTTGCTTTGCCCTTAAACATTTATTGGACAGATATTAAGGTTAAAGGTGAATCACAATTTTTGTTTCAATTGTGGGTAGATATGGAGTTTCTTCTACTTTACCTTTATGCATTCAGGTTAGGATGTTGCTCAAGCTGTTATTATTATTATTTTTTCGTTAACTACGCTCCCTGGCATAAAAATTGTGATATTACTCGGATTTTAACATCATAGATCTAATGCTGTATTTTGTTCCCAACGGGAATGGTAAATGAATTCCAACTTTTGGTACTTAAAAAATTACAATAGAAATTTCTTTTGGTAGTGTTTAGGGTCTGTTTGGCATAACAAAATTTACTGAAAATTTCTAAAAATTTTTAAAAATTTCTATTACATTTTTACACTTCCTTGCTTTCTTAAAGTTCGAAAAAAATTCAATATCTTTTTAAAAAAATCGATAATTGGAATTTGATTAATTCAATGGTAAAAAATTTTTGTTACTATTTTCACCACGGATTCCTAAACTACCGAATAATACCTATTGTGGCTAATTTTTTCGGAATTATTTTGATAAATTGTAAAAATCGTTTGAATGCTTGCATGAAAGGATAAAGTATAAAGTGTATAATTTAATACCGTTCAAATGGTTTGCACCAAACAATTCTAACGGTTTGGCATTACCAACTTCTGTCCAAACGAATCACTGTAAATTGTTCCGATACTAGTGGCATTTCGAATCTAGTTTGGTCTGTAAAGAAGTCATAAGTGATATAAAATTTTAAAACCGTTCAAACGAAGATTTAATTTGTTAGAAATGGAAATCTTACCATTCATCTCTAAAAAATACAAAATACGATTTGAAATGTGTGTATCAAATGTCAAAAATTTTTACAAATATATTTTTTATTATTATTTTTTTTTATTGTTGTGTTGTTGTTGTTGTTGCGTTAAACAGACTCTTGGTATATATGAATATATATGGGAATGAAAAGGGGATGTGAGTTAAAGACTAAATTATTTCTATTCTTTTAGAAAGGTATTTAACAAATAAAAGAAATTTTATTAATGCACATCTTACGAAGAGTTTTTTAATTAAGGAATAATTATTTATCACATCGGATTTTGAAATTTGTAATTTTGTAAATTTGGAAAAATGAATGTTGCAATTCCTTAATCAAAGATTAACTGAACATGAAAATTTCAGTTTATTAGGAGTTTCTATTTGGTGAAACATGCTTGCAACCAAACAAAGCATAACTGGATTGCTGCAATTCATTCTGAATAGTGATTGTATACTCGAAAAAAAAAATTACATAACCCCAGAATAATTTTATGATTACCTTGGTTGATGTACTTGCTATGTTTAGGATTTCATAATAAGCAATATTACAGACGAAAGAAAAAGTGCCAGAACTTACCTGGAAGTGAAGCATGTCTACATGAATGTAATTATTGCTCTGTTTGGCATAAAAAAAAAGATAAATTAAGATAAAATGTGATTTGAAATTAATTTTTACGCTCTTTTTTTTTTGAAAAGTAATAAACCGTGAGAACGGTTTTCTAAATCTATTCCCACAGATTCAAAAAAATTCATAAAAAATAGCAACAATGGTACTCGTTTGAAAGCTTTTGACACGAAAAATATGATTGTATTTTCATTTACACATTCGGTTAACCTACTTTCAGATTTTTTTTTTTAGCGAAATATTGAAATTTTTTGAAATTAGTGATAGCGGGAAAATTAGAAGTAGAGGGATTGTTGGAGATTTATAAAAGTTTATAGAGGTTTATCTTATACCAAACGGGGCCTATGTAAACTATTGGAGATTCTTGATTTTGAAAAATCTTTGCATTGTTTGAGTATTTTATGGGAAAATATCATCCAAGTTATTTGAACTCGATTTGAAAAATGTTTGGCTCGAACTCTATTTATAATTAAAATAAACTTGAATCAAGTTTAATTTGTGTCTTGTTTAGATTTGAGTTCGACTCCGAGACTAGAAATGTTTGGCTCAAAAATTTACAAACTTACAAGTTAGTTTGATAAAATAATAAATTTTATTTTTAATAATATATTTATTATATTTTTTATAATATTTTATTATATTTTGTACTAAAACGATGTCGTTTGATTAAATCAAACTATTTACAAGCTGATCATGAGCCTAAATTATTATTTATCGAGCCAAACTCGAATAAGTTAAAATTCGATTCAATAAAAAAGAATTTATACTCAAGATCAATTTGCAAATAGCTTAATTAAAATAAATGATGTCGTTTTAATCTAAAATCTAATAAACAAAATATAATAAAACATTTCAAGCCGAGATTTTTTAGTTACAATTCAAACTTGATTCGAGTTTGTTTTAGTCATAAACTAAGTTTGTGTTAACCTTTTTTCAAATCGAGTTCATATAACTTGCTTATAAATCGTAAATAACTTGATTCATTTCTATCTCTAATTGAGCTGACCCGATTTGACGATAAGAAAACTAGGTTGGGTTAGGGTTAGATTTGATTTATTGATCTTATATATTTTTAATATTTTAGAAATTTTTTAAATAAATTTGAAAATTCAAAAATTAAAATAATATAATTATTCAATTTGTTTTAAAAAAATTAATGTAATTTCAGTTAACACTAATTATTTAGAATCAATCATTTAACGAATAAATTTTATCAAAATAAATAATTAAATTTGATTTAATTAATAATTAAAAATAAATAATTTCAGCTATTATTAATTATTAATAAAATTTATTAGTAAATAAATAATTACTCATATAGTTATATGGAGGAAGGGAGAGGGAGAGGTGGGATGTTAACTGCAATAATAATAATTATTATTATTATTTTAAAGTGTAGTTACCATTTATCACAAAATTACACCGACTCATCCTATAATCATGCTAACTTGTTACTAGAATAGGAAAATCAAACAATTTTACCAAAAGTACCTTTTTTTTTTTTTTAAGTTAAAATTATAGTTATTACTTACCACAAATAAATCATCTCAAACTTACAACAAGTATTTAATTTTTAGTTTTTTTCACAAAGATAACCACATTTTTAATTGTTAGAAAAAATTAACTCAAAGAAAAGAAAAGTAGAAAAGAGGAAGAAATCTTTGACTGCTTCAGCCGATTAAACAAACCCAAATTAAAATTTTCACTTTTAGTGCACCGGTGTACAAAAGCCACTCTTGTGCACCGTCGCATTCTCCATTTGTTGTGCCTCATTTGTCAAGGAGGCTAAATAAAATATTATTACATAAAATAGAGTTAAATTTGTATATGAGTTTTATGTTAAGTCTTTTAAAAAATATAAGAATATCTCATTCTAACATGACATTTTGTAAGACATAATCTATCTATCTATTTTTGTTGATTGTGTTTTCCTCGTATCAGTTGACATGTGAGTTATAATTTCAATTAAACTTGTCAATTTTTGTATTTTAATAAGTTATTTGTTAACTTTGAAACTAAAAGTTTCTTAACACTCTTTTTGAAAACATTTATTTCTTAAAATTGATTTAATTTTGGTAAATAAAATTTTATGTTTAGAACATATTTTGAATTTAAGAATTGAATTTATTTGATTTAAGAAAAATCCAAATTTGATCATGTTAATAGGAAATAGAAAATATGATTACCGTGATATATGAGAATAAATTTGTTTACTTACTTAGATAGTTTAAAAAAATAATAAATGCTTATCAAATTTTATTATTTTGAAATGGATTTCAAATGATATAGAAATACCAAAATTTGAGTAATGAAATAAAATTAATTTCAACTCATAAAATTTATTTTAATTCTATATATAAGAATTAGTGAGAATTCTCAAAATCAAATTTCACCAAGTTCACCATTCCAAATAGAGCACAAGTATTTTATGTATTGACCTGGTGCGGGTTATTTTTGAAGCTAAATTTGATTTTGAATTTTCACACTATTGGAGGCTTTTTAAGAAGTATATTTAACCTTAACTGCTAACTCAATTAATAAAATTTTGAATTTATTCTCTAGAACTCACTTGTTCGATAGCTCAATTAGTAAAGTTTTGAGTGTACTCTTCAAAAGTTATTAGTTCGAGCTTTTTTAGAGTCACTGGAAGTTTTACTTAATCGTTAATTTTAGGTCCTCTGAGGATTAAAGTTTTACTTAACCGTTAATTTTAGGCCCTCTGAAGATTAATTGAAATGTGCATAAACTGATTTGGACATCCTGAAGTACAAAAAAGAAAAAAAAAGTATTTATTCATTAGATGTTTAGCATAGGAAGTTATTGATAGTTCGTATACACAGGATTTTCATTGTTTGGAATTTCATAAATTATTATAAATCTTCATAAATTTGTATAAAATTTTAACTTTTTATCCTTCTTACAAATTACCAAATTAAAATTTATACAATTTTTATGCTGATTTATGGCGCTCCAAACGAATATAAGTTTGTTAGATGCAAAATTATACCTTGGTGCCACATTCTAAGGTGAGTATTAAAAAACGAAGAGCATACATTTGGTTAATTGATAAATTGGATGGTAGCATCTATTTGTAATTGGTTTTGCGTTTATTATTAAGCGAGCATTTAGAGTGACAAAAATAAAATAAAATGAAACAATTTAAAATAATCTGCGAATTCGTAATTCGTGTAATTAGATAAAAAAAATAACTTTTAAATTTTTTTTGTAATTTTCAGTACTTTTCATTTCACCAAATGCAATCTAAATTTATTAGTCTTGGCCGGCCACTGTAAAAGTTAGCCAAGATGTTGATATAGACAAAATTTAATATGTGAGCTATATTATTATTTTTTAGGTAAATTATATTGACCTCGCCGGGAATTTTTTAAAGTTAGATAAGTACTTTTTATATTTAAAAAATTACTCTAATCTCCTTACTTTTAAGTTTTCTTAACAAATTTTTTCCGATATTATTTATAACAATTAAAAAAATACACAGAATTTTATGATATCAAATACTTTTATACGAATAATCAAATTTTTTTTACTCAATCATATATAACACAAGGAATTAAATTATCTATATAACTTATATATCTACGTAAGTAATTTTAGTTATTTTACATATAAATCATTTGATATCAACGAGACTTTATACATTTTTTATTTATCATTATATGAGATAATTTGTTAAGAAAATTTAACAACAAAGGAGATCAAATTAATTTCTCAAACGTGAGAGGTGTTGTTTAAATTTTTAGAAAACCTTAAGTTCAATATAATTTATCTTATTTTTATGAGAAAAATCATTATTGTTATCAATTATTTTGCTTAAAAATTATTAGATATTACGTTATCAAACTTTGTCTAATTTTCCAAAAAAAAGAAAAAAAAATACTCTAGGGAAGTTAGTATAATTTATTTATTTTTTATGAGAAAATCACTGTTTGTTGTTTTCTGTTATTTTGTTTAAAAATTATTATTTTTGTTATCAAATTATTTATAATTGTCACGTGCTCAAATGTGCTTGTGAATTTTATTTTATTTTATTTTATTTTTCAAACTGAGCAAAGTTTGTGAATTTTATTCATGAGGATGCATCTGAGGTTATGAACTTGTGGTGCATAAAAGAGGTGTTAATTTTAGAGATTGTAACAAAATATAATTAGAATATGAAATGCATATTTTTAATGTGAATACGATGGGGTGTTTGGTACTTTTAATATTTAAAAATTTTTATTAACTTTTACTTATTTTTATTTTTTGTGCATTTGTTTTTTATCTCTAAATTTTAATTTTTTTAACTTTTATAAATTTTTACCAACTTTTAGTAAATTTTACTAACTTTCTTTAATTATGGACAATTTTCTGGTAATTTTTGACATGAACTGTTCAAACGGATAAGTAAAATAACTTTTGAATTGTTTGAAACAGGAGTTTTGAATTGTATCAACCAGACGTTAAAATTTTAAATTTAACTTTTTTTTTTTAAATTTCAAATGCTACTAAAATTATTAAGATAATATATGAAGACGAAACAGTGATTTTAACTTAAAATTAACATAAAAATATGAATACAACACGATGATTTTAACTTAAAAGTAACATAGTTTAATTTAATTATAAAAATTAATTAATTAATATATCAATCAAATTTTAAAATATCTAAAGTAAATACGAATTGACATTAATGAATTTAAACAAGAAACGACACGACCCGAATGCCAGCACTACGTCCCCTGGTGCTGAAATCCAAGTACATAAAAATGAAAAGTTAGCTATTACCGGCATTCTTTGTCTTTCATACCAGCGTGTATCTATAGAGCGGGAAATTCTAGGGCACAAGATATAAGGGTATGTTTGATTTGCACGGTGAAAAGAAGACGGGTTTATTCTGCGTTTGGAGTTTTAAAGTTGGCAAAAAAAATTTTTAATTTCTTATTTTTTAATTTTTTCAATTTTCTCTACCCTAAAAATTTTTATCTTTTTCTTTCATTAATTTTTTGTCAATTTTATTAAATTTTTTCACTTTTTGCAAAAAAAAAAAATCAGTAATTTAAAATTTAACTTTTTTATTTTTTTCTAAAATTTAAGGGTCATTTAATATATCTGTTTTGAGCCAATTTGTCATTTTGTAATTTAGAAAATAAGAAAAATAAGTTAAAACGCATTTAGTCATTTGTTTTTTTAAAATCTATTTTAGAAAATAAAAAATAAATTTACACATGAAATGTAAATTGACAAAAATGAGTGTTTTCAACTCTAAATAAGGAAAATCTCAAAATATGAAAAATATAAAATGTCAAACTAAAAACATTTTTTATTTTTTTTATTTTGATATTTTTAAAACATAGAACACGTAAAAAAAAAATAAAAAATAAAAATAAAAATACAAACTAAACGACACCTTAGCACTTCAAACATGCAAATATTCTAGCTAGAAATAATCGTTTGAAGATTATTTATTCGAGAATTAAATTAAACTAATTTAACCTTTGTTTGCAACGGTAATAACTGCGTGGATTAATTTGCCAAGTGTTATCTTGCACAAACACATGCGAACTAGAATAAAAGTATACATATATATCTTTTATTATAAATGAAGAAATATATATATATTAAATTATTAATTTCACAGAACACACACACACATATATAATACGATATTATCAGATACGTTTTACATTATATCATAATATAAAAGAACACTTTGTATTATGTGTAAATTATATAATATTTTGCAAGATATTACAATATTTGTACTATGCAATGTAAGTGACATATTATAATATAAAAATAATTGATATAATATGTAAATTATAAAAATTATATATATAATATTAAATAACATATATTTAATTTTATAACTAAAACATATCTTAATAAGTTTTTTATTTTTTATTATAATATAATCAATTTTTTTATATATAACATTACTTATTTATTAGATATTTAGTATTTTAATCTCTATGCACACTTTTCCCCCTCCCTCTTGTCCCATTACTTTTATGCCATGACACCTTGGAATTGAATACTCCACGATACACGAGGGATTATTTGTTTCCTTAAGATTATTTATTTTTGTATAAATTGAATTTTAATACATTTAAATAAATGAATTTTAAAATATCACATGTATTTATAATTATAAATTTTTTTATATTTTATTAAACAATAAAATAATGACACTCGATGTCAAGGCGGGTAGTCGAGATCATGTTTGTTATAAGAATTTTTGAATTATGTTAACCAAACACCAAATAGTATTAATATTTTTTGCCTTTATATTTTTCAATTTTTAGAGTGACAAACAGCCTCATAGTTTAGCATATTTTAGTGTGTGTGTGTGTGTATCTATATATATAGCTTATTCTAGGACTATGAATAGAGGATGTATAGGTCCTTGCAAATGCTTATATGATATATAATACTTGTTAGGTTTATTATTTTGATTAGTGACAATTACAAGTCAAAATTTGAGTTTACAAAATTTTTTAAATGTCTTGAATCAAGTTTTGTTAGTCAAGTGGATCGTTTCTCAATTCAAAAAAGATTGCTTCAAACAACTTTTGTAATAGGAAAAGAGTTCAAAAAATATTCAAGCACTCAACATTTTGAAAAAAGAGTTCAAATGGGGTTTAAGCAGTTCACAGGATGTTTTGTTGCCCTAATTTTATCATAATAAAAATATACTTTTTCCAGCAACAGTCAGGTGATCTTATTCTATTCAATTGTGGAAAAACCTTAATGTTTAGATTGAAGAAATACAAGTTAGGTTGAAAAAAGAATATCGATGAAAACCTTTAATCTTGTGGAAGAAGAACATCTTTGCGTCCTAGGAGGTACCACTCGAGTTCAAGAACGGAATCCATCTACATGCTTAGTTCATCGTGAGTTCTAACGAGTAAGATAAGAATAGAGTTAATTAAAATGAGATTTAGTTCTATATATATTCGGTGAATCTATTGTAACTTTTTTATATATAGTGAAAATGTTAGTCACTTTATAAATTCAAGATTTCATGTAGAAGTGGTTTTAAAATTTATTTCGTTAAAATCTTATATTCTCTCTCTTTGTAGTTGGATTTGATTATTCTAGATCTCCATAATATTTTTAGGTTTTCAATACTTTTTGTATTTTTAATTCGATATTCGTAATTCAATCCTATACCTTTTATCCTGCCATTGAAACACATCCAAAGGGTATAATAGTGAATTCAAGGAAACCCGATTCATAAAATCAGATGAGCATAACCCAAAGATGAAAGTGCAAGAACTTGAGGGAGAGAAAATGTGGAGCAGAGAGGACGAGTTCTCCCAAGAAACTTGCTGTTTGGCCATTCTAAACACCCTACTCGAATCCTTCAAAATTTTCCTAAGAAACTTCAAGCTTTTCTTTTCCATTTTTGCCCTCACCACCTTCCCCTCTCTCTCCTCCTCTTCTCACTCTCTCTCCTCCCACCCCACGGTAGCCCATATCTACCACCTCGAAGCTCTGGCCCTCCTCGCTCCGACCCGCTTCGAGGCCCGCCACCTTTGGAAGGAGTCGCGATCCGACGCCGTCTCTCTTCTCCGCCTCAAGGCCCTCTACTTGCTCCCCTGCTACGCACTCTCCCTCCTCGCCGCCGTCACCGCTGTCACCTCCACGGCTCTGTCATGCTCCGCTAAGCGACCCTCAATCGAGACGGCGGTGACCGCCGCTAGACGTACTTGGAAAAGGCCGCTGGCCACCTCCATATGCGTCTACGCTATCATGCTGGCCTACGGCCATGCACAGCGCTTGGTGGGGCTGCTGCTGCTCGGCGACGCGGCGGTTCCCAGTCTCGTTGCGGCGGTGCTCGGAGCAGCGTTGGAAGTGTACTTGGTGGCGGTTCTGAGCCTGGGGCTGGTGGTTTCCATCGCGGAGGACCGGGTCGGATGGGACGCAATTCGATACGGGTCGGGTTTGATGGAGGGTAGAAGGTTCAGCGGGTGGTTCTTGTCGGGTATATTTTTGTTGGTTTCGGGTGTTATCAGCTGGCAACTGGAGGTGTATATGAAGGGCCAGGATTTGATGGGGGGAGGATCGAGGGTGGTGATGAAAGGGTTGGGTCAGAATGTGGGTTTGGTATGCTTATTCGGGTCGGAGGTCCTGTGGAGTTACATTGTGACGACAGTTTTCTATTACCAGTGTAGGAGGAGGAATGTGGGTAAAGATGGAGCGAGTAATGATAGCGTGTAACTGCAATGTATGTGAAAAAGAGAGTACCATAGATCATGTGATATGATTTGATTTGATTCTTTTCTAAGCAAAAAGAGAGGACACCAATGAGAATTTAGTTAATGAAACTTTTTTCCTTTTTACATGCTCTCGACACCTGTGTACTAAATCAAAATTTTCGCTTGAGTGGGTTTCACAGCTATTTGATTCTTTTTTCTTTTCTTACTTTTTATTTTAGTTAATTTTCCCTAACAATTAAGAAAGCGTCAGAAATGATAAAAAATATGATAAAGTAAAATAAAATGAGGTAAATTATGAATTCTTAATTCGTAAAATGAGATAAAAGTAAAATTTTTAAATATTTTTAAAAATTTTAAATTTTTTTTAATTTTTAATAAACCAAACACAACCTAAAGATATGATTATTTTTATCACCTTAACTGACCACAAATTTGTACACGCTAATCACAATTTAATATATACCTACTCACAACTGCTTTAAGGAACTGCTTGGATGTCCTATTCTATTAGTGAGTTGGGTGAGTAAGTTTAATATTAGGCTTTGTTGGAAGTGATAAAAAATTTTGAAAAATGATAAAAAATATTAAAAAATATTAAAAGTTATTCATTTTTATTTCACTACACAAATTATAAACCCACAACTTATCTTACTTTTTTATCATTTTATCTCACTTTTTATCACTTTAAACGCACTTTAATTGTGCTCAATAATATCCACACATTTAATTTTAAAAACATTTACTTCAAAAAAATGCTTGATTTCTTCTATTTAGTGGGGGTTTGTATGATTATGGGACGAGTCAGTGTGATTTTATAGTGAATAACCTTTTTTTTTAAGAAAATTTTTACCTTAAAAAAAAAAAAGCTTGGTTAAGTGTTCTAAGTGCGGTTATGTGTCTAAGTGTTTCATTAGGTGTTTTTTTTTTTTTTTTTTGACACTTTTAAGTGTCTTGAGGTGTTCTAATGTGTGGCTAAAGGCCCGTTTGCTAATCCTTTTGTTTTTCTATTTATATTTAACTGTGTATGTAACATTTAGTTTGTATCTCTATTTTTGTGTTTCTGTTTTTATTTTTTGTTTTGAGGTTTATGTTCTATGAATATTGAAAACACATTTGATTTGATAATTTTTTTTATTTTTCGTGTTTTGAAATTTTTTTGTTTTAGGTTAAAATGTTTAAATGATTTTTGACCATTTTGTATTTCATTTGTAAACCATTTTCTGTTTTCTAACACAAATTTTGAAAATACGAGTGATCAATTGTGTTTTGAGTTTTTTTTTTATTTTTAAAAACTTAAAATGAAAAAAATTAAAAACAGGTATACTAAATAGCACATTATACCCTCTGATTTTTGTTTTAAGGTGTATCTAGTATCTTCTAGGCAACTTAGGGTATCTTGATGTCTCTAGGATGGTGAGATCTCTTTTAAGCATATTA